>CM057090.1:32760672-34048172 GCA_029959045.1 Taenioides sp. WSHXM2023
CTCAAATAGTGAAGAAAAATCGTCAAACTTTGCATCTTTGCGCATGGAAACTAAAGGATCTTCATTTAAGGACAACAATAACATTCATTCCAAGTTATATGATGCCTGTGTGAACAGACAACATCGAGCAGAAGATACCAAGGTTATAAAAGAAGAGACTGCAAACCAACAGCTAGCTTTAGAAAAAGGAGCTGATATGGTCTCAAATAGTGAAGAAAAACCGTCCAACTTTGCATCTCTGCAAATGGAAACTCAAGTATCTCCATTTAAGGACAGTCATATGATGTATTCAAAGTTGGAAGAAGAAGATGAGATTGGAAAACAACAGAAAATACAGTGGAGCACAAGTCTTTCAAACACTACTGAGGTCAAAGTGGAGAAGACCGAACCAGAAGACGGTGGCCAGAGACTCTTAGATTCTTGCACTCTCATTGACGGACTACTTTTCCCGGCGGAGTACTACGTCAGAACCACTCGGCGCATGTCTGTGTCGCAGAGCCAGCCCGATATGAACGCCGTCATTTTGTCCCATCTCCATAAGGGGAGGCAGAGGAGGCCCAGAGGTAGAAGGCTGAATCGGACAGTTTTAGAAGATCGGTCCATTCTGGAAGCCTCTAAAGATGTTTCTGGGAGTAACAGTTCGAGTTCTTGTGAGTTCTCTCTGAGCTTAGATGGAGGTTCAGTTTCAGCAACTCCAAGCAGAGGAAGGCGAGGGAGAAGAGGAAGAAGAGGTAGGGGTAGAGGTCGAGGAAGACATAAAGAAGATATGAAAGAAATCGCAAATAAAACACAAGCTGAGGACTTTTTTGTAGCTTTGTCCCCTCCTAAGTGTGAACTCACATCTAAAGATCCAGTGTCAGAGGAGGTCCAACCTCAAAACCCATGTGGTGTAGTTAATGGGGATATATTAATAGAAGACGCACAGAATTTGAATGTACAGGAGAATGACCCTATAGTTCTCCAAACCCACCAAAGCCATACGAATGATGTACAGGAAAAGGCTGGTAAGTTTTACAATGCACACACTTTTACAGTTTTATGAAGTTCAATGCTTGTGCTATAATTAAATTGATAATATACTGAGGGGCTACAATGTCAGATTTTTGTTAAAAAATATTGTGAAAAGGTACAAAGTAAAATCACATTTGTTTGTATGACTATTGATAGCAGTAACACCTTAATGCATAGCAGTGTTTTTCAAACTTGTACATTCTTCTTCAGGTGGTACTTGGACAGCTCTTCAGTTTGTGGGTTTGCTTAGTTTCATTTTATACATTTTTTTTGTGATGATGATGTAGTTCACGATTAGACCTGGACTAGCCCTATTATAGACCTGTCTTAGATCTGATATTTGGCATGAAAAGTTTGAGAGACACTGCTATATGGAATAGAATTGAGTACATACATGAGTACATTCTAGCTGTATCACTATATATTTCCATCAAATATATTTTTTATTAAAGACAAAGACATTAAAGAGACAAAATGAAGTTATACAGTGTCATCACAAAAGTAAACATTTTTTAATCACATAAAAACATAATCCAACAAACATTACAAGAAATAAAAAAAAATACAATACAATGAATAGACGCTTTAAAAAAAAAAAAAGATCACAATCAGTTTTATCAAAATAGCGAAGCGCAGTTATTATACAAAATAAATGTTAATTACAAATACCACAGTTAGAGTACAGATGTCCATTACATATAAATTGTGACCATCTTAATTCAAGCTAACTTTCTTATTTATTTGCAGCGTGATAAAAATATATTTATGTCACTGTTAGTGTCACTTACAATGAAGTCAACTTCCTCCAAAAATTCTACTATTACATGCTACTTTAAATCATAATCAGAGGTGAACAATGTTGACATCCCTACCATATTACAATACCTGATTCTTAAACTTAGACAAACTTTATTGATCCACAAGGGAAATTGTTTGGATTGTTTGTAGGGAGCATTATCTGTTACATAAGGGTGAGTTGTTGTAAATTGTAAATTGTAAGGAATATTATCTATTACATAAGGGTGAGTTGTTGTACAGTTGTAGGGAGTATTATAGTATGAATGTAGTCCTGTATCTCTCACTGTTTGAGCGGAGCTGTAGGAGCCTGTTGGAGAATGAGCTCATCTGTCCCTCTAACATGTCCATCTTTCCTTGTTGTCTCCTCCAGCTCCAGAAGATTGGCCCTCTCTCCTCCTGCCCTCCTCTTCCCAGACCGACCTCCCCTCTCTCTCCCCTTTGCCTCCATCCTCTCTCCTCCAAACCCTGCTCCGGTCCGACATCCAGGACTTCCACCTCCCTGACGACCAGTTCGGCTCCCTGAAGCTTCTCAAACTTCAACAAATCATTTCTGGAGTGGAACAACTCGTATCCGCATCCAGCAAGACCACAGCCACTACCAACCAGTGCACACACTCACCTCCGCTTAGTTCTGTGTCTCCCTCCCCCACACCTGAGACACAGCTTGTGTTACCGAATGGCAAAGCAAACAAAATAGAGGATAACATTGAAGTTTTAAACCAGGAAAAGCAGGTTGGAAGTACTAGTTCAACGATTTTAAATGCAGTGTCTTCAGAACCACAATGTAAAAACGTGACTTCAAATATACTTCATTTAAAACATCAAAATTCAGAGCAGCAAAATGACAGCCAAGGTCAGATTTCCACACTAAATGGTATGCCACTGGAGAAGGAAGGCGTGGTAAAAGATACAGCATCTTTGCCAGAAAACCAAGCACAAAATGTTACTGATGCTGCAAAGCCCGAATCTTCAGGTAATGCAGATTCTCAATGTTTGAATGTAGAAATTAGCATTTTGGAAAATGACAGTCACCCTCTTGAATTAGAGAGTGATAGGGAAATTTCTCCAAAAAACAGTTCTGCATTTAATAATTCACCTCAAATTTTCAAAAATATTCTAACAAAAACAGACAAATTCGAATGTGGAAATTTGGCAGACCGCCGCGTCCCCTCACAGCTGCTCCTGAGCCCCTCCCTCTACTCTGCGTCCTGCCCCCTCACCCTGCCCCTGGTCGGTTTTACCCCCCGGCAGGAGAGGCCCAAGGTGGGTGTGGCGTCTCCACTCTCGCCCCCTCTCCTCACCCCTCCTCTGCATCACAGCCCCAGCTCCGAGGCCCTCTCTCCCCCCGCCCTCTCTCCATGCCCCTCCCTCAGGCCTCTGCCTTCCACCCCCCCCACACACCCAAGCCATGGTCAGTTCGAGGCCCCGGAGCCCCTGGTGCCCAGACTGACGGGTCCAACCCAGAATCAGTGGAAGGCAGGTGTCCCAAGACAAGGACAGGAAGCTACAGACGACGGGTGCACATTAAAGGTATGTACACTTGGTTTGTCAGAAATATTGAAAATCAGATACTAATCGATACTAAAACTAGTATTAGAAGTAGAAACTCACTGGCACAGGTATCGACACTAAAAAAGTCACATTCGCAGAACAGAAATGAACAGCTTTTCTGAACAGCTTTAGAATGATGTTGAGCATAAGGGTATAAGAGCACATAAACTAGATGGACCACTATGGAACCAAATATAAAAGAAAGTACTATGATTTAATGTTGATTTAAATGACATTCTGTTGTCTAAAATATATTCTATTGTCTAAGGAATTGGTATTGAGTATCGAATCTGCAAACTGTTTCAAATGAACTAGTTCTGTTTTTCACGTTTTTAAGACTGTAAAGGTCCAAGGTGTAACTTTTCTGGTTGAGGATTTGCCACGTACGTGCTTCCTGAGAGAATGGATTGTTTTCCTTGGAGTATGGCATTAAACATCTATCTTGCGTTTTTTTTTTTTTTTTTTTTTTTTTTTTCCAATTGCAGGTGTTTTTATTGCTTAAAAATGCACTAAAAACATGCATTCTTACTGTGAGCAGGGTCACCACTCCAGAAACCTGACCTGTAACTTGGCCTGGTGGTCT
This sequence comes from Taenioides sp. WSHXM2023, assembly GCA_029959045.1. Lineage (NCBI taxonomy): Eukaryota > Metazoa > Chordata > Actinopteri > Gobiiformes > Gobiidae > Taenioides > Taenioides sp. WSHXM2023. The sequence continues at coordinate 32,764,616 of CM057090.1, forward strand.
CATCTGCTTGTCTCCATGGAGATGAACAGATTGAATGCCATACTGGAACATTCTAGCCATAGCAATAGCCTGTCCATGGTGACAAGCAGGTGCACATAGTGCAACTTTAATGTGTTTTCATTTTCATTGACTTCCTTCTGGTAAATTTGTTTCACTTGCCCACTGTTGGCAGCAGAGGGCACCAAATTCAAGTATTCAAAAAACACATGGTCTACATACTGTATGTTGGATTGATTTGTTCAGTGTGTGGCATTACGCAGGCTTTGAAAGTTTTAAGTCTTTATTAAAAAGTCACCTTTTTGCACCTTTTGTTTGATACAAGCTGAGCACTGTTGTTTTTTACCTCCTATTTTCTTGTTTTATAACACTGTTGTCTTTATTGCATGACTGTTATTATGAATCTTAGTCATTTTCAATCTGTACAGCATTTGGGCAGTGTTGACTGTATTTTAAACGTGCATCATAAATAAACTTTGACCTGACCTTGACCTAAACACAGCAGAGTTAAGCAGAGTATTTTGTGTGTACAGGCAGGATCCCGAGGCAGCCTGGTGGACATGTGCTGTGTCTCCTCCTCCTCTGGCTCTGTGAGTGTAGCTACAGCCAGGAAGTGGAACGTTAATGTGTGGAGACAGGAACACACCAGTGACTGGACTCTCACCCACACATGGAGCTTTCAGGAGGTCAGCTCACTGCAGCCATCCTCTGCGCACTGAAGAGCGGGCTAATAGTCATTTTATCTTTTTTAATAGTGATTGCAAGTTGTTGCTCCAATCAGTTACAAAGCAGTGCAATGTAAAAGAGATTTTATTCTGTTGTTAATGATACAGATGCTTGTTTTGTTCTCTTGTTGTGCCTCTAGAAACCTGGATGAACGCCTCTGTCTAATCTGTCTAATCTGTCTAATCTATTGTATTCTTTCCTTCCAGGTTAACAATATAAATAATGATCTCAGTTATGAACCAGATATAATCAAGCAGTTCTTCTGTTCAGGAGATCATTTAATTTAGATTTTTAGAAGTTTGCTTCTCTTTTGCTACTCTGCTTTAATGTTGTGTATTGCCTGTCCAAATTATAACATTGTCATGAATATTGTCATAAACTGTTGCTGTGTTTTGTTTGCAGCCTGTACTCCGTGTGTTTCCAATCCCAGAAACTCCAGACCACTTCTGTTTGACACTGGGCCAACTGGAAATCACACAAGTCAGGTGGACAGAATATGAAAAATATACAGTCACTTATATACATTATATTAGTTATTACATTAGCTCCATCATATATTATACTTTTAAGATAAAAAATCTGCTAAAATAAAAGCATGATCTTACGTGTTGGATGTTTTCATTATACTAACCTGACTCTTATTTGGCCTGGAGTAGTTTATGTGCTGGAAATGTTGTTTTGTTGTTGCTGTAATATTTCACAGTATGTCATACAAATGATCTATCTCCATTGACAATGTTCCAAAGAATGATTTCAATTTTTTATTTCCATGGAATCATGGAAACCAGAAAAATACAGAGTGTTGCTTTAAGTTGTTAAGTGATGTAGTAGTTCATAATGAATCAGTTTTGTTTTCCCTCTGGTCATAGGGTGCTGTCCTGTTCCACTCTGACCCAAAGCGTGCTGTGTTCCCGGGTCGCTCACATCGCCATCTCTGCTCCTAAGTCTAGAGTGGTGTGCTGCTGTCACAGCTCAGCCTCCTCCAGTCTGCAGGTCTACACTCTGTCTGAGAGAAGGTAAGATCGTGAGGGATGCTACTGTGACAAGAAACATCACAACTGAACAATTATTTGTGCATTATCATCCTCTTTAATAGAACCTGATAAAATGTACATTTACATGAACTTTTCTGGAGAATAGACTGATTATTTATTTTTATTATTATTATTGATTAACCATGATAATGTTGTCCTGCAGCTCTCCACAGGCTCGGACCCTGGTGGCTCCTGGGGCCCTCCTCAGCTCTGTGGCTCCTGTAGAGGGACTCCCGGACGCTCTGATTGGGATGGACCAGTCTGGCTGCCTCTTCATCTGGTGAGATCTATCATCAAGGATTTTCCATAATTATAATGAAATACTTTGTGCACAAACCCAAAAGTTGAAGAGTTGAATTTAAGTGTGAATACAGAGCATGAAGCAGCATTCAATTACTGGGGCAGGTACTGTTAAAACATGTACTACTATGGTCAGTGGTGGAGAGAAATGAAAATGTATACTTTCTAAACTGTAAATACAGTTCCATGGTACAAGTACTGTTGGCAAAATTTTACTTGAGTAATAATAAAAATGGCAGTGGAAAAATCTAACCGGAAGTACTAGTTAATAGTTAGATTGTAATGCTAATTTAGTAGAGCTTTAGATCAATCTTTTACACAAAAGTGTAAAAAGATAAACTGAACTGTTTGAACTGAACGCTGAATTAAGAGGCTTTAGATCACAATCCACTTACTCTGAGGAGCGGAGACATCAGTGCATTGGGACAAATGGGACTTGTGCTGTACTCATTAACTTAACTTGATTTTAAATGTAACTAATTACATTTACAGACTCAAATACAGTGATTGTGCCTAGTAACTTTTTAGGTCAGGGGTGTCAAGTAACTAACTACAAATACTTACATTGCTGTAACTGAGTACAGTTTTGAAAGTATTTGTAAGTAGTTACTTTACACCCCTGACCTAAAAATTTACTAGGCACAGTCACTACAAATGATTTTTTAAAAGTGCTTTATGTTCATTGCCATATTGTTTTGTGGTTCTAGATAATGATTATCCAGAAAAATACTTTGTCACTTCCACAAAATAAAAGTGCTGGGCTAAACCACTGCACCACAGCAGATTTGATAGTGTTCCATGGTCCGTCTCATACGTGAGTGTGTTTGTGTGTCAGGAACATGGAGACGGGACGTCTGCTGACGAAGCTCACACTGGGACATGGGCTCTCACACTCAGCCTGCCTCAGAGGATACTCCACTCATGTAAGAAATAGCCCAGAATATGTATGTTTTCACCCCCTATCTCCGCCCACAGCTTTAGAAGTAGTCTTTGAAAAGTGTATATTCTGGGTCAAACGTGGAATTAAAAATGTTGCATAGCCATTTTTAAACATGTATGTTGTCTTTATTGGGACAGTTATGCAAAAACATGCATAGAAAAATAACATAAATGGATATTTGTAGTGCATATAATAAACATCTTTTATGCTACAAGTTAACAAAGGCAATCGTCAGTATATAAACATAAAACATGAAAATGTGCTGCTTGTGATGAAATGCCACAGTGAAGCAGCAGAAAATGAATTCTACAGGAACTGAACAGGAAGTCTCTGGACCTGTTTCTAATATTAATTCACCTTAGATATTACAATTTACGAAGAACAAAATGTAAAAAAAGTAATGTTCTACATATGTTCTAGTTATCACTAAAATATTAAAAAGCATAATATGTCCTTTAATCCTATATGTATTTATCACCAGTGAGGTTCAAGTGAGGGATTTGTGTTTGATTGTCCACAGGGAGTGCTCTTTGTCCTGCTGCAGCACCACTTCCCAGGGCCCCTGAAGGAGCTGGATGGAGATCAGGAGGCAGAGGTGGAGGGAGAGGAGTCTGTGTTTTCTCTGGTGGCTGCTAACCCAAAAAGTGGAAAGTCAGTCGTGACCACAGCCTTATGTTCTCACAACCAGTGCAGTGGCAGGTGAGGAGAATGTCCTCAGTCTTTAAAGCTGTACTTCAGCTCATGCCTTGCAATATGATGGACACCTGACCCGAAGAGAATTCTCCTGTGACATGTTCTGTTTTGTATGTGATTATACTGCCTTATTTCAAGTGCTTTTGAGTGTGTTCCATAACAGTGTATACTTAGAGCTCCCTTGCAGCTCACTATCTCTGAAAGTTACTTAATTCTTCTTTAAATCTGAAATACCCAACTTTTTTCTCATAGAAAGTGCGAAACTTTAAAAGCAGAACTTTATGACAAAGTCCAATTAGCTGTCTAAAGGTGGTCCACCCTGCCTCACCTTCTGAAAAGCTAATGAATGAATAACTGAGAATACTGGTGATGTGCCAAGATGTTTGTGAGAGCTCTGGACTTGGATAGATTCAAATGCAAGAGCTTTTAACCATGTTACAATGGCACCTGTCCCTCATCTTAAACATCTATGAGTGATTCATGTTTGTGTTTTATTGCCCTTTATTTGTAGCACAACTGCTCTGAAAATTCCTGTTTTCACCTACACTTCCAGTACATGACTTTTCAGCTCTGAGTTTGAAGAGGAAGTCAACGGACCCATCTGAATTATTAAATAGTTTTAGATTAATATTGCAAAGGAATAAATTGTACAGTAATAAAAATCAGTATGGATATGATAAAAAAAAACAAAAAACAGACCCATGATGGCCCATCTTTACTACAAAATGATTAGATACATATAGCATCTAAATAAAGAGTTAAAGCATGATAAAGACATTAAAGGGCCCATACTACGCTCTTTTCTCATCTATGTTATAATGTCGTTTCCTCATCACAAACACACCTGGAGTTCATACCTGCAGTTCTTCTCTCAAACAGAAAACAATCCACCTTGTGATGTCATGTGGTAATACGTGCTTCACTGTGGTTTACTGTGTTTTTAAACTCCACACACCTTCACTAGAATCATTTGGATAATTTCAGGCCTGGAATTGCCAATCTCTACTAAAGAAAAGGTAAAAGTAGCTGTTAACTTAAAAACAGCAGGTATGTTTTTGATCAGGTAGCAACATTCCAACATGACTTAAAGCTCACAGGAGTAAATTTTGTGTAATATATTTAACATTTCTACATTTAAAACTGGGCCAATTGTACATATTTATAGGTGTCAAAAGAAAATACAAGAAACAAATCCAGCTTTATACACAGCTCTGTCCTCCACATTTACTCAGAAAAACTGAGTTGTTCATTTCATGTGCCCTGTTCCAGGCTGACCGTGACAGATGTGTTGGGCTCCCGTGTCCTGGGCCTCAATCAGAGAGGCAGCGTGTGTGTGTGGGACCTGGAGCACCCAAGGGACCCGCGGCCAGTGTGTGCCACCCCGGGGAGACAGGGTTGGCAGCTGGCCCGGTGGGGATCCCCGGGCATCCTGCTGACCGCTCTGCACACCGGAGAAGTGATGCTGCACCGCTACACCCAAGGGACTACCACTGTCATCGCAACACTGAGGCATCCGGAGTAAAAATGTGTTCAGGGATTCAAAACTATTTAAAGGTACACTATGGGACTTTACAGGTGGGGGGTCATCAGCTTGTCTCCATGGAGGTTTTGTCACTTTGTCTGGAATGTTCCACAGCTTTACATGAAATTATTCAAAATTGGCTTTTTGGAGCTTTCTACCATGTTATATCGTTGTTCTCTCATCAAAAACATGCCTGGAGAGGTCTTAGATGTCATCCATGCATGTTTGAGTAATTTAGTGATCTCTTTTGGGCACTTTTCAAACCCTCTTTACGATTAACTGTAAGATTCTGTCCAATCCTACGTATACGTCACCCATGCTCCCACACAACAATTGTTCATAAATATACAAACACATGATACAATACAACCTCACAAACCTGATGTGATGTGCCGTGGTTTCATGAGCACAATGGAGACAGATTGTGATGTGACAGCTCTCTGACGGGGGAGTGACTTAGCGCAGAGAGCAACTGGTGGGGGCACTCAAGAGCACCAAAAACAAAAGCAAAACTTATAAAACATGTTCATATGTGGTTTTTGGCAAATTTATCATTTTCAAAACAATAAAAGGTAACGTGGGGATCTAAATATGTGATGTGTAAATGAATATCTGCAAGATAGTTCAGGTTAATGCTATACTGTGGAACATTCCTGGTAAAGGAATAACATTTCCATGGAGACAGTGTACCATTATTGCATTTTTTTTTTTCAATTCTTTTTTTTTTTATTGCTTCGAAATTGCCTTGGAAAACACGTATTCAAACTGTGTCTCACCTGCTTGTGTCCATGGAGACAGATAACGTTTAATGCCACACTGCGGAACATTCCAGGCAGAGTAATAACATCTCCACTGAGACGAGCATCAAAAAAGTTCCATAGTTTCCCTTTAAATATCTTGCTTTTGGTTTGATAAACTAGTGCTGCTGATTGTTTGACACTGTGGTTTTGAAGAGATGTACTGTACATTTATAGATTTTTAACTATTATAAAGAGTTGTTTTTATGGTTAACATTAAACTTTTTCAGTATGGTGTGTGTCGGTGTGTTTTTTTCAATGATCTGATTTTGAAATGTCCCACTAAAATAATCCACAAATTGAGTGAATTATTGTTATTTGGTTTGTACACAGACTTCAAAACAGGAATCTGCTGAGAGAGGAGATTTTCTGTTATTTTCAGTTCTACACTTGTGAAATTGAAGGTGGCCCTAGTTACAATGTGATGATGTACTTTACTACAGTACTAAGAATATAAGTACTTCCAATCCAAAACAAGAAGGTACATTCCATTGTCTCTAGAATATCTCCATATTATAATGCTGTGACCTCCTCAAAAACATACCTGGAGTTATGTTTTGTTTGTCACAAGTTGTTTTCTATTTGAGAGAAGAACGCAGCCTAATTATGCAGTGTTTGTGTGTTAAATGTGTGAATTAAACAAAACACAACTCCAGGTCTGTTTTTGTTGAGGAAACATAACAAATCAGAAAACGGCGTAATATGAGCCTTTTAAGGACTATCTGAGTATGATTTGTTTGCTCTGGCTGTTTACATTAACAGTAAACTTCCAATTATGCAAAGATTAGCTAGGAGTACTGCTGAACTTGAAATATAACTGCAAGAACAACTCTCGTCTCTACTGCAAAAAGTTAGTGTGCAAGTGTGGCTGTTAAAAAATTGCAGTGTTTTTCTTTGGCCACTAAGGGGAACTACAGTACCCCAATATGACCAATCCTCAGGTCCAGGAGTCCCCCACACTTTTCAGATCTCTTCCCATAAAATAATTAAAATCCCTTGTACAACTAAACTAAAGCTCCACTGCATAAGATTTCAAACAAATACACAGACTGAAATAAAATATTTTGCTTTATTATTACTTTTTAAAGGTGCATTGTGTAACATTTGTGATGGAGGGAGATGTTATTGCTTTGTCTGGAATGTTTCACAGTATGGTATTCAACCTTTCTATCTTCATGGAGACCAGACCAGATCAAGTTACAGGTCAGATCTGTGTTTTCTAGGTATTTTTGAGCTATAAAACCACCTGCAATTGAATAAATGTAAGGTATATCTGTTTAATGTCACACTGTGGAACATTTCAGACAGAGCAGTGACATATCCATAGAAACAAGCAGGTGACGGACCCAAAACAAAAAAGTTATATGGTGCATATTTAGGGGGCTCTTCTCCACAGACCTGATTTGTAACTTTGCGATGGAGAGTGCATAGTATTTCAAGATTTAAAAACATTACAGTTTAATTTGTTTAATCGAAAACAGTATATTTATGTGAAATTGGGTCCAAAAACATTTACATTTTGTGACTCTTAAAATGATCACCACAGTGAGTCAGTTGCAGGGTTTTTGTGGGTCTTTGCCTGAAAAGTTTGTGAACCTCAGGAGCAGTCAGCATTAATTGCCTTTATATAAATGAATCTAAAGTGCATATGAGAGGTTAAACAACTAATGTCCTTAAAACATACCAAAAAAAATATATGCCTTAACTGTTACCTAGCAACCATAGTCTTAAGCAATGGTCAAAAGATCTCTTAACTGCACGATAGTGATTACACTGACAAATTATCAATAATGAAACAATAATCCAATTTCATAATCTGGAGAAACTATATAGATTGAAAGGTAAAACTAAACTAAGATAAGATGGTCAAAATTTGTTCTCATAAATAGTACTTCTTTAAAGTATTTACATAGTAATTTGATTTTCCTTTTACATGTATGGAGATGTGTATATTTATATTTATATGTACCCATCTTTACTGTAGTTTTGAATACTCACGTGCATCTAAACATGTTTAAGCCTACGTGCACCTATACAAGTGGTATGGGTCTGTTTATAGTATGAAGAGTATGTATGTGTACATCTAATACATGAAAATGGGTGTATATGTAGTTATACTTTATATCACAGGGGAAAAAAATTGTGTTAATTTGTCATTTTCTTGGGATGAATGATGCATTATTTGCAAAAATAAAAAAAGGCTGAAAAATGAATTGCAATACCTTTATTTTGGATGGAATTCTGTGTAGACATAGGCAGAGTAATTATTTTAGAACTTTTCCTCCACACTCATTTTCAATTTTTTTTCCCCCACAACCGACCACTTACCTGAAGTAAATCTGTGATAAGTATTGACCACAGGCACTATCCTACTAAACCAAGTCAAAATGAGAAACATGAAAGCCTGTCGCATGCACTTAACCCGGCCCTAGAATGAAATGAAACTCGGCACAGACCGCAGTGATGTCTGGTACAAACAGAATCTTTATTTAAACTTGATGGACATCTTTACAACATGTGAGTGTGGATCCAGAAGTATGTACACAGCTGGACAGTGCTGAGAAGACATTGAAAACTTGGAAAACGACCAGAGAATGGACATAATGAAGATAGAAGAGTTCTACAGGCAGACATAAAAACAGGAGAAGTGTTCCATCACATTTGGCATAAAATCATTCGGTGAAACTCCTGTGAACCTGCTGGAGACGACACAGCCCAACACAAGCCAGCGCCAGTACAAATTAAATATAGAAATTCACTTCAACGATAAAAAACAGCAGAGCGTCCCCATTCTACACTGTACAGGTGGGAGCTCTGGGGGTTAAGACTGTAGGGGAGGGGGGGGGGTTTACTGCGCCGCGGCCGACGGTTTGCTGTCGATTAGCTTCTCCACCATTAGCTTGGCGTAGCGGATGCGGCTGGCTAGCTCCTTGCAGCAGCCGTACTCCTCCAGCAGAGACATCTTGTACGTGCGGAAGTCCTTCTTCTCGTCGATGTACGTGACGGCGCCCATCAGCGGGCACAGGATGATCTTAGTGTGGTCCTGAAGGAGAAGGCGGAGAACAGGTGTCAGCACACGACTGTAGCATGAGGCGTGCCCAGTCAGTGGATATGGACAGGCAGCTTTGGTCTTGACTAGTGTGTTGTGAACAATTTGTCAAATGTTTAAACCTCAAACTAAATCTACGTAGATTCAAAAGTGCATAGAGCCAGAGTGGCTTGTTAGATTTAGAGGTCTGGGACTGGGTTTTTTCTCCACTGTAGATATAAAGCCATGATTTTGATCAGTTCATATTTTGGACAAATCACATATCATCGACTTGAAGACTTAAAATGAGTCCAGTTGAAAAGTGGAAACTGCTTTGACGTTCACCTTAGGACCAAACTGTAGCCTCCTCTCTAAGTTCTGGAAGTATTTTTCTAAATTCAAAAAGGGATTTTCCTATAGAATCAAGTAAAAGTTTAAATACCAGTCATTAGGGCCAGTACACTATGGGCCAACCAGTGAGCCTTTAAACACTGATAATAATGCAGGTGGAACATTTGGAAATTGGAACCAGAAAAGCCTGCCCCAGACCTACATGTATTGAAAGGGCATCTGACTTAAATCCTACATTATATCAATGGCATGGTACAATTTTACTTGATTAAAACTACAGTCATGTTCTGACCTGGAAGAAGTTGATCTGTACGGTGCCGTTGGTAAGGTGCAGGACGATGGCGCTCTTTGTTCTGAACCACAGGGACAGGTAGGGCATCCGGGCCAGCTCATCACCTTCCCGCCGCGCCATGTTTGCTCCAGTCTTCAAAAGGTGCTCGCTCATGTAGTTCCGGAAGTATTTCAGCAGTGTAATCTGCACAGGACAGAGACAGAAGAGTCAGGGCCAAACCAGGAATCCAACCAATCACAGTCAAGTTTGAACACAGCTTTAGTGACCTCACAAACAACAAACTGTTGTAGAGAGGCTATTTAATTTACTTGGGTTTGAAATATTTTCACAGTTTATCAGAAATGTACTTAAAAAGGTTTACCATGGAACTTTTCTGCTTGAAAGCTACTGTTTTCTACAGTATGGCATTAAAAGGATCCATCTTCTATTACTTATATACTGAATCGCTATTTGTTGTAAATTAATACTGTAACTACACTCGCTTATTTCCATGGAGATGGATCATTTTAATGCCGTACTGAAAAACATTCTTGTCTCCATGAAGATGTTATTAGTTTAACAAGCAGGTAAATGACCCACCACCTGAAAAGTTACATAGTTCTCCTTTAATGTGAAAGGCAAAAGGAGAAATTTAATTTGTCAACTGGACAGAGTTTATTTGGTCGAATACGTTTCGCAGCTCATCCAAGCTGCTTCTTCAGTTCTGGTCAGATGCTGGCGGACACTGCTTTATATCTGCTTGAAGGGAGGAGCTAATTACAATGAAAATTACTCTGAGACAACACATTTATTTACAGTTTCTGTTAGTCAGGTGAGTCTATTCAACATGGAGTGGAAGTGGGGGAGTAGTTAGCATATCCATTCAGGGCCATGATGGGTGTTTTCACACCTCTGGACCTGACCTGGCTAGTCCCGTTGTTTTCTGTTTGTTTTGATTTAGGTTTGAGGATAGAGTTATAGATGGGAGACAAATGATGTCTGAGACCTCCATTTCTGTTCAAGGAAGGATTCTCTTTGACAAAAATAGCCTCTTTAACTCCTCCTCTCAAACCAGTTCTTTAATAGGAAAGCACAATGAGCCTGGACTGTGTCACTTTAAAAGGACTTTGAGTCTTATCAGACTTTCACACCATAAAGGCTGTGCAGCTTTTCTAGTGGAGGGTCGCTACCCGTTTGTCTCCATGGAGACGTTACTGCTTTACCTGAAATGTTCCATGGTATGACATTAAACATATCCATCTAGTGTTTATTCAGTGCGGGTGTTTCTATTCTATTCCTTCTGTGAATAGGGGCGACTTTCTACAGATCTGAATTGTAATGCAACTTAGTGCAGTAACCTGCTTTTCTCCCTCTTGACGGGTTTAGAACATTCTAGACAGAGCAATAACATATCCATGGAGACAAGCAGGTGGAGACCTTCTACTAGAAAACCCCTTACAACCTTTATGGTATGAGTCACTAGAAATGTTACGCAGTGCACCTTTAAAAAAGGTCCTATATTTACACAAAACTGACTCTTGTGAGCTTTAACCAATCTCATTATGTTGCTGCCTCAAAAACAGACCTGGAGTTGTGTTTGGTTTCATTTACACATACATGAATAATCCTTTATTATTAGTCTCCAAAGCTCAAAATGCTCTGTTCCACCTTGTGATGTCATGAAGAGGTAGTTTAAGCCAACAGCTCCTTTTACCTTTAGTTCAGTAAAGATTGGCTGCTCCAGGTCTGAAATCATCCAAATGATTCTAGTGAAGGTGTATGGAGTTTAAAAACACAGTGGAGCACTTCCTGTATCACCACATCACAAGGTGGAACAGAGTGAACTCAGCCTATATATATATACACAGGATTTGTGAGTTAAACATGTGTGAATGAATCAAAACATAACTCCAGGTCTGTTCATGATGAAGCAAATGTGTCATGATAAACGATACAATTTGATTGATGTCGTTATGGAAGTGCGTTTCAATTTCCACACTCTTCTGATGGATCGTCAAAATTGTGATCATTTTTTAGGACACTTCTCAGTACGTTCCTGTGTAGCTTGGAGCCTTGGTGTACTACAGCCCTTCCCGTTTAGAGTCTGGGGGCAGGGTTTGGTACTGACCTTTTTGTTTAAAGCCTGGGGGTAGGAGCGCACGCTGAGGAAGGACTCGGCAGCGGTCTTGTCGATGTACTGCAGACTGTCTCCATCGGCGTACATGATCAGACGAGTGTAGTCGTTAAACAGCACACCCACACTGTTGTCACACAGCTGGTAACCTGGAGGGGGCAGCACAGAACATTCTGAAACTCTACAAATGCAACAGCTTTGGGCAAATGAGCGCAAAAGACTAAATTCGATTCATTTCATTCAGATTATATTAATTACTGAGGTGGAAGGTAATGAAGTACAACAATAAATATAAAATGCTTAAGTACATTTTACAGTGGATACTTTTTACTTTACTACATTTGGGAGCATGTATCTGTACTTTCTAGTTGACTACATTTTACATTTGGACTAAAAAGTACTTTTCTTTATGGGCTGAGACTTATTTTTAGCACATTTCATTTGAGTAAACCAAAAACGAGAAAAATTAAGAAATCAACTGAATCACTTAAAACCAGCTAAATTCTTTAAAATCTATTAAAATCACTACATTTGATGCTTTAATTGTTCTAAAAAATCTTTGCTAAATTGATACTAGCTGTCCGCTCACAATAAAGGCTTTTAAGTATTTTGGAACCAAATTAGTGCCTGATATTTTTATTTTTCTCAATGAACTGCACCCTTCACATGGACACCAGCAGCTCCATCTGCCGTTTTGAATCTCTGCAAAATACTTTTACTTTTTAATCTTAAAGTACATTTTTAAACAGGTACTTTCATATTTTTACTTAAGCAGATGGTTTCATGTGATACTTTTACTTGAGTAATCTTTTGCCCCTGTATCTGTACTTTTACTTAAGCAACAAAATTGAATCCTTCATCCGTCACCGATTAAGAATTAACTAAAAATCATGTCTGATGGTAAAACTAACTCAAGTTGCACAAAATGCTCCAGTCCCAGTTGTATTTACAGTAGTGAATGAGGCCGGCCTTACCGAGACCATATTTATCGGAGTAGTCCACCCACTTGCTGATCCAGAAGATGGGGATGCAGGCGGGGTCCTCAGCCTCCTCTGAAACAAGAGAAAGGTTAGCTTGTTTTTGAGTATTGTCCAAGAACAAAACTATATAAACGGTGTACTTTCATCACTTATAACTTCAGTTCTATAGCATATATTACTGGTAGGCCTATGACCTTCATTCCTCTCATTACTAGAGGAGTAACTAACCCCATCATGTCATGTTGACTCCACAGACACAAGATCACGTAGGTCTCAAAGCGGTATACTAGTACTGTCAAATCCAAAGAGAAAGGATCAAGACTGTCATGGACATTGGACATTATGGTACTTCCCCGTTTCCCTTTATGGTCCCCCAGGCAGCAGGGGTCAGAGGTGGTTGTACAGACCTTGTCTGATGTTGGCCCTCTCTGAAGGCTTGGCGGACATCAGGCAGATGATCTGCTGCAGCAGGTCCCTCAGGTGTGAGTCCTGGTCTGGCTCCCTGTGGAGACACACGGGACATTCATATAAGACAGCTCTGGGCAGGTGGTACTTTACTGTAAACCATCAGATTTATTATAATCCTAGCCATACTGAGCAGTTTAAATTGGTAGGTCTTTAAACATTTCAGAAACCAGATTTTGACCCACAGGAGTGAGTGATGCAGTACAGTGAGTGAGTGATGTAGCTACATCACAATTTATGTAGCGGGAAACTTTGAAACTTCACACTTCACTGTGATTGGTTAATCCCAGCGGTCACTCATAGCCTTACAAAGACTGACCATAAGACAGTGGGTGGGGAAATGTGTGTGAGCAATAGTGCTGTCAAAAATATCGCGATATGAGTTAACGCAAAACAATTTTAACGCCGTTAATTTTTTATCGCGAGATTAACGCTCTTTGTGACCTAGTGAACTAGTTTTTTCATAAGCTGTGTCCACTGCTTGTAACGTTAGAAAAACTATAGGATCCGGCTGTAAACAGGAAGGAAAACAGTTTGTACAAAACTGAGAAGTCCCGGTTGGAGGGAGGTGAGTCAAAGCACGGCACACCCATGCACATGTACATGCACGACTTCACCACATAATCCCTGCGCATACACGATGCCACCCACACGAGGAAAACACAAATCAAAGTCCACTCCAAAACATACGACGAACCCATGCCCCCCATTCATGTGCTATGAATCGTGAGTTAACAATGACATTCATGAGATTAATTGCGATTAAATATTTTAAATCAATTGACAGCGCTAGTGAGCAAACAACTGCTTTAAATGGAGAAATGGGGAATTGCCAAAGGAAAATTACCAAAATGGTCATTTTTAATCAACATATCGCACAACCCAATTTGACAAGGTGTGAATACAAATCTTACTTTCAATTTTTAGCAGGGGACATGAGGTTTGGTCCAAATAGCATTTTTTCCCTTTTAGTTACAATTCTGCAACAACATTTTTAGACTCCCAAGTTTTATGTTCAAACTCACTTTTGGGGCTGCTCCTCCTTCGCCTCCACTTTCTCCATCCCTGCGTCAAACACAAAACACATTAACCATCAGACACCTCACACTCACTGGTTGCTGTGGTTACCATTGGGCAGTTACAGAATGAGAATCACTAATGTTATCGGGTCAAGCTGGAACACTTTAACATGGTGTCTAAAGATCTCATGTGCTCTTCTGATACACCCAGTCCTTCAGTAAGGCGCATTAGTTAGAATGTCATTACTTCTTTAAAACAGACCTGGAGTTGTTTTCTTTCACTCACATGTTTGAATAATCCTGCATTATTAGTCTGCCTATATCCCCAAAGCTCAAAATGCTCTGTTCCACCTTGTGATGTCACGAAGTGGTAGTTTAAGTTAACTGCTACCTTTTACTCAGTAGAAATGGACAATTCCAGGGCTGAAATGATCCAAATGATTCCAGTGAAGGTGTGTGGAGTTTAAAGACACAGTGAAGCATTTCCTGTATTACCACGTCAAAAGGTGGATGTGTTTTAGTGAAGAGCTCAGTCTAAATGTGCAGGGTTTGTGTGTTAAATGTGTGAATGAAACAAAACAACTCCAGGTGTGTTTATGATGAGGAAACATAAGGAAAGAATAAAAAAAATAAAAAGATCAAATCAGCAGGGCTTGGATTGGCAATACAATATGACAGTGTTCCACATTGAACATTCAAGTCCCCCTGACCATTAATAAACTTAAAACAGACTTGTGCATAAGACATGCAAACTCTCTTTTCATCTATATTCTATAAACTATTTATAAAACCAGTCCAACAGTTACCCTTGTTGTTGATGGCGGTGAGCGGGCGTCTCTGGCTCTGCAGCTCGGGCACGGTGGAGGGAGCGATGGAGAAGCGGGGGGGCACAGTGAGACAGGTGGTGGGCAGGCGCATGGGCACGTATCCGGACACCATGAAGTCGTCTGTGAGCAGCTCTGTGACGGTGGGCCTCTGGGAGGGGTCTGCGTGCAGCATGCGTTTGATCAGGGACGAGGCTGCAGGGTTAATGTGCTGGGAAAAAAACAAACATGAAAACCTTTAAGGGCTGCAGTGAGAATGGGGAAACCTGGGAACACTTATTTGGTTATTATGGTTTTTAGAATGGTTTAAATTTGATCATTCATAGACAAAGAGGTTTTAGCACAGTAGTGATGGAGTAAAAACTACATTTTTGGCAATAGCGTCCACCCCCTTGGCCCATTTCCCTCTGTAAATGGGTTAAACATTTGCACTAGTCGTGTAACTAGATTAACAAACTATAACCTGTTAGTTAACAACTCCATTATTCAAATGTTTAAGAAACTGTACTATTGCCAGAGGATGTGTTGCCAATTTATGATTTGAAAATGCATTCTGAAACAGTGTGATCACTGACCAGTGACGCTATACTTAAACGTTAACAAGTTTGAAGGATCAGATGCACCCTAATGACCACAATTACGAGCTCTAGAAAGAAGACCTGCTCGTCACATTGGTGTACATCATTTGAGGGGCTGTAGTTACCCAGGGGATGGTGTAGTTGTTCTTCTTGATGCGGTTGTAGGTCTCCTTCAAACAGGATGTCTCAAATGGAGGCTTGCCCACCAGCAGCGTGTACCTGGGACCAGCACAGACATTAGTACAGTCCCCTCCTCATACAATCCCCCTCTCTGACCCACACTCACAGTATGCAGCCCAGTGACCACACGTCCACCTCGTAGCTATGGCCCTTCTTACACAGCACTTCAGGGGCGATGTAGTTTGGGGTTCCACACAGAGTCTTCTTCCTCTCACCGTCAAACTCGATCTTTGTGGCCAGTCCAAAGTCCCCTGCACAGTGAACATGGGAGGGTATTAATACATATAAATTATACTAAATGATCACAATACTATCAAAGTATTAAAGTGTACTTTGTGGAAATTGTCTTTCATCTAATTCTAAAGGAAAAATCAACGCTCCAGCAGACTTCCAAATTTGGAAGTCTTTTTCCTCTGCACCTAATGTATTGAGCCCATGTTATGTTTGTGTCAAAAGGAAAATTACTTTTGCATACAAATGTATTGAATGGGCAGGTTATGTTTGCTTTATATAAACACAACAGCATTACTGTTTCAAATCTGTCCTGGCCATATAGTTACAATCCATGACACATGTGAATAATGTTAAAATGTGGACTTTTTAAATAGTAGCATTATTGGTCCACAGACTCAGTTGCAAACTGCAGTTGTGACTGAAACACTGGACTTTTTTCTTTCAATAAATAAACTGGCCATGCAACACTGCTGAATCCTACATGCATCACTGCTTATTGCATTTAAAAATAATTTGAGAAAAGTACAGAATAGTGGCTTGTATGAGGTTGGCACAGAGCTCAGCTGCAGCCTGGATCAGCATTTCTCAAACTGTGGTATCTGCACCACTACTGGTGACTTTGACAGCTCTTCAGTTTGCGGGTTTGGCAAATTTAGAGCTTTTTTCGTCCTTTGGATAATTTGCTTAGAACTACAGTGGAAATGGCAAAAGGAGAAATTCAATTTATCAACTGGACAAAAGTTTATTTGGTTGAACACGTTTCGCAGCTCTTTTTCTTCTGCTTTTTCAGTTCAAACTGAAGAGGATGAGCTGCGAAACATATTCGACCAAATAAACTTTTGTCCCGTTGACAAATTGAATTTCTCCTTTTGCCATGTATTCTACCTGGACGACTGAGGGATTCTACATACAGTGGAAATGATGTAGTCCACTTTTAGACCTAGATTAGCCCTGGAATAGTCCTGTTTTATGGTTTAGCACTGGTGGTACTGGGAAAGCTAAATATTCTCTTTATGTGAAAGGTTTGATCCATTGGCATAGATCACTAGACTAGCATGCAGCACCTCCCACCCTCCTGTCAAAGCCGTTCATGCATCTACAGACGCATGCTTGTGCAGAGAAGGCGAGGCAGTTACCGATCTTGAGGTCCATGTCATCGTTGAGGAAGATGTTTCCGAGCTTGAGGTCTCTGTGGATGATGCGGTTGTTGTGGAGGTACTGGACGCCCTTCAGCAGCTGCATCATGAAGTATCTGGCCTCAGGTTCTGTCACGGCCTTACGGCGCTTGTGTAGCTCCAGCAGGGACTAGAACACAAAATAACCTCCTATTAACTACCAGGGTCAAACTTTCATTGGAAAAACACCAAATCAGACATGTCCCCATCCCTATCAAACATTTCTTTGGTCATGTCTTTATTGGTGTCATTTTGTGAGCAAGGAACATCATTTCCGCTTAACTAAAAAAAGCCTCATGTGCTTCAGGAAGTGAACCCGGGATCTGTGTGGCTCTCTTGGCTATTCAGTCTCCTCCCGCTGTGCAAAGGTAAACATGGAGGTGTCCTGGTTTCCATGGTGAACTCAAAATGTAAACTACGATCTAATAAACTGGTGTGAAGGAAAGTCTTTAGCACCTTGCACCACAGCAGATGGGACAGGCCCTGGATCACAGGAGTCAGATCACATAAACAGACTATCTTTTTTTTTTTTTTTTTAATTTAACAAAAAAATATGCTTGCACTGTCAATCTACTGTGGACATTAATAATCTGCCAAATGCCATATTGTGGGAGGGGTTATAATAAACTGAAACTGAACATTGGACCTATAAAAAAAGTACACCAACTTTTCTGGTGAACAGGCCACCACCTGCTCTTCTCCATGAAGATGTTACTGCTGTACCTGGATTGTTCCACGCATGAAATGAAACTCATTTACATCCATGAAGACAAGCTGGTGACAAGTTACCATTACTATGTGAGATCTGTGGAGAGGCGACACCACTTGCAGGAAGAACGCATGTTTTTCAAAGGTTTCGTGTGACAATTAAAACACCAATAAACTGAATAAATACAAGACAACAGCAACACTGAGACACTCAAGGAGAAGTAGTAACATCTATGGACAAGCAGGTGGCATACTGTCTACAAGGAAAGTTACATAGTGCACTTTTAAAATAGTCATCTAACCTACCCAGCATAGTTATTGAAGTTGCCTATTCACAGCAGAGTTGCAATTTTAAATGTTTCTAATAAAGGATTCCGTGTTCTTGTGCTGGGAATACTGATATGTGCTTTGAGGGATTGCTGTGTGCCTTGGAAAAATATCCAGTTTGGGTCAACCATTTTGATAACTTTATGTAATAATTGGCCAGTTTGGGGAGCAAACTTCTGCATCAAAACTATACAACTATGGGAATGTAGTGTTTCCAGATGGGGGAAGACTATGATGGCCCACAGGGTCTAAAAAGAAAAAAATACATATAATATATATATTTTATACTTTATGCCTGTAGTATTGATATAGACGTACCTATATTGTATATGGGAAGAGAATATTAGACAATGGCATTTGAATGGGAGACAGTGCAAACATGGGAAAGATAAGAGGAGACAACTGAACAGGGCCTGGTAATGGCAACCGTTGGCCCTTTACAAACATGTCCCCTGTCCGTGCGCCCTCGCCACTCACCCGTCTCCTGCACAGCTCCAGCACCACGAACACGAAGTCGTCATCCTCGAAGAACCCATGGAAGCCCACCACGTTCGGATGGCTCAGGCTCTTGTGGATGGCGATCTCGGAGCTCATCTTCTCCCGCTGGTGCTGCTTCAGGATCAGGGCTTTGGGCACGATCTTGCCGGCGAACACCTGCTTGCTCTCCAGGTCCGTGATCTCGAAGCACTTGGCGAAGCCTCCCTTGCCCAGGAACCGGCCTCTGGAATAGCGGCGCATGGTCCGGGAGTCCACCAGGATGTCGGGGATCTCTTTGAGCGGAGCCGATTTGGGGTCGCCATGTGCGGCTGCTGCACTGGGCTTCGCGACGCCTGCGCTCATCTCGAAACTACCCTTTTTTCCCTTCTTTTTACTACTAATAAAAAACTTTAAAACCCTATCTTATCGTAGGTTACGTAGTGAATGCGCGTTTAGACTGACGCAAACCCTTACCAAGCAACGCGTAATAGCCAAAGTCGTCTCCGAAGTCCTCATAAACGCCAATTAAAAAACATTAAATCACATCAAATCACATCCAAACACGAATAAAAACTAGTCTAACTCTAAAACTCTCCTGCTAACATTAAAACTTGTACTTTCTAGCCTCTCCGGGAGTGTGCACCCGCAGCGTTACCCCGTCCTTTGACAACAGTCTCCAGCAGAAGTTTAAAATGCTGCCTGTGTCGTTACGCGGACGCTGATTGGCCGGCTACATTTGAATTCCGAAGCGCTGCGCGAGGCATCACGGGAGAGCAAACACGAAACAGCCACTCACGGAGCGGATTTTCGAGGCGCTGCGATGTGATTGGTCAGAGCGATGACAGGGCTTCCTTAAACAAAAGGATGACGGGAAATGTAGGCGGAGTGGGCTTTAACAGGACACGTTCAGTTGTTTTTCGACTTCTGACTGGTTAAAATACAGTTAAATGCAGTTAAATGCAATATTACAGTATGCACTCTGATAAGTACTTTAGTCAGAGTTAAGTTCTGATTGAGACCGAAATAAATTTTAGCTTAGATCGAGTGTAGACATGGTTTGGGCATTTTTTCCTGCCTTGGCTTGGGTTGGTTCCAGGATTTCTGCTAGTCGTGGTTTAGTTCTGTTTTTAGATTTAGTCCTGATTTTTGAGGTGGTTTATCCCTGTTTACTTGGTAGAAATGATTTTTAGTCTTTACTTAGCACGAGTTTTGTGGTTAAGTCCAGTAAGATAAGATAGAACTTGTATTTGGTCCCACACTGGGGGAATTTGAATGTTTCTACATAAAGTCCAAGAACAGCAGCAGAATAGAAATGGGACGTCCTTTTTACTCGGAACAGTCCCAGTATGAGCCCTGTGTCCCCTGTCCCAACAGATTGATACAAACAGTGATTTGACACTCTCTTTTCAGTTTTATTATTATCAGCCATCCCAGTTTTAAATTTTAATTTGTTTATACCTTGATATATTATATTATAACCAGTACAGTCCCAGTTTTGAGCCCTGTGTCCCCTGTCCCAGCAGATTTATACAAAACCATTGATTTGTCCCAGTTTTATACAAGAAATGTCCCAGGTGTCCCTATTTTTGACCAATTTGATACCTACCATCAGTAAAGAGAGGCATACATTGTCATTTTTTTAGGTAAAATACAGAAAAGCTGCTTAAAAATGACCAAAACACAATGAAAATGTGACTATACAGACTCACATGTTAGTGCAGAACAATTTTCCTTAATTACGCATTTGTTTCACAATTTTTATTATGCTTTACCTTATGCCCTGTCAATCAGTATATTATTGCACTGCCTTTATTGTCTCTTGTTTATAGCTGTGATTTTATAGTTTATTTTATATTTTATTACTTATTTTTGTATTTTATTTTGACTTGTACATATACATTTATTTTTATAATCATGCCTCATTTGACACATGTCTCTTGCTCTTTTTTGCTATACCATCTATTTTTGTTACTCTCTGTTATTATATTATATTGTGATGTGTGAGCTACTGTATCTAAATCATTTCCCTTGTGGATCAATAAAGTTTGTCTAAGTCTAAGTCTTATTATTACAGCCATCCCAAACCAGGGGCGTCCCAGTTTTTAATTTTGAAAATCTGGTCACCCTAATATAATTAAGATACAAAATGGAATAAAAACAGAAAAGTGTACAACTATTTTGGGGGGAAACTAGTATGTGCAATAAGTGATCAATAGCCTTTTTGGCTAACTCGGGTATATTTACATTTGTTGTAATGTTTATTAATGTACATTGTCCCTCTTACCAAATAAATAAAAAATGAAATGAAATGAAATGAAAGTGTGTATGACTATGGTTACGCACAGTGGAGCACAATTTCACAGGCAACACAACGTCACTGTAAAGCAGGCCTATTGTGCTTGTGTCTGCTATATTATTGTAATCTATGACACCCTTGAATCATTATGTTAACATTTTGCATTCACAATATTCATCTAAAACGATGTAATAAAAGAAACCAGTCCACAGACTTCTGCATTAGAAAACTGGTGCCCAATTGGTGGTTTTCAGATTCTAGAATGATTGATTATATTGTACTTAAATTCCCAAATATGGAACCTGATCATTTCTGTTGTTGACTAGACCCAAGACCTGCTGTATTACAACTAAAATGTTCTTTTTACCTGCCCCCAATGTGTATTAAATAATATTTGCCTACAGAATGTTGTGATGTCATCTGAAACCCACCAATGGGAGCTGACATCATCACAATAAAGAGCCGTATGCTGTCAGAACCACCCCTCCTGTGGATATCTTGCCTGAGCAGCCAGTTCCTTATTCTACATTCTGCTCAAATCCAGAAGGGTCTGGAACCAGCATGAAAAACCTTCATCCAAACTTGAGACGGTTTGGGGCTTCGATTGTTGATTCTGTAAATATCTGCACTGTTTTTCAGTCCTTTATGTCGATTTTTCCTCTTTTTATGTATAACCAGCCATTTTTTGACACAAACGGAGCATGTGTCTTTCCGATTGGTTAATCTGCCTGTCAATCATGCCCTCTGAAATCAGGAAAACAGGACACAGCTCCAGATCCACTTGACTTTGTAAAGTTCGGTCAAAGTGTGTGGTTCTGGCTGGTCAGGTCTTCTCTGTGTTGTGAAGTGATCTTTAATTGGACTTTAACTGATGCATAGTCCTGTATAGTTACACACAAACACACAAACATCAAGATCATTCAATGACCGCAGACTTTTTCACTCTTACAACTTTTATCTGAGTGAAGTATTTGCTCCGGGCTTCAGTAGGTGGAGATGGAGATCCAGACGAGCAGATGTTCAAGTGTATACACCTTCTATTACAGCGCACAACACACTTATTGAGGTCTGTTTTTGTATTATCGTCACGCACGGGCTTCATACAGTTTTCATACAGAACACCAAAATGTTCCAAAATATGTAATATACCTTTTTATTATTTTTTATTTTAATGATATTATTTAATTTTTAATTTAAAAAAAGATGGAGAGCCAGAGGAGCAGAAGTTCAGTTGTAGGTGGAGATGGAGAGCCAGACGGCCAGATGGTCTCCAGACCCAGGCTCTGCTCCGGCGTCACAGGCCTCAAAAAAGGAGTTCAGGATCTGTGTGGATTTGCAAGACCGCACCGCTCCTCTGTACACTCTGGAACACAACATATATATTTTAATTTTATGCATGTTTTTAGTTATTAACTTTTCCAGCAAAATAAACAACAACAAACAAAACAAAACACCAGTATTTGAAAAAATGCAATATCTGTAATGTTCAGTCTCCATGGAGAGGACTAGGCTAACCCCCATCAGAAAAGTTCCGTAGTGATCCTTTACTAAAATGAAATGAGCATGTGTGTGTGAGACTCACTCCCAGAAGAGGCTGCTCTGGATGAAGCAGTCCACATCATCAGTGATGTCGTCATCTGCAAACGCTAAACACAACATAACAGGTACATCAGGACTCAAGTGTAGTAGTAGTAGTGGTAGTAGTAGTAGTAATAGTAGTAGTAAAAGTAGTAGCAAAGGTGTTAGTTGGTTGTAGCAGAAAAAATAAGTCAAAAATAAGTCAATAAGTCACATTCATGGTCTAGAATGTCATAGTTTCAGATGGAGGGCGGGGCCTGTAGAACTCTATGGGAGATTCACAGTTTTTGAAAGAAATCTTCAAACTTCTGATCCACAAATGTTTCTCCTTCTCATTATTTGTTTGGGATCAGCTCCACAAACTTGTCAAGTTAATCTGGCCTAAAGTTCTTTCACCTGACGACAATCACGTCTTTGGGGTCTGACACTTTTGTGAAAAAATAAAGTTGCGATGTCACGTGAACACTATTTCCTAACTAGTAGCAGTAATATTAGTCAGAGGTGGGTAGTATTCACTTACATTTATAGAAAATGTACTTTTCAGAGTACTTTTCCAGCAGCATACTTTTACTCCTACTTGAGTAATATGCTTATTGAAGTACCAGTACTCTTACTTGAGTAAAAGTGTTGGTAACTCTGTGAAATGATTTGAACATTTGTGTTTCTTGCTCCTTCAGATCTGATTTAGTTTGTCTCATATTTGTGTCTGTCCTTTGAAAATACCAGATTTTATACTTTATTTTAAGTTTTTTCCTTTTAATTACTTTAACTTTAAATTATACTTCAGTTACTCTTACATGACTAGTACGGAAATAGTTTTCCAAATAGTTTTCATTTCTTAGATCACTACTTTCCACTTCTACTTGAGTAATATTATTTTGAAGCAACATTACTTTTACTTGAGTACAGGTTTGGCTACTCTCACCACCTCACACCACAAGCTACAAGTCAGATCTGTGGGGAGGCGACCCTGCTCACAGTAGCAATAAGAAGCGATAATAACTGTAAGGAGACAAGCAAAAAAGTTACGCAGTGTTTCTTCAACCTTGAGTACACACTTACCGAAGCAGTCACTCGTGCACCTGTCCTCGCTGTAAGAGTACCCCGAGTCGCAGTACTTCTGATCTGAGTACTGGAATATCCCAAAGTACTTCACTGATACTACAGAGATGGATGCCCGCTTCTCACGGACAGAGCGCATCTCTCTGGTCAAGGAAGTATTCGCAGCAGGATTATCCCCTCCTATAATATCTGCAGTAGTAGTAGTAGTAGTAGTAGTAGTAGTAGTAGTAGTAGTAGTAGTAGCAGCAGTCGTAGCTGTAATAGCGGCAGTAGTAGTTTCGTCCAGGTCAATAATTTCTTTTTGGTATTCTCGTACAAGCTGGGTGCTGAGGTGTGAAAAACGCTCAACTTCACAAATTACTGCGAAAAAAAATCCAAAAAGTATAATTATGAAAAAGAGTGAATATATTTCACAGGGGAGAGTGGTACAGAGGAGGAACATATATGGTACAGAGGAGCGAGTGATGGTGCAGAGGAGGGAGAGTGAAGACAGTATATGGTACAGACCAGGGACATGGTGAAGAGGAGGGACAAAGGTGGTGTAGAGGAGGGAGCGCTGGAGGAGAGAGAGTGATGCAGAGGAGGGGCGGTGATGCAGAGGAAGAGCGGTGATGCAGAGGAAGAACGGTGATGTGGAGATGCAGAAGATGGAGTGATGGTGCAGAGGAGGAGCGGTGAATATATGGTACAGAGGAGGGACATAAATGGTGCAGAGGGTGGAGTGATGGTGCAGAGGAGGAACGGTGATGCAGAAGTTGGAGTGATGATGCAGAGGAAGAGCTGTAATGCAGAGGATGAAGTGATGGGGAAGAGGGGGGAGAGTGGTGCAGAGGAGGTGCGGTGATGCAGAAGATGGAGTGGAGTGATGGTGCAGAGGATGGAGAGTGATGCAGAGGAGGAGTGATGATGCAGAATATGGAGTGATGATGCAGAGGAGGAGCTGTGATGTAGAGGATGGAGTGTGGCAGAGGAGGGATAGTGATGCAGAGGAGGGAGAGTGGTGCGGGGGACGGAGAGTGATGATGCAAAGGAGGGAGTGATGGTGCAGAGGAAGAGCAGTGATACAGAGGATGGAGTGATGGGGCAGAGGAGGAGAGTGGTGCAGAGGAGGTAGAATTGTGCAGAGAACGGAGAATGATGATGCAGCAGAGGATTGGTGATGCAGAGGATGGAGTGATGTTGCAGAAGGTGGAGAGTGATGCAGAGGAGGAGCGGTGGTGAAGAGGAGGAGTGATGATGCAGAAGAGGAGCAGTGGTGCAGAGGTGGTCTGTACCTCTGGCCAGGGCGCGCTCCGGGTTCCTCTGGAGGTTTCGGGGCAGGTGGACACGTTTGAGGAGCTCATCACGAAGCTCACAGCGAGACACCACACGAGCCTGAGAGACGGAGAGTACAGAGAGACAGAAGAAGAGGAGGAGGAGGCAGAGATGAGGAAGAGAGGACATG
The DNA here is from genome assembly GCA_029959045.1 of Taenioides sp. WSHXM2023. Classification (NCBI taxonomy): domain Eukaryota; kingdom Metazoa; phylum Chordata; class Actinopteri; order Gobiiformes; family Gobiidae; genus Taenioides; species Taenioides sp. WSHXM2023. Next base: position 32,789,756 of record CM057090.1, read on the forward strand.
GTCTACTGAGAGAGAGAAGGGAGAGGAGAGGTGGAAGGAAGCAGCAATAGATAGAAAAGGTAGAAAAGATAGTTAGAGAGAGGGTGTTACAAGTTAGAGGTACATTCAATCCCCAAGAGCACTACAGATACCATCATGTTCCACCTTGTGATGTCATGAAGTGGTAGTTTTCAAGTGAAATGATCCAAATGATTCTATTGAAGGTGTGTGGAGTTTAAAAACATTGTGGAGCACTTCCTGTATCACCCCATGACATCACAAGGTGGAAAGAAAAGCATGTAAAAGCGCGTGTCCTTACCGCAGATGGGCTCGCATCTCCACAAACCACGGGAGGGCATCTGACACAAAAATACAAGTGAATAGTTCTTACCTGCTGGTAATTGTATGTTCTCTGCTGTCTGAGAAGTATTCTGAGCTCGTACCCTCCCTCGCAGTATTTAAACCAGACCAGAGTCCTGAGACCGGTTAGTCCTGGTTCAGATTCTGGTCTAGTCCTGGTCTAAGGAGGTACCTGGTCCTGTCTGTCAGCACCTGCCACACGATGTCCACCAGTACACAGTGTACTACTACTACTACTGCTACTACTACTACTGCACAAAGGCTGATGAGAGACAGTACTGCAGTTTCCTGGTTCACACTAAGGGTCAATACACAAGGAAGGAGTACAGAGAGGAAGGTAGAAGTAGTAATTGTAGTAGTAGTAGTAGTTGTAGGAGGAGGCTATAGCGCACAGTAATAGTAGTAGAAGTAGTAGTACTAGTACTACTAGTAGTAGAAGAAGTAGTAGTAGGCTATAGTACAGTAGTAGTAATAGTAGTAGAAGTAGGATAGCAGCTAAAGTAGTACTAGTAGTAATAAGAGTAGGAGTAGGCTATAGTACACTGTAGTAGTAAAAGTAGTAGGCTATAGTACACAGTAGCAGTAATAGTAGTAGAAGTAGGGTAGCAGCTAAAGTAGTACTAGTATAATAATAGTAGGAGGAAGCTATAGTACACAGTAGTAGTAGTAGTAGTAGTAGTAGTAGTAGGCTATAGTACAGCAGTAGTAAGAGTAGTAGAAGTAGGGTAGCGGCTAAAGCAGTACTAGTAGTAGGAGCTACTGTAGTAATAGTAGTAGTAGTGTAGAAGTAGGCTATAGTACACAGCAGCAGCAGTAGTAGGCTATAGTAGCAGTAGTGGCAGAAGTATTAGTGGATAGTACATACAGTAGAAGGAGGAGCTGTTGGAGTAGCAGTAGTAGTAGTACTAGTGGTATTAGGCTATACTAGTAGTACATAGTAGTAGTCCTAGTAGTAATAGTAGGTGCAGTAGGAGTGCTAGTAGTAAGTAGTAAGTAAGAGTAGTCTGGGAGTAGTAGGCTATAGTAGGAAGTAGTAGTGTTTTATTTACACGAGGAAGAAATAAGTGTTTTTCAGACCTGGTTCAGACCTGGTTTAGACCTGGTTTAGACCTGGTTCAGACCTGGTTTAGACCTGGTTCAGACCTGGTTTAGACCTGTTATAGACCTGGTTCAGACCTAATTCAGACCTGGTTTAGACCTGGTTTAGCCCTGGTTTAGACCTGGTTTAGACCTAATTCAGACCTGCTTTAGGCCTGGTTTAAACCTGGTTTAGACCTGGTTCAGACCTGGTTCAGACCTAATTCAGACCTGGTTTAGATCTGGTTTAGACCTGGTTCAGACCTGGTTTAGACCTGTTTTAGACCTGGTTTAGACCTGGTTCAGACCTGGTTCAGACCTAATTCAGACCTGGTTTAGACCTGGTTTAGACCTGGTTCAGACCTGGTTCAGACCTAATTCAGACCTGGTTTAGATCTGGTTTAGACCTGGTTCAGACCTGGTTTAGACCTGTTTTAGACCTGGTTTAGACCTGGTTCAGACCTGGTTCAGACCTAATTCAGACCTGGTTTAGACCTGGTTCAGACCTGGTTCAGACCTGGTTTAGGCCTGGTTTAGACCTGGTTTAGACCTGGTTTAGACCTGGTTTAGACCTGGTTCAGACCTGGTTCAGACCTAATTCAGACCTGGTTTAGACCTGGTTCAGACCTGGTTCAGACCTGGTTTAGGCCTGGTTCAGACCTGGTTCAGGCCTGGTTTAGACCTGGTTTAGACCTGGTTCAGACCTGGTTTAGACCTGGTTTAGACCTGGTTCAGACCTGGTTCAGACATGGTTTAGACCTGGTTCAGACCTGGTTCAGACCTGGTTTAGACCTGGTTTAGACCTGGTTCAGACCTGGTTCAGACCTGGTTTAGACCTGGTTCAGACCTGGTTCAGACCTGGTTTAGGCCTGGTTTAGACCTGGTTTAGACCTGGTTCAGACCTGGTTCAGACCTAATTCAGACCTAATTCAGACCTGGTTTAGACCTGGTTTAGACCTGGTTCAGGCCTGGTTTAGACCTGGTTCAGACCTGGTTCAGACCTGGTTCAGACCTGGTTCAGGCCTGGTTTAGACCTGGTTTAGACCTGGTTCAGACCTGGTTTAGACCTGGTTTAGACCTGGTTCAGACCTGGTTCAGACATGGTTTAGACCTGGTTCAGACCTGGTTCAGACCTGGTTCAGACCTGGTTCAGGCCTGGTTTAGACCTGGTTTAGACCTGGTTCAGACCTGGTTTAGACCTGGTTTAGATCTGGTTCAGACCTGGTTTAGACGGGTTTCTTGCTTCAGGCCTTGACCCTGCCTTCTCTTTTCAAAACTCAAGTCTTTTGTCTTTTCTTTTCTCAGACAAAAGTTTCACAAACACTTCCTAGAGTTTGGACGAGTACTTCCTTTAAACTGTCTTAGGCGATGGTGCAATTCCCATCGTAAAGATGTGAGTGTTTTTCCCATACTACAATACAATAGTCCAGATAATGACTACGCTCAAAATACTGCATCTAACCAAGTACTGCATCCAACCGGAGTACTGCATCTAACCAAGTACTGCATCCAACTGGAGTACTGCATCCAGCCAGATTAATGAATCTAACCAAGTACTGTACTTCATCCAGCCAGAGTACTGCATCTAACCGAGTACTACATCCAACCAGAGTACTGCATTTTGAAGAGTTTTTATACTAGTGTAAAAATGTGATTAAAAGGATTAAAAGGTGTTTTTTTTGCTGTTTGTTTTACATATATATATATATATATATATATATATATATATATATATATATATATATATATATATATATATATATATATATATATCTGTGTGTGTGTGTGTGTGTGTTTTTATTACTGAATAGAAAATATATACACACACACATACACACATTGCTTTAGTTGCTTTTATTGCTGTAGTTACAGTTGTGATGCATTCATGGACAGTCTGTAAATCTCAGGAGCAGATAGTGTGTACATTTACATATCCAGTAAAGTTAGATCACTACAGTAGTCAGATAACACAATAATTAGATCAGATTTTGGTGTGTGTTTACAGCACAAGAGAAATCTTATTATCAAAAACATCTGGTGACATGTGTCGGTGAATCAGAGAATTTTAGAGTAACTTCAATTTAAAGACAAAGTAGAAGACATTTTAAAATAACTCCTTCAGTCTTTAAAGAGGGGCTATTTTACTTCTATGAGCTATTCATGGTTAACTCCACACATTGCTCCCTTTTATTGTTTTGATAAAGCTATATTCACCAAAAACAACGTATTAACATGTTTTATTTGAGAATTGTTGTTTTGGAGCATGGGTGATGCAGGCTTGTGGGAGGAGCCTTGTATAAGCTTGTACAGTTAACTATAAGGAAGGTTCAAATAATGCTCAGGAGAGATCACTATATTAGTCAGACATGCATGGATGACGATGTAAAACCTCTTCAGACATGTTTTTGATGAGGGGACTACTTTTTTAATATGGTAGACAGCTCCCAGCTCCCAAAAGTCGATTTTGCGTAGTAATAATAATAACATAGAGTGAATGATTGGACAGCTCCAGCGGTGGTGTGTTCAGGGACACTGTGTACATCTCAGTTACAGTCGGCATGCGGTCGTGGACAGCTCATTGGCCATAGCGTTCAGACTTTCACACTTCTGCCTGAAGGAGGCGCTGCACTCCTCCGCAGACGGCCATCGCTCCACCCATGTGTTCTTACCCAGCAGATACACGTACCTACCACAAGAGGGAGTAAAGCGCAGTCACAAATACAGGAGAGCACACACCACCAAACTACCACCAGGGGGAGTACATTCAGCATAGTCTTTGAATAATGAACAAACAAATAAAGAAATAAACAGAATTCAAATTAAAAGTAGCGTGTGTAGAATTTTTATTTCCAGTTCCATAAACTTGACATACCAGTGTTGCCAGATACAAGGTAAACGTGTTCAAATCAAATATGACTTTTACTGATAACAAATGTAATGCTGATTTATTCTGAATTTGACATGAGGCCTGGCCTGTCCACACACTGAGAATGAGACAAACTTGGATGTGTCCTCGATCTGCAGGTTAAGGCTCTGGGGACGCAAGTTCAGGTGTGATTCTAGTATCCTTCTTAAACTGTAAGAATGCAGGTTACATACAGCTCCTTTAAAGGGCCCAGATTACGCTCTTTTCTGATCTCTGTTGTTTCCTCATCACAAACACACCTGGAGTTGTTTCATTCACACATGTTTAACACACAGTTCTTCTCTCAAACAGAAAACACAAAAAATCCATTTTGTGATGTCATGTGGTAATACAGGAAGTGCTCCACTGTGTTTTTAAACTCCACACACCTTTATTAGAATCATTTGGATGATTTCAGCCCTGGAATTGCCAATCTCTACTGAACTTAAGGTAAAAGTTAGCTGTTAACTTAAAACTACCGCTTCACGACATCACAAGGATTACTCAAACATGTGTGAATGAAAGAAAACACAACTCCAGGTGTGTTTTTGAGGAGGTAAAACCATTATAACATGGCTTAGAGCTCACAAGAGTCAATATTCGTACAAATATCGGTTGGAACACATTTTTTAGCAATACATAGACTCCCATTTATAAACAGGTTTAACAGGTAGCACAGGGCTGTTGTTTCATTTGAGAGATAAACATTGGGGTGTAGTAGCGGGTGTTACCTGTTGGTGGCGCTGTCGATGTTCCACTGGTCGTGCTTGGGGCCCATGATGAGGTACTCCTGGTTTGGTACCAGCTTGAGTCTGTCTCTGCAGGCTCCATGAGACAGGAAGGTCCGGCTCTGTCCGGGCAGAATCCCAGACTCGGCTCCTAAAGGGACACAGTTTATGTGTCTGCACCTCACTCAGGCTTCAAGTGCATATGAGAGATTTCCATGGGTTTCCAATTCTCACTTGGTTTGGTGAGATAATATCTGTGCTAAATATAGATTATCGTTTTACATCAGTCAAGTGGCACTTTGTGGGGGAAAAGTGAAAAAGTAAAGTACAAAAATACAGGAAGTAGAGCTGAATTGTAAAAAAGAATACCTCTGTCTATGTCATCAACATGGAAAACTCCATCTAAAATATGGAGCGGAGTATGTGCTGATGTACTGATGAAAAACTGATAAATACTGACCACAGGTACAATCCCACCAGACCAGACCTGTCATATGCACTTTAAAGGGTTGTGTACAGAGGGGTGGAGACTCGTACCCAGTTTGATGAGTTGTGTGATCTGCAGCTCGTATTTGTCATAGTAACTCTCGTTCACACTCAGCACTTTCACTTTGAACACTGAAACAATAAAAACAACAGTCTGAGTGAGAGAGAGTAGAGGCAGGCTTTATATAGTCCAGGGATAGTCCAGGGATAGTCCAAGTATAAACCAAGTCTGCATTTGACCCATCCTTGACCCAAGTGCTGGCTCTAAAATCTCTAGCAGTTCTGAAAGTTCTGGAAGCAGAGGGGGTGGGGGTGTCATTTCCTGGAATGTGGGGCATTAGTTACACCAACAAATCCTGCTTGTGCGTTTGTGTCATTTATCCTACATAATGATCCACTCCTCTTCAAACGAGACTTGATTAAAACAACACTTGGGGTTTTCCTGTGTTTTACCCGAGCTTCTTACCAACACTGATGGACTGATGACTTTGAGCATCAGGAAAAGGAATGTCCCAGACTAAAGCATTTTCATTATAAACCCGGCACCCTCTTGCTTTGAGTTAAGAGTGCTAACCACTCGGCTTCTGCCTCTGCTCGGTGCATTGTGATTGGCTGCTGCTCCTGACAGCGTAACCTAAGCAGCATTAAAGGGTCAAATACAGTGTGAAAAGCAGCACAGTCATGTTTAGTTCAAGTTAGAGTGTTAACGTGTTAGCATGTTAGCATGTTAGTGTGTTAGCATGTTAGCATGTTAGCATGTGGTACCGTGGTGCAGAGTGGTGCAGGCAAACGTCTCGCGGTCTTTGTCTGAGAAGTTCTCAGAGTCTTTCTTTGGGACACAGCAGTCTCCTGGAGGACACAGGGAAACATCACACCTCAGAGACTTTATAAACCTGAGCATCACATTAGAACAAAAACACAATCACAGAGAAATCACTTTTTGAGTTGGCACAGCTGCCATTGGAGCTGCAGAGGGGGTCTGCCCATTGGTCCGACTTCCCATTAGTCTGAAAAAAAGAGGACCATTGGTCTGACATCTCATTAGTCCAACCATATGCAGCAAAGATGTGCGCTCTGAACAACCATGAAAGTGTGGAGCTCTGAATAAACAAACGAGAATTCCACCCACACGCCAAATTTACAAACAGTTTATCGTCAGCACGTTACAAGTCATCCGTGCATCTGTACTGTGTATGGTCAGACTAATGGGATCTCTACTCAGTGGTCCATTTTCGGACTAATGGGATGTTGGACCAATGACGTGGAACCGCTGCAGAGGCTGCACTAGCAATGATTGATTGGCTGCAGAGAGTCATGTGAGGCTCATTCTGCTTTCTGATTGGATAATCATCTTGTGAACCAAAACACCAAATTATAACATAAATAAATGGGACATCCAGTCCAATGTTTTAGTAATTAACAATAAATCAGCATTACATTTGTTCTCAGTAAAAGTGATATTTGATTTGAACATGTTTACCTTGTATCTGGGGACACAGACAGGTCAGGTTTATGACATTTCAAATCTAAATCTTACATACAGTTCCAAACGTATCGCACATTTAATCCCAAACACAGTACTTGTCAAAAAACTTGCAGTTCCATTTTTTCCACTAAATTGTGCAGCCCAAACCCGACCCCTGACCTTGAGTGCATCTGCAGACGTTCCCAGAGCAGATCTGAGTCAGCTCCTCTGTGTTTTCTCTGGGAGTGAACGAACGACTGCACCGGTGGTCTGCAAAACAGTGAGGGGGTTGTGGGTTCGATTCCTTGTCTCTCTGGATAGCAATATTGGGTTGTAGTATTTACCTGGGTTGTAGTACTCGTACACAGTGACGGAGGAGGGTTGGATGTGTCCCACTTTAAAGTTCTGCTGAAGTTTGAAAATCACGATCTCCGGTTCTTTGTGCGAAACCTGAGAAAAAACATGGATTACTACTACTATAACAATTAATACTTATATTTCATACTACTGCTACTTCCATTACTACAACTACTACTGTTGCTACAACTACTGCTACTACTACTGTTGTTGTTACTACTACAAATTTCCCATTTCTACTGAAGAAAAAGTAAAAGGAGCTGTTAACTTGAAAACTACTGCTTCATGACATCACAAGGTGAAACAGAGCATTAAAGCTCAATTTTGCGTAATACAGGACCTTTAAACCAGTGTGAAACATTGTCCGCACCTTAAACAAGTGCAGGATCAGGGAGCCTCTGTCACTCAGGTTGTCCACCACTTTAAAGTTTGCGATGTATTTGTCCACTGAGTTAGAAAGCTGCAAAATAAAAAACAATGACAATTTGACAGGTTTATTTTACTGCTAAATACAGAACTAATGGTACTACCACTTACTACTACTACTACTTAAACTTTAAAGAGTAAAAACTGGACCCACAAGGGTCCAAACAGGGCAGAGACAAGATGGCGTCCAGTTCCTCTCAGCTTGCCTCAGGGCAGCTGTGGCTGCTGAATGTATCTGTCCATATTTACACTAAATCACAGTTCCTGTTTGCTCCTCTGAAGGGAAAGTATTTGCAGTACTTAGAGTAGTTGAAGTATCAGTATATTGTTACCATGTCGAGGTCTGCGTTGTCTGGAGTGAAGCCTGTGGGCAGACTCACGTCCAGCACCACCATCCGCACGTCTCTGGGTCCTTGTGCCCTGTGACACCAGAGTCATGAAAAACTCCGAAAAATAATACAGATAAACAAACTGATTTAAACGTTCATTTCACTGTCACCAAATGGACAATTGTCTCCATGGAGATGCTTTGGCTAGAATGTTCCACAGCATGGCATTAATTAACCTGGACTGTTTTATTCCAGGTATTTTTATTTAAAAAAAACAAAACAAAACAAAAAAACATATATTTAACTGCGAGCGGACTCTCCTGTCTATAGATCAGCTTAGTAGCATCAACTGCTCGTCTCCATGGAGACAGATAAAGTAATGCTATATTGTGCAGCATTTAAAGGTCCTATATACTTTAAGACATGTTAAAATGCTGTTACCTCCTCAAAAACAGACCTGCAGTTGTGTTTTGTTTCATTCACACATGTTAGAGTAATCCTTTATTATTAGTCTGTCTACATCTCCAAAGCTCAAAATGTCATGAAGTGGTAGTTTTCAAGTTTACAGCTCCTTTTACCTTTAGTTCAGTAGAGATTGGTAATTCCAGGACTGAAATGATCCAAATGATTCTAGTGAAGGTGTATTTAGTTTAAAAACACAGTGGAGCACGTCCTGTTTTACCACATGACATCACAAGGTGGAACAGAATGTTTTCAGTTTGAGAGAAGAATTCAGCGTAAATATACAGGATTTGTGTGTTAAACATGTGTGAATGAAACAAAACACAACTCCAGGTCTGTTTGTGATGAGGAAACGACATTATAATCTATAAATGAGAAAATAGTGTAATATGGACCCTTTAAAGGCGCCACACACTACAGGATTTTTCGGTCTGGAACGATTTTTAAACATGTGACAAAAAGCGCACGCCACAGACACATGCAGAAGATTTTAAATCTCCGATCACAAAGACTGCAGTGGGATATGGCTATGGACCACAGGCTGTAAAGTTGTGAGTGCGATCGTGTCAACTGTTTCCTGTCTACAGTAAAACCACTCACTTTGAGACTCTTAAGTGTTCAAAAGATCAGAGCTCTGCACTTCTAGTTTAGATACAAGTCAAAACTGTGTTATTATTATTTGTGAAATGTGGTGCAATACTTCAGATACATGAGTGCACGTTTACATACACATCAGTATCCCGGTTATAATCGGGTATTTGGAATATCCCGATTTCGACATGGTGCACGCAGTATCTGCAGAAACCGCAGTATCAGGGTTTCAGTATCCCAAATAAGCCAAATAAGGTTATGAGAAATCGGGATATTGTAGCTGGGATATTCCGATAGTATCCAGGATACTGCATATCCCGAATACTGCCATAACCGGGATATGGCTAAAAGCTGAGATACTGATGTGCATGTAAACACACTCCATGATTTTAATGCACAGAAGGTGGCAATAAAGTCCACATGAAGCAGAGTCGCTATCACTAATCTGCAGCTTCACCTCGATCCGTGCGCTGTGTGGATGTAAACAGACACACGTGAGGAGCTGCTCTGGCCTTTTTACTTTTAAAAGACACTTCAAACTGGATTTAATAGCGCTGTTTTGTGGACTGGGGGTCATTATTTCAGGAGGATAAATACTAGAGATAATGTGGATAAGATGCTGCAGTTAAACTGTACAACTTTACGAGAGGTGAGTAATAATTGTTTTCGCTGTTTCGTAAGTTTGTATCTTGTGTCACAGTGTCCGTCACTCTGTCTGCTCCTGACGCTCTGTTTTATTGGCCGTTACCGTAGTGTTGCTGATGTTTGGTGGTTACGATCTGACAGTGACACCAAACACAAGAGGAGCGCAGCGGCTTCAAAATCGCACATGAAGACACAAAGTCGGGTCACGCCTCTCTGATCTTGAGAAGAAAATCACAGCCAAAATCGGGCAAATTCTCCTGTAGTGTGTGGCGGTCTTAAAGCAAATAATTACAAAATTCCAGCACAGAAAGCAAACCAGTGACCCTTTAAATGAATAATAATGAATAATGAATAAATAAGTCACTGTTAGGATTTGGTAGGACTCACAGGACTTTGATGGTCATGAGGTAGGACTTCACCACATCAGGAGAAGACTTTTCTGTTCAAATATCAAATAGATTTAAAATGGTCACTGTCCTGTTTAAAAAGGACTATGTTTATAGGGTTTGTACTGACCGGCTGATTCCTCCACTGTGACCTGGAGCTCAAAGTGTACACAAGGTGTCTTCTCCTCCACCTCGTGAAGCTGGTTGTAGTACGTCACCACCTACAGGCCACACAAAGGAAGAGCAGGTCATTTTGTAACTTAAAAGTGCCATTTTCAAATACTAAGGAATAGACTAGAACGTGATTTTCAACATTAAATCATAGTACTTTCTTTTCTTTTACCATGTGGTCTTATATTTGTGTAATCCCTCAGTGGTCCTGTATGTTCCATAGTGGTCCATGGGTGTATACTAGTCTATGTGCTCTTATACTTGTTCTGATACAGCTCAAGATCATCCTAAAGACATTCAGGAAATGTTCACTTTTCTCCTGTGAATGGGTCTTTTTTAGTATTGATACTTAAATGAGTATTGAGTTTTGATACTAGTTTTAGTATCAATTAGTATCTGATTTTCACACCCACCGCTCTATACTTACTTGATTCTCCAATTTTATTTTCTCAATCTATGATACAGATATGATTCAGCAGTGTCACATTTTGGTACAAATGAAAAAAATCTGCTACTTGCAACCGTGATGTGCAGCTGTCCATAGGAGGGGCCGACAGCTGCACAGCTCTTTGTTCTGATGATGTTTGTAGCGATGTCAGCACCGCAGTTTTCTAGCTTTAACTCTAAGCAGACTTGTTTCTTTTATTAAGTTGTTTTAGATGAATATTTTGATTTAAAGAGTCCAAATGACAACATAATGATCCACAGGTGTCACAGATTATAAGCAGACACAAGCACAATGGGTCTGCTTTAAAAGTCACAAACTCACCTCAAGGATGCCCTGTCCATTCCCCCGAGCCTGTACCTCCAGATCCACATTGTTAAGAAGCTGTGAAAACAAAATGAAATGGAATATATGCATTTATACTGACCATCATCTGACCCTCTCCTCTGCTCCAGCCGACCCTCTCCTCTGCTCCAGCTGACCCTCTAGTCACCAGCAACATGTCTTCTTCCACTACATCCACTATATCCTCTTTGGTCTTCCTCTAGGCCTCCTGTTTCCTACCCTCAGCATCCTTCTGCACTTCTCTGTACCATAAATTCACTATCCCTCCTCTGCTCTTCTGATTCTGCTCCTCTGGCTCTGCTCCTCTGGCTCTACTCCTCTGGCTCTGCTCCTCTGGCTCTTACCCGGGTTGTGCGGGCTGCGTAGGAGGTGTCTGGGTTGAAGTGGTAGGGAAGTGTGCGAGCTCCCATTCGGACGTCCACGTTCAGATCCAGGTTTTGTAAAGGCGGCTGTTTGATCAGGTACTCGGACAAGGCCTGGAGAACCACCACTGTGGGCTACAGACATGGGAGAGAACATATATTTTTATTATTATTATCTGTCCAACCAAACCACCACATCTGCAGAGACATTTGACCTCCTATATCTCTGAGAGTACAGGGGAGCATATAGCAGGATGGGAGGGCATCTGACACACAAGGGTATAAGAGAATGGGAGGGCAACTGACCAACAGAGAGGACAGGAGGGCATCTGACACAGCCATATACGAGGAGGAAGGGAGGGCATCTGATACACAGGGATATAGGAGGATGGGATGGGAGGGCATCTGACAAAGGTATACAGGAGGACGGGAGGGCATCTGACACACCTGAGTGGACCCATAGCCCCCTCCCTGTCTGCGTTGGCTGTTTAACCATTTAAACGCTGGAGCGGCCTCTGTCATGGCGTCCATCTTGAGCAGAGCGAGCAGAGCGTATCCTGTGGCCTCCAGAGTGAAGAGGCGATTCTCACTGTCCACCCACTGACTGCCACCTGGACACAAACAACAGGGATTCAATTAAGGGGACTTTCACACCTAAACCATCTGGTCTGCTTCAAGCGGACTCAAGTTTGAAATACCTGCGAGTTCGGCTTGTTTGGCCAGGTGTGAAAGCGGACCAGTTTCATTTGCTGCAGACTAACAAAACCAAGCAGACTCCAGTGCTGTTCGCTTGTGATGTGAACGCTAACCGGACTCGATCGGGACCAACACAGACTTTTTGATCTAAACAAGCTTCACTATCTTCCGTAGAATCTCCAGAATGACAATCAAAACGGGAGAAATACAGTCCCTGACAAAAGTCTTGTCGCTTATCCATTTTGTAGAAACAAAAGCTTATAACCTGACTTTAAATTAATCGATTGGTTTTAGAAATGTCTCATATGGAAGTTAAAACCCTCCCAAATTATGCTCAATATACTAAAATAAATTTGCTTCACTGAAGAAAGATTGATCATTTAATGAACACAGAAAGGTCAGATTTTGGCAAGACAAAAGTCTTGTCGCCTTGTCATATGATGCACCCAATCCTAGATTACAGCCTCACCTGTGATCAGTTACTGATCAGTCAATTAGTGGGTGCGTATAAAAAGAACCCCAGCACACCAGACCTTCACATCAACTGCAACTTGACCTCTGACAACATGCCTAAGATCCACCCTGAGACCAAAGCGTTAATTATCAAGAGGCTGAAGACCAGATCCACTGCTGAGGTGGCTGACACCTTCAATGTGTCTCAGCGTCAAGTACAAAGAATAAGAAAAAGATCTGAAAAGACTGGAGATGTTTTTGACAAGCCCAGGTCCGGCAGACCCCGCAAGACAACTGCTTGGGAGGACCGTTTGTTGATTCGAAAATCCAAGGCCAGCCCCTTTTCCACTGCAGCAGAGCTCCACCAGGCCTGGTCACCTCAAGTCCCTGTGTCAACCAGAACAGTTTGTAGAATTCTGTCTCGAAATGGCCTCCATGGTCGAATCAGTGCACAGAAACCAGCACTAAACAAAAGGCAATTAAAAAACCGTGTGGCATTTGCCAAGGCCCACAGCCTGCTAAAAGGATGGACACTGGAAAAGTGGCAGAAGGTGGATTTCTCAGATGAATCCTCGGTTGAATTACATCACAGCCGCCGCAAATATTGCAGGAGACCTACTGGAGCCCGCATGGATCCAAGATTCACCCAGAAAACAGTTAAGTTTGGTGGCGGAAAAATCATGGTCTGGGGTTACATCCAGTATGGGGGTGTGTGAGACATTTGCAGGGTGGAAGGCAATATCAATAGCCTAAAATATCAAGAAGTATTAGCTACCTCTTACATTCCCAACCATAAAAGGGGTCAAATTTTGCAGCAGGATGGTGCTCCATCGCATACTTCTATCTCTACATCAAAGTTCCTCAAGGCGAAGAAGATCAAGGTGCTCCAGGACTGGCCAGCCCAGTCACCAGACATGAACATCATTGAGCATGTCTGGGGTAGAATGAAAGAGGAAGCATGGAAGGCAAAACCAAAGAATCTTGATGAACTCTGGGAGGCATGTAAGACTGCTTTCTTTGCTATTCCTGATGACTTCATTAACAAATTGTATGAATCATTGTCGAACCGCATGGATGCAGTCCTTCAAGCTCATGGAAGTCATACAAGATATTAAATATGGATCTCACAGCACCACTACTTAATTCACTGACGTTATGCAACATATTTTTGTATTTGAAGTAAATTATTTGTTCAGTTTTTTGTAGGCGACAAGACTTTTGTCTTGCCAAAATCTGACCTTTCTGTGTTCATTAAATGATCAATCTTTCTTCAGTGAAGCAAATTTATTTTAGTATATTGAGCATAATTTGGGAGGGTTTTAGCTTTCATATGAGACATTTCTAAAACCAATTGATTAATTTAAAGTCAGGTTATAAGCTTTTGTTTCTACAAAATGAATAAGTGACAAGACTTTTGTCAGGGACTGTAGGCCGTGACAAGACATAAGGAGAGGAGGAAATTAATTATCGTTGTTATTTCATATAATTAGACAAAAAATATCACAGTTTCTGGGACCAATCAGTTGTGTATCTGGCGACTCTTTCCATGGAGGACGTAGAAGACATCGACCTATTCGGAATCATGATTTTCAGGCCTCTTGCTGATTCGATTTTTTGAAAAGCTCAGAATACCAAGGTAGCAGTTCAAACCCCCACTAAGCTGCCCGGCTTGATCTAAATGGTGGGCAGAGCTGTCAGCACTCAGACTGCAGCTATAAACTTTAAACCACAATATGGATAACATCATGGAGACACTTACAGCCCTGCATAGACAAATATAAACACAGAGATCAATATGAACAAAGAGAGTAGTCGTGGGAATTGGAATGCGGCTACTCTCCCCAAACCCAAACAACCTGAATCATCAGCTTTTGGCCTCCCTCATCTAGCGCTGGCCTTGAACAAGACTGCTGCTGGAACAAACAACTCCCCCAGATGGTCATGGTAGAGAGACGCTCTTGCATTCCTTCCCCCATTCGAACTTACACCTGTGGATGTTGACTCTGTCTGGGACCTGATCAAGGGTGTCTCCATGGCAGCTAATATTGTGATGCCAGGTGGAGCCTCTCCTTCCCTGTTGCAAGTTGAGTCTTCATGTTGTACTATGTTTGATTATGGGTTTATATTGTGAAGGTGTTTTTTTTGTTTTTTTTTTGTCCATGTCCCACACTATGCTCCCCACAGGAGAATGGTCTGGTGGTCTATTGTCGCTTCGCTATTTCTGAAGTAGCAGGTCTGTCCCCAAACGGCTGCTATATTAGTTCCTTCTTTTAACTCGGAGCTACAATTGTGCTAAATTCTCCTCACCATGGAGAAGTAGGCATTTACAAAGACTTCCAAGTGCGGAAATAAAATTGCTGGGGCAGACAGTCACCGTGTCTACACACTAGCATCCCTGGTGTCCTGTCCTGAGAGCACTCTGCCCACCTTTTGCTGAAAACCAGCTCATCCGCCAAGTCAGCCTGACAGAAGCGGACCCTGTGCTGGGGGCAACCATTCTCCCAGCACAAGAGGACGAGAAGCCCCGGGTACCCATCCCCGCGGGACTCTCAACAAAGTAGATCGTCTTGTTGATCCTGACAAGCTAGCATCCTGACAGCATTCAAGCACACAGCAGTGCCGATGTTCTCCTTTCTGTTTAAAAATGTGTTCTTGCAAAGAAATTAAAATGTGTTCTTGCAAAGAAACAAAGGTGTGTTTACTTGCATATCCAGGCTCCAGGCCATGGGGCCAACCACTCATGTTACAAAACATTCCCATGTTGCAAAATTGTAACCAAGGGTTACAGACTCCAGTTTGTGTCCACCCCTCTTGGGTTCAACAGTGTGCTACACTCACTGCCACAGGAAGAAGGGGCATTTATCCTGTAGATGTAAATAGAAGCTCTCAAAACAAGGGCACACTAAGAATAGTGCCACCAGAGCAATGATAAGCCAGCTTCTATTCAAAATATTTCCTTGTGCTGCGTCCCATACTAGATATATATGAGAACATATACGTTCAGAATTCTGACACACATGACCCTACTGCGCTGTGTGCGCCATCTGAAAGACACATACTTTCACATCCCTATATATCCCTCTCAAAGAAATTATCTGAGATTTGCTTGCCAGTGGGTGACCTACGAATATGCAGTTCTCCCATTTGGTCTCTGTCTGAACCCACGCATATTTGTGAAATGCACAGAGGCCGTGATACCACCCCTCCAACGGAGAGGGCTGCGCTATAGACGGCAGGTATGCAGATTAATGGCTGCTCGAGCCGCTCCTATTGCACCTGGCTTTCTTGGGTTTCACAATGAACTGGGACAAGAGTGTTCTTATCCTGTGACAATGCATGAAGTTCACAGGCCTCCGCCTGAACTCACTCACAAGCAGGGCACAACTGTCGGTGGACAGAGTAAAAGCTTTATCCATTTGTCTGACCACTTTCCGCCGAGGTGCACTGCTACCTTACAGGACTTGCCACAGACTGTTGGGTCTGATGCCATCTGCTTTGGTAGTAATACCACTGGGCCATCTTCATATGAGGCTGTTTCAACGGTGGGTTACTGTGTTTCGTCGAGACCCTGTCTTGTGCGGTGCCTGTTATCCTAGAGTTCTTTCAGTCGCAACAGATGGTCTCTGTCCACTCTTAAAGTGTGGCTGCTGCTATATCTTGTCACCATGGTTTGGTTGGAAGCTTTAAAGCTGGGGGCCATAACTTGGTTTCTCTCTTTCTATGAGGTGCTCACAGGTTGTGCCCACCAACTACACCACAAGCTCCAGTGTGGGACTTGTCATTAGTCTTGGAGTCGCTGTGTGGCCCTACATTTGACAAGCGCCAGTTGTTATGCCCGGTGGGGGCATTGAGAGCCTTTATTGCAGCCACGGCAGGTATGAGGTGTTCAGACTAGCTGTTCTTGTGTTATAGGGGTGCTAAGTAGGGCTGTCCTCTTTCCAGACAGCGCCCTTCACACTGGGTTGTTGAGGTCATTCACCATGCCTAAGCGCAGCAGGCCACAACCGTTAGTCTGGTGTGAGGGCACATTCTACTGGAGGCGTCTCCACCTCATGGGCAGCTATGAGAGCGGTCCCTTTGGAGACAATATGTGCTGCCACATCTTGGGCTTCATCGAGCACATTCACCAGATTTAACAACGCCAATGTGGCCTCTCCTCATCCTCTTGGCATGCTTCTTCATGAATCTCTGGGCTCTTCTCAGTGAGGTATGTGCTTCACATTCTTCGTGACATAGCTGCTCTTAGTCATTCAGTGCTTTTAGCACCGCCTTCTGGCTGTCAGGAAGGATGAAATAGAACCAAAGTTACATATGTAACTGCAGTTCTGTGAATCCTGGATGACCACCAGTAATACTTTGTCACTCAGGATCCTTGCATTTCCGTGAGAAGATTCTGTAGGAACAGAGTGACGGATGACAAGGGACTATATTACCTCCAGGGCGTCATCCGGGGTCACAGGAGTGACTCAATTGGTATCACTACTTGAACTGAGCATGTGCGAAGGGAACATTCAGTGCTTTCAGCACCACCCTTTCAGGATTCATAGAACTTTAGTTACATATGTAACTTACCTTTTCAAGTTAACCGCTACCTTTAACCTTTTGTTCAGTAAAGATAGGCAACTCCGAGGCTGAAATTATCCAAATGATTCTAGTGAAGGTGCATGGAGTTTAAAAACACTGTGGAGTACTTCCTGTATTGTGATGAGGAAACAACATCAACATTATAATATAGATCTGAAAATAGTGTAATATGGGCTCTTTAATAATTGCACGGTTCTAAAAATATGGAGGAATCAGGGTTAAATTATTTTCATTTGCTATCCATACATAGATTCTAGTTCCACCGTGCAAACTGTGGAGTGTTATGAGCCTGTCTCTGTGTGTGAGTACCAGAAGAGGAGGCTCTGAGCAGCGCTCGTGTTGGGTTGAAGTCCACCTGGTCCTTGAGCAGAGCCAGAGCGTACGACACGATGGCCACAGTGTACGGGCGCCGCGGGAGCTGCAGCGCCTTCTTCAGGTATGCTGCGGTGTTACGGATCACCTCCTGAGGATAGACACAGTGACAGTGCCATGGACACTAGTGCTGTTACGATACTGAAATGTCAAACTTGATTTCGATACTGAGGAATACACTCGATACTCAATACTGAATCCGATACCAGGATGATCTTAAACACTCTTTATTTAGACAATTGAGTGTGATTTTCAATATAAATAGTACTTACATGTGTCTTATATGTGTGTAATCCCGCAGTGGTCCATGGGCGTAAACTAGTCTATGTGCATTGTAAAATTATTCAGGAAAGGTTTATTTCTGTTCTGTGAATGTGATTTTTTTTAGTATTGATCCTTGCTTAAATGAGTCTATCTAGTTTTGATACTAGTACTAGTATCGGTTCTCAGTTAGTATCTGATTTTCGATACTTTTGACAACCCTTATAGACACATTAAAATCTTATCTTAACATGTCGTTTTTATATGAGACACATATTTTCAGTTCATTTTCTTAGTGTACCAAAATGCATTCACTGCCACTATGGTATCTGACAGAAGCTTGGTTGTCCATTGGTCCAAACAAACTCCCACCAGCCTCTCACACAGCACATTCAGACAGAGATGAAGTGTTCAAGAGCACAACAACAGTATGCACTGGTCTGTACAGTCAAACTATGTCTCGCAAACCTCTTTACCTCTGTGTTGACTCTGGCCTCACTGCAGCGGATCTTGGCTTCCTTCGCTTCAGCCAAAGCGATCAAGACGAACGCCGTGAGGGTTACCTGGGGGTCATCACCACGGAGACCACCCTAAAACAGCCAATCATAAAACAACTGATTTTTAAATGATTATAGTGCAGAGGAAGACTAGCAGAGAAGGTCAGATGATGCAGAGGAGAGGGTCAAATGGAGCAGAAGAGAGGTTCAGATGGAGAAGAGGATACAGAGGAGAGGGTCAGATGAGCAGAGGAAAGGGTCAGATGGAGAAGAGGATGCAGTGGAGAGGGTCAGATGGAGCAGAGGATGCAGAGGATGCAGAGGAGCAGAGGAAAGGGTCAGATGGAGCAGAGGAGAGGGTCAGATGGAGCAGAGGATGCAGATGGTGCAGAGGCTGCTGTACCGTCATGGTAGTGTCGTAGACTGGGTTCTCCTCTATGAACACGCCGAGCTCTGGTTTGTACCGCTGTTGGAGCAGATACAGCAGAGGCTCACAGACCTGCTGCTCCTCCACTCCTATGATGGAGTGAGCCACGGAGAAGACCTTCACCACAAATGCAGTGATCCTGAGACACAAGAGGAGACAGTTCAAAGTTCAAAGTCAGCTTTATTGTCAAAAACCATATGTACAGGTTGCACATACAGGATTTGAAATTGCAGCGCCCCATAAGCCCACAGTGAACATTAAACATCTTATAGACATGACAATAGGACATGATGACAAAAAACATAACATAACATATGCATATAGCAATAAAACAAGTACGATAGGTTTGTATATAATACAAATAGTAAAACACACATGTGTAGCTTGTTAAGCTCAAATGGTATAATTTAAGCAGCAGTGTCATTAGTTGTAGTGCAAAAACAGGGTGTGCATTAAGAAGGGAGAGAGTTCAGCATCCTGACAGCTTGGTGGATGAAGCTGTCTTTCAGTCTGCTGGTCCTAGCCCGGAGGCTCCTCAGTCTCTTTCCTGATGGCAGCAGACTGAAGAGGCTGTTGGATGGGTGGGTGGGATCACCCACAATGCAGAGGGCCTTGCGGGTGAGGCGGGTGTGGTAGATGTCCTGCAGGGAGGGGAGAGAGACCCCCACGATCCTCTCAGCTGCTCTCACTACTCGGTGTAGCTTTTTCCGGCAGGACACGGTACACGTGCCATACCACACAGTGATGCAGCTGGTGAGGATGCTTTCTATGGTGCCTCTGTAGAAGGTCCTCATGATGGGAGCTGGGGCTCTGGCTCTCTTCAGCTTGCGGAGGAAGTAGAGTCGCTGTTGGGCTTTACTAGCCAGTGATGCAGTCAGGAAGTGCACACTGAGCAAAGCACGTCTTACCACAGAACAATCAATTCCCTGATCATTCTGAGCATGTCAGTCAGAGGGTGTGACACATTTTAAAAAACGAAAGTAAGAACACATGTAAACAACATTGTATTTCTGTTGTTGGGGTTAATGTGTGAAATAAGTTGGACTTGGAATTAAAAGACTGTAGAACACTAAGACACTTTAAAATCATATATAAGAGAGAGGAATATTACTAAAAAACATATGTTGAAAGTAAACTCTGATAGCAGCAAGTGGACATCCTGATTTTTGGTAAACTATTCCCTTTATATAAATTATTTGTCTGAACAAATACAGAGTAACTGAAACTGAGGAACAGATCAGAAACAGTGAAAAAAGTACAAAAGTATAAAGAAATACTGTTCTGTTTCATCCCTCCTGACTGCCAGAGGGTGGTGCTGAAAGCACTGAATGTTCCCTTCGCACATGCGAACTGCGCATGTGCGAAGGGAACAGTGTCTGTAGGTGTCTGTACACTGTTCTGTACAGACACCTGCTCATCCTCCTCTGTGTGCTGATGGTGCATATCAATCACTTGCAGGTCAAGTGCAGGTGCAGGTCGTGCAGTCACCTGTGTTAATGGTTTAATCCATGTTTGTGCGCAAAGCAGTAAAATCAGAAACATTTATATGACAAACGTATATAATAACCTGCGAGAAATCTACCTGTGTGGGACCAAATACACCCGTGAGACGAGAATGTGTAATGGGAGGCAAACAAATGGAGGAACACAGAGAAAACTGAAACAGCTGATCTGTGCACGCGTGCACGGGCAGACAAGGGTGCATGTACGGGAGAAGGGCGCAAGTGCACGTGGAGTGTTCGTAACTCAAACCCAGCCAGTTCTGTCACAGCCCATCCAAAATTCTGTATTCCTGCTGCCTCTATTGGTGCATACTTGGATCGTGGGGCTCCGGAGCTGTTTTATTGTACCCATATATAACTTTTCCCCACACCCCTCTTTGCTGCCTGGTAATGAGGCAAAGATTGCAGACATTACTCACGTTGGCAGTGCTTTTAAATGCCACAGCGATCACAGATTGGTTGAGATGTCATCACCATATATGTACTTGTAGCGTGCCACTCCAGCCTCCAGCAGCAAAGTATAGCCCGACCTGGACACGCCCCCTCTTTAATGCAAGCGCTAGTGCTAAGATCGGGGGCAAGATAGGGCCCTCTGTGTGCTGCCGCATCTTGGGCTTCACCAAGCACATTTGTCCCATACTTCAACTCCAATGTGGCCTGTCCTCACCCTCTTGGCATGGTTCTTCATGAATCTCTGGGCTCTTCTCAGTAAGGTATGTGCTCTGGATTCTTCGTGACATAACTGGTCTTAGTCATTCAGTGCTTTCAGCATCGCCCTCTGGCAGTCAGGAGGGATGAAATGGAACAAAAGTTACGTATGTAACTACAGTTCTACGAATCCCGGATGACCGCCAGAGATACTTTGTCACTCAGGATCCTTGCGTTTCCGCGAGAAGATTCTGTTGGAACAGAGTGATGGATGATGGGGGACTATATTACCTCCAGAGCGTCATTCTGGGTTACAGGTGTGACTTAGTTGGTATTACTACTTGAACTGCGCATGTGCAAAGGGAACATTCAGTGCTTTCAGCACCGCTCTCTGGCAGTCATCCGGGACACATAGAACAGCAATTACATACGTAACTTTCGTTTTGAGTACAATTGTTAAGGATCTGTGCTTTTAGTGAATACTATGGTGGATATTTGTACTTCTATTTCAGTACATTTGAGAGCAGGCATCTGTACTCACTGCATTTCTGAAAAGGACTGAAACGTACAGGTATTTTTCAACGTTTGTGGTGACATCCTGCCTAAAATGATGAGTTCAAGTCTTGGCTTTTAGTGACAAAAATATAGGCCTATAAATAAAAATGACCAGGAGAATTAAAACATGCCATCAAACGTTCCAAATGTTAAAGTTAAAAGGGGGTATTTCACTTCTACGGGGTTTTACATAACATACAGTATTTAGATCACCATGTTACCTTTTATTATTTTGAAAATGCTATATTTGTCATAAACAACATGTTTACATGTTTTATAAGTTTAAAGTATAAGTTTCACAAACAACATCAGGTTTGTGAAGCTGTAGTGTATTGTTTTGTATAAGTACATTTAGCATAATACCCCTTTACATATATTTTTGTGAAGTAAAATTGTATGAAATTTGTCACTATTATTATTATTACTTTTTGTTTGTTTTATTTTGTGACTGATTAACTGAATAATGTTGACATGTGCAGTTGTAGACAGTACCATGTGCTTGCCCCTTGCTTCCTGTAGGGGGGGTATGAGCCGTCACTCCTCCTGTAGGCCAGCTGATTGGTGTAGCCTGAAAACAGGGCAAGAAAGTTTGTACTTCTATGTCTCAAGGCAGTTTCATGTGAATAACTATTTTATTTTCGACCAAATAAACTTTTGTCCATTTGACAAATTGAATTTCTCCTTTTACCATATTTTATTTTGTGTCATATTGGTTCCATAAACCAGGACACAGGGCTCATTCACTATGGTAAGATTTAAAGTGGAACTACCGTAAATACTAAAACTAAACACTTAAAGCTTTTTTTCTTCTTTGGCTCTTGGCGAGGGCGGACGCTTTTCTCTCCTCTCCTCCTGCCCTTATCTTTCCCTGCTCTGCTCTTTGTCTCGTCTGGTCTACTGTCTTGTCTTTTTCCTTGAGTGACTCTCTCCGCTCTGCTCTCTAAAACCAAATTAACTATGGATTTGATAAATTGGTCTCTGAACGCTATTGACACCATTTTTTCAACAAGACAAGCAGGATCGGGCGAACCTGTGTGCCCTGCGGGAACCTACGCTGCCGGATACACGATGGATGGTTGGGACAAGTGGTGAGTTGTGTGTCTGTCAGCGCTTTCCGTAGAGGATATAGAGGATTTATACTTATTCGGAACCATGATTACAGGACTTTTGCTGATTGGATTAGGCGTGGCCCTGTCTTTTAAGGAAAATCAGAGTACCGGGGCAGCTGTTCAAAGCCCCACTTGGCTGCCCGGATTGATTGGAACGATGGGCAAAGTTGCCAATACTCAAACTGTGACTTTGAGCCGTATTATGGAAGGTTTGGCGGCCTCGCACCGCACTTTGGAAAACATCTCGGAGAGGTTAGCAGTCATGGACCGCAGACTGGATGGAACTTTGGCTCTTATTCGCAATACGGAAAACATCACGGAGAAGATTGATGCTTTGCACAGAGAGATGAGTAGACCTTGAGACCAATGGACAAACAGAGCAGTGTTGTAGAATTGGACGCAACCCAATCTTATCTGTTGGCCTCCCCAAGCCGCACTGGTCACGACCAAGGCCGGGCTGGTGTCAAATCGCCCTGAGATTACAGCGGAGGGAGCCTGGCCCCTCCCCAACCCCTCGCAGCTTCGTACTCCCGACCGGGTGGGCGGGTCTGTTGCATCCAGCGCCCCAGTGGCTGCAGGATCCGGATGGCTGCTTGCCTGCGTTGGGCTACCTCCACACACACACACACACACACACACACACACACACACACACACACACACACACACACACACACACACACATACACACACACACACCCCACCCTGTTGCTAGTCCTGTGAAAATGTTTGTACTGTGTTTTGACTGTGGTCCTGATGCTCGGAGGTGTTTTTTATTTGTGCACTCACTCCATACTATGCCCCGATAGGAGCATGGTCTGGGGGTGGTTCTCTTTTTTTCTCCTCCCTCTACCCTCATGTTATGCTGCATTGTTTATTCCTATCTGCTACCTGTCTTCCGGTCCGGTCCATGTAGTCTTCCCCATGTCATATTGTCTTTTTTTGTATGTTGTAATGTACGGACGGGGTGACAGGTCCAATTTCGATTGCTTTGAATGTCTTGCACATGTGAAGGAATTGACAAATAAAGGCATTCATTCATTCAACTAAATACTTTCGATACTAAGGAACAGACTCAATACTCGATATCGATTCCGATACCACAATGATAATATGATAAAAGACAATTTATTTAGACAGTAGAATGGGACTTTCAACATTAAATGGTAGCGCTTTCTTTTCTGTTCCCATGTGGCCTTAAATCTGTGTAATCCCCATAGACTGTATATAAAAATGGACATAGGTAATGTGCTATCTGGCGCGTTCCAAATAGGAAGAAGCATGGGTGCACATCCGACACCTTCTGACACAGGTTCCAACTGCCTAACATTGGGATATTATTCCTACTTGCTCTGTAACTGCTGCTGTGAGCCTTATCATTTTGGTCTTAAAATTTAATCCTGGTGTTTTTATTTCACTATTTTGTCTGTTTAAAAAAAATCCTATTCCTAATATGGAACTCGGCTCCACAATCCCTTAGTCCACTTCTTTATATTTACATATTGTATATATTGTTTTACCTTTTCGTATGAAGCCAAGCGCCTCGTCTTTGCGGTGTGCACCCACTCTCCCCCAGTCGCCCGTCCTCTCCAGGTACAGGAAGGCGATGGTGGGCAGAGACATGGAGGCCAGGTTCTGCTCTACACAACCCCCAGGCATCCGGATCAGAGCTGCCAGAGAGTCCTGCTTCAGGGAGTTATCCAGGCTGTCTGCTAGCACGTTGCCTGGAGATAGGAGAGGGTTAGACCAGGACTAAAGCAGGACTAACCCACGACTAAAGCAGCACTAAACCAGAACTAAAGCAGGACTAAAGCAGGACTAAAACAAGGCTAAACCAGGACTAAACAAGGACTAACCCAGGACTAAAACAGGACTAAACCAGGACCAGGCCTGTCAATAGAAATTTGGGGGCCCGGGGCAAGACACCTTACATGGCCCCCCTCTAATATAAATAAATAGGAAGAGGGTGGAATTCTAGGCCCCTAAGACCCTGGGGCCCGGGACAACAAACCCCTTTGTCAACTCCCCTGGCAGAGAAGGTAAAAAGAGGCTTGTTTGCTGTGACAACTGGACAAAACTACCACCATTGCGGAGGAGGCAATACTAATAGTATACATGTAGAAGCTCAACTAAAATGGGACATTCTTATGGAAATTATTTTTATATTTATTTTAAATTGATTCAAACCATGAATTCCATTGAGGCTGACCTGTCTCCATGGTGAGCATCATCATATTTTCCATGTTCTAAAATGTGACACTGATCCAAACTTGTATGTGAGTGACAGAGATCATTTCACTTCACTTTACAGACACACTCGACAGAACCGCCACAAACTACAACAGCAGAGACTCAACCTTAATTACAGAGAACAAAATGGAGCATATCAATAAGATGCCTTCAGTCCATCAGTGGAGAGGCCAGAGAGCCACTTTTCAGAAGCCATACTCGAAACCAACTGTGCCAGAGGATACTGGCCTGAAGGCTGTGCACACTCCTGTCTCATCTGCCCTTTCCATGAAAAAGCAGATAGATGAAATGATAGATGAACTGACATCTTGCAATGGAACGCCTCACCGTCTCAGAAGGCCCCAAGAGCGGTGTCAGGGGCTACTGGCATGTACTGATGTGCCCCGGGATGGAGCAGAAACCACCAGCACAGACACAGAGCTGGTACATGCAAGCCCTGGTCAAACAACGCTATATCAAACAACACCTTGGGAAGAGGGCAAATCAAGGCCAGAAGAAGCACCAGAAAAAGTGCTTCAAAAAGGACATGGTGAGCCAGTATGAACGCCAACCTGTCCTGCAGCGAAAGACCAAGCCAAAACCGATGGACTCACAGCAGAGTAACAAAAGACCAATCCAGGACAGACTCGGTCACTGCAGAGGCCTGTTTCAAGGCCTAAGCCAACTGCCACCGACTCACAGCAGATATCTTTTCAGACACCTCACAGACCTGTTGAGCAGCTGAAGACCAAACAAAGACTGGTCCAGCAGAGACTTGTGGAGCCCAAACGTCTTGTGATAAAGGTCCAGATTCAGGGTCAGCAGGACAAGGAAGTGAGAGTCCAGCCCACATATGGACACTCTTCTCATGGTCCCCAAAGAAGTGAGAAGTGGACCAAGGTCTGGTTTGAGTAAAGGTTCCACAAGAACCGCCTGGGGAAAAGAAGACTGGTGCAGCAGCTTGTTTCTAAACAGGACAACATCTGGAGACTCAGGAAGGAGAAAAATTGTTGGAATCAAGATCTTTCAAAAAGTAGGTCCATGTTGTCACGTTCTCTCAAAATAAACACATTGCAACTGCAAATTACAAAAGTGTTTTGGTGGTGTTTAAAACAAAAGACAATACAGTATTCAATTAATTTAAATGTCATACCATTTTTAATTTTACCATTGCACATTAAGCACAACCTTCACCTAGAGTTGTCAACTTCAGTTGTATGTGCTTGTTGTGTTTTACTACGATTACGAAATAATATAAGTGGTAGTGATGATATAATGACTGTAAAGTATCTAAGAGGCTCAAACCACAGTTCTGTGTGGACTTTGCAGGCTCTCCCTTTGTCTGGGTCCATCTTTCCCAACCCAGGAGATTTGCGGGGGTCGCGAAGACCTCTCAACAAGAAACTATATAAAATATGTAAATGCAGTGGCAATGTAACTTTATTTATAATTCCCCGGGTGGGCAGATGAGCGCTAGCATAACAGCAAAACCAATCAGTAAAACGGTATTTTAAAAAAGACAATGGCCAGACGCCAGGGACAGGAAGAGAAAAGAACACTGTATCACAAAGGTTTTTTATTGTTTGATTTCATGGAAGCGTTGGACAAAATCAAGATTGAGTGCATCTTTTGTGGCGACAAAATGACAAATGAAAGTACGAATCCCAGCAAGGTAAAGCCACTCCAGAACACTAAGCCCCCAGAGACAATGGGGAAACCATGGGAGTATTTTCTTGGCAAAAAAAGCATTGATGTTTTCACATAGACTGCAGAATATTAGGAAAAGTTTGCCAGGGCTAGAAGTGACCAAAAGCCATAGCAAAGAACAAAAAACCACACAACATCGCATCATCAAACCAGCCTGTATTAAAATGGCAGAAATAATCTGTGGAGCTCAGGTGGCTAATAAATTAAAAACTGTACTGCTGTCAAACTACACAGTGAAAGATGAGATTGACAGAATGGCAGCAAATGTTTAAACTGTGTTAGAGAACAGGCCCGTTGACACAAATCTGGGGGCCCGGGGCATGCCCCCCCCCTCTAATATATGAAGAGGGTGAAGAGGGCCCTTAAGACCCTGGGACCCGGGACATAAGACCTCTTTGCCCCCTGTCGACTCCCCGACCAGGACTAAAGCAAGATTAAACCAGGACTAAATCAGGATTGAACCAGGACTAAACCAGGACTAAACCAAGACTAATTCAAGATTAAACCAGGAATAAACCAAATCCAAGTCTGGACTTAATAAGGACTAAATCAGGACTAAATCAGGACTAAACCAAGACAAAACCATTAGTAAATCAGTACTACACCAGAACTAAACCAGGTCTAAAAATGGTTTGCAAATGCTGTGTCAGACCTCGGATGTTGATGAAGGTTTCTGGGACCGAGTTTGGCACCACAGAGTCCAGTTCGATCTTCCCCATCCTCAGGGTCTGAGTGCCTACAACAGAACAACAAAAGTAATCAGAACAAAACCAAAACCAAAAAAACAAAACAACATAACAGTTAAGTCATAACAGTCACAGAACTCCTGAGTTAAAGTGAACCACGTGAGGTAAGAAGAGTCGGATGAACAGACCTCCTGCAGGGTTCAGCACCACACTCCACACTTTGGTCTTCTGCACTCCCTCCATCTGACAGAACCACAGGCACACGTTTAAAATCACCAAACACAACTTACACTACAACTTTTAAGTAGCGCTAGATGTAGAACTCGCAGTAGAAGTACATTAGTAACAGTAGCATGTAGTAGCAGCAGAAGTAGAACCAATATAAAAACATGTTAATAATGCATTCAGTTAATTTACAATGCCAGATTGACATAGCACATCATCAGTCTGGGACAGTACTAGTAGTAGCAGTAATAGTTGTACTAGTAGCAATAATAGTAGAAGTAGTAGTAGTAGTAGTAGTAGTAGTAGTAGTTTTTAGTTTAGTTGTGCATGAATGTTGGTGGTGTAATTGCGACATGAGCAGTAGTAGAAGCAACAGTAGAAATACAGTAGTAGTAGTAGTAATAGTAGTAGCAGCAGTAGTACAGTCCCTGACAAAAGTCTTGTCGCTTATCCATTTTGTAGAAACAAAAGCTTATAACCTGACTTTAAATTAATCGATTGGTTTTAGAAATGTCTCATATGAAAGCTAAAACCCTCCCAAATTATGCTCAATATACTAAAATAAATTTGCTTCACTGAAGAAAGATTGATCATTTAATGAACACAGAAAGGTCAGATTTTGGCGAGACAAAAGTCTTGTCGCCTACAGAAAATTGAACAAATAATTTACTTCAAATACAAAAATATGTTGCATAACGTTAGTGAATTAAGTAGTGGTGCTGTGAGATCCATATTTAATATCTTGTATGACTTAAATGAGCTTGAAGGACTGCATCCATGCGGTTTGACAATGATTCATACAATTTGTTGATGAAGTCATCAGGAATAGCAAAGAAAGCAGTCTTACATGCCTCCCAGAGTTCATCAAGATTCTTTGGTTTTGCCTTCCATGCTTCCTCTTTCATTCTACCCCAGACATGCTCAATGATGTTCATGTCTGGTGACTGGGCTGGCCAGTCCTGGAGCACCTTGATCTTCTTCGCCTTGAGGAACTTTGATGTAGAGATAGAAGTATGCGATGGAGCACCATCCTGCTGCAAAATTTGACCCCTTTTATGGTTGGGAATGTAAGAGGTAGCTAATACTTCTTGATATTTTAGGCTATTGATATTGCCTTCCACCCTGCAAATGTCTCGCACACCCCCATACTGGATGTAACCCCAGACCATGATTTTTCCGCCACCAAACTTAACTGTTTTCTGGGTGAATCTTGGATCCATGTGGGCTCCAGTAGGTCTCCTGCAATATTTGCGGCGGCTGTGATGTAATTCAACCGAGGATTCATCTGAGAAATCCACCTTCTGCCACTTTTCCAGTGTCCATCCTTTTAGCAGGCTGTGGGCCTTGGCAAATGCCACACGGTTTTTTAATTGCCTTTTGTTTAGTGCTGGTTTCTGTGCACTGATTCGACCATGGAGGCCATTTCGAGACAAAATTCTACAAACTGTTCTGGTTGACACAGGGACTTGAGGTGACCAGGCCTGGTGGAGCTCTGTTGCAGTGGAAAAGGGGCTGGCCTTGGATTTTCGAATCAACAAACGGTCCTCCCAAGCAGTTGTCTTGCGGGGTCTGCCGGACCTGGGCTTGTCAAAAACATCTCCAGTCTTTTCAGATCTTTTTCTTATTCTTTGTACTTGACGCTGAGACACATTGAAGGTGTCAGCCACCTCAGCTGTGGATCTGGTCTTCAGCCTCTTGATAATTAACGCTTTGGTCTCAGGGTGGATCTTAGGCATGTTGTCAGAGGTCAAGTTGCAGTTGATGTGAAGGTCTGGTGTGCTGGGGTTCTTTTTATACACACCCACTAATTGATTGATCAGTAACTGATCACAGGTAAGGCTGTAATCTGGGATTGGGTGCATCATATGACAAGGCGACAAGACTTTTGTCTTGCCAAAATCTGACCTTTCTGTGTTCATTAAATGATCAATCTTTCTTCACTGAAGCAAATTTATTTTAGTATATTGAGCATAATTTGGGAGGGTTTTAGCTTTCATATGAGACATTTCTAAAACCAATCGATTAATTTAAAGTCAGGTTATAAGCTTTTGTTTCTACAAAATGGATAAGCGACAAGACTTTTGTCAGGGACTGTAGTATTTAGTCCCTCACCACCACGCGTAGGTTCTTCTGGACACCGTCGGTCATCATCATGTCTTTGGTGACCACTATGACTTCGAGGGGCAGGTGTCCCACAGCCAGAGGCACCACAGTGAATGGCAGAACCACAGAGGAACCAGACGCCACCAACACCTCCTGAACGAAGCTGTCCCTGAACGCAACACTGCACATCTGCTCTGTCCTCATCAGGGTCACACGCACCTAACAGACAGCAGAACCAGGACTGAACCAGGACTGAACCAGGACTGAACCAGGACTAGACCAGAAATCAACCAGGGCTGAACCATGACTGAACCATGACTGAACCAGGGCTGAGCCAGGGCTGAGCCAGGGCTGAGCCAGGACTGAGCCAGGACTGAGCTAGGATTGAACCAGGGCTGAGCCAGGACTAAACCAGGACTAAACCAGGGCTGAACCATGACTGAACTAGGACTAAACCAGGGCTGAACCAGGGCTGAGCCAGGATTGAACCAGGCTGAACCAGGTTGAACAAGGACTAGACAAAGACTAGACCAGGACTAAACCAGGGCTGAACCAGGACTGAACCAAGACTAAATCAGAACTGAACCTAGACTAAACCAGGACTATTTATATAGTTTTGAAGACATGTATTTATGAAATAAAAACTGTTTTTAAATGACGGACCCCAGACAGACTCGCTGGTGCTCAAGTACTGCTAAATGGGACCCTAATAAATAAACAATAAACAATGAACTAAGATTGAACCAGGACTAAACAAGGACTAAACCAGGACTGAACCAGGATTAAGCCAGGACTAAACAAGGACTAAACCAGGACTGAACCAGAACTAAACCAGGATTAACCACAAGTAAAGCAGGACAAAAGCAGGACTAAAGCAGGTCTAAACCAGGAATAGTTGCAGACCTCTCTGTTGACGGGGGAGTAGTTGTAGACCACGGCTCGGATCTGCACTTGTTCATTTCGGGCGACAGAGTACGGCAGCTTCAGATCCACAAAGAGGGGCTTCCACGCTCGGACATTATAAGGCTCTGCCACACAGAAGCCTGCAGAGAAACAGGAGAGACTAAGTCAGACATTATGTTTAAACAAGAGGACTGAGAAAGTGTGAGCTCACGAGTCTAGCAGATATAGTGGCTAATCTAGAGCCAAAATCCATATTTGGAAATATGGGCACATGTGTCATAGCAACAAAAGGCCAATCAGGAGTGAGGCTGTTGAAGGTAATGCCCCTTCCCACTGGTTTGGCATGAAGCAGGTGCTTAGCAGCGCTGTCAATCAAACATGTTGCTGCACCTGATTGGTCTGTTATTAAATCATAAATCATAAATCTCCCATAAATCATATCTTGATTTATGGACAAAATTCGGTTTACTGAGGCAGCTGTCCAACGCCCCAGTTGGCTGCCCGGACTGACTGAAATGGAGGGCAAAGCTGCAAGCACTCAGACTGTGACTATGAGACGTATTATGGAAGGTTTGGCGGCCTCGTACTGCATGTTGGAAAACACCACGAAAACGCTTGCGGTTATTGACCGCAGGTTGGATGGAACTGTGCCTCTAAATCACAATATTGATAACATCTCAGAGAGACTGGAAGCTTTGCAAAGAGTAGTGAGCAGACCTTGAGATCATTATGGACAAAGAGAGAGCTGTGGAATTGAAATGCAGCTGCTTGCTCTAAACCTAAACAACACAATCTTATCTTATTGGCCTTCCCCAGCCAGCACTGGGGAAACCACCTAAATCAGGTGGTGAAATGGGCAAGTAAGTTGATTGGGCAGCCTCAGCTTTATCCTGCTTCTCTCTGCTCGAGGCAGGTACAGAGGCTGGCAGAGGCCATTTTAAAAGACGACTCCCATCCTCTGAATAATGAGGTTCAATTGCTCCCTTTAGGACTGGGGTTTAAAGAACCCTTCTGTAAACCCAAGCTCTATAAAAGCACCTTTGTTCCAGCTGCCATCAGTGCCCTGAACAAGTGGTTATATTATATTTATCTTATTTATGTTCCCTTTGCACATATGGCATAATTGTAGTCTTGTATTTAATGTACTGTTTCTAATGGGAGTTTTAGTTCTTTTAGCCACACTATGCACTGTTGTCACTTTTCTAGATGCAGATGTGTGTAAGTGAATGAATGAACTGACTCACTGCCAAACAAAATGTACCTGTTGGTGCCAATACAGTAACCTTTGAACCTATGCTTCAGACCAGGGCTAAACCAGGACTGAACCAGGACTTAACTAATCAATATTGGATTTTTTAATTCAGTTTTATTTGAATCCTTCAACCATAGCCTCATAATGATTCAGTCAGTTTGTGTATTGTTGATTAGCTTCAAATAGCAGAGAGAGAGTAGACTGAAGAGAAACAATCCCACACTGTTCATATGTTTAATGTTAATTGACTGCTTAGAAAAAAATCACAAACTAAAGTTAAATCAGTAGTTTTTATGTGTTACATTTACACAAGTGATTTAGCTTCCACAGCATCTGCACATTAGTCAGAGTACATCATATTTTCACTATTTCACATCATTTAAACTGTCAGTATCAGTAAACATTATATGCACAGAGCTTTATAATAAAGTCTATTTTCCACAAACCTCTCCAAGAACCCTTTGTGATGATATTAGAAATAAACCAGATGTCAGAAGAGTGAAGGCAAAATCTACAGTCTGTCTATACCCTAATGTTTAATCTGATTCATTTTAAGAGAAATCTTTGTCTACGATTTCCCAAAATGACAAAAAAACTCTAAAAGTGACTTGGTGCGATTCATTACCGGTAATCCACCTCTGCCAACATGACGTCCCTGTCAAGCTGATAAAATGTGGTTTAGTTTAGACCAGGACTTTTGTTGTAAATACAGTGAATAAATCCAGACCTGTCTGAGCTGAGGTGCTGATGGCCATGATGCCCCACTCTGTGATACTGTCAGGCAGGGGGCGCTCTAGAGTCACAGAGGAGAGCCTGAGGAGAAGAGACCAGAAGTAGGACTAAAAGAGGACTAAACCAGGACTAAACAAAGGACTAAAACAGGACTAAACCACGATTTAACTAGGACTAAACAGGACTAAATCAGAACTTAGCCGGGACAAAACCAGGACTAAACCAGACTGAACTAGTTTTAAACCAAGACTAAACCAGGACTAACTGTTCCTACCCTGTGATGTGGTCCGCTTTGGAGGGCAGAGGCAGGTCCTCCCAGAGCCACGACTCTTGGAACTTAGACCTGAGATCCACCATGGTCTCGTCCAAGTCCTCTTCCTTCCAGTTCTCCTCCTCCTCCTCCTCATACCACTCTTCTTGTTGCGTCGGCCTGTCTGCATCGATACTTACTGATACAGGTAAGGAGACCAGGGGAGGGGTGTAAACTCCCACTTCTATTATCCCTCCTCCTTCTCCTATAGTCAAAGGTTTAGAAAATTAGACACTTATCAATATAAAACTATTATCAAAACTAGATATTTAAGCAGGTATCAATACTAAAAAAGTGACTTTCATATAGACCAGGACTCACCAAGACTGAATCAAGACTAAACCAGGGCTACACCAGGACAGAACTGGGACTAAATCAAGACTAAACCGGGATTAAACCATGACCAAACCAGAAATGAATCAGGACTGAACCAGTACTAAAACCGGACTGAACCGGGACTAACCAGGACTAAACCGGGACTAACCAGGACTAAACCGGGATTAAACCAGGACTAAACCAAAACAACCAGGACACACTTTGGTTGTACTTACCTAACGGGATCATGTAGGTCATGTAGGTGCCCCATTGCATGGGCATGCTGGTGGTGGGAGTGGGGGTGGTTGTGATGAAGCTGGGCATGGTGGTGGGCATGTGGGGGTCGATGGGCTCACCCCGGTACATGCCACAGCAGTGTCTGAATGCCCGGATACACTCCACACCCTCTGAGATGTACAGGGACCTCCGTGTGCACGAGTACCGCATCGGAATGTCCCTGAGACCGTCCACACAACAGCGGCGCAACAGCTCGTCTTTGTACTTCTGTTCTACCGAGGAGAGACCAGGCTTAGACCAGAACTAGACCAGGCTTAGACCAGGGTTAGACCAGGGTAAGACCAGGACTAGACCAGGGAGAGAACAGAGAGATACTCGGATTAGACCACCAGGGTTAAACCAGGAATGGACCAGGGACAGACCATGGAGAGACCAGGGTCAGACCCAGGACTAAACCAGGGTTAGACCAGGACTAAACCAGGACTAGATCAGGGCTAAACCAGGACTAGACCAGGAAGAAAACCAAGACTAAGGGTTAAACCAGGACTAAACCAGGGTTAGTCTAGGACTAAACCAGAAGTAGACTAAGATTAAGCCAGGAGTAAACCAAGACTTAACCAGGGCTAGATCAGGACCAAACCAGGACTAAACTAAGACTAAACCAAGCCTAGACCAGGACTTCATATGTTTCACTGAGTACTTACCAAGTGCAGCTTTGCGCTCTAAGAGATCAGCAGAGCGCCTCCACCTGGAGCTGTGTGGGCACTGCAACGCTGTGGACAAAAGCACAAGTATGTTTATTTAGTGATGTTTTTTAGTGATTCTGGCGTGAGCAGAAGTACAGCAGAGGGAGTTAGGCTTGTGTGAGCCGGACTTTGTCTGAAGTCGGTCTTGAAACCGCCGTTTGAGAAGAAGAGCAGTCCAGCATCTGAGAAGACTCCTCTGGCACTACCCCCTCCCCCACGTGAACAACCCAGGTCCCCCCTCTGCAGCACGCCCCACACCTGCACACAGTATGCACAACAACCTGTTAGTCCTGATGTAGTCCTGGAGTAGTTCTGGTTTAGTAGCAGTAGTAGTAGAATTAGTAGTAGTAGTACCTTGCTCTGGGTGAGCCTGTCTCTCCGCAGCAGAAACACAGAGTTGTCCACAGCGACCAGGCTGACGGTGGAGCTGGGCTCTGCCTGTACCCGCAAGCGGAGTTTTTCCCCAGGCATGAGGATAGTGGGTGTCCCCTGTGGTCCCACACTCAGCTGGAGGACACAACAGTGGGGTTACAACTAAGGAACCAGGGCCTTTACAATAGTGTTAAGTGTACAGGCTGCAGTATTTTCTATCTATGCAATACCCCAATAAACCATTTCAGCCCTGGAATTGCCTTTGAAGTTACAGCTATTATTTTAGCCTCATTGAAACTGCACCAGCAGATATGAGAGACTTTCTACTGACATTCTCAACCATACAAAAGGTAAAACAAATATTCAAAAATAAAAGCAACAGCCTATAAAATGTTGTGATGTCATGAGTGTGATTTGTCCTACAGGCTTCTTTGTGGTGCTGTGTAAAAAGGATCCATACCGTCCCCACACAGGACTCTTGCACCTCCACATAGATGGAGTCAGCCACCACCTCCTCCTCTATGGACCAGGGGAGCGAGTAGAATGCCACGACCCGAAAAGAGGGCGTCATTTCTGGGGTAACGCTGAGCACTGCCGCCACCACGTGCTGGGAAATGACATCCACCCGCTCTGATTTGATGATACGCCCTTTGTTTAGAACCTACACAGAAAACACATGGTAAATCTGATACTACTGAGAGGCAGACTTGAGCAATAGGGACCTATTGATACTGGGAATGCACAACATGTATGTAACCCGGGTGATTTTTGGGTTCTCCTCTCTGCTTGTTTTACTATTCATTTTATTCTGGAAGTTGCAGTGGGCGCTGCCATCATCATTTGGGTTGTATTATTTTACATGGGGCTGCTGATCATAACAGCAAATAAATTCAATACTGACTATAAAGCCATTGAGGGAGACACTGTGGAGGTTGTAGAGAGTAAGAAGTATTTGGGCCTACATCTCAACCACAGACTGGACTAGACTGAGAATACAGACCTGCTCTACAGAAAGGGACAGAGCAGGCTGTACGTTTTCAGAAGGCTGAAGTTCTTTAACATCTGCCAGAAGCTCCTGCTGATTTTCTATCAGACAGTCATCTCCAGTGTTCTCCTCAACACTGTGGTCTGCTGGGGAGGAAGCCTTAAGAAGGACACTGTGTGGTTGGATAAGCTGGTGAGGAAGGCAGGATCTGTAGTGGGTGCAGAGCTTGACTCACTCACTAACTTATTCAACCACACAGTGTTCTTGTTCTTGAGGTTCTATCCACAGCAGACCACAGTGTTGAAGAGAACACTGGAGGTAAGCTCTGCACCCACTCCAGGGTCTGTAGTGCAGAGCTTGACTCACTCACATCTGTGGCTGAGAAGAGGGCTCTAAACAAACTCCTGTCCATCCTGGACCCCAGCACCCCCTGCACAGCACCATCACCGGACAGGAGAGCTTTAGGGACAGGCTGTTGTCCGTGTTCTACTTCCACACACCATACGGCTGATTTCAGCAGCGGTCATCTGGACACTGTTTTTGAAATCGAGTTTCAGCTCCAATCCAGAAGTCACCATCAAACTGAAAATGGCTTCTGGAAAATGAAACGTCTCGATTTCACCACCACCACTACTACTACTACTACTACTACTACTACTACTTACTACTACTCCTTCTCAGCTCTCACCATGTATGTGATGTGTCTGATGTGGTGCTGGTGCGCTGGCTTCTCCACTCTCACACTGAAGACTATTACTACTACTATTACTACTATTTTTACTACTTCTACTCCTCCTCCTCAGTACTCACCTTGTACGTGATGTTTGACATGGTGCCGGTGCTCTGGCTTCTCCACACTCACCCTGAAGAGGGCTACTACTACTACAACTGTTACTACTGTTTGTACTACTTAATAATAATAAATTTTATTTGTAATGCACTTTACATTTCAACGAAATCTCAAAGTGCTACTCCTCCTCCTCCTCCTCAGCCCTCACCATGTATGTGATGTGTTTGACGTGCTGCCGGTGCTCTGGCTTCTCCACGCTCACACTGAAGAGGAGGCGCAGATTGTCGCCCACACTGACCCGGCGGTCCACCCCAGAGATGTAGAGCAGGTTCAGGGGAGACCTGTGCGTGGTGTAGGGCCTCAGCTGGAGCTGTGTGCGGGCCTGCTGCTCCGCCCTCAAACCTGGCTGCACCGTCTCTGCCTGCACACAATTGATGAACAAACATGGCGACGCAGACGTACGTACTTCAGCCTATTTTAGCGTCAATATGGACTATTTAGTTTGTGAATAAAGTGCAGAGAGAAGTGCTTTGTGCATTTGTGGACAGGGAAGATGTTTGTCCTTTTCTTTCAACTGGATCTAACTAGCTTTTTGGCTCATTCAAACAGTCGTCATGATGCTCCGCATTTGATTTAGGTCTGAGGATGGAGTTGTAAATAGGAGAGAGATGATGTCTGAGCCCTCCATTTCTGTTCAAAGATGGATTGTCTCTCCTAACAAAAATTGCCTATGTCACTCTCATCTCAAACCATTTATTTTCTTTAGCTAAGTTCTTCTGTCAAGGAATCTCAATCGCAATGATTGTCAGAAAAATCACAATTAGATAGAATCACATTTCAGAACATGTTTGTACAGATCTAAACTACAGGGTTAGCAGATTGCATGCAGAATAACACAGGAGATTTAGCTGTTTGTGGAGGAAATTATGGTAAAAATTGCAGCCTTTTTGATTACACAAACTGCATTCAAACTGTGATTAGTCTTGCAGCCCCAGTACAGATACATTGAAACAGAGTAGATAGAGAAATGTGTTCTGACCGTGATGACTTGCACTCTCCTGTCTTTGGGCATGTTGACACTGGTGCGAGCGGTGCCTCCAGTGACCACTAGTGGAGCGTCCAGGAGTGACAGCTTCACTTGGACGTTATGGACCGGAGAGCCGTCATGGTGCCTCACATCCACCTGCACAGTTACAGTCACTATTTAACTTCAAGATTAAAGGGCCCATGATCTATGTTATAATGTTGTTTAGTCAATCATAAACATACCTGGAGTTGTGTTTTGTTGCATTCACACATGTTTAACACACAAATCCTGCACATTTAGAGTGAGTTCTTTTCTCAGACTGAAAACACTCTGTTTCACCTTGTGATGTCATGTGCTAATACAAGAGCTCCACTGTGTTTTAAAATTCCATACACCTTCACTAGAATTGTTTGTATGATTTCAGCTCTGGAATTGCCAATCTCTAATGAACAAAAGGTAAATGTTAACTCGAAAACTACCACTACATGACATCACAAGGTGGAACAGCATTTTGAGCTTTGAGGATGTAGACAGACTAATAATAAAGAGATACTCAAACATGTCTGAATGAAACAAAACACAACTCCAGGTATCTAGACAGAATGTTGCCCTAACTGAAAAATGTAAAAGTGGGCAAGGTACAAACCCTATGCCCTGACGAAGACTATCTCGCTGGTCGAAACGCATTGGCGTCCCTCCATGTAATAAAGGACTTTTAATATATTCAGTGGGTGTGCCTCAGGTTTGTAGTGCTCTACCCGTTTTCTTCATCTGACAACTCCATGTATGTTTTTGATTAAGTGAATATTATAACTTGGTTTGAAGCTCACAAAAATCCACTTTGTGTAATATGGGACCTTTAAACTGTCAGAAGCATTTTCCCACAAACTGCCACTTAACTGATGTAAAACTATGATAACGAATTACAAAAACATCAAAACCTCACACATGCACTTTAAGCCTGATGTAGACTTGTTTAAATAAAGTCATAAGGCAAGAGTCATTTCAAGTGGTCAAAGATCAGCTTGGCTCTTTAGAATTCACCGTGAGGTCGAGGGGCAGGCCGGGTTTGAAGTACTTTGGAGCGTCTCGAAGTGATAAAACAAACGGAGAAATGACGATCCGGATCCCGCTCTTCTCTGTCTCCACCAAATCACCACCTGGAAACACCACAGGGGGCAGCAGTGAGGCGTTATCGTCACATCATTCTAAAAGTGAGTTCAGTTCATAAATTACCTTTTTACATAGTACCTTTATTCATGTATGAATTTATTGTTCAGAGATAACAGCACTACCAAATTATTGAAAAGTTTTCTTCAGTTACAATGATACTAAACCCTATAAAGGTTTTAAGTAACTGATTAGCCTGTCTCTTAGAGGTTTAACAAAGGAACTACAGAGGACAGATAGATGATAAGATAAGATACACTTTATTGTCCCAAGGGGGAAATTTGTCTGGGACTCAATACTCGGAGCTTAAAAACACAGTTACACTCATACATCACACTACAGTCAGACTACAGTCAGAGCTCATCACAAGATACATTAGTGTCCATTATTAATGTCAATTGTCCATTTGTGTACTACACAACCATTAAGTGTCCAAGTTATTGCACCAGCCCTATTGCCACATACAATGCTCAAAAAAATTAAAGGAACACTTTGAAAACACATCAGGCCCGCCTGAAGTTTGCTAATGAAAACCTGAATCATTTAGAGAGTGACTGGGAGAAGGTTCTGTGGTCAGATGAGACCAAAATCGAGCTCTTTGGCATTAACTCAACTCGCTGTGTTTGGAGGAAGAGAAATGCTGCCTATGACCCCAAGAACACCATCCTCACCGTCAAGCTTGGAGGTGGAAACATTAGGCTTTGGGGGTGTTTTTCTGCCAAGGGCACAAGACAACTTCACCACGTCAACTGGAGGATTGACGGAGCCATGTACCCTTAAAATCCTGAGTGACAAACTCCTTCCCTCCACCAGGAAACTGAAAATGGGTCGTGGATGGGTCTTCCAACATGACAATGAGTCAAAACATACAGCCAAGGCAATGAAGGAGTGGCTCAAGAAGAAGCACATTAAGGTCATGGAGTGGCCCAGCCAGTCTCTGGACTTTAACCCTATAGAAAACCTATGGAAAAGCTCTGAGTTGCCAAGCAACAGCCACGAAACCTTAATGATTTAGAGATGATCTGCAAAGGAGAGTGGACCAAATTCCTTCGGATATGTGCACAAACCTGGTCATCAACTACAAGAAACGTCTGACCTCTGTGCTGCAAACATGGGTTTTGCCACCAAGTACTAAGTCTTTTTTTGGCTAGAGGGTTCACTCAATGAAACGCAAATAATTTCATATATTTTCTTTAAAGTTATTTTTTGGATTTTCTTTTTGATATTCTATCTCTCAATGTTAAAATAAACCTGCCATTAAAATTATAGAGTGTTCATTTCTTTGTCAGTGGGGAAACCTACAAAATCAGCAAGGGATCAAATAGTTACTTCCTCCTCTGTATGCGTGTATGACGTCAGTCCATCCTTTGCAGCTATAACAGCTTCAACTCTTCTGGGAAGACTGTCCACAAGGTTTAGGAGTGTGCTTATGGGGAATTTTTGACCACTCTTCCAGAAGCTTATTTGTGAGGTCCCACACTGATGTTGGACGAGAAGGCCTGGCTCTCAGTCTCCGCTCTAATTCATCCTAAAGGTGTTCTATCAGGTTGAGGTCAGGACTCTGTGCAGGCCAGTCAAGTTCATCCCCACCAAACTCTCTCATCCATGTCTTTATGGACCTTTCTTTGTGCACTGGTCACTGTCATATTGGAAGAGGAAGAGGCCATCTCCAAACAGTTCCCACAATGTTGGGAGCCTGGAATTATCCAAAATCTCTTGGTATGCTGAAACATTCAGAGTTCCTTTCACTGGAACTAAGGGGTCAAGCCCAGCTCCTGAAAAACAACCCCACACCAAACTTTACATTTGCCACAGTGCAGTCAGATAAGTCCCGTTCTCCTGGCAACCGCCAAACCCAGACTCGTCCATCAGATTGCCAGATGGAGAAGCGCGATTTGTCACTCCAGAGAACACGTCTCCACTGCTCTAGAGTCCAGTGGCGGTGCTTTACACCACTGCATCCGATGCTTTGCATTGCACTTGGTGATGTATGTCTTGGATGCAGCTGCTCGGCCATGGAAACCCATTCCATGAAGCTCTCTACACACTGTTCTTGAGCTAATCTGAAGGCCACATGAAGTTTGGAGGTCTGTAGTGATTGACTCTGCAGAAAGTTGGCGACCTCTGTGCACTATGCGCCTCAGCATCTGCTGACCCCGTTCTGTCAGTTTCCGTGCCTACCACTTCGTGGCTGAGTTGCTGTTGTTCCCAATCGCTTCCACTTTGTTATAATCCCACTGACAGTTGACTGTGGAATATTTAGGAGTGAGGAAATTTCACGACTGGACATGTTGCACAGGTGGAATTATATCACAGTATCACGCTGGAATTCTCTAAGCTCCTGAGAGCGACCCATTCTTTCACAAATGTTTGTAGAAACAGTCTGCAGGCCTAGTTTTAAATCATGCCTTGATTTAATACATTTACATATTTAAATCAAATATAATTTTTACTAATGACAATTCTAATGCTGATTTACCCTTAAATGCAAAAACACTAGACATGATGGACCATTTATTTATGTTCTAATTTGGTGTTTTGGTTCTCAAGATTATTATCCAATCACAAAGCAGAATGAGACTCACATGAGTCTCTCATTTGGGTTGCCAGTGTCAGTGCTGAATTCCTGTTGGTTTAAACCTAAAATGCCTGAATGGTCACTACCTAAACTGCAGCTCCTTTGAACATGTTTACCTTGTATCTGGGCACACAGATACGTCATGTTTGTGAAATTTAAGATCAAAATAATTCATACAGTTCCTTTGTTCCATTTGTAATTAGACCCGCCCCTGTTGTGTTCTCACATATCACCACTAGATGCTGTCTCTGTTACTGCTGTCTGATAGTGTGCCAGCTTTGGCCTGACAGTCCTCTCTCCTCCTCCTCTGCATTTGACCCATGTTTCAGTGTCTCTGGGTTAAACTGTCACAGCAGTGGGATCCATCTCCAGATCTTGAGATAGTCTTGGTCAGGATGATCTTAGCTGGAGGATTTGACCTGCTGTGCATGTTTTGAGTTGATGGAGGAAACCAAACTCCACACAAACCTTCTTGCTGTGAAGCATGAGTGCTAGCCACTCAGCCACCATGGTACATGTACTTTAGTGTAACATAGCGCCCCCTTGCTGAAAGTAGTGTTCCTGTTTAAATCACATGATCTGTTTGTGCAGTGGTTTTGTAATGTCTCTGTAGCAGTGATGTAATAGTTTGTGTGCAGGTCTAAAGTTTATGACAACAAACAAAACCCAGAGTCCAGTTCCTGGCAGCAGTGAGAATTAACCACAGCAAATACACAAAGTCATGAGGAACATGTCTGGTTAACATAAGCACGCAGCAGAAAATCCTTTTCCCCTTCACTTTTTTCAGCGACCTCAAAAACTGACTTAGATAATGAGGTAGCCTCGTTATCTATTGGCTAATGTTTATCTGGCCCCACCAAGTCCACAGTTGATGGATTTTTATTCTTTTTTTTCTTTTTGGTCATCATAATTACAAGGCTGCTGCATCTCTATGATGCTATCATTGACAATTTGAAACAAAAAAAAATCCTCCATACAACCTTTAATGTATATGATGTTTTTGATCGATGGTCCAGTGGTGTCCTATTGTATAATTGTATATCAGATATCAGTGCATATGTGATGGACACACCTAATATCTTCAGCATGTCATGTGTGTCTTGTTGCTGTTCTGTGGGTCTGCCCATCACCTATACATTCCTCATGGCTGGCCAACCTTTTTTGTTTCTTTTTTCTATAGTCATGTAATCTTGTCACGTGATTGCAACGTAATAGTATTTAATGACACTTGTGTGTCCTGTCCCACACTTATGCCCTGACGAAGACTATCTCACTGGTCGAAACGCGTTGGTGTCCCTCCATGTAATAAAGGACTTTTAATATATTCAGTCGGTGTACCTCGGGCTTGTATCTTGCCCACTTTTACATTTTTCAGTAAGGGCTGCATTCTGTTAAGATCACACCAAATACAGTTGTGGTGAGTAAATGGTGAGGGGAAATCATTATAACATGGTTAAAAGCTCTAAGTCGATTTTTGCTGTGTGAGGCTCAGATGCAAAGGACTTTTTACAGAGGATACTGAAACCAGCATTTCAGTAAGCTAAATATAACTCCAAGTATGGTTTTAATGAGGGAACAATCATCTAACATGGTTAAAAGCTCCAAAAAGTCCATTTTGCGTAATATGTGTTCTTTGTAGAGTACAGTGAAAGCTGAGTACCTGAGTGAGTGAGCACTGAGGCCTTGACATAGATGGACTTTCCCACTAAACTCCTGATGTTTGGGTATTCCGCCTTCAGGTCACTCAGGGTCAGAGAGACTGTCCCTCCATCCAGCTGAAAGAGGACAAAACTATGATTAATACTGTTAACAAGAGCTGAAAGATGTCAGTAGCATCAGAGGAGGTGGGGACTTGCAAGTCATGACATGGACATGGACTATTTTGAGACTTGAGACTTGACTTGATAAAACGACTTTGACCTGCTGTAAAGTTTTTAAAGTGCTTTATAAATAACATTGCTATGGTATGGTGTGGTATGGAGATGACTTGATGTTTTTAGAAACACATTCTCTGTAGACTACAGCTGATACTGGCACTGCTGAATTTTACAAGAAACTCAAAGATATCCCTCCCCACTCATCTATTTGTTACCAGAGATGTAACAAGAACTGAAATACTGTGA
Source organism: Taenioides sp. WSHXM2023 (assembly GCA_029959045.1). Lineage (NCBI taxonomy): Eukaryota > Metazoa > Chordata > Actinopteri > Gobiiformes > Gobiidae > Taenioides > Taenioides sp. WSHXM2023. Next base: position 32,832,869 of record CM057090.1, read on the forward strand.
CATCAAACATTTAAATAATTTGGATTTTTGGATTATGGCTGTAATGATTCATATTAAGGTCTTGGATTATAACTACAATTCTATTAGTCTCTCCAAAATATTACAGTAAATACTGTACCATGACATTTGGATTTGGATATTGCTGCATCCCTATTTGTGAAGTTTAGTATTTAGTTGAAAAAATCATAGAAATTGCTAAAATTTGAGCTTTTTTTTTTTTTTTTTTTTTTTTTAAAGACTTGAAATTACTTGATGCTCAAGCAGAGGACTTGGACTTGAGGGCCACTGACTCGGACCACTTTGACTCAAGACTTGGACTTGTTTGTCTTTGACTGGGGTCTTGACTTTAGACTTATCAGTCTTTGATCCAAGACTTGACTTGGACTTGAAGCCAAAGACTTGAGATTTACTTGAGACTTACAAAACAACGATTTGGTCCCACCTCTGGCATCAGTGTATTGTTTCTTTTTTGTACTTTCAGATAGCAGTTTACAGATACAGAGTACATTATTACAATAACCCCATTTGCCGTGCTACTTCTGTATTATTTTTACAGCAAAATAAGAAACTGCATAGATGGATAAATGCATTATATAGACTCACATTGGTGACCTGCTTCATGGCTCTCAGGCGGATTTTCTCTCTCTCGTGTTTCACTCCAAACATGACGTAGGCCTTTCCCTGCACAGGCTCACCGTAGAGGTACCTGACACACACAAGTTTAAAGAGGGGTGTAGAAAATCCATCTTCCCACTCCTGCTTCCTTCCTGGGCCCTCCCATTGTCCTGCCTTGTGCCCTCCTTTGAGCTGCCAGACTCCACCCCCAAGCCTATAATGACTGCCTCAACACACCTGTCCACTCTCTTTGTCTTGTGCTGAGCTGGAAGAAGCTGTTTGTGGAGCCCCTTACCTGTTTTATGGATTAGTGCGTAAATGAAAGTGAGTTGAGTTTAATTTAGTTCACTACATTTATATTCTGTTTAACCATGAATTTATACACATTATTTCTGACTATCATTTACTGCACTAATTCCTTTGTTCTTGCCCTTTTAGAAAAAACAATACTCCACTCCACCACTACTCCATAATCCCTGCCTACTTCACAATCCATATTCACTGACAAACCCTTAAATAAAATCTTCAACTGGACTTGGTGATATTCATTATTCATACATGTTTAAGACATCTGGAACCAGAGAGTTACTAGATCCAATATTAATATTTTTCAGGGGAGTATTACACTTCAATGGGGTATTCACTGCTAACACAGAACATATTTAGATCACCATGTTACCTTTTGTTGAAAATGCTATATAAAACATTAACATGAGCCCCCCTTCCTTTGCTCTCCATGCAAAGTTACTCCCCCTTCAGAGTGTTATCACAACACAATCAGTGTGCATTCCGCTAATAAAATAACCGCAAAGCGCATCAGCTTTGTCCAGTGGCATCCATCCATCCATTTTATTACACTTTATCCCAGGCCAGGTCACGGGGGCAGCAATCTAAGCAGGGACTCCCAGTCTTCCTTCACCCCAGACACTTCCTCCAGCTCCCCCGGGGGGACCCCAGGTCCCAGGCCAGCCAAGAGACATAGTCCGTCCAGCGTGTCCTGGGTCTTCCCCAGGGCCTCCTCCCGGTGGGACATGCCCGGAACACCTCTCGAGGGAGACGTCCAGGAGGCATCCGGAACAGATGCCCGAGCCACCTCAGCTGCCTCCTCTCAACGTGGAGGAGCAGCGGCTCTACTCCGAGCTCCTCCCGTGTGACTGAGCTCTTCACCCTATCTCTAAGGGAGCGCCCAGCCACTCTGCGGAGGAAAGTAATTTCCACCACTTGTATCCGCGATCTTGTCCTTTCGGTCATTACCCAAAGCTCATGACCATAGGTGAGGGTAGGAACATAGATTGACGGTAAATTGAGAGCTTTGCCTTTCGGCTCAGCTCCTTCTTCTTACTCCTTCTTACAGCGACTGCATCACTGCCCACGCTGCACCGATCTGCCTGTCAATCTCACGGTCCATCACTCATGAACAAGACCCCAAGATACTTAAACCCCTCCACTTGAGGCAGGACCTCTCCACCCACCACGAGGGACACAAAGTACATGTGGACTGGTTGTGCAAACTCCCATGAACCCTCGAACACCCGATGGAGAGTACAGAGGTGGTCCAGGGTTCCGCAGCCGGGATGAAAACCACACTGCTCCTCCTGAATCCGAGGTTCGACCATCGGTTGGATTCTCCTCTCCAGTACCCTGGAATAGACCTTACCGGGGAGGCTGAGGAGTGTGATTCCCCTGTAGCTGGACCACACCCTCCGGTCTCCTTTCTTAAACAGAGGGACCACCACTCCGGTCTGCCAGTCCAGAGGTACTGTTCCCGACCTCCATGCGATGTTGCAGAAACATGTCAGCCAAGACAGCCCCACAACATCCAGAGACTTAAGATACTCAGGACAGATCTCGTCCACCCCCAGAGCCTTGCCACCGAAGAGCTTGCCAACCACCTCAGTGACTTCAGCCAGGGTTACTACAGTGGACTAGTCGGTAACACTCAACCTCCCGCAAAAGCTCGGACTCCTTTCCCCCCAGCGAGGTGACATTCCATGTCCCCAGAGCTAGTCTCCATGTCCGGAGATCTGGTCATTGAGGCCCCTGCCTTTGACTGCCACTCAGATCTCCCTGCACCAGCCCCTTATGGATCCTTATGCGGGTGGTGGGTCCACGGGAGGACGGTTCCATGTCACTCCTTCGGGCTGTGCCCGGCTGGGCCCTGTGGGGGAAGGCCCAGCCACCAGACGCTCACCATCGAGCACCCACCCCAGGCCTGGCTCCAGGGTGGGGCCCCGGTAACGCCAATCCGGGCAACGTAACTGGCCTTGCTGTATTTCTCTTCATAAAGGGCTTCTGAACCGCTCTTAATCTGATCCGTCCCCCAGGACCTGTTTGCCTTGGGTGACCCTACCTGGGGCATGAAGCCCGACAACATAGCTCCCAGGATCATTCACGCACTCAAACCCCTCCACCATGTTAAGGTGGCGGTTCAAGGAGGGGAATTTTGTATCATGTTTTTGCATACTTATGGAAAATTGTTGTGTAGGAGCATGAGTGACATAGGCTTATGAGTGGACCATTGTACAGAAGCTTACAGCTAACCATAAGGAGGGTTTGAATAGGGTCCAGGACAGATCTGGGTAAAATAGTCATGCACATACACATGCATGGATGACATCTAAAACCTGTTCAGGCATGTTCAGGACTAAACTAGTAGTCTCATACCTGGCTGTGATGCTTACGACCAGTTCATTGTCATCGATGCTGAAGAAAGGTTTCTGTGGAGTGAGGGTCACGTTGAACGCAGGAAGCACTGAAAAAGAGAGAGCGCAGGGTTTAGTCCTGGTTTGGTCCTGATTTAGTCTTGGTTTGGTCCTTGTTCAGCCCTGCTTGAGAACGAAATAAGTAGAGAATAGTGGGCATGTACCAGGAGGTGAAAACGGGAGTAATAAGCGATTAAAGATTATTTAACATGCACAAATCATTCCAAATACAACTTCCAGATGGTCAGTGAGAAGAAACTACTATAAGATGATTAAAAGCTCTGAAAAGTTGCAGGATAGGTCTGATTTAAAATAGGTTATTGTACTTTTGGCAGAGACAGAAGACTTACCGTATTTCTTGACCTCAAACGTAGAGTTGAACGTATTCTGCTCCCGGTGGTCAAACTTTGCTGTCACTGTCCACATACCTTCACTTCAAAAACAAAACAAGATGTCTGTGTAGTTCTTAATCAATTCATCTCAAAACACGATATTAAAATCTTAAAGGTCCTTTATGTAACTTTTTTGGTGGGTGCTCATCTCCATGGAGCTGTTATTCCTTTTCTTGTAATGTTACACAGTATGGAATATCTAGCTAGCTGTGATTTAAAGGTCATACATTACACAAGATTGACTCTTGTGAGCTTTAAGCCATGTTAGAACAATGTTACCTCCTCAAAAATATTCTGGAGTTGTTTTCTTTCATTCACACATGTTTGTGTAATCCTGCATTATTAGTCTGTCTACATAGTTCAGTTGAGATTGGCAATTCCAGGTCTGAAATAATCCAAATAATTCTAGTGAAAGTGTATGGAGTTTAAAAACACACTGCAGCACTTCCTGTATTACCACATCACAAGGTGGAACAGAGAGGTGTTATTGCTCAAACAATACACAGCGTGGCCACCTCTCTACAACTTGGTAGCATCACCTGCTTGTCTTCTTTTTAATGCCATACTGTGTAACCCCCAATTTACACCAAAGCAGTGACAGTGCGAGCAGCATACGCACAGGTATCGCTTTCCATTTTAACCGGTTGGACAATACCAGCAGTGTCATACGTGCGTCCAACGGCCGTCATTATGCTACGCACTGCTCAAAAGAGGTAGGAGTTCTAACTTTGCAGCATCAACAGAGCGTCTCCAGGCTTTTTAGCAGGGGAAACAGGAAATAAGCATGTGGTGTCAAAATAAACTTCTGATGTCTTTTCAAAATACGTTCTCTAAAACCACTACAGTCGCGTAAACACCGTGCTTTGCATCTAGGAGCTCGGGGAATGACTCATGATGGACTATGGAAAGTTTACAGCCGTGGAGGATAAATATAAAACACTTTATGACATCAGACAGCAACTTTACAAGAACAACTTCTGTTTTCAACAGAAAACAACAACTTGTTTTCAAGATGGCGCCGCGTATGGTCGCCCTGGTGATTTGGTGCTCTTTGTTTTGTCTGTTTTTGTTCGTAAATCGTGTGTCTGCGTGCTCTTATACCCGTGAAGAGCTCCTAAACATCAGATCAACGACTTCTGCTGATCTACTGCCAGTATTTTTAGTGCCTGCAGTAGATTTAGTTCATTTTTTGGCCAAAAAAGTGAGACGCCGCAGACGAGGAAAACGCGCAGGGGATCTGGTGCGCCTTCGGAGACGCGGCACACGGACGCCCTTACCTGGGATTTTCCTGTCCAACGTTCGCTCACTCAGCAACAAGATGGACGAACTGGCGCTGCTGATGAGGAGTAACAGAGACTTTTCTTCCTCTTGTGTCTTGTGCTTCACGGAGACATGGCTCAGGAGGCAGATCCCGGACCGCGCGTTACACCTGGACGGATTTCAGCTCCTCCGCGCGGACAGACATCGGGCTCTCTCCGGGGGAAAGACAAAAGGTGGAGGGGTCTGTTTCTACATCAACAACGCTTGGTGCTCAGACGTAACTATGATCTCCCAACACTGCTCTCCCGCTCTGGAATATCTTTTCATTCACTGTAAACCTTTCTACTCGCCACGTGAGTTTGCTTCATTCATTCTGGCTGCTGTTTACATCCCGCCATGCGCTGACGTGCACGAGGCTCAACGCGTGCTAGCGGAGCAGATGTTGGATGTAGAACGAACCTTCCCGGACTCTCTACTTATTATCCTCGGCGACTTTAACAAGGGAAACCTGAGCCAGGAGTTACCAAAATACAAACAGTTTATTAAATGCCCAACAAGAGAGCAGAACACGCAGGATCATTGTTACACAACAGTCAGTGGGGCCTATCGGAGCGTGTCACGTGCTGCTTTAGGCTTCTCTGATCACGTCATGGTTCACCTCATCCCCACATACAAACAACAACTGAAGCTCTCCAAACCAACTGTGAGGACTTCTAAAAGGTGGACCAGTGAGGCTGTGGAGGAGCTTCGCACATGCTTGGACACAACAGACTGGGGCATGTTCAAGTGACGTCATACATCCAGTTCTGTGAGGACAGTATTATTCCATCTTGCACCAGGGCTATTCCATCTTGCACAAGGTTAACAATGACAAACCCTGGTTCACACCCAGACTGAGGCAGCTGAGGAAGGAGAAGGAGGAGGCGCACAGAAGTGGTGACCCTCACTCTTACAGAGCAAGTACTCATTTAGCAAGGAAGTGGAGAAGGCTAAATCGAGATACAATACACATCTGAAGGAGAAGTTCTGGTCCAACGACTCCGTCTCTGTCTGGAAAGGTCTGAAGGAGATCACAAACTATAGGCCCAAAGCCCCCCCTGCTGTGGATGACCGACAACTAGCGGAAAGGCTTAACACCTACTACGCTAGATTTGAAGTCTCACACCCCTTCCCCACCCCACTGACTACAATGGACATTGCGGCCAAGCCCACCTCAGACCCCTCCTCCTCCCCCACTGCCCTCACACTCTCCAAGCAGGATGTGACTAAGACATTTAAAAGGCAAAACCCACGGAAAGCCCCAGGTTCGGACGGTGTCTCTCCTTCCACCCTGAGACACTGCGCTGAAGAACTGGCTCCTGTCTTCACGGACATCTTTAACATCTCCCTGGAGTTATGCCATGTCCCAGCCTGCTTCAAGCTGTCCACCATTGTTCCCGTCCCCAAGAAGCCCAGGATCACCGGACTTAATGACTACAGGCCTGTGGCGCTGACGTCTGTAGTCATGAAGTCATTTGAGCGCCTGGTTCTGCCTCACCTCAAGTCCTTCACCTCCCCCCTCCTGGACCCTCTGCAGTTCGCCTACAGAGCCAATCGGTCTGTAGACGACACCATCAACCTGGCCCTCCACTTCATCCTTCAGCATCTGGATTCCCCGGGAACCTACGCCAGGATCCTGTTTGTGGACTTCAGCTCTGCATTTAACACCATCCTCCCTGCTCTGCTCCAGGACAAGCTCGCCCAGCTCAACGTGCCTGACTCCACCTGCAGGTGGATCACTGACTTCCTGACGGACCGGAGGCAGTGCGTGCGGCTGGGGAAGAATGTCTCGGACACTCAGACTATAAGCACAGGATCTCCACAGGGCTGTGTACTTTCCCCCCTGCTCTTCTCCCTGTACACCAACTGCTGCACCTCCAGCCACGACTCCGTGAAACTGGTTAAGTTTGCGAATGACACCACCCTCATCGGGCTCATCTCGGATGGCGATGAGTCTGCCTACAGGAGGGAAGTGGACCAGCTGGTGTCCTGGTGCAGCAGCAACAACCTGGAGCTCAACGCCCAGAAGACAGTGGAGATGATCGTGGACTTCAGGAAAGTCACAGCCCCCCTGCCTCTCCTCACCCTGACAGACTCCTCCATCACCACTGTGGACTCCTTCCACTTCCTGGGCACCTGCATCACCCACGACCTCAAGTGGGAGCCGACCATCAGCTCCCTCATCAAGAAAGCTCAGCAGAGGATGTACTTCCTGCGGCACCTGAGGAAAGCCAAGCTGCCTGCCCAGGTGATGGTGCAGTTTTACACGGCCATCACTGAGTCCATCCTCACCTCCTCCATCACTGTGTGGTACGCTGGGGCCACTGCCAGGGACAGACAGAGACTGCAGCGCATTGTGCGCTCTGCTGAGAAGGTGATCGGCTGTAGCCTTCCATCTCTCCAGGACCTGTACGTCTCCAGGACTCGGGGGCGTGCAGGCCGGATAGCAGCTGACCCCTCTCACCCTGGACATGGACTATTCGAGCCACTTCCCTCTGGCAGAAGGCTACGGTCCATACGGACCAGAACTTCTCACCATAAGAACAGTTTCTTCCCCTCTGCCGTTGGACTCATGAACACTTTATGAACACTTATAACACCTGTACTAAGAACACTTTACAACACCTGTCACCTTAAATAAGTCATGTCACGTCACTTGTTCTTTTGCACTGTCAGTTTGCACTGTTGTTCTGATGCTCTGTATATACTTGACTATTTTTATTTTTTTATTATATATCTTAATCTTTTGCATGCTCTTACTTTATTTTCAAATAGTGATACTTTATTATTATTATTATCTTTTTCTAACAGTGATATCTCTACTTTGTATTATTATTATTATTATTATTATTATTATTATTATTATTCAGTGTTCTATGTTGCACCTTATCACCAAAGCAAGTTCCTAGTCTGTGAATTGTGTTCACTGACAATGGCAATGAAAACCAAGATGGCTGCTGCTGTGGCAAGCTGGGTTGTTCAGCTCTGACAATCCACTAAATATCACCCAGAAGAAGTACCATCCAAGCTCCAAACTAAGCATTTGTGAGACTTTAAACACTTGCCTCTCCTACTTGGGGGGAATTTTGGTAAGGTACAAACCTGGGAGTCATTTTGAAGACATGTGCTTGCACTCAGCTAAGTGAGTTTGCTTAACAATACATCTCAACAACAAAACCTGACCAAGGATCAAAAATGGCGAAGAAAATGGCAGAGGACATGGAAGAAGTAAAGAAATCACTCAACCTGATGTCACAAGAGTTGAGTGCTTTGGTGAAGCAAAAAGATCTGGTGAAGTTAATTGAAGAAGTGCGGCAACTGAGGGATATAATCAAGGAAAAAGATAAGAAGATCGAAGAACTACAAAAAAGAGTGGATGATTTGGAACAATACACTCGGATGGATGATTTGTTGATTACTGGATTGGTGACAAGACATCGCACCTATGCCAGGACAACAGCAGGAGAAAAGGATGGAGAAGACGCTCCAACAGGTGAACTATACACACTTGAACAACAAGTCTTTAATTTCTTTCAGAGTAAAGGCATCCCTCTAGAAAGTAAAAACATTTCTGCTTGCCACACTCTCCCTCAAAAGCAAGGAAACAGCCCTAAGATCATATTGAGATTTGTTAACCGTAAACATAAAGTAGAAGTGCTAAAGTTAACCAAAAATCTCAAAGGCTCTGGAGTCTATGTGAATGAACATCTTACAAGAAAAAATTCAGAGCTGGCATGGCAGGCAAGGCTACTGAAGAAACAAAAGAAAATCCAGGATACATGGACAAGAAACTGTAAAGTAGTGATCAAACTTAATGGAACTCCGGAGCAGGCCAAAATTCTGACAATAAGAGAAATGGAAGACTTGGACAAATTTAAGTAAAGCCATGAGAGGAAACGGTGATCTGCAGGGTATTGTAAAATAATAACTAAAATGAAGGACCAGACAAACTTTACAACATTTGAGTTCCAGCACTACAAGTCCTATGACCTGGAAACTGATATTGATCCTGATGCTTATTTGTCCGAGAATATAAATTTAAACTGTGGATATTACACTGAAGAAGATCTCAGTGCACTGACTGAACAATTTTCTTTGATTCACCTCAACAGTCGGAGTCTCTATAAAAATATGGACAAAATCAAGGATTATTTAAACAATTTTAAGTTCAAATTCACAGTTGTAGCTATTTCTGAGAGTTGGTTGTGCGAGGATAAGGATTTGAATAATACCTTAGAAGATTATGATTTATTCACATGTAATAGGAATAACAAAAAGGGAGGTGGAGTTGCTTTATTTGTAAAAAGGGGTATGCAATGTAAAGTCATTGATACAATGACATTTTTTGTTGATGAATTAATGGAATGTGTCACAGTTGAATTAAGAAATGAATTGTTAAAAAAATGTTTATTCATTAGTTGTATTTACAGGACTCCAGGATCATGCATTGATGAATTTAATAATAAAATCTCAGAGTTGTATTCTAAACAACATAATAGGAATCTGTTGGTATGTGGGGACTTTAATATCGACCTGCTAAAGTCCTGTGAACACACTAAAACAACAGATTTTATTAATAACATGTTCAGCTTGGGTATGTACCCTCTAATATCAAAACCCAGTAGAATAACTAATGACAGTGCAACTTTGATTGATAACATCTTTGTTAACTTAACTGATCAAAAATTTAAAAGTGGATTATTTCTGACAGATATAAGTGATCATCTGCCAGTTTTTGTTATATTTGAATTTAAGTTGAAGACAAATAAACTAGATGTGTATAAGTGGCAGAGAAGGAAACATCCTGAAGCCATTAAGGCCTTTAAAGAGGCACTTGGTAACCATGATTGGAGGGAGGTATATGTCGAAGACACCAATGACTCCTATAACTCATTTCTTGATACATTTTTGTCACTGTATAATCATTATTGCCCAATAAGGAAAATTAAAATTAAACATAAAAACAGGCATAAGCCATGGCTGACCAGAGGTCTGGAAAATTCATGTAGAAAGAAAAATTCACTATATAAAAAATTCATCAAGTGCCCAACTAAAGAAAATGAATGGAAGTACAAAGACTATAAAAACAGATTGACATCAGTTCTAAGGGAGCAGAGGCAGAATTATTACTGCATGCTGCTCCAGAGATTTAAAACTAATATCAAGGCAACTTGGGCAGTCATTAAGGAGGTGATTGACCAGCACAGTCCTATATATTCCATAACACAAATAATAACAAAGAATGGTAAAATAACCAGTGATGCTCAAGAAATTGCAGATGAATTTAATAATTTCTTTGTTGATGTGGGACCAAATTTAGCTAGGCAAATACAACAATCACCAGGTAAAGATGAAAACCCTGACATTGACAAAAACCCAAATTCAATGTACCTTGGACCAGTGTGTGAGAGTGACGTGTTAGAGGTTGTGAGGAAATGTAAGAGAAAGAGATCAACAGATTGTAATAATATAGATATGTCAATAATCAAGGAGGTGATCCACTCCATTGTTAAGCCTCTCACATACATCTCCAACAGTTCTTTTAAAAATGGAATATTTCCAGACAAGATGAAGCTGGCCAAAGTCCTTCCAATCTGGAAAGATGGGGACAAACAAGAGATAAATAATCATCGACCAATCTCATTACTGGATCAATTCTCAAAAATATTAGAAAAAATTTTTGTACACCAATTGGACAGTTTCTTGGAAAAATATAACATTCTTATTGATCAACAGTATGGGTTTCGTAATAATAGATCAACATCTCTAGCAGTAATGGATTTTATTGAGAATGTATCAGCTGCTGTGGATAACAAGGAAAATACAGTTGGAATTTTTATTGATTTACGAAAAGCTTTTGATACTATTGACCATAATTTACTTTTGTATAAGTGTGACTGTTATGGGATTAGAGGGGTTGTTAATAATTGGTTAAAAAGCTATTTGAGTAATAGGTATCAATATGTGGAAATCAATGGAATAATATCACATCAGAAAAAAATTACATGTGGAATTCCCCAAGGCTCCGTCTTGGGACCTAAATTATTTATTCTCTATTTGAATGACATATCGAAAATATCAAAGATAATGAAATTGGTAATTTTCGCAGATGATACCACTTTATTTTGTTCAGGACCTGATATTGCTCAGTTAATTACACAGGTAGAAATAGAGTTAACAAAGTTTAAAAAATGGTTTGATTCAAATAAGTTATCTTTGAATGAAAAGAAGACCAAATTCATGATTTTTGGATCCAACAAGGTAAACTCTAATGTGAAATTGATTTGGAATGGAATTGAAATAGATAGGGTCTATGAAACAAGGTTCCTGGGAGTGATCATAGACCATCAGATCAGTTGGAAACCACATGTACAGTACATCAGGGGTAAGATTTCAAAAACACTTGGTATACTGTATAAAGCTAAACATACTTTGAATAAGAAATGTCTTCACATATTGTATTCATCACTTGTGCTTCCTTATCTCTCCTATTGTTGTGAGATTTGGGGAAACACATGTAAAACATACATCGACCCTCTAATTAAATTACAAAAAAGAGCTGTCAGAGTAATTAATAAAGCAGGATTCCGTGATCACACTAATGACCTGTTCATAAAATCTAACATATTAACATTTGCTGACATTGTAAAATTTAAAATACTGATAATACTATTTCGTGTTGTAAGTAATGATATTCCATCAAGGATTCAAGCTTTTTTTAAATTAAGAAATAGCAGATATAACCTTAGAGGTACATTACAATTTGAACGTGGTAAAGCAAGAACGAACACTAGGCAAAGATGTGTGTCTGTATTAGGAACAAAACTCTGGAATGGTCTGAAAGATGAACTAAAGCTGACAAATACTCTGTCAAAATTTAAGAAAAAATTAAAATGTGTGTTAATTGATGGTTATAATCAGTTGTAATTGCTATGAACTGAGATGAAATATGTATTTTGTGTTCAGTGACTGAATTGATTGAATATTGTTACGTTATTGTTAACGGGAGAATGTTGAGTTACTGTGGTAATCCGGGTGGGCTTATATAAGCAATACGCTTCAGCCCAATCCTTTTTGGTTGTTGTGAATATATTGAAAAATATATATTGTTTCTGAATGTGAATGACCAAATAAATCTATCTATCTATCTATCTATCAATAAAAGCTTTTCTGATTCTGATTCTGAAGAAAAAGGCGCGCGATGCAGACAACCAAAGTGAAATGGTGAGTATCTTAATTAATGCAGCACTGCAAACACGGCTTGTTATCACTGCAAAGCATCGTCTCCCTTGTTGTCAAGTTTGTTTTGTGATTTAAAACACATAATTCACCTAATCAACAATGAATACATAAGCAATGTAAAAAGTTTAGTCGTCACAGGAGCAGCTCTGCTGCCTCTGGTGTAAATTGAAGCTTTTAAAAGAACATGTATATGCAGCTCTGCCTCTGCCTGTTATTGTGTCGCTGATGCGCCTGGTGTAAATTACGGGTAACATTCCAGACAAGTTGATAGTATTCCCATGGAGACAAGCAGGTGGCTTGTATTACTTTATTTTCAGATCTATGTTATAACGTTGTTTCCTCATCAAAAACATGTCATGTGGTAATACAGGAAGTGCTCCACTTTGTTTTTAAACTACATACACCTTCGCTAGAATCATTTGGATAATTTCAGCCCTGGAATTGCCAATCTACTGAACTAAAGGTAAAAAGGAGCTGTTAACTTGAAAACTATCACTACATGACATCACAAGGTGGAACAGAGCATTTTGAGCTTTGGAGATGTAGACAGACTAATAATGCAGGATTACTTAAACATGTGTGAATGAAACAAAACACAACTCTAGGTATGATTTTGAGGAGGTAATATTGTTCTAACATGACTTAAAGCACACAAGAGTCAATTTTGTGTAAGGTATGACCTTTAAATCACAGCCAGCTACATATTCCATACTGTGTATCATTGCATTATAACATTATAATATGGCTTAAAACTTACAATAGTCCATTTTGCTAAATATAAGAGCTTTAACTTGAAAAGATGCATATATAAAATCCAAAAATAAAAACTGACTTGACGAGTTCTGTGAGGCCAAATGTGTCTTTAAAGATGCCGTTGCTCATTCTGGACGTTTGATAAACCACAATACCATCAGGATTCTGTCAAAACACAATACACTCTCATTTGTACAGCAGCAGTTGAGAGGGATTTTAACAATATATTATTATTAGCAATAGCAAAATCTCACAATATTATCATGGACATTCATAGACATATATATTTAGTAGATGCCAATGATGCCAATGCTATCATCCGATTAGCCAGGTTGACGCTAGAATGTCAACTTGGGAGGGCTGGGCTGCTGTGGTTGGTAATTTAAAGTGATGAAGTTTTGGAACTGGGTTATTTTTTTAAGTTAGGAAACGGGTCATGGTTAAGGTTAGGTTTAGATTAAGTTTAAGAACAGGATTATGTTAAGAGAACATGTTACCATGGCAGCTAGAGGCCTGTGATAACTTCCATCCCTCTGAACCCAACTATCTAGCATTAACCGCTCAACAACTCCAGTGTGTCAACAAGTCCAGTGTGTAAAAGTGAAGATTTTGGAAGCCCTGACCTATGGGGTGCCAAGTGTAACACACCTTATTTCGTGGACAAAATACATTTATTTTTGACAAAAGTAATTTTGTCCATGAAATGAAGGACATTTATGCTTATGTGCCACAAAATGCAGACTGTTTTCTTTTCGTGAGTCTGCAGAAACCTTTCGTCCACAAAATGCATTTTGTGATTTACGAAATGCATTTCATCCACAAAACTCATTTTCTGAATCACAAAATGCATTTCGTGGATGAAGGGCATCTGCAGACTCACGAAATCCATTTTCCTGGACGAAAGCAGATCTGCAAACTCACAAAATCCATTTTGTGAATCACGAAATGCATTTTGTGGACGAAAGACATCTGCAGACTTATTTCGTAAATCACGAAATGCATTTCGTGGACGAAAGGCGTCTGCACACTCACAAGATGCATTTCGTAGATTTTTTTTTTTTTTTTAATCACAAAGTCCATGAGAGACAGCAGGCTCCAATTGTGGCAGCGGCAGCTGCCACTACACCTGCCAGTACAGCTGCCACAAATTTGTGGCAGCTGCCACGAATTCGTGGCAGCTGCCAGTACAGCTGCCACAAGTTTGTGGCAGCTGCCACGAATTCGTGGCAGCTGCCAGTACAGCTGCCACAAGTTTGTGGCAGCTGCCACGAATTTGTGGCAGCTGCCAGTACAGCTGCCACAAGTTTGTGGCAGCTGCCACAAACTTGTGGCAGCTGTACTGGCAGCTGCCACGAATTCGTGGCAGCTGTACTGGCAGCACAACACAACCTGACGCACAAGTATAAAACACACAACTGTAACACAACCTGACGTACAAATATAAAAGACACAACTGTAACACAACCTGACGCACAAATATAAAACACACAACTGTAACACACAACCTGACACACAAATATAAAACACACAACTGTAACACAACCTGACGCACAAATGTAAAACACACAACTGTAACACAATCTGACGCACAAATATAAAACACACAACTTTAACACAACCTGACGCACAAATGTAAAACACACAACTGTAACACAACCTGACGCACAAATATAAAACACACAACTGTAACACACAACCTGACGCACAAATGTAAAACACACAACCTGACGCACAAATGTAAAACACACAACTGTAACACACAACCTGACGCACAAATATAAAACACACAACTGTAACACAATCTGACGCACAAATATAAAACACACAACTGTAACACAACCTGACGCACAAATGTAAAACACACAACTGTAACACAACCTGACGCACAAATATAAAACACACAACTGTAACACACAACCTGACACACAAATATAAAACACACAACTGTAACACAACCTGACGCACAAATGTAAAACACACAACTGTAACACAATCTGACGCACAAATATAAAACACACAACTGTAACACAACCTGACGCACAAATGTAAAACACACAACTGTAACACAACCTGATGCACAAATATAAAACACACAACTGTAACACACAACCTGACGCACAAATGTAAAACACACAACCTGACGCACAAATGTAAAACACACAACTGTAACACACAACCTGACGCACAAATATAAAACACACAACTGTAACACAATCTGACGCACAAATATAAAACACACAACTGTAACACAACCTGACGCACAAATGTAAAACACACAACTGTAACACAACCTGACGCACAAATATAAAACACACAACTGTAACACACAACCTGACACACAAATATAAAACACACAACTGTAACACAACCTGACGCACAAATGTAAAACACACAACTGTAACACAATCTGACGCACAAATATAAAACACACAACTGTAACACAACCTGACGCACAAATGTAAAACACACAACTGTAACACACAACCTGACGCACAAATGTAAAACACACAACCTGACGCACAAATGTAAAACACACAACTGTAACACACAACCTGACGCACAAATATAAAACACACAACTGTAACACACAACCTGACGCACAAATGTAAAACACACAACTGTAACACACAACCTGACGCACAAATATAAAACACACAACTGTAACACACAACCTGACGCACAAATGTAAAACACACAACTGTAACAGTAATTCGTGGCAGCTGCCACAAACTTGTGGCAGCTGTACTGGCAGCTGCCACAAATTCGTGGCAGCTGCCACAAATTCGTGGCAGCTGCCACAAACTTGTGGCAGCTGTACTGGCAGCTGCCACAAATTCGTGGCCGCTGCCACAAATTCGTGGCAGCTGCCACAAATTTGTGGCAGCTGTACTGGCAGGTGTAGTGGCAGCTGCCGCTGCCATAATTGGAGCTAGCCCTTGCTGAAGTCCATTCGGTGCTCAAAAGGCCTTTGTCAGTGCCATTTGTCCAAGAAATCCGTTTCCTCACCTGTCTACAATTTGCATGACCAGTAGGCAACACAAGGTGGCAATGTTGTACAAGGCTTTCGCTATCCAATCTCTGGCTAAAGCATATCTTTTTGAACCATATAACACAATGGTAGAAATCTATGTTTATATAAACAAATAAAATACTATTATGCATATTATGTATGCAATTTGTCAGCTATGAACGGGGCGCTGGCAGGATGGAATTCCATATTCGGCTGAGCGGCAGTAGTGAGCTATATGTTCACTCATTATTGTCGGGTGCATTTTTTGTCTTAGTTGAGTCCTTCGCAAATTTACGAAATGCATCTTGTGAGTCTGCACACCCCTTTCTTCCACGAAATGCATTTTGTGATTCACGAAATGGATTTCGTGAGTTTGCATATATGCTTCCTTCCACAAAATGCATTTTGTGAGCGTGCAGATGCCTTTCGTCCATGAAATGCATTTTGTGATTCACAAAATGCATTTCGTGATTTACGAAATGGGTTTTGTGGACGAAAAGCATTCCGTGACGAAAGGTGTCTGCAGACTCATGAAAAGAAAACACTCAGCATTTCATGGCACATAATGAAATGTGCCATGAAATGCACATGCCATTTCATGGCACGTCATTCACTTCGTGGACAAAATTACTTTTGTCAAAAATAAATGTATTTCGTCCACAAAAGTAAGAAGTGAATCCAACTTTATGTCCACGAAAGGAAACGTCAGCAGTAAATTTCGTGCACGTAATGACTAACCTGTTTTGTATTTTGTCCACGAAATGACATGCTCTTTTCATCATTTCGTGGACACAATGCCAACTGATCTGCGCATTTCGTGGACAAAAGGCATCGTGGTGTTTTACGATTTTGTGACCATTTTACCCATTTCATGGTATGAAAGGCATTTTGTCCACGAAATAAGGTGTGTTACACTTGGCACCCCATACCGACCTAGTACCCTGTATTTTTTTCTACAGCAGTTAGCATAAGCCCGCAGAAAAAGGTAATTAGGAATAATCCAGAGGGTGGCGGCTAGTACAAACCAATCGACCATATTTAGGTGAGACCAGAGCCTTGTTTACAGTCAGTGGGGGTAGAGCATTGTTCACTGATCCAAAGGTTGATGGTCAAATCCCCCTCTAAACATAAACATTATTGGCCCACAGGTTGGCTGTCCTTGTATTCTTGGGTAAGACACTGCACCCACCTCACACCCAGTGTCTGCATACAGTGTAATGTGTGTGTGTGTGTGTGTGTGTGTGTGTGTGTGTGTGTGTGTGTGTGTGTGTGTGTGTAAATGGGTGAGTGGTTTCTTGATGTAAAGTGCCTTGAGAGCCCTGAAGGTGGAAAAGCCTTATAGAAAATGTGACCATATCAGTGTTGAGTGGGCAAACCATTTGCTGCTTTATTTTAGGTCGTAATTAGTGTGTAAAAATAAGCTGTTGGCTAACACACTCAGTTCAGATTTCTGAACTTATGACATGACAGAAATATCATGAAATAAACATGTTATTGTCATGACTGGTGCTCCCCTCCCTCCTTTCCCCTGTGTGTGTGTGTTTGTGGGCGGAGTCTCCTGGGACCTGTATCACTCCTCACCTGCTGTGCTCCACTCCTGAGACTCATCATCCAATCAACTCCTGCAATAAAGACCCTGCTCACCAGTGAGACTCCACCAGATTGTTTCATCCTACACACGGTGAACTTCCAGGCTCTTCTCTACTGAGTTTTTGTATCTCCATGTTGTCAGCTGAGTATTTTTCTCTTACCTGCTTTTTGTCTGCTCTCCAGAGATCCCCGTCTACTCCAGCCCGATACTCACCCTCTGCATCCTGTTTTCCACCCGGTCCAGCCTCGTTCCAGCCTGTTTCTAAGTTTTGTTAATAAATCACCTTTTCTTTTTCTTAATGGTCAGTCCATTTTTTGGGTCCCTCCTCTGCTAAGCCGTAACAGAACAATCTTGCCACATGGACCCATCAGACCAGGACCAAGACCCCGTTCTCCAGGCTCTGGCCACACAGGGGGTCAGAGTGGGTCATCACGAGCTGGTTTTGAAAGAAGTGACCGAAAGACTCAGTGAGTTAGCTGTTAATGTAACTCAACTTACCACTCAAATGAATCGGCTTGCTGCTCAGCTCCCTACTTTGTCACAAACGCCACCTGCTGGTCAACCTCAAGCGACTGCTTCCCCTCTAGTTCAGTCTCTGCTCCAACCCTCCACCCCGGCTGCTCGTGAACCTCACATGCCTACTCCAGAGAGCTACTCCGGTGATCTTGGAGCTTGTGGTCATTTCCTCCTCCAGTGCTCCCTGGTGTTCGACCAGCAACCCCACACCTACTGTACAGATAAGTCTCGCATAGCATTTTTACTTGGTCTACTCACTGGCAAAGCGGCACAATGGGCTACGGCTGTTTGGGAATCTGGCTCCACCTTGTGTCACTCTTATGATAACTTCACTACGGAGATGAGAAAGATATTTGACCACCCTGTTAAAGGCAAAGAAGCAGCTAGACGTCTACTCTCACTCAATCAAGGCTCATCCTCTGTTGCCCAATATGCCATTGATTTTCGCATCCTAGCTGCCGAGAGTGGGTGGGACGACACTGCCTTGCAAGGCGCTTTTATGAGGGGGTTGAGTGATAGGGTTAAAGATGAACTGGCTGCACGCGATGAGACCAACACTCTGGAGGAACTTATTTCCCTGGCCACCCGTCTAGACAATAGACTCAGAGAAAGGCAAAGAGAGAGAGCATGACAGCCCGCACCTCGTACACTTACCTTGCCTCAGATTACTCCCCCCATCTCTATTGCTCCCACTAACGATCCCCATGTGCATTCCAGTTCCCCTGCGCCCTCTTCTGGAGAGGAACCTATGCAGCTGGGCCGTGCTCGGTTAACACCTGCGGAACGGCAGCGCCGCCAGTGATCTGGGTTGTGCATTTACTGCGGACAAGCCGGTCACTACATCAAATCCTGCCCCCAGCGGCCAAAAGAGATAGCTCACCAGTAAAGGGAGAGGTTCTGGTGAGCCAAACTACTTCTCTCCTGGATTCCACTCCACAAAGACTGCAGCTTCAATCAACTCTGTGCTGGTTGCGTGAGTCCATTCCTCTCCTAACACTAATTGACTCGGGAGCAGATGACAATTTCATTGACTCTAACTTTGTATCTCAAGCTAATATCCCTTTGAATCCCATAGAACCCCCCAGAGATGTAAATGCTTTGAACGGGGAGAGGTTGGCCCGAATCACACATCAAACCGTTGGCCTAACACTGGTTTTGTCTGGTAATCACAGGGAGGTCCTTCGGTTCTTGGTGATTTCATCCCCTCATGCCCCCATAGTTTTGGGACTTCCCTGGTTAAAACTGCACAATCCTCATATTGACTGGGCTAAGAACAACATTGCCAGCTGGAGTACTTTCTGTCACTCCCACTGTCTCCAGTCAGCCATTACTCCCAGGGGACTAGGATCTCCCACTCCCCTCCAGATCTGTCTACTGTACCCCCTGAATATCATGATCTGGGTGAAGTGTTCAACAAACAGAGAGCACTATCTCTACCTCCTCACCGTCCCTATGATTGTGCTATTGATCTGCTTCCTGGTGCCTCCTTACCCTCTAGTCGCTTGTATAAACTGTCCTGTCCAGAGAGGGAGGCTATGGAGGCTTATTTAAGGGATTCTTTAGCTGCAGGGATTATACGTCCATCTTCGTCACCTGTAGGCGCAGGGTTTTTCTTTGTGGATAAGAAGGACAAGACCTTACGACCCTGCATTGACTATCGTGGGTTAAATGACATAACTGTTAAAAATAAGTACCCTCTTCCACTCATTGATTCTGCCTTTGAACCTCTTCATCAAGCCACCATTTTCACTAAACTGGACCTAAGAAATGCCTATCACCTGGTTCGAATTCGACAAGGTGATGAGTGGAAAACCGCATTCAACACCCCACTCGGACATTTTGAGTATCTGGTGATGCCTTTTGGACTAACTAATGCCCCAGCAGTTTTCCAGGCTCTCGTTAACGATGTTCTGCGGGA
Organism: Taenioides sp. WSHXM2023; assembly: GCA_029959045.1. NCBI lineage: Eukaryota > Metazoa > Chordata > Actinopteri > Gobiiformes > Gobiidae > Taenioides > Taenioides sp. WSHXM2023. The sequence continues at coordinate 32,852,907 of CM057090.1, forward strand.
TATGTTAAATAAGTTCGTTTTTGTTTATTTGGATGACATTCTCATTTTTTTCCAGGAACTTCGAGGAACATGTTCAGCATGTTCGGCTTGTTCTGCAACGCCTCCTGGAGAACAAGCTTTTTGTAAAAGCAGAAAAATGTGAGTTTCATTCAGCCTCTGTTAATTTTCTGGGTTTCGTTATCCAACAAGGGCAGCTCAAGGCAGATCCGGAGAAAGTGAGAGCTGTGGCAGACTGGCCCAAACCTGAAACCAGGAAACAACTGCAGCGTTTCCTGGGGTTTGCCAATTTTTACAGGAGATTTATTAAGGACTACAGCAGAAAGGCAGCCCCACTGACTCGTCTAACCTCTACCCTTATGTCTTTTAAATGGTCTAGTGAGGCAGAAGAAGCCTTTATTACTCTTAAGACTCTGTTCACCTCTGCTCCAATCCTAACTCACCCTGATCCCTCCAGGCAGTTCATCGTTGAAGTTGATGCTTCTGACTCTGGGGTGGGAGCAGTCCTATCCCAGCGTTCCCCTAGGGACCAAAAGATTCATCCGTGTGCCTTTTTCTCTCGCCGTCTGTCTCCTGCAGAGGTAAACTATGACATTGGTAATCGAGAGCTCCTGGCTGTGGTTCTTGCTTTGCAGGAGTGGAGACACTGGCTGGAGGGTGCAGAACATCCATTCATTGTTTGGACTGACCACAAAAATCTATCCTATCTCCGTTCTGCCAAACGGCTTAACTCTCGACAGGCACGATGGGCACTGTTTCTAGGAAGGTTCAACTTCATCCTGACCTATCGACCTGGTTCCCGGAATTTCAAGCCAGACGCCTTGTCCCGTCAGTTCAATCCGGATGTCCCAGAATCCCTACCTGCTCCCATATTACCTGCTTCTTGTGTGATTGATGATCCAGATGACCCATCTGAGGTGTCTCCCGCTACTCACCTGATCGCGTCAGTCCATTGGGAGATTGAAAGGGTGGTGCGAGAGGCTCAACAATCCCAACCTGTTCCAGGTAACTGTCCACCAGGCTCTTTATTTGTGCCAGAGTCTGTGCGAGCTCAGGTCCTCCAGTGGGGGCATAACTCCAAGCTCACATGTCACCCTGGTTTCCATCGGACTTTAGCATTCATAAGACAGAGGTTCTGGTGGCCTACTATAATTAAGGACACTCGGTCATACATTGCTGCCTGTACGACCTGTGCCCGAAGTAAGTCTAGCCATCAAGTTCCTTCTGGTCTCCTCAACCCCTTACCTATTCCCAGCAGACCATGGTCCCACATTGCCTTAGATTTTGTCACTGGACTCCCGAACTCTGACGGACATTCTGTTATCCTCACTATTGTGGACCGTTTTTCTAAGGCTGTGCATTTTGTTCCCCTCCCTAAGTTGCCGACTTCCACTGAAACCGCTAATCTTTTGGTTCTGCATGTATACAGACTTCACGGCATTCCGGTGGATATTGTTTCTGACAGGGGTCCGCAGTTCACCTCTCAAGTGTGGAGGGCTTTTTGTCAGGCTCTGGGAACCTCAGTCAGTCTCTCGTCTGGTTACCACCCTCAATCCAATGGTCAGACGGAGCGGACTAATCAGGACCTGGAAACAGCCCTACGCTGTGTCACAGCCCGTAACCCAGCCACATGGAGCACTTATTTGCCTTGGATTGAATACGCCCACAACTCCCTAATATCCTCTGCCACAGGTATGACCCCATTCATGGTTTCTCTGGGTTTTCAACCACCTCTCTTCCCAGATCAAGAGGGTGATGTGGCGGTCCCGTCAGTCCAGGCTCATCTACGGCGCTGTCGACAGGTATGGAGGACTGCTCGTGCTGCACTGCAGCGCACAGCAATCCGGAATCAGAGATTTGCTGATAAACATTGTAAGCAATCTCCTCCTTACCAGCCTGGACAAAAGGTTTGGCTATCAACCCGCGATCTTCCTCTCCAGGTTGACTCTAAGAAACTGGCTCCTAAGTTTATTGGTCCCTATGTCATTGAAAAAGTGTTAAATCCTGCTGTTGTTCGCCTCAAAATACCTTCCTCCCTGAGAATCCATCCCTCTTTTCACGTGTCTCTCCTTAAACCGGTGTCATCCTGTCCTCTCAGCCCTCCGGCCGATCCCCCTCCTCCCACCCGGGTCATTGACGGCTGCCCCGCCTTCACTGTGAGGCGGATTCTGGATGTTCGGCGCCGGGGTCGGGGATTTCAGTATTTGGTCGACTGGGAGGGATATGGTCCGGAGGAACGCTCCTGGGTTCCTCGCTGCAACATCCTCGATAGGTCCCTCCTCCGAGATTTCTACAGTGCTTTCCCTGACAAGCCTGGTAGGACGTCTGGAGATGTCCGTTGAGGGGGGGGGGGGTACTGTCATGACTGGTGCTCCCCTCCCTCCTTTCCCCTGTGTGTGTTTGTGGGCGGAGTCTCCTGGGACCTGTATCACTCCTCACCTGCTGTGCTCCACTCCTGAGACTCATCATCCAATCAACTCCTGCAATAAAGACCCTGCTCACCAGTGAGACTCCGCCAGATTGTTTCATCCTACACACGGTGAACTTCCAGGCTCTTCTCTACTGAGTTTTTGTATCTCCACGTTGTCAGCTGAGTATTTTTCTCTTACCTGCTTTTTGTCTGCTCTCCAGAGATCCCCGTCTACTCCAGCCCGATACTCACCCTCTGCATCCTGATATTCCACCCAGTCCAGCCTCGTTCCAGCCTGTTTCTAAGTTTTGTTAATAAATCACCTTTTCTTTTTCTTAATGGTCAGTCCATTTTTTGGGTCCCTCCTCTGCTAAGCCGTAACAGTTCTATACTTTATACTTTGTCTGTGTGTACCATTTGAAGTAACTCGAAAAGCAGCAAGTTGTAGCAACAGGCAAAGAGAATTGAGCATCTATGGTTTGAAAAGCAGGTGCCCAGCTTTGACAGCATTTAGTCTGAACCTCCCAACAATGTTTGAATTCATCACAGCATGGTTAAGAGTTGTAAAGTGAAATGTGGCATTAGTTTGATCCCAGCTTTACTGAAGGAGTTCACCTTGATGTCCACTGTAATGGTGTCTTCAAATGCCTTAAAAACTGGAGAAGAAATGAACGCTCTGAAACGAACTGTGAACACAAAATACAAGTCAAAAATGTCAACCTGAATCTTTGCTGTTATATTTGATTTAACTAAAATGACTGATTAACATTAGGGTGTAAACAGTATTGCACCTGAAGGAGAGCCACTCTTTTGGGCCCACTGTCATTTTCTTTTCATTTGTAATGTAATTTGACGTTATAATGTTTTAAATTTTAATCCTGCAGGACTGAAGCAGGGCTAAACCAAAACTGAACCAGTGCAGTGTATGTGGACCTGTATCTCCGGGGTTGTAGATGGGCTTGTCTGTCTGGATGAAGATGTAACCTTGGTGAAATGAGACCAGCACCAGTCGCTCAAGTGGCTCAAATCCTTCAAAAGTAACTCGGAGGTACACAAACTTCTCTTTCTTCTCCTCAGGCTGCAGGTTTATAGACGGGAGCTGCCAACACAATACAATAGGTCTGTAGTCGGCTAAAGACATGTGCTGCCTATTGATTAGTCGACTGAAAAGGGGGCGTGGCAAAAGTGCTCAAAACTACGACGAATCTCTATGTATCTGACCCACACTGCACTGCTGTGGTGGTCATGGTTCAAAAGACGCAAGTTAAGGACTACTGGATTGTGTGATTTGAGCAGTTTGTTTTTCCTGTATCCATGTCGATCCTGGATCCTATGCTAACCAGCTAACCCTGAAATGCTACAGACTTTTACAACAATGCAATTGGCTTTCTACACCAAATATAGCAGAAGACTTTCCAGAGGGAAGGTCCCGTCTCATCACCAACCGAAACATGAGAGGCTTAGAAGAGGGTTCTTTTTAAAGACAATACAGTAACTTGTATTTACCTTGTTGACATGTTTCGGCTGCTAGCTGCGAGCCATCTTCAGAACTGTCCCCGGTGTTGGTGGTGACGTGTCGTATATCAGCTGTTGTTACTTCCTGTAGGCGTGGTCAGCCTGATTGACCTGGCAGGTCGCTCAGACTGACCACGCCTCCCGTCGCCTGGTGGTCTCTGGAGGAGGGTGTCCCAGGTGTGTGAAAGGAGGAACGCTCCGTCATCACGGTTAATGCTGTCCGTGCCTCGTTTCCTGATTTCAATGGCCTCCCTGATCCAGCGTTTGAACTTGTTGTTTTCCGATCCGATGACGCGTGCCCCGTCCCAATCCATAATGTGGTTATTTCTTTTACACTGGTCTGATATGGCGGATTTTAGGTTTTCCTGCAATGCTTTGTCTTTTTGTGTTCTGGTGAGTCTCCCTGATGTTTCCTTTTCACATTCCTTTTGGTGTTCCTTTTTTCGGATGTGGAAAGCCCGGCCTGTTTCCCCTATGTATGATTTATTGCATGATTTGCATTGGATTTCGTAGATGGCGTTGCATTTTTGTTCTTGTGGGATTTTATCTTTGGGGTGTACTAGCTGTTGCTGGAGTTTTGTGTATGGTTTGACTACAGTGCTTATGTTGTGTTTTTTCATGGCTCTCTGGATGGGTTCAGTTATTCCTCTAATGTATGGTAGTGTGACTGTTTTTGTGATCCTGCTGCCCTCTATTAGTTTGTTGTGTTTTTTGCCGGGGTTTGTGGGTTTTATTGTTGACTTGTTGTCTGCCTTTGTTTATGGCCCAGTTGGGATATTGACATTGTTTGAGTGCTTGTATGCTTGGCTCTCCTCCTCTTCCCTGTCAGTTTGGTCTGTTACGAGTGTGGCCCAATCGAATAGTGTCCTTACTACTGAAAGTTTATGTGCAGTGGGATGTTCGGATGTCCAGAGTAGATATTGGTCGATGTGCGTGGGTTTCCTGTATACTGTTATTTTGATGCTGCCGTCTGCGATGTGGTGGATTTTAATGTCCAAAAATGATATTGCTCCGTCTTTCTCCTCATGTGTGAACTGAATGTTACCGGTTCTGTCTTGTGTGTTGAGATGGTCCGTGAGTTCTTGGGTGTGTCCTTGCTGTATTTTTTCCAGGATGTCGTCTACGTAACGTTTCCAGAAAGTTAGTCGGGATTGTGGTGGTGCTGTGTTGAATGCTTTTTGTTCCAAGTCCTCCATGAAAAAACTGCTCATTATTGCGGATAGTGGATCTCCCATTGCGAACCCCTCCTTCTGTCTGTAAATGATGTTATGGTATTGGAAATATGTAGATTTGGCCACGAAGTGTAATAGTTGTGTAATGTCTTCAACAGTTAAATTTGTGCGTTTTTTGAGTGTTTTGTCCTTTCTGAGTTTATCCTGTACTATTTGTAGTGTGACATCCACGGGTGTTTTGGTGAAGAGTGAGATGACGTCATGCGATATGAATATTTCGTCCGGAGCTACTGTGATGTTTTTTTAGGTCCTGTGCCAATTGTTTTGCGTTCTTGCAGTGGAGTTTTGTTTGACCGATGAGTGGTTTTATTATTTCGACCAGAGCTTTTGACAGATTGTATGTAACTGAACCTAAGCTATCGACTATCGGGCGGAGCGGTGTGTCTTTTTTGTGAATTTTTGGTGTTCCGTAAATGCGAGGGGTGATGCTGGCTGTTGGGACTAGGTTATTGTATGCTTATTGTATGCATGGGAGGCGTGGTCCGTCTGAGCGACCTGCCAGGTCAATCAGGCTGACCACGCCTACAGAAAGTAACAACAGCTGATACACGACACGTCACCACCAACACCAGTGACAGTTCTGAAGATGGCTCGCAGCTAGCAGCCGAAACATGTCAACAAGGTAAATACAAGTTACTGTATTGTCTTTAAAAAGAACCTAAGAAGTTTAAAGTACATAAGAAGACAAAATGAACATTTTCGGCTTAGAAGAGGACTTCTGTTGTCTCCAGATCTCACCTGGCGCCCCTTGGAGGCTGCTGTGATGCTGCAGGACACAGAGGAGGACACTTTTGTCCTGAGGACTGTTACTTCCTCAAACTGGCCTGACACTGGACCTGATGACTTTACCTGTTGAGCTGCACTGAAACATTTGTTTGAGCTTTTCTATTATTGTATATTACTCCTCTGTGTGCTTAAGATTCCCATTGAGGATAAATAAAGTAATTTTGATTGACTGATTTATAAAAAAAACAAAAAACAAAGTATTAGGAAACACAAGAGTTACACATGCAACAAAGGTTTTATGAATTCTGGATTATTGCCAGAGGATGGTGCTTTGCACCTGGATATCTACAGGTGTGTGCAACACATAGGTCAAGAATAAATATCAACAAGGTGGACGTGACCGGGGTGACGTCAGAAAACCCACAGACCTGCCCACCCGGTGGGCTACCTCCACACCCCTCCCCTACCCTGTTGCTAGTCCTGTGAAAATGTTTGTACTGTGTTTTGACTGGTGCTGATGCTCGGAGGTGTTTTTTTATTTGTGCACTTACTCCATACTATGCCCTGTTAGGAGCATGGTCTGGGGAAGGTTCTCTTTTTTTTTTCTCCTCCCTCTACCCTCATGTTATGCTGCATTGTTTATTCCTATCTGCTACCTGTCTTCTGGTCCGGTCCATGTAGTCTTCCCCATGTCATATTGTCTTTTTTTTGTATGTTGTAATGTATGGACGGGGTGACAGGTCCAATTTCGATTGCTTTGAATGTCTTGCACATGTAGCACCCTTGCGGCCACTCGGTGTACTGTGTACTTATGTGAATGGTGGGTGCTTGGGTTCATTGAAATACTTTTACTACGTAGTACTTCGTAGTTAGAATAAATTAGACCCAGAGATGGTGTTACTTTTAGCCCAAAAGTATGCAAAGGCCTTGTTTAATTTTAGCATAATTTGGCAAATTAAACAAAGTTTCCCCAACACAAACAAAATAGTCAATTAGGCAAAATATATACTAATATAGATAACACAAATTACAGCAGAAATCAATCAAATCTGTCTAAATAAAATTAATACTAGAAAAGCACTCAGAGAGCGCAGACCTCCGCCAAGCAGCTCAGTTTTCAAAGTGATCCAGAATCCAGGATTTCTTCTGGATCATCACCAAAATTTAATCATCTGTTGGATTTACCATTAGGAACATTTCCTGAAAATTTCATCAAGATCTGTCCGTAACTTTTTGAGTTATCTTGCTAACAAACAAACAAACAAACAAACTCAGGCGAAAACATAACCTCCTTGGCGGAGGTAATAATCCCTTCCCCTTAACGTCTCCCCAAAACAAGGTCCAGAACTCAATGCGCGCAAAATCAAATTCAGTCTTTTACCAGTGGTGGGCCCACACACACACAAGGTCACGCACATTACCGTTTATTCATAGGATGGTCAACAAAACTCGTTGCAGGCCTGAATGCGGTGAAAAAATCTGGTGAAGGGAACCGAGGTCCGGTGCTGGAGTGCGACGCGGGGACACCGACCGCTCCGCTGCGTCCACTCCCGCTCCTGCACGCTCTAGCCCGGCCGCCTCCGCTGCAAGCTCCCGCTGCTCCGATGAACGGGTCTTTGGGCCGCTCACCCCGATACCAGCTGCTCCGTTAAGACAGCGCAGAACCCGCGGTCCTCCTCCGTGGATCTCTCTCACTTTCATGCGAATCAAGAGCTTTTTTCTCTGTCGGGTTAATGATGAGAAGGTCCGAGCCTGGGGCACTTCTCGAGGGCCGGCGAAAAGAAAAAACTTCTTCCCCCAACTTTTTGCGCTTCTACCCCCCAAACTTCTGAGTCCCCGCCCCCCTTTCATTTTCCTGGCCAATAACTATTGACAATATACAATATGACCTCTCTAAATAACCAATACACCGTAGTTACATTAGAACAGTGGGAAAACAAAAGCTAAATACCTTAACTTATAATATTTTATCTAAAATATTATGAACTATTTTTATGTTAACTATAATGAGCTATTTTTAACCTTGAAATACTTTTATGAAATCTCAGGATATTTATTGGTTAAAAGAAAGATTAAAGCAAACCTATTCTACTTTTATACCCACGTTTACCACTGGGCTACACACATGTAAAGGAATTGACAAATAAAGGCATTCATTCATTCATTCATATACTTTTCTTTCAAAATGCACTCGCAATAACTTTGAGTGACAGAAATCTCTGGTGGTCATCTGGAATTCATAGAACCTTTGTTACAAGCATAACTCTCGTTCTGTTTCATTCCTCTTCATTCCATCCAGGTGCACCTGATTGACTTAATACCAGTAAAGTCACAAGAAGTCTGCATTCACCAAGATCACTTGCAGATGGTAGAAGCAGACAAAACAACTGGAGCCACTGGAGGAGCAGTTACATTCACTCTGTAGAAGCAGGTAAAGGTACAGTAGAAAGCCCATGTAGGTGCAGCACATATGTCGTTCAGTGACACACCCCTCTGCTCAGCCCATGAGGTGCACACGCTCCAGGCGGAGTGGCAAGTTACTCTGTGAGGCTGAAGACCCCTGGATTCATATGCCTGTAGAATGCGTTGACAACCCAATGTGAGAGCAGCTGTTTAGAGACAGCGCAGCCTTTCCTGTGACCCACATAACACACAAACAGGGCATCTGCCTTGTGAAGACTAGCAGTCACATCAATGGAAGACCTCAACATACAAACAGGACACAAACGATTGGCATAGGAGCCCCCAAGTTCAGACTGTGGGGCGAACATGGCCAAAGAAAGTGACTGATTTATATTAAAAGCAGAGACTCTTTTAGGTAAGAAAGATGGGTTAGGCCACATGTTGACACCAGACCCATCAGAATTCCAGCAAATACAATTTCCAGCAACCGACAAGGCATGGAGCTTCCCAACTTGCTTCTCAGAGGAGATCACAAGGACAAAGGCTGTTTTAACTGACATCTACCTCATCTGTGCCCCATCCAGTGGTTCAAATGGAGAGGAACACAATCCTTTCAGGACTAATGTATGTAAAATCCCTCAGTCGTCCAGGTAGAATCCACGGCAAAAAAGGAGAAAATTTAATTTGTCAACTGGACATAGTTTATTTGGTTGAATACGTTTCGCAGCTCATCCAAGCTGCTTCCTCAGTTCTGGTCAGATGCTGGCGGACACTGCTTTATATCTGCCTGAAGGGAGGAGCTTAATTACAATGAAAATTACTCTGAGACAGCACATATTTAAATACAGTTTCAGTTGGTCAGGTGATACAATATGGAATTGTTAACAGTTTCTGTTAGTCATGTGAGTCTATTCAATATGGAGTGGGAGTGGGGGAGTAGTTAGCATATCCATTCAGGGCCATGATGGGTGTTTTCACACCTCTGGACCTGACCTGGCTAGTCCCATTGTTTTCCCAGTTTGTTTTGATTTAGATTTGAGGATAGAGTTATAGATGGGAGACAAATGATGTCTGAGACCCCCATTTCTGTTCAAGGAAGGATTCTCTTTCTTGACAAAAATAGCTTCTTTAACTCCCCTCTCAAACCAGTTCTTTTCTCTGGCCAAGATCTGGACCTCGCTGTCCTCAAAGGAGTGGCCTGTGGCTTTTAGGTGGAGATGTACGGCAGATTGCGGCCCACCCTGGTTTTCCCGTCTGTGTTGATACATCCTTTTGTGAAGTGGCTGTTTTGTTTCTCCAATGTAGCGCTCACTGCAGTCTTCACTACACTGAATGGAGTAGACCACATTGCTTTGTTTGTGGCTCGGAGTTTTGTCCTTAGGATGGACCAGTTTTTGTCTTAAAGTGTTTGTGGGTTTGAAATAGACTGGGATTTCATGTTGTCTGAAGATCCTCTGTAGTTTTTCGGAAACGCCAGCCAGGTAAGGAATAGTTACACCCCTTCTCCTGGGCTCTGGTTCTCTGTTGTCCTGTTTCTTTGTTCTCTTCGTTTTATTGAAAGCCCATTTAGGATATCCACAAACGGAGAGGGCTTTCTCCACGTGTTGTTCTTCTTTCTCCTTTCCCTCTGCGCTTGTAGGAACCACTTGGGCCCTGTGTTGTAATGTCCGAATGACTCCCAGTTTGTGCTGAAGTGGGTGGTGTGAATCAAAAAGCAGATATTGGTCGGTGTGTGTGGGCTTCCTGAAGACCTCTATCTGGAGTCGCCGGTCTTCTCTTATCGTTACTGCAGGGACTTTACGACTGAGGGATTTTACATACATCTTAAGAACAACTACGAGCCAACCATCGTTGGACTGGTAAGAAAGCTGGAAAAGGACACTAAAAGGTTAGCAGAGAAGAGGAATCATTTACGCTTTAACCTGAGATGTCGACAGAACCAACTTATTCCCAAGGCTTTACAGAAGAAATCACCGGAACCAGGGCATAGGGCAGCCAGGTTAACCCAGCGTTACCTGAGAGGGATGCTCAGCCTTAGAATCAGCCGTCTCAATTATGACATTGAAAACTTAAAATTTGAAATAGACAATTTATTAAACAGATTAACGGTGCTAGTCCCAGAAGAAATGTTTCAAAGGATTAACGACTTTATAGCCACGGGACAGTTGAGACAACACAACAAAACCAAAGAACAGCACATAAGAAAGTTTACACAACTCCAAAATCACCATCAAACTAACCCCAAGGATCGGAGTAACAAAAGGAAGGAGGATAAACCTAGCCAAGCATTGCACAAAGAACGCTGGGTGAAAAATCTTTCCAACCGGGTGCTCACTCAGGCAGAGAAAGAAGTACTTTCCAAAGGACTGAATTTTTCTGTGACTCCTAACCGCATCCCCACGGTGGATTACATCACAGCACCAGAAACTGCCATCAGGAACAACAAGCTCACGGAGACAGAAGCTGGAGACCTTAGACTGAAATTAACAGCTGCACTGAGCAATGCCAAACCTCCACCCTCCAATGTAACACCGGAGGAAAGGAAGGCCATCGCTGCTCTGGAGAAGGACCACAGCATCAACATCCTCCCAGCTGACAAAGGGAGATGCACTGTGATCCTGAACTCAGCTGATTATGAGGCTAAGGTTAACAGCCTACTCAGTGACACCACAACCTACGAATTACTAAAACGGGACCCCACCAATGTGTACAAAAAGAAGATCATTGATTGCTTGCAGAAGTTGGAGAAGGAAGAAGTCATTGATCGACAGCTATATTACAGACTGTACCCTGGTGACGCCATCCCTGGCATCTATGGCCTCCCAAAGATCCACAAACAAGGAGTACCACTCAGACCCATTGTATGCAGCACAGACTCCATCACGTACAATGTGGCCAAACACCTAAAAACCATCTTGGCTCCGCTGGTGGGTAACACGGAGCACCACATTGAGAACACAGCCGAATTTGTGAACAAAATCAAGCATCTCCAGTTTGACCTGGATGAGACAATGGTTTCCTTTGATGTGACCTCTCTTTTCACTTGTATCCCTACATCGGTAGCGGTGGAGGCAGCAAGGAGGAGACTACTGGAGGATACCAAGCTAGAAGAGAGAACCAAACTTTCACCCGACCAAATCTGCCAACTGCTGGAAATTTGTTTAAGTACCACCTATTTCCAGTTCAGAGGAAACTTTTACAAGCAAATCCACGGCTGTGCAATGGGCTCACCGGTCTCCCCGATCATTGCAAACTTATACATGGAACAATTTGAACAGAGTGCCCTGGCCTCATATCCAGGCACTCCACCCACACACTGGTATCGTTATGTTGATGATAATTTCTCAAAAATCAAAATTCAAGATTTGGAACCTTTTACTGCACACATCAATTCTGTAGATCCGAACATCAAATTCACACGTGAAGATGCCAAGGACAACACATTGGCCTTCTTAGATTGTGCAGTAACGATAAGAGAAGACCGGCGACTCCAGATAGAGGTCTTCAGGAAGCCCACACACACCGACCAATATCTGCTTTTTGATTCACACCACCCACTTCAGCACAAACTGGGAGTCATTCGGACATTACATCACAGGGCCCAAGTGGTTCCTACAAGCGCAGAGGGAAAGGAGAAAGAAGAACAACACGTGGAGAAAGCCCTCTCCGTTTGTGGATATCCTAAATGGGCTTTCAATAAAACGAAGAGAACAAAGAAACAGGACAACAGAGAACCAGAGCCCAGGAGAAGGGGTGTAACTATTCCTTACCTGGCTGGCGTTTCCGAAAAACTACAGAGGATCTTCAGACAACATGAAATCCCAGTCTATTTCAAACCCACAAACACTTTAAGACAAAAACTGGTCCATCCTAAGGACAAAACTCCGAGCCACAAACAAAGCAATGTGGTCTACTCCATTCAATGTAGCGCTCACTGCAGTGAGCGCTACATTGGAGAAACAAAACAGCCACTTCACAAAAGGATGTATCAACACAGACGGGAAAACCAGGGTGGGCCGCAATCTGCCGTACATCTCCACCTAAAAGCCACAGGCCACTCCTTTGAGGACAGCGAGGTCCAGATCTTGGCCAGAGAAAAGAACTGGTTTGAGAGGGGAGTTAAAGAAGCTATTTTTGTCAAGAAAGAGAATCCTTCCTTGAACAGAAATGGGGGTCTCAGACATCATTTGTCTCCCATCTATAACTCTATCCTCAAACCTAAATCAAAACAAACTGGGAAAACAATGGGACTAGCCAGGTCAGGTCCAGAGGTGTGAAAACACCCATCATGGCCCTGAATGGATATGCTAACTACTCCCCCACTCCCACTCCATATTGAATAGACTCACATGACTAACAGAAACTGTTAACAATTCCATATTGTATCACCTGACCAACTGAAACTGTATTTAAATATGTGTTGTCTCAGAGTAATTTTCATTGTAATTAAGCTCCTCCCTTCAGGCAGATCTAAAGCAGTGTCCGCCAGCATCTGACCAGAACTGAGGAAGCAGCTTGGATGAGCTGCGAAACGTATTCAACCAAATAAACTATGTCCAGTTGACAAATTAAATTTTCTCCTTTTTTGCCTTTCAGGACTAATGGAAGAGCCCATGAAGGCAGTCGAGTAAGCCTTGTAGGCCGCAGACGGAGGACGCCTTTTAAAAATTGAGAGACCAGGGAAAGTGACCCCATGTACTGACCATCAACCAAGGAGTGGCGGGCTGAAATGGCAGCAACATACACTTTAATAGGTGAAACAGAAAGATCCTTCCCAGACAGTGTCTGAAGATAGTTCAGGGGTACTGGTACAGAACAGTGCTCTGGGTCCACACAGTGTGTACCACACCAAACAACAAAGAGTGTCCATCTATTGTCATTCAGCGCTCTGGTAGAGGCAGCATGAGCATTCAGGATTGTCCTTACCACTGCCTGGTCACAAGAGGTCAACATGGCCACAGGTACAGGTGAAGGCGCTCTAATCAGATGCCAGATGCTCCTTCCCACTTGTTATAAGAGTTTCTTTCTCTGAGGGAAAGGCCACGGCTTCCTGTTGAGGAGCTTCACAAGCATGGGGAACAATATTCTCCCTGGCCAATAAGGAGCCACTAACAGCACTCTAAGATTGCTCCTGGCTATCCTGTGCAACGTTAACAGCACGAATGGGAAAGGAGGAAATGCATACAGGAGGCACTCCAGCTCAAGTGAACTGTTCAGTTCTTCAAAGGACCACAGTCGACAATGAGTTGTCGCATTTGAGGCAAATAGATCTGCCTCTGCCACACCAAACTTCTTCCAGATTTCAAGGGAGAGACCAAAGGAGAGCACGTTGAACTGGTATGCTTGTCCTTCGAAGGCAAAGCAAAGAGACTGTCTGTAGCATGGCGCCATGAGTATGTGGAATTAAGTGTCCCTCAAGTTAACACTTGTGAGCCAATCCCCTTCCATTACAGACTGAAGAACATCTGTGGTACATAGCATGTGAAAACGTAGCACCTTGACATAATGATTTAGGCTCCTGAGATTGAGAATAGGACGAAAACCACCATCCTTTTTGGAACAAGAAAATTATTCAAATAGCATTCCTTTAACTCTGAAAATCTTCTATGCTTCTATGGCATCTTTCCGCAAAAGTTCCTGAAGTGTACCCATAAATAAATTCAAATTCAAATTCAAATACCCCTGCAAGCCTCCGACAGGGGTTACTCAAGGTTTTGCAGTCGCATGTGAAATGAAATCTGGGACCTGCCCAACGTCCTGCCCAGCCTAGGAGGCTGCTCCAATAAGTGCTGAAAAAAGCACTTATAGGAGCAGCCTCCAAGAGTGAGTCAATCCCAAATCTCGAATACCCTGGTGAACAGATGATAACTCCAGTTCTGTCCCCATGGGCTCCAGGTTTGAGGAGTGGGAGCTCATGACAGATGGATTAGAGGAGTGGCAGACTTCACCCTGACTGTCCAGGTAATCTGTTTTGATCAAGGAATCTGATGCAGCAATGGACATAGCATCTTCCTGAAGGTGATCAGCACTGGAGTCAGTCTGAACATCACCATCATCATGAGGGGTGGGGCCAGGCACAGAGGGATGAAGGCCAGGCTGCAGATTAAGGAGTCTTGCTCCTTAATCTGGGCAAATTCAGAGGTCAAAGTGTCTACTTTATCAGATAATGCGTGATTGTAACAACTCCTCTTGGTCGCAGGGGCCTCCGTGTTTGGGTGCTTGTGGCATTTAGGCAGTTTAACAGGGCTAGAGGCTAGGGTCATCTTAGGCATACCACTCTCAACCGCTGCAAATCGAGCACACAGACGTGGGTCTTAGTGACCCTTGGCTAAACAGCAAGAAAAAAGCGGTGTTGCTGGATGAGTAACACTCACAAGGCACCAGGTCGAGTAGCCAATAGCAGGTAGCACAACTTTGCAGCGGCACTCATAAGGCACCGAGTCACACAACCCATACAAGACTAAACTGTTAAAATTAGCAGTGCTGTAGGAGCAAAACCACTTGCAAGGCACCGAGTCACAAACAAGCCCTTAACAAACACGGAAAACCAAATAATAGCCAAGCCACAAGCGCGGAGTCAACGGGGGCACTGGTGCACTACGAATTTCTAACTCGGGTATGACAGTAAAGAAATGGCGATGCCACTGGAGCGAAAGCAATCACATGGCACTGGTTCAAATACTAGCTCAACCATGAACAGATAAATGTACTAGCTTAATTCAACTGTGTAATCAAGTTAGCTGTATAGAAGGCTAGCCTGCTTCCAGTAGCTGTTGACCAGGCAGCGTACGGAAAGGTAACGTTATATTCAGTGCTGGCGACGGCAGTCAAATATACTTACTGTCAGCAATGGTAGATGACAAAAGTCTTTTTCCAAGCAGCTCCAATATGTGAGGTTCCAAGTGAGAACGGGCAAAAAGCTGTAATTCAATAGCATCTTCGACCTAATGCAGATGTGAGAACTGTAGAAAGAAAAGTGTAACAGGTGCGTCAGGTATATATGGGTTTTCTGACATCACCAAGGTCATGTCCACGACGTGACTTTTTTGGCATGTTGTTGGTTGTTGGGCATCGACAGCTTTCATAAAGGTCAGATTTTGTAGGGATTCTTCTATATTTTTACAATGAACTTAAAAAAAATGTTAAATTGTTAAAGTGCCTAAAAGTCAGCTTTGTAAGAGTTAGCCAAGCCCTGCTTTGAGCCCGCGCCAGCTCCACTCTAGCAGCTAGCGCTCTGATTGGTCAGAACTGCACGTTTCCGACGTCACGCGGTTTGCAGCGTAAGGCCAGTATTCAGGAAGTAATGTGGAAGTAAAAATCTTTTTTTGGCGCAATGTGCTAATGAGCCATGGATCTATTAAAATAACAATGAGCACAGGCCATTGAAAAAAATACAATGTCCTCTTGGATTCATCTTTCAGATTTTATTATAGTTCTGTGTTCTCGACCTACGTGCTGGGCACACATGTAGATATCCAGGTGCAAAGCAAGCACCGCCCTCTGGCAGTTAGGAGGAATGAAATTAAAATGTACTCTATTTATAAAGACAAATGCATCTTCAGCACCAGGAGCATCAGCGACTCATAACGTAGGCAGAGCTGCATACGTGAGTACTTTTTAAAGCTTCAATTTACACCAGAGGCAGCAGAGCTGCTCCTGTGACACCAGCCTCTGTGGAATCTCTCACTAAACTTTTTACATTGCTTTTGTATTAATTGTTGAGTGGATGAATTATGTTTTAAATCACAAAACAAAACTTGACAACAAGAGAAATGATGCTTTGCAGTGATAACGAGCCGAATATGCGGTGCTGCATTAATGAAGCTATTCACCATTTCACTTTGGTTGTCTGCACCACACGCCTTTTCCTTCAGAAGTTGTTCTTGAAAAGTTTCTGTCTGACGTCGTGAAGTGTTTTATAATTATCCTCCACGTCTGTAAACTTTTGTAGTCCATCATGAGTCATTCACCGAGCTCCTAGATGCAACCTACAGTGTTTACACGACTGTAGTGCTTTTAGAGAATGTATTTGAAAGGGCATCAGAAGTTTATTTTGACACAGTGTGCCCATTTCCTGTCTTACCCCAGCTAATAAGCCTGGAGACGATCCACTGACACTGCAAAATTAAAACACCAACCTATTTTGAGCAGCGCGTAGTGTAATGACGGCCATTGTTTGCACGTATGACACTGCTGGTGTAAATTGTTCGACCAGACGTATGATGTGCTGCTGCGCTTACGCTCTGTTACGCTGTGGTGTAAATTGGGGGTCACTCCTCTTTTCTGTGGTTGTCTCATAGAAATCCTTATCATCTAAATAAAATGATTAGTTGACTAATCCAAAGTTTGGTTGACTAAGACTCCATAAGCCAATTAATCGACTAACGTTCCACAGCCCTTCTAATTTCATGATAAACTGTTTGTGTATTGCAGGGTTGTAGTCCTTAAGTCGTATTTAGATGATAAGGATTTCTATGGGACAACAGCAGAAAGGAGAAGTGAGTGAGTGTGTTGGCTCAAGATTTGGTATATTTTAGTATTAAGGGCTATATGTAAAAAGGAAGAATTGAATCTATCTTTATATAAATACAAAATTTCCTAGTATTTTTTTCTACATAAATAGTCGTTGTTGCGTGAACTTCCCCTGCAAGTGTAGTCTTGCAGATGCAGTTTGGGTCAAATTCACAGAAATACTGCATAGTTTTGAGAGATTTTGACTTAACCAAGACAATTAGGACTCACCCGTATGCTGAGTAAGCATGTGTTACCCATTCTAAACCAAGACTAAAGCAGGACTAAACCAGGTCTCACCCATATGCTGTGTAGCGTGTGGAATCCATTGCCATGGTTCAGGGTGGTGGAGGTCTGTGCAAGGATGCTGCTCCGTCTGAAGTCCCAGACCTGGATGGAGACCGGGACTGCACCAGAGACCCCATCAGCCTGAAGAACCAGATTCTCCTCACTGTCTGCTCTGAGCACGTCTGGAGCAAGGATTCTGAACCTGCAACCAAGAGAGGACTGAGGGTAAACCAGGACTGAACCAGTACTAAACCCAAGACTAAATAAGGACTGAACCAGGACTAGTAATGTTAGTAGTAGTAGCAGTAATAGTACTAAAAGTAATAGTACAAGCAGTAGTAATCCAAAGTGGAAGTTCTGAGTTTTTTGTCTGATGAAATCTCTGGACCTTGGCCCTAAAACTCAATTTTTACAAAAGCAAATATTTCACACACTCAGACCTTGACTGACCCCTAAACTGGGACTAAACTTAGACTAGACGAGGAGAAGGGAAACAACTAAAACATGGCTAAAAGCTCTGAAAAGTCCATTTTGCAGAATAGGTTTGCATTAAAGATATAGTTTTTGTTTGTTTGAATTTCAAAAATGAGAACCTTACCGGGGACTGGTGCCGATCTCATCCGGCCGTCTGCAACAAACACAAAATTAGAATAGACTTAGGTCAGTGCACTTTGTAAACATAGACTTATTGCTTTTCAAATCTTTTGCACTTATTTTTATGTTTCAAATATAAGTTATTGCTATTATTAAAATGTCTGTGACTTTTGGGTGTGGGGCCTCATTTATAAAGCTCGCTTAAGCACAAAGCATTGCATAGGCGCTCTGTATGCCAACTGCGGGATTTATGAAACTCTGACTTAGCGCTGCACTTTGCTTATCTCTATGGCAGCTAGGACCCTGCCGTAAGCTCTGCGCAAAGTCTGGAGACACGGGGAAAAAGCGACACTTGTGGAGAGGAGAAAAAGTGAAGAGAGTTTTATGAACTACAATATTACACATTTGAAGCTCGTGCACTTTCCCACTGCAGCGTTGGGTCTCCCGCAGTCTCCTGTGACCATAGAATTCTATACAGTAGAACACAGTCTGTGACTGTGACCCCCACAGAAAGGATGAAATTATGACCGGACCTAAGAGAAAACTCTTCCCTCGGACAAAGCACAGGAGCAAGGCTTTGGTTTAATGAAGCACTGAGACTAAACACAGCACCAACACTTTTACTTTTGTCTTTAAGCACCGCGCGACAGAGTGGCCCGAGTCTGCGCACGACCCAAACTCAAAATGTTCCCAACATTTTTGTGTAATGGGGAGCTCTTGCAAATGAAAGCTTGCTCTCTGTCTGTGTAAAGAGCACAATAAAGTCTGTGCCCGTCCCGACCCAGCCCCGCGCACTCACAGAGGTAAAACCCAGGCCCAGGCCCGCACACTTGTTTGTCTCATTTTGTGTCTGACCTTTGAAAATACTAGATTTTGTGCATTATTTCATGTTTTGTCCTTCAAATTACATTTACTTCAAATTATTCCTCTAACTTTAGTAGTTTTTAGTACTTCTTAATAATTTGGACTATTTCATGGACCTCTTGAGTACAATTTACCCACCCCTGGAAATAGTAATAGTAGTAGTAACTGTAGCAGCAGTAGCAGCAGTAGTAGTCGTAGTAGTAGCATTAGCACTGGTAGCTGTAGTAGTAGTAATAGTAGCAGCAGCAGCAGTAGCTGTAGTAGTAGTACCAGTAGTAGTAGTAGTACCAGCTGTAGTAGAAGAAGAAGTAGTAAACTGAGGAACTTACCTGTCTCTCCAATTTCTGAAAAAAAAGTACAGTATTTTCCAGACTATAAGTCGCTCCGGAGTATAAGTCGTACGTATAGGTCGCATTTTTGGGAGAAATTTATTTGATAAAATCAGAGACCAAGAACAGACATTTAATCTTGAAAGGCAAGTTATAGTAATAACAATAGAATAAAGAACATACATCCATCCATCTTCTCCCACTTAATCCGGCTGGGTCGCGGGGGCAGCACGCTGCCCATTACTCTGTGCACCAGACCCAGACCCAGACCCCTATGAACCCCTCTGCAGGTGGTGAGCCCACAGGAGGGAGGAATTCCTTGACGGTCCTTGATTGTAAACTGTTCATAGGGGTGTTGCATGTTTTTGGTTGATGGGGGGAAACCGGAGTACCCGGAGGAAACCCATCCAGACACGGGGAGGAAACATGCAAACTCCACACAGAAAGGCCCGGGGATCGAACCCGTAACCTTCTTGCTGTGAGGCATGAGTGTTGCCACTCAGCCACCGTGCCGCCTGAATAAAGAACAAAAGGCTGAATATGTGTCTGGTATGTTAATGTAACATAACATACATAACATAACTCTTCAGATAACTATAGCATAAACAACAGAACAAGTTTAACAAACTCTCCATCTCACTCCAAACCACTAAATCCATTGAATTCTTCATCCTCGGTGTCACTTCTGAGCAACTCCACCAACTCTAGCTAAATCTAGCTTTTATCCCGTGATGAGCTTTTTTTTGTTTTCTCCATTGCAGTTAAAGTATCCTCCTCTTTTCACCAGTCCCTCACAAGTTTCTCACTCACTCCAAACTTTCTTTCTGCTGCTCGATTACCATTTTCAGATGCATATTTCACTACTTGCAGCTTGTAATCTGCAGAATATGATTAACAGTTGATTGCCGTGTGATAATAATAAGTATAATAAGTAATAATAAGTTATAATAATCATAATAAGTTATGATGTTAAATGAACATTAGTGAGTGGGACACGTCTTAATGACCCATATGCGTTAAATGCAGGTGAGTGCTTAAATGACGAAAAGAAATGGCTCAAACTTCAGTAGCCGGACATCCACTCATACCTGATGGATACACCTAGCCCCGCCCCCGGGAGATCCTGAAACCTGCTGAAATCCTACGAGACACTGACATGATCCCAGACAGGACAGCGGCTCTTTCTCCAGGAGACATGCGCAGCAGAGCGAGAAGTGCCAGTGGTACAGGAGCAGGAGTAATAGCCTAATGAGGAGTAGCAGATAGTGGCACACAAGCCTACAGCTCCCTCTCGCATCTGTCAGTGTGAAAATAACCAACGTGTAAAATTATATACACTATTTTAATATACAAGTTGCACCTGAGTATAAGTCACAGGACCACCCAAACCATGAAAAAAGTGTGACTTATAGTCCGAAGAATACGGTAATTTGAAAAGTGAAACTTTTAACTTTTAAATAAACAGATGAAAGTACTCACTGTGTGTTCACAGAGGAGCAGAGGCACAGGAAAACTGCCAAGAAGAACCTCCACCTTGCCATGCCTCCTGCAGTGCAAGTCCAAGCTCCGTTCTGAGATCTGGACCAGGCTGTAGTCCGACTGTAGTCCAAACTCCTGTGTGGGATTTGGACCAGGATCTAGTTTTGTTGTAGTCCTATCTCCAGTCTGAGATCAGGGCCAGGGTCTAATGCCACTGTAATCTGGACTGTGGTCTGTGACTCTAGATGGGTCTAGATTATGATCTATCCTTTTTCTTCCAAAGGCCAACGTATCTAGTCTGGATTAGGTCTTGTTTGGACCCCAATTTGAACTCTGATGTAACTCTTGGCTGTAGTCTGGATTATAGTGTGTGACTCTAGATGGGTCAGGACTCTGGTCTACCCCGCATAGTTCTGCCGTAGTCCCACCATAGTCCTGCTGTAGTCTAGTCTCGATCTCTGGTTTTCTTTGAACTCCAATGTGGACTTTGGTCTTGGGGTAGTCTCTCTCTCTCTAATCTCTCTCTTGTTCTGCTCTGGACTCTGTAAATTGTTCCTGATAATCAGACAGTCCTCTATGGTCTCGTATCTAGAAGTGAAGTGTGGACTAGCTCTAGACTAGTACCAGTAAGGTCTGGACTCTGGTTCTTTGTCTCATCTTTGGTCAGGTCTCTGGTCAAATCCACGGGTCTGGTCACTGGGTCTGGTCAGGTCTCTGGTCTGGTCTCTGGTCTAATACCCAGCCAGGTCTGGTCTGGTTTAGGTCTGTGGTCTTGTTTGGACTCTTATGTAGACTCTGGTCAACTCTTGGATGTAGTCCGGATTTGGGTGTGGACTACGGTCTATCCCATATAGTCCTGCAGTAGTCCCACCTTGGTCCAGTCTAGGTCTCAGGTCTTGTTTGGACTGATTTTGGGTTAGGATTTTGGTGTAACTCTGGACTCAGGAATGGAAATTGATCCTCACTTTCTGATCTGGATTCTGGACTAGAGCTAGACTAGGACTAGGTCTAGTTCCCAGTCTGGATCTTGGTCTAATATCTGGTCTACTCTCTATCTTGGTCTATGGTCTTTATTCCCTTGTCTGGTCTCTGGTCTAATCTGGTCTGGGTTCTGGTCTGAGCTCTTGTCTAGATAGTGCCTGCTTTGGTGTATGATCTAGTCCTTGATCTAGGTCCCGGTCTAGTACCCAGTCTAGTCTCTGGTCTAGCCAACTTTACCAAGATTTATATTTGACTGGCCACTCAGGCACCAAGAGCCCTGACAAAGACACTCAGGTGTGGAAAAGTGTAGGCTGGTCCATGTCTTAATAAAAGATTTTAAAAATGTTTGTACACTAGAGTGCCTCAGATAGCTCCACGGCCACTCACAATTCCACCTTGTTATGTGCTAACCTAAATCTCTGTGTGCCACATCAATGCTCCTGCCAAGTGGCTTTATCCTCCTTCTATCTGACTCGCTAGAGCCACATTGTAGCACTCACCTTATCTCCTGTTTTTAAAATTATAACAACATTTTAAGATCACAGGAGTCCATTTTGCGTAACACAGGACCTTTAACTCAGTGCGAGGGCTGACTATTTACCATTCATCACTGTTTGTTAGAGGTTATATTTAATTTGTATACAGCACTGTGATCGACTGTGTGTTTTTAAAGTACGCCAGAGTAGCTCTATAGAAGGCCAGCATAATATTTTGACTCCCATTCTGAGGGACCATGCATGGGCCCTTTTACTTTTTCTTAATTAAATTCTATTTGTCCGGCTTCTGATAAAAGGGAACGCTCAATCTCATGGACATGTAAAACATTAATGGAAATATGTAACACACTTAATTTCAGTCAAATCAACCATTCTGAGAAGAATCTGGACCAGTTTGTCTCCAAAACGACAAATAAAAAAATAATCCATAGAACTTTTATATTGTATAGAGCTTGTTCCCACTGATGGGAGCAGATCAGGACTTTTATAATGAGAGATCAGACTCTTATGATGAGAGGAGCTCAGACTCTTAGAACGAGAACAGATCAGACTCTTAGAACGAGAACAGATCAGACTCTTAGAACGAGAACAGATCAGACTCTTAGAACGAGAACAGATCAGACTCTTAGAACGAGAACAGATCAGACTCTTAGAACGAGAACAGATCAGACTCTTAGAACGAGAACAGATCAGACTCTTAGAACGAGAACAGATCAGACTCTTAGAACGAGAACAGATCAGACTCTTAGAACGAGAACAAATCAGACTCTTAGAACGAGAACAGATCAGACAGAGATTATGCATTGTTTCAAAGGATAAACACACTTCCACTCAGTTTGAGCCATTTCAAACAGATCTGAGCCTTGGTCTTTTCTCTGTGATTACTTTGTAGATAAAATGAGTTTTCACATTGGCTTCTGTCATGTAAATAAATATTAAAAGAGCCAATCTTTCAAACAGCTCTTTAAAATGTACTAATCCAAAAGATTCAGCTCCCTTAAAAGAGCCAAAAGACCCATCACTACCTGGTGTCCACTTTATTTTCTCAAAATTTAGTTTTACTAATAAACCATTCATTGCACTGGTGTGCTACTGTGCTGTCTCAAAATCATTGAAATAAATACAAACAAAACAATTCTAAATCAAATAAACAACATTTTAACTGTTTTGTCGACTGAAATAATGACATATTACAGATTTCAAGAGATGCAATAATGAACCCAAACCAATACAGATAGTGTGTCCATTTACATGTCCAGTAAAGTCAGATCACTAGAGTAATCAGATAACACAATAATTAGAGGAGACTTGTACAGGCTTTTACAGTTAACCATAAGGAAGATTCAAATAATGCTCAGATCACTATAGATCACTATATTAGTCAAACATGCATGGATGATGATGTAAAACCTCATCAGACATGTTTTTGATGAGGGGACTACTTTTTTAATATGGTAGCTCCCAAAAGTCGATTTTGTGTAGTAATAATAATAACATAGAGTGAATGATTGGACAGCTCCAGCGGTGGTGCGTTCAGGGACACTGTGTACATCTCAGTTACAATCGGCATGCGATCGTGGACAGCTCATTGGCCATAGCGTTCAGACTTTCACACTTCTGCCTGAAGGAGGCGCTGCACTCCTCCACAGACGGCCATCGCTCCACCCACGTGTTCTTACCCAGCAGATACACGTACCTACCACAAGAGGGAGTAAAGTGCAGTCAGTACAAATACAGGAAAGCGCACACCACCAAATCACCACCAGGGGGAGTACATTCAGCATACATTATTTATTTATTTTTTTTTTTTTGGTAGTACTTTTTATTATCCCCGTAGGGAAATTATCCTCTGCATTTCACCCATCCTTTTCAGGAGCAGTGGGCAGCACATGGGGCGCCCAGGGACCCATCTCCATGATCTTATTGCAAGGCTTGGTCAGGATTACCTCAGCTGGAGGTTTTTACCTATGGTGCATGTTTTTTTTTTTGTGCCCCAAGGAAACCCACCCAGACATGGGGAGAACATGGAAACTCCACACAGAAAGGCCCAAGCGATCCAGGGATCAAACCCAGAACCTTCTTGCTGTGAAGCGTGAGTGCTAGCCACCGTGCCGTATCTAAAATTAGCATAGTCTTTGAATAATGAACAAACAAACAAACAAATAAGGGTCTGGGGACACAAGTTCAGGTGTGATTCTAGTATCCTTCTTAAACTGTAAGAATGCAGGTTACATACAGCTCCTTTAAAGGGCCCAGATTACGCTCTTTTGTGATCTCTGTTCTAAAGTTGTTTCCTCATCACAAACACACCTGGAGTTGTTGTTTAACAACACAAACCCGGCATGTTTAGGCTGAGTTCTTCTCTCAAACAGAAACATGCTGTTCCACCTTGTGATGTCATGTGGTAATACAGTAATACAGAGAGGGGAAGTAACTCACACATCACGATATATGAAAATAACAAAAAACAACAATATAAATGGTAATAATAAATTCTAAATAAGTATTAAAAATAGCAAGAGACTGATGTCAAATAAGGCATAAATATATAAATGTATAAATGTACAGGTAAAGTAAAAAAATAGAAATATAGTAATATAAATACAGTTACCTATTGGTGGCGCTGTCGATGTTCCACTGGTCGTGCTTGGGGCCCATGATGAGGTACTCCTGGTTTGGTACCAGCTTGAGTCTGTCTCTGCAGGCTCCATGAGACAGGAAGGTCCGGCTCTGTCCGGGCAGAATCCCAGACTCGGCTCCTAAAGGGACACAGTTTATGTGTCTGCACCTCACTCAGGCTTCAAGTGCATATGAGAGATTTCCATGGGTTTCCAATTCTCACTTGGTTTGGTGAGATAATATCTGTGCTAAATATAGATTATCGTTTTACATCAGTCAAGTGGCACTTTGTGGGGGAAAAGTGAAAAAGTAAAGTACAAAAATACAGGAAGTAGAGCTGAATTGTAAAAAAGAATACCTCTGTCTATGTCATCAACATGGAAAACTCCATCTAAAATATGGAGCGGAGTATGTGCTGATGTACTGATGAAAAACTGATAAATACTGACCACAGGTACAATCCCACCAGACCAGACCTGTCATATGCACTTTAAAGGGTTGTGTACAGAGGGGTGGAGACTCGTACCCAGTTTGATGAGTTGTGTGATCTGCAGCTCGTATTTGTCATAGTAACTCTCGTTCACACTCAGCACTTTCACTTTGAACACTGAAACAATAAAAACAACAGTCTGAGTGAGAGAGAGTAGAGGCAGGCTTTATATAGTCCAGGGATAGTCCAGGGATAGTCCAGGGATAGTCTAAGAATAATCCAGGGATAGTCCAGGGAAAGTCCAAGGATAGTCCAGGGATAGTCCAAGGATAGTCCAGGGATAGTCCAGGGATAGTCCAGGGATAGTCCAGGGATAGTCTAAGAATAGTCCAGGGATAGTCCAGGGAAAGTCCAAGGATAGTCCAGGGATAGTCCAGGGAAAGTCCAAGTATAGTTCAGGGATAGTCCAGGGAAAGTCCAAGGATAATCCAGGGATAGTCCAGGGATAGTCCAGGAAAAGTCCAAGTATAGTCCAGGGATAGTCCAGGGATAGTCTAAATACAGTCCAAGGATAGTCCAAAGATAGTCCAAGGATAGTCCAAGGATACAGTAGTCTAGGAATAGTCCAGGGATAGTCCAGGGAAAGTCCACATATAGTCCAGGGATAGTCTAAGAATAGTCTAGGGATAGTCCAAGGATAGTCCAAGTATAGTCCAAAGATAGTCCAAGGATAGTCCAAGGATACAGTAGTCCAGGGATAGTCCAGGGATAGTCCAGGGATAGTCCAGGGATAGTCCAGGGATAGTCCAGGGATAGTCCAAGGATAGTCCAGGGATAGTTCAAGTATAAACCAAGTCTGCATTGGACCCATCCTTGACCCAAGTGCTGGCTCTAAAATCTCTAGCAGTTCTGAAAGTTCTGGAAGCAGAGGGGGTGGGGGTGTCATTTCCTGGAATGTGGGGCATTAGTTACACCAACAAATCCTGCTTGTGCGTTTGTGTCATTTATCCTACATTTATTTGTTTATTTATTTATTTGAAAGGGACAGTGCACATTAATGAACATATGATACATATGTAAATATGCCAGATTATAGCCACAGGCTAATTTCCATCTGTTGTCCCTGGACAGGTTGATGGTGCCAATTAAAAGGTCACACATACAATAAAACAAGAGAACAATACATTAAAAACACAGATTACACACAGGAGCGATTCACAATCTAAAATAATCAAAAAAACATAAACTCAGGAGAGTTACACAATTCATATCGCACAAGTCCTAAAGTGCTGAGTGCTGAATGTATTGCACAAGTCCTAAAGTGCTAAGTGCACTGCACCTGTCCTAAAGTGCTGAGTGTATTGCACCTGCCCTAAAGTGCTTAATACATTACATAATGATCCACTCCTCTTCAAACGAGACTTGATTAAAACAACACTTGGGGTTTTCCTGTGTTTTACCCGAGCTTCTTACCAACACTAATGGACTGATGACTTTGAGCATCATGAAAAGGAATGTCCCAGACTAAAGCATTATCATTATAAACCCGGCACCCTCTTGTTTTGCGTTAAGAGTGCTAACCACTCGGCTTCTGCCTCTGCTCGGTGCACTGTGATTGGCTGCTGCTCCTGACAGTTTAACCTAAGCAGCATTAAAGGGTCAAATACAGTGTGAAAAGCAGCACAGTCATGTTTAGTTCAATTAGAGTTAGAGTGTTACCGTGTTAGCATGTTAGCATGTTAGCATGTGGTACCGTGGTGCAGAGTGGTGCAGGCAAACGTCTCGCGGTCTTTGTCTGAGAAGTTCTCAGAGTCTTTCTTTGGGACACAGCAGTCTCCTGGAGGACACAGGGAAACATCACACCTCAGAGACTTTATAAACCTGAGCATCACATTACTAGAACAAAAACACAATCACAGAGAAATCACTTTTTGAGTTGGCACAGCTGCCATTGGAGCTGCAGAGGGGGTCTGCCCATTGGTCCGACTTCCCATTAGTCTGAAAAAAAGAGGACCATTGGTCTGACATCTCATTAGTCCAACCATATGCAGCAAAGATGTGCGCTCTGAACAACCATGAAAGTGTGGAGCTCTGAATAAACAAACGAGAATTCCACCCACACGCCAAATTTACAAACAGTTTATCGTCAGCACGTTACAAGTCATCCGTGCATCTGTACTGTGTATGGTCAGACTAATGGGATCTCTACTCAGTGGTCCATTTTCGGACTAATGGGATGTTGGACCAATGACGTGGAACCGCTGCAGAGGCTGCACTAGCAATGATTGATTGGCTGCAGAGAGTCATGTGAGGCTCATTCTGCTTTCTGATTGGATAATCATCTTGTGAACCAAAACACCAAATTATAACATAAATAAACGGGACATCCAGTCCAATGTTTTAGTAATTAACAATAAATCAGCATTACATTTGTTCTCAGTAAAAGTGATATTTGATTTGAACATGTTTACCTTGTATCTGGGGACACAGACAGGTCAGGTTTATGACATTTCAAATCTAAATCTTACATACAGTTCCAAACGTATCGCACATTTAATCCCAAACACAGTACTTGTCAAAAAACTTGCAGTTCCATTTTTTCCACTAAATTGTGCAGCCCAAACCCGACCCCTGACCTTGAGTGCATCTGCAGACGTTCCCAGAGCAGATCTGAGTCAGCTCCTCTGTGTTTTCTCTGGGAGTGAACGAACGACTGCACCGGTGGTCTGCAAAACAGTGAGGGGGTTGTGGGTTCGATTCCTTGTCTCTCTGGATAGCAATATTGGGTTGTAGTATTTACCTGGGTTGTAGTACTCGTACACAGTGACGGAGGAGGGTTGGATGTGTCCCACTTTAAAGTTCTGCTGAAGTTTGAAAATCACGATCTCCGGTTCTTTGTGCGAAACCTGAGAAAAAACATGGATTACTACTACTATAACAATTAATACTTATATTTCATACTACTGCTACTTCCATTACTACAACTACTACTGTTGCTACAACTACTGCTACTACTACTGTTGTTGTTACTACTACAAATTTCCCATTTCTACTGAAGAAAAAGTAAAAGGAGCTGTTAACTTGAAAACTACTGCTTCATGACATCACAAGGTGAAACAGAGCATTAAAGCTCAATTTTGCGTAATACAGGACCTTTAAACCAGTGTGAAACATTGTCCGCACCTTAAACAAGTGCAGGATCAGGGAGCCTCTGTCACTCAGGTTGTCCACCACTTTAAAGTTTGCGATGTATTTGTCCACTGAGTTAGAAAGCTGCAAAATAAAAAACAATGACAATTTGACAGGTTTATTTTACTGCTAATTACAGAACTAATGGTACTACCACTTACTACTACTACTACTTAAACTTTAAAGAGTAAAAACTGGACCCACAAGGGTCCAAACAGGGCAGAGACAAGATGGCGTCCAGTTCCTCTCAGCTTGCCTCAGGGCAGCTGTGGCTGCTGAATGTATCTGTCCATATTTACACTAAATCACAGTTCCTGTTTGCTCCTCTGAAGGGAAAGTATTTGCAGTACTTAGAGTAGTTGAAGTATCAGTATATTGTTACCATGTCGAGGTCTGCGTTGTCTGGAGTGAAGCCTGTGGGCAGACTCACGTCCAGCACCACCATCCGCACGTCTCTGGGTCCTTGTGCCCTGTGACACCAGAGTCATGAAAAACTCCGAAAAATAATACAGATAAACAAACTGATTTAAATGTTCATTTCACTGTCACCAAATGGACAATTGTCTCCATGGAGATGCTTTGGCTAGAATGTTCCACAGCATGGCATTAATTAACCTGGACTGTTTTATTCCAGGTATTTTTATTTAAAAAAACAAAACAAAACAAAAAAACATATATTTAACTGTGAGCGGACTCTCCTGTCTATAGACCAGCTTAGTAGCATCAACTGCTTGTCTCCATGGAGACAGATAAAGTAATGCCATATTGTGCAGCATTTAAAGGTCCTATATACTTTAAGACATGTTAAAATGCTGTTACCTCCTCAAAAACAGACCTGCAGTTGTGTTTTGTTTCATTCACACATGTTAGAGTAATCCTTTATTATTAGTCTGTCTACATCTCCAAAGCTCAAAATGTCATGAAGTGGTAGTTTTCAAGTTTACAGCTCCTTTTACCTTTAGTTCAGTAGAGATTGGTAATTCCAGGACTGAAATGATCCAAATGATTCTAGTGAAGGTGTATTTAGTTTAAAAACACAGTGGAGCACGTCCTGTTTTACCACATGACATCACAAGGTGGAACAGAATGTTTTCAGTTTGAGAGAAGAATTCAGCGTAAATATACAGGATTTGTGTGTTAAACATGTGTGAATGAAACAAAACACAACTCCAGGTCTGTTTGTGATGAGGAAACGACATTATAATCTATAAATGAGAAAATAGTGTAATATGGACCCTTTAAAGGCGCCACACATTACAGGATTTTTCGGTCTGGAACGATTTTTAAACATGTGACAAAAAGCGCACGCCACAGACACATGCAGAAGATTTTAAATCTCCGATCACAAAGACTGCAGTGGGATATGGCTATGGACCACAGGCTATAAAGTTGTGAGTGCGATCGTGTCAACTGTTTCCTGTCTACAGTAAAACCACTCACTTTGAGACTCTTAAGTGTTCAAAAGATCAGAGCACTGCACTTCTAGTTTAGATACAAGTCAAAACTGTGTTATTGTTATTTGTGAAATGTGGTGCAATACTTCAGATACATGAGTGCACGTTTACATACACATCAGTATCCCGGTTATAATCGGGTATTTGGAATATCCCGATTTCGACATGGTGCACGCAGTATCTGCAGAAACCGCAGTATCAGGGTTTCAGTATCCCAAATAAGCCAAATAAGGTTATGAGAAATCGGGATATTGTAGCTGGGATATTCCGATAGTATCCAGGATACTGCATATCCCGAATACTGCCATAACCGGGATATGGCTAAAAGCTGAGATACTGATGTGCATGTAAACACACTCCATGATTTTAATGCACAGAAGGTGGCAATAAAGTCCACATGAAGCAGAGTCGCTATCACTAATCTGCAGCTTCACCTCGATCCGTGCGCTGTGTGGATGTAAACAGACACACGTGAGGAGCTGCTCTGGCCTTTTTACTTTTAAAAGACACTTCAAACTGGATTTAATAGCGCTGTTTTGTGGACTGGGGGTCATTATTTCAGGAGGATAAATACTAGAGATAATGTGGATAAGATGCTGCAGTTAAACTGTACAACTTTACGAGAGGTGAGTAATAATTGTTTTCGCTGTTTCGTAAGTTTGTATCTTGTGTCACAGTGTCCGTCACTCTGTCTGCTCCTGACGCTCTGTTTTATTGGCCGTTACCGTAGTGTTGCTGATGTTTGGTGGTTACAATCTGACAGTGACACCAAACACATGAGGAGCGCAGCGGCTTCAAAATCGCACATGAAGACACAAAGTCGGGTCACGCCTCCCCGAACTCGGGGAGAAGCAAATCACAGCCAAAATCGCAGGCAAATTCTCCTGTAGTGTGTGGCGGTCTTAAAGCAAATAATTACAAAATTCCAGCACAGAAAGCAAACCAGTGACCCTTTAAATGAATAATAAATAATGAATAATGAATAATGAATAATGAATAAATAAGTCACTGTTAGGATTTGGTAGGACTCACAGGACTTTGATGGTCATGAGGTAGGACTTCACCACATCAGGAGAAGACTTTTCTGTTCAAATATCAAATAGATTTAAAATGGTCACTGTCCTGTTTAAAAAGGACTATGTTTATAGGGTTTGTACTGACCGGCTGATTCCTCCACTGTGACCTGGAGCTCAAAGTGTACACAAGGTGTCTTCTCCTCCACCTCGTGAAGCTGGTTGTAGTACGTCACCACCTACAGGCCACACAAAGGAAGAGCAGGTCATTTTGTAACTTAAAGTGCCATTTTCAAATACTAAGGAATAGACTAGAATGTGATTTTCAACATTAAATCATAGTACTTTCTTTTCTTTTACCATGTGGTCTTATATTTGTGTAATCCCTCAGTAGTCCTGTAGGTTCCATAGTGGTCCATGGGCGTATACTAGTCTATGTGCTCTGATACTTGTTCTGATACAGCTCAAGATCATCCTAAAGACATTCAGGAAATGTTCACTTTTCTCCTGTGAATGGGTCTTTTTTAGTATTGATACTTAAATGAGTATTGAGTTTAGATACTAGTTTTAGTATCTGATTTTCACGCCCACTGCTCTATACTTACTTGATTCTCCAATTTTATTTTCTCAATCTATGATACAGATATGATTCAGCAGTGTCATATTTTGGTACAAATGAAAAAAATCTGCTACTTGCAACCGTGATGTGCAGCTGTCCATAGGAGGGGCCGACAGCTGCACAGCTCTTTGTTCTGGTGATGTTTGCAGCGATGTCAGCACCGCAGTTTTCTAGCTTTAACTCTAAGCAGACTTGTTTCTTTTATTAAGTTGTTTTAGATGAATATTTTGATTTCAAGAGTCCAAATGACAACATAATGATCCACAGGTGTCACAGATTATAAGCAGACACAAGCACAATGGGTCTGCTTTAAAAGTCACAAACTCACCTCAAGGATGCCCTGTCCATTCCCCCGAGCCTGTACCTCCAGATCCACATTGTTAAGAAGCTGTGAAAACAAAATGAAATGGAATATATGCATTTATACTGACCACGCTCTGACCCTCTCCTCTGCTCCAGCTGACCCTCTAGTCTGCAGGCAACATGTCTTCTTCCACTACATCCACTATATCCTCTTTGGTCTTCCTCTAGGCCTCCTGTTTCCTAACCTCAGCATCCTTCTGCACTTCTCTGTACCATAAATTCACTATCCCTTCTCTGCTCCTCTGGCTCTGCTCCTCTGGCTCTGCTCCTCTGGCTCTGCTCCTCTGCTCTTCTGAGTCTGTTCTTCTGGCTCTGCTCCTCTGCTCTGCTCCTCCGGCTCTGCTCCTCTGGCTCTGCTCCTCTGGCTCTTACCCGGGTTGTGCGGGCTGCATAGGAGGTGTCTGGGTTGAAGTGGTAGGGAAGTGTGCGAGCTCCCATTCGGACGTCCACGTTCAGATCCAGGTTTTGTGAAGGCGGCTGTTTGATCAGGTACTCGGACAAGGCCTGGAGAACCACCACTGTGGGCTACAGACATGGGAGAGAACATATATTTTTATTATTATTATCTGTCCAACCAAACCACCACATCTGCAGAGACATTTGTCCTCCTATATCTCTGACAGTACAGGGGAGCATATAGCAGGATGGGAGGGCATCTGACACACCTGAGTGGACCCATAGCCCCCTCCCTGTCTGCGTTGGCTGTTTAACCATTTAAACGCTGGAGCGGCCTCTGTCATGGCGTCCATCTTGAGCAGAGCGAGCAGAGCGTATCCTGTGGCCTCCAGAGTGAAGAGGCGATTCTCACTGTCCACCCACTGACTGCCACCTGGACACAAACAACAGGGATTCAACTCAGCATAATGTTCCGTAACAGTGCTTTACAATACTGCAGGTGTTTCATGTTTTATAACTTTAACGTGCACTGTGTAACTTTTTGTTTGGGAGTCCGTCACCTGCTTGTTTCTATGGATCTGCCTGGAATGTTCCACAGTATGACATTAAACAGCTCTACTTTACATTTATTCAATTACAGGTGGTTTTAGAGCTCAAAAATACCTAGAAAAACAGACATTCTATTTTATTATTTATTTTGCTCATATATAACATATAACAATAAAAAAAGCACACTAGATAAAAAAAAGTAGGTGCCAGAAGAGGAAAAAACCCAAAAGGGCTTATATTAAAGACTCCAACTTGTGAATACATTAAAATTGAACATTATAGCTGTGCATTACTAAAAAATGACATTTACACACTTTAGATTAAATACATTTGATTTAAACATGGATTAAAATTTCTTCAAACTCTTTTTAAATGATGTTTCTGATCTGCCATTCTGACTGTGAGCGGGGTCACCTTTCCACAGATCTGACCTGTAACTTGGTCTGGTTTGGTCATGATGAAGATAGACAGGTTTAATACCATAGTGTGAAAAAATTCCAGACAAAGCAATTACGTCTCCATGGAGAAAAGCATTTGACCGACCCTCCACCGGAAAAGTTACCCAGTGCATCTTTAAAGGTCTAAATCAATGAAAATCACTTTATTTGAGCACACTGAGCAGTAAAACGCAGAAGGGATGGATTCTAGTTCCACCGTGCAAACTGTGGAGTGTTTTGAGCCTGTGTGAGTACCAGCAGAGGAGGCTCTGAGCAGCGCTCGTGTTGGGTTGAAGTCCACCTGGTCCTTGAGCAGAGCCAGAGCGTACGACGCGATGGCCACAGTGTACGGGCGCCGCGGGAGCTGCAGCGCCTTCTTCAGGTATGCTGCGGTGTTACGGATCACCTCCTGAGGATAGACACAGTGACAGTGCCATGGACACTAGTGCTGTTACGATACTGAAATGTCAAACTCGATTTCGATACTGAGGAATACACTCGATACTCAATACTGAATCCGATACCAGGATGATTTTAAACACTCTTTATTTAGACAATTGAGTGTGATTTTCAATATAAATAGTACTTACATGTGTCTTATATGTGTGTAATCCCGCAGTGGTCCATGGGCGTAAACTAGTCTATGTGCATTGTAAAATTATTCAGGAAAGGTTTATTTCTGTTCTGTGAATGTGACTGTTTTTAGTATTGATCCTTGCTTAAATGAATCTATCTAGTTTTGATACTAGTACTAGTATCGGTTCTCAGTTAGTATCTGATTTTCGATACTTTTGACAACCCTTATAGACACATTAAAATCTTATCTTAACATGTCGTTTTTATATGAGACACATATTTTCAGTTCATTTTCTTAGTGTACCAAAATGCATTCACTGCCACTATGGTATCTGACAAAAGCTTGGTTGTCCATTGGTCCAAACAAACTCCCACCAGCCTCTCACACAGCACATTCAGACAGAGATGAAGTGTTCAAGAGCACAACAACAGTATACACTGGTCTGTACAGTCAAACCATGTCTCGCAAACCTCTTTACCTCTGTGTTGACTCCGGCCTCACTGCAGCGGATCTTGGCTTCCTTCGCTTCAGCCAAAGCGATCAAGACGAACGCCGTGAGGGTTACCTGGGGGTCATCACCACGGAGACCACCCTAAAACAGCCAATCATAAAACAACCAATTAGACATTTAAGTGATTATAGTGCAGAGGTTCAGATGGAGAAGAGGATACAGAGGAGAGGGGCAGAGGGGCAGAGGAAAGGGTCAGATGGAGAAGAGGATGCAGAGGATATAGAGGATGAAGAGAAGAGGGTCAGATGGAGGCAAGGAGCAGAGGAGAAGGTCAGATGGAGCAGAGGAGAAAGTCAGATGGAGCAGAGGAGCAGAGGAGAGGGTCAGATGGAGCAGAGGAGCAGAGGAGAGGGTCAGATGGAGCAGAGGAGAGAGTCAGATGGAGCAGAGGATGCAGATGGTGCAGAGGGAGCAGAGGATGCAGAGGCTGCTATACCGTCATGGTGGTGCTGTAGACTGGGTTCTCCTCTATGAACACGCCGAGCTCTGGTTTGTGTCGATGTTGGAGCAGATACAGCAGAGGCTCACAGACCTGCTGCTCCTCCACTCCTATAATGGAGTGAGCCATGGAGAAGACCTTCACCACAAACGCAGTGATCCTGAGACACAAGAGGAGACAGGAAGTGCACATTGAGCAAAGCACGTCTTACCACAGAAGAATCAATTCTCTAATCATACTGAGATATAGTGTGCCAGTCAGAGGGTATGATATGTTTTAAAAAACGAAAGTAAGAACAGATGTAAAACAACATTGTCTTTCTGTTGTTGGGGTTAATGTGTGGAATAAGTTGGACTTGGAATTAAAAGACTGTAGAACACTAAGACACTTTAAAATCATATATAAGAGAGAGGAATATTACTTAAAACATATGTTGAAATTTATTTTTTATAGACTATTCCCTTTATGTGCATTATTTGTCTGAACAAATACAGTGCAACTGAAAAAGAGGAACAGATCAGAAATAGGGAAAAAAGTACGAAAGTATAAAGAAATACTGTTCTATTTCATTCCTCCTGACTTCCAGAGGGTGGTGCTGAAAGCACTGAATGTTCCCTTCGCACATGCGCAGTTCAAGTAGTAATTTCTTTTTCATTTTTAATTTTAATTTCATTTTAATTTCTCTCTGGTGAAGGTCGCGTTCGTGCATCGGATCATTTAAGTTTGTGCTATCAGAGCTATTTTGTAGATGGGTTATTGCTAACGTTGTTAGCCATTTTGGTTTACATTTTTGCTTCTTTCGGTTCTCGCATTCTCACACCATCTCCCGTAATATTTTTACTGTCAAATCAGCACATCGTGTCTATTGCTGACGTGCTGTTTTGATTCTCTTTGGCCCTAATTGGTGACGGCAGCATTCGCACCCCCACTCCCAGTTTTGGCTTTTTACGGACCAGATACTACCTGTCATAATTAGCAGGTGTTCTCATATTGTGCATCTGTACCTTGGTCGGTGAAGGCTGTGTTCCCACCCCTTCTCTCACCTTGGTTTCTCTGCTTGCCAATTGATCGCTGTCTACCTGTCTGGTTTCTCCCCATTAAACTGGTTGTGTTCGGCTGATCGCACCAGATTGATGGACGGCTCTCATTGTTGTGTGGCCTGTGGGTCCACTCTTCATTTGCCTCGGCCCTGACCACTTGAGGGAGGCATTGTCCGATAATCCATGCATGAACTGCAGTTACATGCCACTTGCTGTCAGGCTGGCAAGGATGGCACAGCCAAACTCCGCAGGTGGTGGCAATCTCCCACCATCGGGGCAGGTGCCTCTGCCCCCTCCTAGGAGTTCAAAGCGCCTTCCTGAGTCTATAATTACGAGATTTCCTCCCAAAAAGAAGTCTAGATCCAATCAAGGTCTTTCAGCTAAAGTGGAGCAGTTGTCCACAAAACTGGAAGCAATGAAGTCATTACTGCAGGCTCATCGCATGGACGCACCTGCTTCAGAGGCTGGGGTGTCTTCCCAATCAATGCCTGTTCTGACCTCAGAGAATGATGTGCTCTCTCTGCTGGTGTCTGCCTCTCATTTTCGGGATGAGGAGGATGCACCATCCTCGCGTGTTTCTGAGGATGGTTTAAATTCTTCCACACACAGCCTTGGTAGTGACTCAACTGAGAGCTCCATGCGAGATGTTATGCGCAGAGCTCTGGATTGTTTGCAGCTGGAACTTCCAAAGCCTGAATAGCCTGGCCTTGGTAGTGCTTTCTTTAGACGCGGGCGTGCTCCGACGCCCTTTGCTGTACCCCCCTCTGTGGAGTATCAGTGGAGGATCACCACTGGCAGCAGCGGTCAGTAGAGCTTTGTACAGCCTTGCTCTGTACAGACACCTGCGCATCCTGGTTTGTGTACTTATGGTGCATATCAGTCACTTGTGTGGGGCAAATGCAGGTGGTGCAGTCACCTGTGTTAATAGTTTAAACCATGTCTGTGTGCAAAGCGGTAAAATCAGAAACATTTATATGACAATAACTGTATTCCATAATCAGCGAGAAATCTACCTGTGTGGGACCAAATGCAGTGGACACCTATAAGACGAGCATGGGAGCGGTCAGTAGTAGCAGCAGTGGAAACTCATACCTCAGGTGAGTGACGCAGTAGCGGACTGCCGGGACAGGTGGGAGTGGGTGCGACCAAGGGGAGAGCAGCAGTCAGCGGGTCTGCTGTGGGATGGAGATCGCATGAGATAGACACTGGTCTGCTGCGTAATTGGAGGCAAACGAACTGAGGAATGCAGAGAAAACTAAAAAGGTTGATGTGTGCACGCATGCACGGGCAGACAAGGGTGCGCGTATGTGAGAGGGGCGCACATGCACATGGAGTGTTCGGAACTCAAACCAAGCCAGTCACGGCCAATCCAAAATTCTGTATTCCTGCTGCCTCTATTGGTGCATACTTGGATCGTGGGGAGCTGTTTTATTGTACCCATATATAACTTTTCCCCACACCCCTCTTTGCTGCTTGGTAATGAGGCAAAGATTGCAGACATTACTCACGTTGGCAGTGCTTTTAAATGCCACAGCGATCACAGATTGGTTGAGATGTCATCACCATATATGTACTTGTAGTGTGCTACTCCAGCCTCCAGCACTGAAGTACAGCCTGACCTGGACACGCCCCCTCTTTAATGCTAGCATTAGTGCTAAGATTGGGGGCAAAATAAGGCCCTCTATGTGCTGCCGCATCTTGGGCTTCACCAAGCACATTTGCCTGCCAATGTGGCCTCTCCTCACCCTCTTGGCATGGTTCTTCATGAATCTCTGGGCTCTTCTTAGTAAGGTATGTGCTCAGGATTCTTCGTGACATAGCTGATATTAGTCATTCAGTGCTTTCAGTAGCTACTTACGAAAGTTATGTAAGTAACTAGGGTTCTAGGAATCCAGGATGACCGCCAGAGATACTTTGTCACTCAGGATCCTTGCGTTTCCGCGAGAAGCCTCTGTAGGAACAGAGTGACGGATGATGGGGGACTATATTACCTCCAGAGCGTCATTCTGGGTTACAGGTGTGACTTAGTTGGTATTACTACTTGAACTGCGCATGTGCAAAGGGAACATTCAGTGCTTTCAGCACCGCTCTCTGGCAGTCATCCGGGACACATAGAACAGCAATTACATACGTAACTTTCGTTTTGAGTACAATTGTTAAGGATCTGTGCTTTTAGTGAATACTATGGTGGATATTTGTACTTCTATTTCAGTACATTTGAGAGCAGGCATCTGTACTCACTGCATTTCTGAAAAGGACTGAAACGTACAGGTATTTTTCAACGTTTGTGGTGACATCCTGCCTAAAATGATGAGTTCAAGTGTGACGGAGCCAGTCCGTCTTTAAGGCTAGTCGGTGTTTCCCCCCCTAAATGTAACCACGGTCTGCTCTGGCTGCGCCCGCGCACACATACGCTAATTTTCCCGCACACACTAGCTCACTTTCCCCGGTTTTCCCCGCTGTTTATTCATCTGTGCTCGGTGCGCTATTACGCCTTTTCCCCCCTCTCCTCCGTTACTAATTCGCCAAGGGTGCACACTTGAGCGCGTTAGAATATATCACTTCATACATGCAGCTCTTACCTGTTCGCTAATGCGTCTCTCTTCTCCGACGCGACGCGACTCTGCCAAACCGACCCAGTATTTCCTGTTAGTTGAAATAGGCGCCGTTCGCGCCGTGCTACTGATCACATGACGCCGGTTGCGTAACCTGACTTTTCACCTATTATTAAGTCCTTATTGTTATCATTTGATGCATATTATTACTGCTGGGGAGATGAACATGATACATTGTAGATGTATTGTGAACCGTTTCTGGCTGTCAGTGAGTCTGCCACCGGTTACAGAGCAGGTAACGTCGGTGTGCTGCACAAGGAACTAAAGGGACCTGAGTTAATGCTGAACTCTACCCATTTTCTTTTTTCTTTTGCTGTAAATAACGGAACATTTTGCTCACTGTAAATATTTTTGCACTGTTTTGCACTTTGGACACTGGCACAATAAATCCACCTGCACTTGGAAATTCGATCTTGCCTGAGTTTTTAGTAGAGCCCCGCCACAGGTGGTGTCAGAAGTGGGATGGCAAGTCGAAAGAAGAGTGTCCGCCTTCCAAAGCGCACAGGTCTGCGGTCACAAAGCCGTGTGCAACAGCCAGAGGGGGCAGGAGCTCCAGACCCAGTATGGGAGACAGAGGAAGAAGAAGAGTGGGAGGAGAAACCAGAGCCGTCGTCTGAACCCGGACAAGAAATGGTGGCTCTGATGAGGGAGTTCCTTGCAGGTCAGCAACGCCGGGAAGAAGGTTTGCTGGCAGAACTCCGGGGACTGAGGGCTTCCCTCCCTGCAGCTGAGAGCAGGGCTCAGTTCGCACCTCCTCCTCAGCCAGCTCCCAGAGCTCGTCCGGTGCCACACCTTCCTGCTGCAACCCTGCCTGCACACCACGAGGCACTTACTCCATCGTCAACAGCAGCCAGTAGCCCAAGGATGGGACTACCAACCCCGGGAGGCCAGAGGTCGTTTTATAGCAGTCGCGTGGAGATCGATGGTGGTGCTGAGCTGCAGTGTCAAGCTCCGGAACCGTATGACAGACCCAGACCTGAATGGAGACATTTCAGTGAGCCCAAAATACCCCAGTACCAAAGTGGGGAGGACATGGAGAACTATTTGCTATGTTTTGAGCGTATAGCTAAAACCTGGAGGTGGCCAGAGGAGGAGTGGGCCTGTCGACTGGTACCTCTACTGAGTGGGAAGGCGCTGGAGGCTTACTCTGCCATGGATGAGGAGAGGGCCCACTGTTACAGGGACCTGAAGGCGGCCCTGCTGGCCAAATTTGACATTTCACCAGAAACCTACCGCCACCAATTTCGGTCCTCCGCCCTACCGCCTGGAGAGAGCCCCACAGAGACCTATCATCGTCTCAGAGGACTCTATCGTCGCTGGATTCGACCAGAGGAGCGTACCAAGGAGGAGATCGGGGAGGCGATTATCATGGAGCAGCTCCTGCGGGTGTTCCCCTTCGAGGTGAGGACCTGGGTGAAGGAACACGAGCCAGCTGACGGACTCACCGCTGCCAAGTTGGCCGTGCAGTACCTCAACGCTCGCAAGGGAGCACCTGCTGTCCGGTCAACCACTGCATCTCAGCGTGCACCAGCTCAACCACTTCTGCCCAGACCAGCGAGGCGTGACCCCAACCAGGACCAGCCAGGTACCACCAGTTCTGCCCCAAACCAACGAGGACCCGGTAAGGAGCTTGTTTGTTTTTACTGCCAACAACCTGGTCACAAAGCTTCAGTTTGCCCTGTTCGCAAAGCGAAAGTTAGTGGAGCATGCTATCCTCCAAGACCAGAGTCAGGCAGCTCTAAAGAGGCTGAAAATACTGTGCAACGCTACAAAAATGTACTGATAAATGGTCATGAGGTTTCTGCTTTACTGGACACTGGTAGTTTCACGTCTCTGATCAAGCGTAGCTCAGTGCCAGTTAGCAGCATGGATTACAGCAAGACAGTGGACATATTGTGCGTGCACGGGGATAGCCATCCCTATCCTACGGTGGATGTGACTGTGACTGTTGCTGACCAGCCTTACCTTGTGACTGTGGGAGTTGTAGAAAACCTACTGGTAAATGCTATCCTTGGTTGGGATGTACCTATTCTAATGGACCTGTTGAATGAAAGTGAATTGCCTGGGGACGTTGACTCTGAAGGGAATGATAACTGTTTGTTGAATGTGTCTTGTCCTGTTCTCACCCGAGCACAGGCAAAAGCCGGGGTCCAACCTCTGCCAGACCTTGACAGTAGTCTGTGTGAGGGAGGCACCAAAGGGCCAAGAAAGTCCCGCCGTCAAAGGCGATTTGAAAAACAAATGTGGTCTGAGAAACCTGAAAATGGTGAATCTTTTGTGTGGAATGTGCCAGAAAATATTGTTGAGTTGCAAAACCATGATGAAACCTTAAAATGTCTGTTCGCTAAGGTGGGAAAAGAAACCAAGCATTGTTTGAATCAAGAGAAATGTATTATTGACAATGAAGTTTTGTACGTTGTTAATAATGAGTGCAAACGTCTTGTTGTTCCCCTTAGCTGTAGGACCCTTGTAATGCACCTTGCACACACAGTTCCTTGGGCGGGTCACCTCGGTCGACACAAAACCTTTGTGCGTGTGAGTTCCCGGTTTTATTGGCCATCCATGTATACTGATATTCAAAAATACTGTGCCACCTGTCCTACCTGTCAGAAAACCTGTCCGGTACGCAAAACTGATCGCGCATTTCTACAGCCTCTTCCAGTGATTTCTACTCCCTTCCGAAGGATCGCCATGGACATTGTGGGGCCCCTGGTGAAGAGCAGCCGTGGACATCAGTATATCCTGGTCATCTCGGACTATGCCACCAGATTTCCAGAAGCCGTTCCGCTGAGGACCATCACTGCGCCTGCTGTCCTCCGAGCCCTCGTCCAGCTGTTCTCCAGGGTTGGTCTACCGGATGAGATCCTCACTGACCAAGGCACCAACTTCACGTCTCGTCTGATGCATCTTTTCCAGCAGCAACTGGGCATCACCTCCATCAAAACCACCCCGTACCACCCACAAACTGATGGACTAGTGGAGAGGTTTAATCAGACGTTAAAGAGGATGCTACAAAAGTTTGTAAATGATACCGGCAAGGACTGGGACCGTTGGCTACCCTTCGTTTTGTTTGCCTATCGAGAAGTTCCACAGGCGTCAACTGGGTTCTCCCCATTCGAACTGTTGTATGGCTGGGATGTGCAGGGGCCACTTGACCTTCTCCGCAAACAATGGGAGGGCAGACCAGCCATGCACGAGGACCGGAGTATTGTTCAGTTCGTCTTGGAGATGCGAGAGAGACTGGCCAAATACCTAGAGGAGGCTGAAAATAACCTGCGGGAAGCTCAAAAAGCCCAGAAGGCCTGGTATGACCGCCAAGCCCGCAGTCGAGGGTTCCAGCCCGGCCAGAAGGTGCTACTTCTCCTGCCATCCTCCACCAACAAACTCTTAGCAAAATGGCAAGGCCCGTACACTATCACACGCAAAATGGGCTCAGTCACGTATGAAGTTCTGCACCCTGACAAAAAGAAGTCCAAACAGACTTATCATGTTAACCTCCTTAAGGAGTGGAGGGAGCGTCCAGTCCAGATTCCAACAAAGGCCCTGTTTGTCAGGAAAGTGGGTGAAGAGGAGGATGAGGAGGAACCGGACATGGAACTGGAGGGACTGACCAAAACTGCTGCTCCAATACTGGTTCATCTCCCTCCTGAGAAAGCCGCACAGCTACTAGGGACCTTCAAGGAGGTGTCCTCGCTGTTTAGCGCCAAACCGGGCAAGACTGCTGTCGTTGAGCATGTCATTCGCCTGAAGAACGGCCGTCCAATCCGTCAGAGGCCTTACCGTGTTCCACAGCAGCTCGTGGGGAAGCTCCAAGATGAGATAAAAGAAATGCTGAGGCTTGGAGTCATTGAGCCTTCCAGTTCTGAGTGGAGCAGCCCTGTGGTCATTGTATTCAAAAAAGACGGGTCACTCAGGATCTGTATTGACTTCAGAAAGCTGAATGCTATGTCCGAATTTGATGCCTATCCTATGCCAAGGATTGACGATTTGCTGGAAAGAATCGGAACAGCCAAGTACATTACCACGTTGGACCTTTGTAAAGGATACTGGCAAGTACCCCTTGAGGAGTCCTCACGGCCTTACACAGCATTCCAAACACCTGCTGGACTGTTTCAGTTTACCGTGATGCCGTTCGGGCTGCATGGAGCGCCCGCCACGTTCCAACGTCTAATGGATCGAGTTCTTCAGGGATGTGAGCATTGCAGTGCTGCTTACCTTGACGATGTTGTCGTCTTCAGTGAGACCTGGGAGGATCATGTCCACCACCTCTCCCTGGTCCTGAAGAAAATCCAGCAAGCTGGGCTGACACTAAATCCAGCAAAATGTGAATGGGCTCGGCAGGAGACACGCTACCTCGGCTACCAGATGGGTCGAGGGGAGGTGAGGCCTCAAATTGACAAGGTCGAGGCAATCCTGAAATCTCCAAGGCCACGCACAAAGAAAGAGGTGCGGTCATTTCTTGGGTTGGCAGGATGGTACAGAAGATTTGTGCCACAGTTTGCAACCATTGCCGCTCCCCTCACAGCACTCACCGCCAAAGACCAGCGAAACCCAGTCATCTGGACAGAAGACTGTGAAAAAGCTTTCACCATCCTCAAAGCTCACCTGTGCTCGTCCCCTGTGCTGAAGAGTCCAGACTTCACCAAGAGGTTTCTGGTGCAGGTTGACGCCTCTGCAGTCGGCCTTGGAGCAGTTCTGGCTCAGGGCGACCCAGGAGAAGAGCAGCCAGTACTCTACCTGAGTCGCAAACTCCAACCGCGTGAGACCCGCTACTCTGCTGTGGAGAAAGAGGGGCTGGCCATCAAGTGGGCCTTAGAAAGCTTGCGTTATTACTTGTTAGGACGAGAGTTTGACCTGGAAACCGATCATCGAGCTCTGACATGGATAAACACCATGAAGGACCATAACAGCCGCCTGACCAGATGGTACCTTGCCCTTCAGCCCTTCAGGTTCTCCATTCGACACCGTGCCGGCAAGATGAATGTTGTGGCTGATTACCTGTCCAGGTTGCCCCACAGTGTCGAACTTCCGGAAGGGAGGGATAATGTGACGGAGCCAGTCCGTCTTTAAGGCTAGTCGGTGTTTCCCCCCCTAAATGTAACCACGGTCTGCTCTGGCTGCGCCCGCGCACACATACGCTAATTTTCCCGCACACACTAGCTCACTTTCCCCGGTTTTCCCCGCTGTTTATTCATCTGTGCTCGGTGCGCTATTACGCCTTTTCCCCCCTCTCCTCCGTTACTAATTCGCCAAGGGTGCACACTTGAGCGCGTTAGAATATATCACTTCATACATGCCAGCTCTTACCTGTTCGCTAATGCGTCTCTCTTCTCCGACGCGACGCGACTCTGCCAAACCGACCCAGTATTTCCTGTTAGTTGAAATAGGCGCCGTTCGCGCCGTGCTACTGATCACATGACGCCGGTTGCGTAACCTGACTTTTCACCTATTATTAAGTCCTTATTGTTATCATTTGATGCATATTATTACTGCTGGGGAGATGAACATGA
Organism: Taenioides sp. WSHXM2023; assembly: GCA_029959045.1. Lineage (NCBI taxonomy): Eukaryota > Metazoa > Chordata > Actinopteri > Gobiiformes > Gobiidae > Taenioides > Taenioides sp. WSHXM2023. Next base: position 32,896,494 of record CM057090.1, read on the forward strand.
TACATTGTAGATGTATTGTGAACTTGTTTATTCCTACGTTTATTTGTATATGTTGCTCAATGGGAGGAGCAAGTGGGGTATAAAGGGGAGCCGTTTCTGGCTGTCAGTGAGTCTGCCACCGGTTACAGAGCAGGTAACGTCGGTGTGCTGCACAAGGAACTAAAGGGACCTGAGTTAATGCTGAACTCTACCCATTTTCTTTTCTTTTCTTTTGCTGTAAATAACGGAACATTTTGCTCACTGTAAATATTTTTGCACTGTTTTGCACTTTGGACACTGGCACAATAAATCCACCTGCACTTGGAAATTCGATCTTGCCTGAGTTTTTAGTAGAGCCCCGCCACATCAAGTCTTGGCTTTGAGTGACAAAAATATAGGCCTATAAATAAAAATGACCATAAACCATGCCATCAAACGTTCCAAATGTTAAAATTAAACGGGAGTATTTTACTTCTATGGGGTATTAACTGCTAACACATAACATACAGTATATATATACAGCATGTTACCTTTTATTATTTTGAAAATGCTATATTTGTCATAAACAACATGTTTACATGTTTTATAAGTTTAACATATAAGTTTCACAACACAACTGAAACTACTGCGAATCGCATCAGGTTTGTGAACCTGTAGTGTATTGTTTTGTATAAGTATATTTAGCATAATACCCCTTATTAAGTTATTGTTTACATTTACATATATTCTTGTGAAGTAAAAATTGTATAAAATTTTTCACTATTATTATTACTTTTTGTTTGTTTTATTTTGTGACTGATTAACTGAATAATGTTGACATGTGCAGTTGTAGACAGTACCATGTGCTTGCCCCTTGCTTCCTGTAGGGGGGGTATGAGCCGTCACTCCTCCTGTAGGCCAGCTGATTGGTGTAGCCTGAAAACAGGGCAAGAAAGTTTGTACTTCTATGTCTCAAGGCAGTTTCATGTGAATAACTATTTTATTTTGTGTCATATTGGTTCCATAAACCAGGACACAGGGCTCATTCACTATGGTAAGATTTAAACTGGAATTAAATACTAAATCCACTTTTGTTTTGCCACTCAGCTGTGTATTAGTGTTGTCACAACGCTAAAATTTCAAACTTAATTTCGATACTAAGGAATAGACTTAATACTCAGTATCATTTCCGATAACACAATGATAATATGATAATAAAAACACTATATTTAGACAATAAAATGCAATTTTCAACATTGAATGGTAGCGCTTTCTTTTCTGTTCCCATGTGGCCTTATATCTGTGTAATCCCCATAGACTGTATATAAAAATGGACATAGCTAATGTGCTATGCCCCAAATAGGAAGAAGCATGGGTGATCTTCCGGCTCCTTCTGACTCTGGCTCCCATTGACTTACATCGGAATATTATCCCCATTCGATCTGTAACTGTTTCTGTGAGCCTTGTCATTTTAGTCTTAAAATTTTCATATTAACCCGCTCTAGATGATCCTGGTCTTTTTATTTCACTGTTTTCTCTGCTTAAATAAAAAAATCCTATTCCTAATATGGAACTTGGCTCCAAATTATCCCCTTTAACTGCTAGCCTCGGTGAGCTTCATTTGACTGGAGCCGAATGCTATGGGTGACGTCACACTCCCTTAGTCCACTTCTTTATATTTACATATTGTATATATTGTTTTACCTTTTCGTATGAAGCCGAGCGCCTCGTCTTTGCGGTGTGCACCCACTCTCCCCCAGTCGCCCGTCCTCTCCAGGTACAGGAAGGCGATGGTGGGCAGAGACATGGAGGCCAGGTTCTGCTCTACACAACCCCCAGGCATCCGGATCAGAGCTGCCAGAGAGTCCTGCTTCAGGGAGTTATCCAGGCTGTCTGCTAGCACGTTGCCTGGAGATAAGAGAGGGTTAGACCAGGACTAAAGCAGGACTAACCCACGACTAAAGCAGGACTAAAACAGGACTAAAACAAGACTAAACCAGGACTAAACAAGGACTAACCCAGGACTAAAACAGGACTAAACCAGGACCAGGCCCGTCAACAGAAATTTGGGGGCGCGGGGCAAGACACCTTACATGGCCCCCCTCTAATATAAATAAATAGGAAGAGGGTGGAATTCTAGGCCCCTAAGACCCTGGGGCCCGGGACAACAAACCCCTTTGTCAACTCCCCTGGCAGAGAAGGTAAAAAGAGGCTTGTTTGCTGTGACAACTGGACAAAACTACCACCATTGCGGAGGAGGCAATACTAATAGTATACATGTAGAAGCTCAACTAAAATGGGACATTCTTATGGAAATTATTTTTATATTTATTTTAAATTGATTCAAACCATGAATTCCATTGAAGCTGACCTGTCTCCATGGTGAGCATCATCATATTTTCCATGTTCTAAAATGTGACACTGATCCAAACTTGTATGTGAGTGACAGAGATCATTTCACTTCACTTTACAGACACACTCGACAGAACCGCCACAAACTACAAGAGCAGAGACTCAACCTTAATTACAGAGAACAAAATGGAGCATATCAATAAGATGCCTTCAGTCCATCAGTGGAGAGGCCAGAGAGCCACTTTTCAGAAGCCATACTCGAAACCAACTGTGCCAGAGGGTACTGGCCTGAAGGCTGTGCACACTCCTGTCCCATCTGCCCTTTCCATGAAAAAGCAGATAGATGAAATGATGGATGAACTGACATCTTGCAATGGAACGCCTCACCGTCTCAGAAGGCCCCAAGAGCGGTGTCAGGGGCTACTGGCATGTACTGATGTGCCCCGGGATGGAGCAGAAACCACCAGCACAGACACAGAGCTGGTACATGCAAGCCCTGGTCAAACAACGCTATATCAAACAACACCTTGGCAAGAGGGCAAATCAAGGCCAGAAGAAGCACCAGAAAAAGTGCTTCAAAAAGGACATGGTGAGCCAGTATGAATGCCAACCTGTCCTGCAGCGAAAGACCAAGCCAAAACCGATGGACTCACAGCAGAGTAACAAAAGACCAATCCAGGACAGACTCGGTCACTGCAGAGGCCTGTTTCAAGGCCTAAGCCAACTGCCACCGACTCACAGCAGATATCTTTTCAGACACCTCACAGACCTGTTGAGCAGCTGAAGACCAAACAAAGACTGGTCCAGCAGAGACTTGTGGAGCCCAAACGTCTTGTGATAAAGGTCCAGATTCAGGGCCAGCAGGACAAGGAAGTGAGAGTCCAGCCCACATATGGACACTCTTCTCATGGTCCCCAAAGAAGTGAGAAGTGGACCAGGGGCTGGTTTGAGCAAAGGTTCCACAAGAACCGCCTGGGGAAGAGAAGACTGGTGCAGCAGCTCGTTTCTAAACAGGACAACATCTGGAGACTCGGGAAGGAGAAAAATGGTTGGAATCAGAGAAGATCCTTCAACAAGTAGTTCCATGTTGTCACATTCTTGCAAAATAAACATATTGCAACTGCATTACAAAAGTGTTTTGGTGGTGTTTAAAACTAAAAAATCAATACAGTATTCTAATAATATAAATGTCATACCATTTTTAATGTCGACTCCCCTGAAAGCAGGACTTAACCAAGAACTTAACCTTGAGTTAGCTCAAGATTAAACTAGGACTAACCCAGGACTAAACTAAATCCAAACCAGGACTTAATCAGGACTAAATCAGGACTAAACCAAGACTAAACCAGAACTAAACCAGGTCTAAAAATGGTTTGCAAATGCTGTGTCAGACCTCGGATGTTGATGAAGGTTTCTGGGACCGAGTTTGGCACCACAGAGTCCAGTTCGATCTTCCCCATCCTCAGGGTCTGAGTGCCTACAACAGAACAACAAAAGAAATCGGAACAAAACCAAAAACCAAACAAAAAAAACCAAAAAAAAAACCCAACACAACAGTTGACAACAGTCACAGAACTCCTGAGTTAAAGTGAACCACGTGAGGTAAGAAGAGTCGGATGAACAGACCTCCTGCAGGGTTCAGCACCACACTCCACACTTTGGTCTTCTGCACTCCCTCCATCTGACAGAACCACAGGCACACGTTTAAAATCACCAAACACAACTTACACGACAACTTTTAAGTAGCGCTAGATGTAGAACTCGCAGTAGAAGTACATTAGTAACAGTAGCATGTAGTAGCAGCAGAAGTAGTACCAATATAAAAACATGTTAATAATGCATTCAGTTAATTTACAATGCCAGATTGACATAGCACATCATCAGTCTGGGACAGTACTAGTAGTAGCAGTAGCAGTACGAGTAGAAGTAGTAGCAATAATAGTAGCAGTAATAGTAGTAGTAGTAGTAGTTTTTAGTTTAGTTGTGCATGAATGTTGGTGGTGTAATTGCGACATAAGCAGTAGTAGAAGCAACAGTAGAAATACAGTAGTAGTAGTAGTAATAGTAGTAGCAGCAGTAGTAGTATTTAGTCCCTCACCACCACGCGTAGGTTCTTCTGGACACCGTCGGTCATCATCATGTCTTTGGTGACCACTATGACTTCGAGGGGCAGGTGTCCCACAGCCAGAGGCACCACAGTGAATGGCAGAACCACAGAGGAACCAGACGCCACCAACACCTCCTGAACGAAGCTGTCCCTGAACGCAACACTGCACATCTGCTCTGTCCTCATCAGGGTCACACGCACCTAACAGACAGCAGAACCAGGACTGAACCAGGACTGAACCAGGGCTGAGCCAGGGCTGAGCCAGGGCTGAGCCAGGGCTGAACCAGGACTGAACCAGGACTGAACCAGGAATGAACCAGGGCTGAACCAGGGCTGAGCCAGGACTAAACCAGGGCTGAACCATGACTGAACCAGGACTAAACCAGGGCTGAACCAGGGCTGAGCCAGGACTAAACGAGGGCTGAACCAGGGCTGAGCCAGGACTAAACCAGGGCTGAACCATGACTGAACCAGGACTAAACCAGGGCTGAACCAGGGCTGAGCCAGGACTAAACGAGGGCTGAACCAGGGCTGAGCCAGGACTAAACCAGGGCTGAACCATGACTGAACCAGGACTAAACCAGGGCTGAACCAGGGCTGAGCCAGGATTGAACAAGGCTGAACCAGGTTGAACAAGGACTAGACAAAGACTAGACCAGGACTAAACCAGGGCTGAACCAGGACTGAACCAGGAATGAGCCAGGGCTGAGCCAGGGCTGAGCCAGGGCTGAGCCAGGGCTGAGCCAGGGCTGAGCCAGGACTGAACCAGGAATGAGCCAGGGCTGAGCCAGGACTGAGCCAGGGCTGAGCCAGGACTGAGCCAGGACTGAACCAGGGCTGAACCAGGGCTGAGCCAGGGCTGAACCAGGACTGAACCAGGACTGAACCAGGACTAGACCAGGACTAGACCAGAACTCAACCAGAGCTCAAGCAGGGCTGAGCCAGGGTTGAACCAGGCTGAACCAGGCTGAACAAGGACTAGATGAGGGCTGAACAAGGACTAGACAAAGACTAGACCAGGACTAAACCAGGGCTGAACCAGGACTGAACCAAGACTAAACCAGAATTGAACCAAGACTAAACCAGGACTATTTATATAGTTTTGTCTATAATGAAATGAATGTCTTTATGAAATGAAAACTGTTTTTAAATGAAGGACCCCAGACAGACTCGCTGGTGCTCAAGTACTGCTAAATAACCCTAATAAATAAACAATAAACAATGAACTAAGATTGAACCAGGACTAAACAAGGACTAAACCAGGACTGAACCAGGATTAAGCCAGGACTAAACAAGGACTAAACCAGGACTGAACCAGAACTAAACCAGGATTAACCACAAGTAAAGCAGGACAAAAGCAGGACTAAAGCAGGTCTAAACCAGGAATAGTTGCAGACCTCTCTGTTGACGGGGGAGTAGTTGTAGACCACGGCTCGGATCTGCACTTGTTCATTTCGGGCGACAGAGTACGGCAGCTTCAGATCCACAAAGAGGGGCTTCCACGCTCGGACATTATAAGGCTCTGCCACACAGAAGCCTGCAGAGAAACAGGAGAGACTAAGTCAGACATTATGTTTAAACAAGAGGACTGAGAAAGTGTGAGCTCATGAGTCTAGCAGATATAGTGGCTAATCTAGAGCCAAAATCCATATTTGGAAATATGAGCACATGTGTCATAGCAACAAAAGGCCAATCAGGAGTGAGGCTGTTGAAGGTAATGCCCCTTCCCACTGGTTTGGCATGAAGCAGGTGCTTAGCAGCGCTGTCAATCAAACATGTTGCTGCACCTGATTGGTCTGTTATTAAATCATAAATCATAAATCTCCCATAAATCATATCTTGATTTATGGACAAAATTCGGTTTACTGAGGCAGCTGTCCAATGCCCCAGTTGGCTGCCCGGACTGACTGAAATGGAGGGCAAAGCTGCAAGCACTCAGACTGTGACTATGAGACGTATTATGGAAGGTTTGGCGGCCTCGTACTGCATGTTGGAAAACACCACGAAAACGCTTGCGGTTATTGACCGCAGGTTGGATGGAACTGTGCCTCTAAATCACAATATTGATAACATCTCAGAGAGACTGGAAGCTTTGCAAAGAGTAGTGAGCAGACCTTGAGACCATTATGGACAAAGAGAGAGCTGTGGAATTGAAATGCAGCTGCTTGCTCTAAACCTAAACAACACAATCTTATCTTATTGGCCTTCCCCAGCCAGCACTGGGGAAACCACCTGAATCAGGTGGTGAAATGGGCAAGTAAGTTGATTGGGCAGCCTCAGCTTTATCCTGCTTCTCTCTGCTCGAGGCAGGTACAGAGGCTGGCAGAGGCCATTTTAAAAGACGACTCCCATCCTCTGAATAATGAGGTTCAATTGCTCCCTTTAGGACTGGGGTTTAAAGAACCCTTCTGTAAACCCAAGCTCTATAAAAGCACCTTTGTTCCAGCAGCCATCAGTGCCCTGAACAAGTGATTATATTATATTTATCTTATTTATGTTCCCTTTGCACATATGGCATAATTGTAGTCTTGTATTTAATGTACTGTTTCTAATGGGAGTTTTAGTTCTTTTAGCCACACTATGCACTGTTGTCACTTTTCTAGATGCAGATGTGTGTAAGTGAATGAATGAACTGACTCACTGCCAAACAAAATGTACCTGTTGGTGCCAGTACAGTAACCTTTGAACCTATGCTTCAGACCAGGGCTAAACCAGGACTGAACCAGGACTTAACTAATCAATATTGGATTTTTGAATTCATTTTTATTTGAATGATTCAACCATAGCCTCATAATGATTCAGTCAGTTTGTGTATGGTCAATTAGATTTAAATAGTCTATTAATGAGACTGTTCTTATGTTCATATGTAATGTTAATTGACTGCTGAGAAATGTGGACTGTAGAAAATAAAATCACAAACTAAAGTTAAATCAATAGTTTTTGTGTGTTACATTTACATGAGTGATTTAGCTGCTCTGTAGCTACAACATCTGCACATTAGTCAGAGCACATCATATTTTCACTATTTCACATCATTTAAACTGTCAGTATCAGTAAACATTATATGCACAGAGCTTTATAATAAAGTCTATTTTTCACTAACCTCTCCAAGAACCCTTTGTGCTGATATTAGAAGTAAACCAGATGTCCAACTATTGAAGAGTGAAGGCAAAATCTACAGTCTGTCTATACCCTAATGTTTAATCTGATTCATTTTAAGAGAAATCTTTGTCTACGATTTCCTTTAATGACAAAAAAAACTCCAAAAGTGACTTGGTACGATTCATTACCGCTAATCCACCTCTGCCAACATGGCGTCCCTGTCAAGCTGATAAAATGTGGTTTAGTTTAGACCAGGACCTTTTGTTGTAAATACAGTGAATAAATCCAGACCTGTTTGAGCTGAGGTGCTGATGGCCATGATGCCCCACTCTGTGATACTGTCAGGCAGGGGGCGCTCTAGAGTCACAGAGGAGAGCCTGAGGAGAAGAGACCAGGGTTAGACCAGAAGCAGGACTAAAAGAGGACGAAACCAAGATTTAACTAGGACTAAACCAAGACTAAATCAGAACTTAACCGGGACAAAACCAGGACTAAACCAGACTGAACTAGTTTTAAACCAAGACTAAACCAGGACTAAACTGTTCCTACCCTGTGATGTGGTCCGCTTTGGAGGGCAGAGGCAGGTCCTCCCAGAGCCACGACTCCTGGAACTTAGACCTGAGATCCACCATGGTCTCGTCCAAGTCCTCTTCCTCCCAGTCCTCCTCCTCCTCCTCGTACCGCTCTTCTCGGCCTGTCGGCCTGTCTGGTCCTGCCGCCCCAACTGGACCGGGAAGCCCAACCAGCGGTTCCTTTGGCCTTACTGATCCTGGTGACATCCTGCCAGGCATGCCGTGGGCACGAGCGTAAACTCTCACTCCTGGTAACTCTCCTCGCTCTCATACAGTCAAAAGTTTAGAAAATTAGACACTAATAAATATAAAACTAGTATCAAAACTAGATATTTAAGCAGGTATCAGTAACTGGGACTATACCGGGATTAAACCAGGACTAAAACAGAAATGAATCAGGACTGAACCAGGATTAAAACCGGACTGAACCGAGACTAAACTGGGACTAAACCGGGATTAAACCAGGACTAAACCAAAACTGAACGAGGACACACTTTGGTTGTACTTACCGAACGGGATCATGTAGGGCATGATGTTTAGCCTGCCCCATCGCATGGGCGCGCTGGTGGTGGGGGTGGGGGTGGTGGTGGTTGTGATGAAGCTGGGCATGGCGGTGGGCATGTGGGGGTCGATGGGCTCGCCCCGGTACATGCCACAGCAGTGTCTGAATGCCCGGATACACTCCACACCCTCTGAGATGTACAGGGACCTCCGTGTGCACGAGTACCGCATCGGAATGTCCCTGAGACCGTCCACACAACAGCGGCGCAACAGCTCGTCTTTGTACTTCCGTTCTACAGAGGAGAGACCAGGCTTAGACCAGAACTAGACCAGGCTTAGACCAGGGTTAGACCAGGACTAGACCAGGGTTAGACCAGGGTAAGACCAGGACCAGAGCAGGGAGAGAACAGAGAGATACTCGGATTTGACCACCAGGATTAATCCAGGACTGGACCAGGGACAGACCATGGAGAGACCAGGGTCAGACCCAGGACTAAACCAGGGTTAGACCAGGACTAAACCAGGACTAGATCAGGGCTAAACCAGGACTAGACCAGGAATAAACCAAGACTAAAAAGGGTTAAACCAGGACTAAACCAGGGTTAGTCTAGGACTAAACCAGAACTAGACTACGATTAAGCCAGGAGTAAACCAAGACTTAACCAGCGCTAGATCAGGACCAAACCAGGACTAAACTAAGACTAAACCAAGCCTAGACCAGGACTTCATATGTTTCACTGAGTACTTACCAAGTGCAGCTTTGCGCTCTAAGAGATCAGCAGAGCGCCTCCACCTGGAGCTGTGTGGGCACTGCAACGCTGTGGACAAAAGCACACGTATGTTTATTTAGTGATGTTTTTTAGTGATTCTGGCGTGAGCAGAAGTACAGCAGAGGGAGTTAGGCTTGTGTGAGCCGGACTTTGTCTGAAGTCGGTCTTGAAACCGCCGTTTGAGAAGAAGAGCAGTCCAGCATCTGAGAAGACTCCTCTGGCACTACCCCCTCCCCCACGTGAACAACCCAGGTCCCCCCTCTGCAGCACGCCCCACACCTGCACACAGTATGCACAACAACCTGTTAGTCCTGATGTAGTCCTGGAGTAGTTCTGGTTTAGTAGCAGTAGTAGTAGAATTAGTAGTAGTAGTACCTTGCTCTGGGTGAGCCTGTCTCTCCGCAGCAGAAACACAGAGTTGTCCACAGCGACCAGGCTGACGGTGGAGCTGGGCTCTGCCTGTACCCGCAAGCGGAGTGTCTTCCCAGGCATGAGGATAGTGGGTGTCCCCTGTGGTCCCACACTCAGCTGGAGGACACAACAGTGGAGTTACAACTAAGGAACCAGGGCCTTTACAATAGTGTTAAGTGTACAGGCTGCAGTATTTTCTATCTATGCAATACCCCAATAAACCATTTCAGCCCTGGAATTGCCTTTGAAGTTACAGCTATTATTTTAGCCTCATTGAAACTGCACCAGCAGATATGAGAGACTTTCTACTGACATTCTCAACCATACAAAAGGTAAAACAAATATGCAAAAATAAAAGCAACAGCCTATAAAATGTTGTGATGTCATGAGTGTGATTTGTCCTACAGGCTTCTTTGTGGTGCTGTGTAAAAAGGATCCATACCGTCCCCACACAGGACTCTTGCACCTCCACATAGATGGAGTCAGCCACCACCTCCTCCTCTATGGACCAGGGGAGCGAGTAGAATGCCACGACCCGAAAAGAGGGCGTCATTTCTGGGGTAACGCTGAGCACTGCCGCCACCACGTGCTGGGAAATGACATCCACCCGCTCTGATTTGATGATACGCCCTTTGTTTAGAACCTACACAGAAAACACATGGTAAATCTGATACTACTGAGAGGCAGACTTGAGCAATAGGGACCTATTGATACTGGGAATGCACAACATGTATGTAACCCGGGTGATTTTTAGGGTTCTCCTCTCTGCTTGTTTTACTATTCATTTTATTCTGGAAGTTGCAGTGGGCGCTGCCATCATCATTTGGGTTGTATTATTTTACATGGGGCTGCTGATCATAACAGCAAATAAATTCAATACTGACTATAAAGCCATTGAGGGAGACACTGTGGAGGTTGTAGAGAGTAAGAAGTATTTGGGCCTACATCTCAACCACAGACTGGACTAGACTGAGAATACAGACCTGCTCTACAGAAAGGGACAGAGCAGGCTGTACGTTTTCAGAAGGCTGAAGTTCTTTAACATCTGCCAGAAGCTCCTGCTGATTTTCTATCAGACAGTCATCTGCAGTGTTCTCCTCAACACTGTGGTCTGCTGGGGAGGAAGCCTTAAGAAGGACACTGTGTGGTTGGATAAGCTGGTGAGGAAGGCAGGATCTGTAGTGGGTGCAGAGCTTGACTCACTCACTAACTTATTCAACCACACAGTGTTCTTGTTCTTGAGGTTCTATCCACAGCAGACCACAGTGTTGAAGAGAACACTGGAGATAAGCTCTGCACCCACTCCAGGGTCTGTAGTGCAGAGCTTGACTCACTCACATCTGTGGCTGAGAAGAGGGCTCTAAACAAACTCCTGTCCATCCTGGACCCCAGCACCCCCTGCACAGCACCATCACCGGACAGGAGAGCTTTAGGGACAGGCTGTTGTCCCTGTTCTACTACCACACACCATACGGCTGATTTCAGCAGCGGTCATCTGGACACTGTTTTTGAAATCGAGTTTCAGCTCCAATCCAGAAGTCACCATCAAACTGAAAATGGCTTCTGGAAAATGAAACGTCTCGATTTCACTACTACTACTACTACTACTACTACTACTACTACTACTACTACTACTACTACTTCTACTTACTACTACTACTACTCCTACTACTCCTTCTACTTACTACTACTCCTTCTCAGCTCTCACCATGTATGTGATGTGTCTGATGTGGTGCTGGTGCACTGGCTTCTCCACTCTCACACTGAAGAAGACTATTACTACTACTATTACTACTATTTTTACTACTCCTCCTCCTCCTCCTCAGCCCTCACCATGTATGTGATGTGTTTGACGTGCTGCCGGTGCTCTGGCTTCTCCACGCTCACACTGAAGAGGAGGCGCAGATTGTCACCCTCACTGACCCGGCGGTCCACCCCAGAGATGTAGAGCAGGTTCAGGGGAGACCTGTGCGTGGTGTAGGGCCTCAGCTGGAGCTGTGTGCGGGCCTGCTGCTCCGCCCTCAAACCTGGCTGCACCGTCTCTGCCTGCACACAATTGATGAACAAACATGGCGACGCAGACGTACGTACTTCAGCCTATTTTAGCGTCAATATGGACTATTTAGTTTGTGAACAAAGTGCAGAGAGAAGTGCTATGTGCATTTGTGGACAGGGAAGATGTTTGTCCTTTTCTTTCAACTGGATCTAACTAGCTTTTTGGCTCATTCAAACAGTCGTCATGATGCTCCACATTTGATTTAGGTCTGAGGATGGAGTTGTAAATAGGAGAGAGATGATGTCTGAGCCCTCCATTTCTGTTCAAAGATGGATTGTCTCTCCTAACAAAAATTGCCTATGTCACTCTCATCTCAAACCATTTATTTTCTTTAGCTAAGTTCTTCTGTCAAAGAATCTCAATCGCAGTGATTGTCAGAAAAATCACAATTAGATAGAATCACATTTCAGAACATGTTTGTACAGATCTAAACTACAGGGTTAGCAGATTGCATGCAGAATAACACAGGAGATTTAGCTGTTTGTTGAGGAAATTATGGTAAAAATTGCAGCCTTTTTGATTACACAAACTGCATTCAATTTGTGATTAGTCTTGCAGCCCCAGTACAGATACATTTAAACAGAGTAGATAGAGAAATGTGTTCTGACCGTGATGACTTGCACTCTCCTGTCTTTGGGCATGTTGACACTGGTGCGAGCGGTGCCTCCAGTGACCACTAGTGGAGCGTCCAGGAGTGACAGCTTCACTTGGACGTTATGGACCGGAGAGCCGTCATGGTGCCTCACATCCACCTGCACAGTTACAGTCACTATTTAACTTCAAGATTAAAGGGCCCATGATCTATGTTATAATGTTGTTTAGTCAATCATAAACATACCTGGAGTTGTGTTTTGTTGCATTCACACATGTTTAACACACAAATCCTGCACATTTAGAGTGAGTTCTTTTCTCAGACTGAAAACACTCTGTTTCACCTTGTGATGTCATGTGCTAATACAAGAGCTCCACTGTGTTTTAAAATTCCATACACCTTCACTAGAATTGTTTGTATGATTTCAGCTCTGGAATTGCCAATCTCTAATGAACAAAAGGTAAATGTTAACTCGAAAACTACCACTACATGACATCACAAGGTGGAACAGCATTTTGAGCTTTGAGGATGTAGACAGACTAATAATAAAGAGATACTCAAACATGTCTGAATGAAACAAAACACAACTCCAGGTATCTAGACAGAATGTTGCCCTAACTGAAAAATGTAAAAGTGGGCAAGGTACAAACCCTATGCCCTGACGAAGACTATCTCGCTGGTCGAAACGCATTGGCGTCCCTCCATGTAATAAAGGACTTTTAATATATTCAGTGGGTGTGCCTCAGGTTTGTAGTGCTCTACCCCTTTTCTTCATCTGACAACTTCATGTATGTTTTTGATTAAGTGAATATTATAACTTGGTTTGAAGCTCACAAAAATCCACTTTGTGTAATATGGGACCTTTAAACTGTCAGAAGCATTTTCCCACAAACTGCCACTTAACTGATGTAAAACTATGATAACGAATTACAAAAACATCAAAACCTCACACATGCACTTTAAGCCTGATGTAGACTTGTTTAAATAAAGTCATAAGGCAAGAGTCATTTCAAGTGGTCAAAGATCAGCTTGGCTCTTTAGAATTCACCGTGAGGTCGAGGGGCAGGCCGGGTTTGAAGTACTTTGGAGCGTCTCGGAGTGATAAAACAAACGGAGAAATGACGATCCGGATCCCGCTCTTCTCTGTCTCCACCAAATCACCACCTGGAAACACCACAGGGGGCAGCAGTGAGGCGTTATCGTCACATCATTCTAAAAGTGAGTTCAGTTCATAAATTACCTTTTTACATAGTACCTTTATTCATGTATGAATTTATTGTTCAGAGATAACAGCACTACCAAATTATTGAAAAGTTTTCTTCAGTTACAATGATACTAAACCCTATAAAGGTTTTAAGTAACTGATTAGCCTGTCTCTTAGAGGTTTAACAAAGGAACTACAGAGGACAGATAGATGATAAGATAAGATACACTTTATTGTCCCAAGGGGGAAATTTGTCTGGGACTCAATACTCGGAGCTTAAAAACACAGTTACACTCATACATCACACTACAGTCAGACTACAGTCAGAGCTCATCACAAGATACATTAGTGTCCATTATTAATGTCCATTGTCCATTTGTGCACTACACAACCATTAAGATAAGATAAGATAAGATAATCCTTTATTTGTCCCACAATGGGGAAATTTCAGTGTCACAACGCAAGTTTCAGAAACAGTAGGAAGATAAGAGCATGCATCAAAATCAAGATAAATAATAATAAGTATTTACAATCAACTAAAAAAAAAAAAAAACACACAACACTGTAAAGCTAAAAGGCACAGGAACGTTGCACAATAAGCGTCTTTGATTCTGAACAGTGAACAAACAGCAGTTAAAGTGACTCCAGTATAGTAATATAAATATTACTACAATAAAGTGACTCAGATGATTGTGTACAGTGCAGTGATGGACAGTGGTGGGGAAATAAATAAGTAGCAGGTAAAGTGACTTTAAATAATATTGCACATTGTTATTGTTACTATGGAGATGACACATGTTTGCTATGGAGATGACACATGGTTGCTATGGGGATGACACATGACTAGCATTGTTCATTATACAGTCTGACAGCAGCAGGAAGGAAAGACCTGCGAAATCTCTCTTTAACACAGCGAGGGTGAATCAGTCTGTCACTGATGCTGCTCTCCAGAGCAGACAGGGCGTCCAAGTGTCCAAGTGTCCAAGTTATTGCACCAGCCCTATTGCCACATACAATGCTCAAAAAAATTAAAGGAACACTCTGAAAACACATCAGGCCCGCCTGAAGTTTGCCAATGAAAACCTGAATCATTTAGAGAGTGACTGGGAGAAGGTTCTGTGGTCAGATGAGACCAACATCGAGCTCTTTGGCATTAACTCAACTCGCTGTGTTTGGAGGAAGAGAAATGCTGCCTATGACCCCAAGAACACCATCCTCACCGTCAAGCTTGGAGGTGGAAACATTAGGCTTTGGGGGTGTTTTTCTGCCAAGGGCACAAGACAACTTCACCACGTCAACTGGAGGATTGACGGAGCCATGTACCCTTAAAATCCTGAGTGACAAACTCCTTCCCTCCGCCAGGAAACTGAAAATGGGTCGTGGATGGGTCTTCCAACATGACAATGAGTCAAAACATACAGCCAAAGCAACGAAGGAGTGGCTCAAGAAGAAGCACATTAAGGTCATGGAGTGGCCCAGCCAGTCTCTGGACTTTAACCCTATAGAAAACCTATGGAAAAGCTCCGAGTTGCCAAGCGACAGCCACGAAACCTTAATGATTTAGAGATGATCTGCAAAGAAGAGTGGACCAAATTCCTTCGGATATGTGCACAAACCTGGTCATCAACTACAAGAAACGTCTGACCTCTGTGCTGCAAACATGGGTTTTGCCACCAAGTACTAAGTCTTTTTTTGGCTAGAGGGTTCACTCAATGAAACGCAAATAATTTCATATATTTTCTTTAAAGTTATTTTTTGGATTTTCTTTTTGATATTCTATCTCTCAATGTTAAAATAAACCTGCCATTAAAATTATAGAGTGTTCATTTCTTTGTCAGTGGGGAAACCTACAAAATCAGCAAGGGATCAAATAGTTACTTCCTCCTCTGTATGTGTGTATGACGTCAGTCCATCCTTTGCAGCTATAACAGCTTCAACTCTTCTGGGAAGACTGTCCACAAGGTTTAGGAGTGTGCTTATGGGGAATTTTTGACCACTCTTCCAGAAGCTCATTTGTGAGGTCCCACACTGATGCTGGGCGAGAAGGCCTGGCTCTCAGTCTCCGCTCTAATTCATCCCAAAGGTGTTCTATCAGGTTGAGGTCAGGACTCTGTGCAGGCCAGTCAAGTTCATCCACACCAAACTCTCTCATCCATGTCTTTATGGACCTTTCTTTGTGCACTGGTCACTGTCATATTGGAAGAGGAAGAGGCCATCTCCAAACAGTTCCTACAATGTTGGGAGCCTGGAATTATCCAAAATCTCTTGGTATGCTGAAGCATTCAGAGTTCCTTTCACTGGAACTAAGGGGTCAAGCCCAGCTCCTGAAAAACAACCCCACACCATAATCCCCCTCCACCAAACTTTACATTTGCCACAGTGCAGTCAGATAAGTACCGTTCTCCTGGCAACCGCCAAACCCAGACTCGTCCATCAGATTGCCAGATGGAGAAGTGCGATTTGTCACTCCAGAGAACACGTCTCCACTGCTCTAGAGTCCAGTGGCGGCGCTTTACGCCACTGCATCCGATGCTTTGCATTGCACTTGGTGATGTATGTCTTGGATGCAGCTGCTCGGCCATGGAAACCCATTCCATGAAGCTCTCTACACACTGTTCTTGAGCTAATCTGAAGGCCACATGAAGTGTGGAGGTCTGTAGTGATTGACTCTGCAGAAAGTTGGCGACCTCTGTGCACTATGCGCCTCAGCATCCGCTGACCCCGTTCTGTCAGTTTCCGTGCCTACCACTTCGTGGCTGAGTTGCTGTTGTTCCCAGTTGCTTCCACTTTGTTATAATCCCACTGACAGTTGACTGTGGAATATTTAGGAGTGAGGAAATTTCACGACTGGACATGTTGCACAGGTGGAATTATATCACAGTATCACGCTGGAATTCTCTAAGCTCCTGAGAGCGACCCATTCTTTCACAAATGTTTGTAGAAACAGTCTGCAGGCCTAGTATTAAATCATGCCTTGATTTAATACATTTACATATTTAAATCAAATATAACTTTTACTAATGACAATTCTAATGCTGATTTACCCTTAAATGCAAAAACACTAGACATGATGGACCATTTATTTATGTTCTAATTTGGTGTTTTGGTTCTCAAGATTATTATCCAATCACAAAGCAGAATGAGGCTCACATGAGTCTCTCATTTGGGTTGCCAGTGTCAGTGCTGAATTCCTGTTGGTTTAAACCTAAAATGCCTGAATGGTCACTACCTAAACTGCAGCTCCTTTGAACATGTTTATCTTGTATCTGGGCACACAGATACGTCATGTTTGTGAAATTTAAGATCAAAATAATTCATACAGTTCCTTTGTTCCATTTGTAATTAGACCCGCCCCTGTTGTGTTCTCACATATCACCACTAGATGCTGTCTCTGTTACTGCTGTCTGATAGTGTGCCAGCTTTGGCCTGACAGTCCTCTCTCCTCCTCCTCCTCCTCCTCTGCATTTGACCCATGTTTCAGTGTCTTTGGGTTAAACTGTCACAGCAGTGGGATCCATCTCCAGATCTTGAGATAGTCTTGGTCAGGATGATCTTAGCTGGAGGATTTGACCTGCTGTGCATGTTTTGAGTTGATGGAGGAAACCAAACTCCACACAAACCTTCTTGCTGTGAAGCATGAGTGCTAGCCACTCAGCCACCATGGTACATGTACTTTAGTGTAACATAGCGCCCCCTTGCTGAAAGTAGTGTTCCTGTTTAAATCACATGATCTGTTTGTGCAGTGGTTTTGTAATGTCTCTGTAGCAGTGATGTAATAGTTTGTGTGCAGGTCTAAAGTTTATGACAACAAACAAAACCCAGAGTCCAGTTCCTGGCAGTAGTGAGAATTAACCACAGCAAATACACAAAGTCATGAGGAACATGTCTGGTTAACATAAGCACGCAGCAGAAAATCCTTTTCCCCTTCACTTTTTTCAGCGACCTCAAAAACTGACTTAGATAATGAGGTAGCCTCGTTATCTATTGGCTAATGTTTATCTGGCCCCACCAAGTCCACAGTTGATGGATTTTTATTCTTTTTTTTCTTTTTGGTCATCATAATTACAAGGCTGTATACAACCTCCATACAACCTTTAATGTATATGATGTTTTTGATCGATGGTCCAGTGGTGTCCTATTGTATAATTGTATATCTGATATCAGTGCATATGTGATGGACACACCTAATATCTTCAGCATGTCATGTGTGTCTTGTTGCTGTTCTGTGGGTCTGCCCATCACCTATACATTCCTCATGGCTGGCCAACCTTTTTTGTTTCTTTTTTCTATAGTCATGTAATCTTGTCACGTGATTGCAACGTAATAGTATTTAATGACACTTGTGTGTCCTGTCCCACACTTATGCCCTGACGAAGACTATCTTGCTGGTCGAAACGCGTTGGTGTCCCTCCATGTAATAAAGGACTTTTAATATATTCAGTCGGTGTACCTCGGGCTTGTATCTTGCCCACTTTTACATTTTTCAGTAAGGGCTGCATTCTGTTAAGATCACACCAAATACAGTTGTGGTGAGTAAATGGTGAGGGGAAATCATTATAACATGGTTAAAAGCTCTAAGTCGATTTTTGCTGTGTGAGGCTCAGATGCAAAGGACTTTTTACAGAGGATACTGAAACCAGCATTTCAGTAAGCTAAATATAACTCCAAGTATGGTTTTAATGAGGGAACAATCATCTAACATGGTTAAAAGCTCCAAAAAGTCCATTTTGCGTAATATGTGTTCTTTGTAGAGTACAGTGAAAGCTGAGTACCTGAGTGAGTGAGCACTGAGGCCTTGACATAGATGGACTTTCCCACTAAACTCCTGATGTTTGGGTATTCCGCCTTCAGGTCACTCAGGGTCAGAGAGACTGTCCCTCCATCCAGCTGAAAGAGGACAAAACTATGATTAATACTGTTAACAAGAGCTGAAAGATGTCAGTAGCATCAGAGGAGGTGGGGACTTGCAAGTCATGACATGGACATGGACTATTTTGAGACTTGAGACTTGACTTGATAAAACGACTTTGACCTGCTGTAAAGTTTTTAAAATGCTTTATAAATAACATTGCTATGGTATGGTGTGGTATGGAGATGACTTGATGTTTTTAGAAACACATTCTCTGTAGACTACAGCTGATACTGGCACTGCTGAATTTTACAGGAAACTCAAAGATATCCCTCCCCACTCATCTATTTGTTACCAGAGATGTAACAAGAACTGAAATACTGTGACATCAAACATTTAAATAATTTGGATTTCTGGATTATGGCTGTAATGATTCATATTAAGGTCTTGGATTATAACTACAATTCTATTAGTCTCTCCAAAATATTACAGTAAATACTGTACCATGACATTTGGATTTGGATATTGCTGCATCCCTGTTTGTTACATGACTTTTAAAGTAGGACAATTTAGTTTAAAAATCATAGTAATTGCTAAAATTTGAGCTTTTTTTTTTTTCCTTTTTCTTTTTTTTAAAGACTTGAAATTACTTGATGCTCAAGCAGAGGACTTGGACTTGAGGGCCACTGACTCGGACCACTTTGACTCAAGACTTGGACTTGTTTGTCTTTGACTGGGGTCTTGACTTTGGACTTACCAGTCTTTGATCCAAGACTTGACTTGGACTTGAAGCCAAAGACTTGAGATTTACTTGACACTTAAAAAACAACGATTTGGTCCCACCTCTGGCATCAGTGTATTGTTTCTTTTTGTACTTTCAGATAGCGGTTTACAGATACAGAGTACAATATTACAATAACCCCATTTGCCGTGCTACTTCTGTATTATTTTTACAGCAAAATAAGAAACTGCATAGATGGATAAATGCATTATATAGACTCACATTGGTGACCTGCTTCATGGCTCTCAGGCGGATCTTCTCTCTCTCGTGTTTCACTCCAAACATGACGTAGGCCTTTCCCTGCACAGGCTCACCGTAGAGGTACCTGACACACACAAGTTTAAAGAGGGATATTACACTTCTATGGGGTATTCACTGCTAACACAGAACATATTTAGATCACCATGTTACCTTTTATTGTTGAAAATGCTATATTTACCAAAAACAATGTATTAACATGTTTTATAAGTTTCACTTTTGTTTTTGACACTGAGTTTCCCTTTGCTCCTTACACTAAGTCAGCCTCCCTTCAGAGCGCTATCACAACAAAGTCAGTGTGCATTCTGCTAACTAAACTACCGCACATAGCATGAGGTTTGTCCAGTGGCTGTGTACAGTTTGTATCATGTTTTTTGTATATTTTTGGAGAATTGTTGTGTGGGAGCGTGGGTGACGTAGGCTTGTGGGTGGAGCTTTACAGCTAACCGTAAGGAGGGTTTGAATAAGGCTCAGGAAAAGTCGCTAGATTACTCAAACATGGTGGATGACATCTAAAACCTCTTCAGGCATGTTTCTGATGAGAGAACGTTACAACATGGTAGAAGGGGCTAAATCAGAACTAAACCAGTACTAAACCAGTACTAAGCCCGGGCTAACCCAGAACTAAACCAGTAGTCTCATACCTGGCTGTGATGCTTACAACCAGTTCATTGTCGTCGATGCTGAAGAAAGGTTTCTGTGGAGTGAGGGTCACGTTGAACGCAGGAAGCACTGAAAGAGAGAGAGAGAGCGTAGGGTTTAGTCCTGGTTCAGTCCTGGTTTAGCCCTGCTTAAGTCTTGATTTAACTTAATTTTTGTGTTATTTTAAAGAAGACATATTGTGCTTTGTCTGCTCTATAGTTATAATCTCTGACACCCGTGGATCTTTATATTATAATTTGAACATTTTATCTAAAACAACAAGTCTGCTGACCTACACGTATCACTGATTAAGAACATTACATTGGAGAACGAAGTAAGTAGAGAGCAGTGGGAGTGTACCAGTGAAAAGTAGTGACAGAAGACTTACCATATTTCTTGACCTCAAACGTAGAGTTGAACATATTCTGCTCCCAGTGGTCAAACTTTGCTGTCACTGTCCACATACCTTCACTTCAAAAACAAAACAAGACATCTGTGTAGTTCAATTCATCTTAAATTATATTCTAATTTTAAATGATCATTTGGATCATTTCAGCCCTGGAATTGCCAATCTCTACTGAACTAAAGGTAAAAGGTAGCTGCTAACTACAGCTTCATGACATCACAAGGTGGAACAGAGCATTTTGAGCTTTGGGGATGTAGACAGGTATGTTTTGATAAGGTAACAACATTAAAACATGTGTTAAAGCTCACAAGAGTCCATTTTGCATAATAGAGGAGCTTTAAATTTAAATATAAAAATAAAGAACTGACTTGACGAGTTCAGTGAGGCCGAATGTGTCTTTAAAGATGCCGTTGGTGGCTCTCATTCTGGACGTTTGATAAACCACAATACCGTCAGGATTCTGTCAAAACACAATACATTTTAACATATTACATTTGTGCAGAAGCAGTTTAGAGTTGGAGTTTAAAAGTGCATTGCGCAACTTTTCTGGTGGAGAGCCTGTCACCTGCTGGTCTTCAAGGAGATGTTATTGCTTTGTCTAGAATATTGGTGGATGGTAGAGTTTATTTCAAGGAAGACAACTATAAGCTTCACTGTGGTCTGCTGGGGCAGTAGTACCAGTAAAAGGGACAATAGGCGGATTGACAAACTGATCCGTAAAACTGGTTACATAATTGGCTGTGAGCTGGAGACATTTGTCACAGTGAGGGACAGGAGGACACTGGACAAACTGCTCTCCATCATGGACACTCCTGGGACAGAGGAGCTCATTCTCCAACAGGCTCCTTCAGCTCCGCTCAAACAGTGAGAGATTCAGGACTACATTCATACCATACTCCATACAGATGTACAACAACTCACCCTTATGTAACAGATAATACTCCCTACAACTGTACAACAACTCACCCTTATGTAACGTTTAAACTTATGTCCTGTCAATCATCATATAATTGTCGCATCTTTCTTGTCTTTTGTATTTAGCTGTGATTTTATATTGTTATTACTTATTTTTCTATTTTATTTTGACTTTACATATACGCTATCTTTTTTGCTACTTAGTTAGAATTTATTATTACCATTTATTTTGTACTCTCTGTTATTATATTATATTGTGATGCGTGAGCTACTGTGTCCAAATAATTTCCCTTGTGGATCAGTAAAGTTTGTCTAAGTCTAAGTCTTTTGAGCAGTAGAAGCACCCGTAATGATTAAATGCTATATAGATGTGTTTAATGTAATAACATGGAACATTCCAAGCAATGCAATAATCTCCATGGACACAAGCAGGTGATGGACCCTCCACCAGAAAAGTTGCACAATGCCCCTTTAACAATATATTATTATTAGCAACAGCAAAATGTCCTAATATTATCATGGACATTCATGGACATATATTTAGTAAGGTTAGGGTTTGGTTAAGCTTGAGGTTGCATTAAGTTTAGGAACAGGATATGTTAAAATAGCATTTCACCATGGCAACTAGAGGTACGTGATAACTTCCATCCCTACGGAGCGCACAATCTAGCACTAACCGCTTAGTAACTCGGCTAGTCCAGGAAGATTTTGGAACATCGGAGCTAGTCCCCTGTATTTTTTTCCTATTGCTGTTGGCATTAGCCCGCAAAAAAATTTTAATTATTAATAATCCAGAGGGTGCCGGCTGGTACTAACCAATCAACCGTATTTATGAGACCAGAGCCTTATTTAAACATCATTGGTCACATCCACTAGCCCACAGGTTACCAGTGTGATTTCAGCTCCAATGAATGCTGTCGTTGTGTCCTTGGGCAAGACACTTAACCCACCTCACATACACTGGTGGTGGTGGTGGTGGTGGTGGTGGTGGTGGTGGTGAATGGTTCGTTGATGTGACATGCTTTGTGAGGAAAAGTGCTGTATAAAAATGTGTTTATTTTAGGTCATAATTAGTGTGTAAAAGTGAGCAGTTGGTTGACACACTCAGTTCAGATTTCTGAACTTGTGACATGACAGAAATATCATGAAATAAACATGTTCTATACTTCAACATGGGGTCTGGCATCACTATTAATTTGTCTCTGTGTACCATTTGAAGTAACTCCAAGAGCAGCAAGTTGTAGCAACAGGCAGAGAGAGAATTGAACGTCTATAATGGACATTTACAGTGTTGTGTTTTGGGTTGTTTTTCATGGTTTGAAAAGCAGGTGCCCAGCTTTGACAGCATTTAGTCTGAACTTCCCAACAATGTTTGAATTCATCACAGCATAATTAAGATTTGTAAAGTGAAATGTGGCATTAGTTTGATCCCAGCTTTACTGAAGGAGTTCACCTTGATGTCCACTGTGATGGTGCCTTCAAATGCCTTAAAAACTGGAGAAGAAACGAACGCTCTGAAACGAACTGTGAACACAAAATACAAGTCAAAAATGTCCACCTGAAGCTTTGCTGTTTTAACTAAAATGACTGATTAACATTAGGGTGTAAACAGTATTGCACTTGAAGGAGTGCAATACTCCTTCAGGTGAATGAAGTGAAAATGCCCACTGTCATTTTCATTTCATTTGTAATGTAATTTGACATTAAAATATTTTAAATTTTAATCCTGCAGGACTGAAGCAGGGCTAAACCAAAACTGAACCAGTGCAGTGTATGTGGACCTGTATCTCCGGGGTTGTAGATGGGCTTGTCTGTCTGGATGAAGATGTAACCTTGGTGAAATGAGACCAGCACCAGTCGCTCAAGTGGCTCAAATCCTTCAAAAGTAACTCGGAGGTACACAAACTTCTCTTTCTTCTCCTCAGGCTGCAGGTTTATAGACGGGAGCTGCCAACACAATACAATAGGTCTGTAGTTGGCTAAAGACATGTGCTGCCTATTGATTAGTCGACTGAAAAGGGGGCGTGGCAAAAGTGCTCAAAACTACGACGAATCTCTATGTATCTGACCCACACTGCACTGCCGTGGTTGCCATTGTCAGGATTGGCTGGGATTTTGACCTACTAAAAAGCGCAGCATGTGTAGTTAAAATACTCAAAGGCTCCCCCTGGGAGCTGCTGTGATGTTGCACAACACAGAGGACACAGAGGAGGGACACTTTTGTCCTGAGGACTGTTACTGTCCTCAAACTGCCCTGACACTGGACCTTTTGACCCTACCTATTGAGCTGCACTGAGACTTTTGTTTGAGCTTTTCTGTTTATATTTTACTGCCCTACGTGCTTAAACTGTCCGTCAAGGATAAATGAAAAAAAAAAAAAGTGATATTTATTGATTGACTGATTTATAAAAACAAGTATTACAGAAAAAGTATTAGAAAAAAATGTATTTATAAAGACAGATTCATTTTAAGCTCACTCACTTCTGTGGTTGTCTCATAGAAATCCTTATCATCTAAATAAAAGGATTAGTTTGGTTGACTAAAGGCCGCTACACACTACAGGATTTCACACAGAGGAGAATCTTAAGAGACTTAAAATCTCCAATCTCCAAGACTGCAGTGGGATATGTCTGCGGACCACAGTGTCAGCTGTTTCCTGTCTACAGTAAAACGACTCGCTTTGAGACTCTTAAGTGTCCAAAAGATCAGAGCCCTGCACTTCTAGTTTAGATTCAAGTCAAAACTGTGTTATTATTATTTGTGAAATGTGGTGCAATACTTCAGATA
Organism: Taenioides sp. WSHXM2023; assembly: GCA_029959045.1. Taxonomy (NCBI): domain Eukaryota; kingdom Metazoa; phylum Chordata; class Actinopteri; order Gobiiformes; family Gobiidae; genus Taenioides; species Taenioides sp. WSHXM2023. Next base: position 32,920,757 of record CM057090.1, read on the forward strand.
CATGATTTTTAAAGTATAAAAGATTGGCGATAAAGTCCACAGGAAGTAGAGTCACTATCACAAATCTGCAGCGTCACCTCGATCCGTGCGCTGTGTGGATGTAAACAGACACACGTGAGGAACTACTCTGGCCTTTTTACTATTAAAGAATGCCTCAAACTGGATTAATAGCACGGTTTTGTGAACTTGGTGTCATTATTTGCGGAGGACAATTTCTATGGATAATGTGGATGAGATGCTGCAGTTAAGTCTTCTCATTATTTTCGCTATATCCCCAGTCCTCTGTTTTATTGGCTTTTACCGTAGGTTGCTGATGTTTGGTGGTTACGATCTGACAGAGCAGCTCAGAGTTACACTAACACCACACACATGAGGACGCAGCGACTACAAAATCGCACACGAAGACACAACGTCGGGTCACTCTTCCCCCAACTCGGGGAGAAGCAAATCGCAGCCAAAATCGGGCAAATTCTCCTGTAGTGTGTGGCGGCCTTAAGACTCCATCAGCCGATTAATTAACTAATGGACCACAGCCCTTCTAATTTCATGATAAACTGCTCGTGTATTGCAGGGTTGTAGTCCTTAAGTCGTATTTAGATGATAAGGATTTCTATGGGACGACAGCAGAAAGGAGAAGTGAGTGAGTGTGTTGGCTCAAGATTTTGTATATTTTGGTAATTATATGCAAGTTGAATCTATCTTTACATAAATACATAGTTTCCTAGTACTGTTTTATGAATAAATAGTTTTTGCATGAGCTCCCTCTACTGGTGTAGTCTTGTGAGTGCAGTTTGGGTCAGATACGCACTAGTATATATGCAATAGTTTGAGAGCTAAACCAGTACTAAGTCCAGTCTAACCCAAGACTAAACCAGGACTAAACTAGGTCTAAACCAGGACTAAACCAGTTTAAACCAGGAGTAAACCAGGTCTCACCAGTATGTTGTGTAGAGTGTGGTATCCATTCTAAACCAGGTCTAAACCGGGAATAAAGCAGTACTAAACCAGGACTAAACCAGGTCTAAACCAGAAATAAAGCAGTACTAAACCAGGACTAAAGCAGGTCTCACCCATATGCTGTGTAGTGTGTGGAATCCATTGCCATGGTTCAGGGTGGTGGAGGTCTGTGCAAGGATGCTGCTCCGTCTGAAGTCCCAGACCTGGATGGAGACCGGGACTGCACCAGAGACCCCATCAGCCTGAAGAACCAGATTCTCCTCACTGTCTGCTCTGAGCACGTCTGGAGCAAGGATTCTGAACCTGCAACCAAGAGAGGACTAAACCAGGACTAGACCAGGACCAAACAAGGACTGAACCAGGACTGAACGAGGACTAGACCAGGACTAAACCCGGACTGTACAAAGACTAAAACAGGACTAAACCAGAGCTGAAACGGGACTAAACCAGGACTGAACCAGGACTAAACCCAAGACTAAATAAGGACTAGTAATGGTAGTAGTAGCGGTTATAGTAGTAAAATAGTAGTAGTAATAGTAGCAAAAGTAAAAAGTAATAGTACAAGCAGTAGTAATCCAAAGTGAAAGTTCTGAGTTTTTTGTCTGATGAAATCTCTGAACCTTGGCCCCAAAACTCCATTTTTACAAAAGCAAATATTTCACACACACATGACCCTGACTGACCCCTAAACTGGGACTAAACTTGAACTAGACGAGGAAACAACTAAAACATGGCTAAAAGCTCTGAAAAGTCCATTTTGCAGAATAGGTCTGCTTCAAAAAGCCTTACCGGGGATTGGTGCTGATCTCACCCGGACGACTGCAACAAAAACACAAAATTATGAGAATAACCTTAGGTCAGTGCACTTTGTAAACATAGACTTTTACATAGAAAGAACATGAAATTTATGGGTCACATCTTTTGCACTTATTTTTATGTTTTAAATATAAGTTATACATTTGTTGCTATTATTAACAATGTCTGTGGTCTTTAGGTCTGGTCTCTGGTCTCTTATCTCTGGTCTGGTCTGGTTTCTCATCTGGTCTCTGGTCTGGTCTCTGGTCTCTAGTTTCTAGTCTTTAGTCTCTGGTCTGGTCTATGGTCTGGTCTATGGTACCTGGTCTCTTGTCTCTGGACTAGTCTCTGGTCTCTAATCTGGTTTCTGGTCAGGTGTCTGGTCTCAGGTCTCTGGTCTATAGTCTGTGGTCTCTGGTCTGATCTCTGATACCTGGTCTCTAGTCTCTAATCTCTGGTCTGGTCTCAAGTCTCTGGTCTGGTATCTGATCTGATCTCTGGTTTCTGGTCTGGTCTCTGTTCTGATCTCTGGTCTGGTCTCTAGTATGTGGTGTCTGGTCTGTGGTCTCTGGTCCCTGGTCTCTGGTTACCTGTAACGATCTAGGTGGTGCTCAAACGACTCAAATCTGAAAATAATAGAATAAAACAGTTCAGGTGTTAGTTGAACAATCTATGAGAAATGTGCAAAAAACCTTATTGGTCTGTACTGTTGTCACAATACTAAGATGTCATACTCGATTTCCACTAAGGAACACACTTGATACTCAATACTGATTCTGAAACCACGGCATAGGACCCAACCGACTGGATTTTTTTGGATCCAAAACAATACCGATAAAAGGGGCTATTTGGTGATGTAAAAATTCATTGTAAATCTTCAAGTTATTATAAAACTTGACTTGGGTCTAAGTTGGATTTATTTGGACTACAGTTACTGATAATTTGTCTCTTTAAAGTCATATTTAAAGACTAATGGCATTTTTGCATGACATTCTAGCCTGTAAACAAAGTAAATAAAGTACTGCTATCAGCCTTTAGTGGTAAATGCGTGCACGCCATGCTAATTAATTATAGTTGTAAATGCGGATCATTCACACCTCTATTCACAGCTCATTTACATATCAATGTATATCCAGTAAAGTGTATACAGCCACTATAGTCACTTTACAGTAGACCAATGTAAGAGAAAACAGCCTGTTTAGGTGCAGTAGCTTACAGCAGTTAAGCGCTAACCAATGAGAAAGAACCAAAAGTAGCTTCAAAATACTCACCGCTCACACAGGCACCTCTCAGATCACAAGTCTTCACTAATAAGTGTCCTTTTTATCCTGACTTTAATCGTCCGTAAAAAGAATATAATCCAGCATGTTGACAGCAGCTGCATGTGTCCTCTCTGCTCCACTTTGATCAAAACAAGCAGGAGTTTTGTTGCTGGCCTAAACTGAACTGAAGTTCACTTTTATTTATAGTCAGTATGTTGGATCAGACACAGGAGCATTTAAAGTTAGCGCCTCAGTGCAGCCTGATGCTGAGAGCACACTGAGTCACATGACTTGACTCGTATTTAGTGCATTTTTGTGCAGTACGGAGTCACAGGCAAATTACTTCTCTGATAAATATTGATGCGGCATCCCATATTAGGATATTTATCTGTCTGTCATTTGGATTCAGTGGCTATAATATAGATAATTTAAGACACTACGTATAACATGCCCACATGGGCTATCGGACCATGTCGGCTAGATTATGTCTCCAAGTGATGGGCACTTGCGGGCCGATAATATTGGCCAGTCAATAAATTGGTGGGGCCCTAGACGACGATAATAAAAAACATTAAATCATAGTACTTTCTTTTCTATTCCCATGTGTCCTTATATCTGTGTATCCCTCAGTGGTCCTGTAGGTTCCATAGTGGTCCATGGGTGTATACTAGTCTATGTGCTCTTATACTTGTTCTGATACAGCTCCAGATCATTCTAAAGACATTCAGGAAAGGTTCATTTCTGACCTGTCAATGTGACTTTTTCAGTATCAGTACCTGCTTAAATGAGTATATAGTTTCGATACTAGTTTTAGTATCGATTAGTATCTGATTTTCAGTACTTTTGACAGCCCTACTGGACTGCAAAGCTAACCACAAAGGTGCAGAATTATTACTTCATACTGTAGCAAACTGCAGTTGTGTTGGTCTAGGCTGAGAGCGCGGTCCAAGTTTGAGTGGGTCCTACTGACTTGTATTGGCGTGGTTACGGCCGACAGTAACCAATTCAGTTCTTGCAATAAAGTGACATCCTGTGAACTACCCTCGTCCTTTCAGTACCTAGAGTAAGACACTAAAGTATCTTTGTTTGGAAAAGTACAGTGCACTTTTTACTATTAAAAAACTGATGATTAATGTAGTAGCAGTAGAAGTCAGATGTGGGTAGGACTCAGTTACATTTACTTCATTTGAACTTTACTTTTTGAAGAAATTGTACTTTTCAGAGTACTTTTCTAGCGACATACTTTTACTTTTTATTGAAGTAACAGTACTCGAATAAAAGTTGTGGTTCATCTTCCCACTGTAAGTTCAAGTGACAACAGCTTTATCTGACAATATGAAATTATGTGAACATTTGTGTTTCTTACAGCGCCTCTTCAGATATGATTTAGTTTGTCTCATTTTGTGTCTGACCTTTGAAAATACCAGATTTTGTCCTTCAAATTACATTTACTTCAAATTATTACTTTTACTTTAGTAGTTTTCCCAAAGAATTTTTACTCTTATTTGAGTAATTTGATGGACCACTTACTTGAGTACATTTTTTGGCTACTCTACCCACCTCTGGTAGTAGTAGTAGTAGTAGTAGTAAAAGCAGTAGCAGCAGCAGAAGTAGTAGTAGTTATAGTAGTAGCTGTGGCAGTAGCCGTAGTAGCAGTAGCAGTAATAGTAATTGTAATATAAGTAGTAAATTGAGGAACAAACCTGTCTCTCCAATTTCTGGAAAAAAAAAATGTCATTAGAAAATGTGAAAATTCGAAACATTTTTAAATAAGCAAATGAAAGTGCTCACTGTGCGTTCACAGAGGAGCAGAGGCACAGGAAAACTGCCAGAAAGAACGTCCAACTCGCCATGGCTCCTCTACCATAAGTCCAAGCTCTGGTCTTGGATCTGGACCAGGGTTTAGTCTCGTTGTAGTCCTAGCTCCAGTCTGGGATCTGAACCAGGGTCTAGTCCCACTGTAGTCTGGCCCTGCTGTAGTCCGGTCTGTGACTATAGGTTGGTCTAGACTATGGTCTAGTTCTTCCACAGTCCCACCCATATCCGATCCAGATTAGGTCTTGTTTGGACCCCAATTTAGACTTTAGACTTAGACTTCGACAAACTTTATTGATCCACAAGGGAAATGATTTGGATACAGTAGCTCACTCATCACAATATAATATAATAACAGAGAGTAACAAAAATAGATGGTAAAGCAAAAAGAGTAAGAGACAGGAGTCAATTATAAAAAATAAATGTATATGTACAAGTCAAAATAAAATAGAAAAATAAGTAATAAAATATAAAATAAAATATAAAATCACAGCTATAAACAAGAGACAAGAACGACAGTGCAATAATATACTGATTGACAGGGCATAAGGTTATCTGTTACTTAAAATTAAGTTATTGTACAGTTGTAGGGAGTATTATCTGTTACATAAGGGTGAGTTGTTGTAGAGTTGTAGGGAGTATTATAGTATGAATGTAGTCCTGTATCTCTCACTGTTTGAGCGGAGCTGTAGGAGCCTGTTGGACAATGAGCTCCTCTGTCCCTCTATAGTATGGTGCAGTGGGTGAGTTGTTGTACAGTTGTAGGGAGTATTATCTCCTCTGTCCCTCTATAGTCTGGTGCAGCGGGTGAGTTGTTGTACAGTTGTAGGGAGTATTATCTCCTCTGTCCCTCTATAGTCTGGTGCAGCGGGTGAGTTGTTGTACAGTTGTAGGGAGTATTATCTCCTCTGTCTCTCTATAGTCTGGTGCAGTGGGTGAGTTGTTGTACAGTTGTAGGGAGTATTATCTCCTCTGTCCCTCTATAGTCTGGTGCAGCGGGTGAGTTGTTGTACAGTTGTAGGGAGTATTATCTCCTCTGTCCCTCTATAGTCTGGTGCAGTGGGTGAGTTGTTGTACAGTTGTAGGGAGTATTATCTCCTCTGTCCCTCTATAGTCTGGTGCAGCGGGTGAGTTGTTGTACAGTTGTAGGGAGTATTATCTCCTCTGTCCCTCTATAGTCTGGTGCAGCGGGTGAGTTGTTGTACAGTTGTAGGGAGTATCATCTCCTCTGTCCCTCTATAGTCTGGTGCAGCGGGTGAGTTGTTGTACAGTTGTAGGGAGTATCATCTCCTCTGTCCCTCTATAGTCTGGTGCAGCGGGTGAGTTGTTGTACAGTTGTAGGGAGTATCATCTCCTCTGTCCCTCTATAGTCTGGTGCAGCGGGTGAGTTGTTGTACAGTTGTAGGGAGTATTATCTCCTCTGTCCCTCTATAGTCTGGTGCAGCGGGTGAGTTGTTGTACAGTTGTAGGGAGTATTATCTCCTCTGTTCTTCTATAGTCTGGTGCAGCGGGTGAGTTGTTGTACAGTTGTAGGGAGTATTATCTCCTCTGTCCCTCTATAGTCTGGTGCAGTGGGTGAGTTGTTGTACAGTTGTAGGGAGTATTATCTCCTCTGTCCCTCTATAGTCTGTTCAATGGTTGGACAGGAGGACACTGGACAAACTGCTCTCCATCATGGACACTCCTGCTCAGCCGATCACGTGTCCAGCTTTACAGATCAGTTTGTCAATCTGCCCAATGTTCCTTTTACTGGTTCCGCTCCCCCAGCAGAACCACAGCAAAGTCCAGGGCACTGGCCACCACAGACTGGTAGAAGATCTCCAGTAACTTGATGCACACGTTGAAAGACCTGAGCTTTCTGAGGAAGTAGAGTCTGCTCATGCTCTTCTTGTAGACAGCATTACAGTTGTCCCTCTAGTCTGATGTAACTCTTGGCTGTAGTCTGGATTATAGTTTGTGACTCTAGATGGGTAAGGACTCTGGTTGTAGTCCCACCGTAGTCCTGCTGTAGTCTAGTCTTGATCCCTGGTCTTGTTTGAACTCCATTGTGGACTTTGGTCATCGGGTGGGATTCTAGTGTAACCTCTCGAGGCTAAGGGTCCCCACTAATATTTATAAAATACAGGTTAGTCTGGCAAAACAAATGATAAAAGCAGTATATAGTGGGAATGTACAACAATTATTTAGACAATCATTAAAAGGCTTTTTTTTTTTTTTTTAACACAGATACAACATAAAGTGCTGTAAAGCAAAGATGTTCATTTTGTCTTGTTATGTACTTTAACTTCTTGGGTTCTTCTTTAAAGACAATACAGTAATGGGTATTTACCTTGTTGACATGTTTTGGCTGCTGCATCTTCAGAACTGTCCCCGGTGTTGGTGGTGACGTGTCGCATATCAGCTGTTGTTACATCCTGTAGGCGTGGTCAGCCTGATTGACCTGGCAGGTCACTCAAGACTGACCACGCCTCCCATCGATGTCAAACACCTGTGGATGTCACACTACACATAGTACAGGATAAACTCAGAAAGGACAAAACACTCAAAAACCGCACAAACCTTTGAAGACATTACACAACTATTACGCTTTGCGGCCAAATCTACATATTTCTAATACAACAACATCATTTACAGACAGAAGGAGGGGTTCACAATGGGAGATTCACTAGCCGCGATAATGAGCAGTTTTTTCATGGAAGACTTGGAACAAAAAGCATTCAACACAGCACCCCCACAATGCCGATTAACTTTCTGGAAACGTTATGTAGACGGCATCCTGGAAAAAATACAGCAAGGACACACCCAAGAACTCACGAACCATCTCAACACACAGGACAGTACCGGAAACATTCAGTTCACACATGAGGAGGAGAAAGACGGAGCAATATCATTTTTGGACATTAAAATCCACCACATCGCAGACGGCAGCATCAAAATAACAGTATACAGGAAACCCACGCACACCGACCAATATCTGCTCTGGACATCTGAACATCCCACTGCACATAAACTTTCAGTAGTAAGAACACTATTCGATTGGGCCACACTCGTAACAGACCAAACCGACAGGGAAGAGGAGGAGAGCCAAGCATACAAGCACTCAAACAATGTCAATATCCCAACTGGGCCATAAACAAAGGCAGACAACAAGTCAACAATAAAACCAACAAACCCCGGCAAAAAACACAACAAACTAATAGAGGGCAGCAGGATCACAGGAACACAGTCACACTACCATACATTAGAGGAATAAATGAACCCATCCAGAGAGCCATGAAAAAACACAACATAAGCACTGTAGTCAAACCACACACAAAACTCCAGCAACAGCTAGTACACCCCAAAGATAAAATCCCACAAGAACAAAAATGCAACGCCATCTACGAAATCCAATGCAAATCACACAATAAATCATACATAGGGGAAACAGGCCGGGCTTTTCACATCCGAAAAAAGGAACACCAAAAGGAATGTGAAAAGGAAACATCAGGGAGACTCACCAGAACACAAAAAGACACAGAAGAGCAAGAAAAGCTAAAATCCGCCATATCAGACCATTGTAAAAGAAATAACCACATTATGGATTGGGACGGGGCTCGGGTCATTGGATCAGAAAACAACAAGTTCAAACGCTGGATCAGGGAGGACAGTGAAATCAGGAAACAAGGCACGGACAGCAATGATGGAGCGTTCCTCCTTTAACACACCTGGGACACCCTCCTCCAGAGAGCACCGGGCAACCGAAGGCATGGTCAGTCTGAGCGACCTGCCAGGTCAATCAGACTGACCACGCCTACAGGAAGTAACAACAGCTGACCACGCCTACAGGAAGTAACAACAGCTGACCACGCCTACAGGATGTAACAACAGCTCATATACGACACGTCACCACCAACACCGGGGACAGTTCTGAAGATGCAGCAGCAGAAGCCGAAACATGTCAACTAGGTAAATACACGTTACTGTATTGTCTTTAAAGAGAACCCAAAAAGTTAAAGTATATAACAAGACAAAATGAACATTTTTGGTTTAGTTTTGTATCATGTTTTTGTATATTTGTGGACAAATGTCATGTGGGAGTATGGGGGACGTAGGCTTGTGGGTGGAGCATTGCACAGAATCATACAGCTAACCGTAAGGAGGGTTCAAACAGGGCCAGAGAGGGATCGCTACATTACTCAAACTAGGGCTCTTCAATTTTTTTGTAAAAAAAAAATATCTACTCACTGTAAATTTATTTCCAAAATATACATTTATTTTGAGAAAAATAAGTGCTTCAGTCTGCAGTCACTGAATTCAGCAGAAAAAAGTGTGTGTGCACTGTGTAGTTTCATAGACTTAATGATGAATTAATAAAGCAACAAAATGCTGATGATGACGTGTTAGCATTAGAGCTAGGAAAGTTTTCTTGCCGAAGAAGGCAGCATTTCTCCCACTCAGCCGGATGTTTGCACTTCAAATGCTGAAACAAATCGGTCGTGTTGCTACCACTTATGACAACCGCTTTCAGACACCATTTGCAACGAGGTGTTGTTTGGTGTTCATCAGATGCTGCAAAACGAAACCAATTCCAAATTACGGACGTTGTGGGACCTTTTTTGGACAGGAGCCCCTCTTACTCGCCGTCTGTTTCTGTCGCCATGTTTGTTTGTGCATGTGATGTTGGGGGGGCGAGAGAAACTTTTTTTTTTTTTTAATTCACGACTGGGAAACAAATAAGATACAACAAACATGGCTGTGTGTCGTCAGCAGTTACATGTCTGGATGAGGGAACATTATATTATAAAATAACAACAATAAAATAACATAAAAAGTGCATTTGCATACTATTAAAAAAAAAAAAAAAAAAAAAAAAAAAAAAAAAAGGAAGATAACAAGGGGAGTACAGTTCATTCAGCCATTCAGTCCATGGAGTCCAAGGGAAATTCACACATGTAGGAATTCACTTTTCGAGCTTTAGGTCCATTTATATATTTCAGAGATTTAATGTATAAGTGTTTAAGTTTTTAAAACAAGTAAAGTTAGGTGGGCATTTCTGAATTTTACATTTGTGGATATAAAATTTAGCAAAACATATTATTAAATTTACACAGAGTTCTTCTTTTTTATTTTGAATTAGTACACCAAAAATGATAACATCTCTATTTAACAAGACTGGTACAGAAGGAAATATGGAATGTATCCAGTGTTGCATTTCAGACCAAAAGGGTTGGATTGTAGCACAAAAGCAAAAAAGATGATCGGTACTTTCAATCTCCTTTTCACAAAAAGTACAAATGTTTTCTTGAAGTTTAAAGCGCAATTGAAGTAATTCTTTGGATGGATATATGTTATTCATAATTTTGTAATGTGTTTCCTTTACTTTAGGAGCGACAGGAAAGGCCAGGTACATTGTTCTTAGTTTTGTTATTGCTTCTTTATCAAATTTATTATGTATATCATTTTTATTTTGCAAACCAGGGAACATTTTTTCTGTTAGACATTTTCTAATGAAATAATTATTACATTTTCTGTCTGTTATTGACACTCCTTGTATTGATGAGGTAGGTATATGTGGGTGTATAGTTTGGTTTGCCAAAATGTTCCTTGAAAGGAAAACAAACTCTTTAGGGAGAGCATTGCGTAAATGTATATAGTCCAAATATGAAGGATTAAAATCATATTTTGCACAGAGTTGATTGTAATTTAGTAAATTTCCACCATCATCCATTAAGTGTGCTATAGACCAAATATTTCTTTCGAACCAGTCTTTGTAAAACAGTGATTTGTTACGATGTAGGATATATCTGTTATTCCATATTATTGTGGAGTGTGGAGAATAGTTATGAACATATAACATTTTCCAGTCCAGTAAAATTTGCTTATGGAATTCTGATAGAGACACAGGAAGCTTATTAATATCAAAGTCACAGACAAGTAGAAGGTTTAGTCCACCCAATTTGTTAAAAATAAAGTTAGGGATACAGTACCATAGGGAATTATGGTGTTTAATCCAAGATTTAAGCCAGTTGATTTTTAGGGTTGCATTGAGGTATTCTAAATCAATTACATTTAGGCCACCTTCTCTTGTTTCTTGGGGCGAGAGAAACGCACTGCAGGAAGTGCAGTACGGAAAGCCTCGGGTCTTGGTGAATGTAAAAATTAAATGCATGCGCTGTGCGCTTGGAATATAAACTGTATGGGGACAGGGGATTAAAAAAATCTTTAAACCCGAGTTTCAGGGAAAATGAATCGATTTGACCTGCCAACTTAATTTTTAAATCGTATCGATTTTTTGCACAGGCCTAACTCAAACATGCATGGATGACATCTAAAACCTCTTCAGACATGTTTTTGACAAGGGAACAATGTTATAACATGATAGATTTTGCATAATACCTCACCTTTAACATTTTCTCTTTCATTTATTTTTGTCTTTGCCACCTTAATTTGTCCTTTTTAGCCGGCTTAGGGTTTAAGATTTAGTGGTGTAATTTGTGCTTGTCTCCACGGATATAGACAAGTTCAATGTTACTGTGGTACATTTTCTGGAAAAGCACCAAAATCTATATGGTGATAAGCAGGAAGCTAACCCTCCAGGAAAAAAGTTACATAGCACACCTTTAACACAAAAACTGATCCAAATGTGCGATGTATCTGCCATTTATTAAGTATGGAAAAGCTTTGTTTAAATAAAAGTCAAAATATTATAAAAATGTAGGTAATTGTGTGCTAACAACTACTAACAGATTTGCCAAACTCTGAATCTGTATCCTGGAACAGATTAATACTTTGCAGCAGATGTCATCAGCATTCCCTGGGATTGTGATGCTAACTGGATGCAGTGCTCTGTCTGAAGCTCTTTTACTCAAGTTAGGCTTTAATCTGAGCTTTGTTTTAACACGATCTGATTGCTAGAAATACAACAGATGAGCTGATTTGTGCTGCTAAACAAGTCAATATTACAGTCACAAGCTACAACACTCACCTTTTTGTTGAAAATCAAACTCCTAAACAAAACCATGAACGCTCGTATTGATCACAGGCTGCTGAAAATGTGTTGTTTAAGTTCATTCTGTATTTCTCCTTTTCTTTTACATATAAAACACCCCAGTATGATGTGACTGTAAAGTATCAATACCCGATCTAGTACACTCTTATCTATCAAATCCAATCCACAGTCGGTCTGGTATCGGACCGGTATCAGTCCAGTATCGCTGGATCCCTTGTTCATGATTCAGTTTACAGTTCAAATCTAGTTCTCCTCTGGCATTTACTCCAATACATATCCAAACACTTTAAACAGACTAGTAAAGCATAAAAAAGACTACTGAATAAATGGCCTAACTCCAACCCTTACATTTTATGTGATGCAAGCCTGTCCACAGTAAGGACACATGTTTTTCAGTGCAATAAACACCAAAAATACTTTTCTATTAGTCTATTTTTTAGCTCAAAAGTTATACACTGAGACTTTAAATAGTAGTTAGCATTAGTTCATTGTTTATTGATTCGAATTCAGGTCTAGTCATTATAAAGTGGTCCCACTATTTTACTGTGCACCATCTGAGTCTGAATCACTATAATCTGCGACAAGAGATGTATTTTCCCCCAAACTACATTTTTTCTCTACATTTAAGTGTCCATTTTGTTTTTCCTCCTCTTCTTCCCCTCTTCCTCCCCTTCTCCGCTCACAGTCTTCCCTCGTTACCGTCGCCGTGGTTATGTGTGCAGGTCCGTTCATAGTTCCATTTGTGGTTTGTTTCCGTATGAGCTCTCCGTCTGTGGTTTTGTGTTCAGGTCTGTTTGTGGTAGCCGCGGTTACGTTTGTGGTAGTTGCGGTTCTTTTTCGGATGAGCGCCCCGTGAGATGGTCCCAGTGCTTTGGCGACCGCTGCCTCTTTGCCCTGCTGGCCCAACCTGTGCAGCAGACTGTGAGCAGCGCCCCCTGGAGTCGAAGACGAGGAACTGAACCAGGAGCGGCTGGAGATCTCCTGACGTTTGCTCTGCTGTTTGTCGTCATACGCTGAAAATAAAGAAATTCATATTAGAATGGACTTGGACGATGTGGGTATTTACATTTTATGGTAAAAATAAAAAAGTATTGCTGAAAAGTTGAGAATTAGCTTTTAGATTAGACTACTACAACTATTAGTACTACTACTTTCAATGCAACTACTGCCTCCAAAGCCAAGATGACTTCTACGACTACAACACAAATACTGATATCTGAAGCAAGACCACATATTAAACCCATGATGATATGATGCCCTCACAGTCTGGGGTGGCGTAGGTGAGCAGAGCAGCCAGTCTCTTGTCCTCTTCTCTCTCGGGGAGCAGAGGGATGGACAGGTTGGTTCTGGCTCTCACTGCGTTGTCCTTTTCTTCCTGTTCAGCCAAAACCTTCTTCTCCGTCTGAAAAAAACACACAAACAAGAGTTAAATATGTAACTATGGTTCTATGAATCCTGAACGACAACCAGAGGGCAGTGCTCAAACCACTGAAGGACTGTCTTCACGGAGGCACAGTTCGAGTACCAATACCAACAAAGCCACTTCGGGGACATTCTCAGGGACATAACTCGGAGAATATAATTCAGTAACACCAGAGTCTCTGTTCCTACTAGTGATAAGACTGTTATGGAGTCTGAATCTTTTGGATAGGTTCATTTCAAAGACTGGCTCTTTTAATATGTATTTCTATAACAGAGGCCAATATGAGAACTCATTTTATCGACAAACTACTCACAGAGAGAAAGGACCAAGGCTGTTTAAAATGGTTCAAACTAAGTGGGAGTGTGTTTACTGTTTGAAATGATGAATACTCGGAATAAAATGTTACACTATAATTCTAATAATTTTAAAATAAACTATTATTATGAAGGCAAAAGGAGAAATTATTATGAAGCAAAATACATGTTTCTGTGCACAAAGCTCTCACTCGTGTTGACTGCTCTGCATCTGTGCAGATTCTTGTTGGTTCAGCTTTAACCTTAACCGCCTCGTTCACAAATGTTACATCACTAGTTCTTGCAGATTCTTCTGACGGGAACACAAAGATTCTGAGGGACAAAGATCCCCTGGCAGTCAAAGGGGATGGGACAGTGTGACATACCCTGAACTTTTTGCGGAGAGAGCTGTTGAGCTCAAAGTCGTCCTTCCACCCGGCCTGCAGGTCTTGAATCTCGGACAGAGATGGGAGCGCCCTCTTCAGTTTCTCTTTGTCTTTACCACCATGGTCCAGTTTAAACATGGCGTCTGTCTCCAACTTCTCCTTCTCCGAGTGCTCTGAGAAAACGACACTTCCAGGTGAATCCTCTGCTCCAGCTGACCCTCTCCTCTGCTCCAGCTGACCCTCTCCTCTGCTCCAGCTGACCCTCTCCTCTGCTCCAGCTGACCCTCTCCTCTGCTCCAACTGACCCTCTCCACCTGATCCTCTCCTCTGCTCCACCTGACCCTCTCCTCTCCTCTGCGCCAACTGAGCCTCTCCACTGCATCCTCTGCTCTACCAAACCAAGACTAAACCAGGTCTAAACAGAGACTAAACTAGGTCTAAACCAAGTCTAAACTAGGTTTAAACCAAGACTAAACATTGCAAAAAGGCTTGGTCAAAATTTAAGATATAAACACTTAAATCTATCAGAAAATGACTTAAAAGAAGTGAAATTATCTGTCCATGCAGCAAGATAATTTGACAAGTTATCTTAAAATAAACTACCTCTAGACTACAATTAAGCAGTCTCAGAACTAATAAGTAGATAATAAATCTGAAAACAAGATGAATAACCTGATATAAGTTTTAAAATATTGGCCAGATCATAGAAATTTGCAGTGAACCAGGTTCAGACTGAGACTAAACCAGGTCTAAACCTGGTCTGAACCTAGTTTAAACCCAGTCTAGAGTAGTACCAGTGGTGAGGATCTGCTCATTTTCCTCCATGTCCCATCTCTCCTCTTTCCGTTGGGCCCCGCTCACGATCACATAGTCACAGTTCTGAGGGTCTGTTTGCATCTCGATGTAGTTCACACACAGGTGGCATTTCATCCTGAACCTGGACACAGACAAACACATAAAAATAATCAGAAAAATCAAATAACCCACATTAGTTTTATAGTGTCCTGTATATTGTATTGTCTATAGGCTGTGTTGACGTTCTAGATGTTCTAGATCTCTGATGTCGGTAGTTTTTTGTTCTGAATTTATTCAAATTATTCTAGTGAACGTAGTTTAAAAACACAGTGAAACTCTCCCTGTATTAGCACAGGACATCACAAGGTAGAGTGTAAACGTGTGTGAATGAAACAAAACACAACTCCAGGTATATTTGTGATGAGGAAACATACGTACATTATACATAGATCAGAAAATGGCGTAATATGGGCCCTTTACCATGCTAAAATAACCTATACTAATACAAAAACAACAATATGATTCACTCTAATCAGATCGAGTCATCGGGTTGGGCAGGTCAGTGCTCAAATATGTTACCTGTAAATTGGAGTGGTGTAGTAGTTCCCCACTTTCTTCTTCTCGGCGTTGTACCGAACCCCTGAAGGAAACAAATACAGATTAGAGAAAGAAAATCAAAATATAATGTATAAACTCTCCAATAAACTATCTACTCCATAACAACTGTTTTAAAAAAAGGAGGCATTTTACTTTTATGTGGTATTAGCTGCTAACACATCACATATTTCGATCACCTTGTTACCTTTTATTGTTTTGAAAAGCATTTTCAAAACAATAATACAGCATGTATTCCCTGAAAACAGCGTATTAACATGTTTCATTTTCGAGTCTTCACTCCCCCTTCAGAGCAATATCACAACACAGCGTGCATCCCGCAAATTAAACTATCGCACATCGCATCAGGTTTGTCAAGTTGTCCTGTACAGTTTTGTATCATGTTTTTGTATATTTATGGAGAATTGTCCATATAATGTGTAATCCTCGAAAACCTCTGACACGGCTGAGGAGGTCTGACTCACCCATCCCGATGTGGTTCTTGCAGCCGTCACACCAGATGTTGTAGGGCATCTCAAACCTGACAGGGACAAAACACTGTTAGGTTTCACGATAACAGGAACAAGCCCTTCCCGAGAACACATTTTCACCATATCATCACAGAAAACAAATAAACATTGTAAATAATAAACATAAGTACATAGCTCAAAGTATTTAGTTGCTATCTCATACTACAATGAGTCAAGGTCATGTCAAGATATGTACAGCTGACTTTCTAGAAGTAGCACATTTAAGTAGTAAGTTATAAAGGATGCACCAGTCCAGCATTTTCACTTCCGATAGCGATGCGGATACTATAGCTTTAAGGATCTGCCGATATCAGTCAATACCAGATACTGATACCTGCATTTATTTCCTTTCAACAAAAATAAAGTCATACAAAACAGTTCCAAATGTGTTATGGAGCTGTTATTTCTCTCTCAGGAAACTAGAGAACAACTTTGTATAAATAAAAGTTCAAATATTATGAGACTTTCTGGGCCAACTACGACCAGTAAATACTCTAATTACATCAGTTCATACTGTATGTCCATTCAGGATATCAGCTGAATCAAGATGAGGAAGCAGATATCTATTCCAGCAATTTTTTTAGTATTGAGTTATAATATATTACTAGGGATGTACGTCTATCATTATTGTGATGTAGGGTTGTCAAAATTAGATACTAATTGATACTAAAACTAGTACTGAAATTAGATATTCATTTCAGAACATATCAGTACTAAAAATTTACAGCTCAGATATGAACCTTTCCTGAATGTCTTTAGAATGATCTGGAGCTGTATCAGAACAAGTATAAGAGCACATAGACTAGTATACGCCCATGGACCACTATGGAACCTACTTGGACCACCGAGGGATACACAGATATAAGGACACATGGGAATATACAAGAAAGTACTACAGTTTAATGCTGAAAATGTTGAAAATGACATTCTTTCATCTTAATATTTTTATCATGGCATCAGAATCGGTTTTGAATAGGGATGGAACGAAATATCCTGGCACGAGATCCTGCGAGATCAAATTGCCACGAGACTGTGCACACATAGGGAAAACAATCTTGCGAGATTGTATCCTCCATCTTTACATTTGCCAAAATGTAAAGTTGGTTAAAAAAGATTGTGAAATAATATGAGCCTCATTCTCGTGGACCCTATCTTGTGTCTCATCTCGTCTCACCCCTTACAGTATGAAGTATTGAGTCTATTCCTTAGTATTAAAATTGAAATTGAATTTGAAATTTTTGTATTGTGACAACACTAGACGTAAGGCTAAAATATATTTAAAAATACCTGATGATGAGGATGCCCTGGGACAGTTTCCTGGCTCTTTCTCGAAGAGCGTGGGTTTTGTGGTAGCCATTGAGAGACCCATGCTAAAGAAGAGAAGGAAAAAAAACGTCAAGGATTGGATTAAATTTGGATTAATTTAAAGATGAAAAAAATATGAATGAACCAACCTTGGCTGGATCGAAATCTGGAGGGTAGTACTTGTTTGTTCCTTTCCTTTCACCCTGAAAACAGAGATACAAGTTAAAGCTGTGTATCAGACAGAACTAACTGATACTTTGCAACTGATGTCATCAACATTCCCTGAGGATGTGTGGTGCTAACTAGAGGCACTGGTTGTCTGATGTTACTCAATTTAGACTTTAATCTGAGCTTTGCTTTAACACAATCTAACCAGAAAGAACTGAGTTGGATGGAACTACAAAAAGTGAGATGATTTCTGCTGTCTCTCACGCATAAAATAACACGAGCTCAACCTATTTTATTGAAAATCAAACACCTAAACAGGAACGTGACCGATTGTATTGAACACAGGCTCCTGAAAATGCGCTGTTTAAATCCATTTTGTATTTTGAACAATACATCTCCTACAGCCACCACACTTACCATTGTGACACCGGGACGTTCTCAGTGGAGCAGGACTTTTAAATCAACTTGAATCTGAAAGCACAGAAGAAAACAGCTCGTTAATAACAACATAACCAGGACGGTGAATTTGGTCCATGTTTCTAAATACAGACGTTACATGCCTTAGGATATTTCCAGTATAAAGTGGTGGTATTTGGCCAAACTATAATTGTAAAAAATACAATGAGGGATTATAATGAACATTTTATGAACATATACATTAGAAATATTTAGGAAAATACTTCGATTTAAGGTGTCAAAATTATATGTTACTAAACGTTTTCCAGCCTGCAGAACCAGCCAGCCTGTGAAGCTAAGGTAAGTTACAGGCCAAAAGAATCACTAGAAACGAACCATTTAGCCTGCGATTTCGGCATGCAGTGACAAAGGCAATGTACGAAGGTATGTACCTACATTTCCAGTCATTTATGCGTAGTAATATTCATTTAATTGAGTTGAATTGAAGAAAAACCTACCTTTGCTCGTGAACTAGCTGCAAATCACCAAAACATCTGAGAGCCAGACGTCACATCCGGATTTCTCGTACTTTACCGGAAGTGAATCAGAAGAAAAAAAAAATCCGATTATAAATCAGAAACTGAAACTTAAAAAGCAAGTACATCTTACAATTAAAATTAAGTGTATGCTCTATGCAACATTTGTATTTTTGTAACTTACTAAATAGTTTCGCTATTGCTGCTTGCATCCCATTACAACTATGGATCTATAATAAAAACAAATACTATATTAAAATAATAATAATAATAATAATAATAATAATAATAATAATAATAATAATAATAATAATAACATAATAAAAATACAATAAAATAATAAAAATTAAAAAAAATAAAAAATAAAGATTTTATTATGGTTCTATGATTACAACTAACTGATTATGCCGTGTTTGGGGCTTTATATATGTATTATTAAATTATTTGCTAAATTGATATAATTAGATATTAAATCTCAAGTAAGTAGCGATTTTACCTTTTAAAGTCAATTTTATACACTATTTGGATACCAAATGGAGTAAAACACCGGAAGTGACGTCAACAAATTGCAGGAAGTATCGCTGTCATGAAAGCTGGAATTACAACGTGTTGTTTTGTACTTGGGACAAATATCAGTGGATTTTGACGAATTTTGGTGCCAAAATGGAGGCAAAGACGGGGAAACATAAGCGGTTTATCTGCTCTTTTCAAGGTTGTGTCGCTGCGTACAACAAACAGTGGAAATTAGATGCACATTTATGTAAACACACGGGAGTAAAGCCGCACACGTGTGAACAGCAGGGCTGCGGTAAGAACACACAACACAAGACTGATCAGCTCATCGTAGATAAAGGGGGACATGTTGTTGACAGTGGTGGGACATGGAGGGACTTGGGAAATGTAAAGGTGAACTGTGTAACTTTTCTAGTGCAACCTGACTGTCTGCATGTTAGATCTAACTAAACATGTAGACCCTCCACCAGAAAATTCCGTAGTGCACCTGGAGCTCAGATATTCTAACTTGATTAACACAGGGTGACCAGTTTTGAGCCTTGTGTCCCCTGTCCCAGCAGATTTATCTAAAACCAGTGATTTGTCCCAGTTTTATACAAGAAATGTCCCAGGTGTCCCTATTTTTGACCAATTTGATCTAAACCAGGGCTACATCTGGTCTAAACCAGGGCTAAATCTGGTCTAAACCAGCTCTACATCAGGTCTAAACAAGGACTCAAACAGGACTAAACCAAGACTAAACCAGGACTAAAACAGGACTATATCATGTCTAAACTAGGACTACATCAGGTCTAAACCAGGATTACATCAGGTGTGAACCAGGACTAAAACAGGACTATCACAATTTTTGACTAATCAGATCCTC
Organism: Taenioides sp. WSHXM2023; assembly: GCA_029959045.1. Lineage (NCBI taxonomy): Eukaryota > Metazoa > Chordata > Actinopteri > Gobiiformes > Gobiidae > Taenioides > Taenioides sp. WSHXM2023. The sequence goes on from CM057090.1 coordinate 32,940,381, forward strand.
ACCAACAGTTTTGTTTTGCCAAAATACAGAAAACCGTATTTGCAAATGAGCACAAAGCAAAAATAAAAATAAAAATGCAGCAACAGAAGCCTCTCAGATTATGACTGACATAAGAATGCACAATCTTACAGGCTCTTTTCACAATTTTATTTACACCAAACCATCCCAACCCGGGTGTGTCCCAGTTTATAATTTTGAAAATCCGGTCACCCTATTAACTCTATGATTTTTTTGTCAAGCATAATCATTGACTATATGAGCATAATGCGCAGAGAGGTTAGAATAACGCGTTTTACACATAATTTATGTGGCATCAATGAAAAAGTGTAACATTCTCAAAATAATTGGGGCAACTTAAATAGGGTTAGAAATGGGCTAACATATAGTCCAGTGAAGCCAAGAGATGTTACACAGTATGGTCTTAAATGTATAATCCTTTTATTTCAGGTGTTTTTATAGATCACCTTGGAAAACATACACTCTTACTATATACCAGTTGGTCAGTATTTGCAACTTATCGCTTATTGCCCTTAAATTTCTTCTTTAGGCTGATATTTGGGCCAATCAGATGTCTAAAGAATATGCAAAAAGCTTTATTTGCAAACTAGTGCAAAGAGGACACTGCACAAACGTGACTAATCAGCTCGCTTATCCAGGTTTGTGGGTGAGTTTTTAGTCATTTCAACCAGGACAAAGAAAAAATATCCACGATAAATACTGAGCCCCAAAAATGGTTCCATCTTTCATATATTGAACGATAAGTTGATATTGTAATTATCGTGACAGGCTCAGTTCTTATGTAATTACCCCTGAGTACCAATAAGGTTATGGTACACTTTACTGTCTCCATAGAGAAATTCATTCTCTGCATTTGACCCATCCTTCAGTGCCACTGGGTTACAGCGGTCAATACGAGTGTTCATGTTACAGTAGGTGTTTGATGATGAACAAAAAGGTGACTAACTGAAAACTGTTGGCTAATCCTAACAAGCTTGTGACTGTAATTTGATGCCAGAGAGACTTTTTTTAACAGCACAAATCAGCTCACTTTTTGTACTTCAGTTCTTTCTGGTCAGACTGTGTAAAAACAAAGCTCATATAAACTTCAGTATAGCAGGGCTTCAGACTGGAGTTGGGCGATACAATGATAATATCGTATGCGGTATTGAAAAAATGTGACGTGTCACCTTCAGTACCGTCTGTAAAAAAAAAAAAAAAAATCCCGTCTGGAATGTGCAGTTTTATGTTTACCACTGCAGCCAATAATTAACTCTAAATATATATTCTCAGCCATTTGACAGATATTTAACCTTTATTTTACTGTTAATATGACTTTTTTGAAATTTAAATAAACAACTACTGTAGTCCACAATATCTGAAAACATATAAGCGCTGCTACAGAAAAGTTATGGAGCGCGCCTGAACTCATCATCGCTCCAGATGTGCAGTTTCTTTTGCTTGTGCCTGAAAAATGCGTGGCCGTCCTGTGCATCTGGCACAAAATGAAGCAGGGCTTCAAATAATGTATTTGATGTCTTAAATGAGAAGCCAAACAGCCCTGTATTATATAATAATAAATAAATAAATAAATATATACAGTCCCTGACAAAAGTCTTGTCGCTTATCCATTTTGTAGAAACAAAAGCTTATAACCTGACTTTAAATTAATCAATTGGTTTTAGAAATGACTCAAATGAAAGCTAAAACCCTCCCAAATTATGCTCAATATACTAAAATAAATTTGCTTCACTGAGGAAAGATTGATCATTTAATGAACACAGAAAGGTCAGATTTTGGCAAGACAAAAGTCTTGTCGCCTTGTCATATGATGCACCCAATCCTAGATTACAGCCTCACCTGTGATCAGTTACTGATCAATCAATTAGTGGGTGTGTATAAAAAGAACCCCAGCACACCAAACCTTCACATCAACTGCAACTTGACCTCTGACAGCATGCCTAAGATCCACCCTGAGACCAAAGCGTTAATTATCAAGAGGCTGAAGACCAGATCCACTGCTGAGGTGGCTGACACCTTCAATGTGTCTCAGCGTCAAGTACAAAGAATAAGAAAAAGATCTGAAAAGACTGGAGATGTTTTTGACAAGCCCAGGTCCGGCAGACCCCGCAAGACAACTGCTCAGGAGGACCGTTTGTTGATTCGAACATCCAAGGCCAGCCCCTTTTCCACTGCAGCAGAGCTCCACCAAGCCTGGTCACCTCAAGTCCCTGTGTCAACCAGAACAGTTTGTAGAATTCTGTCTCGAAATGGCCTCCATGGTCGAATCAGTGCACAGAAACCAGCACGAAACAAAAGGCAATTAAAAAACCGTGTGGCATTTGCCAAGGCCCACCGCCTGCTAAAAGGATGGACACTGGAAAAGTGGCAGAAGGTGGATTTCTCAGATGAATCCTCGGTTGAATTACATCACAGCCACCGCAAATATTGCAGGAGACCTACTGGAGCCCGCATGGATCTAAGATTCACCCAGAAAACAGTTAAGTTTGGTGGCGGAAAAATCATGGTCTGGGGTTACATCCAGTATGGGGGTGTGCGAGACATTTGCAGGGTGGAAGGCAATATCAATAGCCTAAAATATCAAGAAGTATTAGCTACCTCTTACATTCCCAACCATAAAAGGGGTCAAATTTTGCAGCAGGATGGTGCTCCATCGCATACTTCTATCTCTACATCAAAGTTCCTCAAGGCGAAGAAGATCAAGGTGCTCCAGGACTGGCCAGCCCAGTCACCAGACATGAACATCATTGAGCATGTCTGGGGTAGAATGAAAGAGGAAGCATGGAAGGCAAAACCAAAGAATCTTGATGAACTCTGGGAGGCATGTAAGACTGCTTTCTTTGCTATTCCTGATGACTTCATCAACAAATTGTATGAATCATTGTCGAACCGCATGGATGCAGTCCTTCAAGCTCATGGAAGTCATACAAGATATTAAATATGGATCTCACAGCACCACTACTTAATTCACTGACGTTATGCAACATATTTTTGTATTTGAAGTAAATTATTTGTTCAATTTTCTGTAGGCGACAAGACTTTTGTCTTGCCAAAATCTGACCTTTCTGTGTTCATTAAATGATCAATCTTTCTTCAGTGAAGCAAATTTATTTTAGTATATTGAGCATAATTTGGGAGGGTTTTAGCTTTCATATGAGACATTTCTAAAACCAATCGATTAATTTAAAGTCAGGTTATAAGCTTTTGTTTCTACAAAATGGATAAGCGACAAGACTTTTGTCAGGGACTATATATATATATATATATATATATATATATATATATATATATATATATATATATATATATATATATATATATATATATATATATATATATATATATATATATATTAATATAATATAATATAATATATATATATATATATATATATATATATATATAATATAATATATATATATATATATATAATATATATATATATATAATATATATTTTATATATATATATATATATAATATATATATTATATATATATTATATATAATATATATTTTATATATATTATATATATATTATATATAATATATATTATATATATATTATATATATTATATATTATATATATATTATATATAATATATTCAGTTTGAATTGTCTTCTTGTGTGTTTTATAATGTTGCTTATTGGTACATTGTGTTTCATAATCAAATCTTCAGCGTTATTTACTGTCACAGTTTCACACATTTGCTCTTGGTTTGGAGTTTCAGATGGTAAAAAAGAAAAAAAGCAGAGTGAGGTGTCAGTGGGCAGGAGCAGACAGGTGCGTGCGAGTGGAGGGGAGAGAGACACATGGCTCAATTAATGCACTTAATGATTTATTCCTCATTGAAATCAGCTAAATTCACATGTTCCTTTAATAAATACGCATTATTTGATCAATTTTACACACTGTGTATGTGCTATTTTAGGAAAAATCTACATTAAAGTAGATTTGCCTTAATTAGGTGGACAGGTGATAATACCGTCTGTCGCGATATAATTAGGGGACTGTATGACAATATTAAAAAATAGATAGGCCCAACTCTACTTCAGACAGAGCAGTGCCTACAGTTGGCATCAAACTCCCATGTTGATGTCATCAGCTGCAAAGTATTAGTTGTTATTATTCCTATATATTCCTAAGCTTTTAACCTTGATTTCTCTCTCGTTTACTTCTCCAGGTAAGTCCTTCTGCAGCCCGTACCATTTGACACGTCACGAGTTGATCCACAGTGGAGATAAGCCGTTCCCCTGCACCGAGGAGGGCTGCAGCCAAGCCTTCACCACAAACTCCAACCGCCTCCGCCACATCGACCGCTTCCACTGTGACACGCAGGAGCCGAGAATGTACGTGTGTGAGTTTGAGGACTGTGGACTCACATTCAAGAAGAACAAACTGCTCAAGTCCCACATGTGTGAACAACATGAGAAACTACCGCCATATCAGTGCACTTTCCAAGGTAAATCTGTTACATTTATTGCTACCGTTGGTTGGGTTCATGGAACTTCATGGCATTCTAAACTGCACATATACTTTAAAGGGCTCATATCGTACTATTTTCTGATATACTGTATGTTATAATGCTGTTTCCTCATCACAAACTTGCCTGGAGTTGTGTTTTGTTTCATTCACACGTTTAACTCACATCCTGCATATTTATACTGAAAAAAGGATTTTTGTTTTAAAATGTCTGTACTTTTGTGTATTAAGAGCTGCTCTAACTATTGCATTTCTCCACTTTGGGATGAATAAAGTAGTATCTTGTGTTAAGGTTGTACAATGAGATTCTCCTTCCCGAGTAAGCTGAAGCGTCATGAGAAGGTGCACAGAGGATACCCGTGTGGGGAGGAGGGCTGTGTGTTTGTGGGGAAGACGTGGACGGAGTTTACAGCTCACAGGAGGGGGCAGCACCGAGCACGTTTCAGCTGTGAGGAGTGTTCTAGAACCTTCAAAGACCAGGCCTGTCTGAAGCAGCACCAGCGGGTTCACAGTGACACACGTCTGGTGCTCAAATGTCCCCGAGGAGACTGCGACCGCACCTTCACCACCGTCTTTAACCTCCAGAGTCATATAAGGTCCTTCCATGAGGAGCTCCGCCCCTTCACCTGTCCTCACCTTGGCTGTGGCCGCAGCTTCGCCATGAAGCAGAGTCTGATGGTGAGTTCTACAGGACTTTTACATGTTTAAGACAGCAGGATGTGCTGATGGAGCAGGAGCCACTATTCTGTATCATTCTCTGGTATTTTCATAAGAAATCTCCAGAAGGGCACAGTGAAATGCTACCAGTAGAGTACCAGAAAACAACAGTTACAAATGTATCTACGGCTCTATGAATCCCAGATCCGCCACAGGGCAGTTCCACGTGCACTGAATGATTCACTTCACACATGCACAGGGAATCATTCAGTGCTTTCAGTGCCCTCTAAGAGAATTTCTAGAAAATGTGGTATATCCCCACACAAATTATTTAATTATGTATGTATTTATTTTCAATGAAGCTCGATTTAATTGGATTCACAAACATTGCGGTTTCTAGATAAATATTAAGGCAGAAATTAGAGGAGTAATAATTAAAAAAAACATATGGTTTAGGTACCGCTATCAAAATCCAGGTAGAAGTATTAAAATCCAGGTAGATGCCCCCAAAAATGTCAAAGGTCCCCAGCCCTACGAGCCATGCCCATAGTTACAAAGTAAACAGCAACATTTGATCATGTATCCTTTATTACAAAATAAGTACATGTGGCATTTTACAATAACCATGCACAAACATGCTAACTTAACAATGCTCTTTATAAGTCATCGTTTGAATTCATTCATAAGAAATGATTTATTCATAAAATTTCTCTTTGTTTGTAGCGTCACGGAGTCATGCACGACCCTGAGAGGAAAAAGATCCGCAAACCTCCAAACAAGCGCTCTCTGGCCTCCAGACTGAGTGGGTTCAAGGACCCAAAGATCTCCAGGAAAACCAGTCTAAACAAAGTCCAGAACGGGCCTTCTACCAGTCCTGGTCTAAATCCTGGTCCAATTCACACAGCAGTCCAGTCTCACGCCAAGAGTCCCAGCCTTGTTCCAAATCCTGTTCCAAATCCTGTTCCAAATCCTGTTCCAAATCCTGTCCCAAATCCTGTCCCAAATCCTGTCCCAAGTCCTGATCCCAATCCCAGTCCAAATCCAGTGCAGAATCCTCATTTGGTGCAGACTTTGGTTGAGACCCCGGTTCTTTCTCAAAAAAAGGAATTAATTTTTGTCTCAAATAATGGACCAAACCCTTCAGTCCAGTCTCCGGCCCGGGATTCTAGTCCTGCTCTGGTCCAGGACTCAGTGGAGCTGGTCTCTCTCCTGCAGGACACCTCTTTGCTGTGTGAGACTCATGTGGCCAACAGCCTCAGTGCCTCTGTTACTGTCTGAACTCAAAACAGGACTTTTATTTTGACATCTCCAAGAATAATGGATCATTCTGTTTGAAAACACACGTCTCTGTAATTGAAGGATTCCTGCACAGCAGGATGGATTCTCATATTTGTGAATTCACAAAGTGTTAAGAGTCCATCTTGGGAGTCTCCCGTAGTGAGGTTCAAACTGGCCCAGCAGCGGGTGGACCAATCACGTCGCAACATTGAGGTTTGTGTGGAAGCCAAAAGTGAAGTGCCCAAACAAACCAAAACAAACATGGCGATGCAGACAAACGGACTTGAGCCGATTTTTGTGGAAAAATATAAAAAATGTAAATATGTAACAATGTATGAAAACATTTTAAATTGTGAAGTAAAATGTTGCTTAAATGATGTGTGTTTTTTTAACCTGTTTTAAATAGAAATGAATTTTTCGGCATCAACAATGATACATAATAATAATAATAATATCAGTAATTCAGTTTATAGAGATGCGTTGTACAGGCATATGGCGTGTGGTACACGCTCTCAGAGTGTGTCCGTGGAGCAGGACTGGGACAACAGCCTGTCCCTAAAGCTCTCCTGTCCAGTGATGGTGCTGTGCAGGGGGTGCTGGGGGTTGTCCAGGATGGACAGGAGCTTGTTTAGGGCCCTCTGCTCAGCCACAGATGTGAGTGAGTCAAGCTCTGCACCCACTACAGATCCTGCCTTCCTCACCAGCTTATCCAACCACACAGTGTCCTTCTTCTTGAGGCTTCTTGAGGCTTTCTCCCTAGAGACCACAGCAGACAATGTCCCTTTCTGTAGAGTAGGCCAGTATTCTTAGTCCAGTCCAGTCTGTGGTTGAGATGTAAGCCCAAATACTTATAACTCCATGTAACATCTACAGTGTCCACCTCAATAGTCACAGGTTGTAGCTGTGGCTTCATCCTCCTGAAGTCCAACACCATCTCTTTGGTCTTTGCAGTGTTCAGCTGAAGGTGGTTAGCCCTGCACTACACTACAAAGTCCTCAGTGAGCTGCCTGTCCTCCCTTTCGTCACATTCCTGAGACACCTCACAATAGCTGTGTCATCAGAGTACTTCTGCATGTGACACAGCTCTGAGTTGTATCTAAAGTCTGATATGTACAGGGTAAACCAGATGTACACGGTTTCCCTTATCAATTCTATCAGTGACAAGGTCCATGCTCCTGCTGTATTTATCCAACCACACCACAACATCTTCAGGTTAACTAGAGACATCTGACCTGCCCCCATCTCAGTCTAACACTACAGGGATACAGGAGGATGGGAGGGCATCTGACACACAGGGTTACAGGAGGACAGGAGCTCACCTCACTACTACTAGTACTGCTGCTACCACTACTTCTGCCACTACTAATTCTACCACCACTACTACTGATACTTTTCACTTTCCAGGGTTTTCCAAGGCTTCTCCCAAGTTCAGATTTGATTTCTAAGATCATATTTTTGTGTGTAAGATCAATGAAAGTGGTCAGAATTAGCTTAATGTAAAGACGACAAGTATTTAAACAAGTAACCTCAGCAAACTACAAAGTATAATGACTTATGTAAAACAAAACTGCTGTAGCCTGTAGTTTAGACGTCTACAAACATGTTCTGAACTGCCCCTGTGTGTCAGATGCCCTCCCTGTGTCTCCATGGGGTTTTAAAGTCTGTGCTCCTTTAGATATGATTAAGTTTGTGTCTTTTGTGTGTGTTTTTCCCCTAAAACACTCTCTCAGAGTTATATAGGCCCCTGCCTCCTCCTGAAATTATGATCAGAGGTGTATACAAGTTATAGTAATGTTACTTCAAAATAATGTTATTCAAGTACAAAGTAGTGGTCCAGCTTTGAAGTTAATGTAATTTGAAGGACAAAACATAAAATAATGCACAAAATCTGGTATTTTCAAAGGATAAACACAAAATCATATGTGAGGGAGCTGCAAGAAACAAATGTTCATCATTTCAGATTGTCACATAAAGCTTTTGTCACTTTAGACTTACAGTGGGAACAGGAACTACAACTTTCACTCAAGTAAGAGTACTGTTAATTCAATCAAAAAGTATTAGTATGCTGCTAGAAAACTACTCTGAAAAGTGTAGTGTCTTTTTCATTGTAAGGAGGAGCAGTGAAAGAGCCGTTTATTGCACCGCTACCTCAGATTTGATTCAGTGTCTGTCTTTTAAAAATACGAGGCGATGTGCATTATTTTATGTTTTGTCCTTCAAATGACATTCACTTCCAAATTAAAAAACAAAATTTAATTCCATTCACATACAGCGCGGTGTCATTTTACATCGTGACGAGTTGCAGTGGAAGTAGAGCAGTTCTCAGATGATTCTCCTGATTGAAGCTCCGGTTTGGATCCTGGACTGGTTTAGAGAAGGACTCACGAGGCCTGGATTTAGGCCGTGGTCTAATTCGGGCCGTGATCGTGACGGTGCGATTTGCAACGAGGTCTAAGAACATGAGTGGACACAAAACACACACGCAATACTCTTCTCTGACCTGACAAAAGAACTACTGTAAAATGTCACACACACACACACACACACGCCTTTTGTATGAATTTTAGCCACTAATAAAAAGTAATATTAATGTTACTAAGAAAAACAATTATGTGCAATGTCCTTTTTTGTGCAAATATATAATAAAAGTGCGTAATTTAATGTGTCTTAAATGTGCATTGTGTAACTTTTCTGCTGGAAGGTCCGTCAAACGCTTTTCTTCGTGGAGATGTTATTGCTTTGTCTGAAATGTTTCACAGTATGGCATTAAACCTTTCTGTCTTCATGGAGACCAAACCAGACCAAGTTACAGGTCAGATCTGTGGAGAGGCGAACCACTCACAGTCAGTTTTTCTAGATATTTTTGAGCTCTAAAACCACCTGTAATTGAATAAATGTAAAGTAGAGCTGTTTAATGTCATACTGTGGAACATTTCAGGCAGAGCAGTGACATCTCCATAGAAACAAGTAAAGGGTGAACCTGAGTGGGTTTATTTTATGGTAACAATTGGGCCTGTTTGCTACAAGACAAATCAACAGTGGTAGAAGGTAATGAATTAAAAGTACTAAAATAAGTAAGCAAATATTTTAGGTATCTGTACTTTACTGAAGTACATTTTACAGTGGATACTTTTTACTTTGATTTTACATTTGAGAGCAGGTATCTGTAAGTTCTGTTCCACTGCATTTTTGAACAGGACTGAAAAGTAAAAGTATTTTTCATTACTTTCTGAGACCTGCAGAAAAGGCTGAGAGGTTTCTTTTTTTTAACACGTTCATAATTTGAGCAAATGAAAATATACAAATAAAAACAGCTAGAAAAAAACAGTTGATTCACTTGTTTCTTCAGCACAAATCTGTATCAAAATCACTACATTCGAAGCCTTATAAGGTCTCAAAATCTGTGCAAAATACTTTGACTTTTTACTCTTTAAGTACATTTTTAAAGAGGTACTTTAATACTTTTTAACGGTATCTGCACTTTTACATAAATAACAAACAATGAGTACTTCTTCCACCACTGCAAATCAAGTTGTTGTTCTGTTTTTCTATTTTGTGTATTCTCTCACACATGCACCATAGTGTCTATAGCCAAAGCACTGGGCTCATACATTTCTGCATGTTTATTTAGACTTGGACTTAGATTTAGGTTTAGGCTTAGACTTACACTTAGAGTTAGACTTACACGTACACTTATTAGACTTAGACTTACACTTAAGAGTTAGACCTACACTTTGAGTTAGACTTACACGTACACTTATTAGACTTAGACTTACACTTATTATTAGACTTACACTTAGACTTAAGAGTTAGACCTACACTTTGAGTTAGAGTTAGACTTAGACTTACATTTAGAGTTAGACTTACACGTACACTTATTAGACTTAGACTTACACTTAGACTTAAGAGTTAGACCTACACTTTGAGTTAGACTTAGACTTACACTTAGACTTAAGAGTTAGACCTACACTTTGAGTTAGACTTAGACTTACACTTAGACTTAAGAGTTAGACTTGGGCTTACAGTTACTTAGGTTTAGAGTTAGACTAGAGTTAGACTTAGGCTTACACTTACACTTAAGAGTTAGACTTGGGCTTAGAATTAGACTTAGAGTTACTTCGGTTTAGAGTTAGACTTAGATTTGGACTTGGACTTGAACTGTATTGATCCACAAGGGAAATTATTTGGACAACCACATGACTGGACACTTTTGGACACTCTGAAAAACCAGAGCTCAGGTTTGGACAGAGACATGCGGGACGCTTCAGGACAAAAAACTTTATTGAGTAAAAGCACGGACACAGGTAGTTCAAAGCAGTTCGAGTAAAAGGCACGTGAGCCTGGGTACAGTTGGACAAACCTTCCTCCAGTATGAATATGAGTCTCATCCCTTTAAACGTGTGCTTCTTCTGGAGACACTGTTTTTGGTCTTCCATTCCGATCTCTGTGCTTTGTTACGGGTAGAATATGCCTGATTTTTCTTATTGCATTAAAGGTGCACTGTGCAACTTGTCTGTTGGAGGGTCCGTCGCCTGCCTAGAATAGTCCACAGTATGTCTATAAACTTCTGAATCTCCACAGAGACTTGCAAACCAAATTACAGGTTCGATTTGTGGAGAGGCGACCCCGCTCACAGCAACAATGAATGACAATTTAAACCAAAACATTAACATCTCCATGGAGACGAACAGGTTCCGGTCTTCTTCCAGAAAAGTTACACAATGCACCTTGTTGTTTCCAGTGTTTATTCCACATTTTTGCATTTAAAAGTCCATTAATTTGTGCTTTTATTTCCAGTTTCTTGATTCTTTTACGTTTCAAGCTGAGGCACATGGGATGCAAAGCTAAAGCTAAGACCAAAACTGTGTATTTTTTAAACATTCACCGTACAGATACAAATATTTGATCATGTATATAAGAAATTGGCACTAGTTTTGTACATTGTTCTGCAAAAGTGAAATCATTATAACCAGTATCGAAGTTTTTCTAGATTTCTAACAGCGGCCTCCAAATACAAAAAGCCTGATCCAACTTTCAATTGCACAGAATCCTTTTTATATGGCAAAGAATTTGGCACTGTGTTTTGGCACTTCATACCTCACCTCACCCCACTTAAACTTTGGTGTGCTTCTTATTTCACAAGTGACTTACTTTTTCTGCTAAGGGAATATTGTTTTGTTCTTAAAGAGGGGGCTTTTATGGGGTATTAACTGCTAACACATAACATATTTAGAGCACCGTGTTGCCTTTTATTGTAACGTGTTTCATTTTCATTTTTGGCTCTGAGTCCGCCCTCCCTTTGCCCTCCGTGCTACGTCACTCCCCCTTCAGAGCGCCATCACAACACAATGAAGGCGCGTCCGTTAATGAAACTACTGCACATCGTGTCAGGTTTGTCAAGTTGTTGTGTGCAGTTTTGTATCATATTTTTGTGTGGGAGCATGGGGGACATAGGCTTGTGGGCGGAGCCTTGTACAGAATCTTACAGCTAACCGTAAGGAGGGTTTGAATAGAGCCTGGGACAGATTGGTAAAATACACAAACATGCATGGATGACATTTAAAACCTCTTCAGGCATGTTTTTGATGAGGGAAAATGTTATAACATGGTAGAAAGCTCCAAAAAGTACATTTTGCATAATACCCCCTCTTTAATTCAAATCACAAGAAACTAAGTAAGTAACTAAAGAGCTGATTACAGACTTGAATACAAAGGTGTGAGGTGATGGTTCTGCTTTTTTGTGTTGCATTTTACAGTTCATTCACATTTTATGCAAAACTTGAACCTCAACAATTTAGCAACAATTTAGACATTTACAGGCACATTTGAACACACTTCTGATGGACTGACATATTATCGTCCCAATACTGTCATGGGGACAGTGCTATTCACTTTTGACAATATTAGCCAGCCCTATTTGATGCCTTGCCTCTTTTAGATACATCACACAAAGTAAACCAGTACAAATACACTTAATACTTGTAATCCCACTGCAGCGGCTCAGTACTCCCACAGTGTGGCGCTGTCCAGACTCTCTGCGCTGGCTTTGAGGGCCCCAGCGTGGTCTCCCTTCAGGTAGTGGCCCCCCACAGCGCGCACCGCCATCTTGTGGAGGTCACAGAAGAAGAGGAGGAAGGGCACAGGGGTGGGGCTGGAGCAGAGCACAGAGAGGTCGGGTCCCACGCTCCAGTACAGGCCCTGGGAGTCTGACACAGGAACACAAGGGACAGGCCATCTTAAACTATGTCTGATCAGTTTAAAGAAACCACACTTTCATTTTCAATTTCTTAAACCTATGTGTGTCCCCAGATACAAGGTACAAGGTAAATCAAACTAAATCAAATAGAGCTTTTACTGATGTAAAAGTGTAATGCTGATTGCTTCTTAATTACAAAAACATTGTTGTGGTCATATCTGATGATCTGTCAAATTCTGACCAGATCATCAGATCTGCCTGCTTTCAGTGCTGGAGACGAGGTGGGCCTAAGGACAGCGAGGGCAAACCTGTCACGTGGCATCAGAGAGGCTAAGAAACAATACTCTAGAAAGATAGCACAGCACGTTAACGACAGCAGAGACACACGGAGTCTGTGGCAGGGGATACAGACCATAACGGACTAAAAGCCAATGCCACAGACTGCTGACAGCTCCACCTCCCTCCCGAAGAACTGAACGAGTTCTTCGCTCGCTTTGAGGCACACAACAGCACCCCAGCACAGAAGACTCCACCCCCTCCAGGTGACCAGGTGCTGGTCAAGTGGTGCAGTAACAACAACCTCTCCCTGAATGTGGAGAAGACAAAGGGGATTGTCGTTGATTTCAGGAGAGAACACACACAGCACGCCCCCCTCACCATCAATGAAGCTGCTGTGGAGAGAGAAAGCAGCACCAAGTTCCTGGGTGTGCATATCTCTGAGGACCTCTCCTGGTCAAAGAACATTGCATCACTGGCCAGTAAAGCCCAACAGTGACTCTACTTCCTTCGCAAGCTGAAGAGAGCCAGAGCCCCAGCTCCCATCATGAGGACCTTCTACAGAGGCACCACAGAGAGCATCCTCACCAGCTGCATCACTGTGTGGTATGGCACGTGTACTGTGTCCTGTCAGAAAAAGCTACACCGAGTAGTGAGAGCAGCTGAGAGGATCATGGGGGTCTCTCTCCCCTCCCTGCAGGACATCTACCACACCCGCCTCACCCGCCAGGCCCTCTGCATTGTGGGTGATCCCACCCACCCATCCAACAGCCTCTTCAGTCTGCTGCCATCAGGAAAGAGACTGAGGAGCCTCCGGGCTAGGACCAGCAGACTGAAAGACAGCTTCATCCACCAAGCTGTCAGGATGCTGAACTCTCTCCCTGCCCTGCCCTCCCTCCCCCTCGGACCCCCACACTCACCACTTCCCTCTCCCGTTGTTCCTAGATGCAAGTGTCCCAGTCTGGTGAACTTACCTAACCTACCTTACTCCTGTGGAGTTCCTCTCCCACTGCTCCACCGTAAATTTTTAAATTTTTAATGCACACTCTGTTTTGCACACTGCTGCTTGAATGACACCATTGAGCTCTAACATGCTACACATTGGGTGTTTTACTTATTTGTATTATATACAAGCCTATTGTATTAGTTGCTATGTACATATGTTATGTTTTTGTCATCATGTTTATTGTCATGTCTATAAGATGTTAAATGTTCACTGTGGGCCTAGGGAGCGCTGCAATTTCAAATCCTGTGTGTGCAACCTGTACATATGGTTTTTGACAATAAAGTTGACTTTGAACTTTGAACTTTAAGATCTCAGAAGTAAAGCAGGGCCAGGCCTGGTTAGTACTAGGATGAGAGACCTCTGGGAATACCAGGTGCCACAGTGGGGCACCAGTGGCAAAAAACTGATGTTGTGTCCTTAGGCAATACATTTCACTCACATTGCCCAGTAAGAAAGTAGAGTGTGTGGGCATGATAGGTTGTGGTCGGACAGGCTGATGGTGTAGACTGGCAGCCCCACTTCCATCAGTCTGCCCCAGGGAAGGCATAGTAACTTACCACTACAGAGTGTGGCGTGACTGAATAAAGCTCTGTAAAGTGTCTTTATGTGTCTAAAAAAGCACTATATAAAACTGATCCATTATTATTATTGTACATGTTGTCCAAGTTGTTTATGTGTTTTGGTTCTCAAGATGATTATCCAATCAGAAAGCAGAATGAGCCTCACATGACTCTCTCATTTGGGTTGCCAGTTCCAGTGCTGAAATCCAATTGATTTAAAACTAAACCCCAGCACCTGCACCAATCCTGACTCAGTGCTAGTGCAGCCTCTGTAGCTCAGTGAGGGAATTCTGGAGGTTCTGAGCTTCACATGAGACCTGTCCATAAACTGAGAATGAGACAAACTTGTGTGTCCTCTATATCTGCAGGTGAAGGCTCTGACAACACAAATTAAACCAGAGTGCAGGCTACATACAGTTCCTTCAAGTTCCCTTGAATCCAACTTAGCAATTATCTGTATTGAGCCTCATTTGAACTGCTCTACTCTTCAGTGCACCAGTTGATATTTTGGGTATAAACCCTTATCAGCTAAGAGTTGACACATTTAGTAAATAATACATCACACAACTGGAAATAGTGAAGTTAGTAGAAGTTTGTGAGAGTACCTTTGATAGCGTAGGCTCCATTGTGGTGCTCGAGCATGAACAGGTCGTAGGAGGCGCGGTTGGAGTCCAGAGTGGGCTGGCCTGGTTTGCGAGCGCCGATAAAACCGTGCTCCCCGCGCAGTACAATGATTGGACGGTTTATCAGCTTCACCAGGAAGTGCTCTGCCTCTCCTGTGCCAGCAGAGGGCAGGTCAGAGCCGCACAGGATTACAGAGACGCTTTATGGACATTAATATTTGTGATGCTAACCTGCGCTGTCCACCGTCGCCGCGAGCTGTCCATTCTTCTTAGCGGTCACATATTTGCCGTTAGCCGCACGCACACGAGCATTACTGTCACTCCACTCCAGCTCGAACAGGCTCTGAGCAGACCTGAGGAGGAAGGAACGTCAGGCTGTTTCATCGAAACCAGACGGTGTAATCCCTCATCTGTCCAGTAGAGGTTCTAATAAATCCTAATGTCTCAAGCCAGTACAACTGAAACCTTCTCTACATCAGGCTGTGTAAACATACTCATCTATGCTCACTTAGCTGCAACGGTATCCATACTGCCATTGTGTCCTCGGGCAAGACACCACGCCCACCTTGTCAATGTATGAATGTGGTGAATGAGTGATTGTTGTGGTCAAATAAGCAGTGGCTGAACAATTGGCTAACCCCCGCCTCCTCCCCATGCTGGGTACTCACTTGTCTAACACCCCCTCCTCCCCATGCTGGGTACTCACTTGTCTAACCCCCCCTCCTCCCCATGCTGGGTACTCACTTGTCTAACCCCCCCTCCTCTCCATGCTGGGTACTCACTTGTCTAACCCCCTCCCCGTGTTGGGTACTCACTTGTCTAACCCCCGCCTCCTCCCCATGCTGGGTACTCACTTGTCTAACCCCCCCTCCTCCCCATGCTGGGTACTCACTTGTCTAACCCCCCCTCCTCTCCATGCTGGGTACTCACTTGTCTAACCCCCTCCCCATGCTAGGTACTCACTTGTCTAACCCCCCCTCCTCTCCATGCTGGGTACTCACTTGTCTAACCCCCTCCCCATGCTGGGTACTCACTTGTCAGTAGCGTTGTTCTGGAGGCCTCCACTCGGGGTGAGGGCCCAGTACTTTCCCGAAGCGGTCTTGAAGGCACACCGGCGCTCCTCTGGGTTCATCTCCAGCTGAAACACTTCCTGGTCCTCCTCCTGGTCCTGATTGGCTGACAGGTCCATGCCTGAGGGTCACATGATCAGTGGTCAGGTTATATGAGCTTTTCTCATGCTGGACATCATCATGTCCATCCCATATGAAACATGAACACACTGCCTAGTGTGAGTGCGGTGTGAGTGTGAGTGTTGATGGTGGTGGTCGGAGGGACCGATGGCACAGACTGGCAGCCATGCTTCTGTCAGTCTGCCCCAGGGCAGCTGTGGTTACAATAGCAGCTTATCACCACCGGGTATGGAGTGAATGAATAATGCACCAAACTGTAAAGCAACTTTAAGCGTCTGGAAAAGACTAATGCAGTATGATTATTATTAGTATGAGTCTGTTATGACACGGCTCACTCGCCTGGGACAAATCTTTATCTCCATCACAGTTCAGTGCTCCTCATCTGTCCCTCCCACTAGCTCAATGATCACGTTTATATATATATATATGTTTATATATATATATAACTTGATCATTGAGCTAGCAACCTTTTGCTCTCTCAGACTCTCCTCTCTCTGGTTGCCCCTCTCCCTCTCTCCTCTCCCTCCTCTGTCTCTCTCCTTTCTTTCTTCCTCTGTCACACTGATTATGAAGTCTAGAGTGATACAGATGGGTGTGTGAGGCACAGCAGCACGTGCAGCACATGTGGATGTGACCTCTGACCTCACACTGACCTTGTCGCGTGGACACGTTCTTGCCGTTTCCCGCGGTGAGCACGACCTGCGCGTGGCTGCGCTCCAGAGCGAACAGCTCATCCTTGCCCGGGCGCGTGCCCTTGCCGCTCTTGAGGGTTCCTGAGGGGCCCGTGGGGGTCAGGTACCGGCCCTCTGCGTCACGGAACGCGACGCTCCCGGAGCGGAACTCCAGAGTGAAGCCGGTTTTCTGGTCCGTGTCCGCGGACAGAGAGCCGTCCGCGCGGAGGAAGCGGTGAGAGCACGTCTGCACGTGGTACCTCTGGTCCCGGTACAGCAGCGTGATCAGACTGTCCACGCCCCACGGCACGTCCCGGTCCGCGCACACATCCCCGCGCGCGCTCAAGTGCACGAAGCGTTTGCGCGCGACACTGTACAGATTGACTTGCGGGTGCACGGCCAGGTGCATGCTCCACTTTTCCGCGGGCGACACGCTGGAGGCGAAGCACGTGATGCGGTCCTGGCTGCCGCCCAGGTACCGCCCGTGCCGCTCGGACTGCAGAGACCACCGCCCGTCCTCGTACGCCGTGATGATGAAGCGGCAGTCCGGAGCGCGCGCCTCGCTGTCGGCGGTCACGTTACCGTCTTTGTCCGCCGCGAGGTACCGGCCCAGGTGCGACACGAGGAACACTGCGCTGCCGTCCTCGCCGCTCTGCTCCAGGGTCCACGTCTGCTTCTTCCGCAGGCCGCTCGCGGACGCGTTCAGCTTGAATCCAAACGCCTCCGCGGTCAGGTACCGGCCCTCGCTGTTGATGAGCCCCAGAGGCAGCTGCAGAGCCCCGGACGTGCACATGCTTTTGGCCGACTCTCACACACACACGTCTGGAGGAAAAGTACTGCTGTACGGAGCGTGTCTGGAAGAGAAGTGGCGCACAAAGTGATGAGGAGGAGAGACAGGGAGGCAGAAGAGGAGAGAGGGAGGGAGAGAGAGCGAGAATGAAGGCGAGGGAGGGAGAGCAAACGAGACAGAAGAGGAGGGAGTGAGTGAGAGCGAGACAGAAGAGAAGGGAGGGAGAGAGAGGGATGAAGAAGAGGAGAGAGGGAGGGAGAGAGAGCGAGAATGAAGGCGAGGGAGGGAGAGAAAACGAGACAGAAGAGGAGGGAGGGAGGGAGAGCGAGACAAGAGGAGGGAGGGAGAGAGAGGGATGAAGAAGAGGAGAGAGGGAGGGAGAGAGATCGAGAATGAAGGAGAGGGAGGGAGAGAAAACGAGACAGAAGAGGAGGGAGGGAGAGCGAGACAAGAGGAGGGAGGGAGAGAGAGGGATGCAGAAGAGGAAGGTGAAAGAGAGAGAGCAAGACTGAAGAGGAGGGAGAGAGAAGGGGGCAGATGGAGAGAAGAGGAGGGAGACAGAGGAATGGAGAGAGAAAGGCTGTGTGTGAGGGTAAGCGCAAGGGAATGATGGAGAGGGAGAGAGCAGGGCAGAGGTGTGTGTCTCCTCCTCTTCCTCCTCAGCCCTCTTTTGCCCTATTAAAGTTAAAGAACCTTTACTTATGCAACTGTGAAGAGCCACATTCATGGTGATACCAAACTGGATCATCATCTCAACAGCCTATAAACATACCCCACAGATTAAAGCTTTTCTCCTGTGTCCAGTGGTGTGATCTTGGGGAGTTTGTCATGCAGTACTGTGCGCTTTCACTAGGGGGCACACATGTCACATATGCCCCTTCTGGCCCTATGGACATGCAGACGAGGTATTAGGTTACACAGTGCTGTTGCTTCAAGTAAAACCACCATAGCAAAAATAAAAGAAACATTTAATACAATTTGATACATACAGTACATAATGAAACAGCAGCGTACAAGGACTGGACCTGCTGACCCCACTGGAGTGACGCTGAAGTTCTGCTCACCTCCACATTGGGCGGAGATGGAGAATCAATCATCGGTGCCATGATCCAAATGAGTCAGCTGAAGGAATGAACAATAAATACTCTAAATGTGTTCACAATGTGTTACAGCATCTCTACCTCAAAACTCCTGTCAGTCATCATATCATTTTTGCACCTTATAGTTTATAACTGAGACTTTTTTATTGCTTTTTTTTTATTTTATTTTGACTTATACATATACACTTATATAATTATATATTATATAATTATGCCTTATTTGTCTGCTACTTATTTAGAATTTATTATTACCATTTGTATTTTTACTCTTTGTTATTATAATATATTGTGATATGTGTATGAGATGTAAGTTACTGTGTCCAAATTATTTCCCTTGTGGATCAATAAAGTTTGTCTAAGTCTAAGTCTAAAATGCTCCAACTTGTGATGTCATCAGGTGGTAATCTGCTCTCTCCTATGTTTTTACACATTAACCAGACTGATTCTACATATTTCAGTGCACAGAATTCCTTAAAGACTCTCTTCCTGCTTTATACTCTTAAAAAACATGAAAAACAGAACTAGTTTGAAACAGTTTGCAGTGGTCCAAAGTTATTCCTCACTTACCATTATGCATTCACTTACCATTATGCATTCACTTACCATTATGCATTCAGAGCGTCCTATTTATTCACAGACATGAGTTCTAAGTGTTTTGAAGGTGATGGAGTGGACTTTGGAACTGTGACGGTAATACTTATTTTATTTTGACTCCATGAGCTGCTTATACAATACATCTGTACTGGGGCAAGACACATTTTTCCTCAAATACATGACCCTTTTTGATGCCTCCCACTTTGGAACCTATTTTTGTTAGCCTCATTTACAATTCTTCAGACAGAACATAGCAGCTCCACGTTTGTTCATTGTGTCCAAAAATATTCAAAGCCTGTCTAGTTTTAGGAGCATGGAAGAAACCAAGAGAATACTTAGCTGCCTGTTGTGGTTGGACGGGTGTAAGCTAAGCATTGGTTTCTGGCCCTTGAGATGTTGCGAGGCTGGGGGTCCGAGTGTGCGGGGGTCTGGGGGCCTCTATCACCTGCACAAACATGACACTATGGGAATATGATCCAGAACAGAGAGTGAGGAGTTCAGACTGTCAGCAACAAGGCAACAAGCTAGATCTGAAAGTACAGCTTCTACATTAAAGGGCCGCTCTTTTCTTATCGGTTATAATGTAGTTTTCTGGAGTTGTGTTTTGTTTCATTCGCACATGTTTAACACACAAACCCTGCATGTTTCAACTGAGTTCTTCTCTCAAACAGAAAACACTCTGTTCCAAGTTGAGATGTCATGTGGTGATACAGGAGGTGCTCCACTGTGTTTTAAACTCCAAACACCTTCACTAGAATCATTTGGACGATTTCAGCCCCAGAGTTGTCAATCTCTACTGAACTAAAGGTCAAAGGTAAATGTTAACTCGAAAACTACTGCTTCATGACATCACAAGGTGGATAATAATAATAATAAAGAGATACTCAAACATAAATGAAACAAAACACAGCTCCAGGTCTGTTTTTGAGGAGAGAACAACTTTATAACATATCTTAAAGCTCACAAGAGTCTATTTTGGGTAATAAAAGCCCTTTAAGGTGCACACTGTGTTCATGGAGGTAACACTTTAGTTGGCAAAGTGGTACTGGGGCATAGTGTTGATACTTTGCAGCTGATGTTATCAACATTCCCTGGGTGTGTGAAGCTAACTGTAAGCACTGCTCTGTCTGAAGCACTGTTACTCAAATTAGAATGAATCTGATCTCAGTTTGAACACAATTTGACTTAGTTGGAACTGCAACAGATGAGATGATTTGTGCTGTTTAACAGGTCTCTCTCACATAACATTACAGTTTCTGGCTACATCAGCCAACAGTTTTCTCAGTTACTCACTTAGTTAGGCACCTTTCTGTTGAAAATCGAACACCTAAAAATGACCATGAACACTCGTATTGATCACAGGCTCCATTTTGAATTTTTTCTTGAGTTTTTCAGAGTTTTCAGATGATTTTAAAATGTATTTGGCAGTGGTTGCTGTGTCACCATGGTAACTGCTGAACATTCCACCAATAAACATACATGTACAACACCCCCAGTGTGATGTCACTGCAAAGTATCAATAGGGTGTAAACCAATATGTGAATGGTGAGGCTGGTCTGTTACATTTAAGGTTAAATATTGTCTGTAATAATCTGATAATAATCTGTAAAATTCATACATCTATATACAATAGAGACGATATATTTCTGGATGTCCCCAAATCCAAATCCAAACATGTACTGTATCTGTTTTTACCAGATCACTGATGTAAGGCACAAGTATGTAGGGCTGTTTTGGTAATCAATCAATCTAGTGATTATTCTTTTAATGAATTGATTAGTTGTTTGGAACCCAAAAAGTCCCTGAACATTTGACTCCATTTGACACATATAAAGCTGACATGAAGCCGCTTGAGGACATCCTAATGGAGTATGTACAGACAGATTGAAAACGGCAGCTGAAATGTCTCCGTTTCAAAACATTGTCCAGATGACAACCTGAAATCAGACAATTTCATCAAAAGCACAAAATGTACCTGTTTCTTACACCATTTTCATGTATTTACTGCTCTATTTGAGTAATAAAACCTCTTATCTCAGCTCATGGCATGTTTTGAGTACCAGTTGATTATATATTACATATGATGTGGTTAATCTTTTAAAGGGCTCATATTACACTATTTTCTGATCTATTTATTATATTATATATTATTATGTTATTGTTATACTTGGAGTTGTGTTTTGTTTCATTCACACATGTTGTACACACAAACCCTGCAGATTTAGGCTGTGTTCTTTTCTCAAAAGAAAAACACTCTGTTCCACCTTGTGATGCCATCTGGTAACCTCTCCAATCCAACTCCAATCTCCACTGAAAAAAAGGTAAAAGGAGCTGTTAACTCGAAAACTACCACTTCATGACATCACATGGTGGAAGAAATATTTTTGAGCTTTAGAAATATAGACCAGCCATAAAGGGTTACTCGAACATCCATCCATCCATCCATTTTCTCCCGCTTAATCCGGCTGGGTCGCGGGGGCAGCACGCTGCCCATTACTCTGTGCACCAGACCCAGACCCCTATGAACCCCTCTGCAGGTGGTGAACCCCTCTGCAGGTGGTGAGCCCACAGGAGGGAGGAATTCCTTGACGGTAAACTGTTCATAGGGGGTGTTGCATGTTTTTGGTTGATGGGGGGAAACCGGAGTACCCGGAGGAAACCCATCCAGACACGGGGAGGAAACATGCAAACTCCACACAGAAAGGCCCGGGCGACCCGGGGATTGAACCCGTAACCTTCTTGCTGTGAGGCATGAGTGTTGCCACTCAGCCACCGTGCCGCCTCGAACATGTGTGAACGAAACAAAACACTCAACTCGGGTATGTTTTTGAGGAGGTAACAACATTTTAACATGACTGAAAGCTCACAAGAATCCATTTTGTGCAATATAGGACCCTACAAGTATGTTTCTATTATTACATAAATGGGGACAACTCTTTTTTAGTGCCCTTAGTGCTTTTACAATGCAGTGATAGGACTGAGGACACAACCCCATTCATTATAATTTGTTCCAGTCAAAACGTTGTTGTTATGATTGCCTCTCTGATCTGCAGGTGAAGACACTGGCAACACTGATTTATAACTCTAGTCGTAGCAGTTTGAAAACTTTATTATAATTTTCAATGGACACAGAGCATGTTGGGATTGCTAAGATTAATTTTCTAAAAGTAATAATAAATAAAATATATATTACCTCATTTAAATAAAATCACGCCTAATTATCAAACTGCATAGACGGAAAACGTTTAGTGAGCTTAACTTTCAAAATAAAACTACGAAACAACAAACTACCGCATAATTTTGTAATTATAAACTAAAACGGCACTACAATCTCAAAAATATATAATGTTATTTAATTTGTTAGCAGTTTGTCTATAAAAATATCCATATTTTGATGTCATTTCACGCTTTATTTTTTTTTATTCTGAAATCACGCGGTCGTTTCCTGCCGCGCCGTTAGCTTCGTTGCTAGCTTGCCTTTGCCTGGTTGCTAGACGACTCGTCAGAAGCGACGTGAAAACAGTAACCTCTCCATGGCAAAAGACAACGGCGTTTCTCCAAAAATATCGCCTCTGACCGCCTGCAATCCTCTACAAGTTCATTTCTAAACCTAAAAGTCCAGCTCGCTTTGGAGCATAGACCAGTCAACATCTGTTTAGCTGCTGCACGATCTGTGTCAATGTTTACAGAGCCATTAGCAAGAGGAGGATAACTAGCCACAAATCTGGACCCTAGCGACTAAAATTTGGAGTAAAATGAGAGAAAAGACACTTTTTAGAGTTTGATCCGGAGCTCTGATCTTTGTGAAGATGTCTCTGGAAGCGAGTGATGTCCTGTCAGACTGCGAGGAGCTGGTGAGGACAACGTGATTGCTGTTCTAACAGTTACTAACGAGTTACTAACGAGATCTGTTTGCGATCTAATAACGACAAAATCACACTGCATGCTTATACCTGAGCTGTATGCCTGCTTACATTTTAATCCGTTGTCTTTCAAAATGCATTGTGAAATATACTTAAATGGACAAGTCTAAACTGTGTAATCAATTAAAGGACTCTAGTGAGCTTTAGGTTATGTTAGAAAGCTGTTATCTCATCAAAAACATACCTGGAGTTGTGTTTTGTTTCATTCACACACGTTTGAGTAATCCTACATTATTAGTCTGTCTACATCTCTCAAGTTCAGAATGCTCTGTTCCACCTTATGATGTCATGAAATTGTAGCTTTCAAGTTAACAGCGACTTTTTACCTTTAGTTGCGTAGAGATTGGCAATTCCAGGGCTGAAATGTTGCAAATGATTCTGTGTGGAGTTTAAAAACACACTTTCTGTATCACCACATGTTTTTGTGATGAGGAAAACAACATTACAACATAGATCAGAAAATGGCGCGTTATGGGTCTTTTAAGAACTAAATACATTTCAGCAGTATTTCTTTGTTTAGCCTCTACCTGCATAGATTGCAAGTTTCCGTCCTCTAAACAATCCACAAAATTTACTGAAAAATACTCACTTTGATATACCAATACAGCTGCCCATAATGTATCACTAAATTTAGTATCACAACGATATGGATATATTTTTGCACACCTGAATGCTATTGTGGAATATATTGTATTTACATTTCTTTTATCTTTTGTAATATTTGCTTGTTATATTGTGAATATCCAGAGAGTTTATAAATAAATTAATTAATCATTGCTAAAAATGTGGTAGTTAGTTTAGACTTTGAGAGGCTGGGAGGAGCCAGGGGGACCAACAATAGAGTTAAAATAGAGTTTTGGAACCGTTTTAAAAATTTTCCTTATTCAAATTTTATTGCCAAACTGCTATTTTTACTTGTAATTGGTTAAGTATTAAATTAATTGGTTAAGTATTAAATTGCATGTATCTCTTCTTCTCTCCAGGTCGAGGAGAGTTTCCGCTTCGCTGATGATTTCCTGGAAAAGGTGACTAACTAAACCATACCATAGCAGTTTAAATACAGCCCTGTAGTGCACGTGTTTGCTCTTATAACGTTCCTCTTTTTTCATCATTAGAAATCCTCTCGGAAGCGAATGGCCAAGCCTCCTCAGTCCCCCAGTAAGAACTCTATGGAATCCCAAAACATTTTCTGAACTACTGAAATTAGTTTGGCCTTATAGCTTAAGCGTTGCATTGATATTGCAAGGATTCATTCTGATGTAGGAAGGAGCTGGAAAATGTTTTTAATCAAACAGATAATGATCATATTTTTTACAATCCATCAGAAACATCAAAACAGAAATTGGTTAAATGTGGGTTGGAGTTCAAATGCAGATGGCCACAACCTGACAGTCCAGGGACACATGTTGTTTGTAGTTATACAGAGTAGTTTATAGTGTAAATGTCTTGATTGAGATTCAAGTGTTGCACAAAAAGTGATGAACCACAAAAGTATAGAAATATCAAATCATATAAATATTACATTGTTTGCTTTTTTAAATGGCTACACAACATTTTTAATTCCCTGTCAAACCCTCCATGTGTTTTAGTTACTATAGTGCAGGGGTCTCCAATCAATTTCCTCCGGTAAAGTGTCTTTACAACACGAAAATGCCACAGAGCTACAGTCCCTGACAAAAGTCTTGTCGCTTATCCATTTTGTAGAAACAAAAGCTTATAACCTGACTTTAAATTAATCGATTGGTTTTAGAAATGTCTCATATGAAAGCTAAAACCCTCCCCAATTATGCTCAATATACTAAAATAAATTTGCTTCACTGAAGAAAGATTGATCATTTAATGAACACAGAAAGGTCAGATTTTGGCAAGACAAAAGTCTTGTCGCCTTGTCATATGATGCACCCAATCCTAGATTACAGCCTCACCTGTGATCAGTTACTGATCAATCAATTAGTGGGTGTGTATAAAAAGAACCCCAGCACACCAGACCTTCACATCAACTGCAACTTGACCTCTGACAACATGCCTAAGATCCACCCTGAGACCAAAGTGTTAATTATCAAGAGGCTGAAGACCAGATCCACTGCTGAGGTGGCTGACACCTTCAATGTGTCTCAGCGTCAAGTACAAAGAATAAGAAAAAGATCTGAAAAGACTGGAGATGTTTTTGACAAGCCCAGGTCCAGCAGACCCCGCAAGACAACTGCTCGGGAGGACCGTTTGTTGATTCGAACATCCAAGGCCAGCCCCTTTTCCACTGCAGCAGAGCTCCACCAGGCCTGGTCACCTAAAGTCCCTGTGTCAACCAGAACAGTTTGTAGAATTCTGTCTCGAAATGGCCTCCATGGTCGAATCAGTGCACAGAAACCAGCACTAAACAAAAGGCAATTAAAAAACCATGTGGCATTTGCCAAGGCCCACAGCCTGCTAAAAGGATGGACACTGGAAAAGTGGCAGAAGGTGGATTTCTCAGATGAATCCTCGGTTGAATTACATCACAGCCGCCGCAAATATTGCAGGAGACCTACTGGAGCTCGCATGGATCCAAGATTCACCCAGAAAACAGTTAAGTTTGGTGGTGGAAAAATCATGGTCTGGGGTTACATCCAGTATGGGGGTGTGCGAGACATTTGCAGGGTGGAAGGCAATATCAATAGCCTAAAATATCAAGAAGTATTAGCTACCTCTTACATTCCCAACCATAAAAGGGGTCAAATTTTGCAGCAGGATGGTGCTCCATCGCATACTTCTATCTCTACATCAAAGTTCCTCAAGGCGAAGAAGATCAAGGTGCTCCAGGACTGCCCAGTCACCAGACATGAACATCATTGAGCATGTCTGGGGTAGAATGAAAGAGGAAGCATGGAAGGCAAAACCAAAGAATCTTGATGAACTCTGGGAGGCATGTAAGACTGCTTTCTTTGCTATTCCTGATGACTTCATCAACAAATTGTATGAATCATTGTCGAACCGCATGGATGCAGTCCTTCAAGCTCATGGAAGTCATACAAGATATTAAATATGGATCTCACAGCACCACTACTTAATTCATTAAGTAGTGGTGCTGTGTTAAGTTATGCAACATATTTTTGTATTTGAAATAAATTATTTGTTCAATTTTCTGTAGGCGACAAGACTTTTGTCTTGCCAAAATCTGACCTTTCTGTGTTCATTAAATGATCAATCTTTCTTCAGTGAAGCAAATTTATTTTAGTATATTGAGCATAATTTGGGAGGGTTTTAGCTTTCATATGAGACATTTCTGAAACCAATCGATTAATTTAAAGTCAGGTTATAAGCTTTTGTTTCTACAAAATGGATAAGCGACAAGACTTTTGTCAGGGACTGTACAAGTTTTAGCGGTCACAGTAAATATAAGAGCCACGGCCTTAGATGAGGTACAGTTAGATGCCTATAAAACATAAACCATTATCCATTTAGTAATGTACAAACTGTACAATGGTCTTTAACTTCTTGGGTTCTTTTTTAAGACAATACAGTGACACAATGTGTGTATACAATACAGTACAATGGTCATAGACATTTAATCAATCATTTGTTACTTATTCATCAGAATACGTGTAATTCAGAAATCCCTTGGCGAGCTACTTGATAGTGGGTGCAGAACTACCGGTAGCTCCAGAGCTACAGGTTGGAGACTCCTGCTATAGTGACTATTAGGGTTGTCAAAAGCATTGAAAATCAGATACCGATATCAATACTAGAACTAATATTTAAACTAGATACCCCCTTTGATTAAAACTGCAAAAAAAAAAAAATCACATTCATGGGACAAAATTTGAGCTTTATCAGAACTAGTATAAGACCTCATGCTTAGATAAAGAAAGTACTTTTTTCATCCTCAATGTGGTATCAAAGTCAAAGTATCGAGTATTGAGTGAATTTCTTAGTATTAAAATTGAGTTTGAAATTTTTGTGTGTGACAACAGCAGTAACCATAGTATATTAAAGGTGCATTATGTAATTTTTCTGGTGGAGGGTCTGTCAAATGCTTTTTGTCCTGAGATGTTATTGCTTCATCTGGAATGTTTCACAGTATGGCATTAAACCTTTCTATCTCCATGGAGACCAAACCAGACCAAGTTAAAGGTCAGATCTGTGGAAAGTCAGTCAGAATACCGTTTTATTTTTCTTGGTATTTTTGAGCAGTAAAACTACCCATAATTGAATAAATGTAAGGTAGATCTGTTTAATGTCACACTGTGGAACATTTCAGGCAGAGTAATGATTTATCCATAGAAACAAGCAGGTGATGGACCCTCAACCAAAAAGTTACACAATGCACCTTTAAGTTATTAAAATTTACCACAATATTTTCTATCACAACAGACCCTTAAAATGTGTTTTAGGACAAATCTATTATTTAAAAGTCATGTAAACTCATATTCTGTTTTACCCTGTGCAGAGTCTCCGTACCTGACCAGCCTGAATGTGAACCCGCGCAGGGCAGCAGTGGCAGCCTGGAGACTCCCACGGGCGTCTCTAGGAGGCAGCAGAGAGGGCACCCCCGGGGACAGGGACACAGGGCCTGCTCGCTCTGCCTTCCTCAGCAACGGCTACGGTACACACAACACAAGGCAGTACACTGACACGTGTTACCCAATGTGCAGGGACTCAGAGGAGCGGCTCACAGAAAACGCTTTCTAGTAAGAAGGATTCAGGCGATGTCACTATTTTGCAAACAAGGGTTCTCAGAAGTATCGAAAATCAGATATTAATCGATACTAAAACTAGTATCAAAACTAGATACTCATTTGAGCAGGTTAGGGTTAGATATAAGGCCACATGGTAATATAGAAGAAAGTACTACCATTTAATGTTGAAAATCACATTCTGCATTGAGTCTATTCCTTAGTATTGAAATTGAGTTTGAAATTTTAATATCATGTCACTATTATAAACTAGCCATAGTTAAAAATACAGATGTAACGATATCCAAATTTCCCGGTACGGTATTTTCACTATACACATCTCACGGTACGATATTTATTGTGATATTTTGTAGAGGCTAACAAAATTGTGAATATACTATGTTTTCCTTTAAAAATGCATTGTCAAGCCTTTGGTTCTGTCATAAGTTAAGATTTAAAAGTGTTTAATAGCAGTTATTTCATCATGTAAAATAAACTAAAACAGAGCAAAGAATGATTGTATATGCAGTTCCCGGTTTCTTTTAGCTATTTCTGCACCATAACAATGAATTTAAGCAAAGAGACTTGATATTCGATATACTGTGACGGCCCAAGATATTTCTGAGAGACTTCTGATGATACGATATCACGATATTTCGGTTATGGTTACATCCCTAGTTTAAAATGGAGCTAGAGAGTGTGTCAGAATTTTGTTGTATAATTATATTCTAATTCACCTTTTTGCGTTTTACTTACTTTAGCTGTTTTATCCTGTATTAGATACATTTTGAATTGTCCTGCATTTTAGGTATGAGTGTCAGAAAATGTCTATTTTCATCTGCCACCTATCACCACCCACTGCTCTATACTTGTAAAAGTTTTAATAATTTCAAATTTGATTTTGACACTAAGGAATAAACTCAATACCAATTCCAATACCACTCTAATAATAATAATAAAAAAACACTCTTTCTTAGTGAATAGAAGTGATTTTCTGCATTAAATGGTAGTATTTTCTTTTTTATTCCCATGTGGTCTTGTATCTGTATAATCCCTCAATGGTCCAGGCAGGTTCATTTCTCTTTTTTTTTTTAGTATCAGTACTTGCTCAGATGAGTATTTCATTTCGAATCTACTTTTAGTATTGATTAGTGTCTGATTTTCAATTCTTTTGACAACCTTAACTCGTGTCATTCTCAAATGTTAAAATAATTATAACATCAATAGTTTTCAATGACCAGACAGTGAAATCCTGTACAGTTATCAGCATATGTAATAATAAAGCATATGCATTTAAAAAATACATCTGGTGTCATGTGTAATTATGGCCTGTATTGTGTGCCATGCTCAGTATCACATATTTAAAGGAATCATGACTAGAAACAACTTGTTTGTGAAAGTGGAAATGATGGTACTTTGTAAATTGCAGCCTTTGTGATTTGCTAATTGCGTCCATGCAAACTGCGATTTATCTTGCAGCCGTACCAAGTGGGACTAAACCCATGAACAAAGTGTGTATTATTCTGTTATGCTTTGAATGGTCCAGTCTTCAAAATGTCCCCAAAGGATGTACATTTCCAGCCTTTTCAAAAAGAGTGCAAGTGCAGACTTGATGCTTGTCCAATGTGACATTGAACTGTGAAAACCCATTGTAGTCTCGTGTGTGTTGCAGACGTGACTCCGATGATCAGAGCTGAGTGTAACGTCTCACCAGAGCTGCTCAAGAAGAACTTCAGAAAACAGCAAAGACTTCTCCACTCTGCAGCCAATGGTACGCCCCGCTCCTCAGCACTCTCACAGCAAAGTCAATGCAAAAAAACAGCTATTTTTTTCCGTTACCGTTAGCTGTAAGATTCTGTTACGCTTTTCAATGCTCCACCCACAACCCTACGTC
This sequence comes from Taenioides sp. WSHXM2023, assembly GCA_029959045.1. NCBI lineage: Eukaryota > Metazoa > Chordata > Actinopteri > Gobiiformes > Gobiidae > Taenioides > Taenioides sp. WSHXM2023. The sequence goes on from CM057090.1 coordinate 32,970,292, forward strand.
ACCCATGCTCCCACACGACAATTCTCTATAAATATACAAAAACATGATACAAAACTGTACACAACTTGACAAACCTGATTCAAAATAATGAAAGATAACATGGTGATTTGTGTACCCCATAGAGTACCCCTCTTTAAAGAACACATATGATGCATTCTTGTGGCTTTAATTTCCGTTTAAACATGCTTTTGGTCACTTTGGGGTAATTATTTCACATTTTCCAACTTTGGAACATATACTTTATAAACTTCGCCTGTTTCCAATGAGGCATTTAGGCACTGGAGCTCCCTCTGCTGTCAGCAACGGGAACAAACATTAGAAAGTAAACATTTAAAGTCCTTATCCCCCGTGAATGCTCTGCAAGTCCTGTGATGGTTTATTGGCTTAAAAACAGTGTAAGAGAAGTCAGAGTTTTACCCGTGACACAACAATCTGGGGAAAATGCAAACAGAGCGTTTTTGAGGCTCAGAGAAGACGGTTTTGGATTAATGGATTCAGAAACAAGCGTGAATGAAACCGAATACAAATCCATGTATGTTTTTGACGAGGGGACAACAGTATAACATGGTTCAAAGGTAAAAAAAATATGTGTACTTTAGTTTATTACTAAATACCAGTAGTCTTCTTTAAATTGTGTGTGTGTAAATTGTGTTTTAGGCTTCACAGCATCTGACTTCAGAGACAAAGAGGACATGCACGAAGAGATCATCCGCCTGAAGAAGGTAACATACACATATTCCAAACAGCAGGGCTCGGATTATATGTCAAAAATTTGCAAGACCCGTTTGTTTGTTTTAAGTGTGCCACCCGTCCATAGAGATGCATTTGTCCGAACAGAATAAAAAAATCAACAAGAGGAGTGGAATAAACCGATATAAAAACTGGTATACTCATAACTAAACGTGGTCAATGTTAGTTAATGTTAAAGTACTCAAGTATTTGCTGTAGAAATGACTTAAGTACTGAAAGTGTTTTTTTTTACAAATCTTTTCAAGTGCTGTGAATGTTAACTTTTGCAGCTTCAAAAGTGATAAAAGGTGACTTCAAAAGACAAATGCAAACAGTATTTTGGTTTATACTTGGTTTATACTGTTCAGTTTAATGCTGTGATTAGATTAGACAGACTAAAAGACATATTTGGTTAGAATGGGTAAATTGCAGTTCAGTTACCCTGCATGTTGTATATTTCCCTAAAAGTTACAACAAACCGTCTAATCAGTGACATCACAGGGGGAAAAAACTCTTACTGTGTGAGTCGGCAGCAGCACATCAAGCCTCTGGAGTGACTAAAGGCTTTAAAAAAACTCCTCCACTTAAATACTTTGTACTTTGAGCCTTTATAGAAACGTAGTGAAGTAGAGAGTATTATATTTGTATTCCAAATGTAGTGGAATTAAAGTAATAAGTACTCAACTAAAATACGACTTAAGTACAGTATAGATGCTCAAAATCTGTAAAGTGCTTACAATACAATACAATCCCATGGCCAGAGCAATTCACAGTTCCGACAATTTTGAATGAATGCTGAGTTTAGTATTTAACATTTTCAAATTTCACTAATAATTCTGTGTGATGGTACAATCCCAAGCTTATGTGTGACATCTGAACAGCATAACCCTGTGTGTGTGCGTGTGTGTGTGTCCTCCTCCAGAGCCTCCACGCACACAAGGCCGACAACAGGCAAATGAGAGCCAAAGTGCGTCGCCTAGAGGAAGACAACGCCAAGCGTGAGAAGCAGATCGAGGAGCTGCTGGATCCCACCAAAGTCAGTTCAACCGATACAGTGTCGTGATTAGGCGCTATACGAAAATACTGATGTGTGCGTGTTTTCAGGGAGCAGAGTTTACCCGCAGTTTGGTGGATAAGAAGAGAGAAGGCAGTGTGGTGAGTCCAAGCACTTCATACCTTTAAGTAATAGTACTGAACTGTACGTAAGATTTTGATTTTACATTCCATAAACTTGACCCATCTGTGTCCCCAGATACGAGATAAACATGTTCAAATCAAATACAGCTTTTACTGATTCTAATGCTGATTTATTCAAACAAAAACACTGGACAGGATGGATAAATTGTTTATGTTAACATTTGGTGATCAGGAAGCAGAATGAGCCTCACATGACTCTCTCATTTGGGTTGCCAGTTCCAATGCTGAAATCCAGTTGGTTTAAACCTAAAATGCCTCTCTCTGATCTGAACAGTCACTACCTAAACCCCAGCACCCGCAGCCAGTCATGAATCAGTGCTAGTGCAGCCTCTGCAGGTCAGGGAGGGAATTCTGGAGGTTCTGAGCTTCACATGAGCCACGATCTGTCCATATACAAAGAAAAACCTTGTCCTCTATTTGCAGGTTAAGACTCTGTTCACCAAATCTGTTGTGATTGTAAAACCTTTCTGTAAACACTAAGAGCACAGACTAGATAGAGTTAAAGTATGACATTTTAAGTTTTGTAAATGTAAATGTGCGTGTGGGCTCCAGCAGGTCAGCAACATCGAATCAGCAACATGACTCAAAGTTCAGATATTGGTTAAATTATGTCAGGCAAGTACGGTAGTAACTGTGGTTAAGCTTAGGGTCAGTCTCCAGGAAATAAATGTCTGTGTAATGACCCCGCAAAGTGAAAACTTTCTGCAATATACGTGTGTGCAGGTGGTGAATGGACTGAAGCAGCGCATACTCAAACTGGAGCAGCAGTGCAGGGAGAAGGAGAGTGCTCTCAGGTATGGTATTGGAGCACTGGAAATGGAGACCAAATCTAAACCTATACCAAAAAAATGAGAGGTTACCACAAACAGTTAGCACCATGCAGCTGACACTTTCATTCATTATGCATGTACACTTCTCCAGACTTATTCAGCTCACCTTAATCACCTCATTTCTTATGTTTTCAGAGTTTTCAGATAGGCCTGTCTTGATAAAAATAAATAAATAAATAAATACATAAATAAATGCAGTGTATTGCTGTAAATATAGACGATATATGATAATATTGAAACCAAACCATAAAGCAGAATTATCCCCCAAAAAACAATTCTAAATGTACAATATTGTTAAAAAAATGTGAGCTGTTATAAATAAACAGAATGAAACACTTTAGTAGTTAGTTTGTGTCTATAATGTATTTATAAAGGTCATAATTCAACCTTCTACAGCTCAAATCTTATCACAGAACAGAAGAATAACCCAAATTGTCCCACTAGTGCAAAGAAAAAGTCGCCAAGATAAATATCAACCCCCCCAAAATAACAGTTCCATCTGTCATGTAGTGAACGATAAGTTGATAACGTTTTTGACAGTGTTTGATGTGTGCATTGTGTCCCCGTGGTAACTGCTGAACATTCTACTGTAGAGATGCATGTAGACGCCCCCATCGCGATGTCACTGCGTCACTGTATCAACTGTGAAAATCACACTTTTCCTCTGAAATGACCCAGTGAGTGCAGTCATTACTGTCACAGTGTAATTAAACAAGGCTCTGCTATTGAGACTATGGATATTTGTGATAGTTGTGTTAATGTGATGGCATATTATTCTAAACTGCCCATTATTTAAAGTTGTTTAAGGAGTCGTCGATACAATACATACCTCAGTACATAGGCCACGATACGATATATATCTCGATACAGTGCGCTTTCGATTTGATACGATATATTATATCAAATCGATTCGATGCGGTTCAATAAAAAATAAAGGCTAAATCATGGCCGTGAAACTAAAAGTCTTTGTTAAACCACTTCTTGTGCAAAGTTCATATGAAACACACCCATTTTATTCATCAAAACAGTTAAAATGTCAAATGTGTCGCATGAACGGGTTTCCTTCCTCTAAACAAACAACAAAACTGTAGCACTGTAACAAAATAATTTAGTAAACTATACCTTAAAATAGTCTTGGTGATATATCGATACAGCAGCCCACGATATCGATACTGTATCATCACATTAAACGATACGATATATTGATATTTTTGCACACCCCCTAGTTATAGGTCATATTTAAGATGAGTTCTTCTCTCAGACAGAAAACACTCCACACCATAGACTGTATAAAGAAGAGGACTTAAGCGAGTGTGACGTCACCCACAGCGTTCGGCTCCGCTCACATGAAACTCGAGGTTAAAGGGGCGAATTTGGAGGTCCATATTATGAATCTGATTTTTTTAATGGACAAAATAGTGAAATAAAAACACCAGGATGACGTAGAGCGGGTTAATACAAACATTTTAAGACCAAAATGACGAGGCTCACAGCAGCAGGTACAGAGAGAGAGGCCACAATATTCTAATGTTAGTCAATGGGAGCCAGAGTCAGAAGGAGCCGGAAGAGCCACATGTGAACTTCCTATTTGGAACGCGGCAGCTAGAGTGTTAGCTATGTCCGTTTATATATACAGTCTATGGTTCAACCTTGTGATATGAAGTGGTAATAAAGGAAGTGCTCCATCGTGTTTTTAAACTCCATACACCTTCACTAGAATCATAATAATTTCAGCCTTGGAATTGTCAGTCTCTACTGAACTAAAGGTAAAAGGAGCTTCATGACATCACAAGGTGGAACAGAGCATTTTGAGCTTTGGAGATGTAGACAGACTAATAATAAAGGGTTACTAAAACGTGTGAATGAAACAAAAAAAACACTCGAGGTCTCTTTTTGAGGAGGTAACAGTATTATAACATGGCTTAAACCTCACAAGAGTCAATTTTGCATAATATTGGACCCTTAACCGTCATAATGCAGATGTTTTGTCCTGATTTATTGTTAATATTTGTGAGAGTAAAACTAGCACAAAGGGCAATGTCTTAGGGGACTGTCAAGCTGTGTTTTTTGTGTGTGTTTTTTTTAATCCTACTATGACAGTTTGACTTGTAGCTACTATATTCATATGGAACATTTGTGGATCCATCTATGGTGTTTTCTGTTTTTAGTAAACTTCAGAGTGAGCTGAGGACGACCAACCTGGAGGAGCTGAAGATCACTGTGGAGGTCTACTTTGAGGAGGTGAGAGCAGCTGTGGGAAATGCATGCTCCTGACGGTTTTATTACAGATATGAGATGTTTTATGTTTATTTGAGATTACAAGTGAAGAGTCATTTGTAAAATACGTCTTGGTCTGTTTTAGATCCAAAGACTTAAGACGCTCCTGGATGCTGCAGAGAAAAGGTACCGCTTTTTGATCACGGGTTACATCAGGGAGGGCATCCTTTGTAAAAACTGTTCGATGTGTAGTTGGGTTGACTCCTAACTGACCTGTAAACTGTACGATGGGAACAATTTTCTTTTATCACAGTGTACCATGACATTATTCTGCTGCAGAGGAATTGTAAATGGGTTTTTGTCTCTACATTTGACAGGAACTGGCCTGAAATATATTTGTAGTTTCTTTTAGAACCACAGAGGCGCCCTCTACAGTTAAGCTATTAATTTCACATTCCCATATATCTCATTGGAATATATATTAATTCATATTGCAAATAATCCTTTATTATTAGATCAACAACATCGTTTAAAGTGCCCATATTATACTATTTTCTGGTCCATGCTTTAATGGTGTTTCCTCATCACAAACAGACCTGGAGTTGTGTTTTGTTTCATTCACACATGTTTAACACACAAACCCTGCAGATTTAGGCTGAGCTCATCCCTCAGACTGACTGGTGGTAATACCAAAAGTGCTCCACTGTGCTTTTAAACTCCATTCACTTCACTAGAATCATTTGGGTAACGGTAAAAGGAGCTGTTCACTTGAAAACGACAGCTTCATGACATCATAAGGCAGAACAGAGCATTTTGAGCTTTGAAGATGTAGACAGACTAATAATAATAAAGGATTACTCAAACGTGTGAATGAAATAAAGCAACTCTGACAACATTATAACATGGGTTTAAGATAGAGCAGACCTGGGCATTGTCCAGCTCCCGGGCCACATATGGCCCTTTGGTTGACTCTGACCGGTCCATTTAAGCTCATTTGGAATTACAAAATAAACATATTTTATGATTTTACCTCATGCATGGACTAAAGCTGCATTGCTTTTATTTTAGAGGTGTTTTTTTAAATGAAATTTTGTGTAAGACAACCTCACTTTTTCATTGCTTAGTCATAACATACACTCTTCCCAGTCTCACCAGCGCGTCAAAACAATGCTATTTAATGCTTTTTATAAAGAAATACAATTCATATTATGCAGAATTGAGTTTCTGGCCTGGCCCTCCACAATATTTCCTGTTCTCATGTGGCCCCATGAAAAAAAATAATTGCCCACCCCTGAGTTAGAGCCTGGCAAGTATTAACAGTGGTTAAAGTTAGGGTCAGTCTTCAGGAAATAATAAATGTAATGTCCCCACAAAGTTTGGAAATGTAACAGAAATGTGTGCGTGTGCGTGTGTGTGTGTGTGGGTGCGTGCGTGTGTGTGTCCGTGTCCGTGTGCGTGTGCGTGTAGCTGCCGAGCGGAGAGTAAGTGCTCCCAGCGCCAGCAGAGGGCACTCAACTCCACAGTCCTGCGTCTGACAGAGAGAGTGAGCCAACTGCAGCAGGAGAACAGGGAGCTGAGGGAGGAGCTGAGCACGGAGCACCCCACTGGAGGGCCCACAGGTCAGGTACCCTCACACCTCACCTCTCGCCTGTCACCTGTCACCTGTCACCTGTCACCTGTGAGGGATATACAGGACAGGTACCCAAACCTGTCACCTCTCACGTGTTGGAGGTATACATGGGTGTCAGCAGAGGTGGGTAGAGTAGCCAAGATTGCACTCAAGTAAGAGTAACATTACTTCAAAATAATATTACTCAGATGGTAGTACAAAGTAGTGGTCCAAATTAAATAAAGCACAAAATCTGGCATTTTCAAAGGACAGACACAAAAATGAGACACAAAAATGAGCCAAAAATCACATCTGAAGGAGTGGAGCAAGAAACACAAATGTTCAAATCATTTCATATTGTCACATAAAGCTTTTGTCAGTTGATGATGAACCACAATTTTTACTCAAGTAAGAGTACTGTTACTTCAATCAAAATATAAGTCAAGCAGAAAAGTTGAAAAGCACTGTGAAAGGTACAATTTCTTTCTTCAAGTCAGTGTAAGTGAATAAATGCAAGTGAGTACTACCTGCCTCTGGTAATGAGCCACTCAGATTATGATTACGTGATACATCTTATTTAACTAAATTGGGAAATGACTTCTTTTTTTCCAAACATGATCCAGTATTAGATGTGTTTTGTGTGTTTGTGTGCAGGTTACAGGGAGTGGAGTAAACAGAGGCTGCTCAGGAGGTTGCTCGAGCTTGAGCGGGTGAGTTCACGTGTTGGGTGCTTCTCACTCGATCCATTTCAATAAAACTCCCCTCTCATCCAATCAGAGGCTAGAAGACAGGAAGAGGCCCGCCCACCCGGAGAGGAGCACAGCGCTATTGGACCGGGAGGTTCAGACGGCAGCCAGTGAGATGCCAGACAGGACACGGCCATTCACCATGGCAACAGAGGCAGGGATCTCCGTGGCAACCATGACCGAGGCCGGGGAGGAGGAGCCCGCGCTGAAAGGACACCACAGCCAATGGGAGCAGGAGAGGGCGGAGCTACTGGAGAGGCTGAGGAGGAAAGAGTGAGTGGAGGGTTCAGAATGGCCCCGATTAGACTTTCCTAATTTGATTTTATGTGATAATTATTTGGAGTCACATTTTTGAATTTTATTAAAACAGGAAACTCCATAGAAACTCTTTATTCTTTTTCACCTTTTCTAATTTTAGCTTTTGGGTTGGTTTGCATGTATAACAAAATTATTTTGTTTATTTATTAACAATTTAATATATATAATATAGTCTTTTTTTTTTTTTTTTTAGCTTTCTACTAAAAAATGTTGTTTTCTCATCCACACGTGCCTGAAGAGTTTTTAGTTGTCATCCATGCGTGTTTGAGTAACATTTTGTTCAAATACATGGGGAAAATGAGGTACAGGCCCTTTAAAAGAAAAGTTCCCACGTGCCAAAGCTATTTTAGGCTGTCCATGTGGTAGAAAAGCTAGCTAATATTTGATGGCATCCTTTTAAAGCAAAATGTTGTGTTTCAGAGAAGAGCTGGAGCGACTGAAGAGTGAAGGAGAGACGCGAGAAAGGGAGATGGAAGAGTGGAAGAGTGGACAGATGAGTGAACGGGCCCAAGAGACCAAACAGCACAAGTACATGGGGTCTATTTATATCACAGTGACTCTAACATGTATATGTTTTAATACGAGATTATAAAACACTAAAAAGGAATGTTGACCCTAAATAAATGTTTGTCACCTTTTTACAGTGAATTGTATTGATCCAAAACAAATGGTTTAGGTTTGAAGTTTATTCCTTTAGCTTATATACATTACTAAAGGTGAAATCATATATTTATTGGAGGTGGACATTTCAGTAAATGTAAGATTAACCTTCAAATGAAGATCTTTCCACATAGATTTCAAACATGTATCTATATCAATAAAAATGTATAAAAATATAAAACAAAGGAGGCTTCCTACTACTAGATTTAGCCATAAAGGCTCATTGTGGCCATACCAGCTTGTCAAAGCCTGATCCCGTCAGATCTCAGAAGCTAAGCAAGGCCGGGCCTGGTTAGTACTTGGATGGGAGACCACTGGGAAAATCAGGTGCCACAGTGGGGCGCCAGTCAAAAAAGCTGTCGTTGTGTTCTTAGGCAAGGCACTTCACCCACATTGCCTAGTATGAAAGTGGTGTGTGCGTGAGTGATGGTGGTGGTCGGAGGGGCCGATGGCGCAGATTGGCAGCCTCGCTTCCGTCAGTCTGCCCCAGGGCAGCTGTGGCTACAGTAGTAGCTTACCATCACCAAGTGTGGAATGAATGAATAATGCCCTGTAAAGCGTCTTTGAGTGTCCTGAAAAGCGCTATATAAAACTGATGCATTATTATTATTATTATTTCCATGTGTAGTAGGGCCTGGAATAAGGTGACACCCAGGTATCACCACCAGGCAAACTTACAGACCTGATCTGTGGAGAGGCAAGCACAGAAATCCATATGTTTCAGTAGTAATTGAAGTAAAGTTTATGTCCATAGAGACAATAAGTAACATAGCCCTGTCAAAAAGTTACACTGTGCAGCTTTAAAGGTTCTGTATTACACAAAATTTACAAGATTGGCTGTTACTTCATCAAAAACATTCCTGGAGTGTTTTGTTTCATTCACACATGTTTGAGTAATCCTTTAATGCAACTCCAAAATGCTCTGTTCCACTTTTATGATGTCATGAAGTAGTAGTTTTCAAATTAACAGCTACCTTTGACCTTTTGTTCAGTCGAGATTTTAGTAGAGAAATTATCAAAATGATTCTAATGAAGGTGTGTGGAGTTCAAAAACACAGTGGTGGAGCACTTCCTGTACTACCACATGACATCACAGTGGAGTGTTTTCTGTTTGAGAGAAAACGAGAGAAGTTTGTGTGTTTAAACATGTGTGAATGAAACAAAACACAACTCCAGGTATTTTTTTGATGAGGAAATAATGTTATAACACAAATCAGAAAATGGTGACCCTTTAAAGTTTCCAATTTGAGGTGATTTAACAAAGTAAAAAAAAAAAAGAAAAAAACATATTCAGCATGTCTAGTTATCATGTCTATAAAATCCTGAACTTTTTTTTTGGCAGACAGGAGATGGAGGTGCTATGGTCCAAGCTCCAGAGTCTGGAGGAGGAGAGGGAGCGTGCTGCCCTCACCTCCCCCCTCCGCCTCTCACATGGAGCAGGTGAAGGGCCCGGCGACAGAGGGGAGCCCCATGGAGACAGAGGGGAGCCCCATGGAGACAGAGGGGATGGACACAAACACCCAGGGACAGAGGCTCGGAGGAGGGATCGGGCAGCTCGGGTCATCCAGAGGGCCTGGAGGTCACACAGGGACATGGTCGGTCACAGCTTTTATCTTCTTGTTTAGTCATTTTCTTATGGTTTAAAAACATCATATTATAGTGTGCAAGGGACAGCATCATGGTAACACAATATAACAGTAGAACAGACAAACTCACACACACACACACACACACACACACACACTCCAATAAAACGATTGCTTAACACTGTAATGATTGGACTTTATTAAAGATGAGGTATTATGAAAAATCAACTTTTTGGACTTTACTGTGTCATGTTCCCACATCAAAAATATGCCTGAAGCAGCTTTAGATGTCATCCATACATGTTTGAGCAATCCAGTGATCTCTCTCTGGGCATAGGAAGTTCACATGTGGCTCTTCCGGCTCCTTCTGACTCTGGCTCCCATTGATTTACATTAGAATATTGTGGCCCCTTTCTCTGTAATTGCTGCTGTGAGCCTCATCATTTTGGTCTTAAAATGTTCATATTAACCCGCTCTACATGATCCTGGGGTTTTTATTTCGTCATTTTGTCCGTAAATAAATCCTAATATGGAACTCGGCTCCAAATTTGCCTCTGTAACTGCTTCGACTGGAGCCGAACGCTGTGGGTGACGTCACACTCCCGTAGTCCACTTCTTTATACGGTCTATGGTTCAAACCCTCATTACGGTTAGCTGTAAGATTGTGTAAGATTTAGCCCACACATCAAAAAAGTCACTTCAGGCATGTTTCTGAAGAGGGAGCAACGTTACAACATGGTAGAAAACTCCAGAAAGTAAAGCTACAATACAAATACACAACACAAATAAGTATGTGTTTCAACTAAACAACAACAGAAAGCAGAGGTGGAGAAAAGCTCTGCCTCCTGCAGTAGAATAACAGTTACGTAATGACACTTTGCTGTGTGTCCAGAGGTCTGTCAGGAGAGAAACACACTGGCCTACATTCATCCTCATCTCTTCTCTCTCTTCTTTTATGCCTCTTTCTCTTCTCTCTCCCCCTTTTCATCTCTTTTTCTTCTCCCTCTTGTCTATTCTCTCTCCTCACTTTTGTCCTCTCTCTTCTCTCTTATTTCTCCTCTTTTCTATTTTCTCTCTCGTCTCTTTCTCTCTCTCACCTTTTTCGCCTCACCTCTCTATCCTGTTCTCTCTCTCTCTCTCTCTCTCCCTTCTTTTTCATTCTCACTCCTCTCTTTCCCCTCTATTGTGTCTCCTCTTTTCTATTCTCTCTTCTTTTCTACTCCCTCCTCTCCTCTTCTCTCTCTCCCCTTTCCTATTCTCTCTCTCCTCTTATCTCTTTGCTTTTTCACCTCCTCATTCTTCACTTCTCCTCCCTCTTCTCCATTTTCTTTCCTCACTCTCCTCTTCTCTCTCTCTCTCTCTTCTTTTCTACTCTCTCTCTCCTCTTCTCTCTTCTTATCTCTCCTCTTTTTGCTCCTTCTCTCCTCATTTCTATTCTCTCTCTACTTATTCTCTCTCTCTCCCTTCTTTTCCATTTTCACTCCTCCCTCCCCTCTGTCTTCTCTCCTCTTTTCTATTCTCTCGTCTTTTCTCCTCGCCTCTTTTCTCTCTCTCTCACCTTTTCTATTCTTTCTCCTCTTTTCCCCTTTTCACCTCCCTCTCACCTCTTCTCTCTTCCCTTTTCACCTCCCCTCTCTCCTCTTCTCTTTCCTCCCTCTTCTCTATTCTCTTTCCTCACTCTCCTCTTTTCTCTCTCTTTCTCTCTCTCTCTCTCTCTTTCGCTCTCTCCTTCTCTCTATTCATTTCTATTCTCTCTCCTCTCTCTCTCCTCTATCTTCTCTCCTCTTTTCTGTTCTCTCCTATTCTCTTATTGCTCCTTCTCTTGCCTTTTCACTTTTCCCTTCACTTTTCTCTCCTTCTCTCTCCTCTTGTCACTCTCCTCTTTTCTTTCTCTCCCCTTTTCTGTTCTCTCTCTCCTCTTCTCTCTTCCCATTTTCGCCTCCCCTCTCTCCTCTTCTCTTCTCCTCCCTCTTCTCTATTGTCTTTCCTCACTCTCCTCTTTTCTCTCTGTCTTTCTCTCTCTCTCCTTTTCTATTCTCTCCCCTCTCTCTCCTCCATCTCCTCTTTTCTGTTCTCTGTCCTCTTCTCCTATTGCTCCTTCTCTTGTCTTTTCACTTTTCTCTTCACTTCTCTCTCCTTCTCTCTCCTCTGTTTTCTCTCCTCTCTCTCCCCTCCTCTTCTCTTTCTCTTTCTCTGTCTTTCTCTTTCTCAGGACGTGGTGTTGTTGCAGTCCACACTCAGAGGCCATCTTTACAGACAGTCTCAACTTAAGGTGGGACTACAAAAACGGACAGACTCAAATCATCTTTAAAAAACAACCAAAAAGAGAAGAAGAGAGAATAAAAAGGAGAGAGAGAGAAAAGAAGACAGTGAGGAGAGAGAACAGAGACGAGGGAGGAGAGAGGAGAGGTGAAAAAGGGAAGAGAGAAGAGGAGATGGAGAATAGAAAAGATGAGAGAAGATAGAGGGGAGGGAGAGGAGTGAGAATGGAAAAGAAGGGAGAGAGAACAGGAGCGAGAGGGGAGGTGAAAAGGGGTGAGAAAGAGTAGAGAGAGAATAGAAAAGAGGAGAGAAGAGAGGAGAGAGAAATGAAAAGGGGGGAGAGAGTGAAAAGAGGAGAGTGAGGAAAGAGGATAGGGAAGAGAGAAGAGAGAGAATAGAAAAGAGGAGAGACGACAGAGGGGAGTGAGAATGGAAAAGGGAGAGTGAGAACAGGATAGGAGAGGTGAGGTGAAAAATGTGAGAGAGAGAAGAGAGAGAAAAGAGGAGAAATAAGAGAGGACAAAAGTGAGGCGAGAGAATAGACAAGAGGGAGAAGAGAAAGAGGAGATGAAAAGGGGGAGAGAGAGAAGAGAAAGAGGCATAAAAGAAAAGATAAGGCTCAAATCATCTTAGAAAAAGATTTTCTTGACTTTTGTGTCTTATATTCTCTTTACAGCCACAGTCGGCGCAGGGCATAGAGCACAGGGACACGGGGACAGATGGACTAGTGGACCTGAGGAGCCTGGTCCTGCTGCAGTCAGCGCTCAGGGGACACATGACACGCTCCGGCCTCTGTCCTCACAGGTAACTCACAAACGTGTACTCGCCTTCAAAAGTGATGGTTCTAAACTCAACATACAGTACTTTAGGTTGGTGGAGCGTGGAACTGTTTTTATTTTAGTGTTACTGTAAGAAGAAGAAATGTCATGAGTTATCAACAGTCACTTGTTCACAAATGACACCACAACCCCAAATACACTGTTCCAGTCGTCATCATTTTCAAGTCATCAACCTTTAAAGTACAATTCAAACAAACCTCCCAATGATAACAGGATTTTTTTCAAAAAATAAAAACTTAAAATACACTGTTCCAAATTATTCTGCACAACAGAGTTTCAAACCATGTTATTGTTGTAAAGAACTGAAAATGGTCATTTGTTTATTTTTCCATTAGAAGCATTTGCATATTACTGAAATCAAAAGTTATTTCAATCAAAACATCTTCAGGTCAAGTTACATTTGAACATAGGAGCCCTTATTTGATAGGAGCTTTACAATTCTGCATCCATTGAACTTGTGAGTTTGTGGAGAGTGTCTGCTTGAATTTCTTTGCAGGATGTCAGAATATCCTCCCAGAGCTGCTGTTTGGATGTGAACTGCCTCTCGCCCTCATAGATCTTTCACTTGAGGAGCTCCAGAGGTTCTCAATAGGGTTGAGATCAGGGGAGGATGGGGCCACACCATGAGTTTCTCTTTTATGTCCATAGCAGCTGATGATGCAGAGATGTTCCCTGCAGCATGAGATGGAGCATTGTCATGATGAAGATGATTTTGTTACAGAAAGAACAGTTCTTCTTTTTGTACCATGGAAGAAAGTGTTCAGTCAGAACCTCCACATACTTTACAGAGGTCATTTTCACACCTTCAGGGACCCTAAAGGGGCCGACCAGCTCTCTCCCCATGATTCCGGCCCAAAACATGACTCCACCTCCTTGCTGATGTCGCAGCCTTGTTGGGACATGGTGGCTGTCCACCAACCATCCACCACTCCATCCATCTGGACCATCCAGGGTTGCACGGCACTCATCAGTGAACAAGACTGAAAATGAGTCTTCATGTATTTCTGGGCCACTGGAGCCGTTTCTGCTTGTGAGCTTTGTTTAAGGGTGACGGAATAGAAGGTTTATGCAGAACTGCAAGTCTCTGGAGGATCCTACACCTTGATGTTCACGGGACTCCAGAGGCACCAGCAGCTTCAAATACCTGTTTGCTGCTTTGTAATGGCATTTTAGCAGCTGCTCTCTTAATCCGATGTATTTGTCTGGCAGAAACCTTCATCATTGTGCCTTTATCTGCATGAATCCGTGTGTGACTCTGAATCAGCTACAAATCTCTTAATAGTACGATGATCAGGTATTCAACTATTTCATACTTTTCAGCACTAGAGAGATTGTTTTTCTTTCCCATATTGCTTGAAAATGGTGCTCTTCTTAATAATGTGGAATGTCCTTCTTAAGTCGATTTTCCTTTAATTGGACTCACCGGGCAAACTCATTGGCTCAGGTGTGTGAGGTTGATTTCACTGAGACACAAGACCATCCATGAGTTTTACTGGAAAACTAAACATTTGACCTTTAGGACACTTAAACACAATTTGCATAATAATTTGGAACGTGGTATATTGTGAGATCCTTAATGCTTTTTTTGTCTGATTTGCTTTTAGAGTGGACAATATATTATAATTATAAAGTACAATTATATAAAAAAAATTATGCAGAATAGAAAAAAAAAGAAACATGGGCTGTAATCATCAGTGTTAAAACTTTAAAGTATTACATGTATCTAAGGGATGTTTCCCCTCCCATGACACTTTTCTGATTTTAAGGTTGTAGAATATGTACTATTGCTACAACTCATCATCAATAGGGTAAAACTAACCTGTCTCCCTGTTAGTATTAGTATCAGGATAATGGAAGACTTAGACTTAGACAAACTTCATTGATCCACAAGGGAAATGGTTTGGACACAGGCGCTCACACATCACAACATATTATAATGACAAAGAGTAAAAAATATAAATGGTAATAATAAATTCTAAATAAGTAGCAAAACAGATAGCAAAAGACAGGTGTCATGTATAAATGTACATGTACAAGTCAAAATAAAATAGAAAAATAAGGAATAAAAAAAAAGAAGATACAGTATGATTTAGATGACATCGTATTGTCATATTTCAAAGCTCAGTACTAAGTGTGACTAAATAGCAGTAGTTTTTCATGTGCAGAATGCCTTGAACTCACTTGTGTATTTGTGTTCCAGCTCAGGGTCAGTGGAGCGGTCAGGAAGTGACCACAGTGTGACCACAGCAGGACTCCACAGCCCGTCACACACCCCCGACAGAGCAGGTGAGCTGCTCTTTACGCTCACCTGGGCTTTTCACATACGCCCATGCAGGTGTTATTGCCTCTAATGTTCCACAGTATGCCATTACGTTTGTTTATCTCCACGGAGAAAAGCAGGCGATGACACCAGGTCAAATTACAGGCCAGATTTGTGGAGAGGCGTCTCCGCTCACAGTAATAATCATGTTAAATGTTTTGATTGCACTAAAACACCTTTAATTGAACAAACGCTTATTAATGATATATTAATAAGAAACAAAACATGAACATCTCTGTAGAAGAAAGCAGGTGGCGGACCCCTCCTTTCACGTCAGAAAAAGCTCCATAATGCAGAAAGGCAATGACATTCTAGCTCATTTCATTTGTACTTTTTTTCCTTGCAGGTTTGGACAGAGGTCCTGTGGATATAAAACCAGGTGGAGATGTTGGTGAAGTTCCTGTTAAAATAGGCCAAGGTGAGTAAATCGCTAATACTAATTGCTAATTGCTTATTAATACTTGACATTAAGTAGTGACATCACACCGGGGGTGTTCTACATCTATTTCTATGGAGGTATGTTCAGTAGTTACCATGGAGAATGCATACATTAACAAACACAGCCAGAAAAGTTTCAAGATTATCTGAAAACTTTAGAAAAAATGCTAAATGGATTTAAACAGCACATTTTCAGGAGCGCGTGATCAGTGTGAGCGTCCATGGTCCTGTTTCGGGGTTGTAACTGTAATGTTCTGTGTTTTAGCTTCACATCTCCAGGAAATGTTGATGACATCAGCTGCAAAGTATCATTTGTGAATAAACGGGTTGATCTGGTCAAAATTCCAATTCTTCCACAGGGCGTAATAAATCCATAGACACATTAGCCAAAAGAGTACATAAAAGTAAATGGGAGAGCCGTGGATCTTCCTGATAACCTGCGGGGTGATTACTGCAAAATACGTCAGAAGAGTTTTGAATAAATGCTAAGTTTAGTATTTATTGGTGTTTTCAAATTTCCCTTAGCCTAATGTTAAATGAGGCCGACTAAATTGTGTGGATGTGGTGCTACACAATCCCAGTGGTGATGTTAGTTTTTTGGTTGGTCATGGGTTCATCCTGATGTTGCCTTGGTTTGGTCCTGCTCTAGTCCTGGTTCAGTTCTAGTTTAGTTCCAGGTTTAGTCCCTGTTTGATTGCACTTGTACATTTCAAAACAATACTACTACAAAGTCTTGTAACATATTTATTCTTTTTCTCTTTACAGCCCATACAGTTCCCTCTTCACAAACCAAATCTGGTGAGGCTTCAGCAGGGGATTCTGACGATTCAGATGACATCATTGTTTCTCCGTCTCGCCCAATCAGAAGAAGAGAAGTCCTGATCACGTAGAGCCAATCAGATGTGTCCCTGTACTGCAGCGTCCAATCATAAGACGGGACCAAAGCAGGCACATACACTGTAATTTATTAAGATATGCGTCAAACATGCTGCATCTAGGCTGTTTTTAACTGCACTGTGTAACTTTTCTGGTGGAGTGTACTACATGCTTGTTGCTATGGAGATGACATTGCTTTGCCTAGAATGTTACACAGTATGGCATTGAACTTAAAGGGCCTATATTACCCTATTTTCTAATCTGTTATGACAGAGGTCTTTAGCGGGGGGTCGTGGAGGTACTGCAGGGGAGTCGCGAAATGTTTAGCTGATTACACTTTTTTTTTTTTTTTTATGAGGATGAGGATGAACTGGTTTTCAGTGGGTTCTATCTGTTCGCTCCATCACGTCTGTGTCTGTCTCTACATTCCCTCATCTCTCGCTCCCTGTCAAACTGCAAACACTTCAGCCCGGATTTTATCGTTTCTTCTCGGCTACATGTGAAAAGTTCTGTTACAGCTTCACTTTTACACACAGCATAACTTAAGCTCCACATATACGACTGTGCATTGGGAAGCAGTGAGGCAACTCCATTCCCCAGGTGCATTAACCAGGCTCCAGCGATCGGGAGAGAAGGGGAAGTGAACAGGAGAGGAGGAGGAGTCGTGTCTTTCCTCTCGCTCCTCAGATCAGAATGACCGGAAAAGTTCAGTGTCTCATATCAAACTCTTGTCCTTTTGCGCTGTGACTCTTTTCTCGTTTAATCAGATCATTTAAAAAAGTCACACTTGAGCCCATTTTTCGTGATTTCGTTGCTCCTTAGATCTGACCTTCTCAGAGTCACCGTGAGCACAAAGAACAGCTTAAACTTCAGGCCTGAGCTTTGGTCAGACTCAGGTTTATTTCTGTCATGGAACGAGTTGAGGCTTAAACTGGAGATGGAGCGAGTTTCAGCTCAGGATTTCAGGATAAGCCTCGACTTGTTAAGCCACTTCAATGGAATACCCCCCTAGTATTGAATGTACAATAACAGAGTAGCTACAGTATGTCTATACGCAACACTTGTTTCATTCACACATGTTTAACACACAAACCCTGCATGTTTAGGCTGAGTTCTTCTTTCAAACTGAAAACACTCTGTTCCACCTTGTGATGTCATGTGGTAATACAGGAAGTGTCTTTAAACTTCATACACCTTCACTAGAATCATTTGGATGATTTCAGCTCTGGAATGATCTAATCAAAAGGCAAAGGTAGCTGTTTGTTTAAAAACTACTGCTTCATGACATCACAAGGTGGAACAGAGCATTTTGAGCTTTGGAGATGTAGACAGACTAATAATAAAGAATTACTCAAACATGTGTGAAAGAAACAAAGCACAACTCCTGTTAATGTGTGTAATATAAGACCTTTAACATGTATTACTGTGAGCGTGGTTGCCTCTCCACAGATCTGAACTGTAACTTTGCCTGGTGCCATCCCTTG
This sequence comes from Taenioides sp. WSHXM2023, assembly GCA_029959045.1. Lineage (NCBI taxonomy): Eukaryota > Metazoa > Chordata > Actinopteri > Gobiiformes > Gobiidae > Taenioides > Taenioides sp. WSHXM2023. The sequence goes on from CM057090.1 coordinate 32,988,403, forward strand.
CTTATATCCATGGAGACAGATAAATAGCAGCAGCAGGTGGCAGATGCTCCCCCAGAACTGTTACACGGTGCACCTTTATAAAGCTCTTAGTCCAATAATCCAGGTTCTTTATCGTGAAGATAGTTCTTTGCCTAAGTGCCTAATGCATTGATGGACAGTTGATTCATTTAGATGTCGTCCATCGGAGTCCTCTGGGTGTAATGTGATTTACACTGCGGGCCAGGCCTAAGGGTTAACACAGGTTTAACCATGTGTGGAAAACAATCGAGTTCTTACTAATGCACTGCTGAGCCAAACTGAATACATGATTATACTGCTGTAGGACGACATGAAGCCAGTCCAAACACATGAAGTCTGCTAAGGCTCCTGATCATACACAGCATACACAGAGCCGACATGTGAGAGTCAGAGGAGTGAAGAGGTTCCGTGTGTGTGGAGGGACCATGAGCTGAACTCAACACTGAACAGAGCTGCACTGAACATGTGTCCTTCTTTGGTGGTTCCACATTTAATTGGACTGTGTGTTCACTTGTCCCTGAAGTGGTTTTCTCATACCACAATGACAGACTCAGCGCAGGCATTTCATGATTTTCTCATGTGATCCGTCCAATAAAGATTTCTTTTCTAATGACACGGTTGTGTGCTCGTCTGTTATAAGGATGTAATAGCGTCATGTGATCGTCAGGGGGAGGCGTTTTTGCGCATTTGCCCTTTTCCCTCCTCTCACAGACTTTCTCATGCACATGCACGCGCACGCACGCACGCACCCGCTCTGACTGTGTGTGGCAGAGCTGTGCTACTGCAAAGCCCCGTCCTCTTGGGCTTTTTAAACGCCGTGTTTGCTTCACGCTTCGACAATAGCTCCAGTCTCCGCTGCTGCGGCGGACCTCACAGCGTCGCGCCGCGTGAGCACCGCGCGGAGGAACACCGTGGTTGTGCACGTGAGAAGAAAGAGGTCCGAGGCTGAAGAATCTCCGGATTAAAGCGTTTAACCCGAGACCCGCCGGAGCACCGCAGAAAGAAGCCCACTGCAGACACCGAGGCCGCGGCGGTGAGATGTGACCGAGCCGCGCTCCAGCGTCCAGGCACCGGGGCTTTTGTTCGATGCCCGCCGCAGCTCGCAGCGCCCGGCCGCGTTGATGCCGCGTTGATGCCGCTGACCCCGGCAGGATTCACCACGACGTCCAGCGGCTTTGGGAAGACAAAAGGTGTCTGGAGCGCGCACACTGCACAGACGCACACGCACATTTGGTAGGTTCCTCTGATTATTTGCGCTTTAGACGCGAATTCGGGAGCGAGCTGCGGGTTCTCTTGTTGCCGTGGAGACTGTGGGACTGCGGCACTTTGATCTCCATAAAGCTTCATATTGGGGCTTTTTTATGAAGCCAGTCCAGACAGCGGGCTCCTAATATGAGACTATAGCCTACTGGAGTGCACTTAGTTTAACAGGAACATTGCACTGACCTACATACATTCACCCCCGTGTCTCTGTGCACGTTTACCCGCACTGTCTGCACGCATGTTGTTGTGTATGTTGCGTGTTGCCGTGCCAGTGCCGCTCTCGCACGCTCTCCGCACGCACACTGCACACGGCTGCACACTGTAGGCTCGTACTGTATGACCTCATAGCTTGAGTCTGCCTCAGCCTCACAATGGCCCCCCGCTCCAGCGCTCCCACTGCGGTGATTTACGGAGCTCATGACAGGTGAGCGGCCCGCGACGACCCGCGGGACACCACGCAACAATGCCCGCGCACGGACCGACAGCTTTTACGTGAGATATGAAGACGCAGGCCCGGGGATTTAATGTTGGTCCTTGTTCATCACTCTGGTTGATTGGCCTTAGATTTGCACTGATTTGGCCTACAGGCATTTTCTTTCAGAGTCAGCTGCAGGCATCTTCTTCCACTGACTAAGCCTACACACATGTTCTTCCACTGAGTAGGCTACAGACATGTTCTTTCACTGACTAGACCTACGGACAATGTTCTTCCATTGACTTGACCTACAGACATGTACTAGGCCTACACACATGTTCTTCCATTGACTAGGCCTACAAACATCTTTTTCTACTGACAAGGTCTACACACATCTTCTTCCAATGACTAGGCCTACAGACATCTTCTTCCACTGATTAGGCCTACAGACATGTTCTTCCACTGATTAGGCCTACAGACATGTTCTTCCACTGACTAGACCTACAGATGATGTTCTTCCATTGACTAGGCCTACAGACATGTTCTTCTGACTACATCTTCTACTGACTAGGTCTACAGACGATGTTCTTCCACTGATTAGGCCTACAGATGATGTTCTTCCACTAACTAGGCCTACAGACGATGTTCTTCCACTGATTAGGCCTACAGATGATCTTCTTCCACTGACTAGGCCTACAGATGATGTTCTTCTGACTAGGCCTACAGACGATGTTCTTCCACTGATTAGGTCTACAGATGATGTTCTTCCAGAGTGAGGCCGACATCAGCATCATGATAAGTAGCTCTGTAATAATGGTTAACGGTAATGGCTTCTCGGGTGGGTTACTGTGATGCTGCTGTCTGCTCCAAATTGAATGATGCACGTGATAATGAGTTTTTATAATACCAATCCCATTAACTCACTGACCTTCATTTGAATGCACAATTTAAAGCTCCTATATTACGCAAAATGGACTCTAGTGAGCTTTAAGCCATGTTAGAATGCTTTTACCTCATCACAAACATGCCTGGACTTTATTATTAGTCTGTCTACATCTCTGGAGGTCAAAATGCTCTGTTCCACCATATGATGTCATGTGTGTTGTGGCAATAGTTTTCAAGATAACAGATCCTTTTATCCTCTAGTTCAGTAGAGACTGGCAATTCTTGGGCTGAAATGATCCAAATGATTCTAGTGAAGGTGGGTGGAGTTTAAATGCACATTGGTGCACTTCCTGTATCACCACATGACATCACAAGGTGCAGTGCTTTCTGTCTGAGAGAAGGACTCAGCCTAAATCTGCAGGGTTTGTGTGTTAAACATGTGTGAATGAAACAAAACACAACTCCAGGTTTGTTTGTGATGAGGAAACAACATTAAAACATAGATCAGAAAATAGTGTAATATGGGACCTTATATAACAGTATTAGTATTAGAGCTCGTGTTTATTGGTCTAACTGTAACTTTTTATTTCACATTTAGATGGATACTTTATTGCTCCCAAGGGAAATTCAAGTTTTTGTTTTAGAACTAGTTTTTAGGGTAAAGTAGCCTGCTTACAGACAGCAGAGTACAAGAATACTGCAAATTTGTACTCAAGTAAATTGCACATGGTTAAAATGTCCTCAGTTACAAGTACAAGTAAGTTACTGCTTCCAAAATTGTACTTGAACAGATTTTTAACACCATTTAGATTAGTATAGTGCCTACAGTTAGCATCACTCCCCCAGGGATGTTGATGACATCAGCTGCAAAGTATCAATAGCTCACTTGGCAGTCCTTCCCAATTCTGAGCAGTGCATACTCATACTGACATTGTATTCTTGAGCAAGGCATCCAACTCTCCTGGCCTTTGTATGTGGTAGGGGCTGTAGGAGCAGGTTGGCAGCCTCTCTTGTGTCTGTCTGCCCCGGGGCAGCTGTGGCTGCACGCTGTAGTGACTGGCCTCCAGTGAGTCTGAGTGAATGAATACTGCATGAGTTCTTAAAGCAGTGAGTGTGTGTAAAGTGCTGTGTTTATGACACTTACAGAGGAGAGGGGAATTCATCTGGTCTGTTTATTTAACTGTCTGTTTCATTCCAAGTCCCACAGCATAACGACATTTAACATTTAACAATTACTAAAGACTCAAAATATCTCATTGTAGGTGCTTTTATTGCTCAGAAATGCCTTATAAACATGCTACTGGCTCACCTCTCCACAGACCTGACCTGTAACTGCCTGGCTGTGGGCCTGTCTCCATAGAGATGTTATTGCTTTGCCTGGAATGTTCCAAAGTACCTCTCCCTCTGAATGATAGGGTAGGATGGCACGGGGGAGCTGCAGTTAAGGCTTCACCCTCACAAGTCCTGGGTTCGACTCCCAGGCCTTTCTGTGTGAACCACACAGAGGAGCAGTTTGCATGTTCTCCCCATGACTGCAAGGTTTCCTGTGGGTGCTCTGGTTTCCTCTCCCACTAAAACTTGTACAATAGACTCCTCCCTATTGAGACCCTTCATCTCAGAGATTCACTGATGATGATACTGGTATCGAATATTGGTGATAATACTGAAACATTTGTTGAATCAGGTATTTGTTGAGCCGATATCCTGATTGGGCCTTTTGCATTTTTACCGGCATTCTACTGAATGTCGGTAGTCGATAAATCTGAGTCACTTCTTTGGACATCCGTTGTAAATGCGTTACATTGCAACAATTGGGGAAAATATGGATGCCAGAGAAAGTTTAATGTTTATTTTGTTCACTTATGAATACCAGATGCAGTATGTAGAACGACATTTGGCACAGGCGACATAAAACTCATTAGGGCTACATCCGGATCTCAAAGAACTCAACCCTCTGACTGAAGCCTGAGGTAGTGAACGTCAGGTATCGCTCGCTCCTGCTAATAAATAGACATATAAATAGAGTCTGTTAGCTAACGACTCAGTTATGGCATTTTGACTCTTACATGTTCAGAAAAAAACTTGTGTCTACTGTGAAATGATGTGAAAGAAAGTCTAAATGTCACTACAGAGTTTTAGAAGACACTTTCTCTACACAAACACAACATATCAAAATGACGAAAAGACAGTTCTCCTTGTGTGCGCTGACATTTATGACGTAAATCTGAACCGAACCAGCCCGAGTTTGTGTTTCGGAACCCCGATTTGTTTGGCTGTTCCATTGCACTTTCTCGAGGTGGAGGTCGGTTTTCCCTGAGTCCCGAGCACAAGAGAATGCAGCATTAAATTGGATGTAATAAGACCAGTTACAGATTGATTTTTGCCTAGAATGGCTCATAATGTTTGAACCTTTATTCATCCAAAGCTGTTCTATTGTGATGTAAAGGATAAATAACGTTATGTTACACAACTGGATCTCTGGTGTGATAAGGAAACGGTTTTAAAGAAATAAGTGCCATTCTTCGTCCCTACACTGGTATTGGTTAAGTGGGTATTGGTATCGGTATTGGGACTGAAAAATATGGATCGATACATCTTTACTCAGCGGGACTTTCTTGGTTAAACAGAATAAAAAATTATATCTATGATCTGATATTTAGATTTTGTGTTCTGACAACACAATTCAGCAGGTACATTGCGTTTGCTGATATAAAACTGAAATGAAGTAAAAAGTTATAGCAGGTAAAAATGAGAGTGTGCGGCTAATTCTTAACAGGAAGGGAAACAGGAAGTGCGCGTTTGTTAGATTTACTGTGACAATAAGCTCTGTTCTGACCTCTGAAAATTCTAAAAGGTTTGTTAAAAAGTGCTTATAAACTCATGGTGGTGAATAATTAGGATGCTCTGTGAGGAAGAACTTTGGACCACCGCAAACCATTGAAAATGAACTTTTTCACATTTTTAAGACAAAAAAATAAAATAAAAAATCAGATACAGCACCTTTTAAATAAAGGGTTAGACATTTTGACCACTCTCTCTCCTTGTGCAGAAGACCACAAGAGGTTCCACCTTGTGATGTCGTGATAATACAGGAAGTGCTCCACTGCGTTTTTAAACTCCACAGAATTCCCTGAAATTGCCAATCTCTACTGAACTAAAGGTAAAAGGAGCCATTAACTTGAAAACTACCGCTTCATGACATCACGAGGTGGAACAGAGTGTTTTGAGCTTTGAGGTGTTCTAACATAGCTGAGACACAAGACTCAATTTATAGGACCTTTAACTTACTCTTACCACACCCTTATCTCCATAGAGACAAGGAGGTGGTGTGGCCAAAGTCAGAAATGTTCCCTATATGGTCATATAAGTTCTAAGTTCAGTAGCGGTAAAGTGCTCTCCTGTGCCCCCTCGACAGTACCTGCTGAGGTGAGGTTCCACACTGCTACTCAGAATGGCGTCGGTGGTGAACTACGCTCCCCCCTGGTGGGTCAACCTACTGCACCGCCTGCCCCACTTCAACCTGGACTTCCAGCTCGTCAGCAGTGACTTCAGACCTGACGACCAAGAGTACCAGAAGGTAAGAGGAACGGACACCTAATCTCACTCAAGTCCAGAGCATGTCCCAATTATTTTTTGTGTTTTTATGATTCTCAGATGTTGACTTGATTTACATTATATTGTCACACTATATCAAGAAGTAGTTTGTGAAGAAAAATTGAAAAATATGTTGAAAACTACAGGAAGTACAGAATTTTATTTTAGAGAGTCCTATATAGATGACATCAAGAAAGAAGCACATTTGTTTGGACACTTAAAAAAATATTTAAACAAGATAAAGGTGTTTTCTTACATTTTTATTTGTTAAATAGTAATATCTGTGTACATTCGAGGAGTTTTGGCCCAGTGTATAAGATGGTTGCTAGGTAACAGTTATGCAATTCCCCAGCGTGATGTCATTATTTCAGGAAGTCTAATTTGAAACTTAAAAAATGGTCAAACTGGGCAGTTTTTACATCTTTTTTTGAGTGAAATCTTAAATACAATGAACATAACTGTGTTTTAGTAAAATTAGTATTTCAATCTGTAATAGGCGCTTTAAGTTCCGGTTCAGTTATCCATAGTTAAGGTTAAAGGTCCCATATTACACCGATAAACCCCCCCACCCAAAAACCCAATGAGATTTATGTTATAATGTTGTTCCCTCATCACAAATATAACTGGAGTTGTGTTTTGTTTCATGTTTAACACACAAACTCTCAATACATTCTAATACAGGAAGTGCTCCACTGTGTTTTTAAACTCCTACACCATAAATTCCACCTTCACTAGAATCATTTAGATGATTTCAACCCTGGAATTGCCCATTTCTACTGGACTAAAGGTAAAGGGGTAGCTTTTACCTTCAAAACTACCACTACATGACATCACGAGGTGGAGCTTTGAGCTATTTTGAGCTTTGGACATGTAGACAGACTAATAATAAATGATTACTCAACGTGTAAATGAAACAAAACGCAACTCTGGGTATTTTTTGATGAAGAAACAACATTCTAACATGGCTTCTAACATTTCTAGTTTGAATCACTGGAACTGGTGTGGTCCTTTTCTAGTTCTGGTTTTTATCTGGTCAAATCTGGTCAGATCCAGTTTATACCAAATGTGTAGCCCCTTTCTGTGCCCCCCGGTCCCCTGTCCCCTACCCCCCTGTCCCATGTCCCTTGTCCCCTGTGTCACCTCCTCTGTCCCCTACCCACTGTCCTTAACACCCTGCCTCTTACACTGTCCCTACACCCCTGTTCCCTACTCCCAATGTCCACCACTCCCCTATGCCCCTGTCCTATACCCTCTGTCCCAGCCTCCTGTCCTCTACCCATGTCCCAGCCTCATGTCCCAGTCCACTGCCCTGATGATGACGTACAGGGGCTTCTAGGGTCAGACAGGAGCGCGTGGTCAGTCTTGTGCAGAGGACCAGAGGAGGGGGTCCTTGGTTGAGACTCTGAGCGGTTCCATTTGTGTTTTAATGAAGTGTGTTTGTAACCTCGAGGCAGGAAGCTTGAAAAATCACTACAAATAAGATTTTAACTCAAATCCACAGAGCAGTGCTGGTGGAGAGGAGAGAGGCCTGGGATTAAGAGACACCAGTCGATTTTTCAGGTTGATCCATTTTATAAAGTTGTTCCATAAGCTTTATATGATACATTAAGTTTTATTTTTGAAGTTCTTTGTACTTGACTTGTAAATTGACTTCCTCATTTTGAACCATCTAATGTTTCATACACAACACACTTTTTCAAATGGTCTTTGTGTTTTTGGATGACTCCAGACAACTTTCTTGAAACCATTACCAAACCAGTACTTAGAAAAATACAAAAGAATGTAATTTTCAACACAAAATTGTAGCGAGTGGTTTTCTTTAAACAATACCTTGTGGTTAAATAATAGTTCTGATGTAGAGCAAGACCTACTTTCTACTGAAACTATTCAGGACAAATGTTACAACATTTGTACACCATATTTGTGTGTTCACAAACTCCCGACAATCTGTCTTGAGAGTCTTCCGCTGTGAGGCTCAAACTGGCCCAGTAGCAGTTTGAGCATTGAGGTTTGTGTGGAGGCCAAAGGTGAAGTGCCCAAATAAACCAAAACATGTCAATATTTTGACGCAGACAGATGGACTTCAGCCTATTTTAGCGTCAGTACAGACTACGGAGTTTGTGAAAAACGTGCAGAAAGTCAGAGCTTTGTGCATTTGTGGCCAGGGAAGATGTCTTTGGTTTTTTTCTCAAATGGATGTAACTAAAGTTTGATTTTTCAGCTTGTTCTGCTGTTGTGACGCTTCGATCAATCAGATTCAAACGGTTGTCATGACGCTCTGTGTTTTCCTGATTTCTTTCAGTGAGAGAACTCAGCTCAGTCACACACAGATGAGTCTCGTGTGAGACAGGTTAATGACAACAGTACTTCATCCAGAAAGCAGAATGAGCTCCTCACTTTGCGTTGCCAGGTCCTACTACTAAAACCAGTCAGGACTCTCTTTGATATTCTGAGTCTTCTCACGTCACTGGTGTTGGTGGTTTTCCAATTTTAAAATGTGGTAATGTTATACTCCAAAATGGTCATACTCTCATTTTAGCTGCTCCCAGCTGTATCAAACCCAGAGACCCAGTTTCAGATGTGACTGTAGTACCGTTTTAAACCAGTTGGAGCATATGTTACATATAATAGCTCTCCCCAGGCTCTCCCTCTTTGCCCTGGCAGCCCGTTGCCGTGACAGCGAGGCGTGGCACTGCAGAGACAGGATGTTTGAATGTGATCAGGAGCACAGGGACTCAGTCTGTCACAGCTGCTTTCTGCCCACTCTGTCCCTATGGAGCCTCCCTCAAGGAAGTTTTCTTACTTCAACTGGAATGTTCCACATTATGGCATTGAAGTGATCTAACATACATATATTCAATTACACATGTTTTTTTTGCTACACAGATGAAGTACATGCCTTTCCACAGATCTGACCTGCAATGTGGCCTTTTCTCCTTGGAAATAGATACGTTTAATGACATACTGTGGAAAATTCCAGGCAATGCAATAACATCTCCATGGAGAACAAGCAGGTGCTGAGTCCTCCATAAAAGACAGACATATTGCACCTTTAAATGTGGCCTGGATAGACCTGGTTAGGATCAGACTGGTTTTGGTTCTGGATAGACCTCCTTCAGTCCTGGTGGGATGTGCTTCAGTCCTGGTTGGTTTATATTCCGAGGTGGTCCGTGGTGTGAAAGAATGTACACGTATTCTTATCAGTTCCAAGGCTTCCTGAAGAGTTTTCCCACACTTTGCCGGCCTAAACCAGTAGAACGCTACTCTTCTGACTGCGGTGTACTGGTGTGCGCTATTCTCATGAGGTTGCGGGTTAAATCTCTCGTGCCTTTTTGAGTGTTCTTCTACAGATTTGTTTGCACTCTAACCAAAGCTTTTCACCATTAAACCACTAATTTTTTTTTTATCTTTTCATCTTTTATTCTTAAAAATATTAGTATTTTACTTCTTTGGGGTATTAACTGCTAACACATCATATATTTAGATCACAATGTTACGATTACCTTCTCTAATGAACCTACTGCACATCGCATCAGGTTTGTGAAGTCGTTGTGTACAGTTTTATATTGTGCTTTTGTATATTTATGGAGAATTGTCGTGTGGGAGCATGGGTGACGTAGGCTTGTGGGCGGAGCATTGGACAGAATCGTACAGCTAACCATAAGGAGGGTTTGAATAGAGCCCAGGGGAGATCGTTAGATTACTCAAACATGCATGGATGGCATCTAAAACCTCTTCGGACGTTATAACATGGTAGAAGGCTCCAAAAAGTCAATTTTGCGTCAGTGACAATGCACAGATAGCATCCTGTGTAGCTGTTGTCCATCTGTTGACTATTATGCAGACCAAATTTGCGATTATGCTTAGGTCCTACCGGTATATTACGCAAAACTGACTCTTGTGAGCTTTAAGTCATGTTATAATGTTGCTTACCTGGAGTTGTGTTTTGTTTCATTCACACATGTTTGAGTAACACTTTATTATTAGTCTGTCTACATCTCCAAAGCTCAAAATGCTCTGCTTCACCTTGTGATGTTATGAAGCTGTAGTTCTCAAGTTAACAGCAACTTTTTACCTTTTGTTCAGTAGAGTTTGACAATTCCAGGGCTGAAATGATCCAAATGATTCTAGTGAAGGTGTGTGGAGTTTAAATGACAGAATTCCAAGAAAGAAAAGCAGCGTATGAAGGGTTTGTGTGTTAAACGTGTGAATGGAACAAAACACAACTCCAGGTCTGTTTGTGATGAGGAAATGACATTAGAACAGAAATCAGACAATAGTATAATACGGGCCCTTTATATTTGGCAGTACTAGTATATAACACATTATATAGAGGAGATGGCTTCATTTCACTTCACACTGATGCAAGTTGTGAGTTAAGAGTCTGCAAATGCTTCAGGACACCTTTGTAAAGCAGGCTCAGACCGTGGGAAGGACAGACAGACGGAGGGAGAGAGAGAGAGAGAGAGAGGAGGAGGAGGAGAGGAGGAAGAAAGGAGGAGCGGAGGAGGAGAGCGACATCCTGGTCCCTTTGTGAGCGAGGGCGACCAGAGGAATGTTAAGGAGCTCTTTTAGACGAACGACATCCTGACATGGCAGTGCCGACGGGAGCGTCACCGTGACAACCAGCCCAAAGCCACGGCCGCGCGCCTCCACGGGACATGCATGCAGACGAGCACAGGGCGGGGGTTAGAGGACTGTGCAAATATTCTAAGAAGAAGTCAAAAGTACAGATAATTAAGAGTAAAAGTTAAAAAAACAAAACAAAAAAACCCGCTACGACTACTGAGGAACTGTTTGGTAAGGCTTCATTAATTCACAGTTTTTCTGAGGAGTCACGTGATTGCGATTTGATTTGAGATGAATGATTTTAAATGAGAACAGTTCACAGTGCATATTTTAAGTACTGTATGTAGCCTGGGCTCTTACTGTTTTAAAAAAAAGTACTACAATCACAACTGAACCAGAGCCTTAACCTGCAGACAGAGGACACATACAGTTTGTCTCATTCTCAGTATATGGACAGGTCATGTCTCATGTGAAGCTCAGAACCTCCAGAATTCCCTCCCTGAGCTGCAGAGGCTGCACTAGCACTGATTCAGGATTGGCTGTAGGTGCTGGGGTTTAGGTAGTGACCGTTCAGATCAGAGTGAGGCATTTTAGGTTTAAACCAACTGGATTTCAGCATTGAACCAGCAACCCAAATGAGAGACTCGTGTGAGGCTCATTCTGCTTTCTGACTGGACAGAGATGTTATTAATTTGCTTGGAATATTTCACAGTACGGTCTTAAACTTATCCATCTCCAGGCCAAGTTACAGGCGAGATCTGTGGAGACTAAAGAGGTGTGTGTCTGGTTTTCAGTGGTGGAAGAAGTACTAAATTTTGTTACTTAAGTAAACGATATTGGAAAAAAAAATACTCAAGTAAAAATAAAATCACATGGCAAAATCTACTAAAGTAAGTATTAAAAGTACCTGTTTAGCAGGTTAGCTGTGTGATCTAAGACTGTAGCGATTTTAATAAAGGATCATGCTGAATTTTGTTCAGCAGAAACAATTGAATCAATTGTTTTCACTCCTACCTTAGTTTTTATTTGTATATTTTTATTTGCTTTAACTATGAATGTGCTAAAAATAAAACCCTTCAGCCTTTTCAGCAGGTCTCAAACGCTCATGAAAAATACTTTTACTTTCAGTCCTGTTCTAAAATGTAGTGGAGTAGAAAGTACAGATACCTGCTCTCAAGTGGAGTGAAGTAAAAGTAAAAGTACAGTACTCTACTACTTTTACTTCATTACATTCCACCATTGACGGTTTTCACAATATAATAGCAATAGATAAGTTCAGTTCCATTGTTAGAACGTTCCAGGCAAAACAATGACATCTCCATGGAGACAAGCAGACGGTAGAAAAGTTCCATAGTGCGTCTTTAAACTCAGACACATGAGATCTTGTACTGGTCTGTGTACTGTTCCAGCTGTGCACATGATCCAGAAAGATCAGGTAATAGTAAATAACATCTTTAAATAGTTTTGTGATTAAAAAGTTAAGTCAGTAAAGTGAAGTTATTGGTGTTTTAATTAAAGTATGGGCTCTCTTTACACTGACGTCACAAAACCGGAAGACGTTTGGAAACATGACAACTTCGGACAGGCTCTGTTGGCAGAAGTAAATCAGGGAAAACTGAGAAAATTGCCTGGTTTTCTTCTTCTAAATGTCATTGTATTCTTTCTTTTTTCCTTATATAAATTGCCTAGAAAGATTGTAGCGTTCTGTGATGTCCGGCAGATCAAAATTTCCAACCAGCTGCCTGTAAGTGACATGGAAGACGTGATTAGAGTCCCATCCTCCATGGAAAGCTTTGCCAGGTTGTGAAGACGCTGCTGCTGAATCCATGGTTTTCGTCTGGTACTACCCACTAGTCCGAGGGTCCACTAGTCCGAGCTTTTGGCTGTATATTTCGAGAGTAATAGATGTTATGAAACGTACCAAGAGTTGTTTTGACGTCTTGGTCTTATTTGAACAGGGATTTATTGGCCTCAGTATACTCCTGTCACATTACGTGGCTTTCATGGGACCTGCGGTCTTCGAGTGCCCTTCTAGTTATTCTTGGCATTGACTCCGTGGCCATGAATCTGTGTTTATGAATCCACAATCTGAATTTAGTCCACCAGGGTATCAATCTGTTTTTAGTGTCTACTTACCTTGATCAATCCCCTTTAAACACCTTTAAAACTCAGACTAGTGGACCCTCGGACTAGTGGACCCTCGGACTACCCTTTTCGTCATCCGCATGTTTCCAAACGTCTTCTGGTAAGCGCGGATAGAGCCTATCATCCAATCAGATTTATTTATTTCCATGACGCAAGTGAAACGAAGGAGCTCATTGATCACCTATTTGAAAGTTGAGTACTTTGCGCAGTAGAAATCTCACCGTGTTTTTCAGTTCCCTGTGAGATTTTTTCCGTTGTTTTTCCTCATAAACAGCCGTTTTTGTTTTAATACGAACGGACCATGCGCGTCCTGATTGGCTAACCCACCTGTCAATCACGCCAGCCTGAAAACTAAGAGATTCACCGCTGACCCTTTACCTCATCACATCTTCATAACGTATTGGAGACGTGTGTATTCTGGATTATACTATTGCATCCTTTTAAAACAACAATTTATCTAATCCATTTATTTTTGACATCATCTGTAGAACGCACTTTGAAACCATACCCAAACGCTACTATCTTGGTCATAGTAGGTCATATTACTACTACTCATCATATGAAGTACACAGGATACTATATTGGAGTGTGTAGTGTGATGTGGTCCTGTTTGTGAAGCGTTTTCTCAGTGTACAGAACATGTGTGTCCGCCCGCTTTCTGTGTCACTGAGTATTTAGCACTGAGCGTTGTTTGCGAGGTGAGGTCACGGCCCCCCCTGAGGTTACGTGTGTGGTGGTCGGGTATTCATCACGTCATGGGGACTGAAATTTGTACACACACTCATAGCTGATGTGATCATTTTTATTATTAAGAGGGACAGCATGATTTCAAGTTCAAAAATGGGTTTTGACATGTTTCCAGTTCTGTCTTGGTTTGGTGGGTGAATATTTCTTGTAGTTTTACATCAGTTTGTGGAAAAAAGCTGAAAATAAAAGAACATAATACAGGAAGTAGCGCTGAGTTCTAAAACAGAATCCTTCTATCTACGTCATCAACATGGAGAACTCCATTCAAAATGTATGGACAATTTACACATAAGGAAAGCATTTTTCTGACAGCTTAAACCTTCATTTAACAAAATAGAGGTGTTGTCATTTAGTTTTATTAGTCTAATTTGTCTTAAACTTTTGGTTGACAGGTAACAGTTATGGAATTACCCGTGTACAACCAGGAAGTCAAACGATAAGAAATTTGTACGATGTTAAATCTAACTGTATTACCTATACTTTGTGAAATGAGTAGTCAAACCTGTCAAATGTACTTTAAAGAGTATTTTACTTCTATGGGGTAATGTTATATTCAACAAAAAACAACTTCAGCGCGCTATTACAACGCAATCTTGTACTGTACATCACATCAGGTTTGTGAAGTGATAGTGTATTGTTTTGTATCATGTTTTTGTGTATTTATGGAGAATTGTCGCGTGGGAGCATGGGTGACGTAGGCTTGTGGGCGGAGCATTGGACAGAATCTTACTGATAATTGTAAGGAGGGTTTGAATGGGGTTTGATTCTCACGTGTCCGTCTATGCGCACTGTGTCGTCACTTTCGGGTCTGGGGTCCTTTCATAGACACAAAAAGTAAACGGCTCCATAGAGGCTCACTGCTGCTATATTCTAACAGCATTTTATTTTTCAGTCACTTTTTTATTTTACGTTGATAGACTGAGAATTGACATAAATATGAACTTTTAAATACTCCAAAACCTTTTTTCGGCTTTACGCATGTGATAAAATACACTCGTAAAAATATTTATTCACAGTGGCCAGCTGCTATGGGTCTATTTTAGTTTAATTATAAGAACTGGCAGCCTTTTTTTTTTTTTTTAACTTAATTTAGAATTATTTATTATTTATTTATTTTGATTATAAGTCATATATTTCTACAGTAGGCATACTAAATGTTCTGATTTATTTTTCATGCTAACAAAAGTTCTGAGCATTAATAACAATGACTTTACTTTTTAATTCAGTGTTAATAGTGTATTTTGTGTTTTAAGATAAGAAATAATGTTAATTTTAAGAAGTGATCAAAAGAGAATTGAAAATCGGGAGTCCAAAATCGAAAGTCGAATTGTGACTTAAGTGAATCGTTCCATCCCTATCAAATGTGCATGGATGACATCTAAAAAGTCTTCAGACGTGTTTTTGATGAGCGTTAACACGACATTAAATATAATGACATAACAGGACAGAACACGACAGCACATGACAGAAAGCTCCAAAAAATTGATTTGCATAATACCCCCTCTTTAAAGTGCGTATGTGCGATTTGATGATGTTCTCATTTTGACTTAATTTGATGGGATAACACCTGTTGTCAATATAAATTATAGTTTTACGCCAATCAAGAAACAATTTGAGAAGAAATGACAGGAAGTACAGCGGTCTACTTAAGACAGTCCCATATTAATGACGAATTCTATCCAAAAGTTTAAATGAACAATTAACACGCACTAATTTTTTCTGATACTTTAAACACTATGTCAAGAAATAATGATGTTTTCTTATATTTTTATTTGTCAAATACTAATTTCCGTTTTGGCCCAGCGTACAAGATGGTTCCTAGGTGACAGTTATGGAATTCCCTAGCGTGATATTATGATTTCCAATGAGGAAGTAAAAAAAATCCCCTAACTCTGATGAAGAATTGTATATTTTTTAGTCAAATCTTAAATATAATGATCTTATAATGAAGCGCGTTTTAGTGAAATAAAAATAGTCCAACCTGCCAGACTATGGGTAAGGTTAGAGTAATTAGAAAAATGAAGTCTATGCAGTCCCCAAGAAACATGTAAACCCTGTGTGTGTGTGTGTGTGTGTGTGTGTGTGTGTGTGTGTGCGCGCGTGTGTGTGTGTGTGTGCGTTTGTGTGTGTGAACAGAGGGGCCCTATTTACAGAAATCGTTCATTGTGGCTAGACAGGCGCGGGTCGTGGGAGGGGCGGGGGCAGGAGAAGGGGGGCTGAATAGGCGATGGACGGAGAGGAGGAGAGGGGGCAGCGTGCAGAAGAATGCGCTCTTTCTCTTTTTCTCTCTCTTCTCTCCCTCTCTTCTCTCTTTCACTCCTTTCTGAAGCTGTCTTGGAGCGCTCTGTCTGTCTCAAAGGCTTTCATGCATCCACTGGTCCAGCTGAGAGCCCCCTCCTCCTTCTTCTCCTCCTTCTTCTCCTCCTCTCCCTCCTCCTCTTCTGGGCAAACACACAAGCCCCCAGTGTGAGCGCACAACAGCCACGCAACCGGGACACAATAACTGACAGGCTACTGCGAAAAGCTGCCACTTCTCTAAACACATATGTCCACATATATGCACTTCACATATTTGGGTTTCAGCGGCATGGCATTTTTCCTCTTATGGACGCCATTTTGAGAACCTCTGACAATTTTAATTATGGGATTGAAAGAAGTGCATTTAGTTTTTGTATTATTCTGTTTAAAGGTCCTATATTACACGAAATGGACTCATGTTAGAATGTTACCTCCTCAAAAACACACCTGGAGTTGTGTTTTGTTTCATTCACACATGTTTGAATAACCTTTTATTATTAGTCCGTCTACATCTCCAAAGCTCAAAACGCTCTGTTCCACCTTGTGATGTCATGAAGCAGCAGTTTTCAAGTTAACAGCTACCTTTTTTTTTTTTTTTTTACCTTTAGTTCAGTAGAGATTGGCAACTCCAGGGCTGAAATTATCCGAATGATTCTAGTAAAGGTGTGTGGAGCTTAAAAACACAGTGGAGCACTTCCTGTATTACCACATGACATCACATGGTGGAACAGAGGGTTTTCTGTTTGAGAGAACTCAAGAGTTCAGCCTAAATATACAGGGTTTGTGTGTTAAACATGTGTGAATGAAACAAAACACAACTCCAGGTGTATTTGTGATGAGGAAACAACCTTAGAACTTATAATTAGATCAGAAAATAGTGTAATATGGGCATTCTTCATTTTTGAAATCAAGACTTACTGACTGCCATTTGAAAGTTATTTTTAATCTGAAGGTATTTAGCTAGTAGAGCCGTTTTAATATCCTTCCCCTGGCAACTGCCCTCCAGAACTGTCCAGTGGATGGCTCATTACGCAGAGATCTTCTGGGGTGATAATAAAGCAACATTTACTCACTTCTGCCTTGCCTCTAGTTTAATAGCTGGTGAATAATGGGTAGTTTTCATAGACTGTATTTATAAATGGACATGGCTAACCCGCAAGCTGCCGTTTTCTGAATAGGAATTGAGTGTGGGGGCGCTTCGGGTTTTGACGGACTTGCTGTCCAGGGGTTGAGGATACACCAGCCTGTCTTTGTTTATTTACCTAGTTTGCTCCAGATTTACTCCAGGTTTATTCACTGGTTTCTGAACGATTCAAAATTAGGACAGTTGCCATGGGTGATTTTTCTGGTGGAGGGTCCGTCAAATGCTTTTCTCCATGGAGATGTTCTTGATTTGCCTGGAATGTTTTGCAGTATGGCATTAAACCTTTCTATCTTCATGGAGACCAAACCCGACCAGACAGAAGTTACAGGTCAGATCTGTGGAGAGGAGACCCCACTCACAGTCAGAATGTCTGCTTTTCTAGGTATTTTTGAGCTCTAAAACCACCTGTAATTGAATCATTGTATGGTAGAGCTGTTTAATGTCATACTATGGAACATTCCAGGTACAGCAATGACATATCCATAGAAACAAACAGGTGATGGACCCCCAACCAAAAAGTTACATAGTGCACCTTTACACAGAATATTATATCCACTGAATGGGGAAAAAGTCCTCAAAACATTGCGTTTAACAGGAAGCTGAAAGCCCATGATGGTTGGCGTGAACATTGAGAGACTGAATGCCCCAGCTCATCTGTATTCCTCTTCACCTCCTCTTCCTCTCTCTCCCTCTCCGTCCCCCTGTCACTCAGTCCCGTCGCCTCATCCACAGGCTCATTGCGGATGCTGACGTTGTCCAAAAACAGAAAAAACAGAAGGATAAAAGTGCTTGCTTATTCCCCGTTCCGAGCTGAAATCCGAGTCCTCTTCCTGGATCCTGGTGAGCTCTGGAATACCATGTGTGTATTAGAGAAATGCCGAGTCAGCGAGCAGCTCCAGTCCAACAGCTGCACAGTATTATAGTACCATGTGATCTGATGGCACATGTGCCAGAGCCACTGTGGACATGGGGATTTTCAAGGTTTTTAAATCATTAGATCTAAAGATACAGAAGTTAAAGTTTCCTCATCTTTGTTTATTTCTAAAAAGACTAGTTTTAAACTGGAGCTTCTAGAAAAATACAATGAACTAAAACCCTGTTCAGCTGATGCCAGATTGATATGTGTATCACTCTGAATTGAGTTCTACACACTATCCATCTGGGACAGCTCTTGCTGAAAAGGAGGGACTTGCAGCAGAATGTCTTGAGCTGACTGGGCGAACCACCCCAAAGTGCCCACCCACCAGTTTCTTTTTAGCCAATCACGGTAAACCTGTCAAAATGACGTATCCAGATTGCGCCAGGTAAAACTAAAACAAGTATCATGCTGGAGAGGGAAGGTGTCCATAAACCAATTTAGCCATTTTTGCAACACAAATCTGCGCATTAAGAGCGTAATAACCCCCCATGTTTTGCTCAGTGTATATATAATATATACACAGTCTATGTGTTGGCCTGGAGCCAAACCTGAAACCTCTCCCCCTGCCATAGAAGCTCTGTGATTGGACAGACCACAGCTCAAGTTGAATTTAAACCAAACAGCAGGAGGGCCTCAAGATGGATTCTCGTGAGTTAGTGAACTCAACTCACAAATATCACAAGAATCCATCTTGCTGCGCACGGTTACATCTGATGGCTTTTTTGTCTGTTGGTTTCTTGTAGTAATCGGGAAGGTCTTTTAATAATGAAATAAACAGGTAGATAACAAGTGTATTTGCTCAATTATGCTTAATATTTTTACTATACATTACATTTGTCATTTTGTGATTAATAAATTAAAATAGAACCTAGATTTCCGAAATACTAAAGATTTGTAAATCCCGTCAGCCATATAATGATGATGACGATGATGACTTTTTTTTTTGGTTCATATCTTTCAATAATTCAATTTACACAGAAAATGAGGATTATAAAGGTTTTTACATCATTAGGTCTAAAGTTAGAGAAATAGAACCTAGACTTTCGAAATACTACACATTTGTAAATCTCGCCAGCCATAGAATTTTCTTGTCAATTAAATTTACATACCGGAAATGTGGATTTTCAAGGTTTTGTCATCATTAGCTCTAAAGATTCAAGCAAAACACAAATTGTTTGCAACAGATAAAAGTACAGTTCTCAATTGTACATATAATTTTGATAATCATTTTATGTTTGAAAAGTTTTTAAAGGCCTGATATTGTCAAAGATGCGGCAACTTTCTGCATGATTCCATGAAAATAGAATGCACACATTAGCAAAAACTGACAAATTGTTTTTAATATAGTCTGAACACTCAAGAAAAAATACAAAATACATTTAAAGAGCACATTTTCAGGAGCCTGTGATCAGTCCGAGCGTTCATGGTTCTATTTAGGAGTTTGCATTTCAACAAAAACGTGAGAGTGACTAACTGAAAAACTGTTATGCTATCTAGCTTGTGACTGTAATTTTATGTGTGAGAGTGTTTAAGTGTGTTTAAGCTCACAAATCATCTCACTTGTTGTAGTTCCAGCTAAACCAGCTCTTTCTGGTCAGATTGTGTTACAACAAAACTCAGATTAAAGTCTAACTTGAGTAACAAAGCTTCAGACAGAGCAGTGCTTTCAGTTAATCACATGTCATGCAAATCTTGTTGACATCAGCTCCGGTCGTCAGGTCAATAGCCAAAGGAACAACGTTACCATGGAAACTTTCGGGTAAAAAGTTACATACCGTGGCTTGGGATTGAGTCAGTGGAAGAAATTGTGTTAGTATCTAAAAGTTAAAGCAAATTTAAATGAATAATAAATGCATTTTGGTGTACAGTTTTAGACTCTTCACCTCAGCTCACGTCTCCATCATACTCCTGTGTTGTGGTTGCCCCTTGACCCAGTGACCTGGGTGATCAAAACACTCCAGGTCATGCGCTTAGAGAAAAGCCGTGGGGATAGAGGACATCCCTGCCGCATGACCTCGCCAGGGACAGGGACAGTCCAGTCGGGGGGAAGTGACGCTGTCAGCTCACATGGGGCTCGAGCGTGTGGGAAAAACATCTCACTGCCATTTCTCTGGCCATCATTGTGATTGCGTTCAAAGTTCACAATTTAAAGAAGGCGTAATGTGCTTGTGTGTGCGATATAGTTGTAATCTCTGACACCTGTGGAGCATTGTTAAAATTAAATCACAATATTCATCTAAAACGACTTAATAAAAGAAACGAGTCTGCAACATGTTCTGCAACTGCGGTGCCCTATGAGAGCCCGACTTTGCCGTAAACGTCATCTCATCACAGCAAAGCACTTGTCAGCACCTCTGATGGCTAGCTGCAGGTCAAGCTAGAAAGTTTTTTTTTTCATTTGTACCAAAATAATTACTCAAAGCTGCCGAATCCTACATGTATCACTGATTAAGAAAATAAAATTGGACAACGACATAAGTACAAAGCAGTGGGCATGTACGGGTGGAAAATAAGTTATTAAAGATTGCTCAGACATGCACAAATCACTCCAAATACAGCTTTGGGTGAGTAAATGGTGAGGGGAAACAACTATAACATGGTAAAACCTCTGAAAAGTTGATGCAGAATGGTTTGCTTTAAATGTATCTATGAGAACTGACAAAAAGACGGAAATATGAACTGACAAACTAATACAAGAATCAAATTTCAGAACATGTTTGTAGCAGGCTAAACTACAGGGTTAGCTGTATTGTGCAGAATAAAACTGGATATTTTTAGAATAATATCTCTGTATTTATTTTTATGCAGATTACCGTCAGTCTGGTACCCACGCCCTCTGTTACTTAGACTTACACTAACTTTATTAATCCACAAGGGAAATAATTTAAAACATCTCGAGAACCAATCCATTTCCATCTCCATCCATTTTTCTTTTGATACAAATGAACCATGCATGTCCCTGATTGGCTAATCCACCTGTCAATCACAAGATTCACAGATGACCAGACTCACATCTTTATAAAATATTTGAGAAGTGTGTATTCTGGATCCCCGCTCTTTACAAAACAGCTTCACCAGTCTCCAATACGCTTTTTCCAACCTTCATCTTCTTTTAAACACAACCAAAACGAAATACACGATCTTCAATCGTAACTTACCTCAGATTCCCTACCACACCAACATCTCATCCCTGGACGGCACACATCTACAACTAGTAAATTCTTACAAATACTTAGGCATATGGCTTGACAATACACTTTCCTTTGATATTCACATTAACACATTACTTTCCAAAGTCAAAGTCAAGAATCAGCTTTCTATACCGCAATAAATCCTCATTCACCCATTCCGCAAAACACACCCTTGTTAAAATGACAATCCTCCCCATCTTCGATTACGGTGACATCATCTACAGGTCAGCATCCAAAACTCTCCTCCATAAACTTGATGTCATTTATCACTCAGCAATCCGTTTTGTCACAGGTGCCCCTTTCACCACCGTCACTGTCATCTGTACTCACTGGTTAACTGGCCGTCACTTCACTCCCGCAGATTGATAAACTGGTACAAATTCATCTATAAAACATTAATTGGTAAAACCCCTCATTATCTTCGCTCACTCATCAACATTTCCAATAACACACATAACTTACGCTCCAGTAACATTATCACCATGATCACCCCACGAGTCCGTACATCCTTTGGTCAGTCATCATTTCATTTCGCTGCACCCAACGACTGGAACAATTTACAAAAAACACTAAAACTCAGTATTCTGACTCCAGTAGCTACTTTCATCAGCTAAAATCTACAGTACGTGACCAATGTACCTGTTTTTAAACTCTGCTCACTCATGTGTTTATATGTAAATAGTGGAAAATAGGAACTGTCTTAATGTTGTTGTTTTGTCTTGTCTTTGCCTGTATGGATGGTGTTGTATGTTGTAATTTCTGCCTCTTGGCCAGGTCGTCGTTGAAAATGAGAATTGGTTCTCAATCGACCTACCTGGTAAAATAAAGGTTAAATAAAAAAAATAAAAAAAATCCCAGGCAATGCAGCTTTTGCGATTTCCCAATTGGAATGGAAAGTACAGCTCCTCCCCCTCCTCTTCTCCACATGGCTAATTGATCCACACTTAATCTGCGCTAGCGGTTTGTCAGGACGCTAATCTGCACGAAGGGGGAGGGGGCAGAGTCAGATTAGAAGGTCTAATCTCATGTAGCAGACACCAAAAGTCCTGCTCGTGATGTTATTGTTCCATAGTCTTCACCTAATGAGTCCAGTAATACACGGCCAGTACTGCAGATTACGGTTAATGTACTTAGAATTACTACTACTATGGATTCAGCATTGGTCCTGGAATATCTTTACTAGCTTTTCAGGGACTAAGCTTTGTGAAGATGAAACCAAGACAAAGTACATACTAACTTAAAGGTGCATTATGTAACTTTTCTGGTAGAGGGTCCGTCAGATGCTTTTCTCCATGCAGATGTTATTGCTTTGTCTGGAATGTTTCACAGTATGGCATTAAACCTTTCTATCATCATGGAGAACAAACCGGGTAAAGGTACAGGTCAGATCTGTGGAGAGACGACCCCGCTCACAGTCAAAATGCCTGTTTTTTCTAGGTATTTCGGAGCTCTAAAACCACCTGTAATTGAATAAATATAAGGCAGAGCTGTTTACTGTCACACTGTGGAACATTCCAGGCAGAGCAATGACATCTCCATAGAAACAAAAAGCTGACGGACCACCAACACGTAATGCACCTTTAATATTCCTCATCACAAAAAAACCTGGAGTTGTGTTTTGTTTCATTCTCTCAAACAGAAAACGCTCTGTTCCACCTTGTGATGTCATGTGGACTTTCAGAGCTTTTAACCATGTTCTAGTTGTTTGTCATTTACTCTCTTGAAGTTGTATTTGTACATGAATATTGCAATTTAAAATGTCCGAATTATAACATAATGATCCAGAGGTGCTATACTAGACACAAGTACAGTATGTATTTTCTTTTTTTTTTTTAACTTGATTTCAAACCACTTTAACTTAACTTGAAAACTACCACTAAATGACATCACAAGGTGGAACAGAGTATTTAAAGCTTTGGAGATACACAGGTTTATAATGCAGGATTAGTCAAACGTGTGAATGAAACAAAACACAACTCCAGATATGTTTTTGATGAGGAAACAGCATTATACATTATATCATCTCAGAATCAAAAACACTTATTGTGCAATGTTCCTGTGCCTTTTAGCTTAGCTTACAGTGTTGTGTTTTTTTAGTTGATTGTAAATACTTATTATTATTATTTATCTTGATTTTGATGCATGCTCTTATTTTCCTACTGTTTCTGTAACTTGCGTTGTGACACTGCAATTTCCCCATTGTGGGACAAATAAAGGATTATCTTATCTTATCTTATCTTATACCATTTCTTAAAGCTCACAAGAGTCAATTTCGTGTAATATAGGACCTTTTATGAACAATATTATCATTTATCGCAATGTTTTCTCTGTATCAGCTTTTTCCACCATAACTGTCCTACTTCCTGGTCTGGCTCAGTTGCTGCAGCCTCATTGCTATTCCGTTGGTGTAGCTTCCTTGGTCCGTCCCCCGCGCACACGCTGTACACTCCCCTTTTGTGTAGAGACGACTTAAATTTTCTCCTCTGTGTAATACATAAGGCATTATGGGATGGCATTAGGACTTCACTTGGAGGCCATACAGATCAGAGGCTGCATTAGTGTTGGTCCGTGCTATAGACACAATGAGCGGTGCAGTATAAGCCTGTAGTTAATAACAGGGATCATATGTACCGTGATCTCCTTCTGGTTTGGACAGATGACTGCAGTAGCTCCGTCTCTCGGCAACCTTCTGAACTCTCACTATCAATCAACAGTCGATTTTTGCATCATTTTGAAAGGGTGTTTGGTTAAAATGTTCGCAATTTTGAGTTTGACTTTATACTATCAGATTTTTTTACGTGAGCATCAACCAAGTGATTAACTAAAATACCAAAAAAGACAATTGCTTATTTTAAGTCTGAACCAGAGGCTGTACGGAGAAGTGGACTGAGGTAGAGTGACGTCGTCCATAGCGTTCAGCTCCAGTCAAATGAAGCTTATCGAGGCTTGCAGTTATAGGGGCGAATTTGGGGCCGAGTTCTATGCTCGGAATTCCGATAAAGAGCCAATCAGAAGCGAGGTTTTTGAACGCCCCTTCCCAACCACAGCCCTGGTTTTCTAACACTAGGTCACGTAGAGCGGGTTAATACGAACATTTTCAGATCAAAATGACAAGCCTAAGAGCAGCGGTTACAAAGAGAGCGTGGTTTTTCAATAGAAAGTGAATTGGAGCCAGAGTCAGTGGAGCCAATGATTGTCAATAGACGTCTCCATTAAAACGACTCAAAACGACAATGACTGACTACTAAAAATGACTGGATTTTGATTAAATGAAAATTTGACTACTGATGATTATTATTATTGAGAGCAGTGGTGGAAGAAGTACTCAGTTTTGTTACTTAAGTAAAGTACGTATACTGGAACAAAAGTATAAAAGTAAAAATCTTCTTTAGTATAAGTACTAAAGTACCCGTTTAACAATGTATTTAAAGAGTAAAAAATAAAAGTATTTCATGCAGATTTTGAGCTTAAAATGCAGTGATTTTGATAACGATTTGTGTTGAATTTTGTTCAGTAGACACAACTGAATTTGAATTTTCTTGCTGTTTTTATTTGTGTATTTTTGTGAACGTGTTAAAAATGAACCCTCAGACTTTTCAGCAGGTCTCCACCAACAATGAAAAATACCTTTACTTCAGTCCTGTTCAAAAATGTAGTGAAGTAGAAAGTACAGATACCTGCTCTCAAATGTAGTGAAGTAAAAGTATAAAGTATCCACTTTAAAATGTTCTTAAAGCTGCATTGTGTAACTTTCTGGTAGAGGGTCCATGGAGATGTTATTGCTTTATCTGGAATGTTTCGCAGTATGGCATTAAACCTTTCTATCTTCTTGGAAACCAGACCAGACCAGTCCAAGTTACGGGTCACATCTGTGGTGAGGAGACCCCGCTCACAGTCAGAATGTTGTTTTTCTAGGTATTTTTTAGCTTTAAAACCACCTGTAATTGAATAAATGTACATTCCAGGCATATCCATAGAAACAAGCAGGTGACAGACCCCTAACCAAAAAGTTACATAGTGCAGATTTAAGTAACGTGCAGATGCCTATATTTTTTTACTTAAGTACAGTACTTTACTACTTTTACTTTGTTACATTCCACCACTGATTGAGAGTATCGCAAATGATTTAAATGCATTATTTTTTGTCACCCACTCCTCATTCGATAGACACAAACTCTTCCCGTGCTTTGTCCAGGCTAAGACTGTATTTCATTCTGCCTGTTCAGGTGGACTGACCCGCAGCCTTGACCCTCTGGCCCTGAAGTTTTATGGCACTATCTCATATTGCCTCTTTATCTCCACTGCGCTGTAGCGTCTGTATTCATTCCTCTGACGCGCTGTCCCTCTGGATTCACTGTCCGCACTCTCACATATTTTATAGCAGCAGTTGGTTACACACATCACCCAATCCAAACACAAAGTTCAGGTTGTAACAGCTACAGAACAGATGGTTTGTAGCAAGGACTGACCAGTAAAAGCGGTCAAGGATGGGTAATTAGTGTCATCTTAAGTGAGAGCTTGATTTAAGCCAAAATTTCCAAAATTATTAAAGCAAAAATAAGGCTATAAAAAATGACTAAAACTAATAACGAACCTGACGCTTGTTTTCCATTGTTTTATTTATCTATGTCACAACTAAACAGGCAATATGCAAACAGGACATTTTTGACCACTTTGGGTTAGTGGATTCATGAAACCAGGGTTGTCAAATCAGATACTAATCAGTACTAAATCTAGTATTGAAACTAGATATTCAGTTGACCAGGTATCAATACTAAAAAAGACCCATTTACAGGAGAAAAATGAGCCTTTCCTGAATGTCTTTAGAATGATGTTGAGCTGTATCAGAACAAGTATAAGAGCACATAGACTAGTATACACCCATGGAGCACTATGGAACCTACAGGACCACTGAGGGATTACACAGATATTACATATTACACACATGGGAATAGAAAAGAAAGTACTATGATTTAATGTTGAAAATCACATTCTACTGTCAGTATTGGGATCAGTATTGCGTATCGAGTCTGACAACGCTAAATAAAACAAGGCCCTTTATTACGCCAAAAATGACTCTTGTGAGGTTTAAGCCATGCTAGAATGCTGATACCTCCTCAAAAACATACCTGGAGTTGTGTTTTGTTTCATTCACACGTTTGAGTAATCCTTTGTTATTAGTCTGTCTACATCTCCAAAGCTCAAAATGCTCTGCTCCACCTTGTGATGTCATGAAGCGATAGTTTTCAAGTGAACAGCTACCTTTTTTTTTTTTTTTTTTTAACCTTTGGTTCAGTAGAGATCGGCAGCTCCAGGCCTGAAAGTGTCCAAATGATTCTAGTGAAGGTGTATGACATGACACATTACAAGGAGAGAAGAACTCAGCTTAAATTATGCAGAGTTTGTGCGTTAAACATGTGCGAATGAAACAAAACACAACTCCAGGTACGTTTGTGACGAGGAAACAACATAATAATATAGATTGGAAAATAGCGTAATATGGGCTCTTTAAGTACAACCCTATAATACTGTAAAAACCACTTTGTATAGCAGTTGTGTAGTATAATGAGAAGCGCCTATGGTCCTGTTGTGCGTGTCTTGTGTTACATGTAAACCTCACATAAGAGCAGCTGTACGTACTCAGAGGATTCCATTGGCTGAATGCTTTAACAGGCGCACACTTGGGGACTTATTTTGTCTTTTCATAGTCCAACAAAACCTACGACTGGTTTCCCAGATCTAAACCTCGTGTGCGTATATTTCTGCAAACGGACCATTTTGCATACATGTTTTACATTTTAGCTTTTCTTTTAAAATTGTCCCTTACCCACAGAGTGTAATTGGCATCTTTGTTTCTTTAAAGAGCTCATATTATGCTTTTTTTTTTTTTTTCTCGTTAGAATGTTGTTTCCTCATCACAAACATACATGGAGTTGTGTTTTGTTTCATTCACACATGTTTAACCCTGTACATTTAGGCTGTGTTCTTTTTTGTTCCACTTTGTGATGTCATGTGGTTATACGGGAAGTGCTCTATTGTGTTTTTAAACTCCACACACCTTCACTAGACTAATTTATATGATTTCAGTCCTGGAATTGCCAATCTCTACTGAACTAAAGGTAAAAGGTAACTGTTAACTTGATAACTACCGCTTCATGATATCACAAGGTGGAACAGAGTGTTTTGCACTTTAGAGATGTAGATAAACTAATAATAAAGGGTTACTCAAACATGTGTGAATGAAACAAAACATAACTCCAGGTATATTACAGCTTTCTAACATGGCTTAAAGCTCACAAGAGTCCATTTTGCGTAATATTGGACCTTTAACACAGTCTGTTTCCCCTTTTGCGTGGTCCATCCAGCTCCGTCATGTCATCTTTCTCTTCCTTCCGTGTCTGGAGCTTTTCAGGGGCCTGTCTGGTCTCTGTTCCCCCCTCTCCTTGCACATGTCCTGTGGTGGCCGCTCGCTGTGAGGGCCTCTTCCGCTCTCTTTCTCTCACTTTCTCTGGAGGTGTTTCATGGTGGTTTTATGGTAGCCACGTCAGCTAAGCGCCGTGTGATAGCCCGTCTCCTCGTGTTAGGGTTTTTAATGAACGAGTCTGGTTCACGTGCACGTCGCCCCCTGCCTGCTGTCCCTCTGTTTATTCTACAGTGCGTTTTGCTGGAATGTAATTGGAATGTAATTGCTGGAATGGCATGGGCACAAATGGCTGCCCGGATGTTCTATGAATGCACTGGGGGGGTCCAGAGCTTGTAGCTACAGAGATAAGATAATTATATTTGTCTTCATTTACAATACTTTGGCTTTAGGTGTTGCAAAACTGTATTTTTTATTGTAAGACTGTGGCATAAAACAGATTCAATCTGTTTAGAATCTGTTTAGAATATAAAGTTGAATTATTGTTTCAAAAATGACACTGCAGTGACTGTCTGAAGGTTAAGGAAAATCAGATTGTCGGACTGGGGGGGATTAAAGGGTACTGTTTTCCCTGGGCCCAGTGCAAGGAGGGGCCCCTCACAAAGTCTGTTATATGCATTTTTCATTAGACAACATGTAGTGAGGCCCACAAAGATGAATTGTACCCATGGGCCCAGATCTTGAGCTAACAGATAATACTCCCTACAAGTGTACAACAACTCACCCTTAAGTAACAGATAATACTCCCTACAAGTGTACAACAACTCACCCTTATGTAACAGATAATACTCCCTACAAGTGTACAACAACTCACCCTTATGTAACAGATAATACTCCCTACAACTGTCCAACAACCCACCCTTATGTAACAGATAATACTCCCTACAACTGTCCAACAACTCACCCTTATGTAACAGATAATAGTCCCTACAACTGTACAACAACTCACCCTTATGTAACAGATAATAGTCCCTACAACTGTACAACAACTCACCCTTATGTAACAGATAATAGTCCCTACAACTGTACAACAACTCACCCTTATGTAACAGATAATAGTCCCTACAACTGTCCAACAACCCACCCTTATGTAACAGATAATACTCCCTACAAGTGTCCAACAACTCACCCTTATGTAACAGATAATAGTCCCTACAACTGTCCAACAACCCACCCTTATGTAACAGATAATACTCCCTACAAGTGTCCAACAACTCACCCTTATGTAACAGATAATAGTCCCTACAACTGTACAATAACTCACCCTTATGTAACAGATAATAGTCCCTACAACTGTACAACAACTCATTCAGGACTACCGTAGCTGGAGGATTTGACCTGTTGTGCACGTTTCAGTCTGATGGTCTTGACAATTTCCTTTTCAAAGCTGAAGCCCAAATCATTCAAAATGAGATTTAGGGAATTAAAAGCGCTGCTAGATTGATTCCCGTCAAATCGAAATAGGAAATTGACCGAAAAAATAAGACTGACATTTTTACCACAAACAACAAAATATTTCTTATTTTGCAAAATTAGATATTTGTATGAGCAGGTATCGATACTAAAAAAAGTCCCATTCACAGGACAGAAATGAACCTTTCCTGATTGTCTTCAGAATGATCTTGAGCTGTATCAGAACAAGTATAAGAGCACATAGACTAGTGTAAGACCATGGACCACTATGGAACCTACAGGATCACTGAGGGAGTACACACATATGGGAATAGAAAAGAAAATATTATGATTTAATGTGGAAAATCACCTTCTATTGTCTAATGAAAGTGTGTTTTTTATTATCATTGCGGTATCGGAATCAGTATAGAGTTGTCAACACTAATCCATATCCAACAATAACACAGGTCTTCTGCTCTCTGCTCCCTCCGGCCGTGCTGTCGGAGGAGGAAGAAGAACCAGGACCCCCTCTCACGTCTCCCGTCTTCTCCCCACAGTCGGTGCTCCTCCTGGGGGCCACGGCTCTCCTGTGCCTGGCTCTGGACCTGCTCTTCCTGCTCTTCTACTCCTTCTGGCTGTGCTGTCGGCGGAGGAAGAACCAGGACTCCCACTCCCACGGCGGCTCCCAGCCCAGCGCCGACTGCTGCTGCACGGCCTGGTGCGTCATCATCGCCACCCTCGTCTGCAGGTACGAACCAGGGCGGGGGACGGGGTTTAGGTAATAGCTTGAATTCATGTGATGTCAGAACATTCTAGTATCCCTGTTGATACTTTGCAGCTGATGTCGTCAACATTCCCTTGGGGCGTGATGCTAACTAGAGGCACTGCTCTGTCTGAAATACAAAACAGATATGCTCTTAAATAAGTCCCTCTCAAACAACATTACAGTCACTCTCATGTTTTTGTCGAAAATCAAAGTCCTGAACAGGACCATGAACGTAACTGCTGAATATTCCACCATAGAAATACACGTAGAACACCTCCAGTATGCTGTCACTGGATGATGAACGTTCGTATTGATTCCAGGCTCCTGAAAATTTGCCGTTTAAATCCATTTTTAAAACTTTGTTAACAGTGTTTGCTAATGTGTCTCTATGGTAACTGCAGTCTCCATCTTTATCAGCACAAAGACTACTGCTCCCAGGGGCCCCTCTTAAAGTAAAAAAACATTACACGTCAGCTCTTTGTTCGTTAACGCACATTGATAATCCATAGATCCTTCCAGGAGTGACATGTTTGCAATTGTCGTGCACACAGACGGTTGGCAGTTCGAGTCCCGCTCTCGATATAAACATCACCGGTTGAGCAGTCAGATCCACTTACCCACAGGTTGCCGGTGTGATTCCAGCTCCCACACATAAATTCTGTCGTTGTGTGAACGGGTGAGTGGTTCCTTGATGTGAAGTGCCTTGTAGGTGGAAAAGCGCTATATAAAAACATGAACCTTCTGTCCCATACATTTGACAGTCTGGGACAGTAAAATAGAAGCATTCATTTTGAGGTTTGTAGACGGCGCAGACAAATGGGTGTCGTTTATGCTACATTTGGCATTTGGCGACATTGTGTGCGTTTCCATGTGCACGATTATCCCGTTTATGAGTCTTATCTCGGTTATGACCCTATTCTGGATGTGGCGTTTACATGCGCTCAGAGAAACCAGCATACTCATATCTCTGTGTACATGAGGAATCAGAGTATCCTGGATATTTAGACTGGTTGCTATGGCACAGATATGGCAAGGAGCTCAACCACAGTTAGCCATGTAGAAACTTGGCTAACTTAAGGCTTTTTAACAGGTTTCTAACAACAAAAAAGAAGACATTCATTCAAGTCAGAACATGAGACTGTGGAGCTCTGTCGCAGCTTCAGGAAAAGTTGTTTTTAACAGAATACAACACAGTGTCACAGAGTCAGTTTAGTTCAAGAGAAACATAAACAGACACAGAGCCTGGTGTTAAAATGCGGTTGTATTAATCAGTAGACTGCTTTATTTTGTTCATAAGTATAAAATATTATTACTTAAATTGTCGTTCTTGACTCTTGTACATAGCTGTGATTTTATATTTTTAACTTATTTTATTTTGACTTGTACATATACATTTATTTTTATAATTATGTCTCATTTGACACCTGTCTCTTTTTGCTTTACCATCTATTTTTGTTACTCTCTGTTATTATATTATATTGTGATGTCTGAGCTACTGTATCCAAATCATTTCCCTTGTGGATCAATAAAGTTTGTCTAAGTCTAAGTCTAAAAACCCAGTGAGAGTCTCCTGGTTTCTCATAACCGGGATACTGCCTTATTCAGGAGACTGAAATCAGGATACTGCGTCTCCATGGAGTCCAGAACCCTGTACTTTAGACACATACACATGCTCTGAAATACATGGGGTTGTACTAGTTGTGTAGTTGGACAGTGTGCATAAGAACATTTCATTTCATTTGGGCCTTAAAATAGAACAGGTAGAAAACAAGCACAACAACTTGTAAGAGCTGTGGCTGATTGTTTTCCAGCCACAAAATTCGTACATCAACAAGGAAGCAGCAAAGCGTCTGACACCAGGATGCTGATTGGTCCTCACGTAAGTCACATGACTGCACAGCAGCCTCTCACAGCTCCGTGTGGTCTCTGCGTTATACATCCTGCACGCCATTGTCCCATGCACTACCGAGATCACGGGCCACGTCTCAATTCTCGCTCCTCGCTTCCTTCTCCTCGATCCTCCATGCTGTCAGTCAGATGTGTCGCGTGAAGTGGCGTTCCAAAGAAAACTACGGAAGGAAGGAGTAAACCCGAGGAGGCTTCAGGAGGCAGACGTCAGAGAAAAGAATTGAAAAATCTTGAAATTTTTGAGTTCTTGAAGTAGACGGCTAATGTATGAATATATGAATGAAACAAGTGAAGTAAATGAGGCAAAAATACAACTCCAGGTACTTTATCGAACAATACATGATTCTCAAAGATCCTCTGATTTAGAAATATCCACTGTTGTCCTCCTCGGCCGTCCCGTAGTTGCCATGACGACAGCAGCAGATCGGATGCAGAGCTGAATAGTCCGCCGTGCATCCCTGTGTGTCTGCCTCAAGTCTGAGAAAAGCTTTTTGCGCGTTCAATAAATCATTTTTAAAAACATAGCATCCATATTCAGTGGTGGAACGTAATAAAGTAAAAGTAGTAGCTGTACTGTACTGTATTCAAGTATACATTTTAGGTACTTTACAAATTTGAGAGCAGGTATCCGTACTTTCTACTCCACTACATTTTTGAAGTATTTGTTTTTATTATTATTATTGTTTGAGACCTGCTTAAAAGTCTGAGAGGTTTATTTTTAACATTTTTGCAATTTGAGCAAATAAAAATACACAAACAGCCAGGAAAAAATAAATAAATTTAAATGTTTCTGTACCAAAATCAGTAAATTTGAAACTTTCTTAGATATCAAAATTTGTGTGAAATTCTTTTTTACTACTACTTTTTACTCTTTAAGTACATTGTTAAACGGGTACTTTAATACTTTTACTTAAGTAGCTTTTTCATGCGATACTTTTACTTTTACTTGAGTCTTTTTTTGCTCCGGTATCTGTACTTTTAACAGCTGTACTTGTAACAAAACTGAGTACTTCTTCCACCACTGTCCATTTTCATATACATATACTTCATACGGGGAAGTGCAGGCTGGGGTGATATTTTTGATCTGTATAAAGTCTAAATTTAAGATAGTAGTAGTAGTAGTAATAGTTTTTTCATATACTTGTACTTCTCAGGCACCGTACTTCAACTCCTACTTAAAGCTGCATTGTGTAACTTTTCTGGTGGAGGGTCCATCAAATACTTTCCCCCGTGGAGATGTTCTTGCTTTGTCTGGAATGTTTCACAGTATGGCATTAAACCTTTCTATCTTCATGGAGACCAAAGTTACAGGTCAGATCTCTGGAGAGGCGTCCCCGCTCACAGTCAGAATGTCTGTTTTTCTAGGTATTTTTGAGCTATAAAACCACCTGTAATTGAATAAATGTAAAGTAGAACTGTTTAATGTTAATGTTAATTCCAAGCAGAGCAGTGACATCGCCATAGAAACAAGCAGGTGACAGACCTTCCATTGGATTATTTCACTTCAAATTATAATTCAGATGTTACGACCAGACAGACTTGAGGAGTAGTTTTCCCAATGACTTTTTGTATCTATGAACCACTTCCTTGTACTTCTGCTTAAGTATATATATCACCCCACTGACGTTTACCCGCTCTCCCCTCTCTTCTCTCTCATCTCTCTCTCTCTCTTTCTCTGTCTCTCTTCTCATCTCTACTCTCATTTTATCTCTCTATCCCTCTCTCTCTTATTTCTTTTCTATTCTCTCATCTCTCTCCCTCCCATCCCTCCTTCTCTCTCACACTTATATATCTCTCTCTTTCTCTGTCTCATCTCTCTCTCTAACCCCTCCTTCTCTCCCTCCCCCCTCCCATCCCTCCTTCTCCCCATCCCTCCTTTTCATTTTATCTCTCTATCTCCCTCTCTTTCTTTTCTTTTCTATTCTCTCATCTCTCTCTCTCTCCCTCCTTTTCTCCACCCCTCCTTCTCTCTCACACTCACCTATCACTCTCTTTCTCTTTCTTTTTTTCGCTCTTTCTCCTCTCCTCCCTCCCTTCCTCAGTTTGACTGGAGCTGAACGCTATGGTTGACGTCACACTCCCTTACTCCAGTTCTTTCTACAGTCTGTGGTCGAGCCTGATCAAAAATATTTCCTCCTAGTTGGACGGAGAAGTAACTAGATGTTTTCTGTCTTTCATGTGGACAGTTGTTGTAATTACAGAGACACTGTCCATAAACCATGTCCAAACATCTGGATCTATCTATAGCAGACTGTCCCACAAAGTCCACCGCTGGTCTCTAACTACAGGCTCTGTGTACAGTCTGAAATGGCCTCAAACGTGGTCCCGAACTCATCTCATTGGAACATGCCGGTGCGAGCGCAAACGTTCGGCCGCTGCGATGCAATGATGAACATCTCCGAAGCTCAAAACGCTCTGTTCCACCTTGTGATGTCATGAAGCATTGGTTTTCGAGTCAACAGCTCCTTTTACCTTGCAGTTTAGAAGAGATTTGAAATAGAAGGACTGAAATGATGCAAATTATTCTAATGAAGCTGTATGTGTATATGAGTGTTTTCCGTTTGAGGGTTTGTGTTAAACATGTGTGAATGCAACAAAACACAACTCCAGGTGTGTTTGTGACGAGGAAACAACATTAGAACAGAGATCAGAAAATAACGTGATACAAGCCCTTAAAGAATCGTTTAAGAATGTTCATATAGCTGCAAGAGTCATTTTACAGTATATATAGTGCAGCCGTATCCTAACACTGTAATTCCACCATCACTTCTGGAGCCTCGGGAAACCCTGTAATCACGAGTCCATTTGTACATGCGCTCATGGACTGGGACGCGTGCACATAAAGGCTATAATAAAGCTTTGATAGGCTCGCTCCTGTCGGGACAAGAGCATGTGTGTACACAGCACTCAGGCTAATGGGGACAAGATGGACAAAAGAGGAAAACCAGTATGAGACACAGGGGGAAGGAGTGACGTGTCATACACTGTCACAATATTCACTTTTTAATCCCCATTTACACACCAAGAGAAAGGTTTGATGCACTGTACACATTTTTACTCAAATGTGTAAATATAGAATAGGAATTTTCAACATAAAACTTTTTTAAAGATTACTATGTCCTCGCCTAGATCAAGACTATTCTGAAAGTATTCTGAGATGTTGACACTTTTTCGATACTGGATACGATACTGAATATGATACTGGTTTTAGTGTAGATTCAATCTATTTTTGACAAAATATGTGTCCTTACTGTGAACGGGCTTGCATCGCCACAAACCTGACTCTTATAAGGCCCTCCTTCTGCTTGTTTCCATGGAAATGTTCTTCCTTTGGCTACAATCTTTCACAGTATGGCATAAAACATATCTATCTCTGTTGAGAATGTTCCCCCACTAGAAAGTTTCATAAATTTCACTTTCTGGTGGTGGCTAAATTTAAAATTAAATGTTCCTTTAAATTGGACATTTCCCATTGTCACTGCCTTGCTCAGAACTAATTCTGAATATATGTTTAAAACTGAGCTTTCTTGCATTTATTTTGTTACTTTTTATTGTTTAAAATAGTGAAAAACTTGCATTCTTAATGTTTAATGACACTGTGGAACATCACAGGCAATTTAAGGTTTTTCAGTGCAATAAAAATATCCATAATGAAAAAAAAGCTTATATTTTAGCCTATTTTGTGTCACATACTGTGCCTTTAAAATGTCCTCTGTCCTTAAAATGTCCTCTGGGATCTAAATGTCCCTGTGTCTCATTGACGTCTTCTTCTGTGTAACTCTGTAAAGTAAAATGGTCTGCTCTGCACTACCTAAACCCCAATCCTGGAGGTTCTGAGCTTTCACCTGAGCCATCGTCTGTCCATACACTGAGAATGAGACACACTTGTGTGTGTCCTCCATCTGCACTGCTCTGGGGACACGCACAGTTCCTTTGACACTTCACACTTGAGTCTTCTCTTCTAGAGGAGGTGTGTTCTGTGTGAATGTGAATGTGGAGCTGCAGAACCCTGTGCTCCAGTGACCCACTTATGACAGAGCCACAGGCCTCAGGGTGACAGCACGTGGGCATATGGGCTGCTCAGTGCTGCCCCCTGCTGGACAATCACTCTTATTTTTATTAATTATGGCTAGGTCATATACACAGTAGAAATAAGAACTGCCTTTGTGGAAATGAAGTGAATTTATAATGTAAATGTTGTCTATTTTTTCAATTTAGAAGTATTTTTATATTATATATATTTTTGTATTTATCTGAATTTGTTTTGTTGAAAATATGAATGACATTTTACTCATGATTACAATGAATGCTCCAATTAAAGGTGCACTGTGTAACATTTTAGGAGGAGGGTCTGCCAGCTGCTTGTCTCCATGGAGATGTTATTACTTTGCCTGGAAAATTCCACACTATAGTATTAAATGGTCTATATCCATAAAGACAAGCTTGGCCAATAGGTCAAATTACAGGCCAGATCTGTGAAGAGGCGACCCCGCTCACAGCAATACAACCACGTGTAAAAGAGTATATGCAAGATAGAGATAAATTTCCCTATATTGTGCAACACTGTAGGCAAAGTAATAACATAGGTGGAAAAGTTACGTAATGACCTTTAAAACATGAACCACAAAACAATTCTAACAAGTGTATTTCCTCTACAGGTTCTCTTTTGATGGGGCATTAATGACTCAAATGAATACTCTCCAATAATAATGATTTGTTTGGTTGCGTTGCAGCGCTGGCATCGCTGTGGGTTTCTACGGTAACGGAGAGTCCAGTGACGGGGCCAACCGCCTGGCCTACTCTCTGCGCCACGCCAACCGCACCGTGTCTGGCATCAACAAGCTGGTGAGTGCCCTGCTCTCCACTAGATGAAGAAAACCGGGCCATTTTCTCAGTTTTCCCAGATTTTGTCAGAGTTACTATCGCCGACAGAGCCCAAAGGAAGTCGTCATCCGCATGTTTCCAAACTTCTGCCGGTTGTGTGACGTAAGCGTGAATAGAGCCCATTGTGTTTTTTTTTTTTTTTTTTTAAGTCTGATCTAAAATGCAACTAAAATTCTCAAAACCTCCACTAGCGCCGATTTGTGATTCATGGCTGCAGGTTCTGGGGTTTAGGTAGTGACTGTTCAGATCAGAGAGAGTTCTTTTAGGTTTAAACACACTAGATTTCAGTAGTATAGCAATCAAGAACGGGGCAAAGTCTCTCAAGTCCCTCAAGATCTCGTGAGATATGTTGTGCACACTTGAGGAAAATGATCTTGCGAAAATGTCCTGTCTGTGTGTTTGGATGCGAGTTATGTCTCCTCGGAAGCCATCGTTCCAAAAACAAGCATTTCTAGAGAAAAATATCAAATGAATCTAAAAATTGTATAGCCAAAATTGTGAACTGAACTGCACATTTTGAAATTATAAACAATGTAAAAATCTTGGGTGTTACCTGAAGTTGTGTCTCCTCCGAAGCGAACAGCCGAACAGCCACAAGTGCAGTGTTTTGAGTCTCGTCTTAAAACTCACTTTTACTGTTTGGCTTTTAACCCCGTGTGATTTGTGTGCTGCTCTGTGTTTTTTATTTAATTGTATTTGATTTTTAATTTAATTTTAGTTAAATGTTTAGCTTTATGTATTTTAACACATTTTATTTATTGTTTTTATTTAGGATTTACTCTCTTTTATTGTCATAATTTGTCTATGCAGCTCTTTGGAAACTGTCTATAAAATGTGCTATAGAAAGAAAGTAGATTGGATAAACGTGATGTAACCGCTTGAATTCAACTGTTGCTGATGTACTCTGTGTGTGTGTGTGTGTGTGTGTGTGTGTGTGTGTAGGTGACAGATAACGGGCTGGCTCTGAACCAGACCGTGGGGGAGAGCCTGGAGCAGCTGAGCGTGGTGTACCAGGACCAGGCTGACCACAGGTCCATGGTGCAGAAGCTCCAGGGGCAGCTGGACGAGCTGCTGAGGCTCATGGAGGACGTGCCCTTCTGGTCCAACACTCAGGTGTCTCTGGAGGAGCTGGCCCGCCACACCGAGGCCTTCGACTTCTACAGGTCACATACCACACGCACATTAAAGGGCCACTGGGGCACTTTTCTGGTGATGGATGCGCCGCCTGAAAATGTGATCGCATTGCCTTGGTCATGGAGACAAACCCCCCCACCAGAAAAGTGACATATTGTACCTTTGAAGAGTAGAGGGTATTATGCAAAAACATGCCAGAAGAGCGTGTAGAGTCCCCTGGTTTGAGAGGGGAGTTAAAGAGGCTATTTTTGTCAAGAAAGAGAATCCTTCCTTGAACAGAAATGGAGGTCTCAGACATCATTTGTCTCCCATCTATAACTCTAT
The DNA here is from genome assembly GCA_029959045.1 of Taenioides sp. WSHXM2023. Taxonomy (NCBI): domain Eukaryota; kingdom Metazoa; phylum Chordata; class Actinopteri; order Gobiiformes; family Gobiidae; genus Taenioides; species Taenioides sp. WSHXM2023. The sequence goes on from CM057090.1 coordinate 33,026,420, forward strand.
CCTCAAACCTAAATCAAAACAAACAGAGAAAACAATGGGACTAGCCAGGTCAGGTCCAGAGGTGTGAAAACACCCATCATGGCCCTGAATGGATCTGCTAACTACTCCCCCACTCCCACTCCATATTGAATAGACACACATGACTAACAGAAACTGTAAACAACTCCATATTGAATAGACTCACCTGACTAACAGAAACTGTAAATAAATATGTGTTGTCTCAGAGTAATTTCATTGTAATTAGCTCCTTCCTTCAAGCAGATATAAAGCAGTGTCCACCAGCATCTGACCAGAACTGAAGAAGCAGCTTGGATGAGCTGCGAAACGTATTCGACCAAATAAACTCTGTCCAGTTGACAAATTAAATTTCTCCTTTTGCCATGCCAGAAGAGGTTTTAGAAATGAAAATGTTAAAATGCTGAAAATATGAACATGTGAATGCGTTTTTAGTCCTCTTCTGTGTGCCTGTTCTCTGCAGGTGGCTGGGGTACCTGGGCCTCCTGCTGTTTGACGTGCTCATCTGTCTGCTGGTGCTGTTTGGACTCATCCGAAACTCCAGGGGCACTCTCATCGGGTACAAACCTAAAGCTATGTTTATGTTTTCAAATACGTGCTCTACAGGGGGATGGATAGTGTTTTGAAATGGAAAGTCTAGATGCATTTGACTTTTTGTTTACACCTTGAACCTATAAGTGAACAGTTAAGTCAAGTAAAATCTGTAAACTATGACATTGCCATTGTTTACTATTTTTTTCCTCCACCACAAAATGGTCCCAAATGCATTCAGTTTTGCACATACTGTTTACATTTTCTACGATCTATGGGTGGAGGATTTTTTGAGCCAATACCAATATCCAGTATTTGGCCTGCTGCTGCTGATATTAGCCTTGTACACAAGAGCTACCTGATGCTGTAAATATGTTAATATTTATTGTGATTTTATTTTTTATTTACTTATTGTTCTGAGTGTTTGCACAATTTTTCACAACTATTTGTGAGCTTCTGTCACGAGTGAATTTCTCCTCTGTGAGATCAATAAAGTCTTATCTTATCTAGCCAATACCGATACTTAGCTTTTAAAATCCACAAGTCCCACAAATGTATCATAAATAAATTAATTTTTCACTTTTGTTAAAATAATATCAAAATGTATTTATTTGGAATATTTACACACACCCTTAAGCCCTTTAACATCTTTCAATTCATTTAAATCATCTTTGCTTTCATATCTCAAAAGTCCTCGTTCATGTTTTTAGTTTGTCATTTTTATTTTGTTTATATCATTGTTATATAATGTATTTTTTATAATTCAGGTAATGTTGCAAGAGTTGAGGGAGCAAGTCTGTGTGTGTGTGTGTGTGTGTGTGTGTGTGTGTGTATGTTTTGTAATGTAAACCTGTAACTTTTGTATTCTGTCTTTTGTATTGTATTGTACTGTATTGTATTGTATTGTGTCTTACTAATGTTTTGTGTTTTTTGGACCCCCTCAAAAACGAAATGGCACATCTCAAGGGGCATTCCAAAAAAATAAAAATAATAATTGGAATATAAAATTATTTATACATGTTTGTGTATCGAATATTGATATCAGCTGATACCAATATTTATGAATCTGCTTCAAACTGATACATCACCCGTCCCTAATTAGCGTCACAAATGTCTTGCATAGTAACAGTTTTTCATTTTCCACACTAAACACGATTCCAAACCTTGTGAATTCTTATACTGTAAACCCAAAGGCAAAGCCATAACTGAGCTGTAATGTTTATTTGTATCATAAAAATATACGGCATAATGACCCTTCTAACCCGTTCTCATTGCCGGTGCAGCGTGTGTCTTCTGGGCGTGCTCACTCTGGTCATCAGCTGGGGGTCCCTGGGTCTGGAGCTGGCCGTGGCTGCGGTGAGTGTTTCCGTGGTAACAGCTGGCGATGTCATCGGCGCGAGACGGCAGTGGCGGGGCGCTCTGACTCGCGGTTCTGTTGTGTTTGTGTTGCAGTCTGCCAGTGACTTCTGCGCCTCTCCGGACCTCTACATCACCAGAGTGACCCAAGAGAACGCCGTCATCGATCAGGGTACGCCTTTAACTGCTCTGGACTTAACATTGATGCGTTTTCTGGTAAAATGATGTTAAAAAAAGTCTGCTCAAATAATAAATCTAGAGTACACAGTGGACTTCTACACTGCACAAATGAAGATTTCCTACAGCAATCTTTAATCGCTTATTTTCAAGACGCCATTTTGCCAATCAACCCCCGTTTTCAGCTCCACCGGTACATGCCCACTGTGACGTACGCACTTCCTTCTCCAGTTTTATTTTCTTAATCAGTGTTACACGTAGGATTCGGCATTGTCGCGTAGTCATTTTGGTACAAACGAAAAAAAATTGCAGCTCTCCAGTGTGATGTGCAGCTATCCATAGGAGGGGCCCACAGCCGGCGGCGCTTTGTCGTGATGACGTTTACACCGACGTTTTTTTTTTTTTTTAATGAAGTTGTTTTTTGAATAGTTAGTTAGTTAGTGCTTTCACCTCACAGTAGAGCTGTGCCAGAAATTGAAAGAACAATAAATTGTGATCTCTGCTTTGGTCGATCTCAATGATAAGGCATGCACAGTTCAATCGACAGGTCAACAGCCGATCATGTGACAGTGAAAGCGGGAGGTGCTGACGAGGATTTACGCTCTTGTTTAGAAAAAGTCTTTATCCTCTTTGATCCAGCTACAACTCCTCACCTTTTCTCCTCTTTCTCTCCTCTGCTGCTTCTTATCTTTGTAATCCAAGTTATGGAAAGTAAACAACTATTAAACACCTACTAAACAACTATTTTCTCACCGTTTATGAGTGAAACTTAATGCCTCGTTTCTGCCGCTAACGGTAACGGGCGTTAGGCTTAATATATTGTACAAACTCATTCCAACATTTAAATGTGAATATCTCTGGAATTATGCAACATGAAGTCGCATTTTTATGTTTTTACTAAGATGGAAGAAGAACAAATCCAAAATCGAGATTGATCATATGGGGGGAAAAAAATCATGATTCTTTTTTCCCCACATTGCCCAGCCCTACCTCACAGTCTGCATATTCTCCCTGTGTCTGGGTGGGCTTCCTCTGGGTTTCCCCTCATCAACCAAAGTGAGCAAAATGTTCTACTAAAACCTACTGTATACTTTTGATTATATGATACCAAAGTTGTCACTCATTAAAATCTTTGTGTCTTTATTTTTAATTAATCTCACTTTACGATACCTTACATTCATACGGAGATACTCGCCTCATCTAAGACTGACCCAGCAGCTCATTCTAGTCTTGGAAAAAAACCACACGATTCTCCTGTGAGAAGCTCTGGTGCTTGTCTCCAGTCAGAAGTGATTTGTTCTTCCGAATGACAGAACCAGGATTGAAGTGCACACAGGGTGGTTCCTCTTTTATTCTCTATAGCCCGGCACCATCACCTTCTCAACAGCGCAGCTTCAGTTGTGGTTATTGTACTTTTTTATTAAAGCTGTAAGAGGCAGGCTGTGTACAGTTTTTGAAAATACCAGTTGTTGCATATTATTTCATGTTTTGTCCTTCAGATTGCATTCACTTTCACTTATAAACCTGCAGATAGTTACTCTTACCGCGGTAGTAGTTCCCCTAAATCCTTCTCTAGTCTTACTTAAAATCGTAAAAATCATAGGAAGTCTCGCAGTAGTATCGTGGGTCGTCACAATATATTAAATTACAAGTCTCTTCGCTTAAATTTATAATTATGGTGCAGAGATGGCTAAAAAAGACAGAGGGGACTACATAGACCATGATCCTTTGCTCCGTTTCAGCTCAGACTACATGAAGAAAGAACTGTTCTAAGCACTTTTAAACCTTAGTTCTTTGGATTAAGTCTTGAAAAGGCATTTTAAGAAGAAAAAGTAGTGTATTCACAGTTTTGTTAGCTTCCACAAAATATTAAAACAAATATCGTACCTTGAGATGCGTATCGACAAAATATCATACAGAGAGATTTCGATATTTTATTTCCTAGTGAGCCGTGGTGAAACAATGGGCCAGAGCGGATATTGAGTTACTGCGGCAGCCTCGGAAGTGTTGGGAGCTGGCTACTTCCTGACTCCAGTACATAACTTTATTATAAGTGTATAATCAGATCCAAATCTCCAGGTACAAGAACATACTGTGATATTTACAGTACTTTTATGTGGAGGTAATGGAGTACGTGCTTCTTCTAAAACTTAAGCTGAAACAGTTTCTTTCAAGCCTCGGTATTATCGTCTTTGACAGATTTCTAAACAGTGAACTTCTGCTCTTGGTATATTTCAGTCATTGTTACGTTTTTACCGCACTTTAACCAACCGTGGGTGGAGTTGCCGAAAAAAATCTATTTAAAATTTTTCAGGTTTTCTGGAAAATACAAAAAAATGTCAATAAGATCAAAATTGATTGCAGTTATGCCAGCCATGAATAATAATAAAAATAATATCAATACATTGGAATTGTCTAGAGCTTTTTTGGACACTCAAAGACACTTTACAAACAAATAGGAAGCAACACTGTCGAAAATGGGGGGAAACATGGGGGGAATGCCAGGGTGAGTTTTTTGTCGTGATTTGAAGTGCTGTAGTGAGTTCCTGGTGGATTGTGGGCGTGAGTTCCACAGGGAGGGGGCGGCGGCGGCGGCGGCGAAGGCTCCGGTGATTTGTTGTTCGGATGAGGGGAGTGAGGAGGCTGGAGTCGGCTGATCTGAGGCAAAATAATTATATCCTCATTTAGATTTTAGTGTCAGTATTTTAGTTTTGGTTGAAAATATATAAATTCACTATATTTTTGAGTACCAAAGATGAATCTAAATACAACACACTAAACATTCCAAAAAAGAATCATCTGTTGACATTTATACAACAATATTTTCTTGTGTGTATTTTCAGATATCCTGCAGTACTACCTGAGGTGCAGCTCTGGGCAGACCAACCCTTTCCAACAGGTGAACTTACTGCAACTATAGTAACTACAATATATTCAACTATATTTTGTAAAGAAACAAATAAATAATAAGGTAAAACGTGAAAACAGAGCCAGAAATGTCACTAAATTGACATATAGAACGTACAGTATAGGTGTTTTGCGTGAGTAGAGTAGAACTGTAGTCAGAACATGGCTGCTGGTACTGGATATCTGTCACTGTATGTTACTGTAACCGCGCTGAACTTGGCCGTGCAAAAGTCCAGCTTGGTTGCAGGAATAACTCATTTGTCTTTGATTGTTGTATAGTTTATCTGCGTTGTGTTGTGAACAAATGGCCAGGACACAGTGCTGCTTTTGTAGTTTTAATCTGCATGAAACAAAATATACCACGGCTCAACACGGCGAGCAGCACTCTACATTAGTATCTAACAGTTAGCTTCTGTCATGACATGTGTAATAACTCATACATTGTACAAAGAATGAGCTCATAAATGTCACAAATGACATAAATAAGGCGTACAATTAGGCAGTGATCATATAATGAATAATTAAACAGAAATACATGATTTTTACCAGCAGAGTTAAAGGCAGTGACCCGCCTCGTGCCCGTCTCTCATGCACTGGCACCATGCTCACGGCACCAAGGGCACTGATCACTACCGGTCATCACAAGAGGGCGCTACTCAACCAAAATGCATGAGCTCAATAAAAGTAATGACAAGTGGAATCAAACACCATGTAATCTCCGTTACATTTCCATGGCGATTACAGGTAGATTGAAGTATTGTTTGGCAGACATGTCAGACAGATATTTGCACTTTTTAGTGTATCAGCCTTCACTACGATGAAGAGGATGATGCGCAAAATGTGACTACACTGCCCTCTGATCCAGTTTGTAAAAAATAGAGCTATGGATGCCTTTGGAAAAACAATGTATTATATAATTTGAGTAAAATAATCAGAATCGGCCTTACATATTGGCCCTAAAATATCGGCCATTAGTTGCTCTGGATTCTGAATAATCGGTATCAGCATCAGTCATGAAAAAACCCACATTGGTCGATCTCTAATAGCGATGATTCCTCTAGTGGTGTTATACCTCATTGGTTCTAACCCTATCTGTGTGTGTGTGTGTGCGTGCGTGTGTGTGCGCGCGTGTGTGTGCGTGTGCGCAGAGGCTGTCGGGCAGTCACAAGGCTCTGGTGGAGATGCAGGACGACGTGGCGGAGCTGCTGCGCTCTGCCACTGGAGACTACGCCAGTACCAAGGTGTGCCCCAGGACCTGCCCATGACTCACACCTGGTTTTCACACTCTTTTTCGGGACTCGGGACTGGACTTGGACTTGGAGAGGACTGATGATTCGGGCTGTGACTTGTGGGCTTAAAGAATCAGTGTTTATGTTGTTGGCCGATGTGTTCTGTCCAGGTAATATATACGTTCACAGACAAAGAGTAAACCAAAGTGAGGCAATGTGGACTTAAGCAATGAAGAAAAGTTTGTAAATCTTTATCATATACAAAAATATATGATAAAAACAACTATAAACAGAAGGATTCCAAGCTCACAATAAAAATGGATTTAAAAGTCCTGTATTACCCCAAATTGACTCTTGTGAGCTTTACTTCCTCAAAAACATATCTGGAGTTGTAGTCCAATGAGGCTCATTGGGTCTTCCGATAATTTATGTTATTAGGTTCTTTTTTCAGACCAAGAGTTTGTTTTCATACCTGACAGTTTGGACTGCTCACTCCCGCTCTTCCTCAGAGTGGTCACGTGATGTTGCTGTGGCGTGTCCGGTCAACTGATTTACACAGGTTTTGGCGCTGTCTTCCTAACGGTGGAGGCAGGATGACAGCGCCATCTGCAGTCCGACTTCCTCAGGACAGTATCCCAGGTGTGTGAGAGTAAAAAAGCTCCCTTGTCCCGGTTTATAGTCTTGTGCGCACGTTTCCGTCATCCTGCCTCCACCGGTAGGAAGACAGCGCCAAAACCTGTGTAAATCAGCTGACCGACATGTCACAGCAACATCACGTGACTCTGAGGAAGACCGTAGGGAGCAGTCCAAACTGTCAGGTATGAAAACAAACTCTTGGTCTGAAAAAGAACCTAATAACATATATCTGAAGTTGTAGTTTGTTTGATTCACACTTGGGCGTAACCCTTTATTATTAGTCTGTCTACATCTCCAATGCACAAAATGCTTTGTTCCACCTTGTGATGTCATGAAGTGGTTGTTTTCAAGTTAACAGCTTACATTTAGTTCAGTAGAGATTGGCAGTTCCAGGGCTGAAATGATCCAAATGTTTCAAGTGAAGGTGGGTGGAGTTTAAAAACACAGTGGAGCACTTCCTGTATTCCCACATGACATCACAAGGTGGAACAGAATGTTTTCTGTGTGAGAGAAGAACCAAAACCTAAATCTGCAGAGTTTGTGTATGTCTCTTCCTGCACTATAACCGTGTGTGTGTGTGTGTGTGTGTGTGTGTGTGTGTGTGTGTGTGTGTGTGTGTGTGTGTGTGTGTGTGTGTGTGTGTGTGTGTGTGTGTGTGGTGCACAGGGGAGCCTGGAGCAGATCCAGTCCGTGCTGAACTCCACTGAGGTGGGCCTCCATCAGCTCACGGCCCTGGTGGACTGCCGCAGCCTCCACATGGTGAGTCAGGTTTGGGGGGTACTGTTACGAGGGGTGGGTGTGTGTGGAGGTGCGTGGAAAGGATCACACTCATACACACAAAAGTACATAACACCAGCGCACTCACTATACAGTACATACAATTCATTTCAGACAGTTCATTTGAAGTTCGAAGTCAAGAGTTAAAGAGTTAAACCAACAACCCATCAATATAAAAAATGTCATTTTAAACATGGTGACACATTTGACCATTGAACAACTATTGTTTTAAAGCTTTAGAAAATGGTGCCAGTGTTGAGAGCTCTCGTACATGAGCTGCACTGTGTTCCATGTTTGACCTGCTCCAGAAGCAAACAAGAGCTGTCCAAAAGCACTTTTCCTAAACGCCACAGAGCGCTCACCTCTAGAGCTGCTCTTGTTGTGTGATTTGAATTTCTCTTTCTAAATTTGGTGAGAGCGTGCACTTTAATAATAGCAGTGTATATCCAAAAGCGTTTATTTGGTCTTTTTTTAAACATTAGGGCTTTTAAAGACAGTACAGTAGGAGATGTACTAGTGTTCACCTTTTTGACACTTCTGAAGATGTCTCGCAGTTTGCAGTCGAAACGCTGTCTACCTGGACTCGTGTGTGTGTGTGTGTGTCCTAAAGCCTGTTGTGTTTTGCAGGACTACGTTCAGGCTCTGACCGGCCTGTGCTACGACGGCGTGGAGGGGCTCATCTACCTGGTGCTCTTCTCCTTCGTCACGGCGCTCATGTTCTCCTCCATCGTGTGCAGCGTGCCCCACACCTGGCCCCCCAAGAGGTACTCCTACTGCCCCCATCACCCCACAGTGGCTACTCCCTACCTCCAGAATGACTCGACGACTGTATAACCCTGCCACGGCTACTCCATAACCCCAATGCAGCTACTCCCTGACCCCATAACTCCACCACAGCTACTCCCTACTTACGTAACCACACGGCACCTACTATCTACCCCATTAACCTCACCACAGCTACTCAACACCACTTATAACCCCACTATGGCTACTCCCTGCCTCCGTGACCCTACAGCGGGTACACCCACACTCCCATACCCCCTCAACGACTACATAACCCCAGCGACTTCACAACCCACTGTCGCTCCTCCATATTCCCTCTGCTAATGTGACTCTTCAAAATTGGGTATAAATAAAGCAAGAGGAACCATAGGCGCTGTTGTCGTGAAAATTGCGGCGGCCACCTTGTGACTGTAGGACGAGCGAAATTCGAATAGGAAATCGTGTTTTAAAATAAAAAAAAACAGGCCAGGAATGAGATTAAAGGTCTTAAATTGACGTGGAATTTTACAGTCACAACATGGCCGCTGGAACTGGGTGTCTGTCACTATCCATGGGTTTCAGAATGACACAAAATTAAGACCATTACCATAGTGATTAACAATTGCCACGTTTACATGAGAGCTTTAATTCAGAATAAAAGTAATAATGTATTCCGCTTTAGAAAGACCATGTATACACTTGATTCCTAATGAAAATGATTATTCGAAATTAAACTTAATTTATACCGATTTTAAAGCCGAATTAATTTATTCCTTGATCATGTAAACATTTATTCTTCTTAAAAATAATTCCGGTTGTTCAGCACATGCTCGTTGGGTCATCCTTCTGATCCAGCTCCACCAGTCGTCTCTTCGGACTTTCATCCACTGCTCTTTGGATTTGTGAGCGGGATGTGGGAGTGGGCTGAGGTGGAGCAGCCGTTGACTCAGTTTGTCTTCTTCCTCCTTCTCCGACGCTCTTCCCTTCTCCTCCTCAGCTGACAGACGTAAAGTGTGATGAAAAAGCACGAAAAAAGTTTGTATCATGCTTGTGTCTGTGGCATAACGACAAACCGAGATGCCAAAAAAGCCGGTAGCAGCTGAAGTGTGTAGACGTAACACACTTCTACATTCCTGTTCCCCTGTCCAGTCAGAACCCTTCCTGACCCTGAGACGTTGAGCAGAATTATATAAAGGTGATTTAACGTGTTTTCCTTGTAAACTCGAAGGAGAATATTTTAATTCTGAACTATTTAATTCAGAACAATTCATTCAGAATAAAAAAAAAAAAAACATCATGTAAACGTGGCCAACGTAAAGCGAAATATCAAAATGACACATATAACAGGAAGCTAAAACCCATGAATAGGTTGCCATGGCGATGATTCCTCTAGCTTTACTCCTATACCTGCCTGACTCGAAGCGCCTCCACATACAACAGCAGTGTTCAGACTAAACCAGGGCGCAGAGCAGAGACTGGGGCCGTGCATGTCTTGTGCGTCAGCGGACATTTTGTTTTCTACTTTTGTTTTGCCAACGGTTTGTCCTGGTTCTGTTGCTCCACTCCTCCTTCTCATCCCTTGTGTTTTTTTTCCCTCTGTCCCACTTGGGCCTTCTGTTGTCCCCTCCCTCTCTCCCTGTCCTGATTTGGAAATGCCTTGGGCTTCAGCGAATGATGGTGGATAGTGCTCAGGCTATCGATACATAACAGTCATAGTAATGGCACAGGAGCGGCAAAGTCTGCGGAGAACGTAGAAGCGCGTTCACCATTTGCCTAGTTTATGCTGCAAGTATAAATACATTAACACTACTTCATAATAATAATAATAATAATAATAATAATAATAATAATACATCAGACTTATATAGACACTCAAAGATGCTTTACAAACAAATATAGGAATATAGGAAACTTATCTCCTAATGTGGCCTAGTGGTACAAATAATGTTGTCTTAACATTTGTCTTGTCAAAAATATGTTTAAATCCATAGAAATTACTATTTAAAAACGTTCCACAGTATGGAATCAGTTGAACTTGCATCTGTTTCCATGGAGACAAGCAGGTGACGCCACGAGGCCAAGGTGTCGGAGGTCAGGGATCTCATTTAGTCTTGGACTTAGACAAACTTTATTGATCCACCAGGGAAATTATTTGGACACAAAAATATTAAGACATACATATAAAAAAATATATATTTCTAAAGCGTGCGTACGTATACAAATGTTGCATGCGTGAATTTCCATGTTAGGTTTGTGATCCATAAAAACAACTTTATATAGAAATCTAATTCTATTTATTATAACCTGTCTTGGTGCTTTCAGGGAGGAGGCAGAAGAGCACAGAAATAAAAGCGTTGAATAAATAAAATAAAATAAAATAAAATAAAATAAAAAATAAAAGCGTTGAATAAATAAAATAAAATAAAACATAAATAATAAATAAAAAGAAATAGAAGAAGAAATAGAAATAAATAAATAAGAATTGAATAAATAAGATAGATAAGATACATGTGTTTAATGCCATACTGTGGAAAATCCTGGCAAAGCAGTCACTTCTGCTCTACTAAAAGTTACAGAGGGAATCTTTAATACTTTGAAAATGACACATAGGCAGATTCGACCAAAATTAGAGGCTTTGTCGAGCGCGTCATTATTAAACATTATTAAAATGTTCAATGCAGATTAAAGTAAATCTGGTATACATTGAAGTCAGATACGGCAGGTGACTTAACCAGAATGTACGTTAAAATTAAAATAACATTTATTTAACATCATGTTCACCAAGAGGCAGCTCACACAGACGAGTAAGTGCATGTAGCTGTAGTCTTCCTCTCACTGATCACAGCCTTTTACTGTAGCGATCCAGGCCTCACCATAACGAGTCCCCAGTGAGCGCTAACTACGGCAGCTCCCCCTGGTGGACACGGCGGGCTCTGCTTCCAATGATGTAACTCCAACATGAGCCAAAAGTGCAGCCATCACAAACCCGTAGCCGCGGATCGTGTTCCAAATCAGCACATATTAACGCTTCATTGTGTTCCGTTGCTGGCCTTTTTCACATGACGACCATTTTGTGACTGAAATGGTTTTGCCCACACCAGCCATGCTCTCCTTTTCCCCGGTGTTTTGCTTTCTTTTCACGAGACACTGTTGAACGATGCATGATGTAGGACAGTGTGTCTGCTCACAGGGAGGAGCACACACTGTGGGTGAGGAGCACAGGGTCAGAGCAGACTGCATGAGGCCGGTGCATGTGTGACTGTCGGACATCTTGGAGCTGTACAGATGTGGTAGTCTTGGTTGGTGTAAAGGAATCAACTTTAGAATGGACTGTATTTAAGTAATATTGAAGAAGGCTGCTGCTGCTGTGGGCTAAACATCAATGAGGTATAAATAAAGCTAAAGGAACCATGGATACTGTTGTAATGTGGCGGCCATCTTGTGACTGTAGGAAGATCAAAATTCTAATAGAAAATCATTAAAAATCAGGACCTGTAATCCAGTGGATTAAAGGTTTTCAAATGACATACGGTGGTTTTGAAGCCACAGTATTGCAGAGAACTCTAGCCATGTCTGTCAAGACCTGTGGACGTTCACCTTAATAATACGCACTGGTCTACAGTGAACGCAGAATACAGTGTATGGGCAAATCCACTGGTTATTATTCTCTTTACCTAATGAACTGTTTTATTTTAAAAAAAAATGAAAAAATATATTTTCTACTTGAATGTTTGAATATGAACATTAGACTCATTAGCTCAAATACCAAAATGTAAAATCCACTAAGCCCATTTTAGTTGCTCTAGAAAGTGCTCTCCCTTTTACTTTGCATCAGAAGTCTACAGTCAGAACATGGATGCAGGAAGTGGATGTCTGTTACTAAAGGTTACCATGGTGATAATTCCTCTGGCTTTATTAAACCGCATTGCTAAAAATGTGTACACTCTCCACGCTGTGTGTCTCCCTCTGCTGGTGCACTCTGTCCACGCTCTCTGCCGCCCTCTGCTGGTGATGAAGATCGGAGGATGACGACGGGGAGGATGAGGGCGCGTCGCGCGGCGGTGTACACGATAACCTGTACCGCGTTCACATGCCCAGTCTCTACAGCTGTGGCTCCAGCTACGGTAGTGAAGCTAGCCTGCCCGCCACCGCCCACACTGTCAGCAATGCCCCCGTCACTGAATACATGTGAGTTAGCACCTGCGCCAGCACAGGCAGGAGCACCACTGCCTTAGGGTTAGCTTAGCCACACACTGCCTGCTAATGCACTCACTTTAGATGAGATTCGGTGAGGAGAGGAGTTTCTGAGTAAACATGTTAGAGGCACTGTTTAAGAGGAGCGAGTGTGCTGCTGCAGTCAGCCACACTCAGAATATGCCATAATAAGAATCTGCTCTGTATGCTTCACTCTAGATTACAGACCTGTGTGGTTATAGAGCTCGAGAGCGGCTCTCAGGCGACATGAGGAGCTGCTGCTTAAGGTCCAGCAGCTCCACACTACAGGCACACTTTCACCTCCAATAAAAGATCTCATGATAACTGTAGTTGGACCAGAGTACTGAGTGAAAAGTCAGACTTATCCTTCCAGGAGCGGAGCACACAGCTTTTGTGAGCCTGTGAGAGGCGCTGTAGTCCGGCCTCGGCACACACTGCAGTCAAATGAGTCACAGAGTGTTAACGTGAGACAGAGTGAAGCTGCACCAGTCACTTTAGCCACACTTCAGGCTCAGTGGTTAGTGTAACTGTGAGCTCAGTACAGAGTATGTTGCAGGCCAGAGCAAAGCGCCCTGAGGCACACGCAGTAACCTCTGACCTTTAACACACAGGAGCCAGAACGCAAACTTTCAGAACCCTCGGTGTGAGAACACCCCTCTGATTGGCAGGGAGTCCCCTCCACCCTCTGTAAGTGCACTCTCTGGATGTCACTCCTCCACGCTCCTCCAATACCCACGTGCAGAGGAGGGAGCAGCTTTAGCGGCACTCTGTGAAGCAAGGCCACTTCAGCCACATGAAGTCATCACAGACCAGCAGGACAATAGATGAGCACAACTGCAGTTATGCAGTACACATAATACACAGTACACACAGTATTCACAGTACTCACAGTACACAAAGGACTGACAAAGGCCCTTGGGATCAGTGAGAGCCACAGCTGCCTCTCTGTCCACACACTTAGCTCATCACTAAATGAACCAGTCATTCATTTATTTGTCACATAGTTGTAACAGAATGTTAAAGAGGGCCTATTTTACTTCTGTGGGGGATTAACTGCAAGCACATCACAGATTTGGATCACCATGTTACTTTTGATTCTATTCAAAATGCTGTATTCACCAAAAACAACCTATGGACATATTCATATAGAAGAGCTCCAAAATACCCCCATAAAGGCATAATGCTGGATCAACTTTTTGGAGCTTTCTTCCATGTTATAACGTAATTCCCTCATCTGAAACATGTCTGAAGACGCTTTCTGAATCACCCATGTGTTTTTGAGTAATCTCACGAGCCCTATTCAGACCCTCGTTATGGTTAGGAGTATGAGACCTCGTCTCTTGTCTAAAGCTCCGCCCATAAGCCTATATAACCAGGAAGCTCTCTGCAGCGCTCCTCACGCTTTTTAAAACTTTGTTTTTGGCAAATAGAGCATTTTCATTCCAACAAAAGGCAACATGGTGGTGGTGATCTAAATATTAGCAATTTATTCCCCATGGAAGTGTAACAGGCAGTTAGTCCCACACGCCCTCTGTCCACAGTGTGCCCGCTCCCAGTCCCACTCATGTGGGTGTTGGAGGACCTCCGCCCCTCAGAATGTGTCCTGTGTGCTGGGGGTCATTTTGGCAGCCTGGGCACTCGGGCTCACGTCGGCCCCACCTAATCCGAAGGCTCTATTTCTGATGTAACCGTGGATGCCCTCTAGCGCCCTCACCTGGTCATCTGCGGTGGTACCGGGCCCGGGTGTCGTTAGCGACGGGCGACCTCTCGCCGTGAGCTGCAAACGGACGCGTTTGAGGGAGTGAGCAAGCTGAGAGCCCACCCCTCCCTCCCCTCCCCCCTCCCCCACTGTCCCCACTCTGTCTGTGTATATACATTAGCTGGTGTGTGTCCTCTGTTCTCACCCTCACATCACAGTGTCCAGAGCTGGCCCCACGTCGCCGCGGTGATGACGCCCTATACAGAACATTTCTACACCCGCCGAGCACTCTCATGTGGGATGTGGCTGTTTGGTTTCAGATGATCGGGGCCCCGCTCCTGTGCACTAACTCATGGGCTAACCTACTACATCAGAACTAGAGCACTAACTTCAACCCAAAATGAACAGTGAATAACAATCGACCTAATGCTACTGCTGCTCTAATTGGGCCCGGCTGTCCAAATGACTTAACCACTGTGTGTGTGTGTGTGTGTGTGTGTGTGTGTGTGTGTGTGTGTGCGTGTGTGTGTGTGTGTGTGCGTGTGTGTGCGTGTGTGTGTGTGTTTGGTTGCTCATGTTAAATGTCATGGGAAAACAATCAAACAGGTTTAATATCAACACAATGTCATCCACCAGGAGGTAACTCTAATCCTGCACATCCTGCGATCCTGTGTCCTGGAAGGCTCAGCTTTGTCCCTGCAGCTGTTCACTGCTGTGAGACACACTTCTGAGGTCCATACAGCTGTTCAGTACTGCAGACAGTACAGCTGTTCAGTACTGCAGACAGTACTGCAGACAGTACTGCTGTTGCTGTCAGTGGTCCTGGGTGTGAACCCTCCACTTGTGCCGCTCACTAGAACTGTCACTGTGACGTTTCCAGCCCAGTGATAACTCTGTGGGGTGTTGGTAGAGTCACACTAAAATCACTCACTCCTGACACATGAGGCAGAGGACAGGAGCTGTGGGTGGATGTCTCTGACAACATGTCATGTCAGAAGACTTTAAAATGATGAGAAAAGTTCAGCAGAGTACACTTGTGTGTTTAAAGTGAGAGCTTTTTGTCTTGATGCTAATGCTAATATCAAAACAACACCAGTGAGTGTGATGTTGTACACTAGACAAATAAAGGGCGACTCTTTAGTATGGACCTCAGTTTGTGCTCTTGATAGAGCAAAAGTTTAAATAAACCTTAGCATTAGCATCAAGACACAAAGATCAACCTTTCTGTCCTCTGGTGTAGAGGTAAGCAGTAGTCAGTAATCTAATCACTACTCTGATTACTTTATTTCAGAAGTAATTAGTAAAGTAGTAAGTTAGTAGTAAGACTTAGCAGACAAACATAGAAAAGCATGAATTTGTCACTCTAATGACACATTCTGTTCTAGAAGCTCATTTCTCACAGAGACAAATCCACAGTCCTCCATAAAGTATATTTGTGTTGTTTTGGTGTTTCACACCAGGGAGGACATCCTGTGCTTTTCAATTTTCTATTCTAACTAGTTACATTACTGCGTTGCTAAAAAGGATTATTTTGTAACTAGTTGCTGGCCTACCTCATTGTAAAGTGTTGAACATGATGTCACTGACATACACCCTTACGTCTCCATGCACTGTGGGATCTGTCAGGATTTGTTGATTTTTACCCGACTGAAATGTTGGAACTGAATGTTCTGGTTCTGTTCACTTGTGTAAGTGTAGTAAAAGAAAACCTGTGGACATCAGGTGCTGATCTTAAACCTGATTTGGTTCTTGGTTTCTGACTCTCCGTACGCTCTTGTCCTAACTCCCCCCTCTCTCCTCAGTACACGTCCAGCATGAGGGCCAAGTACCTGGCCACCAACCGGCCCGAGCAGAACCGCCGCTCTGTGCCCAATGAGCAGCTGGATCCCTCGAGCCGGCCCCACCCCAGCGCCCGCCCCCAGTCCTCGGTGCACTGAGCCCAGCCTGCGCCTCCTCACCTGGGACCCCTCTCCAGGACGGGACCCCCCTCTTTCTCTCCTCTCTGCACAGCCTCTGGGTTCTCTACACTGCCCCCTAGAGGAGAGCACGGTTACAACATTAACAGATAATTCCGGGTTTTAGCATACACTTTTTCCACGGGTTGGGTCGGTATGTTTGAATTTCACAACACTTTTAGTATGAAATTTTGTTAAATAATGGGCATCGAAAATATTTTTTTGGTAGTTTTATGTTTTTGAAGTAATTTTCAAGTGACTACAGTAATCTTGAAAACACCCGTGCTGCTAATTTTAATATCTCAAATGGCCTCGCTCCCCTCTGAGTTTACAAGCACTTTTCAATTTTCTGAGGCCACGGTGGACTGTTTTTTGCTGTCACGGTAATGCTAACAACAGCAGCATGCTAACTGCACTATTTTCTTGTTCGCGGATGATAAAAACACATAATAATTAAATGCAGACAGCACATCTGTAGCACATCATGGTCTCATTTTGACCTTAAGAGCTGCTTATACAATATATCTGTACTGGGGAGTTACTTTATTACATGAAAAAATCAGGTACAGCCAATTTTAACCAACTAAGTGAATGAGTTTTTTATAAAATACAAAATTAATTTATTAAAATTTTCCATAAATATAAAATTCCTTGGCAAATTTGCCCCCCCCCTAAAAAAAAAAAAATCCCATGTAACATTCCGACCCCACCCTTGGTTAGGAGCATAGCACTGCAGGCGTCACTTGTACATATATGTGTAAATAGAAACGTGTGCACTGATCAAACGTGGATCTTTACTGGTACTGTACTGTCTGTTGGTCATGGCTGTCACTCATACCAAACATGAGACTCGTCATTATAACGATAACACTACGTGGGATTAATACGTCATAACGGACAGAGTTCAGTGTAGAACGTGCACACACCATTCGCTTAACTCCAAATTAACTTGAATCGTTTGAGCGTTCGTTGTCTATGGAGGATAATTTGTCTCGTCCGATTTTTAATTTTGCATGCCGTTGAATTTCTCGCTTTGATTTCTTTTTTCCTTTTTTTTTAACTTTGAAAAAACATGTTCGAATCGTTTTTATTCTGAGTTTCAGTTGATGAAAGTTTAAGAGTGTGTTTAAAAAGATTCAACGTAATACATTTTCAAGCCCTCAAATTCGACAGTATTCAATATTTAGAGTGTAAAATCCAGAGTGCAAAATCCAGAGTGTAAAATCAAAATTCCAGAGTATAAAATCCGTAATGTAGAATCCAGAGTGTAAAATCTGGAGTGTAAAATTTGGAGTGTGAAATTTTGCAGCAAAGATCCAAGATGCTAAGACATGAGCCATCGATCCTAAGTGAGTCGATCTAACTTGGTAACAGGAAATGCTGTAGTGAACCAGTCCGATTGGTCAAAATTGGCCTAATCAATACTTCACTTAACTATAAACCCCGGCCACAGAAGAGAACGGCCAATAAGAAGCAGCCTGCCTCTGTCCTCCTCTGTCACTTGGCAACCGCATTTTTTTTACTGGGAATTTTACACTCAGAATTTTGACTTGAAAATATGTGTAAAATTTATACTTACAATTTCATCAACTGAAATTCAGAATAAAAATTACTCAAATATGTTTTTTCCAGAGTAAAAAAAAAAAAAAAAACCTAAGTAAGAAATTCAACGGCATTTAAAATTCTTAATCTGATGAAATGATCTTCCACAGTTGTTGTTCACTTTGCAAATGAGCCTGACAAACTGAAGAGACATGGAGGACATTTTGGAATCACCTGTGCCAAAAAAACTCAGTATTGCCTGATTTTGTCTCGTACTGCCTCCACACCAAGGGAGCAAGGACTGTCTCCCATCCAAGTGTACATACAGGGACCGATTGGACATAAAAGGACATAGAGGACACACAGGACAGAAGGGAAGTCCACGTGGTGTTCCGGTGAAGCGTGCTGGTGTCTTCTGTTGTTCCATAAGCTGATATGATGTGATACTGTGACAAATGACTATGAGTATTCTTATTGTTTGGCTTTGTCTGGACTGGCATCTGAACAAAGGGTTAAGAAGTGAAATGTCCAGGTTTTTACGGCGGGTTTGAAGTCGTAGTAACAGAGGTGGGTAGATGTGGGTTGATTTTATGCTGTAGTAGCTAGTTAGTAAAGCGTACACTGCAAAAGCAGCGATCAGACGTCAAAAGGACATGTATTCATTGAAAGAATCACTTCTTCGTAATCAGCCATAAGGTGGACTAAGCTGCCCCCTAACCCAATGACTGTGGCACTGGGGTTTCTTGTTAGTAGTGTTGTTCCGATACCATTTTTTGTGGATCCAATCTGATATGATACTTGGCCTTAGTGTATTCGCCAATACCGATACCAGTTCGATACCACATAGTGTGAAGAAGCAGACTAAGGCTACTCAATTTTGTTACAGTACAAGACCAACAAATAAATCTACTAAAAGGGTATCTCAAAAGAAAATCTAGAAGAAGAAATCTGATTTTGAGAAGTGTTAATAATGATTTTGACCATAAGTAGCGTTGATTTAAGCATTTATACTTTTCTAATTCATTACTTTCTACAGCAGTGCGTGGATAAAACCAACAGTAAGGCCTGTAAAAAGACGCTCATCCTCGGAGCACATGGCTAATTCTCATCAGTGATTTGGGCTGAGTACTCGCCGATACCGATACCTGAAAAAACATGCAGTATCGGAGCAACCCTACTTGTTAGTCATAAAAATAATATATATTTTTGGTCTAAAAATAAGCAATTTAGTAACAAAAATTATTACATTGTCAAAGGATCAGTTCATTCAAATGATTTAACATTCCGTTTTGAACACATTGATTTATTCATTTGACGTTAACTTGTGCATTCCTATTTGCAGTGTAAGTTTTTTGACACTTTGCTGAAGATTTGGTGTTTTAATGTTTTTGATGTAAAGTATGCCCCATTGTATTGTATGCATTCCAATGTTTTCTTTTTTTTATTGTGGAGGAATGCCAGAATGGACACATGTGTACATTTATAACGAATGACTCTTTGGGTGGTTCATTTTCACTTTTCCTTCCACATTTCACCACTCGTCCCTGAGCACAGTGATGGCTGCTCTACCCACCTCTGGACACTCCTGACCTGACTGTGAGCGTCAGCTCCATGTTTTAACATGTTTACACCAAGTCACTTTGACACCAAATGTTTCCGTCCAAATCATAGGGGCTACAAAAAGACACTTCAGACCATCGGAATTCGCGAGATGTGTCTTGATTTGAGTAGTTTTGTCCTCTATTTTAACCACTATAAAAGAAGATGGAACTCTGTCAACTGGAGTTTTGCAATGGACCCTACCTAGAAAGCTGCAGATGTACCTAGTTTCTTTTAAAATTGCCAAACAACTGTCAAGAACAGTAGAAAAGAATACTATTAAAACACCACATTGATTGATTTGATATTGTCATTAAATGAAAAAAACAAACAAAATAAAACACACAATACACTGTTAAGCTGCAAAAAGCTGATTTAGTGCTTAGTTCTACTTTAAATAAAAAAAAATCTACTGAAACTGAAAATCAGAAAAGTACATTTTAACTTGTCAAAAATACTCAAATCAAGTTTATTAATTCAGACGTCGTCAAAGTCCCAGTAGTAAAGCAGCTCATTCATTCAGTCTTTAGAAGGGAATCGCTTTTATTTTTTACGTTTTTACCCACAAGCACAAGTCGATTTATCACACGTATTGCCCGCAGTCCCATTTGTACAGACGTAAAAAAAAAAAAAAAAGAAAAAATCCAGAAAGCATATTCGGACGCACCTCCACCTGATGCATTCTGGGTGACATAGTTTCTAAAAGTAGCGTCGTAGCCAAAAGCGCTAAAATTGGGCCGTCATTGTACAGCGTTTAGTATTGTTTTTAAAAAGGATGACCACTTTTTAGCGGGACAATCTCACAAGAGGCGTTCCAATGCTACCTACATTACTCCATGACGGTCTGATTCAACGAAAGGCCGAGTTTCGTAACATTTTTAATCCGCACTGTTCATATCACCTTTGTCTTGTAAAAAAAATTATAAACTCTAGCTGTTTTGTAGGAGGCGGAGGAAGCTGTGTTTTCTCTTAATAACGGTGAATGAATTTAAAGGTGCACTGTGGAACTTTTCCGGTCTCCATGGAGATGTTATTGCTTTGCGTAGAATGTTCCACTGTAGGCATTACACTTATACATCTTGTACTTATTGAATGGCACGTTTTTGGATGGCATTACCAGCTTTTGTTTGTGCCCCGTTGAAATAGAAATGCCATACTGTGAAATATTTCTGCCAAACAGTACCGTTTCCATGGAGACAAGTAGGCGGCAGAAAGCCCCCTCCCCCCATCATCAGAAAAGTTACAGTAATTTAAAGCTGTGCTATGAAACTTTTGATAGGGGTCCTCTACCTGCTTGTCTCCATGGAGATGATATTGTTTTGCGTACAATGTTCCCCCGTATGGCATACTGTCCATCTGTTTCATTTGCGCCCCCTTGAGATAGAAGCGTTTAATGCCATACTGTGGAATATTCCAGGCAAAGCAATAAGGTTTCCATGGAGACAAGCAGGTGGCAGAACCTCCATCAGAAAAGTGACTTTAATGCTGTACTATGGAGCTTTTCTGATCAGGGTTCTCTACTTGTTTGTCTCCATGGAGATGTTATAGCTTTGCGTACAATGTTCCACAGTATGGCATACGTATCCATCTTGTAATTACTGACAAGCAACAAGTGATTTTGAATAACACTTTTATTTGCGCCCCACTGAAATGTTTAATGCCATACTGTGAAACATCCAAGGTAAACAATAGCATCTCCATGGCAACAAGCAGGCAGCAGACCCTACACCAGAAATGTTCCATGATGTGTGACAGGGATATGGCGAAACTGGCATGAGATGTCAGTGAGAGGAGCCAGGCTCGTGTAAAGTACTGTATGAGGAGAGGGTTCAAAATGGCGCGTCGGCCATGTTTTTTCTATTGCTGTTTTTATTTACGACTAAAATATTAACGATGTACATGTCCAAACTGTGGTAATGGAATCATGCAGCCTGGAGTCAATGTTTTCAAATGAATAAACGCCACTTTAACTTACCGACCTGAATCCATTGCTGTGCTCATTGTTCACTCACCTCACAGCAACTTCGATTCTGAGGGTTCTGGATGTTCTCCTTTGGTAGTTCATAACAGAGCTGGATAGTTTCAGATGGCCGTGGTTGGTTGAATTTGCTCTTTAACACACTGCAGATTCATCGACCTGCTTTATGGTTCACGTCTCTGGAATTACTGGGCTCATCCACGTGAAACAAAAACATGAAGTTCAAAACATTTTAAGACACAAAAGTGAAGTCATGTTTTCACCGTAGCTTCAGAAAGTGGTGCTGTTATTCAACCCAAGACCTGATTGCGGTCTGTAGAAAGTCCTTGAACGTATGATTACATAAGATTAATAAGTTTGTGGAGCCAATCCCAAATTAATATTGAGAAGGTTCAACATTTGTGCATCAGAAGTTTGGAGATTTCCTTCAAAAAATGCTGAAATTATGACATTGTAAGTGAAAGCAACATTACCGTACATGGGGCAGTTTCTATAGACCTAACAGTGTGACAGGCACATTCTGAGGCAGTCTGTGGAACAGGGGAAGGTGAAGGGGACTTTAGTCTCACTGCATGTTATGGGTGTGCTGTATTTCTGTATTTCTCCCACCAGAATCATTTAATGCCTGTGTTACTAGTATAGACACTTTTTACTGTTCTATTTAAACAAAGGAAACGCTGAGGTGTGCCATACCTGGAGAAAATGACCACAGAAACTTTTAGGAGCTCTTTCAGTTTGGTCCAAGAACGGTGTAAACAGCTTTTAGATTTCATATTAAAACAGTCAGAATTTGGAATTTGACTAATTGAATGTAATGCCACATAGAGCCAGCAGATGGCAGCACCCACTCAGCCTGGTCACATTGAAGAGCCTACATGTGAGAAGACAACTGGGGTCAAACATGACTTTATTCACGTCCAGATACTGGAGACAGCACTCTGCTTCACAAGCAGCTTTCAGCATTATGGTGCACTCATCAGAAAAACATCAGATTTACAAAAAAAACAAACAAAAAAACACATGATTCACAATTAAAACATTTTGAACATGATCACAGTGACAGAAGCACACACAACCCAACATGGGTCAGTCCTCTCCAGCACGCCACTGGGAATGTGTCTCTTTGGAGCGCTCAGCTTAACAAAACATGATCAAACCCTGCAACAGCGCCACCTTCAGTAGCACAGGGGAAATACTGACAAACAGATAAGGTCCTTTTATCAACAATCATGGACAAAAGTCAGAGAAGGACTGACCAATATATGAAGGCAACATGACCCACAAACACATCAGCTATAGCAGTGGTTCCCAAAGTGAGGGGGTGGGGGTTGCAAGATGATTTCAGAAATGATTTTTTTCAAATAGGCTATATTAATACTTAAAAAAAAACCTAGTTAAAAATACCATTGTAATGATAATGTGAGTAAATGAAGGATGATTATTGAAATAAATGGAAAATAATCTGACTGGGTCTGAGCCCAGATTTCCCCGCTCGAGGATCTGGCCGGTCCAGTGCAGATCCTCCTCCGCTATCGCACACTCTTCCATAACCATGTGAATTCCTGTTTTAAAACATGTACTAGCCAATGTGACTATATGACCTCTGTCCAGTTATAACTGAAGACAAATGCACAAACAAATGAAGCAGATCTGCACAGTTGAGTGTCACTTTCCCCATAAACATATATTATATCTAAGGCAGCGGGGCGGACCATGTGCTTTTTGTTTTGATAACTTTACCCTTTTACTGCGAGGTTACCTGGGCAGAGGAGGAGGATTATGGCAAACTTTACAAAAGACTCATTTATTTAGGAATTGCACTTTCACCAGCATAAAACGAGGTGGATACGGCGTTACTGGGAAAGAGAGGGGGTGTAGCAGGGGTCGCGGGTTGTCAGCGGCCCAACTTTGGGGGTCGCGGTGTAAAAAGTTCGGAACCCCTGACCTGTAGGGCTGGGCAATTAGTGAAAAGATGTGAGACCTTGACTCAGTCATGTCTAAGTGATGTGGTTGAGGTCCACAGCCAGTCCTCGGTCAGTAAAAGACTGTGGGTTTGGAGCAGAGTTCAGGCTTTGGAGGAAGAAATATGATTTTTATTTTTTTTGTGTTAAATGGTACTGATTAAAAGTCTGTTTTGTTTACGTTCATGAAATCAACAATAAAATCCTTCTCATTTTGTTTTTGTAAAGACTGAATAAAATCGAAATTTAAAAAAAAAAAAAAAAAGAGATTGCTCTAATATCACGTAAACCAGCAGCAGGTCTGCAGCTCAGTCCTGTCCGTCAGCAGAGCCAAAGTCACTTCATACTGTGCATCTAATGTGCATCTCAAAGTTCTCTCTGACCCATCCTTTCTCCAGTCTCACTTTGGTTCTTTGTCCTTCTCGTTCTCCTGGCTGTGGTTGGTTAAACAGCAAACTCCACATGGACATCACAGTGATCTCTCTCCTGCTCAGCTCTGAACGTGCTGCATTAGACCAAACGCTGGACCACAGGAGTTTGGTCCATTTAAAAAAAAAAGAAGTGGATGTGACTGCCCCCTTCAGGCGCTCCAGTGCACACCTCCTCTTCATCCCTCCTCTCTGTTCCTCAGGTCGGACAGGGGCACCAGGGAGTGTCTGGGTACAACAGACAGTGCACAGACCGGAACCTGCACAGAGAGAAAGAGAGGGGTGAGAGACGAGAGAGAGGGGAGAGAGAGAGGGGAGAGGTAAGAAAAGAGAGGGAGGGAGACATAAGGAGAGAAGGGAGAGAGGTGAGAGGTAAGGGGAAAGGTGAGAGAGTGGAGAGAGGAGAGAAAAGAGAGGAAGGGAGAGAGGAGAGAGTGGTAAGGAGAGGTGTGAGAATAGAGAGGAGAGAAAAGAGAGAGGGAGAGGTAAGGAGAAGTAACGAAAGTTGAGAGAGGAGAGAAAAAAGAAGGAGGAGAGAAAAGGAGGGAGGGAGAGAGCAGAAAGAGGAGAGATAAAAATAGCAAGAGTAGAGAGAGGAGAGAAAGGAGAAGGAGGGAAGTGACGTGAGAGAGGCAAGGAGAGTTGAGAGAGAAGTGAAAGAGCAAATATGAAAGGGGGCAAAAGGAGGGGTGTGACCGAGGATGGATGAGAAAATAAGAATGGGATGAGCGATAAGGAGGAGGAGAGAAAGGAGAGGGTGTGTGGGTGTGATGAGAGGAGGCACAGATGGAAATGAGCCTTTCTGGCCTCGTCTGGCACATTTACATGAGACCAGGTTAAGTTATGTGCACTGTGCCGTTTATATAGAACCGGAACAAGGGAGGGAGAGGAGGAAGAGGGGAGTGCGGATGGAGAGAAGAAGGGAGGGTATGCGAGGAGGGAGCCAGAGACAGACAGAAAGACAGAGAGAGAAAGAGATACACAAAGAGAAAGCGAGAGATACAGAGAGACAGAAAGAAAGGAGAGAGAAAGAGACAGGCAAAAACAGACACATCTACCGAAACAGAGACAGAGAGACACAGATGGACAGGCACACACACAGAGAGAGAGAAAGAGAGACAGACAGAAAGAGAGAGACAGACAGACAGACAGACAGAGAGACAGACAGACAGAGAGACAGACAGACAGACAGAGACACAGACAGACAGAGACACAGACAGACAGAGAGACAGACAGACAGACAGAGAAAGAAAGAGAAAAAGGGGGAGAGAGGAAGTGGTGGGGAATAGCTGGAAGGAGTCCAGTGGAGTGTCCTTGACAACACAGAGAGAGAGAGACAGAGAGACAACGAGAGAGAGAGAGAGAGAGAGAGAGACGGACAGACAGAGTGAGAGAGAGACAGACAGAAAGAGAGAGAGAGAGACAGACAGACAGACAGACAGAGAAAGAAAGAGAAACAGGGAGAGAGAGGAAGTGGTGGTGAATAGCTGGAAGGAGTCCAGTGGAGTGTCCTGTTCACACGTGACAGGACAAACCCAGGAAAAGCCCTACTCCACTGCTCTGTGCGCTTATATAAAACTCAGCCACATTCTACAACCCTGGAATAATACAGCCCATAATAACACTCGTGCAGGTCAGTCAGGTGCTTTGTCCTCTGAGTTGAATGGCTTTTTGTTTAGGCCATGTCTCTATAGGCTCTTATCACACTACAATGAACAGCTCCAGTCTTCCCACTATTCACAGGGACAATAAAACACACAGCACTGTACACTTTATATTCACACAAGTGGAGTTCCACACTGGGACTGTAAACAGGTCTGAGAAATACACTCCAGTAGTATCAGGGCTTCTGTACAGCAGTGAGTACGGCTGAGACATATGGACACAAATAGAGATCTCAATATCATTTTCTATATTCTGATATACAATCTGTATCTGGATATCTTCTGACAGTGTGAAATCCTTTCCCTAGAGGCTGATGATTCAAAATGTTAAAATGTAAATATCAGGAACAGGCAAAACAGTCTGACAACAGGCATGATAGTATAATGCAGAACTACTGTTGTCCTCGGTTACAGCCTATTAGAGCTGGGCAAAATCATTTGAATTTACCTACTACAGCAAATAAGTCTAACTGATCAACTTCTCATAATCATTTCTCTTAGAATACTTTGTAACTGACTAACATGAAGCTATCTGTAGCGTCACAGAGAAAAAAAAAAAGTTTAAAAGAGGCTAACTGAGCTCTGCAACTGGTGCTGTCGTGTGTGAAAACTCAAACATGGGCAAACTAACGCCTCAGATAAATCCTGGATAGATGTTCCTGTGGGTCCCGGTGGACAGTGGACAGTGGACAGCTTTAATCCAGACTCTGAGCAGCACATGCAGACGGAGCAGCCTATGACATGGGCACACTGTAGCTCTGTGCTCAGAGAGGAGAGCCGCTCTACTTTCACAGCACATCAATTTTTACAGTATGGCCAAATTTATATTTTATGCAAAATTATATTAGATATTTAGATATTTTAAATATTGATATATCACTGAATTAGCCTTATAAGAACATGAGACTTGGAACATAAGCTCCTGGTTCAGAAAAAAAAAAACAAAACAACTAAAACTGGACTTACACTTTAAATATGACTCAATGAGAAGGTTCCAGCTGTAGTGTTTTCAGAGTTTGAGGAGCAGTACCTGGTGGGGTCTTGCTGTGTGGAGAAGGCTCCTGTGATGTGCACAGTGTTCCTGCTGCTCTCCTCAGGGCTGTAGCTCAGAGTCACCTGCACAGTACAGAGCATGCTGAGAGGAGGGCTTTGTTCTAAACCAATCAAGGCATCAGACTTAACCATTTTCAAGAAATATCTACTTAGTTGTGTTCTGTTTCATTCACACATGTTTGAGTAATACTTTAGTAATAATATTATAATATCTCCAAAGCTCAAAATGCTCTTATCCACCTTGTGATGTCATGAAGGTGTAGTTTTCAAGTTAATAGTTACCTTTACCTTTAGTTCAGTAGAGACGGGCAATTCCAGGGCTGGAATCAGCAGGTTCTGCTGAAGGTATATGACGTTTAAAAACACAGTGGAGCACTTCCTCTATTACCACATGACATCACAAGGTGGAACAGTGTTTTCTGCTTGACAGAAGAACCAGCCAAATCTGCAGGGTTTGTGTGTTAAACATGTGTGACTCAAACAAAACACAACTCCAGGTCTGTTTGTGATGAGGAAATAACAATAAACCAGATCAGAAAATAGCACAATATGGGCCCTTTAAAGCGTTTCAGTTAGCAGAGTACATTTCAAACATGTCCAGGAGGATTAAGTATACAAATAATTGTTTTTTCTGGGACACTCAAAGATGCTTTGCAGAGCATTATTCACTCACACCACACTCTGTGGTGGTAAACCACTACTGTAGCCACAGCTGACTGACGGAAAGTGAGGCTGCCAAACTGCAGCATCGACCCCTCCAACCACCACACACACCACATTCATAGGCAAGGTGGGTGAAGTGACACAATTAAAGTTTCTTCTGGAGTATTCCCAGTGGTCTCCCATCCCAGTAATAACCAGGCCTGGCCTTAGCTGTAAAGCTGGGGTACCACGAGGAGTAGGTATTTTAATTTAACTTGTTCCTTAGTTCCTTATTTCCATGAACAAAGCTGGGTACCCCAGATTGAACATTTGGAGATGACTGAAAGAATCCCATGCCTTTCAGAACATGTCTGGAAAGGTCTAAACCATAGGGTTAACCCTGGCTCTGGAGGCTTTGACACATCACTGCTTCCCTGTGACAGCAGGTACCTGAGAGTGCAGGTCTGTGACGGTGCTCAGGTTCTCCAGGTGAGAGTGGAACAGAGGGGAGTGGGTCAGAGCCACCCCCAGAAGACCCTCCACGATGAAGCCCACAGTGCAGTCATCAGGCAGTCTGATCATGTCCGAGGTGTTCATGAACACACCACCACTGCACACACATAGGGACAGGAGAGCTGCTTTAAAGCTCCTCTATATTCCACAGTATGAAGATTTAGAACCATTAAACCATCTTTGTAAATCCTAGCATTGGGTTAATATACATGAGATACTGTTGCTTTGCCTGGAATATTCCACACTATGGCATTAAACTTGTGTAACTTGTGAGTGTTTTTATTACTCAAAAATAGCTTAGAAAACATGAATTATTACTGTGGGGGGGGGGCGCTTCTCCACAGATCTGACTGGTACTGGATCTGACTTGGTCTGGCACCACCATCAGCTTGTCTACATGGAGACAGGCAACTGTGGATCTTTCCAGGCAAAGCAATAACATCTCCATAGAATCAAACAGGTGGCAGACCCCTACAGAAAAGTTACATGAGGCATCTTTAAAATAGTGCAAATGTATAGAAAACAACGTAGAAAAATGTCAACGGGGGACACAGGGACACACTGAAGTTTTAATCAAAATCAAAACAAGAGCTGCGAGCATTTAAAGTTAGTTTAAGACTCAGGGACTGCAGATGGAAACTAGCCGTTTAGCCATAATCTGCAGTGGAACATCTGTTATTTGGGGTTTTTTTTTTTCATTAGATTAATGTCTCTCTGTAATTTGTCCCTTCAAATAAAGACTAAACTAAACTAAGAGATTATAAAAGATTGAAGATGATGGTGAATGGACATAATGTCATGGGGGCAAGGAAGTTAAGCTCTAAATAGGGTGGGATTGTCAAAAGTATTGAAAACCAATACTAAAACTAGTATCGAAGTATAAGTAAGTATAAGAGCACATAGACTATTATACACCCATGGACCACTATGGAACCTACAGGACCACTGAGGATTACACACATATAAGGACACATGGTAGTATAAAAGAAAGTACTATGATTTAATGTTAAAAATCACATTATTTTGTTTAAATAATGATATTTTCATCATCATTGTGGAATCGCATTGTATTGAGCTGCTTAGTATCGAAAGTTTGATCTTGAAATTTTAGTATCATGACAACACTACAAGAGGGAGACGGACCTAATACACAATCACGTTCCCTGGTTGTGAATATGAAAACTAGGAAACTTAGTTGAGATGAATAAAGGCATTCTCACATAACTGTTGTTACCATGACAACGTGTACAGTACCTGGTCCAGGGCTGCATCCTGAGGGCCAGACCGCGACTCAGACAGAACCCTGCTCCTCCTGTGGCGAACCAGAACCTCACCTCCTGACAGCGCACGCACACGCACATGCACACGCACACAAAATGATTATGTACAATTAACCGCTTACCAAGACAACTCTTTAAAAAGGGAAAATTTCTGTTTCAGATTTCATCAACAGAGCTCAGATGAGGTAAACATGTTCAAAGATATTTTTCTTATACTTATAACTTATAACAATGTTGTGTGTAGAATCCCTCAGTCGTCCAGGTAGAATCCATAGCAAAATGAGAAATTTATTTATTTCGACCAAATAAACTCTGTCCAGTTGACAAATTAAATTTCTCATTTTGCTATTTATAACAATGTTGATTTATTCTAAAATGACAAACATTGGATATGATAGATAAGTTTATGCTATAATTTGTTTCGGTTCACAAGGCTATTATCCAATCAGAAAGCAGAATGAGCCTCACATGACTCTCTCATGGGTTTCAATGGTGAAATCCAGTTGGTTTAAAAATAACTAGAAAAGCACTCAGAGAGCGCAGACCTCCGCCAAGCAGCTCAGTTTTCAAAGTGATCCAGAATCCAGGATTTCTTCTGGATCATCACCAAAATTTAATCATCTGTTGGATTTACCATTAGGAACATTTCCTGAAAATTTCATCAAGATCCGTCCATAACTTTTTGAGTTATCTTGCTAACTAACAAACAAACAAACAGACGCAGGCGAAAACATAACCTCCTTGGCGGAGGTAAAAATGCCCCTCTCTGATCTGATTGGACACTACCTAAACCCCAGCTCCTGCAGCGAATCAAGAGTGCTAGTGCAGCCTCTGCAGCTCAGAGAGGGAATTCTGGAGGTTCTGAGCTTTTACATGAGGCCTGTCCATATACTGAGAATGAGACAAACTTGGATGTGTCCTCTATCTGCAGGTGAAGGCTCTGGGGACACAGGTTCAGTTGTGATTGTAGTACTTTTTAAAACCGTAAGAGCCAAGGCTGCATACAGCTCCTTTAAACAAACATCTTTAAAGGACTTCAACATTGGATGGAGAAGATACCCAGGGTCTTCCCCAAAGTTCAGAGAAAACCCTAAACTATACAGTGAAACTCCACATTATATTGATGACAGGTGCATTAAAATGGCCCTACCTTAGGAGCAGCCCCCTGTGTGCTGAGTGAGGCCTGCAGAGGGGTCCCAGTGCTGGGGCGCCCCAAGTACACGTCCTGGGTGTGCTGGAACTGAGACAGCAGCTTCAGCAGAGCAGACATGTTCACATAATTATCATCATCTACATGACACAGCCATCTGAAATACAGAATACACAACAGGACGTTACGAGAGAGACTTTCTACACCACGCACGGGAGGACAAGAGAGGGATGGAGAGATGAGAAACAGATGGAAAGAGGAAAGCCTGAGAGTGAGAGAAATGGAGAAATAAAAGGCAAGAAGAGAGAGAGGAGGAAGAGGGGAGAAGAAGCAGGGTGACAGAGAAAGAAAAAGAGAAATGGGAGAGTAAAGTGGAGAGAGAAAGGAGAGAGTCACGGAAAGCAGGTAGAGGTGGAGATGAGGGGGTCAGCAGAGGAGAGCGGGTGTGGAGACACTGGAGGGAGGAGTCACGCGTGACGTGGGTCGGGCCGTACTTCCTGCCTGAGCGGAGGAAGGCGTCGTACTCGTAGGACATCTTACAGGACAGCGCCTGGCGAGTGTGCGCTCCAGAGCAGTGGGTGTGGATCAGATGGTCACCTAGGAGACGCACACAGGCCATTCAGAATAACACAAGTACTGTCATGAGCATTGAGGAGCGCACAATACATCAACGAATGTACTTAAGAAATGAATATGTGCACCGCTGTTACGTAAAACACCTGATTTGTTTGTGGCCAATGCGTAGATACTAGTGCTGATAATATTTCTGCTATTCATTTATCGTTTTAGCACCACTTGACGATTGCTAATGGATTACGTAAAACTTTTGGTACTAGAAGACACTCTGTTGATAGAGAGGAGCAGGACTCACCGAGCCTCTGCTGCAGCCGGGGGTCCTCTGTGTCTGTGAACACAAACGTCTGAAGACAGAGACAGAGAGACAGAGAGACAGAGAGCGAGAGAGAGAGAGAGCGAGAGAGCGAGAAAGAGAGAAAGAGTAAAAGAAAAGAAAGAGAAAAAGAAAAAGAAAGAAAATGAGAAAAAGAGAAACTAAAAAGAAAAAGAGAGATAGAGAGAAAAAAGAAAAAGAGAAAGAATAAATGAATTAATGAAAATGCAAGAATTGTTTCTGTTTATTAAATTAATATTTAAATGAATACTAATAAGGTTCTGAATAAGCTAGCTACATTATATAGAATAATTAACCTCGTACAATAAGACGGATTCTCACCGTATTTGTGAGTTTGTCAGATTCAAAGAGTAGTCATGACATTCCACGTTTTCTGATCTCTTTCAGTGAGAGCGGCTCCAGACTGATCATGTGTAAAACTCAACTCACACAGATCAGTCTGGTGTTGCCATTAGTAAATACCCAAACACGACATTTGTCTAGAGCATTATCACTCATGCAAAACAGATTTCCCTCATTTTTTCTGCTGTTAATTTATGGATTGGACAAAAATGGCTGTCTTTCTTCACATAGCACAACAACTGACTTTTTTGACAACCCTCCGTAATACACTAGACATTTTGAACTCCATTCAAAAAGTAAAGATCAAGTTGATAATTCTGCAGTTCTTGATGAGCAGCACACACAGTGGCTCTTCTTTATATTCTTTAGGGTCAGTGTGAACTATCAGCACTACTTTACACATGTGCCAGCTCCAGGACACTCTATTTGGCATAGTGAGTCTCAGTCACATTTGGTGGATATTTTTAACTGTTTGAATCATTTCAGCAGTGTCTAAATCGTCTCTAAACTGGTCAGAAAAGCACATGAGGGTCTGGTGACTGAGTTTAATGATGGCACTGTCAGTACCGCTGTGTTACAGGGCAGATCTTAATCACACCACACAGCAGCTCATTTGAGGGGGAAGTCCACCTAGTAAAAGATAAAAATACTGAAAGTCCAATATTATGCAAAAAATGACTTGGAAAAAAATTGAAAAAAGCTTGAAAAAACACCATCATCTTGTCATCTAGTGGTGATCCAGGGTGCTCCTCCATGTTTTTAAAGCCCATTCACCTTCACCCAACTCATTCTGTTACCCACTCTTAACCATCTTAACCAAAACTTAAAAACATTTTGCTTAGTTAACTGGCATTTCCTGTGCCTTGTTTTACACGTGTAATACGCAATTGCACAACCAGAGAGTACGCAAATGCCCCCATACAACTATAAAACAGTTTATCGGAACTGCTGTACAACTGGTTTCTCTTATTTAAACCGAAAAACACCTGAGTGACACTGCACTAGTCACTGTGTCTACTAAAACTTTAAACTCCATTTTGATACCAAGGAACGGAATCAATACCTATTCCAATACCACAACGATGATACATATGCTCTTTTGAAAATACAGTGTGATTTTCAAGATTAAATACAATAGTACTTTCTTTTATATTTCCATGTGGCCTTATATCTGTAATCACTCAGTCATTCTGGTAGGTTCCATTTCATTCATAGTTTTAACATTTGCTGCCATTCTGTCAATCTTATCGTTCACCGTGTAGTTTGACAGCAGTACAGTTTTTAATTTATTAGCCACCTGAGCTCCACACATTATTTCTGCCATTTTAATACAGGCTGGTTTGATGAGCGTTTCTGCGATGTTGTGTGGTTTTTTGTTCTTTGCTATGGCTTTTGGTCACTTCTAGCCCTGGCAAACTTTTCCTAATATTCTGCAGTCTATGTGAAAACATCAATGCTTTTTTTGCCAAGAAAATACTCCCATGGTTTCCCCATTGTCTCTGGGGGCTTAGTGTTCTGGAGTGGCTTTACCTTGCTGGGATTCGTACTTTCATTTGTCATTTTGTCGCCACAAAAGATGCACTCAATCTTGATTTTGTCCAACGCTTCCATGAAATCAAACAATAAAAAACCTTTGTAATACAGTGTTCTTTTCTCTTCCTGTCCCTGGCGTCTGGCCATTGTCTTTTTTAAAATACCGTTTTACTGATTGGTTTTGCTGTTATGCTAGCGCTCATCTGCCCACCCGGGGAATTATAAATAAAGTTACATTGCCACTGCATTTACATATTTTATATAGTTTCTTGTTGAGAGGTCTTCGCGACCCCCGCAAATCTCCTGGGTTGGGAAAGATGGACCAAGACAAAGGGAGAGCCTGCAAAGTCCACACAGAACTGTGGTTTGAGCCTCTTAGATACTTTACAGTCATTATATCATCACTACCACTTATATTATTTCGTAATCGTAGTAAAACACAACAAGCACATACAACTGAAGCTAACGGTTTTACTTAATGTCCAATGGTAAAATTAAAAATGGTATGACATTTAAATTATTTGAATACTGTATTGTTTTTTGTTTAAAACACCACAAAAACACTTGTAATTTGCAGTTGCAATGTGTTTATTTTGAGAGAACGTGACAACATGGAGCTACTTGTTGAAGGATCTTCTCTGATTCCAACCATTTTTCTCCTTCCTGAGCCTCCAGATGTTGTCCTGTTTAGAAACGAGCTGCTGCACCAGTCTTCTCTTCTCCAGGCAGTTCTTGTCAAGGTCAAAGTGTGTAATAATAAATCTACATCCAGTCACAGTCTGTAGTGTGCGCGTTAAGTTGAAGCCAAACAGATAATATAAACCAAACTCCTGGTCCTGGTAAAAGTGTAATTCCCAAATAAGTGTGGTTATATCCAGTGTGGAACATGTGTCTGCATTAAGATGCAGAACCAAAACTCCGCCACAATCCTCCTCCTTGTTGGTCCAAGCAAAAGCGTAATTCACAAATAAATGTGGGATAGTAAATATATTCAGCATGGAGTGTGTGTGCATGAAGGTGGATCCAAACGAGTAAAGTTCTCCATAATCCTCCTCCTCCATCCACAAAGTAGAAGCATTATTTATCAAAACAAAGAGCATTTGCCCCGTGCGCTGCAGTACAAAAGTACAAAAAACAAGAATGAAACTGAAGTGAAACTTAATTGAAACTTAACTGAAACTTGAGTGTGTGTCTATCCAAGTATCCAAGTGAGGATGAGCTGTGCGCTCTGGTTCATTTGCATGTCCATTTGTTTGGAGTTATAACTGAACATCGTATAGTAGCCTACTCTGTTTTAATATATGAATAGTTATAAAGTAATTCAAGGATTGAAAGGTATTTCCTAATAATAGTGATCATTAATTTAGATTTAAAAAAAAAAAAAAATACAGGCACAAAGAAAAAAAAAAAAAAAACGTTCAGGAACTGGTATCAAAAAGAAGGTACTATTTAAGTACTGTATCGAAAAAAATCTAATGGCCCTAGCATATACTAGTCTAGTATACACTGAGTTCCAAATTATTATGCAAATGATATTTTTCTGATTTTGCCAAATTGTCCTTTAGAGAACAAATCAAATTATATAAGGATTATGTATTTATGTGCTATTGTGAATGATATGTGTGTGTAAATAGTATATGGATGATGTGTGTGATTGTGTGTT
The DNA here is from genome assembly GCA_029959045.1 of Taenioides sp. WSHXM2023. Classification (NCBI taxonomy): domain Eukaryota; kingdom Metazoa; phylum Chordata; class Actinopteri; order Gobiiformes; family Gobiidae; genus Taenioides; species Taenioides sp. WSHXM2023. The sequence continues at coordinate 33,060,937 of CM057090.1, forward strand.
TGAGTTAATGTTAGTGGGTGTATATTATGTTTTACTGTTTTAATGAGATGTGCGATAAAATGCTAAGTGTGTGATGCTGTGTGTGTGTGTTAGGCTAGTAAGAGAGTAAATCTTTGATTGTTTTTATTGATGCAGACTGTTGTTATTTTATCCATGTAACCAGGGACTGCAGATGGAAATTAGCTTTTTAGCTATACTCTGGTGCAAAACATCTCTGTCTTTGTACTTAATGTCTCTGTACATCGTCCCTTCAAATAAAGACTAATAATAATAATAATAAAATGTTACTGAACAAACCTCCCCCCCAAACAGTATTTTTTTCAAAAATAAAAACTTAAAATGCACTGTTCCAAATTATTCTGCACAACAGTTTCAAACCATGTTATTGTTCTAAAGAACTGATCATTTGTATATTTTTTTATTAGAAGCATTTCTTTACAGGATGTCAGAATATCCTCCCAGAGCTGCTGTTTGGATGTGAACTGCCTCCCGCCCTCATAGATCTTTCACTTGAGGAGCTCCAAAGGTTCTCAATAGGGTTGAGGTCAGGGGAGGATGGGGCCACACCATGAGTTTCTCTTTTATGCCCATAGCAGCTGATGATGCAGAGATGTTCCCTGCAGCATGAGATAGAGCATTGTCATGATGAAGATGATTTTGTTACAGAAAGTACAGTTCTTCTTTTTGTTCCATGGAAGAAAGTGTTCAGTCAGAACCTCCACATACTTTACAGAGGTCATTTTCACACCTTCAGGGACCCTAAAGGGGCCGACCAGCTCTCTCCCCATGATTCCGGCCCAAAACATGACTCCACCTCCTCGCTGTCGTCGCAGCCTTGTTGGGACATGGTGGCTGTCCACCAACCATCCACCGCTCCATCCATCTGGACCATCCAGGGTTGCACGGCACTCATCAGTGAACAAAACTGTTTGAAAATGAGTCTTCATGTATTTCTGGGCCACTGGAGCCGTTTCTGCTTGTGAGCTTTGTTTAAGGGTGGCTGAATAGAAGGTTTATGCAGAACTGCAAGTCTCTGGAGGATCCTACACCTTGATGTTCACGGGACTCCAGAGGCACCAGCAGCTTCAAATACCTGTTTGCTGCTTTGTAATGGCATTTTAGCAGCTGCTCTCTTAATCCGATGTATTTTTCTGGAAGAAACCTTCTTCATTGTGCCTTTATCTGCCCAAATCCGTGTGTGACTCTGAATCAGCCACAAATCTCTTAATAGTATGATGATCACGCTTAAGTTTAAATATCTGAAATATCTAAGGTTTTCATACCTTGTCCAAGGTATTCAACTATTTCACGCTTTTTGGCACTAGAGAGCCTTTTTCTTTTCCATATTGCTTGTCACTTGCCCTGCACCTCTGGTTCTGTCCTGTGGGTATAAATCCACTGCAATATCCTAATCTGTTAACCAACCATTGACCTCTAAGGGCTCTAAGGGACAGTTCAAGGAAAAGATGCATGTAAAATCCCTCAGTCGTCCAGGTAGAATCCATGGCAAAAAAGGAGAAAAGGAGAAAATTTAATTTGTCAACTGGACATAGTTTATTTGGTTGAATACGTTTCGCAGCTCATCCGAGCTGCTTCCTCAGTTCTGGTCAGATGCTGGCGGACACTGCTTTATATCTGCCTGAAGAGAGGAGCTTAATTACAATGCAAATTACTCTGAGACAACACATATTTAAATACAGTTTCAGTTGGTCAGGTGATTCAATATGGGGTTGTTAACAGTTTCTGTTAGTCATGTGAGTCTATTCAATATGGAGTGGGAGTGGGGGAGTAGTTAGCATATCCATTCAGGGCCATGATGGTGTTTTCACACCTCTGGACATGTCCTGGCTAGTCCCATTGTTTTCTCTGTTTGTTTTGATTTAGGTTTGAGGATAGAGTTATAGATGGGAGACAAATGATGTCTGAGACCCCCATTTCTGTTCAAGGAAGGATTCTCTTTCTTGACAAAAATAGCTTCTTTAACTCCCCTCTCAAACCAGTTCTTTTCTCTGGCCAAGATCTGGACCTCGCTGTCCTCAAAGGAGTGGCCCGTGGCTTTTAGGTGGAGATGTACGGCAGATTGCGGCCCACCCTGGTTTTCCCGTCTGTGTTGATACATCCTTTTGTGAAGTGGCTGTTTTGTTTCTCCAATGTAGCGCTCACTGCAGTCTTCACTACACTGAATGGAGTAGACCACATTGCTTTGTTTGTGGCTCGGAGTTTTGTCCTTAGGATGGACCAGTTTTTGTCTTAAAGTGTTTGTGGGTTTGAAATAGACTGGGATTTCATGTTGTCTGAAGATCCTCTGTAGTTTTTCGGAAACGCCAGCCAGGTAAGGAATAGTTACACCCTTTCTCCTGGGCTCTGGTTCTCTGTTGTCCTGTTTCTTTGTTCTCTTCGTTTTATTGAAAGCCCATTTAGGATATCCACAAACGGAGAGGGCTTTCTCCACGTGTTGTTCTTCTTTCTCCTTTCCCTCTGCGCTTGTAGGAACCACTTGGGCCCTGTGATGTAATGTCCGAATGACTCCCAGTTTGTGCTGAAGTGGGTGGTGTGAATCAAAAAGCAGATATTGGTCGGTGTGTGTGGGCTTCCTGAAGACCTCTACCTGGAGTCGCCGGTCTTCTCTTATCGTTACTGCACAATCTAAGAAGGCCAATGTGTTGTCCTTGGCATCTTCACGTGTGAATTTGATGTTCGGATCTACAGAATTGATATGTGCAGTAAAAGGTTCCAAATCTTGAATTTTGATTTTTGAGAAATTATCATCAACATAACGATACCAGTGCGTGGGTGGAGTGCCTGGATATGAGGCCAGGGCACTCTGTTCAAATTGTTCCATGTATAAGTTTGCATGTACATCGGTAGCGGTGGAGGCAGCAAGGAGGAGACTACTGGAGGATACCAAGCTAGAAGAGAGAACCAAACTTTCACCCGACCAAATCTGCCAACTGTTGGAAATTTGTTTAAGTACCACCTATTTCCAGTTCAGAGGAAACTTTTACAAGCAAATCCACGGCTGTGCAATGGGCTCATCGGTCTCCCCTATCATTGCAAACTTATACATGGAACAATTTGAACAGAGTGCCCTGGCCTCTTATCCAGGCACTCCACCCACACACTGGTATCGTTATTGTTGATGATAATTTCTCAAAAATCAAAATTCAAGATTTGGAACCTTTTACTGCACATATCAATTCTGTAGATCCGAACATCAAATTCACACGTGAAGATGCCAAGGACAACACATTGGCCTTCTTAGATTGTGCAGTAACGATAAGAGAAGACCGGCGACTCCAGGTAGAGGTCTTCAGGAAGCCCACACACACCGACCAATATCTGCTTTTTGATTCACACCACCCACTTCAGCACAAACTGGGAGTCATTCGGACATTACATCACAGGGCCCAAGTGGTTCCTACAAGCGCAGAGGGAAAGGAGAAAGAAGAACAACACATGGAGAAAGCCCTCTCCGTTTGTGGATATCCTAAATGGGCTTTCAATAAAACGAAGAGAGCAAAGAAACAAGACAACAGAGAACCAGAGCCCAGGAGAAGGGGTGTAACTATTCCTTACCTGGCTGGCGTTTCCGAAAAACTACAGAGGATCTTCAGACAACATGAAATCCCAGTCTATTTCAAACCCACAAACACTTTAAGACAAAACTGGTCCATCCTAAGGACAAAACTCCGAGCCACAAACAAAGCAATGTGGTCTACTCCATTCAGTGTAGTGAAGACTGCAGTGAGCGCTACATTGGAGAAACAAAACAGCCACTTCACAAAAGGATGCATCAACACAGACGGGAAAACCAGGGTGGGCCGCAATCTGCCGTACATCTCCACCTAAAAGCCACAGGCCACTCCTTTGAGGACAGCGAGGTCCAGATCTTGGCCAGAGAAAAGAACTGGTTTGAGAGGGGAGTTAAAGAAGCTATTTTTGTCAAGAAAGAGAATCCTTCCTTGAACAGAAATGGGGGTCTCAGACATCATTTGTCTCCCATCTATAACTCTATCCTCAAACCTAAATCAAAACAAACTGGGAAAACAATGGGACTAGCCAGGTCAGGTCCAGAGGTGTGAAAACACTCATCATGGCCCTGAATGGATATGCTAACTACTCCCCCACTCCCACTCCATATTGAATAGACTCACATGACTAACAGAAACTGTTAACAACCCCATATTGAATCACCTGACCAACTGAAACTGTATTTAAATATGTGTTGTCTCAGAGTAATTTGCATTGTAATTAAGCTCCTCCCTTCAGGCAGATATAAAGCAGTGTCCACCAGCATCTGACCAGAACTGAGGAAGCAGCTTGGATGAGCTGCAAAACGTATTCAACCAAATAAACTATGTCCAGTTGACAAATTAAATTTTCTCCTTTTTTGCCAGTTCAAGGAAAATGAGAACATGTGCATTCCTAACGTACACAAAGATAACACACTGCCCAATCATCACAAATCATAATAAACAATCACTACTATACCGTTTACAGAAAAAGATTAAAAATATTACTCACGTTTTTTGTTTTCAACTTGAATCCAATTCATGGCCATACAACATTTCTGTAAGGCTTTCAAATTTTGATCATTACTACAATTACAACTACAACTATAACAACTACTGTATACAATTTACTATACAATTTGCTAAGGGAAAGTCTGTTGTATTTTAGGACTGGAAATCAGCCTGGAAAAAGTTTATCTGATGGATTCACAATAGAAAGAAAATGTCTGAAAATATTTTCCCTGTTAAATTGCCAAAAGTAACACACAACTAGACAAACTAGTGAAATAGGCTATTGTGTGTAGAATGTTGTCCAGTGGCAGCGCTGCAGACAGGAGCAGCTGCTGGTGTCTGTCAGGAGCTCCAGACGAGCAGCGCCTCTGGAGATATGACCCCAGGATCAGGGCCCAGCACGGGGGAGAAGAGGAGGAGGGCTGGGGCCTGGGGAGGTGGTTTTGGAGGGAACACAAATGGGGAGCTGTGAGTGGAGGGAGGGGGGAGTTTGTCACAGGAAATGGACTCTGCAACAACAACAGAAAAGAGTGAGACAAAGTGTTTGGACGTCTCAAGGACAACAACAATCCAGAAAATAGGAAAGGAGCAGGCCTGTCACGATAACCAAGCCCAATATACGTAATATTGAAACTATATTATGCCAGTATATGCCACAATAAAAATAAAGCAAGATAATTCCAGTACACCATCATTTAAATAGACAGTATCATCAAAAAGCATGAGCTGCAACAAATCAGTGCAGAATGAAACAATAATTAGCCACAAAAGATATATATTCAATGTTCTACAGCTCCAATCTCACCATATTACAGTTAAAAACTATCTCAGCACTAATGCAAAGAAAATGTAGTCACAATAAATACTGAGTCCCAAAATATATTGTTCTAAGACATTACGCAAAGGGTGACAGAGTGATAGAATGATTCAAAGAAGAGGGCTTGTGTCCTAATCTATGACACGACGAGATGGGACGAGATACAGTTTCCACAATACGAGACGAGACTTGGAAGAGGTTGGAACTACAAGAACGAGACACGACGAGATTTTGACATTCTTTATAATAAATTGTGCAGTCCAGCCTCACCATTTTTTATTTACTTTTTAAAAAAAAATTTTGCTGTCATCGTAGCAGTGCTTTTTAAGACTACATCTTCTCAAATGTAACTCACCAGTACTTAAATCAATTTTTATATCCAATCCAAACGTAAAAACATGTGGAAAAAATCTCACAAGGTCATTTTCATTTTCCATTTTATATCGCGAGATTTTGAGGACCATCCCTAATAACACCAGTGGATCATTACGTTATCATTTAGACTCTTTAAATCACAGTATTCATCTAATATGACTTAATAAAGGAAAAAAGTTTGCTGATTTCGCCGTAAACATCATCACAACAAAGAGCGGTGAAGTACTTGGCACCTTCCATGGATCGTTGCACATCACACTAGCGAGTAGGAGATTTTTTATTTTTTTTTTCCCATTTGTACCAAAATGGTATGCTACCGAATCCTACATGCATCACAGATTAATAAAATAAAAATGAAGAACAACTTAAGTCCAGAGCAGTGGGGGCGTATGCAGGTGGCTGTGAAAACAGGGGTTGATCTGCAAAATGGCGTCTTGAAAATAAGCGATTAAAGATTTCTCAAACATTTACGAATCACTCCAAATACAATTTCAGAGGGTCAATGAGAAGAAACTACTAAAATGCAGAGGACCTCACGGACCAATGAACAAACATTATTAAACACAATGACATGGTAACACAAAAAAACAAAAAACTAAACTCAATATTGCCCACCCCTGTTGGACTGATAGAAAAAAAAAAAAAAAAAAGTGGCATTTGTGGTTCCTTCTGGATTGTTCCTAAGCCACTTCAACAACACAACACATTCCAGTCCCAGGGCTTTAAACCATTGTTGCTGACACGTTTGACATTGCAGTATTGTATCAAGCCTACTACTTTACCCACATGGAAACTTAAGTGTCCGCCTCTGTATTTCCCATGGGAACAGAGTGTGGACGTCCCATGAGTCAGCAGTGTTCAGCCTGTGTCTCAGGTGTCGCAGGCTCCATCAGCTCACTCGCTCTCTGAATGTACTTTAAAAGGTTCTGTACCTGATTTTGACTCTCTTAGCAACACGAAAAACAGAACTAGGGCATTTTAAATGCTTTGCAGTGGTCCAAACTTCCCTTGTGCATTCAGAGCATCTTAATTATTCACAGTAATGAATTTATCAGCGCTTTTCACAACTCTCAGAGATCAGAGCAGAGTTTTGCCGTTACAGTAATGTTAACAACAACAACTAGCATGCTAATCTAGACTGGGCATATCACTTAAGATGAAATACTACTATCTAAAACAGCCTGATGCCTGTGTCCCATTAGAACCTCACCACTGGGCGGGTCACCACAGACACATGTGTCCCCCCACACACACACAGCTCTGAAGGGCTGAGCGCAGGCTGGGGTCACACAGGGGACAGTTACCACTAAAACTTTGCAGTTTTAATTACTAATAAAAAAAGACCATCATGTGGCTTCTCATTTACGCTGGGGATTTTATATTCAGACACGCTACGAACTGCGTCACTCACAAGTTCTTTGCTCGCTGAAGCATAAACAGCTATTGAAGCGGTAGGTTTTATTTTCACTTTAACATAGCGTAACCAAAAGAAAATAACTAGTGCTAGCCTGTGGTAGAGTAGTTTGTCATGTGAGTGAGTTAGCGTCCGAACACAAGTCTAATATTTGCCTGGCTGTTTCTTACCCCTTGCAGATGAATGCCTCTCCAAGCCTGCAAATAAATGTAAATCGGACTGCACTGCGTTATCAGGATCTTTGAGATTCGATCCACGACACCTCAATCGTAGTTTGTTTAAACTGGGAAAAATCTGTTTAAATTGTACTAGGCCAGTTATCCGGTTATCTTGGTGCGCATGTACATGTAGTGACTGACAGGAGCCGGAGCTTGTAGAACACACATCTGTGCAGCTGTGCGACCTGCAGTATCACAAATAAATAAGTAGGCCAAAAAGAATCCATGGTAACTCCAGCTCAACATGCTGTGACATACTGCTGTCTCCATATTTTGAGTCCAGCCCAAGTAGAAAGCCCCCAAATGAATTTCAGCCCAAGTCCACTAGCTTCAAACTGACACCAAGAAATGTCCACGTTTGTTACATTTGCAGAAGTGCAGTGAAGTCCACGTCTGCCTGTATCACTCGGACTCTTTAAAGGCTGGACTTAGTTGCTCTTATCTACTCCATACAGACCCCCATTGATGACTTAAGCGCACTGATTGAGTTTAAACTTCTGCATGTGAGCCTCCACACAGACTGACGCTGAGCTGGTTTCAGGGTTACCAGATTTTCAGAGAACAACCAGTGACCTTTGATAAAAAAGCCCCACAAAAAGATTACACAGTCTATTCGCGTGAAACACTCATTTGGATTATTTCATCTCTGGAAATGCCAATCTCTACTGAACAAAAGGTATAAAAGGTAGCTGTTAACTTGAAAACTACCACTTCATGACATCCCAAGGTGGAAGAGAGCAATTTGAGCATTGAAGATGTAGACAGACTAATCATAAAAGATTACTCAAACATATGAATGAAACAAAACACAACTCTGGGTATGTTTTTGAGGAGGTAACAACATTCTAACATGGCTTAAACCTCACAAGAGTTTGTTTTGTGTAATATAGAACTTGTCTTTTAGTCTTCTCTGAGCAGTAGGACAGGTCTGCTCAGCTCACACGTCACACGGCTTCATTCATGACAAAGGAGGGCGCTTATATCAGAGCTCCACACCACAGGGTCCGCCGCAGGGCCACAGCAGAGGTGTGAAGAGCGCTGTGGGCAGAAGATCACATCAAACACCTCCTCACAGACTCTTCACACCATCTCCGCTATTTATAATCGGCACCAGAACAGAGCCGTACCGCCGCATCAAATGGTCCAGTATCAGCCCTGTAACGCAATGAGGAGCAGGGGGAGCTAACAAGGCCAAATGGTGGAGGAATGTATGCAAGCTCAGTCCTCAATTTAGTAACTGAATTTGAGGAGGACTCACAGTGGTATTGGTTGTTAGTTCAACATAGAGCTACAAAAATGAGAAATATAAGCATAAATTGCGCTATACTTGGTGGAATAAAGGGCCCATACCACGCTATTTTCTGATCTATGTTACAGATGTGGTAATACAGGAAGTGCTCCACTGTGTTTTTACGCTAGACGCCTTCACTAGAATCATTTGGGTAGTTTCAGCCCTGGAATTGCCAATCTCTACTGAACAAAAGGTAAAAGGGAACTTGAAAACTACCGCTTCATGGCATTACAAGGTGGAACAGAGCATTTGGAGCTTTGGAGATGTAGACAAATTAAAAAAAAAAAACACTCCATGGATGTTTTTAAGGAGGTAACAGCTTTCTAACATGGCTTAAAGCTCACTAGAGTCAATTTTGTGTAATATAGGACCTTTAATTTTTAATATTGATTAAACGCAATAATGTGCTATTACTTAAGGCTACATTTCCAAATAATAAACAAATGAGGGAAAAAGTAAGACACCAGTATTGGTATCTTAAAGCTGTACGAGGCAATTTCTTTGGTGGAGGGGCTGCCACTCAATAGTATCCATTGTGATGTTAATGCTTTGCCTAAGTGTTCAGCAACATTTCTTGTACATTTATTCAAACATGCGTCTTTATTGCTCTTAAAAAAATGCGCTTTTTTCACTGTGCAGTCGCCTTTCCACCGGATCTGACCTGTCAATGCGCCTGGTGTCATCACCCGCGTTTTCCTGGTGATAATCGTTTAATGCCATACTGGGAAACACTTCAGTCAAAGCTACAATTAAGAAAAGCCAGAAAGTTTCAAGTAAGGGCCCTCACGATCATTATCACGATTCGGCAATACATGCAATAATCAATATATGCATATGATACTCTGATAGGCTATTGTTTTTTAAGAACCAAGGACATTTTACCAACAGTATTTCAAGTGCTTAAATTTCATTCCACTTAATAAGCAACCAAACTGTCATGCAGTCACAAAAAAAACTGCTGAAAGATTGCTTGGCGATTTTTGCAACACCCCTAATTTGATGCGTTCAAGCCTACTGTATTAGGCTAGCCAATTCGATGAATGCAGAAGTATGTCTACAGTAATCCATCAAACAAGCTTTATTCCAGACTACAGTGGGTCCACATGGAAAAAACAATATAACTGCAGAGTAGTAGACCTAATTTTTCTTGACCAATTTCTAGACAACTTCTTAAATAGCTGGGTTTCAGATGACATCACAACATTCTATAGGCCAATATTATTTAAGACAGATGTGGGCAGCGAAAAAATTTATATTGTTAAAATGCTAATTTTTGTTGTAATATAGAGTAATATAGAGCCTTGAGTCTAGTCAATAATAGAAATGATCAGGTTCCATATTTGGAAATTTACCTTTCTGATATTTCATGGCAAAGTACAGGGTCTCCCAAAAAATCTGACATCATTTTGCAGGCCAATAATTTTGGCAGTTCTTGTTGAAATAACCTAAAATTTTCCAAGAATGTATAGAAACAGGTCAAGATTTAATATTTAATGTTTTATTTTATTATTTTATATGTAATGTTTACATTTTGCGTCATGGAATATGCTCGCACACAGTCACCCAAGACTGTGTAGCGTGCCTTCAATGCAAAATTTGGAAAAACTACACCAACTGTCACAGGTGGTGCACATATTGAACACTTATGAAATTAGTCCCATAATAGACCTATGATGTTCAACACCTGAACTGTTCAATTTCATTGAGCTAGACTTAGTAGTTTTCAAGATAATTGCTTTTAAAATTATATCAAATTTTTTGGGACACCCTGTACAATGTAATCAATAGGAAAAACTCTTGCCCCCATCATCACATTCTAGAATCTGAAAACCACCAAGGTAAATTTACAAATGTTGAACCTGGCATTTTTAGTTATTGACTAAACCCTAGAATTCACTGTATTACAACATAATTTTGCATTTCAACATGTCATCTGAAACCCAGCCATTAAATCTAGACTTAATTATTTATTTTTTGCTTTTGAATACATTAATTTACAAAGAGCAGCCTAAGATAAGATAAGATAAGATAAGATAAGATAATCCTTTATTTGTCCCACAATGGGGAAATTGCAGTGTCACAACGCAAGTTACAGAAACAGTAGGAAATAAGAGCATGCATCAAAATCAAGATAAATAATAATAAGTATTTACAATCAACTAAAAAACACTAAAAAACAATTTGCAGGCATCATCTCTTTTTGTAGTTTTTATTTTTATTTGCACAAATTAACTCTTCAAATGCAAAGACTGTAGCCTGAACAAGCTAAAACCGTAAAATAGGTCGTTTCAGCATAATCCAGTGACAATCAAACTAGGTGCATTTATCTGCGGTGCCACCATAGACTGTACAGCAAATGTGATGTGGTGAAATGCAGATATTACAGTGAAATGTATCAGTAAAAGTTTGTTCTGACATAAAAATATATATATATATAAATTTAAGTTCTAAACAGGGAAAGTGCTAACATGCTAAAGTTTAATCCAGTTTAAGTGTTTTACTCTTTTTATGGAGAAAAAAAAAAAAAAAAAAAAAAAAAAAATGGTACCAGAGTTAAAAGTTAATGCCGTGTTAGGGCAAATTGTGAAATTCTTCAAAACTTGGAAAGTCCTACTGTTTATTTGTAGATCTCAGTTCGAGTTTTTAATCATTTTCAATAATAAGTCATTTTAAATTTTATAAGACTTTAACAATATGTCCGTTGCACCAAATTACATTTTTAAGACGTCCTTGGCTTTAAATGCAGAAAAAGGTTTTTAATAAAAGTTTTTTTTCTAGGGGCACATACGAAATGATAAAATATACACACAATATACCAGAAAATCTACACATTTTATATGCCATTATATTTTCATTTTTCTATGGGTGCCACGGTTTGAGCTGATGAACCCGAGCCCCTCACCTGCGCCATGCTCCGGGACATCCACGTCTCCAGCAGCAGCTCCAGTCGGGAGCGGTGGTACCTGGCCGTGGTCTTCACCGCTATGAACAGGTCAGCGGGGGACAGCTGCTCCACGACCCGGGGAAAGACACTGCTAGACCGGGCTCCGGGTGTCGTCGTCCTCCTCTCCCGGGCGAGCCTCTGGAAATACGTGGAGAAAACCTTAGCACCGGCGGAGAGTGTCGTCGCCGGAGCGGTCTCTCCTTCCAGCGGGAGACTGCTGCTCCGGTGCCCGCTCGAGAGCACCAGCATCCCGGTAAGAAGGAGGAGAGAGGCCGCGGGAGTAGGGGTGGAGGTCCGGTATTTTCTCGCCATGTTTGGGGACATAAACGTACAAAAGCGAGGGGGGTTATAGTTCCGGGCATTGGCAGTGGTCCTCCGGGGTAAAGACAGCGGGTTCACGGGGCTCCGGGCTCGCACATGGGGTTACGTCCCCCGCGGGAGTTGTGGAGTTGTGTGGAAGTTTGTCTCAGCTCGGACCAGAGAGGAGGAGGGAGGGGTTTTTATAGGGGGCGGGGCGTTTGTTTCGTCCAATGAATACGCAGCATGGGCGGGGCTAAAGGAATACGAGGGCATTAGTGAAGTGTTGGGTTTCCATGTCTGTCACATAGACTTTACCAACAATTCTACTCAAGTAAGAGTAACGTTACTTCAGATATTATATTACTCAAGTAGAAGTACAAAGTAGTGGTCCAAGAAATTGTGCAAGTAAGAGTAAAAAAGTATTTGGGAAAACAACTACTCAAGTAAGCGTCAAACATCTGATATCATCTAAAGTTAATGTAATTGGAATGGTGGAACATGAAATAAAGCACAAAATTCTGTATTTCAAAAGACAAAATAATGAGACAAACTAAATCTTATCTGAAGGAGCGGTGCAAGAAACACAAATGCTCAAATCATTTCAGATTGTCAACATAAAGTCACTTGTAAACTTACTAGTACATGTACAAGTAACCACACCTACTACAGTACTGTTACTTAAATAAAAATATTTCTCAAGCAGGAGTAAAAGTATCCCACTAGAAAAATACTCAAAATGTAACTGAGTAAATATAACTGAGTACTACCCACCTCTGTTAGTAGACCAACTTAGGCCTATCAGAACTATAATTGTATTGTTATGTTTAATTAATTAAAAGTTAAAAACAGTATGCAGCCTTTAAGTCAAAAACAGAAGATACAGAAGATTTTTTTTTTCTTTTCATTTTGGTTGTGCTTATTGCACTGAACTGTGAGTGGGTTTGTTAACCTGACTGGCAATAAGTCAGCTATGAGACATTCTTTGTACAATCAGATCCAACAATGAATATGTCATTGTTTATCATACAGGGGTTAGGCCAGTTTACAAAAAACACCATGTGTCTCTATTACCAAATCTCGGCTGTTTTTTATTTACCGATATAACTGGAGAGTGGAGGAGCAAGTTTTCTACAATTAGTATTTCTTCAAAATGTGTTATAGTGAGTGATATGAACCGGCTACACCCTGGTAAAGGGACAATGGGGTTTACTGTATGCACCACTGTGACTAAAACGTAAGATGGCGTCAGTAGATGATGAGAGCATGTGAATGAGCAGTGCCCTCCGCTCACACAGCTCTGCCTGTCCTTTCGTCTTCTGCGGAGAGGAGCTGGTGTGGTCAGTTCACAGATGTTCTCAGCTCACAGATGTTCTCCACACCGCGATGCACAAGTGTGTGTTGTGCTGCCAGGGCTCAGAGCGGTGGGGTGGGCCACAGTGTGACCGAGCAGCCCCAGGGAATGTATCCAAACCCGGATACATACATAGCATCTGTGCGGACTCACCCAAGCACGTGTTTAGGCCCCTATACTTTTCATTCATTATTTATTAGTTTTGGCTTTAAAAATACGCCATGTAACTTTTATGGTAGAGGTTCCGCAACTTGCTTGTATGTTATTAAGAATGTGGAAACTGTGGAGCCATTTTTCACATCTGGTTAGTGATGGCAGATCAGAAACGTTGTTTAAAAATAGTTTGAGGAAATGTTTAATATTTCATAATAATGTTTGATAATCATTCAATTGTGGATGTTTCACTGTATTTTAATCCATGTTTAAATCAAATGTATTTAAGGTGTGTAAATGTATTTTTTTAGTAATGCACAGCTATAATGTTCAATTTTAATGTATTCATAAATTGGATGCTTTAATATAAGCCCTTTTGGGGTTTTTGCCTCTACTAGTGTAGTGAGGAAGATGAACAGAGAACAGAAGAGCAATGTGAGAGCAGGGACAGACTCAGGACAATGAGACATAGAACTAATGCAATTTTTAAAAAAACAGCCTACGAATTAAGATGGATAATGCATAAATTGGTGAAATATTGTTATGTGTCGAAGTGTATTTTCTATCAATAGTGTATGGAAAAATAATACATTTGCTCAGGGAAATAAATAAGACTATGTTAGTGTCAGTGACATAATAGCATTTAATATTCTCGTTTATCATCTATATTTTCTTCAGCAGTCATTTGTCAAAAATCGTTATTGTGATAGGGCTAGATGAAACCAGATTCTTCTTTAAAGATGCCATATGTAACATTTCCAAGAGGTCCGCCACCTGCTTGTCTGTTAAAGTTAAGGTTAACTTAATTTTTATTGCCCCTGTAGGGAAATTTGTCCTCTGCATTTGATCCATCCTTCAATGCCCCTGGGCACCTCGTAAGGAGCAGTAAGCACGCAGTCCTGCTCTCAGAAACATCTCTGTGATCTTGTTGCTAGGCTTGGTCAGAGCTACCTGAGCTAGAGGATTCGATCTATTGTTTTGCCTGGAGGAAACCCACCCAGACACAGGAAGAATCCGAACCTTCTTGCTGTGAAGTGTGAGTGCAAACCACTCAGCCACCATCTCTAGCACTCCAGAACCTTCTACGTGCTAGCCACAGACTAAAATGCACTTTGATTTCGTGTGAGTTATGAGAAGTGTAATACGTTTCATGTTCTTCTGTTGTTGTCTCGTCCACATGCTGCTGCTGCTTCCGGAGTGCAGGGTCACCGTTTTCCACCAGAGCCAGTACTTCCTGTCTCCCTCTCTCACAGGAGCACTGTAGTTTGGGCTGACATCAGTGCATCATCTGAGAGAACATGAGATGTGTGTGGTCAGAGCAGAGAGCGGGGCCTGTGGAAGTCATGGAGGAGTCTTTCCTGTCCTCAAATGGGTTGAAACCACAGAAGAACCAGGCACCAGGAGGTGGGGGCCAAGGGGAAGATGTGTCCCAGGATCAGGCTTCACTGTGGGGGTGTGGGGTCTGGTGGTGTTGGGGCTACTTCTCCACAGTATTCCATTGGTTTGGGAGGATGTGGTATGAACATGTGTGTCTGGATCTAATTACCTGTAGTTTAGGTTAGCATATGATCATAATTCATGTTTGCAGATACGCAAAATCGAAGTTTACTCTTTATAATAAAAAAATGTTGTGAATGTAGAATCCCTCAGTCGTCCTACCTGGACGACCAGTCTACCAGGTAGAAACAAACAAGACCCCTACACCCCACTCCTACTGCATATTGAATAGGCCCACCTAACTAACAGAAACTGTAAACAAATAGGTGTGGTAGTCTCAGAGTAATTTCATTGTAATTAGCTCCTCCCTTCAGGCAGATATAAAGCAGTGTCCACCAGCATCTGACCAGAACTGAGGAAGCAGCTTGGATGAGCTGCGAAACGTATTCGACCAAATAAACTTTTGTCCAGTTGACAAATTGAATTTCTCCTTTTGCCATAAAAAATGTTGTAAAAATAGCTAAATGTGTCTTTCCCCAACACAGATATATTGTATAAGCACCTCTTGAGGTCAAAATCCAGGTATGAAGAAGTGCGAGTTTGCAACTCACCTGTTCAAGCTGCATTTCCCCCATGATTCCCCGTTTCTTACAGTGTTACTTCCTATTTTGTTTGTTAAGCATCTTTCAGTGTCCAAAAAAACCAAAGCTCCTTGTCCAAGCCTGATCCCGTCAGATCTCAGAAGATCAGCAGTGCCAGGCCTGGTTAGTACTTGGATGGGAGACACTGGGAAAATCAGGTGCCACAGTGGGGCCCCAGTGGTAAAAACTGTCGGTGTGTCCTTAGGCAAGGCACTTCACCCACATTGCCTAGTGTGAGAGTGGTGTGTGCGTGAATGTTGGTGGTGGTCGGAGGGACTCATGGCACAGATTGGCATCAGTCTCTTTTCCGTCAGTCTCTCCCAGGGCAGCTGTGGCTACAATAACAGCTTAGGTAAAGCTAGAGTAAAGGGTACTGTTTACCCTTTACAAAGTCTGACATGTAATGCGGGTCCACCGACATGTTTTGTACCCATGTTTTGCAAAAGTGGTAATCGGTCTGTGGCTGTTTGGAGAGTTTTTAAATCCTTTTCCAGTCCACTTACCCTCACTCGCCCCTGGAACCCCTGGAACCCTCGGTCTGAATGAGTCCAGGACAGTTATCTGTTATTCTTGAGTGTCTGTAAACAAAGTGACTGTCCCAAAGTGGCCTCAGCTCCGGTACTTTCCACGGCTCACATGAGATTTCTCCCTCACCACTCTGTAATCACCAGGATGTAGAGAACAGACATGGGTAGTACTCAGTTACATTTGCTCAATTACATGTACTCAGTTATACTTAATCGGTTACATTTACTCAGTTACATTTATTCAGTTACATGTACTCAGTAACACTTATTCAGTTACATTTACTCAGTTATTCAGTTAGATTTACTCACTTACACACTTACACAATTACACTTACACAGTTACTTACTCAGTTACATTTGCTCAGTTACACTTACTCAGTTACATTTATTCAGTTACAGTTATTCAGTTAGATTTACTCATTTACATTTTCTCAGTTACACTTACTCAGTTATACTTCTCAGATACATTTACTCAGTTACACTTATATGAGTAAAGAAATTGTACGTTTCAGAGTACTTTTGTTGCAGCATACTTGAGCAATATTTTGACTGAAGTAACAGTACTCTTATGTGAGTAAAAGTTTTTTTTTACTCTTCCCACTGTGAGTGAGTCTAAAGTGATAAAAGCTTCATGTGACAATATGAAATTATTCTCACATTTGTGTTTCTTGCAGCTCCTTCAGATCTGATTTAGTTTGTCTCATTTTTGTGTCTGTCATTATCTAATGTTTTGTCCTTCAAAATACATTCACTTCAAATTATAAATCAGATACAGTTACTCTTACTCTTACTTTAAAGGTCCATATTATGATATTTTACAAACTATATTATAATGTGTCCTCATCACAAACAGACCTGGAGTTGTGTTTTGTTTCATTCACACGTGTTTAACACACTAACCCTGCAGATTTATTACACTGAGTTCTTCTCTCAAACAGAAAACACTCTGTTCCACCTTGTGATGTCATGTGATAATACAGGAAATGCTCCACTGTGTTTTTAAACTCCACACACCATAACTAGAATCATTTACTTTCAGCCCTGGATTTTGCCTATATCTACAGACCTAAAGGTAAAAGGAACTGTTAACTTTAAAACTGCCACTACATGACATCACCAGGTGGAACAGAGCATTTTGAGCTTTGGAGATGTAGACCAGGATTACTCAAACAACTCCAGGTATGTTTTTGATGAGATAACAACATTATAACATGGATTACAGCTCACAAGAGTCCATTTTCTGTAATATAGGACCTTTTTTTTTTTTTACTCTAACTTGAGTAATTTCTTGGACCACTACTTTGTTCTTTTACTTGAGTACAATTTTTGGCTACTCCACCCACCTCGGCTCACATGTGATTTGTCCTTCCCAGATGTAATTACACAGAGATAAGTCTTTTCTGTGGAGCCTGGAGACGCAGTCATGTGCTGGAACTGTACTCATGTGACCCCTTTAAAGCTGCTGCTCTTTGGATGGACAGATGTGGGTGGTCTGAAGGATCTGTGCACCCATGTATGTAAGACACACATTCCACACTGGATTATTCACGTGAACTTTGAACATCAAAAAGAGACACAGAGATACTTTATTGAGCCTGAGGGAAATTCCAGTTTTGCTGCAGTAAAGTCATTTCTACTGCGCGTCTCAGTCGAAGGTCTCAGTGCAGTTTGACAGGAGGACTGGTCAGGGAGGGTCAGCAGATCCTGTGGAAGAGCCAAAAGCGTCCCTCCTCAGTGTCCTGCAGCATCACAGCAGTGTCCAGGGGGGACCAAGTGAGCACATCAGGAAAGGCCTCGTTCTTTTTCCGCTCTGGTGTTTCGGTTGATGACAAAAATTCCCTCATAGTGTTTCTTCTGGAAGATCTTCTGCCACATATGGTGTAAAATGTGTATAGCATCTCAAATGTCCATAGCTACCTCCTTGACTAGCCTCTTGCACAGTCACCATGGATATGAGAAAAACAGCCCATTTCACAAAATCCAACAGTCCCTCACTTGTGTCCTTTGAACTGCACATGCTGCACTTCTTAGTTGGTTAAGATCCCAGGATCTTAAAAACTGAGCTCAGAAAACAAAAAAGTTCCAAAAGTGCTCAGTGTGTGAGGCAGGTAGCCACAAACACAGCCAACCACTCTGCTGCCATCAAATGTCAAAAGGAACTGACAAATGATGTTTCTTCTTATTTTTTATTGTTAGTTTTGTTCGTTTTCAGAAATCAGAAAACTCCGAGGTAGGCTGCTGCTTTATGTGCAACTGAACGGTGTTTGGAAATTCATACAGCACTCTAAGAGACTGTTCCCATTGGCCAATCGCGGTAGCTGTCAATCAATAAATAGTGCTTCCTTTGTGTCACTCGCCCTCTGACCTGTGCACTTCCTGGGTCTCCCCGGTGCACTTCCGCATCCTTATTTATTTATTTAGTTTATTTATGAGACAGGGACAGTACACAACCTACATTAACCTTAACAGAAGAGATGCAATGTGCCAGATTGTAGCACCTGCAGTCCCTGGTGCATGTTTTTTGCATGTTTTTTAGATTTTCCGCTCTTCAGGTAATATCCTCGCTCTTTAGTTGACTTCAGTAGCTTTGATCCTAACAAGGTTGTTCCATTTAGTGCCGTGGCCTGTTACCAGTACCACTGTTGAAGCCTGGCAATGCACGTTCCTGTGAGGCGATAGTGGTATGTCGGAGCTACGGACCTTTGTTGCCAGTTTAGCTCTAGGATTAGACGTAAGTTCATTTTTATTTCTAGATGTGACTCCTGGGAGCTGCGGTGTGGGTGCTGGAGCTGTCGCCTTGCCCTTCTTTTTGTACATGTGTGATTCAGATGGGCCTGACCTGTGAATCCTAATGTTAACTTCCTCCCCAAATTGTTATTTCATGGACTTTGAGCTGAACTAGTGAAATACACAGAACTATTTATGCACATGTCCTCTCAACTAATTATTATTTAAAAATGGAACCTTGCCTCTACGTTATCAACATCGAACCTGTGTGACCTTTTAGTTCTTTTCTGGGCTATGCTCAGTGGCGTTGCTTGGTTATAATTTAGCTACTCTATTTAATTTTCTTGACCATCACCACTCGTCTTGCCACATGCAAATTTTGCTCATAGCGTTAAAGTGATTTTAGTGCCTTAAAAACGTGAAAAACAGAGCTAGTTCATTTGAAAGAGTTTGCAGTGGTCCAAAGTTACTCCTCACTTACCTTATGCATTCAGAACAACCTAATTATTCACCGCCATGAGTTTATAAGCACTTTTCACAACTTTCAGAGATCAGAGTGGAGTTTTGCCGTTGAGGTAAGGCTAACAACAACTAGCATGCAAACACACGCTCCCTGATTCTTGGGCAAAAACGGTACACAGAGGACTTAGACTGACCTTAATAGCTGCTTAAATAATATATCTGTAAGACACATTTCACTTAAATACATGGCAGTAATTGAAGTATTTATTAAAGGTACCATAGTGTGAATGATCCTAGACTCTCATTCATCTGAACAGAAACTAGGTTGAAGATGTGTCCCTGGATCAGGCTTCATTGTGTTGGTGTTGGGTCTGGTGGTGTTGGGGCTTCTTCTCCACAGTATTCCATTGGTTTGAGAAGATGTGTTTTGAACATGTGTGTTTGAATCTAACGATGTTTTGTAGAAATGAGATTTTGATTCTAAATGATAAGTAATCAAAGAGTCACTGAAAATAAACAAATCTGATTGGGCGATCATGTTTGGCTCTGGCTCGTGACCATATGGTAAATGGTAACAGCCCTCAGTGTACACAGACACTGGGGGCAAGGCGGGTTAAGCCAAACAGTGGATCTGAGCGCTCTACCAATTATGTTTACGTCAAGAGCAGGATTTGAACTGCCAACCTTTGGATGAGTGGACAAACGCTCTACCAGATGAGCTACTGCCGCCCAAGACCACAGACCGTATAAAGAAGTGGACTAAGTGAGTGTGACATCACTCGTAGTGTTCGGCTCTGGTCAAATGAAGCTCACTGAGGCTAGCAGTTATAGGAACGAATTTGGACTTGAGTTCCATATTGGGAATTAGCACGTGGTTCATGGACAACATAGCGAAATAAAAACACCAGTAGCCTGACAGCAGCAGTTATAGAGCGAGGGGCTACAGTTTTTCAATAGAGAATGAACTGGATGTGCTCTCCGGTCTTCTCCACATCCTCGTCTCCTCCTCCATGAGCTGGTGC
The DNA here is from genome assembly GCA_029959045.1 of Taenioides sp. WSHXM2023. Taxonomy (NCBI): domain Eukaryota; kingdom Metazoa; phylum Chordata; class Actinopteri; order Gobiiformes; family Gobiidae; genus Taenioides; species Taenioides sp. WSHXM2023. The sequence goes on from CM057090.1 coordinate 33,081,139, forward strand.
TGTGTGAGGGTGAGGCTGAGGGTGAGGCTGAGGGCATGAGCAGAGCCAGGCACAGAGCCAGGATCATGTGAGGAGCACAAACAAGAGGAACCTTCAGAGGAGCAGGCACAGCGGCTCATCTCAGAGCATGTGAGATCATTAAACTTAATCTACCATCTACGGCGCTGAGGATCTCCTCTGCTCTGTCTCCACTGTCTCCTCTGTCTCCACTGTCTCCTCTGTCTCCTCTGTCTCCACTGTCTCCTCTGTCTCCTCTGTCTCCTCTGTCTCCACTGTCTCCACTGTCTCCTCTGTCTCCACTGTCTCCTCTGTTTCCTCTGTCTCCTCTGTCTCCTCTGTCTCCTCTGTCTCCACTGTCTCCTCTGTCTCCACTGTCTCCTCTGTCTCCTCTGTCTCCACTGTCTCCTCTGTCTCCTCTGTCTCCTCTGTCTCCACTGTCTCCACTGTCTCCTCTGTCTCCACTGTCTCCTCTGTTTCCTCTGTCTCCTCTGTCTCCTCTGTCTCCTCTGTCTCCTCTGTCTCCTCTGTCTCCACTGTCTGCAGGGGATGGGCTACAAATCCAGATTCACTTAGAAGAATGTTTAAAAGATACAATTAGAATCACTTTTTAAAAAAGCTTTAAAAATATTTGACAGAAAATCTTTATCTTTTCATCATTGTCTCACTTCCGAAATATAATATATTTAAATGGACTCGCTCCAGCACCTTTGGGTGAGTTCATTATGTCCAAATTCAGTACTAGTGGTAGGGTAACGCCTGTAAGATGTCTGTAACACCTTACAGACGCACAACATTCAGTCAGCAGGTGTTTTCAGTCAAGGGAACAGAAATCTGGAACAACATCCAGCTGCAATAAGAGACTCGACCACATTCAGAACATTTAAAACCATCTGAAACGACGGCTTAAGAGAAATCAGATCTGTGATCACTAATGTTCTGCTTCTGTGTAAATGTCAGTGTTGTATGTCAGGATTGTGTCTTATTGTGCTGTGTCTATCATGTTTGTCCTATGAATTGTCATTGACAGTTTGTCTATTGTGTGAAGTTGTCTTATGCTGTTTCTATCTCTCTGACCTGCCAGGGACTACAGATGTAAAGTACCTTCAGGCTAATTTTGGCGTATTTACAAGTATATGTTCATGAATATGCATTGTCCCTTTTAAAAAAATGAAAAATAAAAAAAATAAGAATAAGAAATTTTTCTCATGCATTTGAACAGAATGTGTCTTCCCCCACTACAGATATATTGTATAAACAGCCCCTGAGGTCAATATAAGTCCACTGTGTGCAGTCTTCATCTAATTATAAAGTGTTTTACTGTCCAATAATCAGGAAGTGCACATTAGCATGCTAGTTGTTGCTAGCTTCACCGTCACAGCAAAACTCAGAGAGAGGGGGATAGATATATACTTTACTGATCCCGAGGGAAATTCAAGTTTAGCAGCAGAAACACACTGTGCTTCTCAGTCGCCTTTGTGTCAAAGGCCTCAGTGCAGTTTAACAACAGAACCGGTCCTTTTTCCTAGCGTGCATGTAAACCGAGTCACTGTCCATACTAGTCCACCTCAAAATTGGAATCTCATGAAAAAGTTTAATATTCTTTGTCACTCATTTCAGAAAGTCAAAATTAGTGCAGTCAAAAATATCACTCTATTAACACATTAACGCAAAACAATTTTAATGCGGTTATTTTTTTTATCACGACATTAACGCTCTTAGTGAACTAGTTTTTTCATAAGCTGTGGCCACGGCTCATAACGTTAGAAAAACTACAGGATCCAGTTATAAACAGGAAGGAAAACAATTTGTACAAAACTGAGAAGTCCCGGTTGGAGGAGGTGGACCAAAGCACGGCACGCCCATGCACGTGTACATGCATGAGCACACGCACGACTTCACCACACAAGCCCTGCGTGCACCGATGCCACCCACACGAGGAAAACACAAAACAAAGTCTACTCCAAAACATACGACAAATCCGCACCCACCCCCGACCGCGGACAGTGACTGAAGCCCTGCAGCCTCCCGGCCGCCCTCACTCCCCCGCGCCGCCACCGCATCCACAAACCCACGGAGGAGTGCGCACCGCAGCAGGACCCACATCGGTCCCACCACTCAATAGACACCCCTGGCCGCTGGACCCACCCTCTCCACCAAAAGCACCAGCTCCGCCGTGCGTCATGCAAACAAACAGCGCTGTGTGACGACGCCATCGGCCGCAGCCCGGCCGGGCAGGTGCGAACACGGGCCACAGAACCCCAGACAACCGCCCCCGAGCACGGCACGGTTCAAAAGTCCCAGCGCGATTGCGCCCCCTAGTAGCGCAGGAGTTGAGACAGACAAACACAGTGGCTCTAACATGAGATTACTGGACGTCCCTCGGTAATGGAACTACCTCAGGATCACAGCACATTATTTCACCCACAGTGGGAACTTCAGACACTTTGACTCTTATGAAGACAGAAGAGAAGCACTTCACTCACACTGATGCAGAACACTTCATGAAAGTGGAACATGAGAGTGGAACATCCAACACAAAGTGTCTCACTGACAATTGTTGTGGTTTGCAGTAAAAACACATTTGCACAAAGCGGCACCTGTCCACATTTCTATGTTCATAAGAGAATTAAAATGATTCAAGGGACAAAAATATATGATTAATTTGCGATTAATCGGGAGTTAACTGTGACATTCATGAGATTAATCGAGATTAAATATTTTAATTGATTGATAGCACTAGTCAAAGCCATATATTATATAGACTCATGACACATAGAGTGAAGCTTTCAAGCCTTTACTGTAAGCCTATATTGATGACTATGGCTTACAGGTAATGAAAACCCAAAATTCAGTGTCTTCGAAAATTACAGAAGATCAATAAGATTAATAGAATAATAATAATAAAAAAAAAAGGCTATTTAAATAGAAATCTCAGGTATGCTCATTTCAATCACCCTGTGGCACTGCTCAGGTGTAATGGAAGCCCAGGTTGCTTTGATAGTGACCTTCAGATCATCTGCATTGCTGGCTCTGGTGTCTCTTATCTTCCTCTTGACAATACCCCATAGAATCTCTATGGTGACTTTGCAGGCCAATCAAGCACAGTCACAACATGGTCAGTGAGCCATCTTTTGGTACCTTTGGCTGTGTGGGCAGGTGCCAAGCCCTGCTGGACAATGAAATCAGCACCTCCATAAAGCTTTTCTGCAGGAGGAAGCATGAAGTGCCGTAAAATGTCCTGGTAGATGGCTGCGTTGACTGTGGCCGTGGAGAAGGAGGCACAGGGTGGGTGCTAGTTTCATCGGGGATGTGAGCTGCAGACATTTACACCCCTGGATCACCTCTGATAAACACACAGGGGGGCGGAGTCAGGGCGCTAAGACAGGACAGGAGGAAACGGATAAGGCGGGAGGTCAAAGGTCAGCGTGTCTGTGGCTCTCTCGGGAGGAACAGAGAAGGTCCAGTTACACCAAAGCTCGGTATGGAGGAGTTCTGCTGGAAGAGCTGTGTTTTGTTTCTTTGCTCAAATGCATATGAATGTGTGAAAATCTCTAACTGAACAATATATGTTATGTGAATTCCTGTTTCAGAGCCTGTTTTTAATGCGACAGAGGGGCTGTTACCTCTGGGTCACTGCACTAAGTCCTGGGCCAGACAGTTCATGCTCGGCTCCACGTGTCCTGCTTCGGCTGTTCTGTCAGAATAACTCACTTTAAAGGGCCCATATTACACTATTTTCTGATCTCTGTTATTATTTTGTTTCATTCACACATGTTTGACACACAATCCCCTGCAGCCTAGCAGAACTTTATGAATTAGGTCTACAAAACTGGAGGGATGATTATTTTACATAAAAAATTACAGAATAGCTGTGTGTTGCCATTTGCTGATTGATTCTTGATCAAAATGTTACAATTGGTTTATGGCCACAGCGTTCGTGAATGTGTGCAAGAATCTAGATTGAAGACAAAGTGAATCTCACTGAGAAAACTATACTATACTGATGAGAAAATCACCTTATTAAAGGAAACAAAACAGTGTTTGTAAAAGGAAAAGCTGTTCAAAGTTGATTGCGTGCACATAGCCTCTTAAAGGAGCCATATGTCACCTGGACTCTTTCAGTTTTAAAGAATGTGGCCGAATCACAACTGAACCTGTGTTGTCAGAGACTTAACCTACAGATAGAGGACACACATAGTTTGTCTCATTCTCAGTATATGGACAGGCCTCATGTGAAGCTCAGAACCTCCAGAATTCCCTCCCTGAGCTGCAGAGGCTGCACTAGCACTGATTCAGGATTGGCTGTAGGTGTTGGGGTTTAGGTAGTGACTATTCAGATCAGACAGAGTTTTGGATTTTAGCATAGAAACTGGCAACCCAAATGAGAGACTCATGTGAGGCTCATTCTGCTTTCTGATAATCGTCTTGAACCAAAACACTACATTATAACATAAACAATCTTGTCCAATGTTTTTGTAATGAAGATTAAATCAGTAGAACAATTGTTACCAGTAAAAGATTTGAAAATGTTTACTTCATATCTGGGGACACAGAGAACCTATGGAATTTACAATCAGAATCTTACATACCCTTCATTTAAAACAGTAAAACTAGCAGGACCGACTTGTACCTATGTAGACTGTAGTCTGTGCAGGCTGACCACAGCAAACACAAAACTGGATTTGACAGAAATCTTTTCTGAAATCTATGCAGTCCTCAGTGTGGCCAGCAGAGAGCACCAGAGACCTTATATAAATGTTACAATAGACAGTGCCATCTGAACTGGCTTAATCTTTTACTGTTGTTGTGTGGTTGGGCAATACACGTCATACAGTTTGCTTGTACGGTATATCTGCTGTGGCTACTGAATTAACATCTATGAGTTAATGAATTATAATATTGCCTTTTTAATGATGTCTGTGTAATCCCTGAGTCCTCCAGGAATGATCCATTGCCTTATTAACGTATACATCTGAGGAAGGAAGGGCATCTGGTATAAAATAAAGTACCAATTCATTGTGAAACTGAAGCTTTCCATGTTGTTTATGAAAGCTCTTCTCTCATCAGCCCCATTACTCCCGTGCCCTCATGAAATCTATCTGCGGTGACCTTTGACCTCCCCCACAGAACAGCCAAGTTTCCCCCTTTGAATGTAAACCCAGGAAATAAGGTTGAGCTGTTCAAATATCAAACTACTGGTTAATCACTGGGCTTTGAGGAACAGATTTCATTCTGTCAGAATCTGCCTCGACTCTGCAGGAAATGGGTGAGGAAGTCCCACACACAGAGGAGACACAGTGAGAGGAGAAAAGCAAAGAAGAGATGAGCAGAGGAGAGAGGAGAGACAAGCAGAGCAGATTCAGATTCTATTTTTCATCCCAGAGCAGACCAGGCCTTCTCCTTGTAATATATCAAGTTTTGTTGAAAATGATTGAAATGAGATGACTGATCATCTAGCTAAGTGTTAAGCCCTCAGTAAATCTGAGGTAAAAGCTATTGTCAAAAGTCAAATGATAACGGTGTGGCAGCGGTGTTGGGCTGAAGGGCACAAAGGCAGACCTCTGTATCAGCTTCAGAAGAAAGTGTGGACAGCAAAGAGGCCAGACATGCACAGAAGAGAACACCTCATAAGAAGAACACTGTATTAAACAGAACATTGTTTTTAATGGGTAAACACTTAATTATGTGAGTGTGGACTGACGTTAGAGACAGTGGATCATGTTATTTTAAACTGTAACAGAAACAATGACAAGAGACTTATTTTTAGACAAGAATTCCAAAAAGACACAGGGGTTGCGTGTAATTTGAATAATATACTAAATGGTTCACAGGAGAACTTGACCAGACATGTGAAGGAGCAGCAGAGTTGGCAGAGTCACAGTGGAGTCTACAGCCCACAGGGAGACTGCCGGGGGCAACAGCAGCTGTGGAGACAGTATCTGCACTGGAGAGTGGACCTTGACCCAGATTGTGAGGCGTGGAGTATCTCTGGGCATGTTAGTATTGCTGGGTGTAGCACTCTGGCCTCTCCACTGTCCTCGGTTGTCTAGAGGACAGAGCTCGATGCCTAGAACCAGCTTTTTATCCTCCACATGTGTCCTTAAATGTGCAAAGTGCAGCTTTCACCCTGTGATGTCCCTCACCAGGAGCTTTAGCTTGGAAAGCTTTAACTGCTTTATACATGTCTGCCACTGTATGTTGTTGACCTTGTAGCTGCAACTTAAGACTATTTAAATAACACAATATATCACAGAAAAAAGCCCCAAAGGCCATCATGTTCTTGTCACTTAAAAAACCTGAAATTTCTTGGCCTTGGGGGTTGAGTGGTTGGAGATAAATGATGCAAGTTCATCATGCAGGTCACAGAACCTTTCCAAGACACGGCCTTAGCTCAACTAGAGCATATGATTGTTCTGAAGAAGACCACTGTGCCCTGCTGATGTCTCTTCAAGCTCTGAACAGGCGGTGCTGCAAGCTAGAGCTCTCTTTGCTCATGTTTTTGATAAAGTACTGCTTTATTTCATTGTAAAAGATTTCCCCAGTTTTACGCCCAGAAATGGGCGTCCTTAGAGCCATGCTTTCGGACTTCTGTACAGCCTCAGGATTGGAGTTGTTTTATTTATGTGAGAGTACGGTCTAACCCTGTAGTTTAGATGTCTACAAACATGTTCTGAAATGTCCCTGTGTGTCAGATGCCCTCCCTGTCTCTCCATGGGGTCTTATTTTGTGTAAAAGCTGCTGACCCTGTAGTTTAGACCTCTACAAACATGTTCTGAAATGCATGGAATTCTTCAATTAGTTTATAAGCCAGGATTTCCAAGAATGTTTCACGTGAATAGATCCAGGAATAACTGAAACACAAGTTGTTAATGTTTTAAAGCATTTTTATATGTAAATAAAGCTATTAACTTGATGATATACAAACACTTTCTCTCCTCACACCGGTATTATTTGGAATAACTGTAAGATTCTGTTCAAAAGAAGAAAAAAAATCTTTAGTTTCTGAACTGGGTAGACTTATGTAAAACAGCATTTTAATGTGAGAGGACCTTATCATATCATAACTGATCATATTCCAGTGACCCCAAAAGAGTTGTGTATCATGGTGGACGCGGTGCCCAATGGACTTCTATCCCTCGTCAAAGGACACTCCTCCCACACATCCAAGACCCACACACCTCCTGTGTCTCAAACAGCTGTGGACAAAAGATGCTTTTCACAGTCGCCTCAAAACTGTAACAGTAAAATCAGGAGCCTGTTTCAGAAAAACTTTGTTACTGCTCCATATGTGATCCATCACTGGAGCCTTTGTGCCAAATATTCAATAGGAGAAAGTGTGGACATTAGGCTACAAATGCTTCATCACGAATAAACAAAGAGAAACCACCTCCAAACTTCTTCACCACTGCTGCCCCGCTGAACAGAGGCTCAGGACACTAAAGGACTCTTCCTGCTCCTTTTGGATCTCACAGACAGAGGGAGTTTCTCAATTCCCAGGATCCTTCCTCCAAAGATCACTTTGTAGCACTCCTCCAGAGTCGGCTCCTCTGAAGCAGAGCCAAATGGCAGATTGGCAGCCTCGCTTCCGTCAGTCTGCCCCAGGGCAGCTGTGGCTACAGTAGTAGCTTACCACCACCGAGTGTGGAATGAATGAATAATGCCCTGTAAAGCGTCTTTGAGTGTCCTGAAAAGCGCTATATAAAACTGATGCATTATTATTATTATTATTATTATTAAATGTCCTGCTCACAACTCCTGGGAGTGCACCTAGAACAGGCTCTGGACGGAGCTTTGATGATGTGGATCTGTCCAAAGTGGTTCAGCTGAGGATCAGAGAATTGGGAAACACCCAGAGACTGCTACTCTGCTACTACTGCTACCCACATGCTCCTGTAGCACTACCAGTGAGGAGAGCGCCCCCTACAGGCCCTCCTCTGGACACAGCCTCCTGCCTGGCCCATGATGCATGAAGAAGAGTCCCACGTTTATCTGCAGAGCTACCATGCCCCCTAGTGGACACAGCGGCTCTATGCCTGTTTCCCCCTTTCAAAATCTTCTCCTGTGCTTCTGATGGAAACCACTCCTCACTCTGGGCATGTGGTAACCATGGTAACTGTGTTGAAATTGTATATAGTGTCCACATTTACCATAAGGACCTGTGTGAATGAAAGACACTGAGCTGTGGAATAAAGTCATGGGAATGTCCATGGGCCTGTTTATTCACTTGTTTATTTCTCACTATTCTAGAAAACAGTCAGTACAATAACAAACACAGAGGGAGGTCCAATGAACCTAAAGTGTACTCGAGTAAAAGTACTGTGAGTACAAGTAAAACAATGATGTTCAAATAAAGTGCTCAAGTCAAAGTAAAAGTATTTGGTGATTAAGTGTAACACATAAACTCTGCTTCATGTTTTGGTAATGATGGTTATTCTGCATTCATCCATAGACATTTCAAAAACAAAGTGAAGCCAAAGCTAAACACATTTGATATGATACAATTGTCAGCATAAAGCTTTTCTCAAACGAAAATGATGGGGTTATAAAATGATTCTGACAAATAGAATTTGTTGGAACAAATGAGTGAATGTAGCTCATGAGCCACCTGGGATCAAACTGAGGCCTAGTATCAGCTAAATGAGAGAGAAAAACAACTATGAATGACTCTATGGATTATTTGATTTAGAGACATGAAAAGTGAAGATTCTCTTAATCCAAAGGAGCACACAGAGACACTGAGGAGCCTTCAGACCAGAGCCCAAACCCAGGGAGCAGAGTGTGAGTGAATGTGGTGTTGAAGGTGTGGAGGTGGGTCAGTTGGTCAGAGGAGACTATGTAGAAGGACAGAGAGCCAGCAGGACAGTCCACAAACACTGCTACTCTCCCAGAAGAGGAGGACCTGGGCTGAGGGAGGAGGGTTTGGTTGTGATTGTGCCAAACAGAGAAAGCATCTTTAGAACAGAACAGGCTCCAGGACTGATCATTATATCCAAACCCACTGTCAAAACTGTGTCCTTTCCTTCTGATTTTTCTGTAAGACACTGATACATGAACTTTTCCACTCCACTGGACCTCCCAGTAACAGCGACCAGTCAGACCAGTGGAACACAGAATCTGAGGCCAGTGGTCAAATCTGTCCTGATGATCTGGATACAGCTGCTTCTCTCTCATACGTGTCACCTTCTTGTTGTTGTCAGACAGTTTGAGGTTTCTGTGAGCTGTGTTTGGATCCAGAGTGAGATCACAGAAATCTGATGGAGAGAAGACACAACACAGCAGCAGTTAGTCCCATGTGGAGACACACATTTCATTAGAGTTTAATATGGCCAAATGTGTTCATGAAAGATGGATTTAAAGGCTTTCACTTATTGATGATTTTTTCTCTATATGTATTATTATTGTATTTCTTAATCATTGCAGTCTTATATTTGTCTAATATTTCTTTAGCATCAGCCCTATATTTCCTTTAGTTTCACAGCCTCTCACACATCTATTTCATATTATTTTCAGTGTAAATGTGAGTTGTCTGTAGTTTGTTGCTGCAGTGACAAAGTGCAGCTCCAGTCTCTGACGTCACTCCACACATTCCTACACTCGTCTGTGCTCCATGACACACACTTTCTCCTTTAAAATGTCTCTATATGAATCCACAGTCACTTGTGCTTGTGTGTAGACAGTCCTGTGCTGAGTCCAACAGCTGTGCCTGTGTCAGTGTGGCTCCAGGGCTCCTCCTTTGCTCCCAGCACCACTACTTCTGATTAGTGTTGGCACCATATGAAACTTTCAATTTCTATTATATTCCCATGTGTCCTTATATGTGTGTAATCCCTCAGTGGTCCTGTAGGTTCCATAGTGGTCCATGGGTGTATACTAGTCTATGTGCTCTTATACTTGTTCTGATACAGCTCCAGATCATTCTAAAGACATTCAGGAAAGTTTCATTTCTGTTCTGTATGTATTTTTTATTATTGATACTCGCTCTAATCACAGCCTCAGTTCTGATGGGGCTTGGTGCTCCTCCTTTGCTCTGTTTCCCATCATGCATTGTGTCTGTGTGTCTGTTTCAAATGGAGTTAACTCAACACTTACACTTTCTGGGTCCTGGTGCTAACCACTTAGCTCCAGCAGGCTCCAGTCTGAAACACATGACATCAGTCTGAAACACTGAGTCGTTTTAAAATCACATTTTTAAAACAGGTTTGTCTGGATGTTTTAATCTCCACTTATCAAAATAAAATCATAGAAAGACGTCCAATACATGTGATGTTTTAAACAAACTAAATCAATGATTTGAATCAGACCACATGCATGTCACCTCCTAATGAAGCCTTTTCCATTCTCCATGTTCACTGCTGCTTTCTATTGTCTGTCACTGTTTCACTTTATAGACTCAGGTCAAAGGTCATACCTCTGCTCAGACTCTAATGACCAACCCTACACTCTTTAAAGCTTCTATATGACACTAAATGGACTTGTGAGCTTTTGGCCATGTTATAATGCTGTTACCTCCTCACAAACATACCTGCAGTTGTGTTTTGTTTCATTCACACGTTTGACTAATACTAACTTTATTATTAGTCTGTCTACATCTCCAAAGCTCAAAATGCTCTGCTCCACCTTCTGATGTAATGAAGAGGTTATTTTCAAGTTAACAGTTCCCTTTTACCTTTAGTTCAGTAGAGACTGGAAATTCCAGGGCTGAAATCATCCAAATGATTCTAGTGAAGGTGTGTGGAGTTGTTATGGAAATCTTTACATCAGTGACCTTTGACCTATAGTCCTGGAGCCAGACCCCTCCACCACGATTCTTTTGCTCCTTTTTTTCCTATGATTTTTCATGAGTCGCATCTCGGGACATTACGAGTTCAGGGTCTTTTGTTTCAAGTCGGCCTCGTTCGGTCTCAGGACCCAAAAGCCCTTTTGTGGGACCCACTTTGTGTGAAATGAGATGAGTCTGTTAAAAGTGCTGCTATTGTCACATACAGTGTCACATAGTCATGAGATTTGGAACAAACAATCAACATGATGAGGAATACAACAATATAACCTTACAGGGGATTATGCATTTATCTTTACAATTATTAGACCATTGATAGAAAACAGTTTCATGTGTGAATAAAACAAAATACACTTTTTTTTGTTTGTTTTTCAGTTTCAAATGAAGCCCAAGATGAGCTCTGTGTCTCCAGTGGATCACCTGCTGTAACAGAAATCATTTTCCACACCCACAAACCCACAGAGAGAATTTCATTTGGCCATAGAGTGCATATGGGGCCATTCCATGGGAAACTGGCAGATTTCAGGATAAAAATTCAACTTAACTTTTATGGATTTTATGCAAACTTGGCACAATTCACGTTTATATTTGAAATATTATCCAAGTAAAATTTGTGTCTTGTATAAAATGTTTGAGTTTATGTTTATGACACTGTTTGTCAGGAATGGCCCAGTGTTTTGCTAATCGCTCAATGCTGCCGATAGTAACTTTCTTTTGTAAATGTTTTGATGTTGCACAACAGTAACTGAACGAATTAATGATGTTTAATGATAAAATGTTACCGGTAACTCTGAACTGAAACCCTGTTTTGACCTTGTTTTCAAGTGAGGTTTTTTGAGGGGACTCTGAACTATGAACTCTCTTCTCTGATGGCGAGCTGGTAGGATTAAGCAATTTTGTCTCATTTGTCCCGTGGTCCTTGGATTATGGACATTGTGTATTTTGTTACATGAACTGGATATTATCTGTGTTATTTTTGAACTGAATTAAATCCTAACAAAGTAATGCCCTGAACTCTCTGAAAGTCAAAATACTTGACAAGGAACTGTTTATTTAAATGGTGAACATTAGAATCAACTCAAACTACTGTGGTAGATTATTATATTTTATTCCAACATTTTATACTTTTTATACAATGTCAAGTCTTTTTTAGACAATCTGTTCTAAATGTGTAAGATATGGTCGGTGTAACATGAGTTTAAAACAGCATCAGTGTAATTGTGAGACATGATCAGTGACATCATTCTATTACAGTTCAATCACTTGTTATTTATTGAAGCATAATCTTGTATTACTTAGTGAAATGTGCACTCATTTCTATGTATTTTCATTCCATGTGCTCCTGTCTCAGGTGTAACTCTGTTGTCTGAAGTACAGTGGGTAATAATGTTGTGTACGACTCTTCATGTTCTACAGACGAGTGGTGAAATCTGCTATAAAACCCTCCATAAGAACAGAATGTTAGCAGCTAGCATCCTTATTTTTTATGTTCAAACACACTGAACATGTCTGAGGTGAAACCACTAGACTTGGGCCTATTATGTTTTTTATTGACAAAAAACAGGATGGCCATTCAGACTAATGTATTATGGACCTGCTTCAGTCTGAGTTCAGATGATGAGAACATACACACACATACTTTGTGACAGGATTATGCAATTGAATACAAATTATCCTCACAGGATGGGGAAGAGAATTAAACAGCATTCTTAAGTGTAGAGGCTTTAAGTTTTCAAACATTACACTCATGTTACACCGACCATATCTAACACATTTATAACATATTGTTTAAAAAAGACTTGACATTGTATAAAAAGTATAAAATGTTGGAATAAAATATAATAATCTGTATAATAATCTACATCTGGGGATGTATTTACAAAATAAATAAATAAATAAATATTTATGAAACTGTAATTCCATGCTGATGTGTCACAATCAATTAGTTTGTGGACAAGATTTGTCCCTTAAGCTGCATTTTTTTTTCATAAATGTTCTAATAATTGTAAACAGTAATAAATAAACCCCTGTAAGGTTTTATGGTCCAGAGACCGAACGGGGCCAAGTTGAAATAAAAGACTCTGAACTCGTAATGTCCCGAGATGTGACTCATGAAAAATCATAGTAAGAAAAAGGAGCAAAAGATCGTGGTGGAGGGGTCTGGCTCCAGGACTAGAAGGATCATCATGGAGGCTGGTGAGTCCACTCCCTGGATCCATTCTGGCAGAGATACATAGTGACCTGGATGATGCCAATGGTCTCGGTGCCTTTGGCAGTTTCCATGAAGAGAAAAGGCACAGTAGAAACTGTCTCTAATCTCTATTGTTGGACAGCTAACATTCACCTTCTTTTACTGTCCCTTTCTTCTCCAGTTTACATTTTTTTACCGTATCAGTTTGTCCTCCATAACACCATGGTGTCTAATAAATAATGTTTTTTTAAAGATGATGTTTAATGTTACTTTCTCATGATTTTTCACTCATTATGTCAATGGCCTTATTAAAAACATCCAAACTGGGTGCCAAAACCTCAATATCCTGTAGTAATAATAATAATAATAATAATAATAATAATAATAATAATAATAATAATAATAATAATAATAATAATGCATTCCATATGTGAGTGGTGGGTGTTTGTGGGCACTGCAGCTCCTTTGCTTCATCCCCTCCCCCCATAGTCTGTCTGAAATCTATGGGAAATACTGAGCCCTTTGCTTCAACTCTCTTTACTTTATTTTACTTATTGTCATAGTAAAGTGGTCCGTACCTGAGAGTGTCCAGTGTGCAGTGGGGGTCCTCCTGTAGAGCAGACAGGAGCTTTACTCCTGTGTCTCCTGGATGGTTGTAGCTCAGGTCCAGTTCTCTCAGATGGGAGGGGTTGGACCTCAGAGCTGAGGCCAGAGAAGCACAGCCTTCCTCTGAGACCAGACAACCTGACAGTCTGAGGACACAAATGATTGTACTCAGTCAATTCTTTAGTAACATTCAGTCTAAATGAGGCAAGTAACAAGTCCCCTGTCTTTATGTTACTTTTATCAAATGTTATTTTTCAATGCAAATACAATTATAAAGTAATAATAGTGAATAATATGAACCTCTGACCTGAGCTCTTCCAGTTTACAGTGAGGACTCTTCAGTCCAACAGACAACATCTTCAGCCCTGAGTCCTTCAAGTCGTTGTGACTGAGGTCCAGGACTCTCAGACTAGAGGACTGGGAGCTGAGGATTGAGGACAGAGCTTCACAGCTTCTCTCTGACAGGTTACAGTTGCTCATTCTGGAGGAGGAGAAAGTAGCTCATTATAAAAGACTTTAGAACACAAATAAGCTGTTCTGATACACTGTTTCACTCCCAGTCTCAGCAGTCAGCCTTGAAAGAATATAATCTGCTGTATTAATGAAATCAAAAACATGATTTATCTGTCCTGTAGGATGGCTGTTGTATTGCTTCTGTTTAATGATGGGCATTTAGTTATTCATTTAAAGAATGTATGTATATTTCTGACCTGAGCTCTTCCAGTTTACAGTAAGGACTCATCACTCCAGTAGACAACATCTTCAGCCCTGAGTCCTTCAAGTTGTTGTGACTGAGGTCCAGGACTGTCAGACTAGAGGACTGGGAGCTGAGGATTGAGGACAGAGCTTCACAGCTTCTCTCTGACAGGTTACAGCTGCTCAGTCTGGAGAGAGAAAACACTGTTTATGTAGAAGCTGAATCAAACCATGCTCTGTCAAACAAAGGTTACTCACAGAGCTTTGTTGGAGGCCTTGACCACTGGCAGCAGCCTCAGGAGAGCCTCCTCTGAAGCAGAGTATTTCTTCAGCTCAAACTGCTCCAGAGCTTCTTCTGATGACAGTAAGATGAAGGCCAGAGCTGACCACTGAGCAGGAGACAGTCCACTTTCAGACAGACGTCCTGAACTCAGGTACTGTTGGATCTGCTCTACCAGAGAACGCTCATTCAGTTCATTCAGACAGTGGAGCAGGCTGATGCTCCTCTCTGCAGACACATCCTCACTAAGCTTCTTCTTGATGTACTCAACTGTTTTCTGATTGGTCTGGGAGGTACTTCCTCTATGTGTCAGCAGACCTTGTAGAAGGCTCTGATTGGTTGACAGAGAGAGACCCAAGAGGAAGCGGAGGAACAGGTCCAGGTGTCCGTTTACACTCCGTAAGGCCTGGTCCACAGCTGTCCAGTAAAATAACACTGATTTACTACCTAAAATCTTTTTCCATGATGAAGTTTGTTTCTCTGAGAGCAGGTTGATCCCAGTGTTTATGAAGGTCAGGTGGACATGAAGAGCAGCCAGAAACTCCTGCACACTCAGATGGATGAAGCAGTAGACCTTGTCCTGGTATAGACCTGGCTCCTCTCTAAAGACCTGTGTGAACACTCCAGAGTACACTGAGGCCGCTGCAGCGTCCAGCCCACACTCACTCAGGTCACTCTCGTAGAAGATCAGGTTTCCTTTCTGCAGTTGCTCAAAGGCCAGTTTTCCCAGAGACTCCAGCATCTTCCTGGTCTCTGGACTCCAGTGTGGGCCTGCCTCAGATCCTCCTTCATATTTGATGTTCTTGACTTTGGCCTGAACCACCAGGAAGTGGATGTACATCTGAGTCAGGGTCTTGGGCAGCTCTCCTCTCTCTCTGCTTTTCAACACATGCTCCAGGACTGTGGCAGCGATCCAGCAGAAGATCGGCAGGTGGCACATGATGTGGAGGCTTCTGGACGTTTTGATGTGGGAGATGATTGTGTCAGCCTCATCTCTGAACCTCTTCCTGAAGTACTGCTCCTTCTGTGGGTCGGTGAACCCTCTGACCTCTGTCACCATGGAGACACACTCACCAGGGATCTGATTGGCCGCCGCGGGTCGTGTGGTTATCCAGAAGCGAGCAGAGGGAAGCAGGCTCCCCCTGATGAGGTTTACCAGCAGCACGTGCACTGAGGCGGACTCTGTGGGGTTGGTCAGGGCTTTGGTTTTGGTGAAGTCCAGAGGAAGTCTGTACTCGTCCAGACCGTCAAAGATGAAGAGCACCTGGAGGTCTTCAAAGCTGCAGAGTTCTGCTTGTGTTTGCCTAAAGAAGTGATGAACAAGTGTCACCAAACTGAAGCTTCTCTCCTTCAGCACATTGAGTGCTCTGAAAGTGAACGGGAACAGCAGCTGTATGTCCTGGTTGGCTTTGCCCTCAGCCCAGTCCAGAGTGAACTTCTGAGTGAGCACTGTTTTCCCGATGCCGGCCACTCCCTTTGTCAGCACTGTTCTGATTGGTCCATGTGTGTGAGCTGGGCCTTTAAACATGTCTTCACATGTGATGGCTCTCTCTGCTGGGCCTGGTTTCCTGGAGGCTGTTTCCATGTGTCTGACCTCATGTTCCTGGTTGACCTCTGAAGGCCCTCCCTCTGTGATGTAGAGCTCTGTGTAGATCTGATTCAGAAGGGTGGGGTTTCCTGCTTTAGCGATGCCCTCAAACACACACTCAAACTTCTGCTGCAGGTTAGACTTCAGTTTACTCCGATAAACTCCAGAATAACTCTCTGAATGAAGACAACAGATACAGGCCTGAGTCTCAGAGAATATAAAATGACTGTGAGCACCTTTTTAAATGTGTTAAATGGTCCTACTGCTCCACAGACGCTCAGCCAGCTCCTTCTGCTTCATCCTCCTCAGGAAGTTCAGTGTGATCTTCAGAACAGCCTCACTGCTGCTCCTCTGCTCTTCATCCTCATCCTCCACTGGCTCGAAGCATTCTGGGTAATCTGAACTCAGAATCTTGTGGAGCTTCTTCAACTCCTTGTCGACAAAAGTGAAGATGTCCTCCTCCAGAAGCTGAACAGACACATTATAAACAACACAAATGCAGTCAGTCAGATCTGTGTCAAACAAGTTCTCATTCATCTGAACATTTCCAAACTTTAGTGAATGACAGACCTTAAATATGGAGTCCAGCTGTGTCTGATGGAGCTGACCTCTGGAGACCTCTGGACCCATCTGCTCCACTCTGTGGAAGAGACACATTAAACTCTCATTTCAGTCCTATTATTTTATTCAACAACTGCAGAAACTCACGGCTCTGTGGCAAAATCAATGGGATTCATCACAGACTCATCACTCCTGAGGGAATCACAGCTGGGACCAGGTTCAGAAGGAGGATGTTTCTGGTGGATCCTGAGACACAGAAGAAAACACACTTCAGTCACAGTAAAACACATGGGACTGTTATGACTCAGGTTAAAGTCTTCAGGACATTTTACAAAGTGTTCATGAGGCCTTCACCACAGACCCTTCAGTGAATGGTTTGAACAAAGAAACAGTACAGTTTCACGTTTTACAGTAGTTTTTTTTTTTTTTTTCTATCATTTTACAAAAGATAAAATATTTACACCTTTTTATTTTAAACCTCAAACTTTTTCATGTTCCAGGTAGACGTCTGACAGTGTCACTGAATATAATGGATGTTTGTTAAACCAAACCAGTCTTAAAATCCTTCAGTGTCTATGTTTAAACGCACACTTAAAATCTAATTATAATTTGATTTCTGGAATTGTCAGATTAATTGAAATGTAACTTAAAACAGCAAAATCTGATGTGAGATGATTTCTCTCAGAAAGACAAGACATCCTGCACTGAAGCGACACATGTACACCTGGTGTTTTTGGTCATCAGACTTCTTTAGTTCATGTAAACACACACAACAGTCACATCTAATCATTGGCTCAGACTTACTGTGGACCAGGCTCCTTTTTAAATTCAATAAATCGTCCAAAAGAGCGTTCACTTCCCAACGCCGCCCTGCTGGTGGTGGGAGGGGCTGCGTCCTCTCTGTGCTCTCTCTGATCCATGCTCAGTCCAGAGTCCTACAGAATGACATCACAGTGTTTAGCCCCGCCCACTGCTCACATGGTTCATCTCATGTAGTTTTGTCAAGTGCCTCCATAAAGATACTTTCACATCAAAATGTAAAGGAGGAGACGCCAAAAGAGCCAAACATGTTAGAAAATAGAAGTGTAGAATGAACTTGGTCTGAAGTGAGATAAAAATCGTATGGAGATGTCGTCCCTGTGGAGATTATATATGTAATGCAGCTGTCTGTTCAAACACAGACACTATTCCCCGCCCACTTCTCTCATTGGTTAAACTCTGTCAGGCTCTGAGTGAGTGACACATGAATTTACAGTTGTTTACAGTGGTTTTTTGAAACTTGGTTTAGTTTGATGGTTTGGTTCAAACATGTATCTGAACAGGGCCACAGGTCAAATCCTTTGGAACATTTCTCATCAGTTCACACAGTTCTCAGGCTCTTTCTCAGAACACTTGACACAGCTCTCATTCACAAACACACATGATCAGTGAATTCACCTTGTTTTTTCAGTACTACAGGCCTGTTCTCATGTGCTAAAGGACACTGGACTAAACTGTCACTTTCAATATAGAAACTCAAACAGAACGGCAAAAAAATACAATTTCTGACCACATAAAATGAAAGAGCAAAGGATTTCACACATTAGTCAAACAGGGAGAATGTCCTGAGCAGAGCACAGACTGTATGAATAGTCCTGCATACAGTATATATCCAGTGAGATGGAAATGTCTTGTCTAATTGTACATAAAGAAAATATGCATTATAAAAGTTGTATTGGTGTATTTACTATTCTTTCAGTTTTCCTCAGTATATTTGTTTTCATCAAATACTGCAAAATCTCACAATCTGCACATTTATTTACAAACATAATGTATAAAATAGTTCTTTAGACAAAAAGCAAAGCTTTTCCAGCCCCAGATTCACATGTGTAAAGTGTGAAGCCCAGTGTGAGACTGCACTAAACCAGTGCTTCTCTGGGGTCCCTGAGAGCAGGACTAAGACTTCTGAGCTGCTCTGTCAAATGAATGAAAGAGCAGAGAAAACACATGAGCACAGTCTGACAGTTTGGATGGTGAAACCTGCTTTTGGAGATGATTGATCTGTTTTCAATGTGAAACTGCATTTTGCTCAGATTAAAGTTTCTTTAGGAAAACTGTAACTCTGTTTGGGATTCTGTGTGAGCTGTTTTGCAAATGTTCATTTTCAACAGAGAAATGTGCCAAAGTGATTGAACAAAACTGTAAACCAATCACAGTGAAGTGTGAGCTTTCAGAAGTAGCAGATCATTTCTATTCATTTTAAGAGGTTAAATAAAGTAAAGTGTATATATTACAGCCCAGCCTGTATTGTGCTGCTCTGACCTCCTGCAGCTCTAATACTTTCTTTTCTGTAAAAATATTATTCCTCATTTACTAAATTCAATGAAATTAATTTAAATAAAATAAATCTTATTTTTGAGCACTTTACCTCTGGTGTTTTCTCCCTCTTTGTCATGGTGCACATGAGGCAGTCAGAACAGTGTTAAAATCAAAATCATAAACAAAAAAACATGTGAACCAATCGTAACAAAACAGTGAGAGAACAGCACCAGAGCCACACACATATCTCTGTGACACACTCCTCCATTCAAAAGATTCTACATTTGAACTCAGAAAAATGCAATTTGACAAAACTCATGAATCCAAATACAAACTTGCTGTTTTTTTGGGCTCTTTCATTGGTCAGTGCAGCTCAGAAGCCTTAGTCGTGCTCTCAGTGACCACAGAGAATCACTGGTTTAGTGCAGTCTGCGTTTGGGTTCACACTTTACACACATGAGACTGAAGAGCTGTGGATATGGATCATATTTATCTGTAGATTTGAACAGGACTATATCTTAAACATGTACACAGTAGAGATTTGCAGACTGGACAGTACTTTGTTCAATCTATTTCACATAAAGAAGAGATCTATGAGAATAGCAAACACTTGAACACTGTAGTTACTGTAGTGACTGTGTAACAGCTCCATCACACTGGACACATGTGCTGTATCAGACTCATGTCTCTATATTCAGTACAGTCTGTGCTCACGGCTCCAGCTCTTCTCCCTGTGGGATTCATGTGGCTCAAAGTCCTCACTAGGCTCAAAGTCCTTCATCATGTGTGAACAAGCCTATAGTGTGAAAAAACAAGGTGAATTCAGTGAGCGTGTGTGTTTGTGTTCTGAGAAAGAGCCTGAAAACTTTGTGAACTGAAGACAAATGTCCAATGATATGACCACCAAAAGTACGACTACATAAGTGACATAACAAGGCCTAAAACCAGGAAATACACCAGGACTAACTCAGGTCTAAACTTAATCTGTACCAACCCAGGACTAAACCAGGTCTAAACCACTTTTCAACTACTGTTATAAGGACTACTTAGAATATGCAGTATCCTGATAGCCACTACTAGAAATAAAAATGTACTTTACTATGACAGATGAAGAGTGGGGACATATACATACATCTCAATGGAGGAGCACAAAATCTCGTGTTTGGAAAAATTCTGTTGGAAAAATATATCTTGTTTTTTTTTTGTGAGTGTTGGAAAGTCTTCCTTGTATAGAGTTATTTTATTTTGTAATATTTGTAGTTGAGTCAGTAGTGATGTCACTTCCCATTTGTATTTTTCTTTAACTTTCTCTTTGGCACTGGTTGTTTTCCCTGTGTGGTGTCCTCTGTGTGCGTTCATGTATAACAAGTGAGTGGCTGTGTTATGTTATTGTATTATTACGGTGCTAAGTGTGTTTTCCGGTGTTTTACTGTTATATCTGTATATGTAAGAGCATCTGTCCTGTTTACAGTTTAAGTTTTTCTTAGTCCGTTGGGTGTCCATAGCGTCCTCGCTAATATATCTGAGTGTAACCCGACACCAATTAAGACCAAGACGCACGCGGTAGCTGCAGCCGTGCCGTAGCGTTATTAATCCAACAGAGGGCGCCAAAGACCGCTGTACAATTTCAGTGTCCCCTGTGTTTGTTTGTGATCAATAGTTCATATATATTATTTAGGTCTATTATTTTGTTGTATTGTTTTATATATGTAATAATTCTAATATTATTTTTGTATCCTTTATTCTTGTGTGTAGAATCCCTCAGTCGTCCAGGTAGAATCCATAGCAAAAGGAGAAATTTAATTTGTCAACTGGACAGAGTTTATTTGGTCGAATACATTTCGCAGCTCATCCGAGCTGCTTCTTCCGTTCTGGTCAGATGCTGGTGGACACTGCTTTATATCTGCTTGAAGGAAGGAGCTAATTACAATGAAATTACTCTGAGACAACACATATTTATTTACAGTTTCTGTTAGTCAGGTGAGTCTATTCAATATGGAGTGTTTACAGTTTCTGTTAGTTAGGTGAGTCTATTCAATATGGAGTGGGAGTGGGGGTGTAGTTAGCACATCCATTCAGGGCCATGATGGGTGTTTTCACACCTCTGGACATGTCCTGGCTAGTCCCATTGTTTTCTTTGTTTGTTTTGATTTAGGTGATTTAGGTATCCTCAAACCTAGTCCATCATGTTCATGTGTTTTGGGACTGTCCTACTGCTCTGAAATAATAACTCACATCTTCATTCAATAATATCTGAACATTTTACTTTAAATCTGAGAGTATAAGATCATCTTCACATTCTAAAATCTGAAAACCATCAATACTAGTGCTTGGATTTCTGTGACATTGTCGATCTTACAGGATTCTTCAAAAGAAAAATCCACATATGTTTTAGTAACATTAGTAAATCCATAATCCCAATATATCTCTTCCCTGAGCAGACAGTCCCTTCTACATTCTGTTAGAATCCAGTTTTGCCTGCAGTGTCTCGCCTTAATGTCATAAAATACATTTGTGTAAATAATGAACACAACACAGGCTGTAGATGTCAATGGCCTTTACTACCTAAACCACATAAACTCAACTGCAAAAGTCAAGTTTCTTTACAAAATGACTCAAACACTCTCCAAACACATGGATGTGACGGAGTTGACAAAAATGTGTGAACACTGCTGAAAACTGACCAAATATGTTTGAATCCAGATGAAAACAGATGCTGCAGGTTTAACACTGACCAGACTTCACAACACTGACAATTATTTCTCTTCCAACCTCCAAACTCACTATAGGAGAGGAAAGTCCTCTCTCCTCCTCCTCCACCCCCTGTCTCTCAGTCTGCATCCACCCTTTATCCTCCTCTACCTCTCCAGTGCTCCTCCAGTGTTTCTCTCCTCTTCCTCTCCTCTGCCCCTCCAAGA
This sequence comes from Taenioides sp. WSHXM2023, assembly GCA_029959045.1. Lineage (NCBI taxonomy): Eukaryota > Metazoa > Chordata > Actinopteri > Gobiiformes > Gobiidae > Taenioides > Taenioides sp. WSHXM2023. The sequence continues at coordinate 33,103,054 of CM057090.1, forward strand.
GTTTTTTATTCTGATATTAATGATTTGACATATTTGACTTTGCATTAGACCCTTTGAAGAGCGAGTGTCACAATATGATTAGGCTACAGCAGGTTCACAATATAAGTGACAAGTGACAATACAATATTAAGACATGGAACATGGAATCATCTATTCAATTATACTGTACATTTCTGTTCAGAAAACTGGAAATTAAACCTTTAATTCTTTCCTTTCTTTAGGTTAACACCATCAGCCTAAAATGACATTATAAAATATGTTCTTTATTCTATATGAATGAATATTATATGAAACTTTAAGTGGCAATTTAATCCATTTCTGAGTTCACAAATAATATTTCATCAGCACATTTAGAAGCTACAGGTAAATTTGTCAACTCCATCAGGCCTGAAATCTGACAGGGTTGATGACAGACGGAGTTGACAAAAGTGCATGATTTTCCCTTGTTAAACATATATGGAGCACTGCATATTACACTTTCCTTTTGTTCCACTTGTGAGCTGCCATGAGCACCTCATTAAAGGCTTAGGTTCCAAATTATTATGCAAATGATTTTTTCTCTGATTTTGCCAAATTGTCCTTATAAATGACAGTCATCATAATTTTCAAGTCATAAACTTTTAGAGTACAATTCAAATGTTATTGAACAAACCTCCCAATGAAAAGTAAAAACTTAAAATGCACTGTTTCAAATTATTCTGCACAACAGAGTTTCAAACCATGTTACTGTTGTAAAGAACTGAAAATGGTCATTTGTTTATTTTTCAAGTAGAAGCATTAGCATATTAATGAAATCAAAAGCTATTTCAATCAAAACATCTTCAGGTCAAGTTACATTTGAACATAGGAGCCCTTATTTAATGACAGCAGAGACACGCCGGGTCTGTGGCAGGGGATACAGACCATAACGGACTACAAACCAACGACACAGACTGCCGACAGCTCCACCTCCCTGCCGAACGAGCTGAACGAGTTCTTCGCTCGCTTTGAGGCACACAACAGCACCCCAGTACAGAAGACTCCACCCCCTCCAGGTGACCAGGTGCTGACACTATCCCCAGACAGCGTGAGGAGATCCCTCAGCAGGATCAACGCACGGAAAGCTCCGGGACTGGACAACATCCCTGGTCGTGTACTGAGAGACTGTGCTGCAGAACTCACAGTTTTCTTTACAGACATCTTCATGCCCATCCACATGCCTCAAAAAGGCCACCATCATTCCCGTGCCGAAGAAGTCGTCTCCATCCTGCCCTAATGACTACCGTCCAGTTGCTCTCACCCCCATCCTCATGAAGTGCTTCGAACAGCTAGTCATGCAACACATTAAGACATCTCTCCCCTCCACCCTTGACCCATTTCAATTTGCATATCAGTCTAACCGCTCAATCGATGATGCTATCTCAACAATCCTCCACTCAGCCCTTACACACCTGGACACCAGAGACTCATATGTTAGAATGCTTTTCATTGACTTCAGTTCAACACAATCGTCCCCCAGCAACTCATAATCAAACTAGACAGGCTGGGGATCAACACCTCGATGTGCAACTGGCTGCTGGATTTCCTGACAGGAAGACCGCAGGCAGTATGGGTCAGCGGCAACACCTCCAGCACCATCACACTGAGCACGGGAGCTCCCCAAGGATGTGTGCTGAGCCCCCTCCTCTTCACTCTGCTGACCCATGACTGCACACCATCACACAGCTCCAACCTCTTCATCAAGTTTGCAGATAATACAACTGTGGTGGGTCACATCAGCAACGACGATGAGATGCACTACAGGAGCGAAGTGAGCCGCCTGGTCAAGTGGTGCAGTAACAACAACCTCTCCCTGAACGTGGAGAAGACATAGGAGATCGTCGTTGATTTCAGGAGAGAACACACACAGCATGCCCCCCTCACCATCAACGGAGCTGCTGTGGAGAGAGTAAGAAACACCAAGTTTCTGGGTGTGCATATCTCTGAGGACCTCTCCTGGTCAAAGAACATTGCATCACTGGCCAGTAAAGCCCAACAGCGACTCTACTTCCTTCGCAAGCTGAAGAGAGCCAGAGCCCCAGCTCCCATCATGAGGACCTTCTACAGAGGCACCATAGAGAGCATCCTCACCAGCTGCATCACTGTGTGGTATGGCACGTGTACCGTGTCCTGTCAGAAAAAGCTACACCGAGTAGTGAGAGCAGCTGAGAGGATCATGGGGGTCTCTCTCCCTTCCCTGCAGCACATCTACCACACCCGCCTCACCCGCAAGGCCCTCTGCATTGTGGGTGATCCCACCCACCCATCCAACAGTCTCTTCAGTCTGCTGCCATCAGGAAAGAGACTGAGGAGCCTCCGGGCCAGGACCAGCAGACTGAAAGACAGCTTCATTCACCAAGCTGTCAGGATGCTGAACTCTCTCCCTGCCCTGCCCTCCCTCGCCCCTCGGACGCCCACACTCACCACTTCCCTCTCCCGTTGTTCCTAGGTGCAAGTGTCCCAGTCTGGTGAACTTACCTAACCTACCTTACTCCTGTGGAGTTCCTCTCCCATTGCTCCACAGTATTTTTTTTTTTAATGCACAACTCTTTTTTTGCACTATAACTAATGACACTGCTGCTTGAATGACTCCATTTGAGCTTTAAAATGCTACACATTGTGTGTTTTACTTATCTGTATTATATACAAACCTGTCGTACTTGTTGCTATGTGCATATGTTATGTTATGTTTTTGTCATCATCAGTGACTTGCGGTGAGGTTGACAGCTGGGGAGGCACTAACGCTTTTAGTGTCAGATTTACAAACGCAAATACCCCCCCCCCCAAAAAAAAACAAAACAAAAAAAAAAAAAAAAATTTATCATTTGATAGACAACAACTATATATTATATGCAGCAGTGCAGCAAACTTACTTACACCAGGGCTTTTCTATATTCTTAATTCAAAAGAACAAAAACTTCAATTAAAAAAAAAGGAAAAATAAAATATGATTGTTGTTCAGTATTTCAAAACTGGGAACAAGGTATTTTTTGCAATAAACAGACTAATTTATATGCTTTTTAGCAAAGCAGCTCCCGCGCGCTCTGTAGCTGTGCATTTATGCGTAACGTGGACGCGTCATACTTGGATTTTTTGTATCTTGCCTGAAATCTCCAAATCACTCATGAAAAACACGCTTTTTAAGAAAGTTTGTGAATAAATAAGCATGGATCATGCTGGGAGTCTACCTGTGTCATCGTGAGCGCACCCTCATCTCTCCTGTGCACTGCAGCAGGTGAAAACAAATCCATGAAGGCACGCGGCTCGCCTCGTTCATGCTGGATACGTTATTTCATTGACACGCTGTGGACAAACTGTACAAAATGTAGGTGCTCATCAGCACGGAAAACAGCACGCTCCTTCTCTATTTCTCTTCTCTTCCTCAAGTTGCGCTTTTAGCGATCCGCGGGTCCTGGTTCAACTCGCGCATATCGTGAGCAGGACTTTTAATTTCATTTAGGCTAAATCAAAATAAAGCACGTCTCAAAGAAAATTGTTACACTGTTTACAATCCCTCTGCACATTGGTGGACTTTGTCATCAAAGACACAGGTGTCCCAATGCAATATAAAAAAGAACGAAGAAGATGATGTAGTTGTTTCGGCGCATAGCGGCGGCAGGCCAAGAATCTCTGTGCTCACAAGCGCCCTCTATGTTGAGGCACGAGTACTGTTTGCCTCCCCTGGTGAGCTTTTTACTGAGGTTTTATGATTGATCTGCGAGCCTGAACACATTACAGAAATACATTTCATACATTATAAAGATTCCGGAAAGACAGAGCATATAATCAGAGAGTTCAAGGGCCATTTATCGGCAATATACAGTGGGTTAGCCAACTTAGCCACTTTGCTAGGGATCAGACGAGCGGCTGGAGGCACTGGAGGCTGGTGCCTCACGGCGCACCTTCTCCTTGCATTTGAACGGGACAAACGAAAATTCTGCCATATTCAATTATTGAAACAAGAAAAAAAAACATTTTTTCGACTGGAGAAGGGGTTAATAATAAATACATACAAGCTGATAATTATAATTTTTTATTTGAATTTATAATAAATCCTTTCTTCTTTTCATGATTGACAAGGGAGGCACTGCCTTGTTTAAGGGTGACGGAATAGAAGGTTTATGCATAACTGCAAACCTCTGGAGGATCCTACACCTTGATGTTCACGGGACTCCAGAGGCACCAGCAGCTTCAAATACCTGTTTGCTGCTTTGTAATGGCATTTTAGCAGCTGCTCTCTAAATCAGATGTATTTGTCTGGCAGAAACCTTCCTCATTGTGTCTTTATCTGCACGAATCGTGTGTGCTCTGAAGCAGCTACAAATCTCTTAATAGTACGATGATCAGGCTTAAGTTTTCGTGAAATATCTAAGGTCTTCATACCTTGTCCACGGTATTCAACTATTTCATGCTTTTCGGCACTAGAGAGATCCTTTTTCTTTCCCATATTGCTTGAAAATGGTGCTCTGCTTAATAATGTGGAACGTCCTTCTTCAGTCGTTTTTCCTTAAATTGGACTCACCGGGCAAACTCATTGGCTCAGGTGTGTGAGGTTGATTTCACTGAGACACAAGACCATCCATGAGTTTCACTGGAAAACTAAACATTTGACCTTTAGGACACTTAAACACAATTTGCATAATAATTTGGAACGTGGTGTAGACTCACTCCAGTACTGTTTTGTTTAGACAGAAAATGAGGAATGGTGCTCTGAGATATAACCTCCCCTCAGTCTACAACAGCCTCAAAAACCTTGGCAGAAATTCAACCAACTTTCTCTCCTCTCCTGACTCTTATCTTTCCCTGCTCTGCTCTTTGTCTCGTCTGGTCTAGTGTCTAGTCTTTTTCCTTGAGTGACACTCCACTCTGCTCTCCAAAACCAAATTAACTATGGATTTGATAAATTGGTCTCTGAACGCTATTGACACCATTTTTTCAACAAGACAAGCAGGATCGGGTGAACCTGTGTGCCCTGCGGGAACCTACGCTGCCGGTTACACGATGGACGGTTGGGACAAGTGGAGAGTTGTGTGTCTGGCTGTGTAGAGGATATAGAAGATTTATACTTATTCGGAACCATGATTACAGGACTTTTGGTGATTGGATTAGGCGTGGCCCTGTCTTTTAAGAAAAATTGGAGTACCGGGGCAGCTGTTCAAAGTCCCATTTGGCTGCCCGGATTGATTGGAACGATGGGCAAAGTTGCCAATACTCAAACTGTGACTTTGAGCCGTATTATGGAAGGTTTGGCGGCCTCGCACCGCACTTTGGAAAACATCTCGGAGAGGTTAGCAGTGATGGACTGCAGACTGGATGGAACTTTGGCTCTAATTTGCAACAGGGAAAACATCTAGGAGAATTTTGGCTGCTCGGCACAGAGAGAGGATAAGACCTTGAGACCAACGGACAACAGAGCAGTGTTTAGAATTGGCGCAGCTGCTCGCTCTAAAACCATAACAACCCAATCTTATCTTTTGGCCTCCCCAAGCCAGCACTGGTCACAACCAAGGCCGGGCTGGTGTCAAATCGCCCTTAGATTACAGCGGAGGGAGCCTCCCCAACCCCTCGCAGTTTCGTACCCCCAACCAGGTGGGCGGGTCTGTTGCATCCAGCGCCCCAGTAGCTGCAGGATCCGGATGGCTGCTTGCCTACGTTGGACTTCCTCCACACCCCTCCCCTCCCCTGTTGCTAGTCTTGTGGAATGTTTGTACTGTGTTTTGTCTGTGGTGCTGATGCTCGGAGGTGTTTTTTTATTTGTGCACTCACTTCATACTATGCCCCGATAGGAGCATGGTCTGGGGGCGGTTCTCTTTTTTCTTTTCTCCTCCCTCTACCCTCATGTTATGCTGCATTGTTTATTCCTATATGCTACCTGTCTTCCGGTCCGGTCCATGTAGTCTTCCCCATGTCATATTGTTTTTTTGTTGTATGTTGCAATGTACGGACGGGGCGATAGGTCCAATTTCGATTGCTTTGTATGTCTTGCACATGTGAAGGAATTGACAAATAAAGGCATTCATTCATTCATTCAACCAGTTAAAAGTGAATGACGTACTTGACAGCTCTGAAGGAGAGGTGGCCACACCTAAAGAGGCTGAATTATGAGTGAGCAAAAATATGTTTAAATGTGGATGGAAAATAGATACAAATCTAGGTCAAGCATAAAAGATGTTCAACTGTGACAACATAGTGCAATAGTAGATTCAGAACACATGAATTTGTAAAATAAATGTAAAAGTATCTCAAGTTATAATGAGATGAAAGACATTAACAGGCCTATGACCAGGTAATAAATCTAGACTATCTCAGCTCTAAACTAGATCATTATCAAACCAGGACTAAAGCCGCTCTAAAGATCAGAACTAAAGCCAGGACTAAACCAAATCTAAACCAGGACTGAACCAGGACTAAACCAGGACTAAACCCAATGTTGTAAACTAGTGATACCTGAGCGGATCCAAAGAGTCCAAAGTGTCCCAGAGAAAAGTGTGCGCCTGAAGGAAGAGGCTTGTTTGTGTGTTTTTTCTGGAGCGACTCAGAGCCGCTCCTCTATTGGCTGCAGTCCAGGTGGGCGGGGCTTCATACAGGTGTAGTGAGGTGACGGCTGCTGTGATTTTGGCACACACACATGTGTAAAATAAATGGACTTTTCACCTACTGTTTAAAGAACTGTATTATCCTGATAGCCACTACTAGAAATAAAATAAATGGGAAAGATGATACTTTACTATGACAGATGAAGAGTTGGGACATTTAAATACATCTGAATGGAGGAGCACAAACTCTCGTGTTTGGAAAAAAAAATTCAGTTGGAAAAAAAAAATAATAAAAAAAAATATATATATATATATATATATATATATATATATATATATATATATTTATATATATTTTTATTTATTTATTTAATTAATTAATTAATTTATTTATTTTTTTCTGAGCCCATGTCAAAAGTGACATTGTTCACAGGGAAATGCCTGTAGCTGGAGAGGCTGTGGCTGTCAGATGGTCCATCATGTTCATGTGTTTTGGGACTGTCCTACTGCTCTGAAATAATAACTCACATCTTCATTCAATAATATCTGAACATTTGATTTAAAATTTAAGAGTATGAATGCTGAAAAGCATCAATACTAGTGCTGGGATTTCTGTGACATTTTCTATTAAAAAATAAATAAATAAATAAAAACTATGAATGACTCTATGGATTATTTGATTTAGAGACATGAAAAGTGAAGATTCTCTTAATCCAAAGGAGCACACAGAGACACCGAGGAGCCTTCAGACCAGAGCCTAAACCCAGGGAGCAGAGTGTGAGTGAATGTGGTGTTGAAGGTGTGGAGGTGGGTCAGTTGGTCAGAGGAGACTGTGTAGAAGGACAGAGAGCCAGCAGGACAGTCCACAAACACTGCTACTCTCCCAGAAGAGGAGGACCAGGGCTGAGGGAGGAGGGTTTGGTTGTTATGTAAAACAGAGAAACCATCTTTAGAGCAGTACAGACTCCAGGACTGATCATTATATCCAAACCCACTGTCAACCCTGTCTCCTTTTCTTCTGATTTTTCTGTAAGACACTGATACATGAACCCATCCACTCCACTGGACCTCCCAGTAACAGCGACCAGTCAGACCAGTGGAACACAGAATCTGAGGCCTGTACTCAAATCTGTCCTGATGATCTGGATACAGCTGCTCCTCTCTCACATGTGTCACCTTCTTGTTGTTGTCAGACAGTTTGAGGATTCTGTGAGCTGTGTTTGGATCCAGAGTGAGATCACAGAAATCTGATGGAGAGAAGACACAACACAGCAGCAGTTAGTCCCATGTGGAGACACACATTTCATTAGAGTTTAATATGGCCAAATGTGTTCATGAAAGATGGATTTAAAGGCTTTCACTTATTGATGATTTTTTCTATATATGTATTATTATTGTATTTCTTAATAAGATAAGATAAGATAAGATAAGATAAGATAAGATAAGATAAGATAAGATAAGATAAGATATGCCTTTATTAGTCCCACAGTGGGGAAATTCCAGTGTTGCAACGCACAGTTCAAGAACAGCAGGAAAATGGAACATGCAATAAAACAAGATAATAGATAATGGCTAAAAAAAAAAAGAATAATTTAGAAATAGACTTAAAGATAGACTCTAATTTTGTTTTGGTGGAGCAAAAATATAAAATACAAAATATAAAATACCAAAAAGTACTATTATGTACAATAAAAGTGCAGCATATGAACAGAGTAAATCTCAGTAAAGTGACTTCAGTATATTATGTTATTTACAGTAATGACTATGTTTATGTACAGACAGGATAAATATCAGTAAAGTGACATGAGTGAATTGTACCAGAGGTCTTCAGTATTGCACATAGATATAGTTGAATGACACATGTTCAGTGTTAACAGTGTTCATTGTACAGTCTAACAGCAGCAGGAAGGAAAGACCTGCAAAACCTCTCCTTCCCACAGCGAGGGTGAATCAGTCTGTCACTGATGCTGCTCTCCAGAGCAGACAGGGCGTCTTGCAGGGGGTAACACTCATGGTCCAGCATAGAGATGACCTTAGCCAGGACCCTCTTGTCCCCCACCTGCTGCACTGAGTCCAGAGGACAGCCCAGGACGGAGCTGGACTTCTTGATGACCTTGTCCAGCTTCTTCCTCTCCCTCTCTGTGATGCTGCTGCTCCAGCAGACCACACCGTACAGGATGGCCGATGCCACCACAGAGTCATAGAAGGTCTTCAGGAGTGGCCCCCTCACTCCAAAAGACCTGAGTCTCCTCAGGAGATAGAGCCGACTCTGGCCCTTCCTGTACAGTGCATCTGTGTTGTGAGTCCAGTCCAGTTTGTTGTTCAGATGCACACCCAGGTACTTGTAAGAGTCCACTCTCTCAATGTCCCTTCCCTGGATGTTCACTGAGGTGACAGTAGAGTGGCGTCTGCGGAAGTCCACCACCATCTCCTTAGTCTTCCCTGCATTGATGATGAGGTGGTAATCATTGCAGTCTTATATTTGTCTAATATTTCTTTAGCATCAGTCCTATATTTCCTTTAGTTTCACAGCCTCTCACACATCTATTTCATATTATTTTCAGTGTAAATGTGAGTTGTCTGTAGTTTGTTGCTGCAGTGACAAAGTGCAGCTCCAGTCTCTGACGTCACTCCACACATTCCTACACTCGTCTGTGCTCCATGACACACACTTTCTCCTTTAAAATGTCTCTATATGAATCCACAGTCACTTGTGCTTGTGTGTAGACAGTCCTGTGCTGAGTCCAACAGCTGTGCCTGTGTCAGTGTGGCTCCAGGGCTCCTCCTTTGCTCCCACCATCACTAGTTATGATAAGTGTTGTCACCATATTGAACTTTCAATCTCAAAGTCTTTAAGTCATTCTAGCACTCTGTATTTGCCTATAGAATTTATTTATTTATTTATTTATTTATTTATTTATTTTAAATGTCTTTGTTGATGTCGATCCTTTTAATCTGTCCTCCAGACTATTCCACAGATCTACTCCTCTAACTGATATACACCTACCTTTGGTGTTAGTCCTGGCCTCAGGACACCTGAGTCACCTGAATACAGTCAGGGAGCATGTGATTATGAACCTTATACATAACAGCAGCTGTGTTTAGGTCAACTAAGCCCTGTAACTTTAATGTATTTAACTGAATAAGCAATGGGTTTGTGGGGGCATAATAATTGGCACAGTTACAATTCTTATGGCTTTTTTTCTGCAGTATAAAGATGGGTTGAAGATTTGTTTTGCATTTGTTCCCCCAAATTTCTACACAATAATTTAAATATGGTAAAATTAGAGAATTACATAGTAGATGAACTTTGATTCTCAGTTGTTTTGATTTTACACATTATACTAATAATTTTAGATATTTTTCTCTTCAAATAGATCATATGGACTTTTCAAATGAGTTTTTCACCTATGTTAATACCCAGACTTTTTGTATTACTTACTGTAACCTACGTCAATTTTGCGCCACTTCTGGTAACAACTTTATTGTGGCGGGATAACTTCCTTTAAGTTCCACCGTCACTTGTCATACATCCTCCTGCTCCTCTCCTCCGGTGCCACTCTCGCTCTGGCTGGATCATTTGGGATGAAAACGATTAAAACCGCTGCTCTAACAAAGACTACTGAACGGATTTGTTCACCTTCAGTCCCCATCACTATCACACAATACTTCAATATTTATTTCCATTTGTCCATTTTGATAAACTGTAGCTACAATAATGCCTTTGATTTATATATTTAAAGGTGCACTATATATTTTGAATCGTAGCTTGACTTAAAGCTCATTATACTGTGAGATATATATATATATATATATATATAATGTGTTCCTCACCTTCCACGGTGGTTGGTCTCTCTCACCCTCATCAGCTCGGGCCCTCTACCAGAGGCCTGGGAGCTTGAGAGTTCTGCGCAGTATCTTTGCTGTTCCTAGTACTGCACTTTTCTGGACTGAGATGTCTGATGTTTTTCCGGGTATCTGCTTGAGCCACTCCTCCAGTTTGGGGGTTACAGCCCCGAGTGCTCCGATCACCACGGGCACCACTGATGCCTTCACCTTCCAGGCCTTCTCCAGCTCTTCCTTGAGCCCCTGGTATTTCTCTAGTTTCTCGTGTTCCTTTTTCCTGATATTACCATCACTTGGTATTGCAATGTCCACCACCACGGCTTTGTTCTGTTGCTTATCCACCACCACTATGTCTGGTTGGTTCGCCATCACCATTCTGTCAGTCTGTATCTGGAAGTCCCACAGGACCTTGGCACGCTCATTCTCCACAACCTTTGGGGGAGTTCCCCACCTTGACCTTGGGGTCTCCAGCCCGTACTCTGCACAGATGTTTCTGTACACTATGCCCGCCACTTGGTTGTGTCGCTCCATGTATGCTTTCCCTGCCAGCATCTTACACCCTGCAGTTATGTGCTGGACTGTCTCAGGAGCCTCTTTGCACAACCTACACCTTGGGTCTTGTCTAGTGTGGTAGATCTGGGCCTCTATTGCTCGGGTGCTCAAGGCCTGCTCCTGTGCAGCCAGGATGAGGGCCTCTGTGCTGTCCTTCAGACCTGCCCTCTCCAGCCATTGGTAGGATTTCTTGATATCAGCCACTTCAGTTATGTTTCGGTGGTATGCCCCATGTAGGGGCTTGTCCTGCCATGATGGTCCCTCCAGCACCTCTTCCTCTGACCTCCACTGTCTGAGGCATTCCCTGAGCACATCATCTGTTTGGGCCTTATCCTTGATGTACTTATGGATTTTGACTGTTTCATCCTGGACAGTGGTTCCCACACTCACTAGTCCTCGGCCTCCTTCCTTCAGGCTCGCATACAGTCTCAGGGTGCTGGATTTGGGATGGAACCCTCCATGCATGGTCAGGAGCTTTCGTGTCTTAACGTCTGTGGTCTGTATCTCCTCCTTTGGCCAGCTTATGATTCCTGCAGGGTATCTGATCACTGGCAGGGCATAGCTGTTTATTGCCTGTGCCTTATTCTTGCCATTGAGCTGGCTTCTTAGGACTTGCCTTACTCGTTGCAGGTATTTGGCCGTAGCCGCTTTCCTTGTTGCCTCTTCAAGGTTGCCATTTGCTTGTGGGATACCAAGGTACTTGTAACTGTCCTCAATGTCTGCTATTGTTCCCTCTGGGAGTGAGACCCCCTCTGTGTGGACTACCTTCCCTCTCTTTCAATCAATCAATCAATCAATCTTTATTTATAAAGCGCTTTTCATACACACGTGCAACACAAAGTGCTTTACAAGTTAAAATCACAAAAAATAAAAAATAAAAATAAATTTCACACACACACACACACACACACACACACACACACACACACACACACACACCCACACACACCCACCCACACACACACACACACTATCGGTCCCAGCCCTCACCCGCAAGCACACCCACACAAGTAAACCCATCAGATACACGCATAAGGCTGGGCACAGATGCAAGTAAGTAAGGAAACGCCATCACAGAAGCCCTCCGCACCGGGGGCGGCACACCAGCTGCAGCCACCAGGCAATGGCGCCGGGCACCCAGCCGAGGCGCGACCAAAAAGTCAACCTCAGTCCAGGCACCCAGAACCAAGCACCCAGCCAGCCACAGGCAAAGCGCCACCCCCGGCACAGAGGGCTCCCGCAGAGGAAACACTGGAAAGACCAAAAACACTGCAAAGGCCATGGACAAGAACATAAAATGGCCTAAAACAAATACAACTAAAACACAAATAACTATAACCAAAGGCAGTAAGAGCACAAGCTATCTAAAAGCTAAACTAAAAAGGTGGGTCTTGAGCCTGCTCTTAAAAACATTAACATTCTCTGCGGCCTTGAGGTCCTCCGGCAGACAGTTCCAGAGGTGAGGGCCGTAAAACTGAAATGACGCCTCGCTGTGAGTGTGTGTCCTGACTCTGGGAATAACTAGGAGCCTGCTGCCGGAGGAGCGCAGGGGCCGCGAGGGTTCATAAGGTAAAAGTAACTCTGAGAGGTAAGAAGGCCCAAGACCATTAAGACACTTATAAACCATTAAAAGAACCTTAAAATCGATCCTGAAACACACAGGGAGCCAATGCAGTGATTTTAAAACTGGTGTAATGTGCTCCCGCCCCCTGGTCCCCGTCAGGACACGAGCTGCTGAATTTTGTAAAAGCTGTAGACCAGAGATACTCTTTTTGGGGAGACCAGAGAGCAGGGCATTACAGTAGTCGATGCGACTAGTGATAAAAGCATGCATGAGCACCTCCGTGTTGGCCCGAGAGAGAATTGGGCGGACTCTGGTGATGTTCTTTAGATGATAAAAACCTATTTTGGTGATGTTCTTAATGTGTGGAATAAAAGTCAGCTCAGAGTCAAAAATCACGCCCAGATTCCTCACTTGTGAGGAGGGATTAAAAGACTGTGACTGTAGTTTGGGTAAAAGTTTCTCTCTCTGGGCCTCAGGACCGATGACTAAAACCTCAGTTTTGTCCTGGTTGAGCTGGAGAAAGTTTTCTGCCATCCAGGATCGAATATCTGTGATACAGTTAAAAAGTGCGTCCATTGGCCATGTGTCATCAGGAGACATGGAGATGTACAACTGTGTATCATCAGCGTAACTGTGAAAGCTGACTCCATGTCTCCTGATGACACTGCCAAGAGGGAGCATGTACAGGTTAAAAAGCACTGGGCCTAAAATCGAACCCTGGGGCACACCACATGTGATTTTATGAACCTGAGAGGAGCAGGTGTCTACACTTACCATAAAAGTCCTGTCTTTGTCACCATTCCCTCTCTTTGTCACCATCCTACTACATTTCTCGAGCCCGAATGACATTCCAATGTCTGTGCTGTATATATATATATATATATATATATATATATATATATATATGAAATGGGATTAACACTATGATGACCAAATGTTTATTGCGTATGGTGTATATTGCTATGAAATATGGCACGGATTAATTTATTACTGTTAACTTATTAGCAGTAATGGTTTATTACTCGAGCTAAAGGTAATTTCATTAATTTTTGTGCGAATTTGTGTTTTCACTAACTCTGCTTTAGGTCAGTTTTTTTCTTCTTTTCTTCTGGATCATTCTGCACTACCACAACCCACCACTGGATGGTGAGCTACCCATTCACCGGATGATCGCGGTAGGAACTATCATAACCATTTATTCATAACCCCGGAACCTATACGTACTGTTGGATTACAATAACTCAAACTGAACCTTGAGATAAACCTGTAAATAACTAAATAACTCAAATGGATTAAAACAAACTCTTCCTACAACTCCTTGAACTTGTGAACTGAATTCTATTGAACACAAATACTACTGCCTGTCTGTACTGTGTGTCATTGTATTTTTGTTTTGTTTTGTTTTAAGCACCTAGCTATAAATAATAATATAATACCACCTATTACATATTTATTATCTATTTATTATCTCTAAAATATAAAACCAAGAATTTTTTACTACTTTTATCTTTAATACATAATTTTTGAACAGAATTTCTGTTGTCTGTGGTTCACACACACTGACTCCCTGCCGTTTCTCCTGGTCACCCCCTAGGCTGCAGTCAATTCCTTAGCCCTTAGTGTGTTACATTATCTTCTCTTTTTCTGTCTGTGTCATTTTTATTTTAGTTACATTTTGAATTTTCCCATTACCAAATATCATATATATTTTGTTTTATTGAGATTCATTGATAATTTGTTGTGATCAAACCATTTCTTTAGCGTTGTAAGTTCAACTATATATATATATATATATATATATATATATATATATATAAATATATATATATATATATATATATATATATATATATATATATATATATATATATATATATATATATATATATATAATTTTTTATGTTGTCGGGGGGTTCATGCCCCTGGTAGGTTCACCCAAGGCAAACAGGTTGTGGTGGATGAACCAGACTAAGGCTGCGTCTCAATTCTCCCCCTTAGCCCTCTGTCTTAGCCCTACCCCTCTGTTGTGCGCGTTCACGAGAGACAGAGGGGTATCCCAATACTCTTTTCTGTAAGTGCGAGGGCTAAGGGGAAGGGCTGTTCTACCCCTCTGCGCAAAGCGTTTTCAGATGCACACTTTGCGCACAGGGGATAGGCGTGGCTTAACGCAAGTCGGAGCAAAAACCAACACGGAAATCGCGAAGTGTCGGCAATTGGGAAGAAATTGGACAAATGTGAGTATTTGCACTCAAGAACCTCATAAAAAGTTGTATAAAACTGTAGTAACTTTTGAAAAGTTGTAGGTATACTCATGCCGCCAGCATTTACGCTTTCTGACATATACGGCTTATCGTAACATGCCCGGTTAGAACTATACGCTTGTTACGATAGAATGTGTAAAGTATTACGAACATGCATGGCCTAAAAGAACTATATACGCATATATGTTAGACTAGAATGTGTCAAATATATTGCTGTATTTCGCCTCGTAACTCGTCTCATGCGCTTTTAGAACTATACACACGTTACGGTAGAATGTGTAAAGTATTACGAACATGCATCGCCTAAAATATTATTGTTTCGTTTCGCCTTGTAAATTATCCCCTATTTATATTAAAAATGACATGTTATTAATCACATTTGTATTTTGTTTAGAAATTTCTTGTAGGAGGCAGGACTTGTTGGAGTTGTGTCAGCCCAACAAGCTTCAAAAAAGTGGGAGAATTTGAAAATAAAATATAAGGTATATTACATTCTATAATATTTGTAGGTACCAGAACAACTATATATGTTTATGACTATGTATTAATTTTGTTTTCTTTTTTGTGTGTACCAGGCATCCTCTACAACTCCGTCCACCTCTGCAGCATTTTAATTTTGTGTTACAGTTGATTAAAATTTGATTTACATATGTTGTACAGAGTATAGTAATTTAAAAAAAAAATTAAAAATTAAAAAAACATTTGACTTTTTGCAAAGTTCATTTAAAACAAACTCAAAAGGAGCACAATACTTCAAAACTTTAAAAATAATGTCATATTGTTGCGACCCATTTCTAAGGGTTAAAACACACCCCTTTGCCTTACCCCTCTGTTTAAAGACAGAGGGGTAGGGCTAAGGGGTAGGGCTAAGACAAAGACAGAGGGCTAAGGGGGAGAATTAGGATTGGGCCTTAGAGCGGTTCAAATGTCCTTTATGATGAGCACAACAACGAGGCCAGTTACGCCGGATTGACATCACCGGGGCCCCATCCTGGAGGCAGACCTGGGGTGGGTGCTCGACAGCGAGTGTCTGGAGGCCGGACCTTCCCCCACAGGGCCTGGCCGGGCACAGCCCAAACAAGTGACATGGGGCCGTGGGGCCGGTGCAAAGAGATCTGGGCAGCAGTTGAAGGCGGGGGCCTCAGCAAACGGATCTCTGGACATGGAAACTGGCTCTGGGGACATGGAATGTCACCTCGCTAAGGGGGAAGAAACCTGTGCTTGTGCAGGAGGTTGAGCGTTACAGACTAGATGTACTTGGCCTCACCTCCATGCTCAGCTTGGGCTCTGGAACCCAACTCCTTGAGAGGGGCTGGACTCTCCATTTTTCTGGCGTTGCCCGTGGGGAGCGACGGCAGGCTGGTGTGGGCTCGCTTATAGCCCTGTAGCTCAGCTGCCACATGGGTCGGGGACAGGTCTCTCACTGTGGTGTTGGCCTATGGGCCAAACAGCAGTGCAGAGTACCTGGCCTTCTTGGAGTCACTGGGAGGGGTACTAGACAGTGCACTGGCCGGGGACTCCGCTATTCTACTGGGGGAATTCAATGCCCACGTGGGCAACGACAGTGACACCTGGAGAGGGGTGCTTGGGAGGAATGGCCTTCCTGATCTGAACCTTAGCGGTGTCCTGTCATTGTACTTAACGAACACCATATGTTCATAATGAACATCATATTCGAGCACAAGGGTGTCCATCAGTGCACGTGGCACCAGGACACCCCAGGCTGGAGGTCGATAATCAACTGTTGTTGCGTCATCTGACCTTCAGCCGCGTGTCTTGGACACTCGGGTGAAGAGAGGGGCAGGGCTGTCAACCAATCACACCTGGTGGTGAGTTGGGTCCACTGGCGGAGGAGGAAGCCGGAAAGACCTGGCAGGCCAAAGCGTATCGTGAGGGTCTGTTAGGAACATCTGGCAGAGCCCTCTGTCAGGGGGACCTTCAACTCACACCTGCGGGAAAACTTCTCCCAGGACCCGGCCCCGGATAAGCGGAAGAAAATGGAATGATGCATATTTTTTAGGACCTCACAGATATCATTTACTGTATATTATAAACATTTTTGGGTCAAGGACAGAGCCCTGTGGGAATCCATGTGTTATATTAAAATAATTCAATTGTACATATTGCTCCCTATTACTAAGATAATAGATAGTTGTTTTTTTTTAGCCAGTTTTGTATAATACCTCTGATTCCATACTTTTGTTTGTACAGACCTTAATCTTGTGTTGTATGCAGATGATGCCGTCATTTTTACAAAAGCAAAGTCTGTCAAAGAAGCCTCAGAGAAATTAACATCAGCAATCACCTGTGTAGATAAGTGTCTGGCCAAGTCAAGTCTCTTACTGAACACTAAAAAAATTGTCTGCTATTTTCAAAACGTTTATCAAAGTCTTGTTTAAATGTGGTGCTGAGGGGAAAGGGGCTCCAGTTTGTAAATGAATTCAAGTATCTTGGTGTTACCTTGGACTCCACATTAACTTTTAAAAAACATGTAAAAAACATATCAAAAATCCTTAATCTTAATATTCCTAACTTTAGGCAAATTAGATCATCATTGCCAGAAAATGGAGCTAAAATGTTTCTCCACAGCCTGATTTTTTCTCACATTGAATACTGCATTACTAACTGGTCACTGACAAGCAGGACAACCTTAAAAGCAATAGAATCACTTTTTAAAAAAGCTTTAAAAATATTTGACAGAAAATCTTTATCTTTTCATCATTGTCTCATACTTCAGAAATATAATATCTTAAGTTTTGAAAATTTTAGAAAATGTAAAATAGCCTGCTCAGTGTATAAGGTCTTAAATGGACTCACTCCACCACCTTTGGCTGAGTTCATTAAATGTCAGTGTTGTATGTCAGGATTGTGTCTTATTGTGCTGTTTCTATCATGTTTGTCCTATGAATTGTCATTGACAGTCTGTCTATTGTGTGAAGTTGTCTTATGTTGTTTCTGTCTCTCTGACCTGCCAGGGACTACAGATGTAAAGTACCTTCGGGCTAATTCTGGTGTATTTACAAGTATATGTTCATGAATTTTGTTGTTGAACATTCTGTATTTGTGTTTTATGAATGTTTCTTCTGCTTTATTAATCAACAATTTTGTGAAGTCCGCCGAGATAACTCTTGTTGTGATTTTGGGCTATACAAAAATAAATTGAATTGAATTGAATTGAATTGAATATGCATTGTCCCTTTTAAATAAAAAAAAAGAACAAAGAAAGAAAGAAAGAACTTTTCCATTTTTACCAAGAGCAGTTCATGGTCTCTAGTATCAAAGGTCTTGCTTACGTCGATAAAAACCCTAACAGTGTACTCTCTGTTGTTTATTACAGTTGTAAGGGACCCTTTTTTGTAACTAACTCCTCAAGTGGTGTAAGATTTGGAATTTTAAATATATTTAAGAAAGAAAACCTCAGATTTGCAAATATTTAATAAAGTGCTTATGTGGTAAATCAAATTTTGTTATTCATTCCTCGAAAGACATCATTGTTCCCTCAGCAAAAAGATCACCTATTTTCCCAAGTCCCTTCTTTGCCCAAAACTGGAACACTGCGTCCTTCCTTCCTGGTTTAAATAATGTATTACCCCAAACAGGGCTAAACTATGAAATAACCTTATCAATATTCATTCTTTCCTTTACTATGTACCAAATCTGAATTATATATTGAAATGTAGGAGTAGCAGTTTTGGCCTCAAGATGCTTTGGTTTTGCAGAATACAAATATAAATTAAATGATAATGCAACAGAACTTGATTCCATATTCACCCATGAGGGATTATCCTGGGAGGAGAAATTAAACATCATTGTCCTTAACTGAGTTGCCAAGTAACACCAATAAAGGTTGGTTCAAATGAAAGATACAATAAAAATGAATTTGTGAACATTTTTTGTTCCAGATAAATTTCCTGATTAACTCTGACTCTTATTAAATACTGAGACATATTAAAAAAAAAAAAAAAAAAAAAAAAGCATAACTGTAAGCATAACTGTATTTATTTTATACTTACTCTTCCATGGGCAAACTGTTAACCAGTGAACACCTGCAGGCTCCAGTCTGAAAAAGAAAACAGATGTTTTATTACTGTGGCTCATTAAGGCTTTACGTTAAATCTCTTAAAATGGGCTGATTCTGTATGGTCCTAGTGTGTATGGTACAGTTACTGCTTCACAGGAGCCACAGTGTGAGGACAGGTCCATACCTGAGAGTGTCCAGTGTACAGTGGGGGTCCTCCTGTAGAGCAGACAGGAGCTTTACTCCTGTGTCTCCTGGATGGTTGTAGCTCAGATCCAGTTCTCTCAGATGGGAGGGGTTGGACATCAGAGCTGAGGCCAGAGAAGCACAGCCTTCCTCTGAGACCAGACAACCTGACAGTCTGAGGACACAAATGATTGTACTCAGTCAATTCTTTAGTAACTTTTAAACCAAATAGGCAAATAACAAGTCACATACCCACACCATAACCCTAACCCTAACCCTATCAATTGTAATTTTCAGTGTAATAATAGTGAATAATATGAACCCAACTGACCTAAGCTGTTCCAGTTTACAGTGAGGACTCTTCAGTCCAACAGACAACATCTTCAGCCCTGAGTCGTTGTGACTGAGGTCCAGGACTCTCAGACTAGAGGACTGGGAGCTGAGGATTGAGGACAGAGCTTCACAGCTTCTCTCTGACAGGTTACAGCTGCTCATTCTGGAGGAGGAGAAAGTAGCTCATTATAAAAGACTTTAGAACACAAATAAGCTGTTCTGATACACTGTTTCACTCCCAGTCTCAGCAGTCAGCCTTGAAAGAATATAATCTGCTGTATTAATGAAATCAAAAACATGATTTATCTGTCCTGTAGGATGGCTGTTGTATTGCTTCTGTTTAATGATGGACATTTAGTTATTCATTTAAAAAATGTATGTATATTTCTGACCTGAGCTCTTCCAGTTTACAGTAAGGACTCATCACTCCAGTAGACAACATCTTCAGCCCTGAGTCCTTCAAGTCGTTGTGATTGAGGTCCAGGACACTCAGACTAGAGGACTGGGAGCTGAGGATTGAGGACAGAGCTTCACAGCTTCTCTCTGACAGGTTACAGCTGTTCAGTCTGGAGAAAGAAAACACTGTTTATGTAGAAGTTGAATCAAACCATGCTCTGTTAAACAAAGGTTACTCACAGAGCTTTGTTGGAGGCCTTGACCACTGGCAGCAGCCTCAGGAGAGCCTCCTCTGAAGCAGAGTATTTCTTCAGCTCAAACTGCTCCAGATCTTCTGATGACAGTAAGATGAAGGCCAGAGCTGACCACTGAGCAGGAGACACTCCACCTTCAGACAGACGTCCTGAACTCAGGTACTGTTGGATCTGCTCCACCAGAGAACGCTCATTCAGTTCATTCAGACAGTGGAGCAGGTTGATACTCCTCTCTGCAGACACATCCTCACTAAGGTTCTTCTTGATGTACTCAACTGTTTTCTGATTGGTCTGGGAGGTACTTCCTCTATGTGTCAGCAGACCTTGTAGAAGGCTCTGATTTGTCAACAGTGAAAGACCCAGTCCAGACTGAACTTCTGAGTGAGCACTGTTTTCCCGATGCCGGCCACTCCCTTTGTCAGCACTGTTCTGATTGGTCCATGTGTGTGAGCTGGGCCTTTAAACATGTCCTCACATGTGATGACTCTCTCTGCTGGGCCTGGTTTCCTGGAGGCTGTTTCCATGTGTCTGACCTCATGTTCCAGGTTGACCTCTGAAGGCCCTCCCTCTGTGATGTAGAGCTCTGTGTAGATCTGATTCAGAAGGGGGGGGGGGTTCTGCTTTAGCGATGCCCTCAACCACATGCTTAAACTTCTGCTCCAGGTTAGACTTCAGTTTATGGCGATAAACTCCAGAATAACTCCCTGAATGAAGACAACAGATACAGGCCTGAGTCTCAGAGAATATAAAATGACTGTGAGCGCCTTTTTAAATGTGTTAAATGGTCCTACTGCTCCACAGACGTTCAGCCAGCTCCTTCTGCTTCATCCTCCTCAGGAAGTTCAGTGTGATCTTCAGAACAGCCTCACTGTTGCTCCTCTGCTCTTCATCTTCATCCTCCACTGGCTCCAAGCATTCTGGGTAATCTGTACTCAGAACTTTGTGGAGCTTCTTCAGCTCCTTGTGGGCAAAAGTGAAGATGTCCTCCTCCAGAAGCTGAACAGACACATTATAAACAACACAAATGCAGTCAGTCAGATCTGTGTCAAACAAGTTCTCATTCATCTGAACATTTCCAAACTTTAGTGAATGACAGACCTGAAATATAGAGTCCAGCTGTGTCTGATGGAGCTGACCACTGGAGACCTCTGGACCTGTCTGCTCCACTCTGTGGAAGAGACACATTAAACTCTCATTTCAGTCCTATTATTTTATTCAACAACTGCAGAAACTCACGGCTCTGTGGCAAAAGCAATGGGATTCATCACAGACTCATCACTCCTGAGGGAATCACACCTGGGACCAGGTTCAGAAGGAGGATGTTTCTGGTGGATCCTGAGACACAGAAGAAAACACACTTCAGTCACAGTAAAACACATGGGACTGTTATGACTCAGGTTAAAGTCTTCAGGACATTTTACAAAGTGTTCATGAGGCTTTCACCACAGATGCTTCAATGCGATGGTTTGAACAAAGAAATAGTACAGTTTCACGTTTTACAGTAGTTTTTTTTTTTTTTTTTCTATCATTTTACAAAAGATAAAATATTTACACCTTTTTATTTTAAACCTCAAACTTTTTCATGTTCCAGGTAGACGTCTGACAGTGTCACTGAATATAATGGATGTTTGTTAAACCAAACCAGTCTTAAAATCCTTCAGTGTCTATGTTTAAACGCACACTTAAAATCTAATTATAATTTGATTTCTGGAATTGTCAGATTAATTGAAATAACTTAAAGTAACTTAAACTTAAAACTTAAAACAGCAAAATCTGATGTGAGATGATTTCTCTCAGAAAGACAAGACATCCTGCACTGAAGCGACACATGTACACCTGGTGTTTTTGGTCATCAGACTTCTTTAGTTCATGTAAACACACACAACAGTCACATCTAATCATTGGCTCAGACTTACTGTGGACCAGGCTCCTTTTTAAAATCAATAAATCGTCCAATAGAGCGTTCACTTCCCAACGCCGCCCTGCTGGTGGTGGGAGGGGCTGCGTCCTCTCTGTGCTCTCTCTGATCCATGCTCAGTCCAGAGTCCTACAGAATGACATCACAGTGTTTAGCCCCGCCCACTGCTCACATGGTTCATCTCATGTAGTTTTGTCAAGTGCCTCCATAAAGATACTTTCACATCAAAATGTAAAGGAGGAGACGCCAAAAGAGCCAAACATGTTAGAAAATAGAAGTGTAGAATGAACTTGGTCTGAAGTGAGATAAAAATCGTATGGAGATGTCGTCCCTGTGGAGATTCTATATGTAATGCAGCTGTCTGTTCAAACACAGACACTATTCCCTGCCCACTTCTCTCATTGGTTAAACTCTGTCAGGCTCTGAGTGAGTGACACATGAATTTACAGTTGTTTTCAATGGTTTTTTGAAACTTGGTTTAGTTTGATGGTTTGGTTCAAACATGTATCTGAACAGGGCCACAGGTCAAATCCTTTGGAACATTTCTCATCAGTTCACACAGTTCTCAGGCTCTTTCTCAGAACACTTGACACAGCTCTCATTCACAAACACACATGATCAGTGAATTCACCTTGTTTTTTCAGTACTACAGGCCTGTTCTCATGTGCTAAAGGACACTGGACTAAACTGTCACTTTCAATATAGAAACTCAGACAGAATGGCAAAAAAATTTGTGAGCACATAAAATCAAAGAGCAAAGGATTTCACACATTAGTCAAACAGGGAGAATGTCCTGAGCAGAGCACCGACTGTATGAATAGTCCTGCATACAGTATATATCCAGTGAGATGGAAATGTCTTGTCTAATTGTACATAAAGAAAACATGCATTATAAAAGTAGTATTGGTGTATTTACTATTCTTTCAGTTGTCCTCAGCATAGTTTTGCATCAAATACTGCAAAATCTCCTCTGAAATGGGTCATGTGCACATTTATTTACAAATATAATGTATAAAATAGTTCTTTAGACAAAAAGCAAAGCTTTTCCAGCCCCAGATTCACATGTGTAAAGTGTGAAGCCCAGTGTGAGACTGCACTAAACCAGTGCTTCTCTGGGGTCCCTGAGAGCAGGACTAAGGGTGCGTCCCAATTCTCTGTCTTACCCCTTCGTCTTAGCCCTACCCCTTGATCTACGTCTTCGTCTTACCCCTCGAAACCAAGCTGTAAGGGCTAGGGGTACGAACGTTCCCCTAAGAATTGGGACACCACTCGATTACCGATTGCGTCATCATCCCTTGCCGCTACCTGGCTGCGACGACAGTTGACTCAAACAAACGAAGATGCCGTCCTCTCAGGTCATGATGACGATTGCCTGGGCTCTTTTTATCTTTGCACGCTTGTCTGGGAGCAGACGAAGACATCAGAGAAGAAGATTGTTTCTGAGACGCATTCGACTGCTTGCGGATTCAATCACGGTATGTATGTCATAATATTTACCGGCAGCGGCACCATAGGTAACTTAGCTAACATAAACATTAGCATAAACATAACGTTTTAACAACGTAACAACTGATGTTATCGTCTGATTGCAGACAAATATGCATTTTTATACATGTGGTAATTGTGTGGTGTACTTTGTATTTATGCAGTTGCTAAATCGTACTCGTTTTACTGGAGCAGTGTAAACGTGAGGTTTGAACATTGTTTTTTGTTGTTCCAGGCGGATCGTCCACCTATGTACTGCAGGGTGAATGCAAATGTACCCATCTTGCGCTTGTGGTTCGATGAGGAGGCTGAAGTAACGCAGGACTTTCGCCTAACAAGGACAGCCATGAACAGCTTGCAAAGGCTTCTGGCAAGAGGTCAAGATCATGGCTGGGGAAATCAACTAGAGGTCCTCGTATACACCTATTGGCTAGCACATGGACTCTCTTACCGGGTAGTGTCTAAAGTGTTCAATATCCCCAAGGCAACAGTACATAGAGTGATACACCGGGTGGCACAGAATATATGGAACAATTTAAACAAAGCAATTTCCTTCCCAAAACATTCAATTCAATTCAATTCAATTTATTTTTGTATAGCCCAAAATCACAACAAGAGTTATCTCGGTGGACTTCACAAAATTGTTGATTAATAAAGCAGAAGAAACATTCATAAAACAAAAATACAGAATGTTCAACAACAAAACATGAGGAGCTACAAGCTGTGGGTCAGGGATTTGTAACTTTATCAGGGACCCCTGCATTCCACAATGTTGTAGGGGCAATAGATGGCAGCCACATTCGGATCAAACCACCAGAAAAGCATCGTTTGGACTACCTCAACTACAAAGCCTTTTACTCCATACATATGCAGGCCATATGTGATGCAAATGGACGGTTCCTGGACATCTTCGTGGGTTACCCAGGGTCAGTCCATGACACACGTGTGATGAAGAACAGCTCCTTTTATAGATCTGCACGTTACCCCCCACCAGGATACATTATTCTGGGTGATGGTGGGTACCCCTCCCTCCAGACCCCTATATGCCTCCTCACACCATACAAAGAACCGGTACGTGGATGGGTACAGCAACATTTTAATCACCGCCACTCAAAGGCACGCAGCATAATTGAACGGGCCTTTGGGGTAATGAAGACAAGGTGGAGGTCAACTCTTTTCCGGGCACTGGAAGTCAAGCCTACTTTTGCCCCTCAGGTAATTGCTACCTGTGCATTCTTGCATAATGTGTGCTTGGACAATGGGGACACACTGGATCCTGATGAGGATATTGGCAGGGACGATCTTGACCCCCAGCCTCCCGAGGAACCAGTGGCACTTAATGAGACCTCTGGGAATGCTGTTAGAGACACACTGGCTCCTCAAGTTTCCAGGGATGCGCAGGTCCCATAAAAACATATGTTGAATTGTTTGTTAATATGACAATTGTATATACCCAGTACATTTAATAATTTTGTAGTGTTTTAATGTTCTTTTCCTTGATTTCTATACTGTTGTTTGTATTGTTGTATAGATATTACTGTATTGTGTTCACAGTAGGGTATTGTGGAGGGATTTTTGCAATTGTTAGCAATAAATTTTTTTTTTAAAACATACTGCACATGTGTATTGAGTATTACTGTAGAATGTATGCACATCTACAACAGCCTTTGTACAAGAACATTTATTGCTCAGCTGTAGCAATGAATATATAAACATAAAAAAAATTCAAGTATAACAGGTAACAATAAATATATGTATAAATTCTAAACAGTAACATGTTAATAAAACAAAAACACAAAACTAAAAACTAATTTACATTTTCTCCACCATCTTTTCAAAGAGGTCTAAAAACCTCTGTGTCTTGGCCTCACTTTCCTCGTGACGCCTTTGTTCTTTCAGCGCCTCCTCGGCCAGAAACTCCAAGATGGGGTTGGACCTCCTTTTCGTAGCGCTGGCTGCTGGGGTGCTGGGCTCTGGAGTACTGGGCTCTGGAGTACTGCGTGCTGTGGAGCTGGCCTCTGAAGTGCTGGCTGCTGTATCACAGAGGAAACTGTCAGAGGTGGAGGGCTCCACAATATCCTAAGGGAACAAGGCAAATCAGTTTTACACATTTTCAAGGAGTATGGAGTATGGAGGAGTAATTGTGAATCTGATGTCAGCAGTATTAATGGAAGTACTGAATTCTAAGGTGAATGTTACATTAGCCTCACCAGGAGTAGTGAGACGGTTTCCTCAGCTCCTGGCTCATAGGACGCCACCACCACAGGGGGGTCCATTGCTGGCCTGGCACCCAAAACCTCATGCATGTCTGCATAATATTGCCAGGTAGCAATGGTCACCTCACCCATGTCTGTTCCAGAGCCCGTTTTGGGAGTCCTCAATTCCTGAAACACAAATACACATAAGAAATACAAATGGCTAGTGGATACATGCATCCCTCAATTGGAAATTATGTTAAACTGTACATCACATAGGCTTACCTTGTATTTTTGTTTGAGGTTCTCCCACTTCTTGGAAGCCTGCTGGCCCGTAACCTTTCCCTCCAAACCTGCCTCTTTCACAAATTTCCTGCATCACAACCAACAGTACAAACATTCAGTATTTGAAGCACAACACATACATTTAAACAAATCAGAAAACAGACACAAGAATATAATGAAGTTGTTCTATTTCCCCCCTCTCTCTCACCCTACGGAATATGTTTGCATAGTGTTGTTGATTGACTTCTGATGTATACGTATTCGCACATATTCGTACGTATTCGCACGTATTTGCACGTATTCGTATTCGCGCCCAAGCCAGACGAGCAGCGCGACAAAATTATTTAACAATGAATTAACGAATTACTCACTCCCACTGTTGCTTTGACCCCATTTTTGACATCATGAACCTCTTTTCATTGTCGCTCCGATATTTGATGAGCCGCCGAGTCTCCGCTGGCGTCCCTGAGGGAAAACACACGCTAGGTCAATCACGTAGTAAGCTAGTTTTACCATAATCAAACCGGTCCACCAGTAAAAAAACAATCAAACTGATTTCACCTAAAAAGTACCATGTCAAGGATTATCGGGTACCTCAGCAAAAAACTAGCTTGTTTATACATGAAAGTTCGATGAAAATGATAGCGTCGGCTAAACAGAGCTAAAACCGCAACAGTTCACTAAAAGTAACGTAGCACATAACCGTCATAACTGTAAACCTGCTAAACTGTTAATTGATATTTACAACTGCTGAAAATACTTACATTTATGAGCCTCCTTGGCTGATCGATGTGACGCTGCCATCCTGATCCCGACACCTGCTCGAGCTTGTGGGCGTACCCCTTCGTTTCAAGTGTGGTCGGGAGCTCACTTCGTTTCAAGGGGTACGTAGCCCTTCGTCTTAGCCCTACCCCTTGATCAAATTTAGAATTGGGACACCACTTGGTCTCACGTGAACGCGCAAAACCAAGGGGTAGGGCTAAGATGAAGGGGTAAGACAGAGAATTGGGATGCACCCTAAGGCTTCTGAGCTGCTCTGTCAAATGAATGAAAGAGCAGAGAAAACACATGAGCACAGTCTGACAGTTTGGATGGTGAAACCTGCTTTTGGAGATGATTGATCTGTTTTCTTGTTTGTGTGGAACTGCGTTTTTTTTTTTTTTTTTATTTATTTGTTTTTTTTTTTGGAAAACTGTAACTCTGTTTGGGATTCTGTGTGAGCTGTTTTGCAAATGTTCATTTTCAACAGAGAAATGTGCCAAAGTGATTGAACAAAACTGTAAACCAATCACAGTGAAGTGTGAGCTTTCAGAAGAAGCAGATCATTTCTATTCACTTTAAGAGGTTAAATAAAGTAAAGTGTATATATTACAGCCCAGCCTGTATTGGTCAGCCCCTCCACTCTTTCTTTCTTTCTTTCTTTCTTTCTTTCTTTCTTTTTTCTTTCTTTCTTTCTCTCTCTCCCCTCCTCCTCTCTCTCTCTCTCTCTCTCTCTCTCCCCTCCTCCTCTCTCTCTCTAACTCTCTCTCTCTCTCTCCCCTCCTCCTCTCTCTCTCTAACTCTCTCTCTCTCTCTCCTCTCCTCCTCTCTCTCTTTATCCTCATTGGTCTTCAGCTGCTTTTCTTTCTTTCCACCTGTGAGGCGTGACTGTAAAAGCCTGACTGTGTGTACGTGCCCTTCCCGCTCTCTCCTTCTCTCACTAGGTTAGGGTTAGGTTGCTTTATTCGTATCCATAGGTACTTAAATCAATAAATAAATAGATTACAATTTATTCATTAGTACAATAGCAGCTGGAACGAAGCTCCTTTTAAAACGACTCATTTTAGATGTTGGAACTAAAAGCCTCTGACCAGAGAGAGGCTGCTGAAACTCTGAGTTTAGAGGATGCTGCACGTCTTTTAGAATACTCTGGGGCATCTGCTGTAAGTGTCTTGAGTACAGGGAGTCCAGGCTGCTCTGAGGATGAACAATCACCTTACTTGCCCATTGAACCAACTGATTCACGGAGTTCTTGTTTTTGGGAGAGATGTTCCCAAACCATGAGACCAATGAAAAACTTCAAACTGATTCCATAAAAGTTTTATAGAACAGTGTCATCATGGTTCTTACACAGTAGAAAGACAATTTCCTCAGACAATGAAGGCACTGGTGGTCTCATTTACACACAGAAATACAGCTGTCGTCAAAGCTCAGTTTAGAATCAATGAGTGTTCCAAGATACTTATAGGAGTCTACACACTCAACTGACTGCCCCTTCATTCTGAGGAGCACTCTTCTGAAAGTCAATTATGATATCCTTCGTTTTGGATACATGAAGGTGTAGATATGACTCTTCACACCATTTTACAAAGTTTTCAAACCATGTTGGTTTTCATTTTTCTGGAGCAGGCTCACAATGACAGAATCATCTGCATACTGAGAACACATCCCAGCGGTGATCCTGTTGATGACACCATGTGGTCAGAAAGGACCCTACTGACCCTTACTCTTTGTTTTCTCTGGGTTAAAAAGCCAAGAATCCACCCCACAATATTAGAATCAAGGCTAAAATGTTCTAAAAGCCTTTTGGCAAGAACATGTGGTTGGACTGTGTTGAACGCTGATGAAAAATCAATAAAAATAAGTATTCTATGTGTTCCAGTCGCCTCTAAACGTATAAAGAGTTAATGGAGTAAAGTTACTGTGGCATCCTCTACTCCTCTTTGAGGCCTGTAGACAAACTGCATGGGGTCAAGCACACTCGCAGTTTTACTCAGAAATTCTGACCTTATCAGTTTTTCAAAGTTTTTCATAACCATAAACGTTAGTGCGACAGGCCTAAGGTCATTAAGATTTTTGGGTCTGCTCGTCTTAGGGACTGGAACAAATCACTGAGTCTTTCCAGGGCTGTGGGACTTGCTGCTTTTGCAGAGACAAGTTAAAGATGAAAATACAGCTCAGCTCCTTGGCACACTTTTTAAAAATGTGACCACAGATGTTATTCGGATCTATATTTTTGTTGACCTTTGTTGACCTAAACACATTTTCAACTTGTTTCTGTGAAATCTCACTGTGCCGATCCTCCCTTAGCTTGCCTTTAAGCTCCTGAACTTCATCAGCAAAATCTAAGGTCTCAAAGCAAAAATAAAAACAATTTAACACATTTTCCAATGCTGTATCAGATTTAAAACTCTCTAGGGAAACATGTCTCGAATCAGATGGATTGTTAAGACCAGTTATAGTTTTCATACTTGACCAGAAGGAACCAAGTCTATTCTCTGCCACTTTCCTTTCTAACACCTTTTTTACCCTGCTTGGCCAAACTAATTTCAGATTTTAAAGCTTAGCTAGCATTATACAAAAACACAATTTAACAGATTTATTGACCCAAGGTGGGTTGTTTAGGTACACTTTAATCTGTCTAGAAGGTACAATTCTACTTTAGTGTATGAAAATACTACATCTGTCAGGTCATTCAAGATATTTCCACAGCTGTCTATAAACACATCCCAGTTTGTGTGTTCATAACACTCCTGCAAACATGCAGTGGACTCCTCAGCCCAGTATTTAATTTCTCTAGTCTCTACCTTCTCCCTCTTAAGCACAGTTTTATATGAGAGCATCAAGTGCATGCAGTTATGGTACAATAGTCCTAGTGGATGGAGAGGCAGGGACTTCACGGATCCATAGCAACGGTCAAGCGTTTTTCCTCTTCTCATGGGATAAGTTACATACTGATAAAAGTTCACACGTGACGCTGTTTTACTCCTCCACATGTTCCTCGCTTCCTTCTCTTTTTCCTGTCATGATTCACATAAGGATCTCTTCTTATACACTCTGGTCCTCTTGGAAAATAACCCTGAACATCAATAGTGCTCATCTGTAGCAGTGCGTCTCTGGTGTAGTGAAGCCTCACCTACCATTCCGGGGACATCGCTGATAAGTTCACAGAATGTGACCAAAATCCACAAAGTGACAAGTACAATGAAACGCATATCTATTTAGCTGCATGTGGAGCACATAAAACAAAAGAGGATTTAGCTAAAAACAAGTTTAAAAATCCCAAAACAACACAAACAACCAAACTTTCTCAAACTGCTAGTCGCTGCGTGCACTTGCACCTACAGTGGCATTATTCTGATTCTCTCATTGGCCTTCAGCTGCTCTTCTGTCTGTGAGGCGTGACTATAAAAGTCTGACTGTGTGTTTGTGTGTTTTATCTCAGCGCGCTCCCATCAGGCCTGGACTCATCCTGCTGCCTCGGCCTTATCGTCTCCATCTCCTTCTGCATGTTTGAGTTTATCTTTTACTTTTCTGCACTACACTCATATCACACACAGCCCCTTCACTTCACCACATGCACCGCACTCCACCACTGATACTGACGCACTCACAACCCAATACCTTCTCTTCTGTAAATATTGTTCTTCATTTACTACATTAAATGAAATTAAATTGTGTGGTCTCCCTCTTTGTTTTGGCACTGAGACAGTCAGAACAGTATTAAAATCTAAATCATGATCTGGCTCCAAAATGGTGATATTATTTGTTTTCAAAGGAAACAGAAAACGCACACCAAAGTTCCTGCAAAGGTGCAAATGCAAGGAACAGCAATCCAAAAGCAAAAGAAATCCACAGCACACTCAGATGGCCTTTTATTTTTAAATTACGTTTCGGCAAAGATCCCTCATCAGATCACCTTTCCTGTCCTGGACCACAGTAATTATTTGTTTTGCCATATCCATGAAGCAGAACCCACACACACTCATCTTCTATCTAACACAGTAATCAGAACTCAGCCTTTTATTTACAAAGAGATCACGCACAAAGAGTTTATATGCCCCTGACCACTTCTCTGTCTCAGATTCAAATGGAAACAAATGCATAGATCTAATCTCCACCAATAACCAGGAAATAAACAGTATGAGTCAGGGCCAAAACTCAAGACAAACATGTGAACCAATCGTAACAAAACAGTGAGAGAACAGCAGCAGAGCCACACACATATCTCTGTGACACACTCCTCCATTCAAAAGATTCTACATTTGAACTCAGAAAAATGCAATTTGACAAAACTCATGAATCCAAATACAAACTTGCTGTTTTTTTGGGCTCTTTCATTGGTCAGTGCAGCTCAGAAGCCTTAGTCGTGCTCTCAGTGACCACAGAGAATCACTGGTTTAGTGCAGTCTGCGTTTGGGTTCACACTTTACACACATGAGACTGAAGAGCTGTGGATATGGATCATATTTATCTGTAGATTTGAACAGGACTATATCTTAAACATGTACACAGTAGAGATTTGCAGACTGGACAGTACTTTCAGATAAGATAAGATAAGATAAGATAAGATAAGATAAGATAAGATAAGATAAGATAAGATAAGATAAGATAAGATAATTGTTTATTTGTCCCACAATGGGGAAATTGCAGTGTCACAACGCAAGTTTCAGAAACAGTAGGAAAATAAGAGCATCAAAATCAAGATAAATAATAATAAGTATTTACAGTCAACTAAAAAAAACAACACTGTAAAGCTAAAAGGCACAGGAACGTTGCACAAATCTCTCAATCTTCTTTTCAAGACCAGATTTACGATGACCACCAAAAGTACAATTACATAAATCACATAAAAAGGCCTATAACCAGGAAATACACCAGGACTAACTCAAGTCTAAATTACATCTCTACAAACCCAGGACTAAACCAGGTCTAAACCCAGTGTTGAATAGAATCAAACTAGTGATACCTGAGCGGATCCAAAGAGTCCAAAGTGTCCCAGAGAAAAGTGTGCGTCTGAAGGAAGAGGCTTGTTTGTGTGTTTTTTCTGGAGCGACACAACCTCTGTTGGCTGTAGTCCAGGTGGGCGGGGCTTCACACAGGTGAAGTGAGGTGACTGCTGCTGTCATTTTGGGCTATACAACATTTTAAATAAGATAAGATAATCCTTTATTTGTCCCACAATGGGGAAATTGCAGTAGTTGAAAATGGACTTTTCAACTACTGTTATGAGGACTACTTAGAATATGCAGTATCCTGATAGCCACTACTAGAAATAAAAATGTACTTTAATATGACAGATGAAGAGTGGGGACATATACATACATCTCAATGGAGGAGCACAAAATCTCTTGTTTGAAAAAAAAAATAAATAAAAAAATAAATAAATAAATAAATAAATAAATAAATAAATAAATAAATAAATAAATAAAAATTCTATTGGAAAAATACACTGTTTTTCTGACCCATGTCAAAGGTGACATTGTTCACAGGGAAATGCCTGTAGCTGGAGAGGCTGTGGCTGTCAGATGGTCCATCATGTTCATGTGTTTTGGGACTGTCCTACTGCTCTGAAATAATAACTCACATCTTCATTCAATAATACCTGAACATTTGACTTTAAATCTAAGAGTATAAGATCATCTTCACATTCTAAAATCTGAAAACCATCAATACTAGTGTTTGGATTTCTGTGACATTTTCAATCTTAAAGGATTATTCAAAAGCAAAATCAGTGGAATTCATCACAGACTCATCACTCCTGAGGGAATCACAGCTGGGACCAGGTTCAGAAGGAGGATGTTTCTGGTGGATCCTGAGACACAGAAGAAAACACACTTCAGTCACAGTAAAACACATGGGACTGTTATGACTCAGATTAAAGTCTTCAGGACATTTTACAAAGTGTTCAAGAGGCCTTCACCACAGACGCTTCAGTGCGATGGTTTGAACAAAGAAACACAACATTTCATATTTTACAATAGTATTTTCATTTTATAGAAAAGTTAAAATACTTACTCTTTTTTCTTTTAAAGAACAAACTTTTTCATGTTCCAGGTAGAGGCCTGACAGTGACATGGATGTTTGTTAAACCAATCCACTCTTCAGTGTCTATGTTTAAATGTACACTTAAAATCTAATTATAATTTGATTTCTGGAATCTTGTCACATCCTGCACTGAAGCGACACATGTACACCTGGTGTTTTTGGTCATCAGATTTCTTTAGTTCATGTAAACACACACAACAGTCACATCTAATCATTGGCTCAGACTTACTGTGGACCAGGCTCCTTTTTAAAATCAATAAGTAGTTCAAAAGAGCGTTCACTTCCCAACGCCGCCCTGCTGGTGGTGGGAGGGGCTGCGTCCTCTCTGTGCTCTCTCTGATCCATGCTCAGTCCAGAGTCCTACAGAATGACATCACAGTGTTTAGCCCCGCCCACTGCTCACATGGTTCATCTCATGTAGTTTTGTCAAGTGCCTCCATAAAGATACTTTCACATCAAAATGTAAAGGAGGAGACGCCAAAAGAGCCAAACATGTTAGAAAATAGAAGTGTAGAATGAACTTGGTCTGAAGTGAGATAAAAATCGTATGGAGATGTCGTCCCTGTGGAGATTCTATATGTAATGCAGCTGTCTGTTCAAACACAGACACTATTCCCTGCCCACTTCTCTCATTGGTTAAACTCTGTCAGGCTCTGAGTGAGTGACACATGAATTTACAGTTGTTTTCAATGGTTTTTTGAAACTTGGTTTAGTTTGATGGTTTGGTTCAAACATGTATCTGAACAGGGCCACAGGTCAAATCCTTTGGAACATTTCTCATCAGTTCACACAGTTCTCAGGCTCTTTCTCAGAACACTTGACACAGCTCTCATTCACAAACACACATGATCAGTGAATTCACCTTGTTTTTTCAGTACTACAGGCCTGTTCTCATGTGCTAAAGGACACTGGACTAAACTGTCACTTTCAATATAGAAACTCAGACAGAAAGGCAAAAACATTTGTGAGCACATAAAATCAAAGAGCAAAGGATTTCACACATGAGTCAAACAGGGAGAATGTCCTGAGCAGAGCACAGACTGTGTGAATAGTCCTGCATACAGTATATATCCAGTGAGATGGAAATGTCTTGTCTAATTGTACATAAAGAAAACATGCATTATAAAAGTAGTATTGGTGTATTTACTATTCTTTCAGTTGTCCTCAGTATAGTTTTGCATCAAATACTGCAAAATCTCATCTGAAATGGGTCATGTGCACATTTATTTACAAATATAATGTATAAAATAGTTCTTTAGACAAAAAGCAAAGCTTTTCCAGCCCCAAATTCACATGTGTAAAGTGTGAAGCCCAGTGTGAGACTGCACTAAACCAGTGCTTCTCTGGGGTCCCTGAGAGCAGGACTAAGGCTTCTGAGCTGCCTGTCAAATGAATGAAAGAGCAGAGAAAGCACATGAGCACAGTCTGACAGTCTGAGCGACCTGCCAGGTCAATCAGGCTGACCAAACCTACAGGAAGTAACAACAGCCGACCACACCTACAGGAAGTAACAACAGCTGATATACGACACGTCACCACCAACACCGGTGACAGTTCTGAAGATGGCTCGCAGCTAGCAGCCGAAACATGTCAACAAGGTAAATACACTTTACTGTATTGTCTTAAAAAAGTTAAAGTACATAAGAAGACAAAATGAACATCTTCGGTTTAATAAAAAGAAGAATTGGACAAAAAGGTGTCAAAGCACTTCGCCACTTGGAGAGGCTGGAAAAAGCGCGCGCCCGCTACAACAACCACCTACGTTTCAACCTCTGATGCAGAGATGAGAACATCACGCCAGCAAGTATCAACATCAAGACCCCGATCCCATTCCATAATGCCAAACAAATCATTAATAAGGCCAAGAAAGCACTATTAAAAGAAAGGATTCGCATCACCATCAATAAGCAAGGATGTATCGATCAAGAACTAAGCGACAAAAAGAAGAAATACGGATGGCTATTCCCCATGGAAGAAGAGGCACAGCAGCAGGTTAACAAACACTTACAACAAACATACGAACTGGAATTCGCAATGACCAAGGACCGCCACATTAATAAGTTAAAATCTCTGATAGATAAAAAACAACGTAAAATTGGAATCACACAGACAAAGGCTAAAGATAAATGTGTATGCAATTTAATACAGCGAAAAATCATGGAAACAGAAACAAACGTACTTGCACGAGGACTAAACTTTGCCACCACCCCAAACAAAACCCCGTAGAAGAATACATTTTAGCCACGGCGTTAGCATGTCAAAACATACCGAACCAGGGACAGAAAGCCGAGTTACGCAACAACGTAACAGGGATACTAAAAACAGCTAGATTACCGAGGAGCAATATAACTAAGGAGGAGAGGAAAGCCATTAATCATATAAAAAAAGACAACACAATCACTATTCTACCCGCAGATAAAGGAAGGACAACAGTTATATTAGACACAAAAACATACAAACAGAAAATGGAAGCGCTACTAGCAGACACTGACACATACGAAATCATCAGAAAGAATCTGACAGAAAAGAAATGAGCCCTAAAAGCATTATTCAAACCCCTATTAGAACAAGAAAAAATCACCCGAGAAGCATACAATGACCGTGTCCCAACAGCCAGCATCACCCCTCGCATTTACGAACACAGAAAATTCACAAAAAAGACGCGCCGCTCCGCCCGATAGTCGATAGCTTAGGTTCAGTTACATACAATCTGTCAAAAGCTCTGGTCGAAATAATAAAACCACTCATCGGTCAAACAAAATTCCACTGCAAGAACGCAAAACAATTGGCACAGGACCTAAAAAACATCACAGTAGCACCGGACGAAATATTCATATCACATGACGTCATCTCACTCTTCACCAAAACACCCGTGGATGTCACACTACAAATAGTACAGGAAAAACTCAGAAAGGACAAAACACTCAAAAAACGCACAAATTTAACTGTTGAAGATATTACACAGCTATTACACTTCGTGGCCAAATCTACATACTTCCAATACCATAACATCATTTACAGACAGGAGGGGTTCGCAATGGGAGATCCACTATCCGCGATAATGAGCAGTTTTTTCATGGAGGACTTGGAACAAAAAGCATTCAACACAGCACCCGCACAATGCCGACTAACTTTCTGGAAACGCTATGTAGACGACATCCTGGAAAAAATACAGCAAGGACACACCCAAGAACTCACGGACCATCTCAACACACAGGACAGTACCGGAAACATTCAGTTTACACATGAGGAGGAGAAAGACGGAGCAATATCATTTTTGGACATTAAAATCCACCACATCGCAGACGGCAGCATCAAAATAACAGTATACAGGAAACCCACGCACACCGACCAATATCTGCTCTGGACATCTGAACATCCCACTGCACATAAACTTTCAGTAGTAAGGACACTATTCGATTGGGCCACACTCGTAACAGACCAAACCGACAGGGAAGAGGAGGAGAGCCAAGCATACAAGCACTCAAACAATGTCAATATCCCAACTGGGCCATAAACAAAGGCA
The DNA here is from genome assembly GCA_029959045.1 of Taenioides sp. WSHXM2023. Taxonomy (NCBI): domain Eukaryota; kingdom Metazoa; phylum Chordata; class Actinopteri; order Gobiiformes; family Gobiidae; genus Taenioides; species Taenioides sp. WSHXM2023. The sequence goes on from CM057090.1 coordinate 33,139,234, forward strand.
GACAACAAGTCAACAATAAAACCAACAAACCCCGGCAAAAAACACAACAAACTAATAGAGGGCAGCAGGATCACAGGAACACAGTCACACTACCATACATTAGAGGAATAACTGAACCCATCCAGAGAGCCATGAAAAAACACAACATAAGCACTGTAGTCAAACCACACACAAAACTCCGCCAACAACTAGTACACCCCAAAGATAAAATCCCACAAGAACAAAAATGCAACGCCATCTACGAAATCCAATGCAAATCATGCAATAAATCATACATAGGGGAAACAGGCCGGGCTTTTCACATCCGAAAAAAGGAAAACCAAAAGGAATGTTAAAAGGAAACATCAGGGAGACTCACCAGAACACAAAAAGACACAGAAGAGCAGGAAAAGCTAAAATCCGCCATATCAGACCATTGTAAAAGAAATAACCACATTATGGATTGGGACGGGGCTCGGGTCATTGGATCAGAAAACAACAAGTTCAAACGCTGGATCAGGGAGGACAGTGAAATCAGGAAACGAGGCACGGACAGCAATGATGGAGCGTTCCTCCTTTCACACACCTGGGACACCCTCCTCCAGAGAGCACCAGGCAACCGAAGGCATGGTCAGTCTGAGCGACCTGCCAGGTCAATCAGGCTGACGAAACCTACAGGAAGTAACAACAGCTGAAATACGACACGTCATCACCAACACCGGGGACAGTTCTGAAGATGGCTCGCAGCTAGCAGCCGAAACATGTCAAAAAGGTAAATACACTTTACTATATTGTCTTTAAAAAAGAACCCAAGAAGTTAATGTCCACTGGTAACCGTGGTGACCGTCCATAAATTAAGTAAAAAGGAGAAAAGCCTGTCACCTCACTTTTAGTACAGTTGTAGGCATAAATTAGTTTGTTTAGTGAGTCCTTCCAGTTATTCTTTTGTTTCTCAGTGTTTTAACATCTGAATCAAAGTCTGATTGAATCGCTCGAAATGTCCATTCCCCTGGGGGTGATATGGAGTTGTCCTAGAATCAGCAACCCCACAATACTCCTTCAGTTGGGCAAAGAGCTGATTCTCAAATTCACCACCTTGATCATGGTGCCACCTCAGTGGCAACCCAAACTTTAAAGCATAGTCATTAAAGATTTTGTCTGCAGTGGTTTTACCAGACTTGGACGTGGTGGCATAAGCCAGGGTAAATGTGTAAAATGGTCAACAATAACAAGAATGTATTTGTAACCCTCTTTAAATTTGTCTAAGTGTAAGAAGCCAACCGAGACCAGTTCCAAAGGCTGAGTCGTGACTATGTTAGTGAGCGGGGCTCTCATCTCACGACTTGGCCTTTTGGATTTAAGGCACACACTTTTTCTCATGATATTTCATTTTGCATGAAGGGCCAGTAAAAACGGTCTTGTGCCAAAGAAATAGTCCTTTCTACACCATGGTGGCCCATCTCATCATGCAGTTCCTCTAACACCGTTGGCCTGTGCTTTTCAGGGAGTACTAGTTTTGTTCTGTTTGTGGTTTTTCTGTACAAAACACCCCTGTCATTATACTGTGACTTGTCCCGCTCTCTCAAGAGACACAGAACCTGTGGTCTAAGCTGTTTGAGTTCTGAACCTGAAGGTTTTGTCTCTGTTAGTTTGTATCTCATGATCTGTGCAATAATAAGATCAGTCTCTTGGTCTCGTTTGATCTATCAGCAGTGAGTGGAGCTATGGACATGCTTATTGACACAGTGGCACACTTGGCTGAGATACCCATAGACCAGGCTACATTAGACTCACTCTGATGGTCCACTTCCTGCATGGCTGCACTTGCAGCATCATATGACATCTCTTTTAAGCATTCCTCCGTATAAGTCTCCATGTCTAAGGGCATTCTAGATAAATTATCTGCATCTACGTTCTCTCTACCTGGAACTTAAAATGGAACTTAAAATTGGAAATCTGCAGTTCTGCAACCGATCTGCAGCCTGTTGCATTCAACTTAGTGGTTGACAGTATATAAGTAAGCGGGTTATTGTCACTATACACTGTAAAGAAGGGCGCATAGTACAAGTATTTACGAAACTTGTCTGTGATTGCCCATTTGAGAGCTAAGAATTCCATCTTGCCTGACTGTAAGTTATAGCTTTTCTCGGCTGTGGTGAGCTTTCTTGACCCATAAGCTATCACACGGAATTTGCCATTTTACCTTTGATACAAGACAGCGCCTAATCCCTGGTTAGAGTCATCTGTATGTGGGATAAATGGTTGTGTGAAGTCAGGAAAACCTAAAACAGGAGACTGTACTAAACAGTCAATCAGCTGCTCTAACACTGACTGATGTACATCACTCCACTGAATAGGTGTACTGGAGGGGACACTGTTTTTTTCACTGTCCATTTTTTTCTTGTGTTCTGAGTCTTTGAGCTTAAAGGAGCTTTATAAGCAGATTATACAAAGGACCAGCAATACAAGAAAAACCTTTGATGTATTGTCTATAGTAGCTTAGCAGTCCTAGTATTGCTCTAAGCTCACCTCCATTATCTGGCTGCTTGTTTTTCAGAGCTCTCACAGCAGCTGTATCTGCCGGGTCCATTCTGCTTCTCTCAGCAGAAACAATCCTGACAGGGTACCTCACTTCTGGTTTGAAGAGGCAACATGGTCATTAAAGGTCCTGCTGAATACAAGAATGTCATTGAGATAGGGCACACGTATTTTGTCCTGCAGTCCTTCTAGGCATTGCTCTATACACCTCTGAAACGCAGCTGGCGCATTCATGAGGCCAAATGGAATCCTAATAATTCATAAAGGTCCCAGGGGGTCACAAACACGGTCAGGTGTCTACTCTCTTTGGACATGAACCCCTGGTGACATGCCTTACCCTGGTCCAGCAAAGAGAAGCTGGTGTTACCCCCCAGGCTGTCCATCACGTCCTGTACCCGGGGGATGGGGTGTCGATCTGAATATGTTTTATGGTTCAGTTCTCTGTATCTTTCTTTAAAAAATAAAAGATGTGTAAAAAAAAATACAAAAAGGTCCTGTTTAGGAGTTTTTTCAACAGAAATGTGAGAAACTAACTCAAAAACTTTTGTCCAATGGAAAGTATCCGTTCAATTGGTATGCTTGTCTCCAGAGATATTATTTCTTTGCCCAGAATGTTCCACAGTATGGCATTAAATTAATTTTTATCTCTATGGAGACAATCAGGTGACAGATCAGATCTGTGGAGAGATGAACCTACTCACTGTAAAATTAATGTGGCCAATAAAAACACCTGTAACTGAATAATAATGCAAGATACATTTAAAGCCACTGAGGAACATTCCAGTCAATACTATTTCTATGGAGTTAACCCCACTCCAGAGAAGTTACATAGTTAATCTTTAAAGACAAATAAACACATTAGCAATCAGACTGAGACAACTAATGTGGATTTATCTGTGTAATAGCCGGAATAGCAACTTTAGCGGTCTAAGAGAACAGAGTCGAGCTGAGCAGATTTCCAGTGCAGACCCAAAGTGCGTTTATTCCACCATCACAAGAAAAACTGAAAAATATTTACAAAAGACAAAGTTAAAAACAAGAATGGTGGTAACCTGCATGCACACACAGCACCTCTACCTGGACAAAGGTGAGGCTGGCTCCTTTTATAGGCCACCGCCCTTAATTGGGTGAGCTCATTTCAAAATACAGGTAAGTACAGGTAAGTGATCTCAATGTTTAAAAGTTAGCTGTATCAAAAACAGTGCTTACAATTATTCAATTAAATCTGAGTACAAAAAGATGCATCTCTTTATTAATTTAGCAGTGTTTTAATAATATAAAAATACTAAATAGAAAGAGCTCAAATATTTGTGCATGTGTTTCTGTCATTAATATCACCTGTTTACTAGCACCAGGCCTATGTAAAGGACTAGCTACATTACAATCTAACAATCCTGGATAATTTAATCTTAATTCAATGAGATCACATGTTCACGGGGCTGAGTGTAGAGCAGCACAGAGACATTCAGATACTAAAATGACACAGGACTATTGATACATAAGCGCAGTGTGCTGTCTTTCCTTCTTACACAGACTACAGGAGACGAGTAAGAGGAAGTAGACTTTTCCACCCACCCCTGTGCTATCAAGTCCTGTAAGCAGTCCTTCACCTGCTTGTACAGTGGCTTTGACACAGAGAGTTATGTTCTAGAAACTGGTTCTGTGTCTTTTAACAAAATGTCCATCTGCAGGTTTGTCACACACCCTATGTCATCATGTGTTGTTGAAAATGAAGCTGACTCTTCTCTTAACATTTAGTATATAACATAGTCTTTCTTTTACCTTTAGGTATGAGGGGCCGTTCAAGACATTATTCATTCTGGCCCTCTCACATACATATATTCTCCTCTCACATACATATATTCTCCTCTCACATACATATATTCTCCTCTCACATACATATATTCTCCTCTCACATACATACATTCTCCTCTCACATACATATATTCTCCTCTTACATACATATATTCTCCCTCTCACATACATATATTCTCCTCTCACATACATATATTCTCCTCTCACATACATATATTCTCCTTTCACATACATATATTCTCCTCTCACATACATATATTCTCCTTTCACATACATATATTCTCCTCTCACATACATATATTCTCCTCTCACATACATATATTCTCCCCCCCCCCCCCCCCCCCCCCCCCAGGTCCCTCCCTGAAGTATGTATGTATATGTGAGAGGAGAATATATGTATGTGAGAGGGAGAATATATGTATGTGAGAGGAGAATATATGTATGTGAGAGGAGAATATATGTATGTGAGAGGAGAATATATGTATGTGAGAGGAGAATATATGTATGTGAGAGGGCCAGAATGAATAATGTCTTGAATGGCCCCTCACAGACAACTATCTTAAGAACAGATCCTGTTTTTACTGAAACTAAAGTCTCACAAAACTCTAGTCCATCAGGCCACTGTGGGTTTTCACAGGGTTCAAGTATCAGTGTGACATCTTCTCTGAATGTCTTAGCCTGCACCCTACACTCAATAAAAAGTGAACTATGGCTGGGTACAGTAACTCTCTCATTTGTAGTTTTTACATTGTACTCATGTGTTTGTTCCACACTCACTGCTTTAATGAAAGTAGGAGCTTTGTTTTTCCTGAGTTGTGGAAAAGTTTAACTGCCCTCAGAAGTTTGTCCTTTTCCCCTGGGTCAGTCCTACCCTTCAGACTATCTATAACTATGAGACCAAGTGCCCGATAACAATAAATCCAATAATTGGACATCGCTGCTGGTTAGCCTTAAGCAAGTTTGAATGAGACTTCGAGCCATCCTACATATGGCATATCTGTGCCATTGGCTGCCTCAAGCTGTAGGGGCACATTTGGATCAATAATCTCATTCACATTTTTCAGTGGTACCTCAGGTAAGTTAGTCTCTTTCCAAACCTCATCTACAGTACAAACCTGTGAGCCAGAGTACCAAAGTGCTTCAGCCTTTTTGTTTCCTAAAAAGCACATGTTGTCTGGTCTCTCAAAGCCCCCCCTTTCGAATATTACCACAGTAGGGCTTACAATTGGGTTTGTTCATAGGCCAGTGCTCCCCTTGACGCTCTTTGGAACAGTAAAAGGAACTTTTATACACTGAGCAGCATTTTAAAGTCTCACTTTTAGTAGCACAACCTATATACTGGGACCTGTTGGTCTCTGTGGTCACACCACATCCCACTGGAGTGACCCTTCCTAGTTTAAAGTACTACCCCTGGCCTGTCTTGCTGGCCTCTGTGCTTTACAGCCTGCCCTAAAATACTCACCACTCCCACATCTAAAACAGTGCTGACAGAACTCTTTCCCTGTCTGAATGCAAGAATAGCACCTGGGTGGTGGGTCGGGCATATGATACCGCTGAGGGGAGAAGCGCTACTGAAACTGGTCTGTCCCTCTTGCTGGTCCCGGGCCTGGTGAAGGGTGACATGGCCGAAGAACTGCCCTGCACTGCGCTGAGGGTAGAAGGTTCTGGCAGGTGTTGCTCCTGGTACGGTGGGTGCGGCTCCTGGTACGGGGGGCGTTGCTCCTCATATGATGGGCGTGGCGGGAAGTTTGGCGCTGGGTAATGGTCCTCAGGTCTTCCTCCGACGGGTGCTGCAGCTGTAGACTTGTGCATGGTCTCTATGATCTGGGACACCTCAGCTCTCAAGTCCTTTAAAAGCACCATCTCAGAGCGCATTTCCTTAATCTCAGACAGAGATTTTTGGACTGTCTTCTTCTCGGCAGGGGCTGGAGTGTCACTGGGCTGAATTGTGTTAACTGTAGTTGCTCGCTGGGGAACAGCATGTTTCTTTTTCTCTTGTCATTCCTTTTCATTTGCACATCCTATATTCACTTTTTCCAAAACTACTTCATCAAATATGGTTGCCTGGAGGAGATAGGGCTGCATGTCACTCTTGATATTGTTACTCTGCAAACCAGTGTGCATGAATCTCTAAACTCTGAATCAAGGGTAGATCACACTTCAGACCTGACTCAGCTTCCTGGGATGCAAGGATCCTTCGCAGAGCAGAGAGGGTGAAGTAACCTTTACCTCCAAAAAAGCTCCTCAACTTCAGTCCTGGTGTGATGGCACAAATCACTGCATCAATGATCTAATCTTCTTGGTAGCCTTTACCAAGTCCGCTTTCAATCTGCCTGGCCAAACTAGAAAATGTGAGCTTGTCTTTTGTCCAGGCTCACCTATTTGGCCTGCTATCTTAAAGTCTTTGGGCCACATGCGTTATCTGGGGGCCGTGTGACTGAGCTCCTCACCCTAAGGGAGCATCCAGCGACTCTGCGGAGGAAACTCATTTTGGCTGCTTGTATCCATGAGATATTAACAAAATAATATGAATTAATAATTTTTTAACAATATTTTTAAATTTTAAATTTTCAACCCACTTTTTAAAATCTGTCACACTGTCGCCTCATCACCAAATCACCAATGCATGCACGCACGATCGTATGGGATACTATATGTTTACAGTGTATAGGTTGCTTGTAAGTTTACTTACAAGCATGAATAAATTAATGAATAAATTAATAAATCAGACACAGATGATGGACAAGAGAGCAATAGTGGACCTCAGTCTGCCGTACATCTCCACCTAAAAGCCACGGGCCACTCCTTTGAGGATAGTGAGGTACAGATCTTAGCCAGAGAAAAGAACCGCTTTGAGAGGAGGAGTTAAAGAGGCTATTTTTGTCAAGAAAGAGAATCCTTCCTTGAACAGAAATGGAGGTCTCAGACATCATCTGTCTCCCATTTATAACTCTATTCTCAAACCTAAATCAAAACAAGAAAACAAGAAAATAATAGGGCTAGTGTAACAGAGTTAAAAATGCACTAATTACTATTTCCTGGTTGTATTTTATGTTTGAATATAATTTATATGTGAATTTTATCATTTTGACATTTTATTTTGAAAACCGGAAGTGCGCGCTGCTCCCACATGTTTTATTTTGGTAGTTCAACTTCCCCTCTCAGTAGCACGTTGGAGACTGCAGAGGGTAAGTTCTGTCTGGGTTGAAAAGAATATATTTTACAAAAACAACATACCTTTAGGATAAATGCAAGAACACATGTTGATAAGATAACGTTTTCACATGTAATGGATGTATTGTGGTGCGCTAATTTTGAGTTTTGTACATTTTATTTAGATTGTAAAGTTCACTTGATATTGTAACATTGTACTGAATGCCGCGAACATGAGCGGCCATCTCACGGTGCTGTTCTCATTCTTACAGGGAGCCAGTGCCTGATATGTGTGAAGACATATTAATAGAGTATTTATATGTCTGTCACAGGTATGTTACATTTTATTCTATTTCTGTAAAGGTTATAAATTGTGCATTTGTCTCTCTGAATTATCACTCCACTGCAATCAAGTTAAATTTAAAATTGTTTTATTGTTTATACATGATTTATATAATTGAGAGTCACATGAGTTGTAAACCCTGTGTAACATGGTAATAACATGGCCAGTATGTATTTGTAAGCTCCCCCTCTGAGTAGCACGTTGGAGACTGCAGAGGGGAGCCAGTGCTTGATATGTGTGAAGACATATTAATAGAGTATTTATATGTCTGTCACAGGAGTAAAGCTGACTGACTCCATACTGTGTCCTGTCTTTCGTATACGGCCTAGCGAAGAGTTCCGCAGCCGTTACTAAAGCAAAGGGTGGGAGTGGTGTAGTAGTTTAAAACATTCACAAAAATACGTCTGAAACCAGTCAGCAATTACTTTTTTGATTAGTTGACTAATCAATTATTTATATTGTACATTGAGATTTTTTAAAATACATTTTTAATCAAGTAAAGGTATATATGATATAGGATAGACCAGAAAGTGTTTTTTAAAAATTTTTTATTTAATATTGCTGCTGTCTTTTTGCCGTGTGTTTTAGCCCAGATAATTACAATTATTGAAGTACAGTTAACAATAAATTTAATAGTCGAATTGTCACAACGATTATTCAGATTACTGTTTCACCCCTAATTCTTATACAGTTAGTGCCTACTGTGGTTGTTTCCATGGGCAAGACACTTCACCCACCTTTTCTAAATATGATGTGTGAGTGCATTATTTGGTGCTGGGTGGAGCCTACCCTTGGGCACCAAAGGGAGTTATTTTTAGTATTTTTCTGCAATGTCTACTATTGCATTTTGCTTCTCCGAACTGTCAGTTGGAAACCACTGAAAACAACCATTGCCCTTCGTGGCTGTGGATTCTGGCACTTGTGCTGGAGGATTAGTCTCTACAGTGGTGCCATCTCACACTGGCAAATCCATAATCGATACCAGGGCGGCCATTTGCGACACCTTTAATAAGTTTCTGTCAGCAGCGTGATTATTAGCCCGCGCCCAATCATTCAGGGTCCATCTAGAGTTCCTACTTAGTACAGAGAAGCTGATTAAGACAGGAAATAGTCTCATGTGAGTGTGTGTTAGCCCTTTTTAATATCACAGATGGAGATGCGATGATATAGGAGCCTGTCTGGAGAGCAGGGTGAGGAGTTTCCCACAGTGTCTTATGTAAGGCAGACTAATATTGTCGGTATATTCAGACTTCTTGTAATGAATTTTCTTTTTAAATTTACAAACGTGTGGATGAAGAAAAAAGCCTAGAATTATTTATTTATTTATTTATTTATTTATTTATTTATTTATTTTAAGTGACCTTCATTGTGGTCTGAATGCAAAGATGCAGGAAGAATACTTTGAAAATGTATTTAGTTACAGAATTCTGAATACCTGCATTCAAATGTATTCTGATACATGGGCCAATCAGAATACTGTATTCTGAATCACACCTGCACTCAACGCAAGAGCAATATTTTCTGTTTCTCTCTGATTCAGTGCCATTTTAAGCCCATATTACATGATCAAATACCATAATGTATTCCTTTGATTTTAGAACAGTAACTGTATTCTGAATACTAAATGAAAGAGTAACTGTACCAGGATATAGTTATTCAAAATTAGTATTCAGAATAAGTATTCTCGGTACATGTATTCATTTACTTCCCAACACTGTGCAGTAATAGCCATACAGTAAAATGAATAATTAGCTATGGATAATAATTGGTGCTAGTATCAGTGTGGTATTGGCATCATTTCCCAATATAGCCTATTTTTTCTATTTTGTTTATAATAGAAACTGAAGAGCAATGAATTTAATGATGTGGCCATGTTTACACAATCATCAGAAAAAGTACAACAAATTGTATTATATTTAAGAAAATATATTTTGTAATAAGTTTTAAAGAAAAAAGTTAATTTGAGAACTTAAGTACAACTTTAAATTTGGGCCTTGTCATAAATAAAAAAAAGACAGATATTGGCTGAATACAACAGCAACAAATATTGAAAATCTAAATCTATCTTGGTTGGGAAAAATAATCTATATTAGATGATCCCTAGTTATAGCAGTAACATGAACAATAACAGATTTGTGACACTGACGTAGCTTGACATTAGCCACATGGATTTTCATTTTTGGTTATCACAATAATACCCACTGCCACTTATGTCAGCTGTTTTCACGTATACAGTATACATGAATTTTAACAGAACTTTAGATCTTAATTTCAGATCTAAAGTTAAAGTGTGTGTGATAGAAGTGTATATATGTTTTTATTACAAAGACTGCTGTAATTGAGGTTTATCTCCGGCCTATATGCAATGTAAGATGATTTTCTGTGGACTTTTGCATCCCTGTTTGTGGAATGTAAACGAACACTGTATGTCTGAATAAATAAGTGATTTGACAGTGAACACCATGCAGGACTATGCTGATAAGTATTCTATGCTTGACTTGGTAATATTTCTGCGATCTGTGTCATTTAGATGAAATCAGGCTGCTCACTGGTGGTCTCCACTTCAATTTCATGCAAATGTGCACATCCTGCTCTGCTCAGTGGGATCAGAGATAGAGCAGGCTGTCAGATGGATAGGCTGTATGCACTGACAAAACTAGATATAAAGATTCATACACCTTCATGGGACATGTTGTAATCTTACAGTGCATAACTAAATAAGAGCATTTGTTTTTTTAAGGTGAGACACTACTAACAGGCACATCTAATTTATTTACTCTCTGAAACATAAGCTTTCATATACAAACAGCATTGTCCAATCCACACCAGGTGTTTTGTTCTGTTTTTTTATTTCATTTAATCAACTTGCATCCATAGATTTATACAGAATTTAGTAAATTAATCTAAAATTTTTTCCTTCTACATGGGCATAAAGATCAGCCCCTACAGCCACCAAAATGTATCTTAATCTTAACAAGATTTTGACAGAGTACAGGATTAGTCGATGTCTTATTCTAAAGCTGATTTATTGAAGTTTTAATTGCAAAAAATTTGAATGTTTAATTTCAGTTAGATGTAAATACCAAATAAGAAATCCAAAATCCTATGAGTAAATTTGTTTGTATCTGTCAACTAAATGAAGCAAGCAATTTAAATGTATTTTTACACATGAAATGCATTTAAAGGGGAACATTACATGATTTATGACATAAAGGATGAAGCAAATGCAAGCGATTTATAAGAGTGTATACTAGTAGAGGTAAAATACAATTCAGATTTTTTTGCTACTTTACATTTTATCAACTAAACTCATTGATTCTTCTTCTTCAAATATCACAGGTAAATCGTTGCCCACGGTTACCACTGTTCTGAATTTATTAGTACTACGCATCACAGTCCCCATGGTAACGGTCTGTCAGCCAGTTCTAGAACACACTTTGGTAAGTGTGTTGCAGCCAGTTCAACAGCTCACTTTTAACATACCTTCAGTCGAGAAAGCCACACTTTTTTTGCTCTAGGAATACATTTAGTTTCAACTTTATTTTACACAATTGTAGTATACTTTTAGCTGTAAAGAGATGGCATTACACGGAGATATTAACGGTAAGTCAACACAGACATATGTTTTAAACAGACAGTATGGCAAAATGGTGGTCAAGTGCAAGTGCAAGTACAATTTTGAGATCATTTTAGAAAATATATTTTGTTTTAAAACAAAATAGGTGTAAAATGTTAAATCTGCACAAGTTTACCTCCAGTTTGACATACATTTAAGAGCATAAAAGGTAATATTCATCCTTGTCATGGCGGATGAAGGATTTTTGTGCAACTTTTCCCCTTTTTTCCCCTTTTAAAGGCTTGCAATGTTATTCTGTATTGTCTTATTTCTTAGGTAGTATTAATATGTGGTGTAGACTTGCAAATCAGGTTTAATAAGAGGTGTATACTGTAATTTGATAAAAAAAAATACAGTCTTGTAAATAAGGACTTGAAACTCAAAGCATGGATTTGGAACTTGACTTGCACTTGCCTTTCTTTGGTTATGCTGATGATCTGACATATTTCTTTTCTCTTTGTATTCAGACATAATCGTGGGTCAGGAGATTCGTGGAAACACTGCCACCTACTCTGTGCTGAGGTATCTGGGTAAAGGCTCTTTTGGATATGTGGTCGAGTGCCAAAACATGGAGACCAAAGAGCGGGTGGCTGTTAAAATGATGAAGAATCGTTCGGCCATCAAAGAGGCTGAATATGAAGTAAGTTGAAGTCATTTGTCATGATTTTGTCTAAGTCCAGATGAACACAGAACATGTCTAAATGCATGTTATCTTCTGCAGGTGGCCATGCTAAACATCATCAGGAAGCTGGACTGTGAACGGTATAACATGGTCCAGTTCAAAGAATGCTTCAACCACTTGGGCCTTCCCTGTCTGGTGTTTGAGATGTTGGACATCAGTCTGTGGGATTACCTCATAGACTGCAGGCACTCGCTCACTCCATGTGAACTACGAGCTATAGCCCAACAGGTATGTGGAATTATTCTGTTTACACTATGAGATACGATATATGTAACATAGAAAAGGCTTCCAACGGCACATTTCTATGGCCTTAAGTGATATGGCAAGTTTTGTTTTAATAACTTTTTGTACACATAAAAATATTCTCATTGCCTTTGTCTCTGCAGCTCCTGGTGACCTTTGACGGCCTGAAGGGTCTTGGTGTGATCCATTCAGACCTTAAGCCTGATAACATCATGTTGACCAACATGAATCTGCAGCCTTATGAAGTCAAACTCATTGACTTTGGTTTAGCCATTCTCACCTCAAAGGTGCGCCATGGGCTATATAAGCAGCCTGATGGATACAGGTAAGTTCAATGCATCCAATATTCAGTAATTTTTATTTGCACTGGTGACTTCAGCATTCTCATGTGCTTTCACAGGGCTCCAGAGGTGCATGTGGGTCACATATTTGATGAGGCCATTGATATGTGGGGCCTGGGCTGTACTTTGGCCTTCTTCTATCTTGGACAACACCTTTTCCCTAGCTCCAATTATCATTCGGTAAGATAGTACTTCCCTCTCACTTGTACTGCAGCCCCCTTTGGACTATCCGCTAATGTTATGTCACTGCACAGGTGAAGATGATGGTGGAACTGCTGGGAATGCCTCCTGACTACGTGCTTGAGTATGGCGCATACTCAAACTGTTACTTTAAGCAGGAGGATGATGAGGACACACTGGAGCCAACATGGAGACTCCTGACGCCTGAGGAATACACATGGGTCACCCAGCAAAACCCCGGACAGGCCTCTACAATCCAGACACAGCTGCACATCATTGACAATATGGCTGATGTGAGTGCTTCAAAAGTTTTCCATAAATAACCAATACATGATACCAAAAACTAGTGCTAAAGAAAGACACATTAGTTAAATAAACTAACAATAGAAAATTTGACCCTTACCATTGTTTGATTTCAGATGTTCCCAGTAGATGACCCAGAGGAGTATGAGGATCACTTGGAGTTTGTGGACTTCCTCAAAGGGCTGCTGAATGTCAACCCCCTTCTCAGATTGACCCCAAAACAGGCTTTGGAGCACTCCTTCATCACCATGTCCCACCTATATGAGGACAGTGACTAGTACGTGTCTGTTTCATAGCCTTAACACATCCTGGTTTATGTGTGATTTCTTGGAATTGTGCTAAATGACCTGTGGAGGCCAAAGTACCTTAATAATAATGTTGTTGTAACTGTCATTAATTCATTTTTTTGTTGAATTTTCAGTGCAATGATGTCCAAAACTGTGATGAAGCAGAGTATAATTGTCAAAGGAGGACGACCAACAGCATCTCCAGGAGAAGCCCAGCACAAAAGTTCCAGCAGGTTTTCCTTGCTCCCTCCCCCTGAATCACTTTTTTGTCTTTCAGCCAAACCGTTGGAACCATTAACCCAGAGCTCTAAGTTATTAGAACTTGAAAGTTTCACCAGCCCTAAAGAAAGAGGTGCCAGTTATAACCCTGGCACCCACAAACCTGCAGGGGAGACATATGTCCCTCTGCACATATTTTGGCCTTTACAAGAGGAACTTGTAATCAGTTCCCCCCAACAAATTAGAAAAATATCTGAGAAAACAGAGATAACAGTCCGTGCACTTGGTTCGTTAGGTAGAGACTCATGTTTGCAAGAGATTTCTAGTGGGGAAATTGTAAACAGTTCCCCTATCAATAAAATTCCTGTTTCTGAGGTAGAGAACCCAAAACACATGAAAGGCAAAAGATCGGGTGGGTCACATAGTCTAACCATTGACAGCCCTATTTTAAATGGTATAAGATCGCAGGTGTGTAGCCATGCCTCCAGGCCTTTGGGTGAAGTTAGAGATGTACTAGTGCATTCTAGTGAGGAAACTGTAACCAGTTTCTCAGACTGTCAGGTGTTTGAGGTGGGTCAGGAGATTCATGGAAACACTGCCACCTACTCTGTGCTGAGGCATCTAGGTGAAGGCTTTTTTGGATTTGTTGTTGAGTGCCAAAACATCAAGACCAAAGAGCGGGTGGCTATTAAAATGATGAAGAATCCTTCTGCTTTCAAAGAGGCTGAGGACGAAGTAAGAAACTCTTTTCCCTTTTCATGATTTTGTCTAAATTCAGATAAACATAGAACATGTCTAAATGCGTGTTGCCTTCTGCAGGTGGCCATGCTAAATATCATCGGGGAGCTGGACTGTGAACGCTGTAACATGGTCCAGTTCAAAGAGCTCTTTTACTATTCGGGCTTCCCCTGTCTGGTTTTTGAGATGTTGGACATCAGTCTGTGGGACTACCTCATAGACTACAGGTGCTCACTCGCTCTATGTGAACTACGGGCCATAGCCCAGCAGGTATGTGGAGTTAATCTGTTTGAATTGTTAAATATCACAGTAGCAACAGTAAGTATTTGGTTAGCTTGTGTAGTTTGGTAATATGGTTAAATGGTTAGAATAAAAGTTCAGTTGACTGGCACATCAAATAAACTTCTTCATTGACTTCCTTGTTTCCGCAGCTCCTGGTGGCCTTTGACGGCCTGAAGGGTCTTGGTGTGATCCATTCAGACCTTAAGCCTGATAACATCATGTTGACCAACATGAATCTGCAGCCTTATGAAGTCAAACTCATTGACTTTGGTTTAGCCATTCTCACCTCAAAGGTGCGCCATGGGCTATATAAGCAGCCTGATGGATACAGGTAAGTTCAATGCACCCAATATTCAGTAATTTTTATTTGCACTGGTGACTTCAGCATTCTCATGTGCTTTCCCAGGGCTCCAGAGGTGCATGTGGGTCACATATTTGATGAGGCCATTGATATGTGGGGCCTGGGCTGTACTTTGGCCTTCCTCTATCTTGGACAACACCTTTTCCCTAGCTCCAATTATCAGTCGGTAAGATAGTACTTCCCTCTCACTTGTACTGCAGCCCCCTTTGGACTATCCGCTAATGTTATGTCACTGCACAGGTGAAGATGATGGTGGAACTGCTGGGAATGCCTCCTGACTACCTGCTTGAGTATGGCGCATACTCAAACTGTTACTTTAAGCAGGAGGATGATGAGGACACACTGGAGCCAACATGGAGACTCCTGACGCCTGAGGAATACACACGGGTCACTGGACAAGACCCAGGACAGGCCACTACACTCCAGAGACAGCTGCAGACCATGGACGATTTGGTCAATGTGAGTGCTTCAAAGGTTTTGAAAAACTAACCAACAGACAAAATCAAAAACTAGTGCAAACATTTTTATGTATTTATTTAGTTTATTTATGAGACAGGGACAGTGCACAATATACATTAACCATAACAGGAGAGATGCACTGTGCCAGGTTGTAGCACTAGAGCTAATTTCCACCTGTAGTCCCTGGTGCATGTTTTTTAGTTTAGTTCATGTTTGGAAGTTGCATCAACATCAGCATTAATAACAAGCTAAACTGTGCAGGACTAATACACATTGGTTAAATAAACTAAGAAAAGAAAATCTGACGCCATCCCTTATTGTTGTTTGATTTCAGATGTTCTCAGGAGATGACCCAGAGGAGTATGAGGACCACTTGGAGTTTGTGGACTTCCTCAAAGGGCTGCTGAATGTCAACCCCCTTCTCAGGTTGACCCCAAAACAGGCTTTGGAGCACTCCTTCATCACCATGTCCCACCTATATGAGGATAGTGACTAGTACGTGTCTGTTTCATAGCCTGCTTTATGTGGGGTTTCTTGTACTTATGCTAGATAGCATGTGAACTAACGAATAAGATATTGGTGTTGTTGTAATAGACATACATTTATTTATTGTTTCCCTTTCAGTGCGATGATGTCCAAACACGTGATGAAGCAGAGTGTGAGGGCCGGTGAGTTTGGCAACCAAGGACGACCAACATTATCACTAAAAGGTTCCACGGCAGTAAGCTCATTTTCATGGGTCTCTCCCCCGGGGTCACTTATAATGGAAAGAGGTGCAAGTCAAAACCCCAGAAGTCATGTGTCCCTCCATACATAGATCAGCCTTCAGAAGAGGAAATTGTATCCAGTTCATCCAAAGGAAGTAGAAACAGATCAGTGAAATCAGTGACTTCTGGACATACCTCTGGTTCATTATGTGTGTAGAATCCCTCTGTTGTCCAGGTAGAACCCATGGGAAAAGGAGAAATTCAATTTGTGAACTGGACAAAAGTTTAATTGGTCAAATACGTTTCGCAGCTCATCCAAGCTGCTTCTTAAGTTTTGGTCAGATGGCGGACACTGTCTTATATCTGCCTGAAGGGAGGAGCTAACTACAATGAAATTACTCTGAGACTACCACACCTATTTGTTTACAGTTTCTGGTAGTTTCTGGTAGTTAGCTAGTTATTGAATATGCAGTGAGTGTGGGGTCATATTAGCATAACCATTCAGGGCCATAATGGATGTTTTCACACCTCTGGACCTGACCTGGTTAGCCCTATTGTTTTCTTTGTTTGTTTTGATTTAGGTTTGAGGATAGAGTTATAAATGGGAGACAGATGATGTCTGAGACCTCCATTTCTGTTCAAGGAAGGATTCTCTTTCTTGACAAAAATAGCCTCTTTAACTCCTCCTCTCAAACCAGTTCTTTTCTCTGGCTAAGATCTGTACCTCACTATCCTCAAAGGAGTGCCCCATTGCTTTTAGGTGGAGATGTACGACAGACTGAGGTCCTTTTAGGTGGAGATGTACGGCAGACTGAGGTCCACTATGGCTCTCTCGTCTGTGTTGGTACATCCTCTTGTGAAGTGGCTGTTTTGTTTCTCCAGTGTAGCGCTCACTGCAGTCTTCACTACACTGAATGGAGTAGACCACATTGCTTTGTTTGTGGCTCGGTGTTTTGTTCTTTGGGTGGACCAGTTTCTGTCTTAAAGTGTTTGTGGGTTTGTCTTAAAGTGTTTGTGGGTTTGAAATAGACTGGAATTACTATTTCAAACCCACAAACACTTTAAGACAGAAACTGGTCCACCCAAAAGACAAAACACCAAGCCACAAACAAAGCAATGCGGTCTACTCCAGTCAGTCTAGTGAAGACTGCAGTGAGCGCTACATTGGAGAAACAAAACAGTCACTTCACAAGAGAATGTACCAACATAGATGAGAGAGCCACAGTGGACCTCAGTCTGCCGTACATCTCCACCTAAAAGGACCTCAGTCTGTCGTACATCTCCGCCTAAAAGCCATGGGGCACTCCTTTGAGAATAGTGAGGTACAGATTTGAGCCAGAGAAAAGAACTGGTTTGAGAGGGGAGTTAAAGATGCTGTTTTTGTCAAGAAAGAGAACCCTTCCTTGAACAGAAATGGAGGTCTCAAACATCATCTGTCTCCCATTTATAACTCTATCCTCAAACCTAAAGCCCTGAATGGTTATGCTAATAAGACCCCACATTCACTGCATACTCAATAGGCCTAGCTAACTAACAGAAACTGCAAACAAATAGGTGTGGTAGTCTCAGAGTAATTTCATTGTAATTAGCTCCTCCCTTCAGGAAGATATAAGACAGTGTCCACCGGCGTCTGACCAAAACTGAAGAAGCAGCTTGGATGAGCTACTAGACCACATGTGTAAGTCTCTGACTTACACATGTGGTCTAGTAGAGAAGTACCTAATTTAGAGGATATAAGCAGGATGGGGACTGGCGAGGTCTTTTGGGCATGTCCCCCTGCAGAAGGAGAACCCGAATAAAACCTGGAGGGACTATTGTCTGGGGTGAGGGAAGTCTGGGAGTCCCAGCTTACACTTGTGTCCCCGCAACATGGCCCCAGAAGCGTAAGAAATCTGATGGATTTTAAGTGGCCCAAGCCAAGGAGGGGAGACAATTCCTCTGTTGGTTAGTAGTCTATACTCAAGGTTTAGACTGCGTCTTGTGTAGTCTATACTCAAGGTTTAGACTGCTTCTTGTGTAGTCTATACTCAAGGTTTAGACTACACAAGAAGCAAAAGGGATCTACGTAAACTAGAGCACAAGAATCACATGTCAGTATACAGGTGGAGTTGGGGGGAGGGGGGTTACTAATGTTTTTTCTGAGTTTCTTTTGCAGAGTGAGGTGGTGAAATGGTGTGAAATATCATCTCGGAGTAGATCCCCTGCTCCCCCACATCAAGAGGATACCGAGCCCGCCTAATGACATGTGCAAAAATGGTACTAAATCATGGCCTCGAATTATAATTTCATTCCCATGCTTTAGCAGTTTGTTACCACGTTTACCAATTTGTCTATTTAGGCTGCGATCTCATGCTCGCTGCCTGCTTATGACTGGCACAATGACATTTGGGTAAACAAGACCCCAAGAACAACCAATCATGTCTGCTTACATACAGCATATGCAAGCAGACATGGTTAATATGCAAAGGAGGGAGAATCTGTGGTTGTCAGCTCTGCCTGTGTTACAAGGCACTAATGTGAACACAACAACAAGGTCCACGTTTGTACAACACATTAATTAATTAATTAATTAATCATTGCATTCACATAGCGCCTTTCATGACACCCAAAGTGCTTTACAGTTCATTATTCATTCACTCCACACTCAGTGGTGGTAAGCTACTACTGTAACCACAGCTGCCCTGGGGCAGACTGACAGAAGCAAGGCTGCCAATCTGCACCATTGGCCCCTCTGACCACCACCAACACTTACGCACACTCCACTTTCTTACTAGGCAATGTAGGTGAAGTGTCTTGCCTAAGGACAAAAGGAGAAATTTAATTTGTCAACTGGACAGAGTTTATTTGGTCGAATACGTTTCGCAGCTCATCCAAGCTGCTTCCTCAGTTCTGGTCAGATGCTGGTGGACACTGCTTTATATCTGCCTGAAGGGAGGAGCTAATTACAATGAAATTACTCTGAGACAACACATGTTTGTTAACAGTTTCTGTTAGTTAGGTGGGTCTATTCAATATGGAGTGTTTACAGTTTCTGTTAGTTAGGTGTGTCTATTCAATATGGAGTGTTTACAGTTTCTGTTAGTTAGGTGTGTCTATTCAATATGGAGTGTTTACAGTTTCTGTTAGTTAGGTGGGTCTATTCAATATGGAGTGGGAGTGGGGGAGTAGTTAGCATATCCATTCAGGGCCATGATGGGTGTTTTTCACACCTCTGGACATGTCCTGGCTAGTCCCATTGTTTTCTCTGTTTGTTTTGATTTAGGTTTGAGGATAGAGTTATAGATGGGAGACAAATGATGTCTGAGACCTCTATTTCTGTTCAAGGAAGGATTCTCTTTCTTGACAAAAATAGCCTCTTTACACAACAAAAACTGTCGTTGTGCCTAAGGACACAACGACAGTTTTTGCCACTGGCGCCCCCCTGTGGCACCAGGAATTTCCAGCGGTCTCCCATCCAAGTACTAACCAGGCCCAGCCTTGCTTAGCTTCTGCGATCTAACAAGAGTAAGCTTTGACAAGGCAGTATGGTCATTGTGGGTTCGCCACAGTTTGATCTGTTTTCAGTCTTGGGCCATTGTAACAATCTGTATCGTTACTTGAACAGTGCAGGTTTTTCTGGGATCCAGGATAAAAGCACATTTGAAACATGAAGACAAAGTCCCAACTGATTTTCATTCAGATGAGTGATGCATTGAGACTTGTGCATTCACTGTGAGGTAGATCTTGGCTAGCTGCTTGTGTCAATTGCCAAGCAGTTTACCCTTTCTCCACCTCATAGTGAAGTCATATCTATAAAATGTGGCATGCATCTGAGACTTTTTGTGCTCTTCCCCTGGAGCTGATCTGAACAGTGGTGGTTGTTGCATTTGTGCCCGTAGACATTTAGACTAGAGGGTTGATGATAGTTACAATTATCTTACCAAGATAACATGCGTTAGAGGAGAGAGCACACCATGTTTTCAGAGAAGGGCCAAGAGCTAAAGGACGTGTTGAAGACAGGAACAAGCAGAATTCAGGATCTACATTTTATTTCCGTGGCCCTAAAGATCAGAGTGTAGACTCATCTGGATAACGTAGGGCAGGTGTTATTCATTTTTGGATTACTTTCTTTGGATGAAAACAAGAGCCTAAACCAAGAACTGGAGCAAGGTGAACTGCACGCTAACTTGGAGAATACTGTTGAGTGTTGATATTATATCCGTCAGATGCACCCACCACACTGAATTCAGGCTATTCTCGGTGTCTTGTTTACCTGAATGTCATTGTGCCAGCCATAAGCAGATGCCTGTGCGACCTTATTTTTTTTTTTTTAATGGTCTGCGTAAAATAGCTCACTAAGTGCTTTACACTTATTGAAATGAGGTGCGTCAGGCTTCAGTGGGCCCCTACACAACTCATGAAATGTCAGTTTAGCCAATGTGGAAGGTTTATAGCACATAATCCTTCATTTCTTAATTTGCAGGAACGAATTGGCTAAAACATGGGAATTAACTGTTAACGCGTGGGGACAAAATAATAATTCAAGGCCACGATTTAGTACCCCCTTCCAGGACAGGTTTCAAAATAAAATGTCAAAATGATCAAATTCACATATAAATTATAATGAAACATAAAATACAAACAGGGAATAGTAATAAGTGCATTTTTAACTCTGTTAGATGTGTCTTAACCATTTCTTTTTATAGAGCCGTGCTCGTCCCACAAACTTGCGTGCTTCAGTTAAGGCCCTGAGCCCATCTCCGGCGATGTTGTTTGGAAATTATATTTTGTTGTAGCGGCACGGTGGCTGAGTGGCAACACTCATGCCTCACAGCAAGAAGGTTACGGGTTCGATCCCGGGTCACCCGGGCCTTTCTGTGTGGAGTTTGCATGTTTCCTCCCCGTGTCTGGATGGGTTTCCTCCGGGTACTCCGGTTTCCCCCCATCAACCAAAAACATGCAACACCCCTATGAACAGTTTACAATCAAGGACCGTCAAGGAATTCCTCCCTCCTGTGGGCTCACCACCTGCAGAGGGGTTCATAGGGGTCTGGGTCTGGTGCACAGAGTAATGGGCAGCGTGCTGTCCCCGCAACCCAGCCGGATTAAGCGGGAGAAAATGGATGGAAGGTAAAAATTGGTACCCAGTTGATCACTCTGCTAAATTTAAATGTTTTGTTTTTAATTATCATTTGTGTGCCTTTTTGTCATTTTGCTTAACATGCATATATGACCCACCATTTAAAATAATCCTTAGAGGAGACTTTACATGAGTAAATCATTAAATAAATGAATAAAATACTACAGTATGGTGTTATTCCTGTGTAATCCAGCAATATTTGATAAAGCTGGTTTTTTTCCACCAGTCTACTAATCCATTGGCCCTGATTTTACAGCACAAGTTCTGTCAGACACTTCCCTGTTTATTTTCTGATTTTACACTGGCATCGCACTGTGAATCCCATCGCATTCTCAAGGACACAGATCAATGCAGATGTGAGATAATTGACTCAAAGCGTGGGAAAAAGGGCCTAATCATTTCTTGGTGGAGAAGGTATTACAAATGAGTAATTATTATCGGGTTATTTTTAACGGTGAGAACTGAAGTGGATATTAATGATGTAATGCAGCATTCACACTGTAGTCTTAATTCAATAATGATTTACAGAAATACACAGCCAGAGCCATTTCTTTTTTAAGCAAACATCTCCCTGACTTAAGAAGAGGATAAAGGACAATAAGAAATAAAAAGAGAATACTGAAATACATAGCTTTTTTTTTTTTTTTTTTTTATTTCTCCACATCCATATTTCTTTTCGCCCATGCCATCCTCCCTGAGTCATCTGCCAATCACATTTATCTCAGTTTAGCCTTTTCCCATCTTGACCAGACTATTTTTAGGTTACACTGCTGTAGAATGAAAAACGGCACCACAATTTTCAAATTTGTAAAAAAAAAAAAAAGAAATAATTGCTTTGATAAACTATCACTAATATCACTAATCAAGTTATATTTGGTGTGGAATTATAGTACTATCTTGATCCAAAGCACAACACACACACATATGCACGCACATGCACAAACACTGCTATTCTCCCACTCAAGAGAGTATCTTAATTTTGTAATTTACTCATTCCTATCCTCCTCTTCTTTATTTTAACTCATAAGAACCAAAAGAAGGTGGTTCCTCTAGTCTGAAATGCAGATATGAAGTCCCATCCCATCTAACCATCTACTCTTTGCACCATCTGCATTCATAAAGGTGATC
Organism: Taenioides sp. WSHXM2023; assembly: GCA_029959045.1. NCBI lineage: Eukaryota > Metazoa > Chordata > Actinopteri > Gobiiformes > Gobiidae > Taenioides > Taenioides sp. WSHXM2023. Next base: position 33,161,727 of record CM057090.1, read on the forward strand.
CTGCCTTCTGCTAATATACATTTAAGATCTATTATTTGTTGTTGTGGTGCATGGTCCTTGCTGTAAAACAATTGTTTGACTGTAATTTTGAGACAAAAATAATCATTAGTTGCAGCCTTACTTAGCAGTTCAATTGCTATGTCTCCCTTTTGACCTTGACAGACATTAAAGGTCACAATTTTCTCCACTTCTCTACCCAACTCCTGATTGAGAATAGTACTGAGCAGGTAATGCTTTATAAGGACACTCCAGCACAGTCCTCACTGAACCAACCAACCAGCTTTAAGGACAAATAAATGAACTGCAAATGAACTGAACGATGTATTTATCTAAGAAGTACTTCCACTCACAAAAAGAACTCAGCATGTGACAGAGAGCTGAGTGACACGCGTCTTCACAAAGCGGCTGCCACCTACATCTGAACAGTCAACAAAAAGCACGAGATTGGCAGATAAAATTGGAGTGAATTCAGACCATCATAACACGTCGTCATTCAATCTAATATGGGCTATATAGCAGTTTTTTTTTTTCCATGTCTGCTATAAACTCTTTTGCTTTACCTGTTTAAGAAATATGCCCTTTTCTCTGCAATTTCAACATCCTTCAGATTTCCCTTCCCAGCCATCTCAATCTCTTGCTTTTGAGAGAGCGTGATAAAAGGAGATGTGAGTTCATCAGTCGGTCTTGTTTTAAGGAAAGTAAAAGAAAAACTTATATACTGTTGGTGCTTGACAGTCCCAACAGGTATTTAAAACTTCGGGTGAAATAGAAGACGGAAATGATCAAGGTCTGAAAAGCCAGAAAACTCTACTGGAGTTGGGCTGCAAGAATTGTCTCAAAAATCAACTGAATGATTCAACTTGAGTTTGAATTTTGCACTGTAAAATTCTGTCTCTTCACTGACTCTTTGGTGGTCTCCAAGTTTTTAGTTTTTATGACTTTGTTATAAATGCCCTCAAACAAAAGGGTAACATTTCTATCAAGACACTAGTCTCTTCCACCTTCAACCAGGAGTTAGGCCTATTGCTTAGTGAGATTTTGTACAATGCTGTTCAACTGCTCTGCGCCATATACTGCTGGTGTGACAGATTTCAAACTACATACTTGTAGGCCAATTAGGTTCATTAGGTCTTCACATTTTGATCATTTTTGAGATTCTGACTAAAAGAATACCCAAATGAATTAAAAGGCCCATATTATGTTATTTTCTGATCTATATAATATTGTATCCTCATCAAAAACATACCTGGAGTTGTATATGTTTCATTCACACATGTTTACCACATAAATCCTGCATATTTAGGCTGAGTTCTTCTCTCAGACTGAAAACACTCTGTTCCACCTTGTGATATTATATGGTAATACACATAGTGCTCCACTGTATTTTAAGAGCACAAGGAATCATTTGGATGATTTCAGCAATGGTTTCTGTTAACATGAAAACTGCCGTTCCATGACATCACAAGGTGGAACGGAGCATTTTGAGCTTGGGAGATGTAGGCAGACTAATAATAAAGAGACTCAAACATGTGTGAACAAAACTAAACACAACTCCAGGTATGTTTTGGAGGAGGTAACAACATTATAACTTGTCTTAAAGCACAACAGTCAACTTTATGTAATATAGGACCTTTAACTGGTATACCGTAGGTCTGCCGTTTGTTTGAACAATTACAGAGCCTGTCCACTGGGATTTCTGGCTGGGAACACATTTGGTGAATTCAATAGAAATTTGCACTGAACTCTGTGGGTAAACCATTCAGAGGTCCATATAGACTTTTGTGGTTCTTGATCCAAAGGTCTGAAAAATTGTGACGATTTTAGTGTGTGTGTGTTTGTTTCTTTCTTTTATTTTTAATTCTTAGCTATTGTGCATTCTCTCCAAAGCTGAGTGACTTCCATTCTTGAGTTACAAAAGTCCAGAAGTTCATTTTTCCATTAATCTTAGAAGAGACAGAGCAAACATGAGAAATGCAAAGACTTGGCCTGTGTAGCACACAGCCCCAGCACTTTGTGACTGGTATTCTGTGTGTTCCCAGGTGTGCCATTTGAACTGCGCCTTATTGTCCTTTTGCTCAGGATCTCACAAGAATCAATTACCCTTTAGGTTGTCACACCTATGTACCCTCCACTCTTTTAATCAGCTGTACAAACTTTACACAGGAAGCTACAATTTATTGCAGTCATATTTAAATTTACTGTTACTCTGTAGCCCAGTCATTTGTTTGCCTTGTGCTAGTTACTATTACAATGTCTAAAAACATCTTATGTTGTTGTGTCCTTCGGCAAGACACTTGCTTAGTATAAATGCGGCATGCGGTGTGTGAGTGTCGGTGGTGGTCAGAGGGGCAGCCTTGCTTCCGTCAGTTTGCCACAGGGCAGGTGTGGATACAATAGTAGCTTACCACCATCGAGAGTGGAGTGGATGAATACAGCAAGACTAAATGCTCTGAGTATCTTGAAAGGTGCTACATAAATCCAATGGTTAATTCATTCATATAATTAATGCTAATCTGCAATAGGTTATCAAGCGTATGTTTCTGTACTATATTATGAACTACAGTGCTGCACCTTTAAACTCATCAGAAACAATACAGACCTTTGAGTCAATATATTTACACAAAACTATGTGGCTAACTTACAATTAGATGCTGTGACAGTTTCATAAAGTCACAATTGTCATTCCAGAGGACACAAACTGTTTACTCTCTGGTGGATCGGAAATGTGTGATGCCAATTTGCACATCTGCTCAACACAATTTGGGCAGTTATACAAACACAAATCTCCACAGAGATCCTTTTCCATTTAGCCGCTTCTCCTGTCGCACTCATCACCACGACAACACCAAACAAACTCAAATGAAATTGCACGTAAGGCATATTAAGTTGTGTTATCTCATACTGTTGACTGAGTGAGGAGGAAAGGGGGGCCACAGCAAAGAAAGCGATAAAACAGAAAGACAAAACTAAAATTAAAGCCGCGCGCGGCTATGGTGGCCCTCGCCCCGGTTCGCAGGCCCCCCCCGCGCAGCCGCCGGGGACCCACGACCGCTCCGGCTCGCCACTCGCTCTTCCCGACAGCCGCCCAGGCCGCCAGCTCGTCCGCCCGAAAAATGATATTACGAACCTTTAAATATGCACCTTTAAATATACTGTAGGAGTCATTGCGCCCCTGCTGGTGAACCATAAAAAATGTCACATGTCCAAAATATGTTTTTCTTGTAATCGTTCATAGAATGTCATCCCCAAATTTGCACAGATCCTCCATCAATAATTTACATTATGCACCTTTAAATGGTTTTGAGGGAGTCCGTGCGCCCCTACTGGCCAACCGTGAAAAATACCCCATGTCTGTAATATATTTATTTGCTTGGAATCATGCATAGAATTTATTCCCTGAGTTTGGTCCAGATCCGATAATATTGACGTTTTTTGTCTATGCTAGGGGGCGCTATAGTGTTAAATTTTCATATACTTTATAGTGTATTATATTCAGGCTGAGATCACACATTAGTGATTAAAATTTCAGCACGATAGGACAAAGCATGTGCTTGTAATAATTTTTAAACTATTTTTTTGGGGAGTCCTTGCGCCCCTACTGGCCAACCGTGAAAATGGCCCCATGTTCGTAATACATTTATTTGTTTGTAATCATGCATAGAATTTATTCCCCGAATTTCGTCCAAATCTGATAATACTAACGTTTTTTGTCTATGCTAGGGGGCGCTATAGTGTTCATTTTTCATAAACTTTATAGTGTTTTATAATGAGGTCGAAATCAAACATCAGTGATTCAAATTTCAGTGCTATAGGACAAAGCATGTGTGTGTAATAGATTTTAAACTATTTTTTTTGGGAGTATTTGCGCCCCTGCTGGCCAACCGTGAAAATTGCCCCATGTCTGTAATACATTTATTTGCTTGTAATCATTCATAGTATTTAATCCCTGAATTTGGTCCAGATCCGATAATGTATTTGTTTTATGTCTATGCTAGGGGGCGCTATAGTGTTCACTTTTATTATATTTCATATTTCATTACATTTGGGCCGGGGTCATGCAGTTGTGATTTGAGTTTGAGCTCTCTAGGCCAATGCCTGTGGCCGTGAGAGGTCGTCAAAAAAACAGGAAATGAAGGCGTTATTCGCCGGCGTGCTACGGGCAAACCGTAAAGAGTTAAGAAAAAACAATGGCGCAAACCGTAAAGAGTTAAGAAAAAACAATGGACACTTTTGTGAACCCATGTCTGTAGATGTGACATGTCAAATCTGAGCTCATTTGGACTAAACACGAGGGAGTTCATTCTTTTTTCACACACCCAAGTCAAAACGGCACCGTAATTTTGATCCAATATGGCCGACTTCCTGTACGTCATAGGGCAGTGTTATGAATGACTTTTTTGTTTGTCTCCCTGAGCTCTATCACTGTTCCGAATTTCGTCAGCCTACGCCAAAATATGCTTTTCAGATGCCCATTCATTTGAAATTTTGCATTTTTCAAGGGGGCGCTGTGGAGTGGGGTCACTTTGGGCATTGTCGCGATGCCCATTTTATCAAATTTTTCACCGGACCGGTCGATCTGATACCCCCATGTGGGACTTTTCGTCAACGTTCAGGGGGTCAAAAATGCAATCATTTTGTCGGAAAATAATAATAATAATAATAATAAAAAGAAACCGAGCAAGAACAATACCCCTCGCCACTGACTTTGTCACTGGCGAGGGCCAATGATACAAAGTCATTCAATCATTGTAACATATAAAACACTCTTTTTTAAAACCATATTTTGCATATCAGTTTCTCCTCAAATATATGGATTTCAGAATGATGAAAAATTAGGACTGTTGCCATAGCAAGTAACAATTTAAAACTAAATAAGTATGATATCTTTTGAATGTGAAAAGTCCTCAAAATGTTGCATACTAGTATAACAGGAAGCTGACACCTACTATGAACACCTGTTGTATGGTGTTCATAGTACATAGCTTCTTTGGTTCCATTTTTATATATTGGTGTTTAAAAAAAAAAAAATCTGAGGGGGGAGCACAAATCAGCTTAACTGTTGTAGTTCCAGCTAAATCACTTCATTATGGTTCAATTGTGTTCAAATATAGCACAGATTCAAGTCTAATAAAACCTCAAACAGAGCAGAGCCTACAGTTAGTATCAATACCCAAGTTGTTTAGTGTAGTCCTTGCAAATAAATCAGAATTGTTAAGAGACATTTCTCCTTCACCTCTGAAACTATTGGTGAAGAAGAGAAGAAGAAGAAGAGCTGGAGAGACTGAAGTGGCAGATAGTTCTACTGCTACACTGGAGATGGAGCAAAGTCGTGCTGAAATGAACAAATAACTCACACTTCCTGTTTATATTTTTGACAGTTGTGTAACTTGTTAAAACGTTCTCTCACCCGCACCTCAAAATTGCCTCTAACGGTGTTGTCAAATAAATTCTTGGCTTATTGTTTCAGTATGTTAACAATAAAAGCCTATTACTAATCTTAATTGTTAACTAATCACCCTTTACTGACACGTGAGGCAGGAGTTAGAATGCCTTACATCCTGCTCAGACCTTACTGAATGCCATTCTTTTGCCTAACTACAATCAGCACATGTTCAGCCTCTACACACAAGAGAATAGCAAGTGTATCATTAGTGAGTGAAGATTCATTTACATTTTAAATTGATCATACAGACAATAAATTACCACTAAACACACAAACACAGAGCACATCACAGTAAACAAAGTCATTTAGTCACTGCTAATGTGCTCCGTTTGATGCCTAGTGGGTTAGATCTAGTTCTCTTTCTCTAGGGACCTCACTGTTTTGCATTGGCGTTCATCAAGCACTTGTTATTTGGGTATAAAAATGATATTTCAGCTTTCCTGCTCTTCCATGATATTCACAGTCTGTGTTTTGACAAACTGGAAGCAAACCAGATCTCTATTTTTAAGTTGTTGTTTTGAAATTTGGCAGACGGACTGCGCACAGCGTTTGCAGGTTTATTTTAGAATTAGATGTCAGTCACAATGATTGGCTCTTGGACACATATGCGCTACTTCAACACTGGAACATTTTCTGAACAGCTTGGAGTTCAGTTAGCAGAACGTACTAAAGCTAAGTACAAACGAAGAGTTAGAATGTAAACCCTTTTGTATTGCACTGAACAATTATACAAAAAGTAAATTAGTAGCTTCATCTTATTTTTCTAAATGGCAATAGAATAGAGAAAAAAATGCCTTGGTGGACATTAGTCAGTAGGAGGACTGACTATACCTTACAACATCAATCTCTTGAGACAGATCATTTAAATTATAAAATGATTTATTAGTCAAATCTGCAACTTAGATCTAGTAGCCACAACAAAACACTGTACCATGTAACATATTAAAGTGCAAGTTCATTATTATGATCCCTTTCCAACTTGTAGCACACATCTTTGACAGTCTTGAATGTTTTGTTTTACAGCATTTTTAAATAAATCTATGGAAAAATGATTTGATTATTGTAAGCTTTTTACTTCTTGTTGGTTTGCTATAAAGAAAGTAATCTAATAGTTTACAAAAACCTCATGAAAAGGTTAGTGAAGCTCACGTTACAAAAATAAATGTTAGTACACAGTTTAAGATAAAATTTTCAGTAAGTGTTTCTGAAAACACTTACTGAAAATTCAAAGCATCTGTGCATTTAGCGTTCACATACAGGCCACTATCTGCACTTGCATATATATTAATGCCATTCACATTTAAAAATATACAGTACATTTACTAGTACACGAACATTGAAAAAGAAGCACACATCACATAGAAAATGATATGGCAATATGAGACAAAGATGAGATCATCATTACAGCTATTTGCACAGTTGTTGGTTTTCAAACCTGGGAGCTACAGTACGAGTGACACAGAGACCTGCATAGAGAGGCCAAAGGAAAGCATGATGGGAAAATCCTCTCTATTGTCCACAGTTTCGAAGCAGAGAACACGTGCCACTGCCCTTTAGTGTACTCGGTCACAAAAAGAACTGAAGCAGCAACAGTCTTATTTCAGTTACAACAGTGTTTATCACTGGCTATAAGCACACTCAAATTTGATTATTATCTGATTTATGGACCTTCCGGGTTATTTAAATTACATGCAAACTGTTAAATCTGATGTGATGTGAGAGATATCAGATTACTCAGCACAGCAGGATCTTAAAAACTAAACTCAGAAAACAAAAAAGTTCCAAAAGTGCTCAGTGTGTGAGGCAGGTAGCCACAAACACAGCCAACCACTCCACTGCCATCAATTGTCAAAAGGAACTGACAAATGATGTTTCTTCTTATTTTTTATTGTTAGTTTTGTTTTCAGAAATCAGAAAACTCCGAGGTAGGCTGCTGCTTTATGTGCAACTGAACGGTGTTTGGAAATTCATACAGCACTCTAAGAGACTGTTCCCACTGGCGAATCGCGGTAGCTGTCAATCAATAAATAGCACTTCCTTTGTGTCACTCGCCCTCTGACCTGTGCACTTCCTGGGTCTCCCCGGTGCACTTCCGCATCCTTATTTATTTATTTAGTTTATTTATGAGACAGGGACAGTACACAACCTACATTAACCTTAACAGAAGAGATGCAATGTGCCAGATTGTAGCACCTGTAGTCCCTGGTGCATGTTTTTTGCATGTTTTTTAGATTTTCCGCTCTTCAGGTAATATCCTCGCTCTTTAGTTGACTTCAGTAACTTTGGTCCTAACAAGGTTGTTCCATTTAGTGCCGTGGCCTGTTACCAGTACCACTGTTAAAGCCTGGCAATGCACGTTCCTGTGAGGCGATAGTGGTATGTCGGAGCTACAGACCTTCGTTGCCAGTTTAGCTCTAGGATTAGACGTAATTTCATTTTTATTTCTAGATGTGACTCCTGGGAGCTGCGGTGTGGGTGCTGGAGCTGTCGCCTTGCCCTTCTTTTTGTACATGTGTGATTCAGATGGGCCTGACCTGTGAATCCTAATGTTAACTTCCTCCCCAAATTGTTATTTCATGGACTTTGAGCTGAACTAATGAAATACACAGAACTATTTATGCACATGTCCTCTCAACTAATTATTATTTAAAAATGGAACCTTGCCTCTACGTTATCAACATCGAACCTGTGTGACCTTTTAGTTCTTTTCTGGGCTATGCTCAGTGGCGTTGCTTGGTTATAATTTAGCTACTCTATTTAATTTTCTTGACCATCAACACTCGTCTTAGCACAAGCAAATTTTGCTCATAGCATTAACGTGATTTTAGTGCCTTAAAAACGTGAAAAACAGAGCTAGTTCATTTGAAAGAGTTTGCAGTGGTCCAAAGTTACTCCTCACTTACCTTATGCATTCAGAACAACCTAATTATTCACAGCCATGAGTTTATAAGCACTTTTCACAACTTTCAGAGATCAGAGCGGAGTTTTGCCGTTGAGGTAAGGCTAACAACTAGCATGCAAACACATGCTCCCTGATTCTTGGACAAAAACGGTACACAGAGGACTTAGACTGACCTTAATAGCTGCTTAAATAATATATCTGTAAGACACATTTCACTTAAATACATGGCAGTAATTGAAGTATTTATTAAAGGTACCATAGTGTGAATGATTCTAGACTCTCATTCATCTGAACAGAAACTAGGATGAAGATGTGTCCCTGGATCAGGCTTCATTGTGTTGGTGTTGGGTCTGGTGGTGTTGGGGCTTCTTCTCCACAGTATTCCATTGGTTTGAGAAGATGTGTTTTCAATTTTGTACAACATAGGACCCTTAAAACCTAAGAACCTTAAAAACATTAACGTGATTTTTTTAAGACATAAACAATACAGTCTTTTAATCGGTGCAGTGACTGTCATTGTGTCCTTTGGCAAGACACTTCACCCACATTTCTTAGTTATGAATGTGTTGTGTGTGAGCAATCAAATAAGTGACACCACTAAACTGTTAATCTGAGGTGAGAGGAATGAGATTTTGATTCTAAATGAAAAGTAATCAAAGAGTCACTGAAAATAAACAAATCTGATTGGGCGATCATGTTTGGCTCTGGCTCGTGACCATATGGTAAATGGTAACAGCCCTCAGTGTACACAGACACTGGGGGCGAGGCGGGTTAAGCCAAACAGTGGATCTGAACGCTCTACCAATTATGTTTACGTCAAGAGCGGGATTTGAACTGCCAACCTTTGGCACCAGATGAGCTACTGCCGCAACGACCACAGACCGTATAAAGAAGTGGACTGAGTGAGTGTGACGTCACCCGTAGTGTTCGGCTCTGGTTAAATGAAGCTCACCGAGGCTAGCAGTTATAGGAACGAATTTGGACTTGAGTTCCATATTGGGAATTAGCACGTGGTTCATGGACAACATAGCGAAATAAAAACACCAGTAGCCTGACAGCAGCAGTTATAGAGCGAGGGGCTACAGTTTTTCAATACAGAATGAACTGGATGTGCTCTCCGGTCTTCTCCAAATCCTCGTCTCCTCCTCCATGAGCTGGTGCTGTGTGAGGGTGAGGCTGAGGGTGAGGCTGAGGGCATGAGCAGAGCCAGGCACAGAGCCAGGATCATGTGAGGAGCACAAACAAGAGGAACCTTCAGAGGAGCAGGCACAGCGGCTCATCTCAGAGCATGTGAGATCATGAAACTTAATCTACCATCTACGGCGCTGAGGATCTCCTCTGCTCTGTCTCCACTGTCTCCTCTGTCTCCACTGTCTCCTCTGTTTCCTCTGTCTCCTCTGTCTCCTCTGTCTCCACTGTCTCCACTGTCTCCTCTGTCTCCTCTGTCTCCTCTGTCTCCACTGTCTCCTCTGTCTCCTCTGTCTCCTCTGTCTCCACTGTCTCCTCTGTCTCCACTGTCTCCTCTGTCTCCACTGTCTCCACTGTCTCCTCTGTCTCCACTGTCTCCACTGTCTCCTCTGTCTTCTCTGTTTCCTCTGTCTCCTCTGTCTGCAGGGGATGGGCTACAAATCCAGATTCACTTAGAAGAATGTTTAAAAAATACAATTAGAATCACTTTTTAAAAAGCTTTAAAAAAATTTGACAGAAAATCTTTATCTTTTCATCATTGTCTCACTTCAGAAATATAATATCTTAAGTTTTGAAAATTTTAGAAAATTTACACTAGCCTGCTCAGTATATAAGGTCTTAAATGGACTCGCTCCAGCACCTTTGGGTGAGTTCATTATGTCCAAATTCAGTACTAGTGGTAGGGTAACGCCTGTAAGATGTCTGTAACACCTTACAGACGCACAACATTCAGTCAGCAGGTGTTTTCAGTCAAGGGAACAGAAATCTGGAACAACATCCAGCTGCAATAAGAGACTCGACCACATTCAGAACATTTAAAACCATCTGAAACGACGGCTTAAGAGAAATCACATCTGTCATCACTAATGTTCTGCTTCTGTGTAAATGTCAATGTTGTATGTCAGGATTGTGTCTTATTGTGCAGCTTCTATCATGTTTGTCCTATGAATTGTCATTGACAGTTTGTCTATTGTGTGAAGTTGTCTTATGTTGTTTCTATCTCTCTGACCTGCCAGGGACTACAGATGTAAAGTACCTTCGGGCTAATTCTGGTGTATTTACAAGTATATGTTCATGAATATGCATTGTCCCTTTTAAATAAAAAAAAAATAAAATAAATAAGAATAAGAAATTTTTCCCATGCATTTGAACAGAATGTGTCTTCCCCCACTATGGATATATTATAATTTGTGATTAATCGCGAGTTAACTATGACATTCATGAGATTAATCAAGATTAAATATTTTAATTGATTGATAGCACTAGTCAAAGCCATATATTATATAGACTCATGACACATAGAGTGAAGCTTTCAAGCCTTTACTGTAAGCCTATATTGATGACTATAGCTTACAGGTAATGAAAACCCAAAATTCAGTGTGTTCGAAAATTACAGAAGATCAATAAAATTAATAGAATAATAATAATAATAATAATAATAATAATAATAATAATAATAATAATAAAAAAGGCTATTTAAACAGAAATCTGAGGTATGCTCATTTCAATCACCCTGTGGCACTGCTCAGGTGTAATGGAAGCCCAGGTTGCTTTGATAGTTTGTATGTATTTCTCAAAACGTTGCATAGAATCAACCAGGTCAAATGTTTTTCTGAATGGAGAGGAGCTTAACCTTGTTACAGAGTTTAAATACCTTGGAGTAGTTCTGGATCCAACATTTTCTTTTAAAAGTCATATAAAAAAAAGTAGCACAGGTAGTCAAATTTAATCTCCAAAATTTCCGCCATATTCGAAATAACTTAACACTGCAAGCAGCTAAAATGTATTTCTACTCCATGATCATCTCACATATTGATTACTGTCTCACTACATGGTCACTCGCATGCCCCACATCTCTGAAAATCATAGAGAGCCTCTACAAAAAAGCTTTAAAAACATTGGACAAAAAACCATTGTCACATCACCACTGCCATGTTCTATACAAATATAAATTACTGCATTTTCAAAACATGATCAATTTAAAATCAGCATGTTTGATCTATAAAGTTCTGCACTCTCTCGCTCCTCCACCAATAAAAGAATTTATCAAGAGTAAAGAAAACACACAAAGAACCACACGAGCCTCCGCCAGAGGAGATACGGTCATACCCCACAGACGTACCACCTTTGGTCAGATGGTCCTGTCTGTCCGAGGTGGGAACCTGTGGAATAGCCTTCCTTTAACTCTGAGGGAGTGCCCAACATATAATTCATTTAAGGCTCAACTGAAAAACTGGCTCTGGGCAAACCAAACTTGCACACATTAGGTGCCAGGCTCTTTATTGATATATTGTGTATCTTTTATGGACCGTTTTAGTTTTGTATGATGTATGTGGGTGTGGATAATGAGCTGAGTGAATGTTTATGGAGTTTTGTGCGGAGGTGACTAGGATTGTAAGATTGTATGGTTGGAAAATTGTATTTAAGGCCTGATCATTGTTTAATGTAAATTTTATTGTTGTTGTATTTTTGATCCCTGTGACCCTGACCCGTGGGACTACGGATGGAAATTAGCCGTATGGCTACAATCCGGCGTGTTTACAGTCGTGCTTTTGTCATGTATGTTCATTAACATGCACTGTCCCAATCAAATAAACAAATAAATAAATAAATAGTGACCTTCAGATCATCTGCATTGCTGGCTCTGGTGTCTCTTATCTTCCTCTTGACAATACCCCATAGAATCTCTATGGTGACTTTGCAGGCCAATCAAGCACAGTCACAACATGGTCAGTGAGCCATCTTTTGCTACCTTTGGCTGTGTGGGCAGGTGCCAAGCCCTGCTGGACAATGAAATCAGCACCTCCATAAAGCTTTTCTGCAGGAGGAAGCATGAAGTGCCGTAAAATGTCCTGGTAGATGGCTGCGTTGACTGTGGCCGTGGAGAAGGGGGCACAGGGTGGGTGCTAGTTTCATCGGGGATGTGAGCTGCAGACATTTACACCCCTGGATCACCTCTGATAAACACACAGGGGGGCGGAGTCAGGGCGCTAAGACAGGACAGGAGGAAACGGATAAGGCGGGAGGTCAAAGGTCAGCGTGTCTGTGGCTCTCTCGGGAGGAACAGAGAAGGTCCAGTTACACCAAAGCGCGGTAGGGAGGAGTTCTGCTGGAAGAGCTGTGTTTTGTTTCTTTGCTCAAATGCATATGAATGTGTGAAAATCTCTAACTGAACAATATGTGTTATGTGAATTCCTGTTTCAGAGCCTGTTTTTAATGCGACAGAGGGGCTGTTACCTCTGGGTCACTGCACTAAGTCCTGGGCCAGACAGTTCATGCTCGGCTCCACGTGTCCTGCTTCGGCTGTTCTGTCAGAATAACTCACTTTAAAGGGCCCATATTACACTATTTTCTGATCTCTGTTATTATTTTGTTTCATTCACACATGTTTGACACACAATCCCCTGCAGCCTAGCAGAACTTTATGAACTAGGTCTACAAAACTGGAGGGATGATTATTTTACATAAAAAAATTACAGAATAGCTGTGTGTTGCCATTTGCTGATTGATTCTTGATCAAAATGTTACAATTGGTTTATGGCCACAGCGTTCGTGAATGTGTGCAAGAATCTAGATTGAAGACAAAGTGAATCTCACTGAGAAAACTATACTATACTGATGAGAAAATCACCTTATTAAAGGAAACAAAACAGTGTTTGTAAAAGGAAAAGCTGTTCAAAGTTGATTGCGTGCACATAGCCTCTTAAAGGAGCAGTATGTCACCTGGACTCTTTCAGTTTTAAAGAATGTGGCCGAATCACAACTGAACCTGTGTTGCCAGAGCCTTAACCTACAGATAGAGGACACACATAGTTTGTCTCATTCTCAGTATATGGACAGGTCTCATGTGAAGCTCAGAACCTCCAGAATTCCCTCCCTGAGCTGCAGAGGCTGCACTAGCACTGATTCAGGATTGGCTGTAGGTGTTGGGGTTTAGGTAGTGACTATTCAGATCAGACAGAGTTTTGGATTTTAGCATAGAAACTGGCAACCCAAATGAGAGACTCATGTGAGGCTCATTCTGCTTTCTGATAATCGTCTTGAACCAAAACACTACATTATAACATAAACAATCTTGTCCAATGTTTTTGTAATGAAGATTAAATCAGTAGAACAATTGTTACCAGTAAAAGATTTGAAAATGTTTACTTCATATCTGGGGACACAGAGAACCTATGGAATTTACAATCAGAATCTTACATACCCTTCATTTAAAACAGTAAAACTAGCAGGACCGACTTGTACCTATGTAGACTGTAGTCTGTGCAGGCTGACCACAGCAAACACAAAACTGGATTTGACAGAAATCTTTTCTGAAATCTATGCAGTCCTCAGTGTGGCCAGCAGAGAGCACCAGAGACCTTATATAAATGTTACAATAGACAGTGCCATCTGAACTGGCTTAATCTTTTACTGTTGTTGTGTGGTTGGGCAATACACGTCATACAGTTTGCTTGTACGGTATATCTGCTGTGGCTACTGAATTAACATCTATGAGTTAATGAATTATAATATTGCCTTTTTAATGATGTCTGTGTAATCCCTGAGTCCTCCAGGAATGAGCCATTGCCTTATTAATGTATACATCTGAGGAAGGAAGGGCATCTGGTATAAAATAAAGTACCAATTCATTGTGAAACTGAAGCTTTCCATGTTGTTTATGGAAGCTCTTCTCTCATCAGCCCCATTACTCCCGTGCCCTCATGAAATCTATCTGCGGTGACCTTTGACCTCCCCCACAGAACAGCCAAGTTTCCCCCTTTGAATGTAAACCCAGGAAATAAGGTTGAGCTGTTCAAATATCAAACTACTTGTTAATCACTGGGCTTTGAGGAACAGATTTCATTCTGTCAGAATCTGCCTCGACTCTGCAGGAAATGGGTGAGGAAGTCCCACACACAGAGGAGACACAGTGAGAGGAGAAAAGCAAAGAAGAGATGAGCAGAGGAGAGAGGAGAGACAAGCAGAGCAGATTCAGATTCTATTTTTCATCCCAGAGCAGACCAGGCCTTCTCCTTGTAATATATCAAGTTTTGTTGAAAATGATTGAAATGAGATGACTGATCATCTAGCTAAGTGTTAAGCCCTCAGTAAACCTGAGGTAAAAGCTATTGTCAAAAGTCAAATGATAACGGTGTGGCAGCGGTGTTGGGCTGAAGGGCACAAAGGCAGACCTCTGTATCAGCTTCAGAAGAAAGTGTGGACAGCAAAGAGGCCAGACATGCACAGAAGAGAGCACCTCATAAGAAGAACACTGTATTAAACAGAACATTGTTTTTAATGGGTAAACACTTAATTATGTGAGTGTGGACTGACGTTAGAGACAGTGGACCATGTTATTTTAAACTGTAACAGAAACAATGATGAGAGACTTATTTTTAGACAAGAATTCCAAAAAGACACAGGGGTTGCGTGTAATTTGAATAATATACTAAATGGTTCACAGGAGAACTTGACCAGACATGTGAAGGAGCAGCAGAGTTGGCAGAGTCGCAGTGGAGTCTAGAGCCCACAGGGAGACTGCCGGGGGCAACAGCAGCTGTGGAGACAGTATCTGCACTGGAGAGTGGACCTTGACCCAGATTGTGAGGCGTGGAGTATCTCTGGGCATGTTAGTATTGCTGGGTGTAGCACTCTGGCCTCTCCACTGTCCTCGGTTGTCTAGAGGACAGAGCTCGATGCCTAGAACCAGCTTTTTATCCTCCACATGCGTCCTTAAATGTACAAAGTGCAGCTTTCACCCTGTGATGTCCCTCACCAGGAGCTTTAGCTTGGAAAGCTTTAACTGCTTTATACATGTCTGCCACTGTATGTTGTTGACCTTGTAGCTGCAACTTAAGACTATTTAAATAACACAATATATCACAGAAAAAAGCCCCAAAGGCCATCATGTTCTTGTCACTTAAAAAACCTGAAATTTCTTGGTCTTGGGGGTTGAGTGGTTGGAGATAAATGATGCAAGTTCATCATGCAGGTCACAGAACCTCTCCAAGACACGGCCTTAGCTCAACTTGAGCATATGATTGTTCTGAAGAAGACCACTGTGCCCTGCTGATGTCTCTTCAAGCTCTGAACAGGCGGTGCTGCAAGCTAGAGCTCTCTTTGCTCGTGTTTTTGATAAAGTACTGCTTTATTTCATTGTAAAAGATTTCCCCAGTTTTACGCCCAGAAATGGGCGTCCTTAGAGCCATGCTCTCGGACTTCTGTACAGCCTCAGGATTGGAGTTGTTTTATTTATGTGACAGTACGATCTAACCCTGTAGTTTAGATGTCTACAAACATGTTCTGAAATGTCCCTGTGTGTCAGATGCCCTCCCTGTCTCACCATTCTGTTCAAAAGAAAAAAAAAAATCTTTATTGTTTCTGAACTGGGTAGACTTATGTAAAACAGCATTTTAATGTGAGAGGACCTTATCATATCATAACTGATCATATTCCAGTGACCCCAAAAGAGTTGTGTATCATGGTGGACGCGGTGCCCAATGGACTTCTATCCCTCGTCAAAGGACACTCCTCCCACACATCCAGGACCCACACACCTCCTGTGTCTCAAACAGCTGTGGACAAAAGATGCTTTTCACAGTCGCCTCAAAACTGTAACAGTAAAATCAGGAGCCTGTTTCAGAAAAACTTTGTTACTGCTCCATATGTGATCCATCACTGGAGCCTTTGTGCCAAATATTCAATAGGAGAAAGTGTGGACATTAGGCTACAAATGCTTCATCACGAATAAACAAAGAGAAACCACCTCCAAACTTCTTCACCACTGCTGCCCCGCTGAACAGAGGCTCAGGACACTAAACGACTCTTCCTGCTCCTTTTGGATCTCACAGACAGAGGGAGTTTCTCAATTCCCAGGATCCTTCCTCCAAAGATCACTTTGTAGCACTCCTCCAGAGTCGGCTCCTCTGAAGCAGAGCCAAATATCCTGCTCACAGCTCCTGGGAGTGCACCTAGAACAGGCTCTGGAGGGAGCTTTGATGATGTGGATCTGTCCAAAGTGGTTCAGCTGAGAATCCTGGCAATTGGGAAACACCCAGAGACTGCTACTCTGCTACTACTGCTACCCACATGCTCCTGTAGCACTACCAGTGAGGAGAGCGCCCCCTACAGGCCCTCCTCTGGACACAGCCTCCTGCCTGGCCCATGATGCATGAAGAAGAGTCCCACGTTTATCTGCAGAGCTACCATGCCCCCTAGTGGACACAGCGGCTCTATGCCTGTTTCCCACTTTCAAAATCTTCTCCTGTGCTTCTGATGGAAACCACTCCTCACTCTGGGCATGTGGTAACCATGGTAACTGTGTTGAAATTGTATATAGTGTCCACATTTACCATAAGGACCTGTGTGAATGAAAGACACTGAGCTGTGGAATAAAGTCATGGGAATGTCCATGGGCCTGTTTATTCACTTGTTTATTTCTCACTATTCTAGAAAACAGTCAGTACAATAACAAACACAGAGGGAGGTCCAATGAACCTAAAGTGTACTCGAGTAAAAGTACTGTGAGTACAGGTAAAACAATGATGTTCAAATAAAATGCTCAAGTCAAAGTAAAAGTATTTGGTGATTAAGTGTAACACATAAACTCTGCTTCATGTTTTGGTAATGATGGTTATTCTGCATTCATCCACAGACATTTCAAAAACAAAGTGAAGCCAAAGCTAAACACATTTGATATGATACAATTGTCAGCATAAAGCTTTTCTCAAATGAAAATGATGGGGTTATAAAATGATTCTGACAAATAGAATTTGTTGGAACAAATGAGTGAATGTAGCTCATGAGCCACGTGGGATCAAACTGAGGCCTAGTATCAGCTAAATGAGAGAGAAAAACAACTATGAATGACTCTATGGATTATTTGATTTAGAGACATGAAAAGTGAAGATTCTCTTAATCCAAAGGAGCACACAGAGACACTGAGGAGCCTTCAGACCAGAGCCTAAACCCAGGGAGCAGAGTGTGAGTGAATGTGGTGTTGAAGGTGTGGAGGTGGGTCAGTTGGTCAGAGGAGACTGTGTAGAAGGACAGAGAGCCAGCAGGACAGTCCACAAACACTGCTACTCTCCCAGAAGAGGAGGACCAGGGCTGAGGGAGGCGGGTTTGGTTGTGATTGTGCCAAACAGAGAAAGCATCTGTAGAACAGAACAGTCTCCAGGACTGATCATTGCATCCAAACATGATGTCAAAACTGAGTTCTTTTCTTCTGATTCTTCTATAAGACACTGATACATGAACTTTTCCACTCCACTGGACCTCCCAGTAACAGTGACCAGTCAGACCAGTGGAACACAGAATCTGAGGCCTGTACTCAAATCTGTCCTGATGATCTGGATACAGCTGCTCCTCTCTCACATGTGTCACCTTCTTGTTGTTGTCAGACAGTTTGAGGTTTCTGTGAGCTGTGTTTGGATCCAGAGTGAGATCACAGAAATCTGATGGAGAGAAGACACAACACAGCAGCAGTTAGTCCCATGTGGAGACACACATTTCATTAGAGTTTAATATGGCCAAATGTGTTCATGAAAGATGGATTTAAAGGCTTTCACGTATTGATGATTATTTGTTCTATATATGTATTATTATTGTATTTCTTAATCATTGCAGTCTTATATTTGTCTAATATTTCTTTAGCATCAGCTCTATATTTCCTTTAGTTTCACAGCCTCTCACACATCTATTTCATATTATTTTCAGTGTAAATGTGAGTTGTCTGTAGTTTGTTGCTGCAGTGACAAAGTGCAGCTCCAGTCTCTGACGTCACTCCACACATTCCTACACTCGTCTGTGCTCCATGACACACACTTTCTCCTTTAAAATGTCTCTATATGAATCCACAGTCACTTGTGCTTGTGTGTAGACAGTCCTGTGCTGAGTCCAACAGCTGTGCCTGTGTCAGTGTGGCTCCAGGGCTCCTCCTTTGCTCCCAGCACCACTACTTCTGATTAGTATTTGCACCATATGAAACTTTCAATTTCTATTATATTCCCATGTGTCCTTATATGTGTGTAATCCCTCAGTGGTCCTGTAGGTTCCATAGTGGTCCATGGGTGTATACTAGTCTATGTGCTCTTATACTTGTTCTGATACAGCTCCAGATCATTCTAAAGACATTCAGGAAAGGTTCATTTCTGTCCTGTGAATGGGACTTTTGTAGTATTGATACTTGCTCAAATGAGTATCTAGTTTCAATACTACTTTTAATATTGATTAGTTTGATTCCATAGAAAATCAAAATAGAAGAAAAAATGTAATCACTGATGGCATAGCAGAAGAAAAGGAAGAGAGTTGGACTGAACTGGAGAGTAAAGTCCAGCTCATATTCTCTAATAATCTGGGTTTGGAGGGAAATGTTGAAACTGAGCGTGCTCAAAGGACAGGTCAGCACCAGGAGAGGCCCAGGAAAATAATGGTGAATCTGCTGCGCCTAAAAGATAAGCAGCTCATCCTTTCATCTGCTAAAATGCTGAAGGGGACCAACATCTAAATCAATGAAGACTTCTCTGGAACTTTGCTCCAAAAAAGGAAAGAACTGTGGCCCCAACTTAAAGCTGCCAGAGAGAGGGGAGAAAAGGCTCTGCTGAGGGATGAGAAACGGATCATTTTGTGCAATAGTAAAAGGACACACAACTTTTGTATGTTTTTAAACATTTTTAAGTAATATTGATCTGGATCTTGCACTTGAATGTGTAAAAGCAACACTATAATAGGTTTGGTTTTGGCACGTCTGAATATTTGTAATATAAAAAATAAATGACAAGAACTTATTGTTTTAGTGCGGAAGTGTTCGATCAATATATTAACTGTATCCCAAACACATCTTGATGATTCCGTTCTTGATTCTGAAACATCAGTCAAAGATTACAATGTGTTTAGAGTGGGCAGGGATACATTTGGTGAGGGAGTGGCCATCTTTGTGCAGAGTAACATCCCCTGTAAATTCAAATCAAATCTTACGTGCAATGACATTGAGGCGATTTGGGTAGAAGTTCAACTGCCTCACACAAAACCCATGATTGTGGGGTGTTTTATAGACCCCCTGATTCAAATACAAACTATCTGACAAGTTTAGGTCATATCCTTGACAAAGCTTCACATGTTCATTGTGAACTATATATACTTGGTGATATGAATATTGAACAGGTTTGATTGACAGAGTTGATAAGCGCCTGTGCCCCGCTAACCCAGTGGTGCAGGTGGGAAGGGGCATTGCCCTCATCAGCCTCACTCATGATTGGATCTTCTTTGCTACGATACTCGTGGTCGGAATTCCAAACATGGAATTCGGCTCCAAATTCGCCACTATAACTGCTAGCCTCGATGAGCTTCATTTGGCTACTCCCTTAGTCCACTTCTTTATAGAGTCTATGCTTGCTACAATGTACAGAAATAACTTCACATCTTATTTTCAGAAATGTATTTATTTTGGGCAAGTGAACTTTTTTTTCTTCTTTTACAGTGGAACATTTATAACATTCTTAATTATCCTGAAAACAATACTAGTTTTTCATCACTCTGAAACCCATGGATATTAACCTGTTAAACTCAATTACATCTGTATTATTCCTGTCAATCTAACCAGTCTTGACTACACCAACCCTTAAGCAGGACCTATCACTCAAACAAAGCAAAATGACATCAGGACTGTATGTCACATGATCACATTTTAATGTTATTTTATTGTGAGAAGAAACAGAATGATTATTCACGATTACTGACACCATGAACAGTGAAATCATTCATTTTATTTCTGTCACATTGTCTAACACGTTACTGTTCCTCTTGTGTGTAACAATTAAGTATACTTGTTAGTCTAGAATAGATTGAATTTAAAAAGTCTTAATTTTGCTTCAAAAATTGTCACAATTATTATTATTTTTAGTTTTTACAATTATATTGTGACCTCAGTAATCATGATGTTCAATTAAACTGATGATAAAGACATCCCTAAACTGGGCAGTAGGCCTGTCACGATAAATACTGTATCGACTTATCATTCAGTACATGATAGATGGAACAATTATTTTTGGGAGTCAGTATAGTCAGTAATATTTCTTTGTACAAGTGGGAAATGTTTGGATATTTTTTGTGCTTTTCTGAATATTTGAGTTGTAGAGGTTTGATTATATAACTTCTATTAATTGTTCCATTTATTTATTTCAGCTCATTTTGTGGGGAAATCCTGCTTTAGGGTTGTGTCAGTGGCATTTAACATTATCCTCTATATTTTCATCACCAATAATTGTATTTCAAGAATTGTTATCGTGACCGGCCTACAAACCAGTACCAAACTAGGATAAGTGTAAAGGCATAAAATGACATTAATTGGTTGCTCCCAGGATAATGAACTCCTCGCTCAAATTTAACAGAATTCTTCCGTTTTTCTCCATACTGCACTGAGGGTCTCGCAGCATCCTCAGTACCCCCTCTCTGAGCTGGTGTGGGGCTGTCTTTCTAAAGTTCACCGTCTCTGTGATGAAGTTTAGAATCAGCTCTCCGGTCTCGTTTCCTTCAGTGAAACAGTCGGTGATGTCCAACACAGCCGGTGACTCATAGCTCTGGTACGGGACTCCAGCTTCGTCCAGGAGCTGCTTTATTTCTGCTGTGTTCCGTTGTGGAAGCCAAGTACGAGTGCCTGGGGGGCTCAGCTGAGTGAAGAAGCCTTTCCATACCTTCACAAAGCCAGACTCAGCTGTAACACAAAAAATAACACAAAAACTCACAATCACAATCAACCTTCATTCCCCGTCTCCCCAGTCTCCCCTACATCCCACCTTGATCCACGCTCGTTTAAAGGTCCCGTATTACGGCAAATTGACTGTTTGTGAGATTTAAGGCATGTTAGAATATTATTTCTGCAAAAACATACCTGGAGTTGTGTTTCATTCATTTCATTTCATTGTTTTATTCACACATGTTAAAATAATCCTGCATTATGGGGCTGTCTACATCCCCAAAGCTCAAATTCTCCGTTCCACATTGTGATGTGATGAAACAGTTGTTTTCAAGTTAACAACTACATTTTACCCTTTGTTTAGTAGAGGTTGGAAATTCCAGGACTGATCATCCAAATGATTCTAGTCAGTGTGTATGGAGTTTAAAAACACAGTGGAGCACTTCCTGTATTACCAGGAACAGAGTGTTTTCTGTTTGGGAGAAGAACACAGTCTAAATATCCAGGATTTGTGTGTTAAACATCTGTGAATGAAACAAAACACTCCAGGTGTTTTTCATGACACAGATCAGAAAATAGTGTAATATGGGCCCTCTAAAACTAAACTAAATTATAACAGTTGGTGTCTTTATTTTCAACATGATTATAATCGAATACCCAACCATACTCATTTCTTGTCTATGTCTAATTTCCTAAATATCTTCACTGTTCTGTCATCATGTCACGTCTTGTCCTGTTTAGAACAGTGGAAACACTTGCAGCCCGTACCGACCTGCTCCAAAGTCAAAGACAAACAACAGAAACAAGAGAGAGAAAGAGAAAGAGAGAAAGAGAGAGAGAAAGACAGACCGAGAGAGACCGAGAGAGAGAGAGAGAGACTGAGAGAGAAAGAGAGAAAGAAAGAAAGAAAGAAAGAGAGACTTTACTGATGCTGAGGGAAACATAAGTTTTGCTGCAGCAACAACTACACTGCACTTCTCAGTGGCCTTTGTGTCTCAGGCAAAGGTCTCAGTGCAGTTTAACAGGAGGACTGGCAGGATCAGCAGATCTGTGTCAGGGCTAAACCGAAAATGTTCATTTTGTCTTCTTATGTACTTTAAACTTCTTAGGCTCTTTTTAAAGACAATACAGTAACTTGTACTTACCTTGTTGACATGTTTCGGCTGCTAGCTGCGAGCCAACACAGTCACAGGGATACTAAAAACAGCCAGATTACCAAGGAACAATATAACCAAGGAGGAGAGGAAAGCCATTAATCATATAAAAAAAGACCACACAATCACTATTCTACCCGCAGATAAAGGAAGGACAACAGTTATATTAGACACAAAAACATACAAACAGAAAATGGAAGCGCTACTAGCAGACACTGACACATACGAAATAATCAGAAAGAATCCAACAGAAGAAAAGAAACAAGCCCTAAAATCATTACTCAAACCCCTATTAGAACAAGAAAAAATCACCCGAGAAGCATACAATAACCTAGTCCCAACAGCCAGCATCACCCCTCGCATTTACGGAACACCAAAAATTCACAAAAAAGATACGCCACTCCGCCCGATAGTCGATAGCTTAGGTTCAGTTACATACAATCTGTCAAAAGCTCTGGTCGAAATAATAAAACCACTCATCGGTCAAACAAAATTCCACTGCAAGAACGCAAAACAATTGGCACAGGACCTAAAAAACATCACAGTAGCACCGGACGAAATATTCATATCACATGACGTCATCTCACTCTTCACCAAAACACCCGTGGATGTCACACTACAAATAGTACAGGAAAAACTCAGAAAGGACAAAACACTCAAAAAAACGCACAAATTTAACTGTTGAAGATATTACACAACTATTACACTTCGTGGCCAAATCTACATATTTCCAATACCATAACATCATTTACAGACAGAAGGAGGGGTTCACAATGGGAGATCCACTATCCGCAATAATGAGCAGTTTTTTCATGGAAGACTTGGAACAAAAAAGCATTCAACACAGCACCCCCACAATGCCGATTAACTTTCTGGAAACGCTATGTAGACGACATCCTGGAAAAAATACAGCAAGGACACACCCAAGAACTCACAAACCATCTCAACACACAGGACAGTACCGGAAACATTCAGTTCACACATGAGGAGGAGAAAGACGGAACAATATCATTTTTGGACATTAAAATCCACCACATCGCAGACGGCAGCATCAAAATAACAGTATACAGGAAACCTACGCACACCGACCAATATCTACTCTGGACATCCGAATATCCCACTGCACATAAACTTTCAGTAGTAAGGACACTATTCGATTGGGCCACACTCGTAACAGACCAAACCGACAGGGAAGAGGAGGAGAGACACATTATACAAGCACTCAAACAATGTCAATATCCCAACTGGGCCATAAACAAAGGCAGACAACAAGTCAACAATAAAACCAACAAACCCCGGCAAAAAACACAACAAACTAATAGAGGGCAGCAGGATCACAGGAACACAGTCACACTACCATACATTAGAGGAATAACTGAACCCATCCAGAGAGCTATGAAAAAACACAACATAAGCACTGTAGTCAAACCACACACAAAACTCCAGCAACAGCTAGTACACCCCAAAGATAAAATCCCACAAGAACAAAAATGCAACGCCATCTACGAGATCCAATGCAAATCACGCAATAAATCATACATAGAGGAAACAGGCCGGGCTTTTCATATCCGAAAAAAGGAACACCAAAAGGAATGTGAAAAGGAAACATCAGGGGGACTCACCAGAACACAAAAAGACACAGAAGAGCAGGAAAAGCTAAAATCCGCCATATCAGACCATTGTAAAAGAAATAACCACATTATGGATTGGGACGGGGCTCGGGTCATTGGATCAGAAAACAACAAGTTCAAACGCTGGATCAGGGAGGACAGTGAAATCAGGAAACGAGGCACGGACAGCAATGATGGAGCGTTCCTCCTTTCACACACCTGGGACACCCTCCTCCAGAGAGCACCGGGCGACGGGAGGCATGGTCAGTCTGAGCGACCTGCCAGGTCAATCAGGCTGACCACACCTACAGGAAGTAACAACAGCTTATATACGACACGTCATCACCAACACCGGGGACAGTTCTGAAGATGGCTCGCAGCTAGCAGCCGAAACATGTCAAAAAGGTAAATACACTTTACTATATTGTCTTTAAAAAAGAACCCAAGAAGTTAATGTCCACTGGTAACCGTGGTGACTGTCCATAAATTAAGTAAAAAGGAGAAAAGCCTGTCACCTCACTTTTAGTACATTTGTAGGCATAAATTAGTTTGTTTGGTTAGTCCTTCCAGTTATTCTTTTGTTTCTCAGTGTTTTAACATCTGAATCAAAGTCTGATTGAATCGCTCGAAATGTCCATTCCCCTGGGGGTGATATGGAGTTGTCCTAGAATCAGCAACCCCACAATACTCCTTCAGTTGGGCAAAGAGCTGATTCTCAAATTCACCACCTTGATCATGGTGCCACCTCAGTGGCAACCCAAACTTTAAAGCATAGTCATTAAAGATTTTGTCTGCAGTGGTTTTACCAGACTTGGACGTGGTGGCATAAGCCAGGGTAAATGTGTAAAATGGTCAACAATAACAAGAATGTATTTGTAACCCTCTTTAAATTTGTCTAAGTGTAAGAAGCCAACCGAGACCAGTTCAAAAGGCTGAGTTGTGACTATGTTAGTGAGCGGGGCTCTCATCTCACGACTTGGCCTTTTGGATTTAAGGCACACACTTTTTCTCATGATATTTCATTTTGCATGAAGGGCCAGTAAAAACGGTCTTGTGCCAAAGAAATAGTCCTTTCTACACCATGGTGGCCCATCTCATCATGCAGTTCCTCTAACACCGTTGGCCTGTGCTTTTCAGGGAGTACTAGTTTTGTTGTGTTTGCGGTTTCTCTGTACAAAACACCCCTGTCATTATACTGTAACTTGTCCCGCTCTCTCAAGAGACACAGAACCTGTGGTCTAAGCTGTTTGAGTTCTGAACCTGAAGGTTTTGTCTCTGTTAGTTTGTATCTCATGATCTGTGCAATAATAAGATCAGTCTCTTGGTCTCGTTTGATCTATCAGCAGTGAGTGGAGCTATGGACATGCTTATTGACACAGTGGCACACTTGGCTGAGATACCCATAGACCAGGCTACACTAGACTCACTCTGATGGTCCACTTCCTGCATGGCTGCACTTGCAGCATCATATGACATCTCTTTTAAGCATTCCTCCGTATAAGTCTCCATGTCTAAGGACATTCTAGATAAATTATCTGCATCTACGTTCTCTCTACCTGGAACTTAAAATGGAACTTAAAATTCGAAATCTGCAGTTCTGCAACCGATCTGCACCCTGTTGCATTCAACTTAGTGGTTGACAGTATATAAGTAAGCGGGTTATTGTCACTATACACTGTAAAGAAGGGCGCATAGTACAAGTATTTACGAAACCTGTCTGTGATTGCCCATTTGAGAGCTAAGAATTCCATCTTGCCTGACTGTAAGTTATAGCTTTTCTCGGCTGTGGTGAGCTTTCTTGACCCATAAGCTATCACACGGAATTTGCCATTTTACCTTTGATACAAGACAGCGCCTAATCCCTGGTTAGAGTCATCTGTATGTGGGATAAATGGTTGTGTGAAGTCAGGAAAACCTAAAACAGGAGACTGTACTAAACATTCAATCAGCTGCTCTAACACTGACTGATGTACATCACTCCACTGAATAGGTGTACTGGAGGGGACACTGTTTTTTTCACTGTCCATTTTTTTCTTGTGTTCTGAGTCTTTGAGCTTAAAGGAGCTTTATAAGCAGATCATACAAAGGACCAGCAATACAAGAAAAACCTTTGATGTATTGTCGATAGTAGCTTAGCAGTCCTAGTATTGCTCTAAGCTCACCTCCATTATCTGGCTGCTTGTTTTTCAGAGCTCTCACAGCAGCTGTATCTGCCGGGTCCATTCTGTTTCTCTCAGCAGAAACAATCCTGACAAGGTACCTCACTTCTGGTTTGAAGAGGCAACATGGTCATTAAAGGTCCTGCTGAATACAAGAATGTCATTGAGATAGGGCACACATCTTTTGTCCTGCAGTCCTTCTAGGCATTGCTCTATACACCTCTGAAACGCAGCTGGCGCATTCATGAGGCCAAATGGAATCCGAATAATTCATAAAGGTCCCAGGGGGTCACAAACGCGGTCAGGTGTCTACTCTCTTTGGACATGAACCCCTGGTGACATGCCTTACCCTGGTCCAGCAAAGAGAAGCTGGTGTTACCCCCCAGGCTGTCCATCACGTCCTGTACCCGGGGGATGGGGTGTCGATCTGAATATGTTTTATGGCTCAGTTCTCTGTATCTTTCTTTAAAAAATACAAGATGTGTAAAAAAAAAAAAATACAAAATGGTCCTGTTTAGGAGTTTTTTCAACAGAAATGTGAGAAACTAACTTTTAGCCAGTGGAAAGTATCTGTTCAATTGGTATGCTTGTCTCCAGAGATATTATTTCTTTGCCTAGAATGTTCCACGGTATGGCATTAAATTAATTTTTATCTCTATGGAGACAATCAGGTGACAGATCAGATCTGTGGAGAGACGAACCTACTCACTGTAAAATTAATGTGGCCAATAAAAACACCTGTAACTGAATAATAATGCAAGATACATTTAAAGCCACTGAGGAACATTCCAGTCAATACTATTTCTATGGAGTTAACCCCACTCCAGAGAAGTTACATAGTTAATCTTTAAAGACAAATAAACACATTAGCAATCAGACTGAGACAACTAATGTGGATTTATCTGTGTAATAGCCGGAATAGCAACTTTAGCGGTCTAAGAGAACAGAGTCGAGCTGAGCAGATTTCCAGTGCAGACCCAAAGTGCGTTTATTCCACCATCACAAGAAAAATTGAAAAATATTTACAAAAGACAAAGTTAAAAACAAGAATGGTGGTAACCTGCATGCACACACAGCACCTCTACCTGGACAAAGGTGAGGCTGGCTCCTTTTATAGGCCACCACCCTTAATTGGGTGAGCTCATTTCAAAATACAGGTAAGTACAGGTAAGTGATCTCAATGTTTAAAAGTTAGCTGTATCAAAAACAGTGCTTACAATTATTCAATTAAATCTGAGTACAAAAAGATGCATCTCTTTATTAATTTAGCAGTGTTTTAATAATGTAAAAATACTAAATAGAAAGAGCTCAAATATTTGTGCATGTGTTTCTGTCATTAATATCACCTGTTTACTAGCACCAGGCCTATACATTACAATCTAACAATCCTGGATAATTTAATCTTAATTCAATGAGATCACATGTTCACGGGGCTGAGTGTAGAGCAGCACAGAGACATTCAGATACTAAAATGACACAGGACTATTGATACATAAGCGCAGTGTGCTGTCTTTCCTTCTTACACAGACTACAGGAGACGAGTAAGAGGAAGTAGACTTTTCCACCCACCCCTGTGCTATCAAGTCCTGTAAGCAGTCCTTCACCTGCTTGTACAGTGGCTTTGACACAGAGAGTTATGTTCTAGAAACTGGTTCTGTGTCTTTTAACAAAATGTCCATCTGCAGGGCATCGCTGGGGAACAGCATGTTTCTTTTTCTCTTGTCGTTCCTTTTCATTTGCACATCCTATATTCACTTTTTCCAAAACTACTTCATCAAATATGGTTGCCTGGAGGAGATAGGGCTGCATGTCACTCTTGATATTGTTACTCTGCAATCCAGTGTGCATGGAACTCTAAACTCTGAATCAAGGGTAGATCACACTTCAGACCTGACTCAGCTTCCTGGGATGCAAGGATCCTTCGCAGAGCAGAGAGGGTGAAGTAACCTTTATCTCCAAAAAAGCTCCTCAACTTCAGTCCTGGTGTGATGGTACAAATCACTACATCAATGATCTAATCTTCTTGGTAGCCTTTACCAAGTCCGCTTTCAATCTGCCTGGCCAAACTAGAAAATGTGAGCTTGTCTTTTGTCCAGGCTCACCTATTTGGCCTGCTATCTTAAAGTCTTTGGGCCACACGGGTTATCTGGGGGCGCTGAGCCTCGTTTCTGCACTGATGTGGGTTGTAGGGTCATTTTTTTAGTTTTATGCTGCATGGCTTCCTCTTTTTCTTGAAGTTTAATCCGTAGATCATTAATGATCTTTCTGAAGATCTTCTCCCTCTTTTTCATCATCTTGTCCGGTAACTGGCATTTTTGCATTTTCGATCAACTCTTTAACATTGAGCAGGTTAGACATTCCCTCATCTTCTAGCTCAGCTAATTCAGCTCTTTCAACATGGCTTGTGATAAGTGCAATTGGCTGACTTGAGATCTGAGAGTGAGCTGTTCTCTTCCCAGTCCCAGTATCAATGTATTACATATTTTTGGCAGTTGTTAAACATTCAGTTCATTTAGTCCACCTTTGATTTTTAGTTGTAGTGTTTCTAACTCTGACTCCATTTTGATCAGGTAAGTAGGCAAAACACAGTACAACGTGGACTCCCAGACTTCCTTCACCCCAGACACTTCCTCCAGCTCCTCCGGGGGACCCCAAGTGTTCCCAGGCCAGCCGAGAGACATAGTCCTTCCAGCATGTCCTGGGTCTTCCCCGGGGCCTCCTCCCAGTGGGACATGCCCGGAACACCTCCTGAGGGAGGCGTCCAGGAGGCATCCGGATGCCTGAGCCACCTCAGCTGGCTCCTCTCGACGAGGAGGAGCAGCGGCTCTACTCCGAGCTCCACCCGTGTAACTGAGCTCCTCACCCTAAGGGAGCGTCCAGCGACTCTGCGGAGGAAACTCATTTTGGCTGCTTGTATCCGCGAGATATTAACAGAATAATATGAATTAATAATTTTTTAACAATATTTTAAAATTTTAAATTTTCAACCCACTTTTTAAAATCTGTCACACTGTCGCCTCATCACCAAATCACCAATGCATGCACGCACGATAGTATGGGATACTATATGTTTACAGTGTATAGGTTGCTTGTAAGTTTACTTACAAGCATGAATAAATTAATGAATAAATTAATAAATCAGAGACAGATGATGGACAAGAGAGCAATAGTGGACCTCAGTCTGCCGTACATCTCCACCTAAAAGCCGCGGGCCACTCCTTTGAGGATAGTGAGGTACAGATCTTAGCCAGAGTAAAGAACTGGTTTGAGAGGAGGAGTTAAAGAGGCTATTTTTGTCAAGAAAGAGAATCCTTCCTTGAACAGAAATGGCGGTCTCAGACATCATCTGTCTCCCATTTATAACTCTATCCTCAAACCTAAATCAAAACAAAGAAAATAATAGGGCTAGTGTAACGGAGTTAAAAATGCACTAATTACTATTTCCTGGTTGTATTTTATGTTTGAATATAATTTATATGTGAATTTTATCATTTTGACATTTTATTTTGAAAACCGGAAGTGCGCGCTGCTCCCACATGTTTTATTTTGGTAGTTCAACTTCCCCTCTCAGTAGCACGTTGGAGACTGCAGAGGGTAAGTTCTGTCTGGGTTGAAAAGAATATATTTTACAAAAACAACATACCTTTAGGATAAATGCAAGAACACATGTTGATAAGATAACGTTTTCACATGTAATGGATGTATTGTGGTGCGCTAATTTTGAGTTTTGTACATTTTATTTAGATTGTAAAGTTCACTTGATATTGTAACATTGTACTGAATGCCGCGAACATGAGCAGCCATCTCACGGTGCTGTTCTCATTCTTACAGGGAGCCAGTGCCTGATATGTGTGAAGACATATTAATAGAGTATTTATATGTCTGTCACAGGTATGTTACATTTTATTCTATTTCTGTAAAGGTTATAAATTGTGCATTTGTCTCTCTAAATTATCACTCCACTGCAATCAAGTTAAATTTAAAATTGTTTTATTGTTTATACATGATTTATATAATTGAGAGTCACATGAGTTGTAAACCCTGTGTAACATGGTAATAACATGGCCAGTATGTATTTGTAAGCTCCCCCTCTGAGTAGCACGTTGGAGACTGCAGAGGGGAGCCAGTGCTTGATATGTGTGAAGACATATTAATAGAGTATTTATATGTCTGTCACAGGAGTAAAGCTGACTGACTCCATACTGTGTCCTGTCTTTCGTATACGGCCTAGCGAAGAGTTCCGCAGCCGTTACACTAGCCAGGTCAGGTCCAGAGGTGTGAAAACACCCATTATGGCCCTGAAAGGTTATGCTAATATGACCCCACACTCACTGCATGTTCAGTAACTAGCTAACTACCAGAAACTACCAGAAACTGTAAACAAATAGGTGTGGTAGTCTCAGAGTCATTTCATTGTAATTAGCTCCTCCCTTCAGGCAGATATAAAGCAGTGTCCACCAGCATCTGACCAGAACTGAGGAAGCAGCTTGGATGAGCTGCGAAACGTATTTGACTAAATAAAATTTTGTCCAATTGACAAATTGAATTTCTCCTTTTGCCATGGATTCTACCTGGATGACTGAGGGATTTTACACAAGACTTGTTAAGATTATTCAGTTAATCAATAATCATGGTTACTCAGGTCACAATACAATCAACTAGTAACAACTAATAAATAATAATAATTTTAGAAGCATAGACTACTCTACAAGTGAACACGTAAGGCACTTTTTTTTAATCTGGCAATTAAACTTCACATCATCCAGAAAATTGTTTTGGTCATGCAATTGTGAATAATCATAAAATTATGATTTCTTCTCACAACACCATAAAAATAGATACTCTGTCATCGCTAAAACTAACATCATAAGGGAACTGAAACTGGAGCACAACTTGGACCCTGTGCAGCTGCTGTCCAAGTGACTGTTCCCCACAGAAACAGCCCAAATTGCTGGCACTGGACTGAGACTGATCCTGTCTTCTTCAGGCACATGAGATTCGTGGTCTGTCTAAAACCTGGCTTCCTGCTGGTTTAGCCCTCCTCCTCAGCACGCTCACCCCCGGATCCTGCCTAGTCCCCTCGGCTATTTCCAGGCCAATTAAAGTTGTTGCTCTGACCGCATTTTGGACAGCCTGGCAGAGTGGTTGGCCTTTAAGGATAATCCAGACTATAAGGATCAGTTCACAGCAGGTCAGGCAAGAGACGTGTGAGGTATACCACACCAGTGTTTTCTCATCTATGATTGCAAAGAATGTTGAATTAGCTCATCTGGGTAGGATTGGACTGGCCATGCTAAAATGACTTACTTTTTGTGCTATTGCGAATAAGTATGTCTTTGTTCATTCCTAATTTTAACTCAACAAACATTTGATGGATTTGTTTTAGAGTTACTTTCTATTTTTGTCTATTTTTAATGCTTAACAATTTATGTTCTAAAGCAAAGGGTGGGAGTGGTGTAGTAGTTTAAAACATTCACAAAAATACGTCTGAAACCAGTCAGCAATTACTTTTTTGATTAGTTGACTAATCAATTATTTATATTGTACATTGAGATTTTTTAAAATCCATTTTTAATCAAGTAAAGGTATATATGATATAGGATAGACCAGAAAGTGTTTTTTTTTTTTTTTTTTTTTTTTTTTTTTTTTAATATTGCTGCTGTCTTTTTGCCGTGTTTTAGCCCAGATAATTACAATTATTGAAGTACAGTTAACAATAAATTTAATAGTCGAATTGTCACAACGATTATTCAGATTACTGTTTCACCCCTAATTCTTATACAGTTAGTGCATACTGTGGTTGTTTCCATGGGCAAGACACTTCACCCACCTTTTCTAAATATGATGTGTGAGTGCATTATTTGGTGCTGGGTGGAGCCTACCCTTGGGCACCAAAGGGAGTTATTTTTAGTATTTTTCTGCAATGTCTACTATTGCATTTTGCTTCTCCGAACTGTCAGTTGGAAACCACTGAAAACAACCATTGCCCTTCGTGGCTGTGGATTCTGGCACTTGTGCTGGAGGATTAGTCTCTACAGTGGTGCCATCTCACACTGGCAAATCCATAATCGATACCAGGGCGGCCATTTGCGACACCTTTAATAAGTTTCTGTCAGCAGCGTGATTATTAGCCCGCGCCCAATCATTCAGGGTCCATCTAGAGTTCCTACTTAGTACAGAGAAGCTGATTAAGACAGGAAATAGTCTCATGTGAGTGTGTGTTAGCCCTTTTTAATATCACAGATGGAGATGCGATGATATAGGAGCCTGTCTGGAGAGCAGGGTGAGGAGTTTCCCACAGTGTCTTATGTAAGGCAGACTAATATTGTCGGTATATTCAGACTTCTTGTAATGATTTTTCTTTTTAAATTTACAAATGTGTGGATGAAAAAAAAAGACTAGAATTATTTTTTATTTATTTATTTATTTATTTTTATTTTTTTAAGTGACCTTCATTGTGGTCTGAATGCAAAGATGCAGGAAGAATACTTTGAAAATGTATTTAGTTACAGAATACTGAATACCTGCATTCAAATGTATTCTGATACATGGGCCAATCAGAATACTGTATTCTGAATCACACCTGCACTCAACGCAAGAGCAATATTTTCTGTTTCTCTCTGATTCAGTGCCATTTTAAGCCCATATTACATGATCAAATACCATAATGTATTCCTTTGATTTTAGAACAGTAACTGTATTCTGAATACTAAATGAAAGAGTAACTGTACCAGGATATAGTTATTCAAAATTAGTATTCAGAATAAGTATTCTCGGTACATGTATTCATTTACTTCCCAACACTGTGCAGTAATAGCCATACAGTAAAATGAATAATTAGCTATGGATAATAATTGGTGCTAGTATCAGTGTGGTATTGGCATCATTTCCCAATATAGCCTATTTTTTCTATTTTGTTTATAATAGAAACTGAAGAGCAATGAATTTAATGATGTGGCCATGTTTACACAATCATCAGAAAAAGTACAACAAATTGTATTATATTTAAGAAAATATATTTTGTAATAAGTTTTAAAGAAAAAAGTTAATTTGAGAACTTAAGTACAACTTTACTTTAAATTTGGGCCTTGTCATAAAAAAAAAAAAAAAAAAAAAGGCAGATATTGGCTGAATACAACAGCAACAAATATTGAAAATCTAAATCTATCTTGGTTGGGAAAAATAATCTATATTAGATGATCCCTAGTTATAGCAGTAACATGAACATTAACAGATTTGTGACACTGACGTAGCTCGACATTAGCCACATGGATTTTCATTTTTGGTTATCACAATAATACCCACTGCCACTTATGTCAGCTGTTTTCACATATACAGTATACATGAATTTTAACAGAACTTTAGATCTTAATTTCAGATCTAAAGTTAAAGTGTGTGTGATAGAAGTGTATATATGTTTTTATTACAAAGACTGCTGTAATTGAGGTTTATCTCCGGCCTATATGCAGTGTAAGATGATTTTCTGTGGACTTTTGCATCCCTGTTTGTGGAATGTAAACGAACACTGTATGTCTGAATAAATAAGTGATTTGACAGTGAACACCATGCAGGACTATGCTGATAAGTATTCTATGCTTGACTTGGTAATATTTCTGCGATCTGTGTCATTTAGATGAAATCAGGCTGCTCACTGGTGGTCTCCACTTCAATTTCATGCAAATGTGCACATCCTGCTCTGCTCAGTGTGGGATCAGAGATAGAGCAGGCTGTCAGATGGATAGGCTGTATGCACTGACAAAACTAGATATAAATATTCATACACCTTCATGGGACATGTTGTAATCTTACAGTGCATAACTAAATAAGAGCATTTGTTTTTTTTAAGGTGAGACACTACTAACAGGCACATCTAATTTATTTACTCTCTGAAACATAAGCTTTCATATACAAACAGCATTGTCCAATCCACACCAGGTGTTTTGTTCTGTTTTTTTATTTCATTTAATCAACTTGCATCCATAGATTTATATAGAATTTAGTAAATTAATCTCACATTTTTTCCTTCTACATGGGCATAAAGATCAGCCCCTACAGCCACCAAAATGTATCTTAATCTTAACAAGATTTTGACAGAGTACAGGATTAGTCGATGTCTTATTCTAAAGCTGATTTATTGAAGTTTTAATTGCAAAAAATTTGAATGTTTAATTTCAGTTAGATGTAAATAGCAAATAAGACATCCAAAATCCTATGAGTAAATTTGTTTGTATCTGTCAACTAAATGAAGCAAGCAATTTAAATGTATTTTTACACATGAAATGCATTTAAAGGGGAACATTACATGATTTATGACATAAAGGATGAAGCAAATGCAAGCGATTTATAAGAGCGTATACTAGTAGAGGTAAAATACAATTCAGATTTTTTTGCTACTTTACATTTTATCAGCTAAACTAATTGATTATTCTTCTTCAAATATCACAGGTAAATCGTTGCCCACGGTTACCACTGTTCTGCATTTATTAGTACTACGCATCACAGTCCCCATGGTAACGGTCTGTCAGCCAGTTCTAGAACACACTTTGATAAGTGTGTTGCAGCCAGTTCAACAGCTCACTTTTAACATACCTTCAGTCGAGAAAGCCACACTTTTTTTGCTCTCGGAATACATTTAGTTTCAACTTTATTTTACACAATTGTAGTATACTTTTAGCTGTAAAGAGATGGCATTACACGGAGATATTAACGGTAAGTCAACACAGACATATGTTTTAAACAGACAGTATGGCAAAATGGTGGTCAAGTGCAAGTGCAAGTACAATTTTGAGATCATTTTAGAAAATATATTTTGTTTTAAAACAAAATAGGTGTAAAATGTTAAATCTGCACAAGTTTACCTCCAGTTTGACATACATTTAAGAGCATAAAAGGTAA
Organism: Taenioides sp. WSHXM2023; assembly: GCA_029959045.1. Taxonomy (NCBI): domain Eukaryota; kingdom Metazoa; phylum Chordata; class Actinopteri; order Gobiiformes; family Gobiidae; genus Taenioides; species Taenioides sp. WSHXM2023. The sequence continues at coordinate 33,196,755 of CM057090.1, forward strand.
TATTCATCCTTGTCATGGCGGATGAAGGATTTTGTGCAACTTTTCCCCTTTTTTCCCCTTTTAAAGGCTTGCAATGTTATTCTGTATTGTCTTATTTCTTAGGTAGTATTAATATGTGGTGTAGACTTGCAAATCAGGTTTAATAAGAGGTGTATACTGTAATTTGATAAAAAAAAAATACAGTCTTGTAAATAAGGACTTGAAACTCAAAGCGTGGATTTGGAACTTGACTTGCACATGCCTTTCTTTGGTTATGCTGATGATCTGACATATTTCTTTTCTCTTTGTATTCAGACATAATCGTGGGTCAGGAGATTCGTGGAAACACTGCCACCTACTCTGTGCTGAGGTATCTGGGTAAAGGCTCTTTTGGATATGTGGTCGAGTGCCAAAACATGGAGACCAAAGAGCGGGTGGCTGTTAAAATGATGAAGAATCGTTCGGCCATCAAAGAGGCTGAATATGAAGTAAGTTGAAGTCATTTGTCATGATTTTGTCTAAGTCCAGATGAACACAGAACATGTCTAAATGCATGTTATCTTCTGCAGGTGGCCATGCTAAACATCATCAGGAAGCTGGACTGTGAACGGTATAACATGGTCCAGTTCAAAGAATGCTTCAACCACTTGGGCCTTCCCTGTCTGGTGTTTGAGATGTTGGACATCAGTTTGTGGGATTACCTCATAGACTGCAGGCACTCGCTCACTCCATGTGAACTACGGGCCATAGCCCAACAGGTATGTGGAATTATTCTGTTTACACTATGAGATACGATATATGTAACATAGAAAAGGCTTCCAACGGCACATTTCTATGGCCTTAAGTGATATGGCAAGTTTTTTTTAATAACTTTTTGTACACATAAAAATATTCTCATTGCCTTTGTCTCTGCAGCTCCTGGTGGCCTTTGACGGCCTGAAGGGTCTTGGTGTGATCCATTCAGACCTTAAGCCTGATAACATCATGTTGACCAACATGAATCTGCAGCCTTATGAAGTCAAACTCATTGACTTTGGTTTAGCCATTCTCACCTCAAAGGTGCGCCATGGGCTATATAAGCAGCCTGATGGATACAGGTAAGTTCAATGCATCCAATATTCAGTAATTTTTTATTTGCACTGGTGACTTCAGCATTCTCATGTGCTTTCCCAGGGCTCCAGAGGTGCATGTGGGTCACATATTTGATGAGGCCATTGATATGTGGGGCCTGGGCTGTACTTTGGCCTTCTTCTATCTTGGACAACACCTTTTCCCTAGCTCCAATTATCATTCGGTAAGATAGTACTTCCCTCTCACTTGTACTGCAGCCCCCTTTGGACTATCCGCTAATGTTATGTCACTGCACAGGTGAAGATGATGGTGGAACTGCTGGGAATGCCTCCTGACTACCTGCTTGAGTATGGCGCATACTCAAACTGTTACTTTAAGCAGGAGGATGATGAGGACACACTGGAGCCAACATGGAGACTCCTGACGCCTGAGGAATACACGTGGGTCACCCAGCAAAACCCCGGACAGGCCTCTACAATCCAGACACAGCTGCACATCATTGACAATATGGCTGATGTGAGTGCTTCAAAAGTTTTCCATAAATAACCAATACATGATACCAAAAACTAGTGCTAAAGAAAGACACATTAGTTAAATAAACTAACAATAGAAAATTTGACCCTTACCATTGTTTGATTTCAGATGTTCCCAGTAGATGACCCAGAGGAGTATGAGGACCACTTGGAGTTTGTGGACTTCCTCAAAGGGCTGCTGAATGTCAACCCCCTTCTCAGATTGACCCCAAAACAGGCTTTGGAGCACTCCTTCATCACCATGTCCCACCTATATGAGGACAGTGACTAGTACGTGTCTGTTTCATAGCCTTAACACATCCTGGTTTATGTGTGATTTTTTGGAATTGTGCTAAATGACCTGTGGAGGCCAAAGTACCTTCATAATAATGTTGTTGTAACTGACATTAATTCATTTTTTTGTTGAATTTTCAGTGCAATGACGTCGAAAACTGTGATGAAGCAGAGTATAATTGTCAAAGGAGGACGACCAACAGCATCTCCAGGAGAAGCCCAGCACAAAAGTTCCAGCAGGTTTTCCTTGCTCCCTCCCCCTGAATCACTTTTTTGTCTTTCAGCCAAACCGTTGGAACCATTAACCCAGAGCTCTAAGTTATTAGAACTTGAAAGTTTCACCAGCCCTAAAGAAAGAGGTGCCAGTTATAACCCTGGCACCCACAAACCTGCAGGGGAGACATATGTCCCTCTGCACATATTTTGGCCTTTACAAGAGGAACTTGTAATCAGTTCCCCCCAACAAATTAGAAAAATATCTGAGAAAACAGAGATAACGGTCCATGCACTTGGTTCGTTAGGTAGAGACTCATGTTTGCAAGAGATTTCTAGTGGGGAAATTGTAAACAGTTCCCCTATCAATAAAATTCCTGTTTCTGAGGTAGAGAACCCAAAACACATGAAAGGCAAAAGATCGGGTGGGTCACATAGTCTAACCATTGACAGCCCTATTTTAAATGGTATAAGATCGCAGGTGTGTAGCCATGCCTCCAGGCCTTTGGGTGAAGTTAGAGATGTACTAGTGCATTCTAGTGAGGAAACTGTAACCAGTTTCTCAGACTGTCAGGTGTTTGAGGTGGGTCAGGAGATTCATGGAAACACTGCCACCTACTCTGTGCTGAGGCATCTGGGTGAAGGCTTTTTTGGATTTGTTGTTGAGTGCCAAAACATCAAGACCAAAGAGCGGGTGGCTATTAAAATGATGAAGAATCCTTCTGCTTTCAAAGAGGCTGAGGACGAAGTAAGAAACTCTTTTCCCTTTTCATGATTTTGTCTAAATTCAGATAAACATAGAACATGTCTAAATGCGTGTTGCCTTCTGCAGGTGGCCATGCTAAATATCATCGGGGAGCTGGACTGTGAACCCTGTAACATGGTCCAGTTCAAAGAGCTCTTTTACTATTCGGGCTTCCCCTGTCTGGTTTTTGAGATGTTGGACATCAGTCTGTGGGACTACCTCATAGACTACAGGTGCTCACTCGCTCCATGTGAACTACGGGCCATAGCCCAGCAGGTATGTGGAGTTAATCTGTTTGAACTGTTAAATATCACAGTAGCAACAGTAAGTATTTGGTTAGCTTGTGTAGTTTGGTAATATGGTTAAATGGTTAGAATAAAAGTTCAGTTGACTGGCACATCAAATAAACTTCTTCATTGACTTCCTTGTTTCCGCAGCTCCTGGTGGCCTTTGACGGCCTGAAGGGTCTTGGTGTGATCCATTCAGACCTTAAGCCTGATAACATCATGTTGACCAACATGAATCTGCAGCCTTATGAAGTCAAACTCATTGACTTTGGTTTAGCCATTCTCACCTCAAAGGTGCGCCATGGGCTATATAAGCAGCCTGATGGATACAGGTAAGTTCAATGCATCCAATATTCAGTAATTTTTTATTTGCACTGGTGACTTCAGCATTCTCATGTGCTTTCACAGGGCTCCAGAGGTGCATGTGGGTCACATATTTGATGAGGCCATTGATATGTGGGGCCTGGGCTGTACTTTGGCCTTCCTCTATCTTGGACAACACCTTTTCCCTAGCTCCAATTATCAGTCGGTAAGATGGTACTTCCCTCTCACTTGTACTGCAGCCCCCTTTGGACTATCCGCTAATGTTATGTCACTGCACAGGTGAAGATGATGGTGGAACTGCTGGGAATGCCTCCTGACTACCTGCTTGAGTATGGCGCATACTCAAACTGTTACTTTAAGCAGGAGGATGATGAGGACACACTGGAGCCAACATGGAGACTCCTGACGCCTGAGGAATACACACGGGTCACTGGACAAGACCCAGGACAGGCCACTACACTCCAGAGACAGCTGCAGACCATGGACGATTTGGTCAATGTGAGTGCTTCAAAGGTTTTGAAAAACTAACCAACAGACAAAATCAAAAACTAGTGCAAACATTTTTATGTATTTATTTAGTTTATTTATGAGACAGGGACAGTGCACAATATACATTAACCATAACAGGAGAGATGCACTGTGCCAGGTTGTAGCACTAGAGCTAATTTCCACCTGTAGTCCCTGGTGCATGTTTTTTAGTTTAGTTCATGTTTGGAAGTTGCATCAACATCAGCATTAATAACAAGCTAAACTGTGCAGGGCTAATACACATTGGTTAAATAAACTAAGAAAAGAAAATCTGACGCCATCCCTTATTGTTGTTTGATTTCAGATGTTCTCAGGAGATGACCCAGAGGAGTATGAGGACCACTTGGAGTTTGTGGACTTCCTCAAAGGGCTGCTGAATGTCAACCCCCTTCTCAGGTTGACCCCAAAACAGGCTTTGGAGCACTCCTTCATCACCATGTCCCACCTATATGAGGATAGTGACTAGTACGTGTCTGTTTCATAGCCTGCTTTATGTGGGGTTTCTTGTACTTATGCTAGATAGCATGTGAACTAACGAATAAGATATTGGTATTGTTGTAATAGACATACATTAATTTATTGTTTCACTTTCAGTGCGATGATGTCCAAACACGTGATGAAGCAGAGTGTGAGGGCCGGTGAGTTTGGCAACCAAGGACGACCAACATTATCACTAAAAGGTTCCACGGCAGTAAGCTCATTTTCATGGGTCTCTCCCCCGGGGTCACTTATAATGGAAAGAGGTGCAAGTCAAAACCCCAGAAGTCATGTGTCCCTCCATACATAGATCAGCCTTCAGAAGAGGAAATTGTATCCAGTTCATCCAAAGAAAGTAGAAACAGATCAGTGAAATCAGTGACTTCTGGACATACCTCTGGTTCATTATGTGTGTAGAATCCCTCTGTTGTCCAGGTAGAACCCATGGGAAAAGGAGAAATTCAATTTGTGAACTGGACAAAAGTTTAATTGGTTAAATACGTTTCGCAGCTCATCCAAGCTGCTTCTTAAGTTTTGGTCAGATGGCGGACACTGTCTTATATCTGCCTGAAGGGAGGAGCTAACTACAATGAAATTACTCTGAGACTACCACACCTATTTGTTTACAGTTTCTGGTAGTTTCTGGTAGTTAGCTAGTTATTGAATATGCAGTGAGTGTGGGGTCATATTAGCATAACCATTCAGGGCCATAATGGATGTTTTCACACCTCTGGACCTGACCTGGTTAGCCCTATTGTTTTCTTTGTTTGTTTTGATTTAGGTTTGAGGATAGAGTTATAAATGGGAGATAGATGATGTCTGAGACCTCCATTTCTGTTCAAGGAAGGGTTCTCTTTCTTGACAAAAATAGCCTCTTTAACTCCCCTCTCAAACCAGTTCTTTTCTCTGGCTAAGATCTGTACCTCACTATCCTCAAAGGAGTGCCCCATTGCTTTTAGGTGGAGATGTACGACAGACTGAGGTCCTTTTAGGTGGAGATGTACGGCAGACTGAGGTCCACTATGGCTCTCCCGTCTGTGTTGGTACATCCTCTTGTGAAGTGGCTGTTTTGTTTCTCCAGTGTAGCGCTCACTGCAGTCTTCACTACACTGAATGGAGTAGACCACATTGCTTTGTTTGTGGCTCGGTGTTTTGTTCTTTGGGTGGACCAGTTTCTGTCTTAAAGTGTGTGTGGGTTTGTCTTAAAGTGTTTGTGGGTTTGAAATAGACTGGAATTACTATTTCAAACCCACAAACACTTTAAGACAGAAACTGGTCCACCCAAAGAACAAAACACCGAGCCACAAACAAAGCAATGTGGTCTACTCCAGTCAGTCTAGTGAAGACTGCAGTGAGCGCTACATTGGAGAAACAAAACAATCACTTCACAAGTGAGAATGTACCAACATAGATGAGAGAGCCACAGTGGACCTCAGTCTGCCGTACATCTCCACCTAAAAGCCATGGGGCACTCCTTTGAGAATAGTGAGGTACAGATCTTAGCCAGAGAAAAGAACTGGTTTGAGAGGGGAGTTAAAGATGCTGTTTTTGTCAAGAAAGAGAACCCTTCCTTGAACAGAAATGAAGGTCTCAAACATCATCTGTCTCCCATTTATAACTCTATCCTCAAACCTAAAGCCCTGAATGGTTATGCTAATAAGACCCCACATTCACTGCATACTCAATAGGCCTAGCTAACTAACAGAAACTGCAAACAAATAGGTGTGGTAGTGTCAGAGTAATTTCATTGTAATTAGCTCCTCCCTTCAGGAAGATATAAGACAGTGTCCACCGGCGTCTGACCAAAACTGAAGAAGCAGCTTGGATGAGCTACTAGACCACATGTGTAAGTCTCTGACTTACACATGTGGTCTAGTAGAGAAGTACCTAATTTAGAGGATATAAGCAGGATGGGGACTGGCGAGGTCTTTTGGGCATGTCCCCCTGCAGAAGGAGAACCCGAATAAAACCTGGAGGGACTATTGTCTGGGGTGAGGGAAGTCTGGGAGTCCCAGCTTACACTTGTGTCCCCGCAACATGGCCCCAGAAGCGTAAGAAATCTGATGGATTTTAAGTGGCCCAAGCCAAGGAGGGGAGACAGTTTCTCTGTTGGTTAGTAGTCTATACTCAAGGTTTAGACTACACAAGAAGCAAAAGGGATCTACGTAAACTAGAGCACAAGAATCACATGTCAGTGTACAGGTGGAGTTGGGGGGAGGGGGGTTACTAATGTTTTTTCTGAGTTTCTTTTGCAGAGTGAGGTGGTGAAATGGTGTGAAATATCATCTCGGAGTAGATCCCCTGCTCCCCCACATCAAGAGGATACCGAGCCCGCCTAATGACATGTGCAAAAATGGTACTAAATCATGGCCTCGAATTATAATTTAATTCCCATGCTTTAGCAGTTTGTTACCACGTTTACCAATTTGTCTATTTAGGCTGCGATCTCATGCTCGCTGCCTGCTTATGACTGGCACAATGACATTTGGGTAAACAAGACCCCAAGAACAACCACATGTCTGCTTACATACAGCATATGCAAGCAGACATGGTTAATATGCAAAGGAGGGAGAATCTGTGGTTGTCAGCTCTGCCTGTGTTACAAGGCACTAATGTGAACACAACAACAAGGTCCACGTTTGTGCAACACATTAATTAATGAATTAATCATTGCATTCACATAGCGCCTTTCATGACACCCAAAGTGCTTTACAGTTCATTATTCATTCACTCCACACTCAGTGGTGGTAAGCTACTACTGTAACCACAGCTGCCCTGGGGCAGACTGACAGAAGCAAGGCTGCCAATCTGCACCATTGGCCCCTCTGACCACCACCAACACTTACGCACACTCCACTTTCTTACTAGGCAATGTAGGTGAAGTGTCTTGCCCAAGGACAAAAGGAGAAATTTAATTTGTCAACTGGACAGAGTTTATTTGGTCGAATACGTTTCGCAGCTCATCCAAGCTGCTTCCTCAGTTCTGGTCAGATGCTGGTGGACACTGCTTTATATCTGCCTGAAGGGAGGAGCTAATTACAATGAAATTACTCTGAGACAACACATGTTTGTTAACAGTTTCTGTTAGTTAGGTGGGTCTATTCAATATGGAGTGTTTACAGTTTCTGTTAGTTAGGTGGGTCTATTCAATATGGAGTGTTTACAGTTTCTGTTAGTTAGGTGGGTCTATTCAATATGGAGTGTTTACAGTTTCTGTTAGTTAGGTGGGTCTATTCAATATGGAGTGGGAGTGGGGGAGTAGTTAGCATAACCATTCAGGGCCATGATGGGTGTTTTCACACCTCTGGACATGTCCTGGCTAGTCCCATTGTTTTCTTTGTTTGTTTTGATTTAGGTTTGAGGATAGAGTTATAGATGTCTGAGACCTCCATTTCTGTTCAAGGAAGGATTCTCTTTCTTGACAAAAATAGCCTCTTTACACAACAAAAACTGTCGTTGTGCCTAAGGACACAATGACAGTTTTTGCCACTGGCGCCCCCCTGTGGCACCAGGAATTTCCAGCGGTCTCCCATCCAAGTACTAACCAGGCCCAGCCTTGCTTAGCTTCTGCGATCTGACGAGATTAAGCTTTGACAAGGCAGTTTGGTCATTGTGGGTTCGCCACAGTTTGATCTGTTTTCAGTCTTGGGCCATTGTAACAATCTGCATCGTTACTTGAACAGTGCAGGTTTTTCTGGGATCCAGGATAAAAGCACATTTGAAACATGAAGACAAAGTTCCAACTGATTTTCATTCAGATGAGTGATGCATTGAGACTTGTGCATTCACTGTGAGGTAGATCTTGGCTAGCTGCTTGTGTCAATAGCCAAGCAGTTTACCCTTTCTCCACCTCATAGTGAAGTCATATCTATAAAATGTGGCATGCATCTGAGACTTTTTGTGCTCTTCCCCTGGAGCTGATCTGAACAGTGGTGGTTGTTGCATTTGTGCCCGTAGACATTTAGACTAGAGGGTTGATGATAGTTACAATTATCTTACCAAGATAACATGCGTTAGAGGAGAGAGCACACCATGTTTTCAGAGAAGGGCCAAGAGCTAAAGGACGTGTTGAAGACAGGAACAAGCAGAATTCAGGATCTACATTTTATTTCCGTGGCCCTAAAGATCAGAGTGTAGACTCATCTGGATAACGTAGGGCAGGTGTTATTCATTTTTGGATTACTTTCTTTGGATGAAAACAAGAGCCTAAACCAAGAACTGGAGCAAGGTGAACTGCACGCTAACTTGGAGAATACTGTTGAGTGTTGATATTATATCCGTCAGATGCACCCACCACACTGAATTCAGGCTATTCTCGGTGTCTTGTTTACCTGAATGTCATTGTGCCAGCCATAAGCAGATGCCTGTGCGACCTTTTTTTTTTTTTTTTTAATGGTCTGTGTAAAATAACTCACTAAGTGATTTACACTTATTGAAATGAGGTGCGTCAGGCTTCAGTGGGCCCCTACACAACTCATGAAATGTCAGTTTAGCCAATGTGGAGGGTTTATAGCACATAATCCTTCATTTCTTAATTTGCAGGAACAAATTGGCTGAAACATGGGAATTAACTGTTAACGTGTGGGGACAAAATAATAATTCAAGGCCATGATTTAGTACCCCCTTCCAGGACAGGTTTCAAAATAAAATGTCAAAATGATCAAATTCACATATAAATTATAATGAAACATAAAATACAAACAGGGAATAGTAATAAGTGCATTTTTAACTCTGTTAGATGTGTCTTAACCATTTCTTTTTATAGAGCCGTGCTCGTCCCACAAACTTGCGTGCTTCAGTTAAGGCCCTGAGCCCATCTCCGGCGATGTTGTTTGGAAATTATATTTTGCTGTAGCGGCACGGTGGCTGAGTGGCAACACTCATGCCTCACAGCAAGAAGGTTACGGGTTCGATCCCGGGTCACCCGGGCCTTTCTGTGTGGAGTTTGCATGTTTCCTCCCCGTGTCTGGATGGGTTTCCTCTGGGTACTCCGGTTTCCCCCCATCAACCAAAAACATGCAACACCCCCTATGAACAGTTTACAATCAAGGACCGTCAAGGAATTCCTCCCTCCTGTGGGCTCACCACCTGCAGAGGGGTTCATAGGGGTCTGGGTCTGGTGCACAGAGTAATGGGCAGCGTGCTGTCCCCGCAACCCAGCCGGATTAAGCGGGAGAAAACGGATGGATGGTAAAAATTGGTACCCAGTTGATCACTCTGCTAAATTAATAAATGTTTTGTTTTTAATTATCATTTGTGTGCCTTTTTGTCATTTTGCTTAACATGCATATATGACCCACCATTTAAAATAATCCTTAGAGGAGACTTTACATGAGTAAATCATTAAATAAATGAATAAAATACTACAGTATGGTGTTATTCCTGTGTAATCCAGCAATATTTGATAAAGCTGGTTTTTTTCTACCAGTCTACTAATCCATTGGCCCTGATCCTACAGCACAAGGTCTGTCAGACACTTCCCTGTTTATTTTCTGATTTTACACTGGCATCGCACTGTGAATCCCATCGCATTCTCAAGGACACAGATCAATGCAGACGTGAGATAATTCACTCAAAGCGTGGGAAAAAGGGCCTAATCTTTTCTTGGTGGAGAAGGTATTACAAATGAGTAATTATTATCGGGTTATTTTTAACGGTGAGAACTGAAGTGGATATTAATGATGTAATGCAGCATTCACACTGTAGTCTTAATTCAATAATGATTTACAGAAATATACAGCCAGAGCCATTTCTTTTTTAAGCAAACATCTCCCTGACTTAAGAAGAGGATAAAGGACAATAAGAAATAAAAAGAGAATACTGAAATACATAGCTTTTTTTTTTTTTTTTTTTTTTTTTTTAATTTGTCCACATCCATATTTCTTTTCTCCCATGCCATCCTCCCTGAGTCATCTGCCAATCACATTTATCTCAGTTTAGCCTTTTCCCATCTTGACCAGACTATTTTTAGGTTACACTGCTGTAGAATGAAAAACAGGGCACCACAATTTTCAAATTTGTAAAAAAAAAAAAAAAAAAAAGAAATAATTGCTTTGATAAACTATCACTAATATCACTAATCAAGTTATATTTGGTGTGGAATTATAGTACTATCTTGATCCAAAGCACAACACACACACATATGCACGCACATGCACAAACATTGCTATTCTCCCACTCAAGAGAGTATCTTAATTTTGTAATTTACTCATTCCTATCCTCCTCTTCTTTATTTTAACTCATAAGAACCAAAAGAAGGTGGTTCCTCTAGTCTGAAATGCAGATATGAAGTCCCATCCCATCTAACCATCTACTCTTTGCACCATCTGCATTCATAAAGGTGATCCTGCCTTCTGCTAATATACATTTAAGATCTATTATTTGTTGTTGTGGTGCATGGTCCTTGCTGTAAAACAATTGTTTGACTGTAATTTTGAGACAAAAATAATCATTAGTTGAAGCCTTACTTAGCAGTTCAATTGTTATGTCTCCCTTTTGACCTTGACAGACATTAAAGGTCACAATTTTCTCCACTTCTCTACCCAACTCCTGATTGAGAATAGTACTGAGCAGGTAATGCTTTATAAGGACACTCCAGCACAGTCCTCACTGAACACCAACCAGCTTTAAGGACAAATAAATGAACTGCAAATGAACTGAACGATGTATTTATCTAAGAAGTACTTCCACTCACAAAAAGAACTCAGCATGTGACAGAGAGCTGAGTGACACACGTCTTCACAAAGCGGCTGCCACCTACATCTGAACAGTCAACAAAAAGCACGAGATTGGCAGATAAAATTGGAGTGAATTCAGACCATCATAACACGTCGTCATTCAATCTAATATGGGCTATATAGCAGTTTTTTTCCATGTCTGCTATAAACTCTTTTGCTTTACCTGTTTAAGAAATATGCCCTTTTCTCTGCAATTTCAACATCCTTCAGATTTCCCTTCCCAGCCATCTCAATCTCTTGCTTTTGAGAGAGCGTGATAAAAGGAGATGTGAGTTCATCAGTCGGTCTTGTTTTAAGGAAAGTAAAAGAAAAACTTATATTACTGTTGGTGCTTGACAGTCCCAACAGGTATTTAAAACTTCGGGTGAAATAGAAGACGGAAATGATCAAGGTCTGAAAAGCCAGAAAACTCTACTGGAGTTGGGCTGCAAGAATTGTCTCAAAAATCAACTGAATGATTCAACTTGAGTTTGAATTTTGCACTGTAAAATTCTGTCTCTTCACTGACTCTTTGGTGGTCTCCAAGTTTTTAGTTTTTATGACTTTGTTATAAATGCCCTCAAACAAAAGGGTAACATTTCTATCAAGACACTAGTCTCTTCCACCTTCAACCAGGAGTTAGGCCTATTGCTTAGTGAGATTTTGTACAATGCTGTTCAACTGCTCTGCGCCATATACTGCTGGTGTGACAGATTTCAAACTACATACTTGTAGGCCAATTAGGTTCATTAGGTCTTCACATTTTGATCATTTTTGAGATTCTGACTAAAAGAATACCCAAATGAATTAAAAGGCCCATATTATGTTATTTTCTGATCTATATAATATTGTATCCTCATCAAAAACATACCTGGAGTTGTATATGTTTCATTCACACATGTTTACCACATAAATCCTGCATATTTAGGCTGAGTTCTTCTCTCAGACTGAAAACACTCTGTTCCACCTTGTGATATTATATGGTAATACACATAGTGCTCCACTGTATTTTAAGAGCACAAGGAATCATTTGGATGATTTCAGCAATGGTTTCTGTTAACATGAAAACTGCCGTTCCATGACATCACAAGGTGGAACGGAGCATTTTGAGCTTGGGAGATGTAGGCAGACTAATAATAAAGAGACTCAAACATGTGTGAACAAAACTAAACACAACTCCAGGTATGTTTTGGAGGAGGTAACAACATTATAACTTGTCTTAAAGCACAACAGTCAACTTTATGTAATATAGGACCTTTAACTGGTATACCGTAGGTCTGCCGTTTGTTTGAACAATTACAGAGCCTGCCCACTGGGATTTCTGGCTGGGAACACATTTGGTGAATTCAATAGAAATTTGCACTGAACTCTGTGGGTAAACCATTCAGAGGTCCATATAGACTTTTGTGGTTTTTGATCCAAAGGTCTGAAAAATTGTGACGATTTGAGTGTGTGTGTGTTTCTTTATTTTATTTTTAATTCTTAGCTATTGTGCATTCTCTCCAAAGCTGAGTGACTTCCATTCTTGAGTTACAAAAGTCCAGAAGTTCATTTTTCCATTAATCTTAGAAGAGACAGAGCAAACATGAGAAATGCAAAGGCTTGGCCAGTGTAGCACACAGCCCCAGCACTTTGTGACTGGTATTCTGTGTGTTCCCAGGTGTGCCATTTGAACTGCGCCTTATTGTCCTTTTGCTCAGGATCTCACAAGAATCAATTACCCTTTAGGTTGTCACACCTATGTACCCTCCACTCTTTTAATCAGCTGTACAAACTTTACACAGGAAGCTACAATTTATTGCAGTCATATTTAAATTTACTGTTACTCTGTAGCCCAGTCATTTGTTTGCCTTGTGCTAGTTACTATTACAATGTCTAAAAACATCTTATGTTGTTGTGTCCTTCGGCAAGACACTTGCTTAGTATAAATGCGGCATGCGGTGTGTGAGTGTCGGTGGTGGTCAGAGGGGCAGCCTAGCTTCCGTCAGTTTGCCACAGGGCAGGTGTGGATACAATAGTAGCTTACCACCATCGAGAGTGGAGTGGATGAATACAGCAAGACTAAATGCTCTGAGTATCTTGAAAGGTGCTACATAAATCCAATGGTTAATTCATTCATATAATTAATGCTAATCTGCAATAGGTTATCAAGCGTATGTTTCTGTACTATATTATGAACTACAGTGCTGCACCTTTAAACTCATCAGAAACAATGCAGACCTTTGAGTCAATATATTTACACAAAACTATGTGGCTAACTTACAATTAGATGCTGTGACAGTTTCATAAAGTCACAATTGTCATTCCAGAGGACACAAACTGTTTACTCTCTGGTGGATCGGAAATGTGTGATACCAATTTGCACATCTGCTCAACACAATTTGGGCAGTTATACAAACACAAATCTCCACAGAGATCCTTTTCCATTTAGCCGCTTCTCCTGTCGCACTCATCACCACGACAACACCAAACAAACTCAAATGAAATTGCACGTAAGGCATATTAAGTTGTGTTATCTCATACTGTTGACTGAGTGAGGAGGAAAGGGGGGCCACAGCAAAGAAAGCGATAAAACAGAAAGACAAAACTAAAATGATACAAAGTCATTCAATCATTGTAACATATAAAACACTCTTTTTAAAACCATATTTTGCATATCAGTTTCTCCTCAAATATATGGATTTCAGAATGATGAAAAATTAGGACTGTTGCCATAGCAAGTAACAATTTAAAACTAAATAAGTATGATATCTTTTGAATGTGAAAAGTCCTCAAAATGTTGCATACTAGTATAACAGGAAGCTGACACCTACTATGAACACCTGTTGTATGGTGTTCATAGTACATAGCTTCTTTGGTTCCATTTTTATATATTGGTGTTTAAAAAAAAAAAAAAAAAGTCTCACCTCACCCAGCCATGCATTATCTACAAGTTTTCATCTCATCATCATCCTCAGCATTCCTGCATCTGGATACATCACTGCATCACTTGGCCTTTATCTTGGAGCCATTGTTGGATCTTATATAATAAAGATTTTCTTATTGTATTGATAATTTACAGTAACATCACTCTGAGGAGGGGGAGCACAAATCAGCTTAACTGTTGTAGTTCCAGCTAAATCACTTCATTATGGTTAAATTGTGTTCAAATATAGCACAGATTCAAGTCTAATAAAACCTCAAACAGAGCAGAGCCTACAGTTAGTATCAATACCCTAGTTGTTTAGTGTAGTCCTTGCAAATAAATCAGAATTGTTAAGAAACATTTCTCCTTCACCTCTGAAACTATTGGTGAAGAAGAGAAGAAGAAGAAGAGCTGGAGAGACTGAAGTGGCAGATAGTTCTACTGCTACACTGGAGATGGAGCAAAGTCGTGCTGAAATGAACAAATAACTCACACTTCCTGTTTATATTTTTGACAGTTGTGTAACTTGTTAAAACGTTCTCTCACCCGCACTTCAAAACTGCCTCTAACGGTGTTGTCAAATAAATTCTTGGCTTATTGTTTCAGTATGTTAACAATAAAAGCCTATTACTAATCTTAATTGTTAACTAATCACCCTTTACTGACACGTGAGGCAGGAGTTAGAATGCCTTACATCCTGCTCAGACCTTACTGAATGCCATTCTTTTGCCTAACTACAATCAGCACATGTTCAGCCTCTACACACAAGAGAATAGCAAGTGTATCATTAGTGAGTGAAGATTCATTTACATTTTAAATTGATCATACAGACAATAAATTACCACTAAACACACAAACACAGAGCACATCACAGTAAACAAAGTCATTTAGTCACTGCTAATGTGCTCCGTTTGATGCCTAGTGGGTTAGATCTAGTTCTCTTTCTCTAGGGACCTCACTGTTTTGTATTGGCGTTCATCAAGCACTTGTTATTTGGGTATAAAAATGATATTTCAGCTTTCCTGCTCTTCCATGATATTCACAGTCTGTGTTTTGACAAACTGGAAGCAAACCAGATCTCTGTTTTTAAGTTGTTGTTTTGAAATTTGGCAGACGGACTGCGCACAGCGTTTGCAGGTTTATTTTAGAATTAGATGTCAGTCACAATGATTGGTTCTTGGACACATATGCGCTACTTCAACACTGGAACATTTTCTGAACAGCTTGGAGTTCAGTTAGCAGAACGTACTAAAGCTAAGTACAAACGAAGAGTTAGAATGTAAACCCTTTTTTAGTTCAGTTCATACATTTATATCAGTGAAACTTAAGTCGGGTGGATTTAAACAAGAATTACAAGCAATCCACTACTTAGGCTACTGTTTGTATTGCACTGAACAATTATATGTAATAACCTGATAACGATCAGTATATTTTTGTTTATTCATGAAAATGTTTAATTTCATTTTAAGAATGCTTTGTCATTCATAATAATTCATGTGAGTGATAAAATTCATAATCTGTTTAAAAAGGTTAAAAATACATTTAAGATAAAAAAAAGGAAACGTTCATAAATAGAGAAATTCATTGTTCATGTATTATCTAAAAAAACCCCCAATGTATTTTCGTTGTTTTTTTGATATACTGAAGTCAGTCACGTGATGACGTCACAACGTAGCGTCAGGACTGTGCGTAGCTTAGAGTCAGACCGCGCTCTCACGAGGAGACACGCGTGAAGCAATGAACCGCATGGCGTCGCGCAGAGCAAAAGTTGCTGCTCGTGAAAAGTATTAAGAACTGCAATCGCGCTCAAGCCAACCCGAACACCTTCCCCTTGTTCCAGAGGATCGTGGAGGTCTTGTGGACGATCAAGGGGGTGAGTTCTCATGGTTTTCCGTGGTTGTTAGCTGCAGGAACTGAGGCGGGCTTAGCTAAAGATGCTATCGCCATATCTATGCTACTTACCTTAGACCCAGACGGGGAGAGACGGCGTGGCCGCCGGATGTCTGCATTTACCTGCGTCGAGGACGGCAGCCTGCAGAAAGGACTCCGCGTGCTCATCTCTACCTGCTCTGTGCTGTGAGGACCGGGAGGTTTTTTCCAGGAGATCGGTAGGATCAAAACTAAGCCTTTTCTGTGGATATGAGCTCCAATGCGCGCCAACGTGATATGCAAGCTTGCTTTTACTTTTGACACAAAGTGCACTTTGAAACAAAGACTCGAGGACAAAGCGTGACTTTAAAACTTTTGACTTTGGGGGAACTAAAAACAAAAAGTGTTATTATATTCTATTTTGTTACTTGAAACATTTCTCAATATAAGAAACTAAACTTATTTTCTGTGTGACGTTTTCATTCATACACTGTACAACACAACACTGTAAAAATAATCAGGAGTTAAACTAATATTAATCTGCATATTTTGAATTAATTAATATTTTACTCGGATACCTCATTTTAAATAGTTTCAGATGTGAGAATCATACATTAACCCTTGACAAGTTTTTATACATTGGAATGTCTCTTTTACCCTTGTAATAATTGGAGTTTTAAAGCAGTACTGAACTACATAGTTTAGACCTTTCTATATCGAGCCGTTGGTAAAAGGGTTACATTTTTGGGGGCTCGTCCGGGATGATTTTTTTTGTGTTTTCCAGATTTTGATTGTACAGTGGACCAAGTGTTGATTTTTTTTTTTTTTTTCAGAAAAAGTGAACTGTGTATTTGATTTTTCTGCTCGTTTGAGACAAAATGGATGCAGTTACATTTAAAGCATGGTGTGAAAAGTACCAATTAGACACTGCTCATGCATTAGTTTTAAGTGGTGTTCATGATGTTACAGATGATGTCGTACTTGAAGTACTAGGTTCAATTAAAGCCTTAGGAAAGACCAAGATAGTTGACAAACAACTTGATGTGACCTCTAAAACTGACTTTGTGCTAGTCCAAACCTTATCTGACGTGACCACTCAGACTTTACCTGATAAAGTTGGTGTTCCCGGTCAATATGGTCCATGGCCTTTTCATGTTTTACCGGCAACGTCTGAAGAAACTGAAGATTTCCAAACAAAGTTACTGTCATTTCTCCAACATGAGGGCAAAAGTATTTCTGATGTTAAAGGACTATTAAATGCTCCGCCTTTGGATGTTAATTCTGCTCTCATTAATGCCATCAGCTCTCTTGTGGACAAATGCAATGCTGCACCAGCCGATACTCAGAGCTACAGGAAGCTACGAATGTTTTCTGGAGTACGTCCAACCCCAAGTGGTGAGGAGGAGTATGATGCTTGGGCAGAGCAGACCACACATATGTTAGGAGAGTGGCAATGTAGTGATGCAGTAAAGAAGCAGAGAATTGTTGAGAGCTTAAAAGGTCATCTGCAAATGACTATATGCAAGCCCTTGAAACAGCTTTTGGAACGACAGAAAGTTCATCAGATCTTATTGTCAAGCTCAGACAGACATTTCAAAATGAAGGAGAAAAACTGTCACTTTACCTTCTCAGGGTTGATAAAATGTTGCATTGCATTTTCAGAAAGGGAGGTATACAGTTAGCTGAAATGAATCGTCTCCGCATTGAACAAATTGTACGAGGTGCACTTCCAAACGACATGACAGCAATGCGCATTCGCATGACACACAAGCTAAGAGCTCCGCCTTCCTTTAATGAGCTTTTAAAAGAAGTCCGGGAGGAAGAAGACATAATGCAAGTCAGAAGTGATGTTAAAAGTGCAGTAATGTCAAAAACTGTTGCTTCAGTCCCTAAGCCAGCATCTGAATCCAAAACTGATCCTGAAATGGAGCGACTAAAAAGTGAATTGAGTGAAATAAAGGCTGAAATGAGCAATCTCAAAGTCGCAACTGTTGCAGCCACAGCAGCTACAACAGAAACGAAGAATCCAAAACCTGAATTTGTAAACAAAAGGAAGTTCAAAAGACCTTCTTCCCCACAGGAACAAAAGACAAATTTAAGTCGATCTGGAATATTTTGCTATCGTTGTGGAGAAGACGGGCACTATATGAGAGAATGTGATGGAGAGGAAAACCTTAAAAAAGTAAACAAGCGCCTTATCAAACTTACGAAGAAATCGGGAAACTTCCATGGGGCCCAGTAATGGAACGGCCTGGCGTCCCGGAGGTGAAGACACGTTCCAAGAGCATTAAAACCGAGAAAGGAGTGGACAACACTATCCCTGAAGGTTTAGTTGGCCCAAGTTCTACTGTCCCAGTACAGATTGAAGGCATTTACACTAAAGCTATTCTCGACACTGGCTCTCAAGTTACTCTACTCTATCGATCTTTCTATGAAAAGTACTTGAAATATTTGCCATTGACACCTATCAGCGCTTTGCAGATCTGGGGTCTTAGTCCCGCTGATTACCCGTATGATGGCTATTTGTCACTCAAACTACAATTCAGAGAAGCTGATGTAGGTGTAACTGAGACCATTGATGCACTTGTGTTAGTCTGTCCTGATCCTGTCGTGAAAGATAATGCTGCCATACTTGTTGGTACAAACACTCCTACAGTGTGCAGACTTCTCAGAAGTTACAAAGAGAAAGGAGAAAACTTAACAACAGTCAGACACATTCATCCTGCATTCAAAAAGGCTATGGAGGAAATGTCGTTGTCCACATCGGACACTGACCAAAATCAAAGAGGGTCTGTTTGGTTTGCACAACCAAAGCCATTGATTATACGCCCTGGTGGTGTTGCGAGGGTCAAAGGTGTGCCAAAATTTCCAGGTATTCCAAGCACTCAAACCATTTTGGTAGACTCACCTGATGATTCCGGAGAAGAACCAAAGTTCCCAGACCAACTCCGAGTAAGACCTGAATTGCAGTCAATCACTGTTGTAAGCTCCAGAAGAATTACTGTTCTAGTCAGTAACAACTCGTCACAGGAAATAACTCTAACCAGAGGCATGCCTATTGCACACCTTTTTCCAGTCGATGTGTTGCCAACACCTATGATCAAAAGAGAGACGGATCCCAAATCTTCAAATAAAGTCACACAAGAATCATTTGACTTTGGAACATCACTTGTGCCCAAGAAATGGAAACACAGATTGGTGAACAAAATGATGGAAAGAAGTGATGTATTCTCAACTCATGAGTTTGATGTTGGTTGCTGTAAAAGTACACAACATACCATCAGAACTACAGAAGACACACCATTCAGAGAAAGATCTCGTCGCCTGCCACCTGCTGATCTTGAAGCACTCAGACAACATTTGTCGGAACTTAAAGAAGCTGGCATAATTACTGAGTCGCGCAGTCCGTATGCGTCGCCTATAGTGGTCGTACGAAAGAAGAACGGCAAAATCCGTATGTGTGTGGACTATCGTACGTTGAACAGGCGCACTCTTCCTGATCAGTACACGGTGCCTAAGATTGAAGACGCACTGGCTTGTCTAAATGGAAGCAAATGGTTCAGTGTCTTAGATCTCAGAAGTGGTTATTACCAAGTGCCCATGAGCGAGACTGACAAAGAAAAAACAGCTTTCATCTGTCCGCTTGGTTTTTACCAGTTTGAGAGAATGCCGCAAGGTGTGTCAGGAGCTCCCGCAACTTTTCAGCGAATCATGGAAAGAACTGTTGGAGACATGAATTTGCTGGAGGTTCTTGTCTATTTAGATGACCTCATCGTGTTTGGTTCGACACTTGAAGAGCACGAACAAAGACTTTTAAAAGTGCTTGATCGCCTTCGAGAGGAGGGACTCAAACTGTCACTGGATAAATGCCAGTTTTGTCAACCATCCGTATCCTATGTGGGCCACATTGTGTCTCAAGAAGGAGTGTCTACAGATCCCAAGAAAACAGAAGCAGTCACCACATGACCGAGACCAACCACTGTAACTGCTTTACGGTCATTCCTCGGATTCTG
The DNA here is from genome assembly GCA_029959045.1 of Taenioides sp. WSHXM2023. NCBI lineage: Eukaryota > Metazoa > Chordata > Actinopteri > Gobiiformes > Gobiidae > Taenioides > Taenioides sp. WSHXM2023. Next base: position 33,216,688 of record CM057090.1, read on the forward strand.
TGGATACTACAGACGCTTTGTGAAAGACTATTCAAAGGTTGCTTTCCCGCTGAATCAACTTTTGTCTGGATATCCACCACACGCAAGAAAATCCAAGAAAAAGCAAGACCAAACCTATCTTAACCCGTCAGAGCCATTTGGTTGTCGATGGGACGACAAATGTGAAGAAGCTTTCAAGGAGTTGAAACAAAGACTCACACATGCTCCTGTTTTAGCTTTTGCCAACCCACAGTTACCTTATGTGCTTCATGTTGACGCGAGTCGAGAAGGACTTGGAGGAGTTCTGTATCAAGACCAAGGTGAAGGACTCAGGCCTGTTGCTTTCATCAGTCGCAGTCTAACTCCATCCGAACGTCATTATCCTGCTCATAAATTGGAGTATCTTGCGTTAAAGTGGGCGGTTGTAGACAAACTGCATGATTATTTGTACGGTGCAAAGTTTGAAGTTCGAACAGACAATAACCCTTTGACTTATGTGTTGACGTCTGCTAAATTAGACGCGACGGGTCACCGTTGGCTCGCATCTTTGTCAACGTACGAGTTCAGCCTCAAGTACCGATCTGGAGTTCAAAATATTGACGCTGACGCTTTGTCAAGGCGCCCGCACCCTGATCAAAACTCTGAAAATCACTGGACAGACGTCTCTGCAGACGGTGTCAGAGCTATGTGTCAAACGTCAACTTCAACCAGGAGTAGTACAAGTCCTGTAAGAGCAGTCGATCACTTAGGCTTGTCAGTACATGCTTTACCCATAGCCTACTGTAATCTGTCTACTCTCAGTCTCAAGGGAATGCCAGTCTTAAGTCCCCCTGAAATCTCACAAGCTCAACAAGAGGACCCTAACATATCTGAGATATGGAAAGCTTTAAATGAAGGAAACTCAAACCAAGTCAAGTCAAAGAATCCAACCAGCTCACTACTTTTAAGAGAGTGGGATAGGCTGAAGTTACAACAAAATGTCATGTACAGAATCACTGTTCCGCCTGGCCGAAACAAACGTTCACAACTAGTTTTGCCAGAGAAGTTTCGGAATACTGTCATAAAAGCACTCCATGATGATTCTGGCCATTTGGGCATTGACAAAACTTATGGACTCATAAAAGAGAGATTTTACTGGCCCAAAATGAAATCAGAAGTCGAGGAGCACTGCAAACAATGTGCAAGGTGCATAAAAAGAAAGACACTTCCAAAGAAAGTAGCACCACTTTTCCATATGCAAAGTGAAGGGCCAATGGATTTAGTGTGCATGGATTTCTTGTCTATCGAGCCGGACTCGAGCAACACAGAGAATGTCCTGGTCATAACTGATCATTATACTCGCTATGCACAAGCTTTCCCTACGAAGGATCAGAAAGCTGCAACCGTAGCCAAAGTCCTGTTGGAAAAATACTTTGTCCATTACGGATTGCCGAAACGCATGCACAGTGATCAAGGACGAGATTTTGAGAGTCGTCTCATTCATGAGTTGCTAAGTTCCCTTGGTGTTGATAAATCCAGAACAACCCCATACCATCCACAAGGGGATCCCCAGCCCGAAAGATTTAACAGGACGTTGTTAGACATGCTAGGAACCCTTGAGCCAGACAAGAAAAGGAAGTGGAGTCAACACATCACACATTTAGTTCACGCCTACAACTGTACGCCAAACGAAGCTACTGGTTTTTCACCGTATTATCTGATGTTTGGACGTGAAGCGAGAATGCCTGTGGATTTGTGTTTCGGAACATCAAGTGATAACACATGCAAGAAAACCTACCTCAAATACGTCACAGATTTGAGAAATGAACTCAAAGCTGCCTATGAACTTGCAGAATCTGCAGCTTCTAAACAGAACAAAGCAAACAAACAAAGATATGATCGAAAAGTCAAGTTTACACAACTTTTACCTGGAGATCGTGTTCTCATTCGGAATCTTGGATTACAAGGAAAACATAAGCTGGCAGACCGCTGGGTTTCAATACCTTATGTTGTGGAAAGTCAAATGTCAAACTTACCAGTGTTTCGGCTGAAACCAGAAAATGGAGATGGACCAAACAAAATCCTCCATCGCAACCACATTTTGCCTCTTGGACAAAGAGTATGTTTGGATAAAGTTCAAAACAAAGACTCTGTTCCAAAAGAAAAGACAAGGAAGTCAAAACGTAACAAAAACAAACATGACAAAGGTCCTATTATGAATTCTGAAATGTCAGAACAGGAAAATAGAGATGAATACAATGATTCAGAAGATGAAGAACTTGGAATGTGGTATGATTTAACATTCAATGGACAAAATACCCTACAAGAGGAGATGTCTGAACCTTTCAGTCTAGATCTTGACATTCCGTCTGAAGAACAAGCTGATGTATTACAAAATGTTCCAGAAAAACAATCTGCCATTGAAGAGACTATGCCCGACATAGTTGAACATTCTGACTCACAAGAGACTATTGATCCTGAGACGGAGACTCAAACTCAGACTGTAGGTCTTGAACTGGATTCACAAACTGACTTACAGACTGATAGTGGTACTGGGATACGAAAATCTCAAAGACTCAGAAAAGTTCCTTACAGACTTACTTATGACTCACCAGGTAGTCCAAAGTATGTTACTCCGACTGTGAAATATGTTTCATGTGTTTATAAGTGGATTAACTCCCCTTTCGTAATTTGAGTTTATCATATGTGATAACATGCCAAGTCATGAGGGCATGCCTTTTTTTGGTGGAGGGAGAGTGTAATAACCTGATAACGATCAGTATATTTTTGTTTATTCATGAAAATGTTTAATTTCATTTTAAGAATGCTTTGTCATTCATAATAATTCATGTGAGTGATAAAATTCATAATCTGTTTAAAAAGGTTAAAAATACATTTAAGATAAAAAAAAGGAAACGTTCATAAATAGAGAAATTCATTGTTCATGTATTATCTAAAAAAACCCCCAATGTATTTTCGTTGTTTTTTTGATATACTGAAGTCAGTCACGTGATGACGTCACAACGTAGCGTCAGGACTGTGCGTAGCTTAGAGTCAGACCGCGCTCTCACGAGGAGACACGCGTGAAGCAATGAACCGCATGGCGTCGCGCAGAGCAAAAGTTGCTGCTCGTGAAAAGTATTAAGAACTGCAATCGCGCTCAAGCCAACCCGAACACCTTCCCCTTGTTCCAGAGGATCGTGGAGGTCTTGTGGACGATCAAGGGGGTGAGTTCTCATGGTTTTCCGTGGTTGTTAGCTGCAGGAACTGAGGCGGGCTTAGCTAAAGATGCTATCGCCATATCTATGCTACTTACCTTAGACCCAGACGGGGAGAGACGGCGTGGCCGCCGGATGTCTGCATTTACCTGCGTCGAGGACGGCAGCCTGCAGAAAGGACTCCGCGTGCTCATCTCTACCTGCTCTGTGCTGTGAGGACCGGGAGGTTTTTTCCAGGAGATCGGTAGGATCAAAACTAAGCCTTTTCTGTGGATATGAGCTCCAACGCGCGCCAACGTGATATGCAAGCTTGCTTTTACTTTTGACACAAAGTGCACTTTGAAACAAAGACTCGAGGACAAAGCGTGACTTTAAAACTTTTGACTTTGGGGGAACTAAAAACAAAAAGTGTTATTATATTCTATTTTGTTACTTGAAACATTTTTCAATATAAGAAACTAAACTTATTTTCTGTGTGACGTTTTCATTCATACACTGTACAACACAACACTGTAAAAATAATCAGGAGTTAAACTAATATTAATCTGCATATTTTGAATTAATTAATATTTTACTCGGATACCTCATTTTAAATAGTTTCAGATGTGAGAATCATACATTAACCCTTGACAAGTTTTTATACATTGGAATGTCTCTTTTACCCTTGTAATAATTGGAGTTTTAAAGCAGTACTGAACTACATAGTTTAGACCTTTCTATATCGAGCCGTTGGTAAAAGGGTTACATATACAAAAAGTAAATTAGTAGCTTCATCTTATTTTTCTAAATGGCAACAGAATAGAGAAAAAAAATGTCTTGGTGGACATTAGTCAGTAGGAGGACTGACTATACCTTACAACATCAATCTCTTGAGACAGATCATTTAAATGATAAAATTATTTATTAGTCAAATCTGCAACTTCGATCTAGTAGCCACAACAAAACACTGTACCATGTAACATATTAAAGTGCAAGTTCATTATTATGATCCCTTTCCAACTTGTAGCACACATCTTTGACAGTCTTGAATGTTTTGTTTTACAGCATTTTTAAATAAATCTATGGAAAAATGATTTGATTATTGTAAGCTTTTTACTTCTTGTTGGTTTGCTATAAAGAAAGTAATCTAATAGTTTACAAACACCTCATGAAAAGGTTAGTGAAGCTCACGTTACAAAAATAAATGTTAGTACACAGTTTAAGATACAATTTTCAGTAAGTGTTTCTGAAAACACTTACTGAAAATTCAAAGCATCTGTGCATTTAGCGTTCACATACAGGCCACTATCTGCACTTGCATATATAATATTAATGCCATTCACAGTTAAAAATATACAGTATATTTACTAGTACACGAACGTTGAAAAAGAAGCACACATCACATAGAAAATGATATGGCAATATGAGACAAAGATGAGATAATCATTACAGCTATTTGCACAGTTGTTGGTTTTCAAACCTGGGAGCTACAGTACGAGTGACACAGAGACCTGCATAGAGAGGCCAAAGGAAAGCATGATGGGAAAATCCTCTCTATTGTCCACAGTTTCGAAGCAGAGAACACGTGCCACTGCCCTTTAGTGTACTCGGTCACAAAAAGAACTGAAGCAGCAACAGTCTTATTTCAGTTACAACAGTGTTTATCACTGGCTATAAGCACACTCAAATTTGATTATTATCTGATTTATGGACCATCTGGATTATTTAAATTACATGCAAACTGCTAAATCTGATGTGATGTGAGAGATATCAGATTACTCAGCACAGCAGGATCTTAAAAACTAAGCTCAGAAAACAAAAAAGTTCCAAAAGTGCTCAGTGTGTGAGGCAGGTAGCCACAAACACAGCCAACCACTCCACTGCCATCAAATGTCAAAAGGAGCTGACAAATGATGCTTCTTCTTATTTTTTATTGTTAGTTTTGTTTTCAGAAATCAGAAAACTCCGAGGTAGACTGCTGCTTTATGTGCAACTGAACGGTGTTTGGAAATTCATACAGCACTCTAAGAGACTGTTCTCATTGGCCAATCGCGGTAGCTGTCAATCAATAAATAGCACTTCTTTTGTGTCACTCGCCCTCTGACCTGTGCACTTCCTGGGTCTCCCCGGTGCACTTCCGCATCCTTATTTATTTATTTAGTTTATTTATGAGACAGGGACAGTACACAACCTACATTAACCTTAACAGAAGAGATGCAATGTGCCAGATTGTAGCACCTGTAGTCCCTGGTGCATGTTTTTTGCATGTTTTTTAGATTTTCCACTCTTCAGGTAATATCCTCGGTCTTTAGTTGACTTCAGTAACTTTGGTCCTAACAAGGTTGTTCCATTTAGTGCCGTGGCCTGTTACCAGTACCGCTGTTGAAGCCTGGCAATGCACGTTCCTGTGAGGCGATAGTGGTATGTCGGAGCTACGGACCTTCGTTGCCAGTTTAGCTCTAGGATTAGACGTAAGTTCATTTTTATTTCTAGATGTGACTCCTGGGAGCTGCGGTGTGGGTGCTGGAGCTGTCGCCTTGCCCTTCTTTTTGTACATGTGTGATTCAGATGGGCCTGACCTGTGAATCCTAATGTTAACTTCCTCCCCAAATTGTTATTTCATGGACTTTGAGCTGAACTAATGAAATACACAGAACTATTTATGCACATGTCCTCTCAACTAATTATTATTTAAAAATGGAACCTTGCCTCTACGTTATCAACATCGAACCTGTGTGACCTTTTAGTTCTTTTCTGGGCTATGCTCAGTGGCGTTGCTTGGTTATAATTTAGCTACTCTACTTAATTTTCTTGACCATCACCACTCGTCTTGCCACAAGCAAATTTTGCTCATAGCATTAAAGTGATTTTAGTGCCTTAAAAACGTGAAAAACAGAGCTAGTTCATTTGAAAGAGTTTGCAGTAGTCCAAAGTTACTCCTCACTTACCTTATGCATTCAGAACAACCTAATTATTCACCGCCATGAGTTTATAAGCACTTTTCACAACTTTCAGAGATCAGAGTGGAGTTTTGCTGTTGAGGTAAGGCTAACAACTAGCATGCAAACACACGCTCCCTGATTCTTGGACAAAAACGGTACACAGAGGACTTATACTGACCTTAATAGCTGCTTAAATAATATATCTGTAAGAAATAGCAAAAGGAGAAATTTTAATTTGTCAACTGGACAGAGTTTATTTGGTCAAATACGTTTCGCAGCTCATCCAAGCTGCTTCCTCAGTTCTGGTCAGATGCTGGTGGACACTGCTTTATATCTGCCTGAAGGGAGGAGCTAATTACAATGAAAATTACTCTGAGACAACACATATTTATTTACAGTTTCTGTTAGTCAGGTGAGTCTATTCAATATGGAGTTGTTTACAGTTTCTGTTAGTCATGTGAGTCTATTCAATATGGAGTGGGAGTGGGGGAGTAGTTAGCATAACCATTCAGGGCCATGATGGTGTTTTCACACCTCTGGACCTGACCTGGCTAGTCCCATTGTTTTCTCTGTTTGTTTTGATTTAGGTTTGAGGATAGAGACAAATGATGTCTGAGACCTCCATTTCTGTTCAAGGAAGGATTCTCTTTCTTGACAAAAATAGCCTCTTTAACTCCCCTCTCAAACCAGTTCTTTTCTCTGGCCAAGATCTGGACCTCGCTGTCCTCAAAGGAGTGGCCCGTGGCTTTTAGGTGGAGATGTATGGCAGATTGCGGCCCACCCTGGTTTTCCCGTCTGTGTTGATACATCCTTTTGTGAAGTGGCTGTTTTGTTTCTCCAATGTAGCGCCCCCTGCAGTCTTCACTACACTGAATGGAGTAGACCACATTGCTTTGTTTGTGGCTCGGTGTTTTGTCCTTAGGATGGACCAGTTTTTGTCTTAAAGTGTTTGTGGGTTTGAAATAGACAGGGATGTCATGTTGTCTGAAGATCCTCTGTAGTTTTTCGGAAACGCCAGCCAGGTAAGGAATAGTTACACCCTTTCTCCTGGGTTCTGGTTCTCTGTTGTCTTGTTTCTTGGCTCTCTTAGTTTAATTGAAAACCCATTTAGGATATCCACAAACGGAGAGGGCGTTCTCCACGTGTTGTTCTTCTTTTTCCTTTCCCTCTGCGCTTGTAGGAACCACTTGGGCCCTGTGTTGTAATGTCCGAATGACTCCCAGTTTGTGCTGAAGTGGGTGGTGTGAATCAAAGAGCAGATATTGGTCGGTGTGTGTGGGCTTCCTGAAGACCTCTACCTGGAGTCGCCGGTCTTCTCTTATCGTTACTGCACAATCTAAGAAGGCCAATATGTTGTCCTTGGCATCTTCACGTGTGAATTTTATGTTCGGATCTACAGAATTGATATGTGCAGTAAAAGGTTCCAAATCTTGAATTTTGATTTTTGAGAAATTATCATCAACATAACGATACCAGTGCGTGGGTGGAGTGCCTGGATAAGAGGCCAGGGCACTCTGTTCAAATTGTTCCATGTATAAGTTTGCAATGATAGGGGAGACCGATGAGCCCATGGCACAGCCGTGGATTTGTCTGTAGAAGTTTCCTCTGAACTGGAAATAGGTGGTACTGAAACAAATTTCCAGCAGTTGGCAGATTTGCTCGGGTGAAAGTTTGGTTCTCTCTTCTAGCTTGGTATCCTCCAGTAGTCTCCTCCTTGCTGCCTCCACCGCTACCGATGTAGGGATACAAGTGAAAAGAGAGGTCACATCAAAGGAAACCATAGTCTCATCCCGGTCAAACTGGAGATGCTTGATTTTGTTCACAAATTCGGCTGTGTTTTCAATGTGGTGCTCCGTGTTACCCACCAGCGGAGCCAAGATGGTTTTTAGGTGTTTGGCCACATTGTACGTGATGGAGTCTGTGCTGCATACAATGGGTCTGAGTGGTACTCCTTGTTTGTGGATCTTTGGGAGGCCATAGATGCCAGGGATGGCGTCACCAGGGTACAGTCTGTAATATAGCTGTTGATCAATGACTTCTTCCTTCTCCAGCTTCTGCAAGCAATCAGAAGGCTGTGTGAGGGTGAGGCTGAGGGTAAGGCTGAGGGCATGAGCAGAGCCAGGCACAGAGCCAGGATCATGTGAGGAGCACAAACAAGAGGAACCTTCAGAGGAGCAGGCACAGCGGCTCATCTCAGAGCATGTGAGATCATTAAACTTAATCTACCATCTACGGCGCTGAGGATCTCCTCTGCTCTGTCTCCACTGTCTCCTCTGTCTCCTCTGTCTCCACTGTCTCCTCTGTCTCCTCTGTCTCCACTGTCTCCTCTGTCTCCACTGTTTCCTCTGTCTCCTCTGTCTCCTCTGTCTCCACTGTCTCCTCTGTCTCCTCTGTCTCCACTGTCTCCTCTGTCTCCTCTGTCTCCTCTGTCTCCTCTGTCTCCACTGTCTCCACTGTCTCCTCTGTCTCCTCTGTCTCCTCTGTCTCCACTGTCTCCTCTGTCTCCACTGTCTCCACTGTCTCCACTGTCTCCTCTGTCTCCACTGTTTCCTCTGTCTCCACTGTCTCCACTGTCTCCTCTGTCTTCTCTGTTTCCTCTGTCTCCACTGTCTGCAGGGGATGGGCTACAAATCCAGATTCACTTAGAAGAATGTTTAAAAAATACAATTAGAATCACTTTTTAAAAAGCTTTAAAAATATTTGACAGAAAATCTTTATCTTTTCATCATTGTCTCACTTCAGAAATATAATATCTTAAGTTTTGAAAATGTTAGAAAATTTACACTAGCCTGCTCAGTATATAAGGTCTTAAATGGACTCGCTCCAGCACCTTTGGGTGAGTTCATTATGTCCAAATTCAGTACTAGTGGTAGGGTAACGCCTGTAAGATGTCTGTAACACCTTACAGACGCACAACATTCAGTCAGCAGGTGTTTTCAGTCAAGGGAACAGAAATCTGGAACAACATCCAGCTGCAATAAGAGACTCGACCACATTCAGAACATTTAAAACCATCTGAAACGACGGCTTAAGAGAAATCAGATCTGTCATCACTAATGTTCTGCTTCTGTGTAAATGTCAATGTTGTATGTCAGGATTGTGTCTTATTGTGCTGTTTCTATCATGTTTGTCCTATGAATTGTCATTGACAGTTTGTCTGTTGTGTGAAGTTGTCTTATGCTGTTTCTATTTCTTTGACCTGCTGAGGATTACAGATGTAAAGTACCTTCGGGCTAATTCTGGCGTATTTACAAGTATATGTTCATGAATATGCATTGTCCCTTTAAAAAAAAAAAAAAAAAAAATAAGAATAAGAAATTTTTCCCATGCATTTGAACAGAATGTGTCTTCCCCCACTATGGATATATTATAATTTGTGATTAATCGCGAGTTAACTATGACATTCATGAGATTAATCGAGATTAAATATTTTAATTGATTGATAGCACTAGTCAAAGCCATATATTATATAGACTCATGACACATAGAGTGAAGCTTTCAAGCCTTTACTGTAAGCCTATATTGATGACTATGGCTTACAGGTAATGAAAACCCAAAATTCAGTGTGTTCGAAAATTACAGAAGATCAATAAGATTAATAGAATAATAATAATAAAAAAAAAAAAGACTATTTAAACAGAAATCTCCGGTATGCTCATTTCAATCACCCTGTGGCACTGCTCAGGTGTAATGGAAGCCCAGGTTGCTTTGATAGTGACCTTCAGATCATCTGCATTGCTGGCTCTGGTGTCTCTTATTTTCCTCTTGACAATACCCCATAGAATCTCTATGGTGACTTTGCAGGCCAATCAAGCACAGTCACACCATGGTCAGTGAGCCATCTTTTGGTACCTTTGGCTGTGTGGGCAGGTGCCAAGCCCTGCTGGACAATGAAATCAGCACCTCCATAAAGCTTTTCTGCAGGAGGAAGCATGAAGTGCCGTAAAATGTCCTGGTAGATGGCTGCGTTGACTGTGGCCGTGGAGAAGGGGGCACAGGGTGGGTGCTAGTTTCATCGGGGATGTGAGCTGCAGACATTTACAGCCCTGGATCACCTCTGATAAACACACAGGGGGGCGGGGTCAGGGCGCTAAGACAGGACAGGAGGAAACGGATAAGGCGGGAGGTCAAAGGTCAGCGTGTCTGTGGCTCTCTCGGGAGGAACATAGAAGGTCCAGTTACACCAAAGCTCGGTATGGAGGAGTTCTGCTGGAAGAGCTGTGTTTTGTTTCTTTGCTCAAATGCATATGAATGTGTGAAAATCTCTAACTGAACAATATGTGTTATGTGAATTCCTGTTTCAGAGCATGTTTTTAATGCGACAGAGGGGCTGTTACCTCTGGGTCACTGCACTAAGTCCTGGGCCAGACAGTTCATGCTCGGCTCCACGTGTCCTGCTTCGGCTGTTCTGTCAGAATAACTCACTTTAAAGGGCCCATATTACACTATTTTCTGATCTCTGTTATTATTTTGTTTCATTCACACATGTTTGACACACAATCCCCTGCAGCCTAGCAGAACTTTATAAACTAGGTCTACAAAACTGGAGGGATGATTATTTTACATAAAAAATTACAGAATAGCTGTGTGTTGCCGTTTGCTGATTGATTCTTGATCAGAATGTTACAATTGGTTTATGGCCACAGCGTTCGTGAATGTGTGCAAGAATCTAGATTGAAGACAAAGTGAATCTCACTGAGAAAACTATACTATACTGATGAGAAAATCACCTTATTAAAGGAAACAAAACAGTGTTTGTAAAAGGAAAAGCTGTTCAAAGTTGATTGCGTGCACATAGCCTCTTAAAGGAGCCGTATGTCACCTGGACTCTTTCAGTTTTAAAGAATGTGGCCGAATCACAACTGAACCTGTGTTGCCAGAGCCTTAACCTACAGATAGAGGACACACATAGTTTGTCTCATTCTCAGTATATGGACAGGTCTCATGTGAAGCTCAGAACCTCCAGAATTCCCTCCCTGAGCTGCAGAGGCTGCACTAGCACTGATTCATGATTGGCTGTAGGTGTTGGGGTTTAGGTAGTGACTATTCAGATCAGACAGAGTTTTGGATTTTAGCATAGAAACTGGCAACCCAAATGAGAGACTCATGTGAGGCTCATTCTGCTTTCTGATAATCGTCTTGAACCAAAACACTACATTATAACATAAACAATCTTGTCCAATGTTTTTGTAATGAAAATTAAATCAGTAGAACAATTGTTACCAGTAAAAGATTTGAAAATGTTTACTTCATATCTGGGGACACAGAGAACCTATGGAATTTACAATCAGAATCTTACATACCCTTCATTTAAAACAGTAAAACTAGCAGGACCGACTTGTACCTATGTAGACTGTAGTCTGTGCAGGCTGACCACAGCAAACACAAAACTGGATTTGACAGAAATCTTTTCTGAAATCTATGCAGTCCTCAGTGTGGCCAGCAGAGAGCACCAGAGACCTTATATAAATGTTACAATAGACAGTGCCATCTGAACTGGCTTAATCTTTTACTGTTGTTGTGTGGTTGGGCAATACACGTCATACAGTTTGCTTGTACGGTATATCTGCTGTGGCTACTGAATTAACATCTATGAGTTAATGAATTATAATATTGCCTTTTTAATGATGTCTGTGTAATCCCTGAGTCCTCCAGGAATGAGCCATTGCCTTATTAATGTACACATCTGAGGAAGGAAGGGCATCTGGTATAAAATAAACGACCAATTCATTGTGAAATAGAAGATTTCCATGTTGTTTATGGAAGCTCTTCTCTCATCAGTCCCATTACTCCCGTGCCCTCATGAAATCTATCTGCGGTGACCTTTGACCTGCCCCACAGAACAGCCAAGTTTCCCCCTTTGAATGTAAACCCAGGAAATAAGGTTGAGCTGTTCAAATATCAAACTACTGGTTAATCACTGGGCTTTGAGGAACAGATTTCATTCTGTCAGAATCTGCCTCGACTCTGCAGGAAATGGGTGAGGAAGTCCCACACACAGAGGAGACACAGTGAGAGGAGAAAAGCAAAGAAGAGATGAGCAGAGGAGAGAGGAGAGACAAGCAGAGCAGATTCAGATTCTATTTTTCATCCCAGAGCAGACCAGGCCTTCTCCTTGTAATATATCAAGTTTTGTTGAAAATGATTGAAATGAGATGACTGATCATCTAGCTAAGTGTTAAGCCCTCAGTAAATCTGAGGTAAAAGCTATTGTCAAAAGTCAAATGATAACGGTGTGGCAGCGGTGTTGGGCTGAAGGGCACAAAGGCAGACCTCTGTATCAGCTTCAGAAGAAAGTGTGGACAGCAAAGAGGCCAGACATGCACAGAAGAGAGCACCTCATAAGAAGAACACTGTATTAAACAGAACATTGTTTTTAATGGGTAAACACTTAATTATGTGAGTGTGGACTGACGTTAGAGACAGTGGACCATGTTATTTTAAACTGTAACAGAAACAATGACGAGAGACTTATTTTTAGACAAGAATTCCAAAAAGACACAGGGGTTGCGTGTAATTTGAATAATATACTAAATGGTTCACAGGAGAACTTGACCAGACATGTGAAGGAGCAGCAGAGTTGGCAGAGTCGCAGTGGAGTCTACAGCCCACAGGGAGACTGCCGGGGGCAACAGCAGCTGTGGAGACAGTATCTGCACTGGAGAGTGGACCTTGACCCAGACTGTGAGGCGTGGAGTATCTCTGGGCGTGTTAGTATTGCTGGGTGTAGCACTCTGGCCTCTCCACTGTCCTCGGCTGTCTAGAGGACAGAGCTCGATGCCTAGAACCAGCTTTTTATCCTCCACATGTGTCCTTAAATGTACAAAGTGCAGCTTTCACCCTGTGATGTCCCTCACCAGGAGCTTTAGCTTGGAAAGCTTTAACTGCTTTATACATGTCTGCCACTGTATGTTGTTGACCTTGTAGTTGCAACTTAAGACTATTTAAATAACACATTATATCACAGAAAAAGCCCCAAAGGCCATCATGTTCTTGTCACTTAAAAAACCTGAAATTTCTTGGCCTTGGGGGTTGAGTGGTTGGAGATAAATGATGCAAGTTCATCATGCTGGTCACAGAACCTTTCCAAGACACGGCCTTAGCTCAACTTGAGCATATGATTGTTCTGAAGAAGACCACTGTGCCCTGCTGATGTCTCTTCAAGCTCTGAACAGGCGGTGCTGCAAGCTAGAGCTCTCTTTGCTTATGTTTTTGATAAAGTACTGCTTTATTTCATTGTAAAAGATTTCCCCAGTTTTACACCCAGAAATGGGCGTCCTTAGAGCCATGCTTTCGGACTTCTGTACAGCCTCAGGATTGGAGTTGTTTTATTTATGTGACAGTACGGTCTAACCCTGTAGTTTAGATGTCTGCAAACATGTTCTGAAATGTCCCTGTGTGTCAGATGCCCTCCCTGTCTCTCCATGGGGTCTTATTTTGTATGAAAGCTGCTGACCCTGTAGTTTAGACCTCTACAAACATGTTCTGAAATGCATGGAATTCTTTAATTAGTTTATAAGCCAGGATTTCCAAGAATTTTTCACGTGAATATATCCAGGAATAACTGAAACACAAGTTGTTAATGTTTTAAAGCATTTTTATATGTAAATAAAGCTATTAACTTGATGATATACAAACACTTTCTCTCCTCACACCGGTATTATTTGGAATAATTGTAAGATTCTGTTCAAAAGAAAAAAAAATCTTTAGTTTCTGAACTGGGTAGACTTATGTAAAACAGCATTTTAATGTGAGAGGACCTTATCATATCGTAACTGATAATATTCCAGTGACCCCAAAAGAGTTGTGTATCATGGTGGACGCGGTGCCCAATGGACTTCTATCCCTCGTCAAAGGACACTCCTCCCACACATCCAGGACCCACACACCTCCTGTGTCTCAAACTGCTGTGGACAAAAGATGCTTTTCACAGTCGCCTCAAAACTGTAACAGTAAAATCAGGAGCCTGTTTCAGAAAAACTTTGTTACTGCTCCATATGTGATCCATCACTGGAGCCTTTGTGCCAAATATTCAAAAGGAGAAAGTGTGGACATTACACTACAAATGCTTCATCACGAATAAACAAAGAGAAACCACCTCCAAACTTCTTCACCACTGCTGCCCCATTGAACAGAGGCTCAGGACACTAAACGACTCTTCCTGCTCCTTTTGGATCTCACGAACAGAGGGAGTTTCTCAATTCCCAGGATCCTTCCTCCAAAGATCACTTTGTAGCACTCCTCCAGAGTCGGCTCCTCTGAAGCAGAGCCAAATGTCCTGCTCACAACTCCTGGGAGTGCACCTAGAACAGGCTCTGGACGGAGCTTTGATGATGTGGATCTGTCCAAAGTGGTTCAGCTGAGGATCCTGGCGATTGGGAAACACCCAGAGACTGCTACTCTGCTACTACTGCTACCCACATGCTCCTGTAGCACTACCAGTGAGGAGAGCGCCCCCTACAGGCCCTCCTCTGGACACAGCCTCCTGCCTGGCCCATGATGCATGAAGAAGAGTCCCACGTTTATCTGCAGAGCTACCATGCCCCCTAGTGGACACAGCGGCTCTATGCCTGTTTCCCCCTTTCAAAATCTTCTCCTGTGCTTCTGATGGAAACCACTCCTCACTCTGGGCATGCGGTAACCATGGTAACTGTGTTGAAATTGTATATAGTGTCCACATTTACCATAAGGACCTGTGTGAATGAAAGACACTGAGCTGTGAAATAAAGTCATGGGAATGTCCATGGGCCTGTTTATTCACTTGTTTATTTCTCACTATTCTAGAAAACAGTCAGTACAATAACAAACACAGAGGGAGGTCCAATGAACCTAAAGTGTACTCGAGTAAAAGTACTGTGAGTACAAGTAAAACAATGATGTTCAAATAAAGTGCTCAAGTCAAAGTAAAAGTATTTGGTGATTAAGTGTAACACATAAACTCTGCTTCATGTTTTGGTAATGATGGTTATTCTGCATTCATCCATAGACATTTCAAAAACAAAGTGAAGCCAAAGCTAAACACATTTGATATGATACAATTGTCAGCATAAAGCTTTTCTCAAACGAAAATGATGGGGTTATAAAAATGATTCTGACAAATAGAATTTGTTGGAACAAATGAGTGAATGTAGCTCATGAGCCACGTGGGATCAAACTGAGGCCTAGTATCAGCTAAATGAGAGAGAAAAACAACTATGAATGACTCTATGGATTATTTGATTTAGAGACATGAAAAGTGAAGATTCTCTTAATCCACAGGAGCACACAGAGACACTGAGGAGCCTGCAGACCAGAGCCCAAACCCAGGGAGCAGAGGGTGAGTGAATGTGGTGTTGAAGGTGTGGAGGTGGGTCAGTTGGTCAGAGGAGACTGTGTAGAAGGACAGAGAGCCAGCAGGACAGTCCACAAACACTGCTACTCTCCCAGAAGAGGAGGACCAGGGCTGAGGGAGGAAGGTTTGGTTGTGATTGTGCCAAACAGAGAAACCATCTTTAGAACAGAACAGACTCCAGGACTGATCATTCCATCCAAACCCACTGTCAACCCTGTCTCCTTTTCTTCTGATTCTTCTGCAAGACACTGATACACGAACTTTTCCACTCCACTGGACCTCCCAGTAACAGCGACCAGTCAGACCAGTGGAACACAGAATCTGAGGCCAGTACTCAAATCTGTCCTGATGAGTCAGCTGGTTCTGTCTCACACATGTCACCTTCTTGTTGTTGTCAGACAGTTTGAGGTTTCTGTGAGCTGTGTTTGGATCCAGAGTGAGATCACAGAAATCTGATGGAGAGAAGACACAACACAGCAGCAGTTAGTCCCATGTGGAGACACACATTTCATTAGAGTTTAATATGTCCAAATGTGTTCATGAAAGATGGATTTAAAGGCTTTCACTTATTGATGATTTTTTCTATATATGTATTATTATTGTATTTGTTAATCATTGCAGTCTTATATTTGTCTAATATTTCTTTAGCATCAGCCCTATATTTCCTTTAGTTTCACAGCCTCTCACACATCTATTTCATATTATTTTCAGTGTAAATGTGAGTTGTCTGTAGTTTGTTGCTGCAGTGACAAAGTGCAGCTCCAGTCTCTGACGTCACTCCACACATTCCTACACTCGTCTGTGCTCCATGACACACACTTTCTCCTTTAAAATGTCTCTATATGAATCCACAGTCACTTGTGCTTGTGTGTAGACAGTCCTGTGCTGAGTCCAACAGCTGTGCCTGTGTCAGTGTGGCTCCAGGGCTCCTCCTTTGCTCCCAGCACCACTACTTCTGATTAGTGTTGGCACCATATGAAACTTTCAGTTTCTATTATATTCCCATGTGTCCTTATATGTGTGTAATCCCTCAGTGGTCCTGTAGGTTCCATAGTGGTCCATGGGTGTATACTAGTCTATGTGCTCTTATACTTGTTCTGATACAGCTCCAGATCATTCTAAAGACATTCAGGAAAGGTTCATTTCTGTTCTGTATGTATTTTTTATTATTGATACTCGCTCTAATCACAGCCTCAGTTCTGATGGGGCTTGGTGCTCCTCCTTTGCTCTGTTTCCCATCATGCATTGTGTCTGTGTGTCTGTTTCAAATGGAGTTAACTCAACACTTACACTTTCTAGGTCCTGGTGCTAACCACTTAGCTCCAGCAGGCTCCAGTCTGAAACACATGACATCAGTCTGAAACACTGAGTCATTTTAAAATCACATTTTTAAAACAGGTTTGTCTGGATGTTTTTATCTCCACTTATCAAAATAAAATCATAGAAAGACGTCCAATACATGTGATGTTTTAAACAAACTAAAGCAATGATTTGAATCAGACCACATGTATGTCTCCTCCTAATGAAGCCTTTTCCATTCTCCATGTTCACTGCTGCTTTCTATTGTCTGTCACTGTTTCACTTTATAGACTCAGGTCAAAGGTCATACCTCTGCTCAGACTCTAATGACCAACCCTACACTCTTTAAAGCTTCTATATGACACTAAATGGACTTGTGAGCTTTTGGCCATGTTATAATGCTGTTACCTCCTCAAAAACATACCTGCAGTTGTGTTTTGTTTCATTCACACGTTTGACTAATACTAACTTTATTATTAGTCTATCTACATCTCCAAAGCTCAAAATGCTCTGCTCCACCTTCTGATGTAATGAAGAGGTTATTTTCAAGTTAACAGTTCCCTTTTACCTTTAGTTCAGTACAGATTAGAAATTCCAGGGCTGAAATCATCCAAATGATTCTAGTGAAGGTGTGTGGAGTTGTTATGAAAATCTTTATATCAGTGACCTTTGACCTATAGTCCTGGAGCCAGACCCCTCCACCTCAATTCTTTGCTCTTTTTTTTTCTATGATCTTTCATGAGTCGCACCTCGGGACATTACGAGTTCAGGGTCTTTTCTTTCAAGTCGGCCTCGTTCGGTCTCAGGACCCAAAAGCCCTTTTGTGGGACCCACTTTGTGTGAAATGAGATGAGTCTGTTAAAAGTGCTGCTATTGTCACATACAGTGTCACATAGTCATGAGATAAGATAAGATGAGAGATGATATTTCAAATATAAACATGAATTGTGCCAAGTTTGCATAAAATCCATAAAAGTTAAATTAAATTTTTATCCTGAAATCTGCCAATTTCCATGGAATGGCCCCATATGCACTCTATGGCCAAATGAAATTCTCTCTGTGGGTTTGTGGGTGTGGAACATGATTTCTGTTACAGCAGGTGATCCACTGGAGACACAGAGCTCATCTTGGGCTTCATTTGAAGCTGACAAATTTGGGACTTTTTTTTTTTTTTACATTTATTTATGAAACTGTAATTCCATGCTGGTGTGTCACAATCAATTAGTTTGTGGACAAGATTTGTCCCTGAGACTGCATTTTTTTCATAAATGGTCTAATAATTGTAAACAGTAATAAATAAACCCCTGTAAGGTTTTATGGTCCTGAGACTGAACGGGGCCAAGCTGAAGCAAAAGACCCTGAACTCGTAATGTCCCGAGGTGTGACTAATGAAAAATCATAGTAAGAAAAAGGAGCAAAGAATCGTGGTGGAGGGGTCTGGCTCCAGGACTAGAAGGACCATCATGGAGGCTGGTGAGTCCACTCCCTGGATCCATTCTGGCTCAGATACATAGTGACCTGGATGATGCCAATGGTCTCGGTGCCTTTGGCAGTTTCCATGAAGAGAAAAGGCACAGGAGAAACTGTCTCTAATCTCTATTGTTGGACAGCTAATGTTCACCTTCTTTTACTGTCCCTTTCTTCTCCAGTTTACATTTTCTTACCATATCAGTTTGTCCTCCATAACACCATGGTATCTAATAAACAATGTTTTTTTTAAGATAATGTTTAATGTTACTTTCTCATGATTTTTTACTTCTTATGTCAATGGCCTTATTAAAAATATCCAAACCAGGTGCCAAAACCTCAATATACTGTAATAATAATATTATTATTATCATTATTATTATCATTATTAATAATAATAATAATAATAATAATAATAATAATAATAATAATAATAATGATAATAATAATAATAATAATGCATTCCATATGTGAGTGGTGGGTGTTTGTGGGCACTGCAGCTCCTTTGCTTCATCCCCTCCCCCCATAGTCTGTCTGAAATCTATGGGAAATACTGAGTCCTTTGCTTCAACTCTCTTTACTTTATTTTACTTTCTGTCATAGTAAAGTGGTCCGTACCTGAGAGTGTCCAGTGTGCAGTGGGGGTCCTCCTGTAGAGCAGACAGGAGCTTTACTCCTGTGTCTCCTGGATGGTTGTAGCTCAGGTCCAGTTCTCTCAGATGGGAGGGGTTGGACCTCAGAGCTGAGGCCAGAGAAGCACAACCTTCCTCTGAGACCAGACAACTTGACAGTCTGAGGACACAAATGATTGTACTTAGTCAATTCTTTAGTAACATTCAGTCTAAATGAGGCAAATAACAAGTCCCCTGTCTTTATGTTACTTTTATCAAATGTTATTTTTCAATGCAAATACAATTATAAAGTAATAATAGTGAATAATATGAACCTCTGACCTGAGCTCTTCCAGTTTACAGTAAGGACTCTTCAATCCAACAGACAACATCTTCAGCCCTGAGTCCTTCAAGTCGTTGTGACTGAGGTCCAGGACTCTCAGACTAGAGGATTGGGAGCTGAGGATTGAGGACAGAGCTTCACAGCTTCTCTCTGACAGGTTACAGCTGCTCAGTCTGGAGAAAGAAAACATTGTTGATGTAGAAGTTGAATCAAACCATCCTCTGTTAAACAAAGATTACTCACAGAGCTTTGTTGGAGGCCTTGACCACTGGCAGCAGCCTCAGGAGAGCCTCCTCTGAAGCAGAGTATTTCTTCAGCTCAAACTGCTCCAGATCTTCTTCTGATGACAGTAAGATGAAGGCCAGAGCTGACCACTGAGCAGGAGACAGTCCACCTTCAGACAGACGTCCTGAACTCAGGTACTGTTGGATCTGCTCTACCAGAGAACGCTCATTCAGTTCATTCAGACAGTGGAGCAGGCTGATGCTCCTCTCTGCAGACACATCCTCACTAAGCTTCTTCTTGATGTACTCAACTGTTTTCTGATTGGTCTGTGAGGTACTTCCTCTCTGTGTCAGCAGACCTTGTAGAAGGCTCTGATTGGTCGACAGAGAGAGACCCAAGAGGAAGCGGAGGAACAGGTCCAGGTGTCCGTTTACATTCCGTAAGGCCTGGTCCACAGCTGTCCGGTAAAATAACACTGATTTACTACCTAAAATCTTTGTCCATGATGAAGTTTGTTTCTCTGACAGCAGGTTGACCCCAGTTTTGATGAAGGTCAGGTGGACGTGAAGAGCAGCCAGAAACTCTTGCACACTCAGATGGATGAAGCAGTAGACCTTGTCCTGGTACAAGCCTGGCTCCTCTCTAAAGACCTGTGTGAACACTCCAGAGTACACTGAGGCCGCTGCAGCGTCCAGCCCACACTCACTCAGGTCACTCTCATAGAAGATCAGGTTTCCTTTCTGTAGCTGCTCAAAGGCCAGTTTTCCCAGAGACTCCAGCATCTTCCTGGTCTCTGGACTCCAGTGTGGGTCTGCCTCAGATCCTCCTTCATATTTGATGTTCTTGACTTTGGCCTGAACCACCAGGAAGTGGATGTACATCTGAGTCAGGGTCTTGGGCAGCTCTCCTCTCTCTCTGCTTTTCAACACATGCTCCAGGACTGTGGCAGCGATCCAGCAGAAGATTGGCATGTGGCACATGATATGGAGGCTTCTGGACGTCTTGATGTGGGAGATGATTGTGTCGGCCTCATCTCTGAACCTCTTCCTGAAGTACTGCTCCTTCTGTGGGTTGGTGAACCCTCTGACCTCTGTCACCATGGAGACGCACTCAGCAGGGATCTGATTGGCCGCCGCGGGTCGTGTGGTTATCCAGAGGCGAGCAGAGGGAAGCAGGCTCCCCCTGATGAGGTTTACCAGCAGCACGTGCACTGAGGTGGACTCTGTGGAGTCGGTCAGGGCCTTGGTTTTGGTGAAGTCAAGAGGAAGTCTGCATTCGTCCAGACCGTCAAAGATGAAGAGCACCTGGAGGTCTTCAAAGCTGCAGAGTTCTGCTTGTGTTTGCCTAAAGAAGTGATCAACAAGTGTCACCAAACTGAAGCTTCTCTCCTTCAGCACATTCAGTGCTCTGAAAGTGAATGGGAACAGCAGCTGTATGTCCTGGTTGGCTTTGCCCTCAGCCCAGTCCAGAGTGAACTTCTGAGTAAGCACTGTTTTCCCGATGCCGGCCACTCCCTTTGTCAGCACTGTTCTGATTGGTCCATGTGTGTGAGCTGGGCCTTTAAACATGTCTTCACATGTGATGACTCTCTCTGCTGGGCCTAGTTTCCTGGAGGCTGTTTCCATGTGTCTGACCTCATGTTCCAGGTTGACCTCTGAAGGCCCTCCCTCTGTGATGTAGAGCTCTGTGTAGATCTGATTCAGAAGGGTGGGGTTTCCTGCTTTAGCGATGCCCTCAAACACACACTCAAACTTCTGCTGCAAGTTAGACTTTAGTTTACTCCGATAAACTCCGGAATAACTCCCTGAATGAAGACAACAGATACAGGCCTGAGTCTCAGAGAATATAAAATGACTGTGAGCACCTTTTTAAATGTGTTAAATGGTCCTACTGCTCCACAGACGTTCAGCCAGCTCCTTCTGCTTCATCCTCCTCAGGAAGTTCAGTGTGATCTTCAGAACAGCCTCACTGTTGCTCCTCTGCTCTTCATTCTCACCCTCCACTGGCTCCAAGCATTCTGGGCAATCTGTACTCAGAACCTTGTGGAGCTTCTTCAGCTCCTTGTGGATAAAAGTGAAGATGTCCTCCTCCAGAAGCTGAACAGACACATTATAAACAACACAAATGCAGTAAGTCAGATCTGTGTCAAACAAGTTCTCATTCATCTGAACATTTCCAAACTTTAGTGAATGACAGACCTTAAATATGGAGTCCAGCTGTGTCTGATGGAGCTGACCTCTGGAGACCTCTGGACCTGTCTGCTCCACTCTATATATATAAAAAAAAACCCCAAAAAAAAACACCTCTCATTTCAGTCCTATTCTTTTATTCAACATTTGTGTAAACTCACATCTCTGTGGCAAAATCAATGGGATTCATCACAGACTCATCACTCCTGAGGGAGTCACAGCTGGGACCAGGTTCAGAAGGAGGATGTTTCTGGTGGATCCTGAGACACAGAAGAAAACACACTTCAGTCCCAGTAAAACACATGGGACTGTTATGACTCAGGTTAAAGTCTTCTGGACAGTGTTTATGAGGCCTTCACCACAGAGGCTTCAGTGCGATGGTTTGAACAAAGAAACAGTACAGTTTCATGTTTTACAGTATTTTTTTTTTTTTTTAATCATTTTAGAAAAGATAAAATATTTACATCTTTTTATTTTAAACCTCAAACTTTTTCATGTTCCAGGTAGAGGTCTGACAGTGACACTGAATATAATGGATGTTTGTTAAACCAAACCAGTCTTAAAATCCTTCAGTGTCTATGTTTAAACGCACACTTAAAATCTAATTATAATTTGATTTCTGGAATTGTCAGATAATTGAAATGTAACTTAAAACAGCAAAATCTGATGTGAGATGATTTCTCTCAGAAAGACAAGACATCCTGCACTGAAGCGACACATGTACACCTGGTGTTTTTGGTCATCAGATTTCTTTAGTTCATGTAAACACACACAACAGTCACATCTAATCATTGGCTCAGACTTACTGTGGACCAGGCTCCTTTTTAAATTCAATAAATCGTCCAATAGAGTGTTCACTTCCCAACGCCGCCCTGCTGGTGGTGGGAGGGGCTGCGTCCTCTCTGTGCTCTCTCTGATCCATGCTCAGTCCAGAGTCCTACAGAATGACATCACAGTGTTTAGTCCCGCCCACTGCTCACATGGTTCATCTCATGTAGTTTTGTCAAGTGCCTCCATAAAGATACTTTCACATCAAAATGTAAAGGAGGATACGCCAAAAGAGCCAAACATGTTAGAAAATAGAAGTGTAGAATGAACTTGGTCTGAAGTGAGATAAAAATCGTATGGAGATGTCGTCCCTGTGGAGATTCTATATGTAATGCAGCTGTCTGTTCAAACACAGACACTATTCCCCGCCCACTTCTCTCATTGGTTAAACTCTATCAGGCTCTGAGTGAGTGACACATGAATTTACAGTTGTTTTCAATGGTTTTTTGAAACTTGGTTTAGTTTGATGGTTTGGTTCAAACATGTATCTGAACAGGGCCACAGGTCAAATCCTTTGGAACATTTCTCATCAGTTCACACAGTTCTCAGGCTCTTTCTCAGAACACTTGACACAGCTCTCATTCACAAACACACATGATCAGTGAATTCACCTTGTTTTTTCAGGACTACAGGCCTGTTCTCATGTGCTAAAGGACACTGGACTAAACTGTCACTTTCAATATAGAAACTCAAACAGAATGGCAAAAAAATACAATTTGTTAGCGCCTTAAATCAGACAGCCAGAACAGTGTTAAAATCAAAATCATAAACAAAAAACACGTGAACCAATCGTAACAAAACAGTGAGAGAACAGCACCAGAGCCACACACATATCTCTGTGACACACTCCTCCATTCAAAAGATTCTACATTTGAACTCAGAAAAATGCAATTTGACAAAACTCATGAATCCAAATACAAATTGTTTGCTGTTTCTTTGGGCTCTTTCATTGGTCAGTGCAGCTCAGAAGCCTTAGTCGTGCTCTCAGTGACCACAGAGAATCACTGGTTTAGTGCAGTCTGCGTTTGGGTTCACACTTTACACACATGAGACTGAAGAGCTGTGGATATGGATCATATTTATCTGTAGATTTGAACAGGACTATATCTTAAACATGTACACAGTAGAGATTTGCAGACTGGACTTAGACTTAGACTTAGACAAACTTTATTGATCCACAAGGGAAAATTATTTGGATATGTAGCAGGTATTGGGCCGGAACAACCACCGCTAGCAGTTTAAAAATATTTGTGTGGGGAAAGATTGGCTCTGAAATACACAAAATGAGACGGAGACGTTATGGCTGTGTTGTCTTGGCTTTCTGCTACTGCCGATTAACAGGAAGCAGAAGCAACCGCGAGCCAAACCGTCTCACTGAGTGTGCTGCCATCAAGCGGACAAAATTGGTATTGCAATTGTCTCTCAAAATAAAACAACACCACTGGGTCATTCCGTGTGGTTTCACCAGATGGTGGTTGCAACATAATTTTCAAATTAGTCTCAAATTTGTATGTCACTAGATAGTAACAAAAGTACTTTCTATCCAAAATTGTAGACCTGTAGCTCAAATAGTTACTGAGTTGTGGGGGTCTGAAATTTCCAGAATTTGGGCTATAAATAGCCAAGAAAAGCCTCGCCAGGGTTTTTGGCATCTTTAAGGGGTCAATTCTCATACTCTAGACATACCAGAGAACTGTAAGTTGGTATACAAGTCCTCTGCATGTAGCTAGTGCTCCACAAACATCCTCAGGTGTTTCCCTACACCCTGCAGGCCATGGGGGCTTGCTAAAAATGCCAAAAATTAAGAAAAACCTACTCGCGAGTGGGGTTTGGGGCCTTAAAAGTACTAGAAATACTGCACAGAAGTGTTCTGACACCCCTGGGTTCCATTCTACACAAACTTGTGTGATAACTTAGCAATCTGGGGCTTTCTAGGTACGTCAGGTTGGAAAATATGAGCTCCCAAAGTTGGACGAGATTTTCTAATTGGCTGTTTTTGGTGGCAAAAATCTCCATGTGGGACAGGTGCCAGAGACTCCAACTTTTTCTAAAAGACAGTTCCATCTGTCTTCTATCACTGTACAAAAAAGCAGCAGGGTTATATTTGTAGTTACTGAGATATTCTCACTCAAAATGGCATAGGTGGTGCCAAAATCGTTTTTTGCTTTTCAGTGTTATAAGGTGAGACACATGTATTAATGACCATTCCAGTGATAGTTTCAAGCACTTGTTTTACTAAATATATTATTCTCTTTTCAGCAATTGATTGGTGGAGGTGACTACATGTACTTTCAAAATATTCCAATTTTGTAATAATTGTATCTATTAAATTAGTTGTATATAGCCTGTGCTTTTCTCTTTTCAGAGTTCAGTTCCATGCAGACGGGTGTTGCCCAAGAGTTCTGTTTCTGCCTTAATTAACAAACATTGTGGTGTTGGTGTGAAGTAGTCTGTAGTTTTACAAAGATCAGCCCAGTTTGATGATGTGGAGGTCAAGTTCATGCACCCCCATGGACCTGCAGCATCATTCAAATGGCCTCAACAAGATGACATTTGCTGGGTTCCATTGTGCCATGTTCTTGGTACTGTACCCACACCTCACACAACCAGAAGAGCAAGACAATACAAGCTTGACTCAAAAGCAAGAAAAGAAGTTGAAAAGTCCTTTCAGAGCTTCTTATCTAACAGACTAACATAACTTAGGAACAGGTTATTTTGCTTGTAAGATGACATTGTACAATTAAATTTAACATGTTTAATCCCACTGCACTGATACTGTAAAATTCAAAATTATTATTGCTATTTTAAAATTAATCAATAATGAAAATTCAAGGTAGTACATGAAATTTGTATGTGTATGTTTAATTACATATGTATGTAAATGTACCTGTATACATACATTACAAATCGGTGTCAACATATCCACAGGGATGCCCCTAAGCTAGACCTTGTGACACAAAAAGGGCATTACACTTTTTGAAAGTAGTCATCTTTAACAATTAACATTTCAAAAAGAACAAAATATACATAATGCTGCCATTGGAATGACTACTAGCTGGCTGGCTTCCGGTGTCCTTCAGAATCCATTTCAAAATCTTATTGCTTGTTTTTAAAGCGTTAAATGGTCTGGCACCTGTATATTTGTCTGAACTGTTGTCTGTGTATGCTCCTGCGAGAGCCCTGAGGTCATGTGACCAACTGCTCCTAAACTGTCCCCGCTCAAGACTGAAAACTCGGGGGGACAGAGCCTTTGCTGTGGCTGGTCCCAAACTGTGGAACAGCCTCCCTCTAAGGATTCGGTCTGTGTCTGACATTAACAGTTTTAAGTCTCTGTTAAAAACTCACTTTTTCTCACTGGCTTTTGAGACGAGCTGAGCGAGATTTTAGAGTTATTGTTGTATTATTATATTTTGTATACTTGTTTAGTTGCCTGTATTTTATGCTTTATATTGTACAGCACTTTGGGCAGTGGTAACTGTATTTTAAATGTGCTTTATAAATAAACTTGACCTTGACCTTGACCTACTAATACTTGTATCCCAATTTAAAGTACTGAAAAGCAAAAAACGATTTTGGCACCACCTATGCCATTTTGAGTGAGAATATCTCAGTAACTACAAATATAACCCTGCTGCTTTTTTGTACAGTGATAGAAGACCGATGGAACTGTCTTTTAGAAAAAGTTGGGGTCTCTGGCACCTGTCCCACATGGAGATTTTTGCCACCAAAAACAGCCAATTAAAAATCTCGTCCAACTTTGGGAGCTCATATTTTCCAAACTGACGTACCTAGAAAGCCCCAGATTGCTAAGTTATCACACAAGTTTGTGTAGAATGGAACCCAGGGATGTCAGAACACTTCTGTGCAGTATTTCTAGTACTTTTAAGGCCCCAAACCCCACTCGCGAGTAGGTTTTTCTTAATTTTTGGCATTTTTAGCAAGCCCCCATGGCCTGCAGGGTGTAGGGAAACACCTGGGGATGTTTGTGGAGCACTAGCTACATGCAGAGGACTTGTATACCAACTTACAGCTCTCTGGTATGTCTAGAGGCTGAGAATTGACCCCTTAAAGATGCCAAAAACCCTGGCGAGGCTTTTCTTGGCTATTTATAGCCCAAATTCTGGAAATTTCAGACCCCCACAACTCAGTAACTATTTGAGCTACAGGTCTACAATTTTGCATAGAAAGTACTTTTGTTACTATCTAGTGACATACAAATTTGAGACTAATTTGACAATGGTGCAGCAACACTCCCAAGGAATATCTGGTCATTTCACTTGGAATGACCCCACTATTAATCATTTACAAATTACATTACATTAAATAAAAACTATGTGACCACACCTTGTGGGCGTCACACGCTCCCTGACAAAAGAAAAGATGGCTCCCGACATAAAACTAAATATTTCTTTTCCCCAGTCCACATTCAACAGTATTTAACTTCAATTTTCTTGAAAAATGTCTTTAAAGCAATAATAGTCTATTGGGAAAACACCATAGGTTGCATGTAAGCAGGTGAGTTTACAGGTGCCTGGTAAGCATAAGGTGAGTATGCAGCTAGAGGACTGTAGGCACTAGGTAAGTATGGCATGTACATAGGTGGCATGTAGGTCATTAGTGGATATGTACTTGGAGTGTGCATAGCAGGTAAGGGCTGCAAACAAGATCCCTCCACTAAGTTAACTGTTGCCTGTGAGGGCTGACCTAATGACTTATAAGTGAATATCTGACGTGGTTTTCTATCACGTGTGGACCTTCTAACCTCTGTGTGCTCTACAGGGTGAGTAGGTGGTCTCTGTTCTTGGTCCGCTGTCATGTAGTCCTCAGGTCCCTCTTCTGCAGGCCAGATGAGTAGAGGTGGGTTGTCCTGGAGTACCTCCTCTCTCGGCGGTGTGTGAGTTGCAGCAGGTGAATCCTCTCTGGCAGGTGAGTAGGCAGGTACAACTGGCGTGTCCTCTCTGGTAGTTGTCACAGGTAAGTATCTGGTTTGTCCATTTGCAGGCTCTCTGAAGTGCTCTTGTACTGTCTTTGGTTGGGATGGAGGCTGCTCATTACTAATAAGTCTTTGTATTCTCCTCTCATCAGGTATCCGTAACCAGTAGCCTGAGCTGCTCCCTTCATCTGTGTCACTTTCTGAGTTGTCACTTTGATTCATCTGTTGCTGTGTCTCTATTAGTCTCCTTCTCTTTGGTCTGTTTTCTCTTGTGTTTTTGTCACTTTTGGGTTTTGCAGGGCGGGTATTGATCTCAACAGGTAAGTCATTTACTAACAGCAGGAGATTACGATGCAGTGTCCGAGTTTTTCTTTTGTCTCCACTCTCAGGACAAACAACATACACTGGGTTTTGGCCAAGCTGTTCTTTTACTATGTAAACAGTCTTTTCCCAATAGGATCTTAGCTTGCCGGGCCCTCCACGTTCACTGAGATTTCGCACTAGGACTCGGTCTCCTGACTGTAGTACAACACCTTTAATTTTCTTGTCATATGTAACTTTTCCTCTTGCGCTGGATTTTTGACTGTTTTCGCTGGCAATGCGGTAAGCCTCTGACATGCGCTCAGCCCACTTTTCTGCATATCCCCTTGGTGAATATGTCTCTCCCTCCTTAGCTAATCCAAATAGCAAATCCACCGGGAGGCGGGGATTTCGGCCATAGAGCAGAAAAAAAGGAGAGTATCCAGTGGCCTCGTGACGCGTACAGTTATATGCATGAACAATGTGTGAGAGGTGGTCTTTCCACCGCAACTTTTCAGTGTCTGTCAAAGTCCTTAACATTTGTAGTATGGTTCTATTGAACCGCTCGGCTGGGTTACCCTGTGGGTGATATGGGGATGTGCGTGAATGACCCACACCAGACAGGCTTTGCAATGTCTTAAACAGTTCATTTTCAAATTCACGTCCCTGGTCATGATGCAGTTTTTGGGGATATCCAAACCGGGGAATGAAGTCTTGGAAAATGCGCTCAGCTGCTGTGCGCCCACTCTTGTTCTTTGTTGGATAGGCCTGAGAATCTAGTGAAGTGGTCAACTACCACTAGGATGTACTCATAACCTCCACGGCTGGCTTCTAAATGCAAATAGTCAATACACACGAGCTCTAAAGGGGAACTGGTGGATATGCTACCCATAGGAGCTCGGACATGTGTTACAGGCTTCTTGGACATAATACAGGGACATTTCTGAGTGACATATGTCTCAACTTCTTTTGCCATAAAGGGCCAATAGAATCTTTCTCTGGCAAGATGGAGCACTCGTTCAGTACCGACATGGCCCATTTCATTGTGTAACTGCTGTAGAGCCAGATTTCTGTATTTCGCAGGGAGTACTAGCTGCTTTCTCTCTTTTGTTTTTCTGTACAGGAGGTCATTTTCAAGATGAAGCTTAGTCCATTCATGTAACAATTTGTGTGCAGCTCCACTTACAGTCTTGCGTACCTCATCTGTCAGCTTTATCTGTGACTCTTTCAACTTGATGATCTGGCTGATGGCAGAATCTTCTCGTTGAGCTTTGATCAGATCACTGTGGCTGATGCTCCGTAGACTGGCATGAAGCGGCTGGTGCAAGTCTGGAGCAGTGGTGTTGAGAGCTGCGACCCAGGCAATGTCTTTCTGTTGGGCTGCTTGGGTCCCATCCCAGGTAGCTCGCACCGCCTCATCTGAAAAAGTCTCAGTACACTCAGAAACATACTTTTCAATGTCTAATGGTAGACGTGATAGTGTGTCTGCATCAATGTTAGTCTTTCCAGGTCTGTACCTTATGTCAAATCTAAAGTCAGAGAGCTCCCCAACCCACCTATGTCCAACTGCGTTAAGTTTTGCTGTACTCATGACATATGTCAACAGGTTGTTATCAGTATAAATAGTGAAATGGGGTGCGTAATACAAATAGTCTCGAAATTTTTCACACACAGCCCATTTCAAGGCGAGGAACTCTAACTTCCCACTATGTAAATGGTAGTTACGTTCAGCCTGTGTCAAAGTCCGTGAGCCATAACCTATGACACGCAACTTGCCATTTTGACACTGATAAAGAACAGCTCCTAACCCCTTGTCTGAAGCGTCTGTGTGCAGTGTGAAAGGTAAGTCAAAGTCAGGATAAGCTAGTACAGGGGGACTAGTGAGGAGAGTGACTAGCTGTTCTAAAGCGTCCTGGTGCACCAATGTCCATGTGACAGGCTCTTTGGAGGGTAACTGTGCATGTTTAGTGTTTCTGTTACAGGTAGGACTCTGGGCTGGGCCTGGCTTAGTCTGGAGCAGTTTATAAATAGGCCTGGCTATTCTCGAAAAGTCCTGGATGTAAGAGCGGTAGTACCCCAGAAACCCTGTTAGTTTCCTCACATCTCCCACTGTCTTTGGCATCTTGGATGTCAGTGTCTTTACAGCCTCCAGGTCACGTGGGTCTATTTTGACTCCTTCAGCTGACACAATCTTGCCCACGTACCTCACTTCATTTTTGAAAAGTTCACACTTCTCTGGTCTCAGCTTTACCCCGTGTTGCTGTAAGGCACGAAGAACTTTTCTGAGACACTCGACATGATCATCAAAACTTTTTGCATAGCACAATATATCGTCTAAATAAGGTAAGCAACATTCATCTCGAAGGAGACCAAGCATTTCCTCCATGCTCCTTTGGAAGGCTGCAGGAGCATTAATCAGTCCAAATGGGATACGGACCCATTCGTATAGGCCCCAAGGAGTGATGAAGGCAGTGAACTGTCGGGACCCCTCTGCAACAAAACCCTGGTGGTATGCTTTCCCCTGGTCAAGGATGCTGAACCAGGTATAACCACCAAGTGTGTCTGTCAGGTCTTGTATTCTGGGCAATGGATGTCTATCAGGAACAGTCTTTTTGTTAAGGAGCCGATAGTCAATACATAATCTTAAGCTGCCATCTTTTTTTCTGACACAAACAACTGGAGCAGCATATGGGGACTTAGATTTTACTATCCACCCTTTCAACAGCAGTTCTTGTATGTAATCCTTGACCTCTCTGAAAAGTGGCTTTGGTATTGATGAGTAGGCTCTTTGAACTGGGATATCATCCATAAGATTGATTGACATTTGCAGGGTTGGTATACATCCAATGTCTGTACTGTCCTGTGCAAAAGCTGCCGATTCTTCACAGAGCATTTTGTTAACCTTTATTTGTTGCTCATCAGTGAGGTGACTTAAATCAACAGGTGGTTGCCATGGTGATGGTTCTGTGGCAGGAGTGGAGGTTGTGCTGCTGATTGTCACTGGGGGCTCAGGATCTTTTGGTGAGTCCATCTTTATTACTTTGTCAACACTCTGGATACTACCAAGGGCAGTTTTTCTTTGTAGCGTTACTGCATGTTTTGTGTTGTTGCCCACGGGTACCAAAACATAGGGGTTCTTTACATTTTGTACCTCCACAAGACCCTCACCAATGTCAAGTTCTGCAAGACGTGCGTTAGTTTCATCAGGTTCAAACAGAAATACAGTCTCTGACAGGTCCATATCAGAGGGCACAGTACATTTGATCCAAGCAACTTGACCAGCTGGTATAACGGTGTTACATTTGCCGGTGCGTATTCTTTCATTTTGAATGGAGGGTTTGTCTGTCTGAATAAAGTTCACAAGCAGCTCTGCTTTTTCTGATGGGATAGACATGGCATTACAGAGTAGGCTGGTGAGTGTTGGAATAAATCTCTCAGGTTGCTTTTGGATCACCTCCTCTAGTACATTGAAACCTAATATTGGTCTCTCCAGAGCAAAACTACTAACAAGAAAAGGCACAGTAATCGACAAGCTAGGGTCTACATTGCCTACCAGGTTAACTGTTATAGCTACCCAACCCTCAAATGGGAGAATGTCCCCATTCACAGCATGCAGTCTCAAGTCATCCTCCTCATTAACAATCTCACTGATGGGTCTAACTAAAGTGTCAGGTAGGTATCTCTTTTTCCACTCTTTATCAATGATGCTTACTTGGGCCCCAGTGTCTAATAATGCACTGACTGCTAAACCGTTCAGATTACACTGGGTGAGAGCTTTCTTCCCAATAAGCTTAGCAAGTTTTTCACGTTTTACATCAGGTGAGTCTATAGCCATTGTGTTGACATGTTTGGTCTGTGTTTGCTGTTCTTTTTGTTGGCCCTTGTCTTTACTAACGGCAGGTTGGGACGAAGGAGGGGACCCGATCACTGTTTGTCCCGGGACAGTGACCGGCTCCAGTTTCCCTGACGCGGAGGCTTCTTGAGACAGCCCACTGCTCGATGCCCTTCGTCTCCACAGTAAAAACAGTGAGGACAATCAGGATGGTCCTGTGCCAGACATGTGGCACAACCATGTCGTTTTGGTTTCTGATAATTTGCTTTAGTTTTCATGTACCGATTTGTCTGCTCTGCTTGTTGTGACTGCAAATGTTCAACCATATTTGTTAACTTTTCAACCTTGTCAACTAGCTGTTGGATGACGTCAGTCTTTTTATCAGTTTGTCTTTTCACAACACTGTCCTCTTTTGTAGGGACACCCTGTGCGGCATTTACATCAGTTGTTGCACTGTGTGCATTGGTACCTCTGAGGCGTGACACTGGACCTAGACGACGCTGTCTTTCACTCTCATCACTCATTACTTTTTTTAGGTGTTTGAGTATAGCTTCATCAGTGACTGAAGGATCAGCTAGTAATGGTTTGAGTTCTCGGCGAATGTCACTATGTTTGTGTCCTAGGCCCTGGTACACTGTGTGAAGAAATACATCTTGAACTGTACTAGCATTGTACTTAACATCTGTAGCATTATGTTTTGAGGCAAGCAAGATCTTTTGCTTTAGGCCTATGACTCGATACAGGAATTGCTGTGGTGTCTCATTGTCATTTTGCTTAGTGCACATTAGTTCTTGGAAAAGCTCAGTGTTGTTTTGTTCTCCAAGATGGGAGTGCAGAAATTCTTTTAGTTCTTCTACAGTCAGTTCATCTTTATTCATCAGCATGTCCTTGAAATTACCTGGTTTGATGACTCTCAAGACAGCTCGGACTATTTCAGCATCACTAAACTGTTCTTTGAACCCTTCCTCAATCTGGCGACAAATACTGTTATAACTGATGTCTGACCCCTGGTCTCCTATCTGACCTCCCTGTATTTTGAACTCTCTCCGATGGAGGTAAGAGAGATCTCTGAGTGACACAACTTTCTCACGTGTGGGGGAGTTAGTAGGGTTACTTTGGGCTCTAAACTGTGATCTCAACTGCGGTTTTACAGGCAGCTGATGGGCAGATGGTACAGCATCTGAGGGCATGTACTGTGCTACCTTTTTACTCAGCTCCTCATAACTGTTAAGCAGCTCCTGCATCTCTGTGTCATTTGAGCTCACAGGTCGGGATTCAGGACCACCAGTTTTCTCATTCTCAGAGTGATTTTGGCTTTGTGCAATGTCATCAAGTTGTGTGTCTGGGGATTGGGCATTTGAGTAATTCACAACTACACTAGTTGACAAACCACAGCTTTCTATGATTTGTTCAATAACATCTTTGAGCTGCAGTAGATGTGACATTCCCTGATCCTCAGATTCTAGTAAAGCATTACTGCACATAACATCACTGATGTACTGGAAACAATTCTCTTCATCCCCTGACGTAAGACGTGACTCGTCCACTCCAGGCATGGTCCCCAGTGATTTGGCGAGCTGGAACAGTTCATCTGCTGAGAGGGTGAACAGGCTCCTCTTGATGCTCCACACCAAGCCTTTCCTTTCACCTTCTGACATGACTGACTCCAATTTCCTTTCACCTGATCCACGCCGGTGTTGGCCCTTTTCACTCTTATGTCCTTGGCACGTGTTGTTTAGGTACACCGTAGCTTTTCTCTTTACTCAGCACCGTTGGTGTTGGGGTGTTGAGTCTTCATCAGTAGGCAGCAGCTGACACCATCTAGACTTGTCCCTCTGGTCACTGCTGGGCTCATCAGGGTTGACCAATACTTTCCCCGTACGGGCCACCAAGAAACTGTAGCAGGTATTGGGCCGGAACAACAACCGCTAGCAGTTTAAAAATATTTGTGTGGGGAAAGATTGGCTCTGAAATATACAAAATGAGACGGAGACGTTATGGCTGTGTTGTCTTGGCTTTCTGCTACTGCCGATTAACAGGAAGCAGAAGCAACCGCGAGCCAAACCGTCTCACTGAGTGTGCTGCCATCAAGCGGACAAAATTGGTATTGCAATTGTCTCTCAAAATAAAACAACACCACTATTAATCATTTACAAATTACATTACATTAAATAAAAACTATGTGACCACACCTTGTGGGCGTCACAGATACAGTAGCTCAGACATCACAATATAATATAATATAATAACAGAGTAACAAAAATAGATGATATAGCAAAAAGACTAAGAGACAGGTGTCAAATGAGACATAATTATAAAAGATTATATGTACAAGTCAAAATAAAATAGAAATATAAGTAATAAAGTAATAAACTATATAGTCACAGCTACAAGAGACAAGAACGACAGTGCAAATACTATGCTGATTGACAGGGCGTGAGGTAATCCGTTACTTCGGATTAACTTGGAGTACAGTTGTAGGGAGTATTATCTGTTACATAAGGGTGAGTTGTTGTACAACTGTATGGCGTATGGTATGAATGTAGTCCTGAATCTCTCACTATTTGAGCGGAGCTGTAGGAGCCTGTTGGAGAATGAGCTCCTCTGTGCCTCTATAGTCTGGTGCAGTGGGTGAGCAGGAGTGTCCATGATGGAGAGCAGTTTGTCTAGTGTCCTCCTGTCCCTCACTGTGACAAATGTCTCCAGCTCACAGCCGATCACGTAACCCGCTTTACGGATCAGTTTGTCAATCCGCCCAATGTCTCTTTTACTGGTGCCGCTCCCCCAGCAGACCACAGCGAAGTACAGGGCGCTGGCCACCACAGACTGGTAGAAAATCTCCAGTAACTTGCTGCACACATTGAAGGACCTGAGCTTTCTCAGGAAGTAGAGTCTGCTCATGCTCTTTTTGTAGACAGCATTACAGTTGTCCCTCCAGTCAAGTCTCTTATTCACCTGTACGCCAAGGTACTTGTAGCAGTCCACTATTTCCACGTCCTGGCCCTGGATGGTAATGGGCTCCACAGGTGTCCTCTTTCTCCTAAAGTCAATCACCAGTTCCTTGGTCTTGTCAACGTTCAGGAGCAGATGATTTGCCAGGGACCACTCCACAAAGTTTGTAATCAGTGTCCTGTACTCCAGCTCCTGTCCATCCCTGATACACCCGACCATTGCAGAGTCATCAGAGAACTTCTGCAGATGGCAGGACCCGGAACTGTACTGGAAATCAGAGGTGTACAGAGTGAACAGGAACGGAGACAGGACTGTACCCTGGGGAGCTCCTACATTACTGACCACCGTGTCAGACAGGGTGGTCCCCAGTCGCACGTACTGAGGCCTGCCTGACAGGTAGTCATTAATCCAGGAGACAATGGAGGAGCTGACACCCATCCTGAGCAGCTTCTCACTCATCAGAAAGGGCTGGATAGTCTTAAAAGCACTTGAGAAATCAAAGAACAATACCCTAACAGAGCCCTTAACACTATCCAGGTGAGAGTGAGCCCGCTGCAAAAGATAGATTACAGCGTCATCCACACTAATGTGGGACTGATAGGCAAACTGTAGAGGATCCAGGGATGGTGCCACCAGGGGTCTGAGCTGAGCCAGAACAAGTCTCTCAAACACTTTCATGACATGAGATGTCAAAGCCACTGGTCTGAAGTCATTAAGGCCCAATCCCAATTCTCCCCCTTAGCCCTCTGTCTTTGTCTTAGCCCTACCCCTTAGCCCTACCCCTCTGTCTTTAAACAGAGGGGTAAGGCAAAGGGGTATGTTTTAAACCCTTAGAAATGGGACACCCCTTTGCAGTCGCAACAGTATGACATTATTTTTAAAGTTTTGAAGTATTGTGCTCCTTTTGAGTTTGTTTTAAATGAACTTTGCAAAAAGTCAAATGTTTTTTAAATTTTTTATTTTTTTAAAATTACTCTGTACAACATATGTAAATCAAATTTTAATCAACTGTAACACAAAATTTAAATGCTGCAGAGGTGGATGGAGTTGTAGAGGATGCCTGATACAGCCGTCTGGGGACGGCTGTATCCTCACAGAAGTTGATGTAATCCGTTATACAGTCCGTCATGCTGTCAATGTTGTCCCCATGCTGCAGGCAGAGCACATTCCAGTCTGTGGTCTCAAAGCAGTCCTGAAGGGCATCGCTGGCTTCCTGACTCCACTTCCTTACAGTCCTAGTGGTGACAGACTTCCTCTTTACTGCAGGGATGTACTGAGCCATTAACAGGACCAGATTGAGGTCTGATTGACCCAATGGGGGCAGGGCAGTGGCACTGTATGCCTCCTTAGAATTGGCATACAGTAAGTCCAGAGTTCTATTGTCCCAAGTTTTACAATCCACATACTGGTGAAGTGTGGGTAAAACACTGTCCAATGAAACATGGTTGAAGTCTCCAGAAATCAGTAATAAAGCCTCCGGGTGTTTAGACTGCAGCTCAGCGACCACAGTGTGTATCCTGTCACACGCTGCATCTTTGTCAGCTGAGGGAGGGATGTAAACTCCGATGAACAGGACAGAAGTAAATTCCCTCGGTAAATAATATGGACATATTCCCAAGGCCATAAGTTCAATGTCCGGCGTACAGATCCGTTCCTTCACAGTAATATGGCCAGGATTACACCACCTTTCGTTCACAAAAACTGCAATCCTGCTGCCCTTCTTCTTACCGCTAAGGAAAGTGTTTCTGTCCGCACGCACGCACTGTCTTAAAGCCAGGTACAGATGCACTGTTGTCCGGGAAGTTTGTATGAAGCCAGGTCTCTGTGAAGCTGCTACTGCTGACAACGTACTCCCTCTGGGTCCGAACAAGCGCACACAGTTCGTCCATCTTATTTCCCAGTGACCTTACGTTCCCCATCAGAACTGATGGAACCGCAGGCCTAAATTTCCTTCTCCGCTGTTTTGCTCTAACTCCAGCGCGGCATCTTCTGTGCTTCCTCCTCTGTAGTTCCACAGGAATGTCAGGCTTAACTCCAAACAGCACTGGGGACTTGGAGAGTGAAAGAAGGTGCTCC
The DNA here is from genome assembly GCA_029959045.1 of Taenioides sp. WSHXM2023. Lineage (NCBI taxonomy): Eukaryota > Metazoa > Chordata > Actinopteri > Gobiiformes > Gobiidae > Taenioides > Taenioides sp. WSHXM2023. The sequence goes on from CM057090.1 coordinate 33,253,171, forward strand.
CTGGAATACACAAAGGGCAGTCTGGACTGCTAAGCCACACAGCAAGAGACAAAGAGGCCAGCAAAAATCAAGAAAAACAACAAAAATGCCCAAAAAACATGATGAGTGTTTTATTGAACAGATAGAGTAAATAAAAATAAAGTACAAAACTTAAAGTGCACACAAGAGTACCTTAAAAGGTAGATGTTATCAAGAAAAAACACAGGAGCTACTGTACCCAGCTGCCACTCTCTCAGGCGCTCTTTCTGTACTTTGTTCAATCTATTTCACATAAAGAAGAGATCTATGAGAATAGCAAACACTTGAACACTGTAGTTACTGTAGTGACTGTGTAACAGCTCCATCACACTGGACACATGTGCTGTATCAGACTCATGTCTCTATATTCAGTACAGTCTGTGCTCACGGCTCCAGCTCTTCTCCCTGTGGGATTCATGTGGCTCAAAGTCCTCACTAGGCTCAAAGTCCTTCATCATGTGTGAACAAGCCTATAGTGTGAAAAAACAAGGTGAATTCAGTGAGCGTGTGTGTTTGTGTGAGAGCTGTGTCAAGTGTTCTGAGAAAGAGCCTGAAAACTTTGTGAACTGATGACAAATGTCCAATGATATGACCACCAAAAGTACGACTACATAAGTGACATAACAAGGCCTAAAACCAGGAAATACACCAGGACTAACTCAGGTCTAAACTTAATCTGTACCAACCCAGGACTAAACCACTTTTCAACTACTGTTATAAGGACTACTTAGAATATGCAGTATCTTGATAGCCACTACTAGAAATAAAAATGTACTTTACTATGACAGATGAAGAGTGGGGACATATACATACATCTCAATGGGAGACCACAAAATCTTGTCTTTGAAACAAAAAAAAAAATCTGTTGGAAAAATACACTGTTTTTCTGACCCATGTCAAAGGTGACATTGTTCACAGGGAAATGCCTGTAGCTGGAGAGGCTGTGGCTGTCAGATGGTCCATCATGTTCATGTGTTTTGGGACTGTCCTACTGCTCTGAAATAATAACTCACATCTTCATTCAATAATATCTGACCATTTGACTTTAAATCTAAGATTATAAGATCATCTTCACATTCTAAAATCTGAAAACCATCAATACTAGTGCTGGGATTTCTGTGACATTTTCAATCTTAAAGGATTCTTCAAAAGAAAAATCCACAGATGTGTTAATAACATTAGTAAATCCATATTCCCAATATATCTCTTCCCTGAGCAGACAGTCCCTTCTACATTCTGTTAGAATCCAGTTTTGCCTGCAGTGTCTCGCCTTAATGTCATAAAATACATTTGTGTAAATAATGAACACAACACAGGCTGTAGATGTCAATGGCCTTTACTACCTAAACCACATAAACTCAACTGCAAAAGTCAAGTTTCTTTACAAAATGACTCAAACACTCTCCAAACACATGGATGTGACGGAGTTGACAAAAATGTGTGAACACTGCTGAAAACTGACCAAATATGTTTGAATCCAGATGAAAACAGATGCTGCAGGTTTAACACTGACCAGACTTCACAACACTGACAATTATTTCTCTTCCAACCTCCAAACTCACTATAGGAGAGGAAAGTCCTCTCTCCTCCTCCTCCACCCCCTGTCTCTCAGTCTGCATCCACCCTTTATCCTCCTCTACCTCTCCAGTGCTCCTCCAGTGTTTCTCTCCTCTTCCTCTCCCTCTCCTCTGCCCCTCCAGGAGTTTTTATTCTGATATTAATGATTTGACATATTTGACTTTGCATTAGACCCTTTGAAGAGCGAGTGTCACAATATGATTTCGCTACAGCAGGTTCACAATATAAGTGACAAGTGACAATACAATACTAAGACATGGAACATGGAATCATCTATTCAATGATACATTTCTGTTCAGAAAACTGGAAATGAAACCTAAAAGCTACAGGTGAATTTGTCAACTCCATCAGGCCTGAAATCTGACGGGGTTGATGACAGACGGAGTTGACAAAAGTGCATGATTTTCCCTTGTTAAACATATATGGAGCACTGCATATTACACTTTCCTTTTGTTCCACTTGTGAGCTGCTATGAGCACCTCATTAAAGGCTTAGACTCACTCCAGTATTGTTTTATTTAGACAGAAAATGAGGAATGGTGCTCTGAGATATAACCTCCCCTCAGTCTACAACAGCATCAAAAGACCTTGGCACAAATCAAACCAGTCAAAAGTGAATGACAAACTCGACAGCTCTGAAGGAGAGGTGGCCACTAGTGATGTGCGGGTCAGCTTTTTTTCTGACCCAACCTATCCGACCTGAGATAAAATCCAACCCGACCCACCCGACACAGCGAAATGGGTTCAAACATTAGGACCCAAACCGACGGACCCAAACCCGTGCACATAAAAACTAATGTTATGAGCTACTGTAGCTGGACATCGTACCTGTGGGAGTGCACCTGTGAACGTGCACTTTTGTTTGTGTAATGTGTTAAAATCACACTTGGTTTTACTATTTACACTCAAATGTACTGTTTAGGATCTGTTTGGATCTGTTTCACCTATGCACCCACAGGATATAGTGCACATAGAAGCTTTTTGTGGAGTTTGGGACTAAAGAACCTGAATCATGGAGTGAGGAGCAGCTGATGCAGCGTGCACGTGCTCTGGATGTCTCTGTCCAGGTGAGGACTTTGTTTTTGCTCCATGTTGCCGTGTATGATTCGTGCCTCGTTCACACTGGAACAGATTTTATGTAGTTCCAATGCGTAGCAAAAAACTATTCATAACGTCTATTCCGTGCGCACAGGACACCGCACACCTTTCTTCTCTTGCTGTTTTCATTTGGCATTAATTGCCTCAGGACTAAAGTCGTCCTCTTTGTGCAGGTGACACATGCAAATACAGAAGTCCTGTGCCCTCGTTTGTTAATCAGAGCCACAGAACATGCTTTAGGTGAGGCTATGATGGGACCTGACCCACCCGCACCCGCTTTACCTCTTCTCATTGAGTTATCCGACCCGCCTGAACCCACCGGGTTATGGGTTGACCTACGCATCACTAGTGGCGACACCTAAGGAGGCCTGATTATGAGTGAGCAAAAATATGTTTAAATGTGGATGGAAAATCAATACAAACCTAGGTTCAGTATAAAAGATGTTCAGCTGTGACAACATAGTACAATAGTAGGTTCAGAACACATGAATTTGTAAAATAAATGTAAAAGTATCTCAAGTTATAATGAGAAGAGTGACATAAACAGGCCTATGACCAGGTAATAAATCTAGACTATCTCAGTCTAAAGTAAATCATTATCAAACCAGGACTAAGGTCTAAAGTTTAGAACTAAACCAAGTCTAAACCAGGACTGAACCAGGACTAAACCAGGATTAAACCAAGTCTTAACCAGGACTGAACCAGGACTAAACTCGGACTAAACCAGGTCTAAACCCAGTGTTGAAAAGAATCAAACTAGTGATACCTGAGCGGATCCAAAGATTCCAAAGTGTCCCAGAGAAAAGTGTGCGTCTGAAGGAAGAGGCTTGTTTGTGTGTTTTTTTCTGGAGCGACTCAGAGCCGCTCCTCTATTGGCCGCAGTCCAGGTTGGCGGGGCTTCCCACAGGTGTAGTGAGGTGACGGCTGCTGTGATTTTGGCACACAAAAATTTTAAATAAATGGACTTTTTAACTACTGTTATAAGAACTACTTAGAATATGCATTATCCTGATAGCCACTACTATAAAATAAAATAAATGGGAAAAAGGATAGTTTACTATGACAGATGAGGAGTGGGGACATATACATACATCTCAATGGGAGACCACAAAAAAATCTCATGGTTGGAAAAAGGTCTTGTGGAAAAATATATTGTGTTTTTTTTTTTTTCTAATCCGATGTCAAAGGTGACATTGTTCACAGGGAAATGCCTGTAGCTGGAGAGGCTGTGGCTGTCAGATGGTCCATCATGTTCATGTGTTTTGGGACTGTCCTACTGCTCTGAAATAATAACTCACATCTTCATTCAATAATACCTGAACATTTGACTTTAAATTTAAGAGTATAAGATCATCTTCACATTCTAAAATCTGAAAAGCATCAATACTAGTGCTTGGATTTCTGTGACATTTTTTGTCTTAAATGATTATTCATAAGAAAAATCCATAAATGTGTTAATGACATTATAAAATATGTTATTTAGGCTATATGAATGAATATTATATGAAACTTTAAGTGGCAATTGAACCCATTTTCAGTCCACAAATAATATTTCATTAGCACATTTAGAGGCTCAAGTAGATTTGTCAACTCCATCAGACCTGAAATCTAGTGTTGTTTTCAAGACCGCACAAATCTTATTTCTTATTTTATTTATTTGTAAAGGGACAGCACATATTAATGAACATTTAAAATGTAAATATGTAAAGATTATAGGCAGCGTGGCTATTTTCCATCTTCAGTCCCTCGGCAGTTTGATGTCAAATCATCTACAGGACAGGGAAAAGTACAGCAACAATCACACAAAAGTACATAACACCAACACACTCACTAAACATGCAATTTCATATCATTTCAGACAGTTCAAGTCAAGAGTTAAAGAGTTAAACCAACAACCCACCAATATAAAAAAATGTCATTTTAAACATGGTGACATATTTGACCATTGAACAACTATTGTTTTAAAGCTTTAGAAAATGGTGCCAGTGTTGAGAGCTCTCGTACATGAGCTGCACTGTGTTCCATGTTTGACCTGCTCCAGAAGCAAACAAGAGCTGTCCAAAAGCACTTTTCCTAAACGCCACAGAGCGCTCACCTCTAGAGCTGCTCTTGTGTGATTATTAAAAACTTTAAATACCGATCTTAAATCTGCATGTTTGACTGTGTTGTCCCAATTAAAAAAATATATTTGTCAAATATTCTGCAATAGTGATTATTAGTGGGCTTTTTTTTTTTTTTCCCAATACCTTAAGTGCTTTTTTATAAATAGTTTTAACTAATTTTGCTTGTCAGTCCAACTATTAATACAATCATTTAGGTGCGGCAAAATCATTTAATTTAAATACATAATTACAGAGTTTATTATTAGATTATTTCTTATATGAGGAAAATTTTATAAATTATATTATACATGTTTGAATGACAGTTGTGGGTCCAATGTGACTCCCAGATACTTTAGTTCCAAGCACACATACATCTTGTAGAAGAGACTGGTTGCTCAGGGCTGCTTTGTAGCCAGTTTGCTGCCTCTGACATAGAAACTGAATCCAGACCAAGACCTGTCCGAGACCACAGGGTCCAGAGACCAGGATAAGACCAAGACCTCTGAGGGTCAAGAATGAGACAAGACCAAGACTTTTAAAGGCCAAGGTCCAGACAAGACCACCTTTGTCATTTTCTACATTCATTTGTATTTTACAGTTGTTTTGGCACATATATATAGTGTTGTGGTCAGATTGCACTAATCGAGACCAAGACCAGTCTGAGACCACAGGGTCCTGAGACTGAGACAAGACCAAGACTTTTAAAGGTCGAGACCAAGACAAGACCAAGACCACGGCCCATTGAGACCAAATCGAGACCAATTTTGAAATTTTTAACATTTATTGCAGTTATTTGGGGAACATATATATCAATGTTTTTATAAACCTATCTCCATTCTATCTGATTAATGTTAATTTAAGCTTAAAATAAGCCAAGCAAACTGTACTGCACTCTGTGGCCCTTTTTTGGATCTTCACCCACAGTTTGAGAACCTCTTCTTTAAGCCAACTTCGACTGGCACTTTACAGAAAACTGCTTCAAAGTGAAGAAAGTGTGTCGGCTTTTTAAACCTGTTTTCCTAACTGGAGTTACATTATCATACTGGTTTTGCAGTGATATTTGAGCAGCCTCTGTACATTTACCAAACCAAACACACATGGTGACAAACACAGATGGATGTGCACTTTTATTAGGCAAACTTCAGCCAAATGTCACTGTAGGTCTGCTCTGTGCTGTAGGTCTGCTCTGTGCTGTAGGCCTGCTCTGTGCTGTAGGTCTGCTCTGTGTTGTAGGTCTGCTCTGTGCTGTAGGTCTGCTCTGTGTTGTAGGTCTGCTCTGTGCTGTAGGTCTGCTCTGTGCTGTAGGTCTGCTCTGTGTTGTAGGTCTGCTCTGTGCTGTAGGTCTGCTCTGTGTTGTAGGTCTGCTCTGTGCTGTAGGTCTGCTCTGTGTTGTAGGTCTGCTCTGTGCTGTAGGCCTGCTCTGTGCTGTAGGTCTGCTCTGTGCTCTGTGCTGTAGGCCTGCTCTGTGTTGTAGGTCTGCTCTGTGCTCTGTGTTGTAGGTCTGCTCTGTGCTGTAAGTCTGCTCTGTGCGGACACTGTAGCATAAATTTAGATTAGTTTTTGCTTCTCATTTCATCTTGCCTTTCTAATCAGCGCACATTGAGGATGGAGCCTGTGTGCGCTGTACACGGGGAGGAGCGAGAGTGTGACTGTGACAACATAGTACAATATAAATTATAAAATAAATGTAAAAGTATCTCAAGTTATAATGAGATGAGTGACATAAACAGGCCTATAACCAGGCCATAAACCAAGACTATCTCAGCTCTAAAGTAAATCATTATCAAACCAGGTCTAAACCAGGTCTAAAGTTCAGAACTAGACCCAGGACTAAGCCAAGTCTAAACCAGGACTCAACCAGGACTAAACTCAGTGTTGAATAAAATCAAAAACGTGACCCCTGTCCACAAATGTACCTGATGATTTGAATTAGTAACATTAGTAAATCCATAATCCCAATATATCTCTTCCCTGAGCAGACAGTCCCTTCTTCATTCTGTTAGAATCCAGTTTTGCCTGCAGTGTCTCACCTTAATGTCATAAAATACATTTGTGTAAATAATGAACACAACACAGGCTGTAGATGTCAATGGCCTTTACTACCTAAACCACATAAACTCAACTGCAAAAGTCAGGAGTTTTTATTTTGATATTAATGATTTGACATATTTGACTTTGCATTAGACCCTTTGAAGAGCGAGTGTCACAATATGATTAGGCTACAGCAGGTTCACAATATAAGTGACAAGTGACAATACAATACTAAGAGATGGAACATGGAATCATCTATTCAATGATACATTTTGTTAAGAAAACTTAAAATTTAACCTTTAATTCTTTTCTTTCTTTAGGTCAACTCCATCAGCCTAAAATGTCAACTCTGTCACACATTCAACTTCAAATAAAATACTTATGCTATATGAATATGTATTATATTAAACTTAAACCCTGAAGTGGAAATCAAACCGATTTCTTAGTTCAAAAATATTTCATTAGCACATATAGTGACTCAGACCTGAAATCTGAGTTGACAAAAGTGCACGTTTTTCCCTTGTTAAACATATGGAACACTGCAGCCAGTTTTCTTTTCTTCCATTTGTGAGCTACTGTGAAAACTCCACCATTTGGTTCAGGCGGATTTGAGTTCAGAACACCTGTGAGTTCGGTTCGTTTAGCCACCTCTAGAGGGTGGTCTTGGTCCAGGTCTAAGTGAACTCCAGTGCAGTCCGCTTGTATTGTGAATGCTAACCAGTCTGGATCCCTCCCTAACACAGACTTTTTCATATAAACAAGCTTCACGTGCGCATGAACACAATAAACTCCAGAATAACGATCAAAATGGGAGAAATACGCCGTGACAAGATGTAAGGAGAGGAGGAAATTAATGATCGCTGTTATTTAATATAATTAGACAAAAATATCACAGTTTCTGGGACCAATCACAAAAAACTGTGGAGTTGAGGCAAATCAGTTGCATAGACTCGTCAAGTGCAGAGCTGTGGCTAATCCTCACAACATTTACATGGATTTATTCTTGTATAATGCTCTGGTGTCCTGTACAGTTACGTGTTCCTTTGAGCCACATCTTCATTTCCTGGACCGTGGTAATAAAGACATTATAACTCTGTGGTTAGTCGCCCACACATATCCGGGTTATATTCTGTTTTCTCTTTCTTCGTTTCAGTTGAAGTTTCTTCAGAACGTGATCCGCACCAAATGGACACTGGAGCCACGACACACGGATTACAAACATTATTTTGTGATTACTCCTTTATTTACTTAGGCATCTATTTTTCTGCTTATTTCATATTTTCTTTTTTTTTTCTTTCATGCACGCTTTTTTTGCACTAAAGTTGCCAAAATGCACAGGAACAGTAGTCAATACTATTAAAACACCATATACACAGTTTAGCAGAGGGAAAAAAAGTTGATTTAATGTTTAGTTCCACTTGAACTCTCCTACCAAGATTGAGAAGATGCTGGGGAAGAACTTTTGACAGATTTGACCCATATTTCAGAGATTCCATGGAATTGGTGCATTTGCATGTTGTGACTTGTTGAAATGAAGAATATTTGTACATTTTGAAACCCTGGATATAAGAACTTGTAACGTGTTTGTCAGTGTGAGTTTTTGGTTGGAAATCTGAGGCTTACAGCTTTCCCTTATGTTTGACATGCCCAGGAGCTCCATCGTCTCCTTCCATCACATGGACAAAAGGGAAGAAACGCTCTGAATTTGAAGGACTTAGTTTGATGTCAGATTCACAAGTTGTGACGTGCTTTATTCTGTCAGCTGTTTAACTACAGACTCACAAAATGGTGATTATTTGTGCAGACCATCAAACTAAGGTTCCACATGAATGTTTTATTTTGAAAATCTTGACCAACTTACACAGCCATTTCATCCATTTATTTGAAATGTATTTAACCAGGGAGAACAAAGGGATCTAACCAGAGACCATCTTGTTTTGAGGTGAGAGCTAACCACTCTGCCACTGTGCCATTGGGCTCCATAGGCCGAGCTTCTCATTTCATCACAGTATTGTGTTGTTTTGGTCATGACTGATTTGTTTTGTAAAAGTAGCAGCGAGGAGAGCGCCCCCTACAGGCCCTCCTCTGGACACAGCCTCCTGCCTGGCCCATGATGCATGAAGAAGAGTCCCACGTTTATCTGCAGAGCTACCATGCCCCCTAGTGGACACAGCGGCTCTATGCCTGTTTCCCACTTTGAAAATCTTCTCCTGTGCTTCTGATGGAAACCACTCCTCACTCTGGGCATGTGGTAACCATGGTAACTGTGTTGAAATTGTATATAGTGTCCACATTTACCATAAGGACCTGTGTGAATGAAAGACACTGAGCTGTGGAATAAAGTCATGGGAATGTCCATGGGCCTGTTTATTCACTTGTTTATTTCTCACTATTCTAGAAAACAGTCAGTACAATAACAAACACAGAGGGAGGTCCAATGAACCTAAAGTGTACTCGAGTAAAAGTACTGTGAGTACAAGTAAAACAATGATGTTCAAATAAAGTGCTCAAGTCAAAGTAAAAGTATTTGGTGATTAAGTGTAACACATAAACTCTGCTTCATGTTTTGGTAATGATGGTTATTCTGCATTCATCCATAGACATTTCAAAAACAAAGTGAAGCCAAAGCTAAACACATTTGATATGATACAATTGTCAGCATAAAGCTTTTCTCAAACGAAAATGATGGGGTTATGAAATGATTCTGACAAATAGAATTTGTTGGAACAAATGAGTGAATGTAGCTCATGAGCCACGTGGGATCAAACTGAGGCCTAGTATCAGCTAAATGAGAGAGAAAAACAACTATGAATGACTCTATGGATTATTTGATTTAGAGACATGAAAAGTGAAGATTCTCTTAATCCACAGGAGCACACAGAGACACTGAGGAGCCTTCAGACCAGAGCCCAAACCCAGGGAGCAGAGGCTGAGTGAATGTGGTGTTGAAGGTGTGGAGGTGGGTCAGTTGGTCAGAGGAGACTGTGTAGAAGGACAGAGAGCCAGCAGGACAGTCCACAAACACTGCTACTCTCCCAGAAGAGGAGGACCAGGGCTGAGGGAGGAAGGTTTGGTTGTTATGTAAAACAGAGAAACCATCTTTAGAGCAGGACAGACTCCAGGACTGATCATTCCATCCAAACCCACTGTCACTGAGTTCTTTCCATGTGATTCTTCTGTAAGACACTGATACATGAACTTTTCCACTCCACTGGACCTCCCAGTAACAGCGACCAGTCAGACCAGTGGAACACAGAATCTGAACACAGTGGTCAAATCTGTCCTGATGATCTGGATACAGCTGCTTCTCTCTCACATGTGTCACCTTCTTGTTGTTGTCTGACAGTTTGAGTTTTCTGTGAGCTGTGTTTGGATCCAGAGTGAGATCACAGAAATCTGATGGAGAGAAGACACAACACAGCAGCAGTTAGTCCCATGTGGAGACACACATTTCATTGTGTTCATGAAAGATGGATTTAAAGGCTTTCACTTATTGATGGTTATTTGTTTATATATATATATATATATATATATATATATATATATATATATATATATATATATATATATATATATATATATTTTTTTTTTTAAATATTGATATTTGCTCTAATCACAGCTTCAGTTCTGATGGGGCTTGGTGCTCCTCTTTTGCTCTGTTTTCCATCATGCATTGTGTCTGTTTCAAATGGAGTTAACTCAACACTTACACTTTCTGGGTCCTGGTGCTAACCACTCAGCTCCAGCAGGCTCCAGTCTGAAACACATGACATCAGTCTGAAACACAGAATCGTTTTAAAATCACATTTTTAAAACAGTTTGTCTGGATGTTTTTATCTCCACTTATCAAAATAAAATAATAGAAAAACGTCCAATACATGTGATGTTTTAAACAAACTAAAGCAATGATTTGAATCAGCAGAGGATGTACTTCCTGTAGCAGCTGAGGAAAGCCAAGCTGCCAGCCCAGATGATGGTGCAGTTTTACACGGCCATCATTGAGTCCATCCTCACCTCCTCCATCACTGTGTGGTACGCTGGGGCCACTGCCAGGGACAGACAGAGACTGCAGCACATTGTGCGCTCTGCTGAGAAGGTGATCGGCTGTAGCCTTCCATCTCTCCAGGACCTGTACGTCTCCAGGACTCGGGGGCGAGCAGGCCGGATAGCAGCTGACCCCTCTCACCCTGGACATGGACTATTCGAGCCACTTCCCTCTGGCAGAAGGCTACGGTCCATACGGACCAGAACCTCTCGCCACAAGAACAGTTTCTTCCCCTCTGCTGTTGGACTCATAAACACTTTATGAACACTTTATAACACCTGTACTAAGGACACTTTATAATACCTGTACTAAGGACACTTTATAACACCAGTCACTTTAAATAAGTCATGCCACATCACTTGATCTTTTGCACTGTCAGTTTGCACTGTTGTTCTGACGGTTCTGTATATACTAGACTATTTTTATTTTTTTATTATATATCTTAATTTTTTTTTGCATGCCCTTACTTTATTTTTAAATAGTGATATCTCTACTTTATATTATTATTAATAATATTATTATTATTATTATTATTATTATTATTATTATTATTATTATTATTCAGTGTTCTATGTTGCTCCTTATCACCAAAGCAAGTTCCTAGTTTGTGAATTGTGTTCACTGACAATGGCAATAAAAGCTTTTCTGATTCTGAATCAGAACACATGTATGTCTCCTCCTAATGAAGTCTTTTCCATTCTCCATGTTCACTGCTGCTTTCTATTGTCTGTCACTGTTTCACTTTATAGACTCAGGTCAAAGGTCATACCTCTGCTCAGACTCTAATGACCAACCCTACACTCTTTAAAGCTTCTATATGACACTAAATGGACTTGTGAGCTTTTGGCCATGTTATAATGCTGTTACCTCCTCAAAAACATGCCTGCAGTTGTGTTTTGTTTCATTCACACACGTTTGACTAATACTAACTTTATTATTAGTCTGTCTACATCTCCAAAGCTCAAAATGCTCTGCTCCACCTTCTGATGTAATGAAGAGGTTATTTTCAAGTTAACAGTTCCCTTTTACCTTTAGTTCAGTAGAGATTAGAAATTCCAGGGCTGAAATCATCCAAATGATTCTAGTGAAGGTGTGTGGAGTTGTTATGGAAATCTTTACATCAGTGACCTTTGACCTATAGTCCTGGAGCCAGACCCCTCCACCACGATTCTTTTGCTCCTTTTTTTTCTATGATTTTTCATGAGTCGCACCTCGGGACCAGGGACGGATTGGCAATCTGTACGTTTTGGAAAAGTCCAGAACGGCCGTCCGGTCTACGGCCCTTTTTTTTTTTTTTTTTTTTTTTTTTTGTCGACAGGCCCTGTTCAATAACCAAAATGTAGAGTCTAACACCTAACAGCCAGAGGGCGCTAATACAATAACTGGTCAGTTAGTCAAACATAGGCCTACATTCTTTAAGTCTAAAAGCCAACAAAGAAACAAAGAAGAATCAAAATGGCAAGCAAGAAGTGCAAGGAGAAAGGTGGATGGCAGAAGCTGAGAGACAAGAGAGCAAAGTTATTGGAAAACGAAGCACTCAAATGTAGAAAGCTCACTGAGCTTTTCGATCAAACTGGTGCTGCCAGCAGCAGCAGAAGCAGCAGAAGCAGCAGCAGCAGCAGCAGTAGCAGTAGCAGCAGTCGGTCTAATGTGGGAGAGGAGAGGGAGGGAGAGACAAGGGGATCTCCACCGGAGGACTCACCAGAGGAAGAGGAGGTACCAGTATGTGAGAAGGACAAAACAGCAGGTTACCGTTTAGGCTACTCATTGACCCTCTGATAGTCAGCTTCTATTAACTTGATTTGCGTTGTGATGATGAGAAATAGTGGCTTATTACCGACAGAAGAAACATGCAGCCAAGCAAGCTCACTAAATGACCGCAATTTAATTGCGCTGCAAGTTCATTTCTGCAAACAGTAGGTCGCCTATAACCTAACAAAACTGCAGCAGTGATAACTCCTAATGGAAAAAATGCAAAAACTTTAATTTAATCACAGTAAAGGCTGAACTTATGTTACATATAATACAACTGAATTTACATTATCAAGAAAAGTAGGTGAATATAGAGGAAATAATATTTGAATATACACTCATATTCAAGTATTTGAATATACACTCACTAATATGTGTGGGTTTTCAATTACTCTGTGTGTGATCAAACAGGGACAGAATGTAACAATATAACCTTCACATTTGTGCCTATAAAATGTTGAATGTTTGAAAACTTAAAGCCTCTACACTTAAGAATGCTGTTTAATTCTCTTCTCCATCCTGTCAGGATAATTTCTATTAAATTGCATAATCCTGTCACAAAGTATGTGTCTGTATGTTCTCATCATCTGAACTCAGACTGAAGCAGGTCCATAATACATTAGTCTGAATGGCCATCCTGTTTTTTGTCAATAAAAAACATAATAGGCCCAAGTCTAGTGGTTTCACCTCAGACATGTTCAGTGTGTTTGTCAGGACTAGAAGGACCATCATGGAGGCTGGTGAGTCCACTCCCTGGATCCATTCTGGCACAGATACATAGTGACCTGGATGATGCCAATGGTCTCGGTGCCTTTGGCAGTTTCCATGAAGAGAAAAGGCACAGGAGAAACTGTCTCTAATCTCTATTGTTGGACAGCTAATGTTCACCTTCTTTTACTGTCCCTTTCTTCTCCAGTTTACATTTTCTTACCATATCAGTTTGTCCTCCATAACGCCATGGTATCTAATAAATAATGTTTTTTTAAAAGACAATTTTTAATGTTACTTTCTCATGATTTTTTACTCCTTATGTCAATGGCCTTATTAAAAACATCCAAACGAGGTGCCAAAACCTCAATATCCTGTAATAATAAATCAGTTTTATATAGCAGCGCTTTTCTGGACAGTCAAAGACTCTTTACAGAGCATTATTTATTCACTCTACACTCCGTTGTGGTGAGATGCTATTGTAGCCACAGCTGCCCTGGGGCAAACTGAGGGAAGTGACGCTGCCAGTCTGCACTATCGGCCCCTCCGACCAACACACACACACACACACACACACACACACACACACACACACACACACACACACACACACACACACACACACACACACACACACACACACACACACACACACACACACACACACACACACACACACACACACACACACACACACACACACACACACACACACACACACACACACACACACACACACACACACACACACAGGTAAAGTGCTTTGCCTAAAGACACAACAACAGTTTTTGCCACTGGGGCCCCACTGTGGCACCTGATTTTCCCAGTGTCTCCCATCCAAGTACTAACCAGGCCTGGCCCTGCTGATTTTATTTGTGCCCCTTTATTGTTTTGCAGGACTAAAACAACATGAAATCCTGCAGCTTCTGGTGCAATAATAAAGTAATAATAGTGAATAATATGAACCTCTGACCTGAGCTCTTCCAGTTTACAGTGAGGACTCTGCAGTCCAACAGACAACATCTTCAGCCCTGAGTCCTTCAGGTCATTCTGACTGAGGTCCAGGACTGTCAGACTAGAGGACTGGGAGCTGAGGATTGAGGACAGAGCTTCACGGCTTCTCTCTGACAGGTTACAGCTGCTCAGTCTGGAGAGAGAAAACATTGTTTATGTAGAAGTTGAATCAAACCATGCTCTGTTAAACAAAGGTTACTCACAGAACTTTGTTGGAGGCCTTGACCACTGGCAGCAGCCTCAGGAGAGCCTCCTCTTAAGCAGAGTATTTCTTCAGCTCAGACTGCTCCAGATCTTCTTCTGATGACAGAAAGATGAAGGCCAGAGTTGACCACTGAGCAGGAGACAGTCCACCTTCAGACAGATGTCCTGAACTCAGGTACTGTTGGATCTGCTCCACCAGAGAACGGTCATTCAGTTCATTCAGACAGTGGAGCAGGCTGATGCTCCTCTCTGCAGACACATCCTCACTAAGCTTCTTCTTGATGTACTCAACTGTTTTCTGATTGGTCTGGGAGGTACTTCCTCTATGTGTCAGCAGACCTTGTAGAAGGCTCTGATTGATCGACAGAGAGAGACCCAAGAGGAAGCGGAGGAACAGGTCCAGGTGTCCATTTAGACTCCATAAGGCCTGGTCCACAGCTGTCTGGTAAAATAAAATTGATTTATTGCTTAAAATCTTTGTCCATGATGAAGTTTGTTTGTCTGAGAGCAGGTTGATCCCAGTGTTTATGAAGGTGGACATGAAGAGCAGCCAGAAACTCCTGCACACTCAGATGGATGAAGCAGTAGACCATGTCCTGGTATAGACCTGGCTCCTCTCTAAAGACCTGTGTGAACACTCCAGAGTACACTGAGGCCGCTGCAGCGTCCAGCCCACACTCACTCAGGTCACTCTCATAGAAGATCAGGTTTCCTTTCTGTAACTGCTCAAAGGCCAGTTTTCCCAGAGACTCCAGCATCTTCCTGGTCTCTGGACTTCAGTGTGGGTCTGCCTCAGATCCTCCTTCATATTTGATGTTCTTGACTTTGGCCTGAACCACCAGGAAGTGGATGTACATCTGAGTCAGGGTCTTGGGCAGCTCTCCTCTCTCTCTGCTTTTCAACACATGCTCCAGGACTGTGGCAGCGATCCAGCAGAAGATTGGCATGTGGCACATGATGTGGAGGCTTCTGGACGTCTTGATGTGGGAGATGATTCTGTCAGCCTCATCTCTGAACTTCTTCCTGAAGTACTGCTCCTTCTGTGGGTTGGTGAACCCTCTGACCTCTGTCACCATGGAGACACACTCAGCAGGGATCTGATTGGCCACGGCGGGTCGTGTGGTTATCCACAGGCGAGCAGAGGGAAGCAGGCTCCCCCTGATGAGGTTTACCAGCAGCATGTGCACTGAGGCGAACTCTGTGGGGTCAGTGACCTGAGAGAGTGTGGGTCTTGGTTTTGGTGAAGTCCAGAGGAAGTCTGCACTCGTCCAGACCGTCAAAGATGAAGAGCACCTGGAGGTCTTCAAAGCTGCAGAGTTCTGCTTGTGTTTGACTAAAGAAGTGATGAACAAGTGTCACCAAACTAAAGCTTCTCTCCTTCAGCACATTCAGTGCTCTGAAAGTGAACGGGAACAGCAGCTGTATGTCCTGGTTGGCTTTGCCCTCAGCCCAGTCCAGACTGAACTTCTGAGTGAGCACTGTTTTCCCGATGCCGGCCACTCCCTTTGTCAGCACTGTTCTGATTGGTCCATGTGTGTGAGCTGGGCCTTTAAACATGTCTTGACATGTGATGACTCTCTCTGCTGGGCCTGGTTTCCTGGAGGCTGTTTCCATGTGTCTGACCTCATGTTCCTGGTTGACCTCTGAAGGCCCTCCCTCTGTGATGTAGAGCTCTGTGTAGATCTGATTCAGAAGGGTGGGGTTTCCTGCATTAGCGATGCCCTCAAACACACACTCAAACTTCTGCTGCAGGTTAGCCTTCAGATTACTCCGATAAACTCCAGAATAACTCCCTGAATGAAGACAACAGATACAGGCCTGAGTCTCAGAGAATATAAAATGACTGTGAGCACCTTTTTAAATGTGTTAAATGGTCCTACTGCTCCACAGACGCTCAGCCAGCTCCTTCTGCTTCATCCTCCTCAGGAAGTTCAGTGTGATCTTCAGAACAGCCTCACTGTTGCTCCTCTGCTCTTCATCCTCATCCTCCACTGGCTCCAAGCATTCTGGGCAATCTGTACTCAGAACCTTGTGGAGCTTCTTCAGCTCCTTGTGGACAAAAGTGAAGATGTCCTCCTCCAGAGGCTCAACAGACAAATTATAAACAACACAAATGCAGTCAGTCAGATCTGTGTCAAACAAGTTCTCATTCATCTGAACATTTCCAAAATTTTAGTGAATGACAGACCTTAAATATGGAGTCCAGCTGTGTCTGATGGAGCTGACCTCTGGAGACCTCTGGACCCATCTGCTCCACTCTGTGGAAGAGACACATTAAACTCTCATTTCAGTCCTATTATTTTATTCAACAACTGCAGAAACT
Organism: Taenioides sp. WSHXM2023; assembly: GCA_029959045.1. Classification (NCBI taxonomy): domain Eukaryota; kingdom Metazoa; phylum Chordata; class Actinopteri; order Gobiiformes; family Gobiidae; genus Taenioides; species Taenioides sp. WSHXM2023. The sequence continues at coordinate 33,270,043 of CM057090.1, forward strand.
CACGGCTCTGTGGCAAAATCAATGGGATTCATCACAGACTCATCACTCCTGAGGGAGTCACAGCTGGGACCAGGTTCAGAAGGAGGATGTTTCTGGTGGATCCTGAGACACAGAAGAAAACACACTTCAGTCACAGTAAAACACATGGGACTGTTATGACTCAGGTTAAAGTCTTCAGGACATTTTACAAAGTGTTCATGAGGCCTTCACCACAGACGCTTCAGTGCGATGGTTTGAACAAAGAAACAGTACAGTTTCACGTTTTACAAGAGTTTTTTTTTTTTTTTTTAAATCATTTTAGAAAAGATAAAATATTTACATCTTTTTATTTTAAACCTCAAACTTTTTCATGTTCCAGGTAGAGGTCTGACAGTGACACTGAATATAATGGATGTTTGTTAAACCAAACCAGTCTTAAAATCCTTCAGTGTCTATGTTTAAACGCACACTTAAAATCTAATTATAATTTGATTTCTGGAATTGTCAGATAATTGAAATGTAACTGAAAACAGCAAAATCTGATGTGAGATGATTTCTCTCAGAAAGACAAGACATCCTGCACTGAAGCGACACATGTACACCTGGTGTTTTTGGTCATCAGATTTCTTTAGTTCATGTAAACACACACAACAGTCACATCTAATCATTGGCTCAGACTTACTGTGGACCAGGCTCCTTTTTAAATTCAATAAATCGTCCAATAGAGTGTTCACTTCCCAACGCCGCCCTGCTGGTGGTGGGAGGGGCTGCGTCCTCTCTGTGCTCTCTCTGATCCATGCTCAGTCCAGAGTCCTACAGAATGACATCACAGTGTTTAGTCCCGCCCACTGCTCACATGGTTCATCTCATGTAGTTTTGTCAAGTGCCTCCATAAAGATACTTTCACATCAAAATGTAAAGGAGGAGACGCCAAAAGAGCCAAACATGTTAGAAAATAGAAGTGTAGAATGAACTTGGTCTGAAGTGAGATAAAAATCGTATGGAGATGTCGTCCCTGTGGAGATTCTATATGTAATGCAGCTGTCTGTTCAAACACAGACACTATTCCCCGCCCACTTCTCTCATTGGTTAAACTCTGTCAGGCTCTGAGTGAGTGACACATGAATTTACAGTTGTTTTCAATGTTTTTTTGAAACTTGGTTTAGTTTGATGGTTTGGTTCAAACATGTATCTGAACAGGGCCACAGGTCAAATCCTTTGGAACATTTCTCATCAGTTCACACAGTTCTCAGGCTCTTTCTCAGAACACTTGACACAGCTCTCATTCACAAACACACATGATCAGTGAATTCACCTTGTTTTTTCAGTACTACAGGCCTGTTCTCATGTGCTAAAGGACACTGGACTAAACTGTCACTTTCAATATAGAAACTCAGACAGAATGGTAAAAACATTTGTGAGCACATAAAATCAAAGAGCAAAGGATTTCACACATGAGTCAAACAGGGAGAATGTCCTGAGCAGAGCACAGACTGTGTGAATAGTCCTGCATACAGTATATATCCAGTGAGATGGAAATGTCTTGTCTAATTGTACATAAAGAAAACATACATTATAAAAGTTGTATTGGTGTATTTATTATTCTTTCAGTTGTCCTCAGTATCGTTTTGCATCAAATACTGCAAAATCTCATCTGAAATGGGTCATGTGCACATTTATTTACAAATATAATGTATAAAATAGTTCTTTAGACAAAAAGCAAAGCTTTTCCAGCCCCAGATTCACATGTGTTAAGTGTGAAGCCCAGTGTGAGACTGCACTAAACCAGTGCTTCTCTGGGGTCCCTGAGAGCAGGACTAAGGCTTCTGAGCTGCTCTGTCAAATGAATGAAAGAGCAGAGAAAACACATGAGCACAGTCTGACAGTCTGAGCGACCTGCCAGGTCAATCAGGCTGACCACGCCTACAGGAAGTAACAACAGCCGACCACACCTACAGGAAGTAACAACAGCTGATATACGACACGTCACCACCAACACCGGTGACAGTTCTGAAGATGGCTTGCAGCCGAAACATGTCAACAAGGTAAATACACTTTACTGTATTGTCTTAAAAAAGTTAAAGTACATAAGAAGACAAAATTAACATCTTCGGTTTAATAAAAAGAAGATTTGGACAAAAAGGTGTCAAAGCACTTCGCCACTTGGAGAGGCTGGAAAAAGCGCGCGCCCGCTACAACAACCACCTACTTTTCAACCTCCGATGCAGAGATGAGAACATCACGCCAGCAAGTATCAACATCAAGACCCCGATCCCAACCCATAATGCAAAACAAATCATTAATAAGGCCAAGAAAGCACTATTAAAAGAAAGGATTCGCATCACCATCAATAAGCAAAGATTCATCGATCAAGAACTAAGGGACAAAAAGAAGGAATACGGACGGCTATTCCCCATGGAAGAAGAGGTACAGCAGCAGGTTAACAAACACTTACAACAAACATACGAACTGGAATTCGCAATGACCAAGGACCGCCACATTAATAAGTTAAAATCTCTAATAGATAAAAAACAACATAAAATTGGAACCACACAGACAAAGGCTAAAGATAAATGTGTATGCAATTTAACAGCGAAAAATCATGGGAACAGAAACAAACGTACTTGCACGAGGACTAAACTTTGCCACCACCCCAAACAAAACCCCGTAGAAGAATACATTTTAGCCATGGAGTTAGCATGTCAAAACATACCGAACCAGGGACAGAAAGCCGAGTTACGCAACACCGTAACAGGGATACTAAAAACAGCTAGATTACTGAGGAGCAATATAACTAAGGAGGAGAGGTAAGCCATTAATCATATGAAAAAAGACAACACAATCACTATTCTGCAGATAAAGGAAGGACAACATGTGACAAACAGCGGAAGAACCCAAGCGCAGACACAAGTCAGTAGGAAATCGGTAGGTATTTATTACAGAACAAACTTTCAGGAATATTGCAGGTCGGGGCAGGACGGAACAGGACACTGGAGCGGGACACTGGAGCAGGAGACTGGAGCAGGAGACTGGAGCAGGAGACTGGAGCAGGAGACTGGAGCAGGAGACTGGAGCACGGTGATCTGAGGCAGACGGACAGAGAGGTAAGTAAAGCGACAACTGGTAGGTAAAACAAAAGTAGCTGGAACGCAGCACTGACTGAGGGAGTTCTACGATCTGGCAGCGCTGAGCTCGTGAGAGTGGTTCTTAAACCCCTGTTGATTGCAGAGTGAGCCCAGCTGAGTTTGGCTCCAGCACACCTGTCTCCACTCCTGAAACAAACGGGGAGGGGAAGGAGGTGGCCACTCAGGGAGTGGCAGATGATGTCAGAGGAGCTAGAGGGGGTGTGACAGTACCCCCTCCTCTACGGACGCCCCCTGGCGGCCCACGTCGCTTCTCCGGATGAAGACTGTAGAATGTTTGGATCAGGGAGGGGTCCAAGACATTCTTACGGGGCACCCAGCACCGCTCCTCAGGACCATAGCCCTCCCAGTCCACCAAAAACTGAACACCACGACCCCGGCGCCGGACATCCAGGATTTGCCGGACAGTATAAGCAGGGTGGTCATCGATCATCCTGGGAGGAGGAGGTGGAGGAGGAGGAGCACACAGAGAACTGGACCGGACCGGCTTGATCAAAGACACATGAAAGGTAGGATGAACCTTAAGTGATGTGGGGAGCTTGAGACGTACCGCAGAGGGGTTGATAACTCGCTCCACCTCGAATGGCCCGATGAACCGTGGAGACAGCTTCTTAGACTCCACCTTTAGTGGCAGGTCTCGCGTGGAGAGCCATACCTTCTGACCAGGGGCGTAAGAAGGAGCTGGAGTGCGGCGACGGTCAGCCTGGACTCTGGACCTTGTAGAAGCGCACTCAAGAGCAGAACGGGCTCGAGTCCAGATACGGTGACACCGTCTCAAGTGCTCTTGGACTGAGGGAACTGCTAGTTCTTGCTCCTGGTCTGCAAATAGGGGAGGTTGGTAACCATAGCAACATTCAAAAGGTGACATACCCAGAGCAGAGTTCAAAAGGGTGTTATGGGCATATTCCACCCATGGCAGATGTGCGCTCCAACTAGAAGGATTGGCAGAGGAAACACAGCGCAACGCCACCTCCATCTGCTGGTTAACCCGCTCCGTTTGGCCATTACTCTGGGGATGGTAGCCAGAAGAGAGACTGACATTAATATCCAAAGCGGAACAGAAAGCCCGCCATACCTGAGAGGTAAATTGAGGGCCTCGGTCAGATACAATGTCCACCGGAATGCCATGCAACTTGAATACATGTTCCACTAGTAAGTCTGCGGTCTCTCTGGAAGAAGGCAGTTTAGAAACAGGGACAAAGTGAGCCATCTTGGAAAATCTGTCAACAATGGTAAGAACGACAGAATAGCCATTAGAAGGAGGGAGTCCAGTCACAAAATCTAGTGAGATATGAGACCAAGGACGCTGAGGGATGGGTAATGGCTGTAAAAGACCTGAAGGTGGCCTATTAGAGGTCTTGTTTTGGGAGCATACTGAACAGGCGGAAACAAAATTCTTAGTGTCCCTCTTCATTGATGGCCACCAGAACCTGCGCCGTAGGACAGAAAGGGTGCGATTAATTCCAGGGTGACATGTCAAACGCGTAGAATGAGCCCACTGAAGAACATCAGACCGAACTGCATCTGGAACAAACAATGAATTAGGAGGACCATTGCCAGGGTCAGGCTGGTTCTGCTGTGCTAGTTTGACCTGTGATTCAATTTCCCAAGAAACAGTGGCTACAAAACGGGATTCAGGTAAAATGGGGTCATTCACTGGAGCAGGGACATCAACAGAGAAAATCCGGGACAAGGAGTCTGGCCACAGCGCAGTAGAACCTTCAATCCCAATTACCCTCAGTTCTGAGGATTTCCTGACATTTTTTAATAATAAGATCATTACTATAAGAGATAAAATAAATGAAATTGCCCCTACTCTTAATTCTGAGCAAGTTCAAGCTGTAAGAGTAGGGTCTCAATTAAACTCATGTTCAGTTTTGGTGGGATCTGAATTACCCTCACTTGGTCCAGTTTTTGAGAAATTTGCCATTCTAAATCATGCAGAATTAACTTCTGCCTTTATGTCCTCTAAATCCTCAACTTGTATGTTGGACCCAATCCCAAGTAGACTTTTCAAAGAAATTTTCCCTCTAATTATTGATCCTATTCTTAATATAATAAATACTTCACTGGAAAGTGGTTACGTGCCTCAGTCTTTTAAATATGCGGTAATTAAGCCGCTCCTAAAAAAGCCTAATCTTGATCCTGACCTCTTAGCCAATTACAGACCTATTTCAAATCTTCCGTTTATTTCTAAAATTCTGGAGAGAATTGTAATTAAACAGCTTTGTCGTCATCTGCAGGAAAATAATTTATTTGAAAAATTTCAATCTGGATTCAGAACTCATCATAGCACTGAGACAGCCCTGGTTAAAGTAACAAATGATTTATTATTGGCTGCTGACAATGGTCAGGTCTCAATACTGGTTCTGTTGGACCTCAGCGCAGCTTTTGACACAATCGACCATAACATTCTACTGCAGAGGTTGGAATGTGATGTGGGCATCAGAGGAACTGCCCTCAGCTGGTTTAAATCCTATTTATCTGATAGGTACCAGTTTGTAAATGTTAACCAGAGCTCCTCACAGTGCTCTAAAGTAGCCTACGGTGTGCCACAGGGTTCAGTTCTGGGTCCAGTTCTGTTTACCCTTTATATGCTACCGTTAGGTAATATTATCCGAAAGCACGGTATCGATTTCCACTGTTATGCAGATGACACCCAGCTGTACCTATCAATGAAACCTGATCAGACTAATCAAATTGAAAGGCTTAGTGACTGTGTGAGGGACATAAAAACATGGATGACCTTTAATTATTTACTTCTTAACCCTGAAAAAACTGAAGTCATTCTATTAGGCCCTAAACACTTACGAGACTCTATTGTGGTTTTGTCCCGGCCTGCAGCCGGGCTCGATATAAAGTTTGACTCTCTAACTGAGCAGATAATCACATTGGACAATGTCAGTGTAGCCTCCAGCTCCACTGTAAGAAATCTTGGAGTCCTATTTGATCAAGAGCTCTCATTTAAAGCACACATAAGCCATGTCTGTAAAACGGCTTATTTTCATTTACGCAATATAGCCAGAATTAGAAATGTACTGCCAAAAAATGATGCTGAAAAACTTGTCCATGCTTTTGTCACTTCGAGGTTAGACTACTGTAACTCCCTGCTTGCAGCTTGCCCTAAAAGCTCGACAAAAAGCCTTCAATTGGTTCAAAATGCAGCAGCAAGAGTACTAACAGGTACTAAAAAACGAGAGCACATTACTCCAGTATTAAAAAATCTTCATTGGCTTCCGGTTGAGTTTAGAGTAAAATTTAAAATTCTTCTTCTAACCTATAAAGCTGTAAATGACATGGCCCCTTCCTACATTAAAGATGAAATTGTACCTTATCATCCTAACCGTTCACTCCGCTCTCAAAATGCTGCACTATTGGTGGTTCCTAGAGTCGCTAAAAGTACTTTAGGAGGTAGAGCTTTTAGGTACCAAGCACCCTTGTTGTGGAATCAGCTCCCTGCTCATGTCAAAGAAGCTGACACAGTCTCTACATTTAAGATTAGGCTCAAAACGTTCCTCTTTGAATCAGCTTATGGTCAGGTCAGTTAGGAATAGAAATTAAACCCATAGGCCTAGTTAAGCTGCTCTAGGAGATATATTACTGGGGAAAGTATGGCAACTTGAGCACTGTCCTCTGGTTTCTCCTACTTTTTCTCCTCCTACTGTTAAGAATATTCAATTACTAGTTCATTCATAGTCTGTTCTTTGCTATTCACATGTTGTCCCTGTCCCACTCCCCTTTTGGGGAGTGTAACTGTTTCAGATGCTGCTGTTCCAGTTTGGACCGCTGCTGCCCCCTAGTGTCGGGGACCTAGACCCCTCCTCTCCTTCCCTATCCTGGATTAACTGTCCTCGTCCTGCTAGATTAGTAGTTTCATCTGCCTGTCCGTCCTTAGGAGTGGATCTCTCCTTCACTGTGGTTCTCCTCGAGGTTTCTCCGTTTTCCCACTGGGTTTTTTGGAGTTTTTCCTTGCCGAGAAGGAGGGTCTAAGGACAGGAGATGCTGGGACAATCATCCATTTGCCTGCTTGTTGTTGAACATTCTGTATTTGTGTTTTATGAATGTTTCTTTATTAATCAACAATTTTGTGAAGTCCGCCGAGATAACTCTTGTTGTGATTTTGGGCTATACAAAAATAAATTGAATTGAATTGAATTTTACATTCTTAGATCCTGGGCGGTATGTCAGGGAAAAGTTAAACCGATCAAAAAAGAGGGCCCACCTTGCTTGTCTGGAATTTAGTCTCTTAGCATTCTGGATGTATGACAGGTTCTTGTGGTCTGACCAAACAACGAAGGGGTGTGTGGAACCCTCCAGCCAGTGGCGCCACTCCTCCAGTGCAAGTTTTATGGCCAGGAGCTCTCGATTGCCTATGTCATAGTTTCTCTCTGCTGCAGAAAGCTTGCGAGAAAAATAAGCACAAGGATGCACTCTATTATCAGAGGGACAGCGTTGAGAAAGAACTGCACCAACCCCAGAGTCAGAAGCATCCACCTCAACGATGAATTGGAGAGCTGGATCAGGCTGAATCAGAACTGGGGCAGTGGTGAACCGATGCTTTAATTCCTTGAAGGCAGATTCTGCTTCATGGGTCCAAACAAAAGAGACAGAGGTGGAGGTGAGGGCGGTAAGAGGGGCTGCCAGACGGCTGAAGTCACGTATGAACCTTCTGTAGAAATTCGCAAATCCCAAGAAGCGCTGCAATTCCTTACGGCTGGAAGGAGAAGGCCAATCACGGACTGCCATGACCTTCGTAGGATCCATTTGAACTTGACCCTGGGCAATGATGTATCCTAAAAAGGCAACAGAGGAAGCATGAAACTGACACTTCTCAGCCTTTACAAACAACTTGTTCTCCAAGAGCCTTTGGAGCACTTGTCTAACATGGCGCTTATGAGTGTCGAGGTCCTTAGAAAAAATTAAGATGTCATCAATATAAACAAAAACAAATCTTCCAATCATGTCTCGTAGAACATCATTTACCAGATTTTGGAACACAGCTGGGGCGTTAGTCAGACCAAACGGCATAACCAGATATTCGAAATGGCCTAGAGGTGTATTGAAGGCCGTCTTCCACTCATCACCCTCTCTGATGCGAACAAGATGGTAAGCATTGCGGAGATCTAACTTGGTGAAGATTGTTGAACCACACAGAGGGGTGAATGCAGAGCTGATTAATGGAAGGGGGTACTTGTTTTTAACTGTGATTTTATTCAGGCCCCGGTAATCAATGCATGGTCTTAGTGATTTGTCCTTCTTATCAACAAAGAAAAAACCCGCACCCACCGGTGAAGAAGATGGTCTAATAATGCCTGCAGCCAGCGATTCCTGGATATACTTCTCCATAGCATCCTGCTCAGGACGTGACAGATTATAAAGACGACTGCTCGGCAGTGGTGCCCCGGGGAGAAGCTCGATGGCGCAGTCATAAGGTCGGTGAGGTGGCAGAGAGAGAGCATGGCGTTTGCTGAACACAGCCTCGAGATCATGATAGTCAAGTGGAACAGCAGACAGGTCAGGAGCTTCTGTAACAGATGCAGACTCGGAACAAACAGGGGGTAACGCAGAGTGCAAACAGTTAGAATGGCAAAAGGAACTCCAAGAAATTATTCTCCCTGTTGACCAATCAATATGCGGGTTGTGCAACTTCAACCAAGGCAAGCCCAGCACAAGAGGTGAGTGTTTACAGTCAAAAATGTGAAAACTTATATACTCCTTGTGATTACCTGAGAGGTGCAGATGAACCGGGAGTGTCTTTTCTAGAACTTGAGCAAGGATTTGACCATTGAGTGCCTTAGCTTCCAGGGGTGAAGCCAGTGGTTGTGTCTCCAGTCCCAGCTGACGAGCTACTGAACAATCCATAAAGCTCTCATCTGCCCCAGAGTCAATGAGTACTGGAAGAGTAACATAACGGTCCCGTAGCCTGAGCGTGCCCTCCAGATTAGGTTTAAAGGGAGATGAATAGTTGGTTTGGCTCAACAGAATATCTCCCACTACTGCTGAGCCGACCCTTTTACTGGGCGGATAGGACAAGAGGATAGAAAATGTCCAAACTGACCACAATAGAGACAGCTCCGCGTATTGAAACGACGTTGCCTCTCTTCAGGATTAAGCCGGGCCCGGCCTAGTTGCATAGGTTCAGGCTCTGCTGTAGATTGTAGGACAGCAGGGGGAGCAAGAGTGCTGGCGGGAGGAAGGGTGGAAGGTAAGAGGAATGGTTTAGAGATGGACAACTTACAAGCTCTCTCACGCCTACGCTCCCGAATGCGATTATCCACCCGTATAGCTTGATTAATGAAGTCATGAAGGTTGCTTGGCTCGTCTCGGCAAGCCATTTCATCTTTCAGGGTGTCAGACAGCGCATTAAGGAAGGCACCTTGTAGAGCCTCATCATTCCAACCGCTCTCAGCTGCAAGCGTACGAAACTCAATGGCTAGTTCAGCCACACTACGGTTTCCTTGGCGTAGGGACAGAAGCCTCTTAGTTGCCTCCTTGCCACTGACCGGATGATCAAAAACCTGTCTCATCTCAGAAGTAAATGCTGAATAAGATGAACAGGAAGGGGTTTGTTTCTCCCACACAGCAGAGGCCCAATTCAAAGCATGTCCACGTAGACAACCAATCAGATAAGAGATCTTGGCCCGGTCACTTGAATATGATAGGGGTTGTTGTTCAAAAATGAGAGAGCATTGAGTTAAAAAAGACTTACAGGAACCAAGGTCTCCACTGTAAGGAGCAGGAGGAGGAACAAATGCCTCTCTTGTAGGTGGCGGGGGAGAGAACTGGGCTGGAGGGGGGCTTTCTGCAGCAGCTTGAGGTGTCAAGGCGGTCATTTGAGTACGAAGGCTAGCAAGACTAACAGAAAATTCCTTTATGTGTTCCATGAGGGCCTTTAACGTGTTGTCATGCTGCTCCAACAACATAGACTGCGCCGATAGGGTCCGGTTAAGCGGGTCAGAGTCTGCTGGGTTCATGTTTGCTGGCCAGATCGTACTGTGACAAACAGCGGAAGAACCCAAGCGCAGACACAAGTCAGTAGGAAATCGGTAGGTATTTATTACAGAACAAACTTTCAGGAATATTGCAGGTCGGGGCAGGACGGAACAGGACACTGGAGCGGGACACTGGAGCAGGAGACTGGAGCAGGAGACTGGAGCAGGAGACTGGAGCAGGAGACTGGAGCAGGAGACTGGAGCAGGAGACTGGAGCAGGAGACTGGAGCAGGAGACTGGAGCACGGTGATCTGAGGCAGACGGACAGAGAGGTAAGTAAAGCGACAACTGGTAGGTAAAACAAAAGTAGCTGGAACGCAGCACTGACTGAGGGAGTTCTACGATCTGGCAGCGCTGAGCTCGTGAGAGTGGTTCTTAAACCCCTGTTGATTGCAGAGTGAGCCCAGCTGAGTTTGGCTCCAGCACACCTGTCTCCACTCCTGAAACAAACGGGGAGGGGAAGGAGGTGGCCACTCAGGGAGTGGCAGATGATGTCAGAGGAGCTAGAGGGGGTGTGACACAACAGTTATATTAGACACAAAAACATATGAACAGAAAATGGAAGCGGACACCGACACATACGAAATCATCAGAAAGAATCCGACAGAAAAGAAATGAGCCCTAAAAGCATTATTCAAACCCCTATTAGAACAAGAAAAAATCACCCGAGAAGCATACAATAACCTAGTCCCAACAGCCAGCATCACCCCTCGCATTTACGGAACACCAAAAATTCACAAAAAAGATACGCCACTCCACCCGATAGTCGATAGCATAGGTTCAGTCACATACAATCTGTCAAAAGCCCTGGTCGAAATAATAAAACCACTCATCGGTCAAACAAAATTCCACTGCAAGAACGCAAAACAATTGGCACAGGATCTAAAAAACATCACAGTAGCACCGGACGAAATATTCATATCACATGACGTCATCTCACTCTTTACCAAAACACCCGTGTATGTCACACTACAAATAGTACAGGATAAACTCAGAAAGGACAAAACACTCAAGAAATGCACAAATTTAACTGTTGAAGATATTACACAACTATTACACTTCGTGGCCAAATCTACATACTTCCAATACCATAACATCATTTACAGACAGAAGGAGGGGTTCGCAATGGGAGATTCACTATCCGCGATAATGAGCAGTTTTTTCATGGAGGACTTGGAACAAAAAGCATTCAACACAGCACCCCCACAATGCCGACTAACTTTCTGGAAACGCTACGTAGATGACATCCTGGAAAAAATACAGCAAGGACACACCCAAGAACTCACGAACCATCTCAACACACAGGACAGTACCGGAAACATTCAATTCACACATGAGGAGGAGAAAGACGGAGCAATATCATTTTTGGACATTAAAATCCACCACATCGCAGACGGTAGCATCAAAATAACAGTATACAGGAAACCTACGCACACCGACGAATATCTGCTCTGGACATCTGAACATCCCACTGCACATAAACTTTCAGTAGTAAGGACACTATTCGAACGGGCCACACTCATAACAGACCAAACCGACAGGGAAGAGGAGGAGAGCCAAGCATACAAGCACTCAAACAATGTCAATATCCCAACTGGGCCATAAACAAAGGCAGACAACAAGTCAACAATAAAACCAACAAACCCTGACAAAAAAAACACAACAAACTAATAGAGGGCAGCAGGATCACAGGAACACAGTCACACTACCATACATTAGAGGAATAACTGAACCCATCCAGAGAGCCATGAAAAAACACAACATAAGCACTGTAGTCAAACCATACACAAAACTCCAGCAACAGCTAGAACACCCCAAAGATAAAATCCCACAAGAACAAAAATGCAACGCCATCTACGAGATCCAATGCAAATCACGCAATAAATCATACATAGGGGAAACAGGCCGGGCTTTTCACATCCGAAAAAAGGAACACCAAAAGGAATGTGAAAAGGAAACATCAGGGGGACTCACCAGAACACAAAAAGACACAGCAGAGCAGGAAAAGCTAAAATCCGCCATATCAGACCATTGTAAAAGAAATAACCACATTATGGATTGGGACGGGGCTCAGGTCATTGGATCAGAAAACAACAAGTTCAAACGCTGGATCAGGGAGGACAGTGAAATCAGGAAACAAGGCACGGTCAGCAATGATGGAGCGTTCCTCCTTTCACACACCTGGGACACCCTCCTCCAGAGAGCACCGGGCAACCAAAGGCATGGTCAGTCTGAGCAACCTGCCAGGTCAATCAGGCTGACCAAACCTACAGGAAGTAACAACAGCTGATATACGACACGTCACCACCAACACCGGGGACAGTTCTGAAGATGGCTCGCAGCTAGCAGCCGAAACATGTCAAAAAGGTAAATACACTTTACTATATTGTCTTTAAAAAAGAACCCAAGAAGTTAATGTCCACTGGTAACCGTGGTGACCGTCCATAAATTAAGTAAAAAGGAGAAAAGCCTGTCACCTCACTTTTAGTACAGTTGTAGGCATAAATTAGTTTGTTTAGTGAGTCCTTCCAGTTATTCTTTTGTTTCTCAGTGTTTTAACATCTGAATCAAAGTCTGATTGAATCGCTCGAAATGTCCATTCCCCTGGGGGTGATATGGAGTTGTCCTAGAATCAGCAACCCCACAATACTCCTTCAGTTGGGCAAAGAGCTGATTCTCAAATTCACCACCTTGATCATGGTGCCACCTCAGCGGCAACCCAAACTTCAAAGCATAGTCATTAAAGATTTTGTCTGCAGTGGTTTGACCAGACTTGGACGTGGTGGCATAAGCCTGGGTAAATGTGTAAAATGGTCAACAATAACAAGAATGTATTTGTAACCCTCTTTAAATTTGTCTAAGTGTCAGAAGCCAACCGAGACCAGTTCAAAAGGCTGAGTCGTGACTATGTTAGTGAGCGGGGCTCTCATCTCACGACTTGGCCTTTTGGATTTAAGGCACACACTTTTTCTCATGATATTTCATTTTGCATGAAGAGCCAGTAAAAACGGTCTTGTGCCAAAGAAATAGTCCTTTCTACACCATGGTGGCCCATCTCATCATGCAGTTCCTTTAACACCATTGGCCTGTGCTTTTCAGGGAGTACTAGTTTTGTTCTGTTTGTGTTTTTTCTGTACAACACACCCCTGTCATTATACTGTAACTTGTCCCGCTCTCTCAAGAGACACAGAACCTGTGGTCTAAGCTGTTTGAGTTCTGAACCTGAAGGTTTTGTCTCTGTTAGTTTGTATCTAATGATCTGTGCAATAATAAGATCAGTCTCTTGGTCTCGTTTGATCTATCCAGCAGTGAGTGGAGCTATGGGCATGCTTATTGACACAGTGGCACACTTGGCTGAGATACCCATAGACCAGGCTACACTAGACTCACTCTGATGGTCCACTTCCTGCATGGCTGCACTTGCAGCATCATATGACATCTCTTTTAAGCATTCCTCCGTATAAGTCTCCATGTCTAAGGGCATTCTAGATAAATTATCTGCATCTATGTTCTCTGTACCTGGAACTTAAAATGGAACTTAAAATTGGAAATCGGCAGTTCTGCAACCGATCTGCACCCTGTTGCATTCAACTTAGTGGTTGACAGTATATAAGTAAGCGGGTTATTGTCACTATACACTGTAAAGAAGGGCGCATAGTACAAGTATTTACGAAACTTGTCTGTGATTGCCCATTTGAGAGCTAAGAATTCCATCTTGCCTGACTGTAAGTTATAGCTTTTTGCGGCTGTGGTGAGCTTTCTTGACCCATAAGCTATCACACGGAATTTGCCATTTTACCTTGGATACAAGACAGCGCCTAATCCCTGGTTAGAGTCATCTGTATGTAGGATAAATGGTTGTGTGAAGTCAGGAAAACCTAAAACAGGAGACTGTACTAAACAGTCAATCAGCTGCTCTAACACTGACTGATGTACATCATTCCACTGAATAGGTGTACTGGAGGGGACACTGTTCGTTTTTTTCACAGTCCATTTTTTTCTTGTGTTCTGAGTCTTTGAGCTTAAAGGAGCTTTATAAGCAGATCATACAAAGGACCAGCAATACAAGAAAAACCTTTGATGTATTGTCTATAGTAGCTTAGCAGTCCTAGTATTGCTCTAAGCTCACATCCATTATCTGGCTGCTTGTTTTTCAGAGCTCTCACAGCAGCTGTATCTGCCGGGTCCATTCTGCTTCTCTCAGCAGAAACAATCCTGACAAGGTACCTCACTTCTGGTTTGAAGAGGCAACATGGTCATTAAAGGTCCTGCTGAATACAAGAATGTCATTGAGATAGGGCACACATCTTTTGTCCTGCAGTCCTTCTAGGCATTGCTCTATACACCTCTGAAACGCAGCTGGCGCATTCATGAGGCCAAATGGAATCCGAATAATTCATAAAGGTCCCAGGGGGTCACAAACATGGTCAGGTGTCACAAACACGGCACCCTGAGCGACTAAGAGAGTGGCAGCTGGGTACAGTAGCTCCTGCGTTTTTTCTTGTTAACATCTACCTTTTAAGGTACTCTTGTGTGCACATGTTTTTTGGGCATTTTTGTTGTTTTTTCTTGATTTTTGCTGGCCTCTTTGTCTCTTGCTGTGTGGCTCAGCAGTCCAGACTGCCCTTTGTGTATTCCAGAGAGCACCTTCTTTCACTCTCCAAGTCCCCAGTGCTGTTTGGAGTTAAGCCTGACATTCCTGTGGAACTACAGAGGAGGAAGCGCAGAGGATGGAGTTAGAGCAAAACAGTGGAGAAGGAAATTTAGGCCTGCGGTTCCGTCAGTTCTGATGGGGAACGTAAGGTCACTGGGAAATAAGATGGACGAACTGTGTGCGCTTGTTCGGACCCAAAGGGAGTACGCTGTCAGCAGTAGCAGCTTCACAGAGACCTGGCTTCATACAAACTTCCCGGACAACAGTGCATCTGTACCTGGCTTTAAGACAGTGCGTGCAGACAGAGACACTTTCCTTAGCGGTAATAAGAAGGGCGGCGGGATTGCAGTTTTTGTGAACGAAAGGTGGTGTAATCCTGGCCATATTACTGTGAAGGAACGGATCTGTACGCCGGACATTGAACTTATGGTCTTGGGAATACGTCCATATTATTTACCGAGGGAATTTACTTCTGTCCTGTTCATCGGAGTTTACATCCCTCCCTCAGCTGACAAAGATGCAGCGTGTGACAGGATACACACTGTGGTCGCTGGGCTGCAGTCTAAAAACCCGGAGGCTTTATTACTGATTTCTGGAGACTTCAACCATGTTTCATTGGACAGTGTTTTACCCACACTTCACCAGTATGTGGATTGTAAAACTCGGGACAATAGAACTCTGGACTTACTGTATGCCAATTCTAAGGAGGCATACAGTGCCACTGCCCTGCCCCCACTGGGACGATCTGACCACAATCTGGTCCTGTTAACGCCTCTGTACATCCCTGCAGTAAAGAGGAAGTCTGTCACCACTAGGACTGTAAGGAAGTGGAGTCAGGAAGCCAGCGATGCCCTTCAGGACTGCTTTGAGACCACAGACTGGAATGTGCTCTGCCTGCAGCATGGGGACAACATTGACAGCATGACGGACTGTGTAACGAATTACATCAACTTCTGTGAGAACCCAGCTCTTTGTCTTTGTCACATGCGCAGGTGAAAAGGCAGTTGGAGAAAATTCACCATAACAAGACTCCTGGACCAGACCAATTCAACCCCCGCGTGCTGAGGACATGTGCTGCTCAGCTCACTGGGATCCTGCACTTTCTCTACACACTGAGCCTGAAGCTTGAGAGGATACCGGTACTATGGAAGACCTGCATTGTGCCTGTGCCCAAGAAGCCTATTCCATCTGGACTTAATGACTTCAGACCAGTGGCTTTGATATCTCATGTCATGAAAGTGTTTGAGAGACTTTGTTTGAGGACAGAGAAGCTCATTCTCCAATAGGCTCCTACAGCTCCGCTCAAATAGTGAGAGATTCAGGACTACATTCATACCATACGCCATACAGTTGTACAACAACTCACCCTTATGTAACAGATAATACTCCCTACAACTGTACTCCAAGTTAATCCCAAGTAACGGATTACCTCACGCCCTGTCAATCAGCATAGTATTTGCACTGTCGTTCTTGTCTCTTGTATATAGCTGTGACTATATAGTTTATTACTTTATTACTTATATTTCTATTTTATTTTGACTTTGTACATATACATTTTATAATTAAGTCTCATTTGACACCTGTCTCTTAGTCTTTTTGCTATATCATCTATTTTCGTTACTCTGTTATTATATTATATTGTGATGTCTGAGCTACTGTATCCAAATAATTTCCCTTGTGGATCAATAAAGTTTGTCTAAGTCTAAGTCTCTAAGTTTAAGACTTGTTCTGGCTCAGCTCAGACCCCTGGTGGCACCATCCCTGGATCCTCTACAGTTTGCCTATCAGACCCACATTAGTGTGGATGATGCTGTAATCTATCTTTTGCAGCAGGCTCACTCTCACCTGGATATTGTTGGGGGCTCTGTGAGGATATTGTTCTTCGATTTCTCCAGTGCTTTTAACACTATCTAGCCCTTTCTGATGAGTGAGAAGCTGCTCAGGATGGGTGTCAGCTCCTCCATTGTCTCCTGGATTAATGACTACCTGTCAGGCAGGCCTCAGTACGTGCGACTGGGGACCACCCTGTCTGACACGGTGGTCAGTAATGTAGGAGCTCCCCAGGGTACAGTCCTGTCTCCGTTCCTGTTCACTCTGTACACCTCTGATTTCCAGTACAGTTCCGGGTCCTGCCATCTGCAGAAGTTCTCTGATGACTCTGCAGTGGTCGGGTGTATCAGGGATGGACAGGAGCTGGAGTACAGGACACTGATTACAAACTTTGTGGAGTGGTCCCAGGCAAATCATCTGCTCCTGAACGTTGACAAGACCAAGGAACTGGTGATTGACTTCAGGAGAAAGAGGACACCTGTGGAGCCCATTACCATCCAGGACCAGGACGTGGAAATAGTGGACTGCTACAAGTACCTTGGCGTACAGGTGAATAACAGACTTGACTGGAGGGACAACTGTAATGCTGTCTACAGTACAAGAAGGGCATGAGCAGACTCTACTTCCTGAGAAAGCTCAGGTCTTTCAATGTGTGCAGCAAGTTACTGGAGATCTTCTACCAGTCTGTGGTGGCCAGCGCGCTGTACTTCGCTGTGGTTCTGCTGGGGGAGCGGCACCAGTAAAAGAGACATTGGGCGGATTGACAAACTGATCCGTAAAGCGGGTTACGTGATCGGCTGTGAGCTGGAGACATTTGTCACAGTGAGGGACAGGAGGACACTGGACAAACTGCTCTCCATCATGGACACTCCTGCTCACCCACTGCACCAGACTATAGAAGGACAGAGGAGCTCATTCTCCAATAGGCTCCTAAAGCTCCGCTCAAACAGTGAGAGATTCAGGACTACATTCATACCATACGCCATACAGTTGTACAACAACTCACCCTTATGTAACAGATAATAATCCCTACAACTGTACTACAAGTTAATCCCAAGTAACGGATAACCTCATGCCCTGTCAAACAGCATAGTATTTGCACTGTTGTTCTTCTCTCTTGTATATAGCTGTGACTATATATTTTATTACTTTATTACTTATATTTCTATTTTATTTTGACTTGTACATATACATTTTTATTATTATGTCTCATTTGACACGTGTCTCTTGCTCTTTTTGCTATACCAACTATTTTTGTTACTCTATGTTATTACATTATATTGTGATGTTTGAGCGACTGTATCCAAATAATTTCCCTTGTGGATCAATAAAGTTTGTCTAAGTCTAAGTCTAAGGTGTCTACTCTCTTTGGACATGAACCCCTGGTGACATGCCTTACCCTGGTCCAGCAAAGAGAAGCTGGTGTTACCCCCCAGGCTGTCCATCACGTCCTGTACCCGGGGGATGGGGTGTCGATCTGAATATGTTTTATGGTTCAGTTCTGTGTATCTTTCTTTAAAAAATACAAGATGTGTAAAAAAAAAAATACAAAATGGTCCTGTTTAGGAGTTTTTTCAACAGAAATGTGAGAAACTAACTCAAAAACTTTTGGCCAGTGGAAAGTATCCGTTCAATTGGTATCCTTGTCTCCAGAAATATTATTTCTTTGCCTAGAATGTTCCACAGTATGGCATTAAATTCATTTTTATCTCTATGGAGGCAATCAGGTGACAGATCAGATCTGTGGAGAGATGAACCTACTCACTGTAAAATTAATGTGGCCAATAAAAACACCTGTAACTGAATAATAATGCAAGATACATTTAAAGCCACTGAGGAACATTCCAGTCAATACTATTTCTATGGAGTTAACCCCACTCCAGAGAAGTTACATAGTTAATCTTTAAAGACAAATAAACACATTAGCAATCAGACTGAGACAACTAATGTGGATTTATCTGTGTAATAGCCGGAATAGCAACTTTAGCGGTCTAAGAGAACAGAGTCGAGCTGAGCAGATTTCCAGTGCAGACCCAAAGTGCGTTTATTCCACCATCACAAGAAAAATTGAAAAATATTTACAAAAGACAAAGTTAAAAACAAGAATGGTGGTAACCTGCATGCACACACAGCACCTCTACCTGGACAAAGGTGAGGCTGGCTCCTTTTATAGGCCACCGCCCTTAATTGGGTGAGCTCATTTCAAAATACAGGTAAGTACAGGTAAGTGATCTCAATGTTTAAAAGTTAGCTGTATCAAAAACAGTGCTTACAATTATTCAATTAAATCTGAGTACAAA
Organism: Taenioides sp. WSHXM2023; assembly: GCA_029959045.1. Lineage (NCBI taxonomy): Eukaryota > Metazoa > Chordata > Actinopteri > Gobiiformes > Gobiidae > Taenioides > Taenioides sp. WSHXM2023. The sequence goes on from CM057090.1 coordinate 33,288,941, forward strand.
AAGATGCATCTCTTTATTAATTTAGCAGTGTTTTAATAATGTAAAAATACTAAATAGAAAGAGCTCAAATATTTGTGCATGTGTTTCTGTCATTAATATCACCTGTTTACTAGCACCAGGCCTATGTAAAGGACTAGCTACATTACAATCTAACAATCCTGGATAATTTAATCTTAATTCAATGAGATCACATGTTCACAGGGCTGAGTGTAGAGCAGCACAGAGACATTCAGATACTAAAATGACACAGGACTATTGATACATAAGCGCAGTGTGCTGTCTTTCCTTCTTACACAGACTACAGGAGACGAGTAAGAGGAAGTAGACTTTTCCACCCACCCCTGTGCTATCAAGTCCTGTAAGCAGTCCTTCACCTGCTTGTACAGTGGCTTTGACACAGAGAGGTATGTTCTAGAAACTGGTTCTGTGTCTTTTAACAAAATGTCCATCTGCAGGTTTGTCACACACCCTATGTCATCATGTGTTGTTGAAAATGAAGCTGACTCTTCTCTTAACACTTAGTATATAACATAGTCTTTCTTTTACCTTCAGACAGATGAGACAGGTCAACAGGTATGAGGGGCCGTTCAAGACATTATTCATTCTGGCCCTCTCACATACATATATTCTCCTCTCACATACATATATTCTCCTCTTACATACATATATTCTCCTCTTACATACATATATTCTCCTCTCACATACATATATTCTCCTCTCATACATATATTCTCCTCTTACATACATATATTCTCCTCTCACATACATATATTCTCCTCTCATACATATATTCTCCTCTCACATACATATATTCTCCTCTCACATACATATATTCTCCTCTCACATACATATATTCTCCTCTCACATACATATATTCTCCTCTCACATACATATAGGAGGGTGAATCAGTCTGTCATCAGTGACAGACTGATTCACCCTCGCTGTGTAAAGGAGAGATTTCGCAGGTCTTTCCTTCCTGCTGCTGTCAGACTGTATAATGAACAATGCTAGTCATGTGTCATCTCCATAGTAATAATAACAATGTGCAATATTATTTAAAGTCACTTTACCTGCTACTTATTTATTTACCCGCCACTGTCCATCACTGCACTGTACACAATCATCTCAGAATCAAAAACACTTATTGTGCAATGTTCCTGTGCCTTTTAGCTTAGCTTACAGTGTTGTGTTTTTTAGTTGATTGTAAATACTTATTATTATTATTATTTATCTTGATTTTGATGCATGCTCTTATTTTCCTACTGTTTCTGTAACTTGCGTTGTGACACTGCAATTTCCCCATTGTGGGACAAATAAAGGATTATTTTATCTTATCTTATCTTATATATTCTCCTCTCACATACATGTATTCTCACTCTCACATACATACCCCCCCCCCCCCCCCCGTCCCTGGAGTATGTATGTATATGTGAGAGGAGAATGTATGTATGTGAGAGGAGAATATATGTATGTGAGAGGAGAAGGTATGTATGTGAGAGGAGAATATATGTATGTGAGAGGAGAATATATGTATGTGAGAGGAGAATATATGTATGTGAGAGGAGAATATATGTATGTGAGAGGAGAATATATGTATGTGAGAGGAGAATATATGTATGTGAGAGGGCCAGAATGAATAATGTCTTGAATGGCCCCTCACAGACAACTATCTTAGGAACAGATCCTGTTTTTACTGAAACTAAAGTCTCACAAAACTCTAGTCCATCAGGCCACTGTGGGTTTTCACAGGGTTCAAGTATCAGTGTGACGTCTTCTCTGAATGTCTTAGCCTGCACCCTGCACTCAATAAAAAGTGAACTATGGCTGGGTACAGTAACTCTCTCATTTGTAGTTTTTACATTGTACTCATGTGTTTGTTCCACACTTACTGCTTTAATGAAAGTAGGAGCTTTGTTTTTCCTGAGCTGTGGAAAAGTTTAACTGCCCTCAGAAGTTTGTCCTTTTCCCCTGGGTCAGTCCTACCCTTCAGACTATAACTATGAGACCAAGTGCCCGATAACAATAAATCCAATAATTGGACATCGCTGCTGGTTAGCTTTCAGCACTAAAACTGGTATGACTAACCAAGCATCATTGGCAGTAAGTTTGAATGAGACCTCGAGCCATCCTACATATGGCATATCTGTGCCATTGGCTGCCTCAAGCTGTAGGGGCACATTTGGATCAATAATCTCATTCACATTTTTCAGTGGTACCTCAGGTAAGTTAGTCTCTTTCCAAACCTCATCTACAGTACAAACCTGTGAGCCAGAGTACCAAAGTGCTTCAGCCTTTTTGTTTCCTAAAAAGCACATGTTGTCTGGTCTCTCAAAGCCCCCCCTTTCGAATATTACCACAGTAGGGCTTACAATTGGGTTTGTTCATAGGCCAGTGCTCCCCTTGACGCTCTTTGGAACAGTAAAAGGAACTTTTATACACTGAGCAGCATTTTAAAGTCTCACTTTTAGTAGCACAACCTATATACTGGGACCTGTTGGTCTCTATGGTCACACCACATCCCACTGGAGTGACCCTTCCTAGTTTAAAGTACTACCCCTGGCTTGTCTTGCTGGCCTCTGTGCTTTACAGCCTGCCCTAAAATACTCACCATTCCCACATCTAAAACAGTGCTGACAGAACTCTTTCCCTGTCTGAATGCAAGAATAGCACCTGAGTGGTGGGTGGGGCATATGATACCGCTGAGGGGAGAAGCGCTACTGAAACTGGGCTGTCCCTCTTGCTGGTCCCGGGCCTGGTGAAGGGTGACATGGCCGAAGAACTGCCCTGCACTGCGCTGAGGGTAGAAGGTTCTGGCAGGTGTTGCTCCTGGTACGGTGGGTGCGGCTCCTGGTACGGGGGGCGTTGCTCCTCATATGATGGGCGTGGCGGGAAGTTTGGCGCTGGGTAATGGTCCTCAGGTCTTCCTCCGACGGGTGCTGCAGCTGTAGACTTGTGCATGGTCTCTATGATCTGGGACACCTCAGCTCCCAAGTCCTTTAAAAGCACCATCTCAGAGCGCATTTCCTTAATCTCAGACAGAGATTTTTGGACTGTCTTCTTCTCGGCAGGGGCTGGAGTGTCACTGGGCTGAATTGTGTTAACTGTAGTTGCTCGCTGGGGAACAGCATGTTTCTTTTTCTCTTGTCGTTCCTTTTCATTTGCACATCCTATATTCACTTTTTCCAAAACTACTTCATCAGATATGGTTGCCTGGAGGAGATAGGGCTGCATGTCACTCTTAATATTGTTACTCTGCAAACCAGTGTGCATGGAACTCTAAACTCTGAATCAAGGGTAGATCACACTTCAGACCTGACTCAGCTTCCTGGGATGCAAGGATCCTTCGCAGAGCAGAGAGGGTGAAGTAACCTTTACCTCCAAAAAAGCTCCTCAACTTCAGTCCTGGTGTGATGGCACAAATCACTGCATCAATGATCTAATCTTCTTGGTAGCCTTTACCAAGTCCGCTTTCAATCTGCCTGGCCAAACTAGAAAATGTGAGCTTGTCTTTTGTCCAGGCTCACCTATTTGGCCTGCTATCTTAAAGTCTTTGGGCCACATGGGTTATCTGGGGGCCGTGTGACTGAGCTCCTCATCCTAAGGGAGCATCCAGCGACTCTGCGGAGGAAACTCATTTTGGCTGCTTGTATCCGCGAGATATTAACAGAATAATATGAATTAATAATTTTTTAACAATATTTTTTAATTTTCAATTTTCAACCCACTTTTTAAAATCTGTCACACTGTCGCCTCATCACCAAATCACCAAAGCATGCACGCACGATCGTATGGGATACTATATGTTTACAGTGTAAAGGTTGCTTGTAAGTTTACTTACAAGCATGAATAAATTAATGAATAAATTAATAAATCAGAGACAGATGATGGACAAGAGAGCAATAGTGGACCTCAGTCTGTCGTACATCTCCACCTAAAAGCCACGGGCCACTCCTTTGAGGATAGTGAGGTACAGATCTTAGCCAGAGTAAAGAACCGCTTTGAGAGGAGGAGTTAAAGAGGCTATTTTTGTCAAGAAAGAGAATCCTTCCTTGAACAGAAATGGAGGTCTCAGACATCATCTGTCTCCCATTTATAACTCTATCCTCAAACCTAAATCAAAACAAAGAAAATAATAGGGCTAGTGTAACGTAGTTAAAAATGCACTAATTACTATTTCCTGGTTGTATTTTATGTTTGAATATAATTTATATGTGAATTTTATCATTTTGACATTTTATTTTGAAAACCGGAAGTGCGCGCTGCTCCCACATGTTTTATTTTGGTAGTTCAACTTCCCCTCTCAGTAGCACGTTGGAGACTGCAGAGGGTAAGTTCTGTCTGGGTTGAAAAGAATATATTTTACAAAAACAACATACTTTTAGCATAAATGCAAGAACACATGTTGATAAGATAACGTTTTCACATGTAATGGATGTATTGTGGTGCGCTAATTTTGAGTTTTGTACATTTTATTTAGATTGTAAAGTTCACTTGATATTGTAACATTGTACTGAATGCCGCGAACATGAGCAGCCATCTCACGGTGCTGTTCTCATTCTTACAGGGAGCCAGTGCCTGATATGTGTGAAGACATATTAATAGAGTATTTATATGTCTGTCACAGGTATGTTACATTTTATTCTATTTCTGTAAAGGTTATAAATTGTGCATTTGTCTCTCTGAATTATCACTCCACTGCAATCAAGTTAAATTTAAAATTGTTTTATTGTTTATACATGATTTATATAATTGAGAGTCACATGAGTTGTAAACCCTGTGTAACATGGTAATAACATGGCCAGTATGTATTTGTAAGCTCCCCCTCTGAGTAGCACGTTGGAGACTGCAGAGGGGAGCCAGTGCTTGATATGTGTGAAGACATATTAATAGAGTATTTATATGTCTGTCACAGGAGTAAAGCTGACTGACTCCATACTGTGTCCTGTCTTTCGTATACGGCCTAGCGAAGAGTTCCGCAGCCGTTACACTAGCCAGGTCAGGTCCAGAGGTGTGAAAGCACCCATTATGGCCCTGAAAGGTTATGCTAATATGACCCCACACTCACTGCATGTTCAGTAACTAGCTAACTACCAGAAACTACCAGAAACTGTAAACAAATAGGTGTGGTAGTCTCAGAGTCATTTCATTGTAATTAGCTCCTCCCTTCAGGCAGATATAAAGCAGTGTCCACCAGCATCTGACCAGAACTGAGGAAGCAGCTTGGATGAGCTGCGAAACGTATTTGACTAAATAAAATTTTGTCCAATTGACAAATTGAATTTCTCCTTTTGCCATGGATTCTACCTGGATGACTGAGGGATTTTACACAAGGCTTGTTAAGATTATTCAGTTAATCAATAATCATGGTTACTCAGGTCACAATACAATCAACTAGTAACAACTAATAAATAATAATTATTTTAGAAGCATAGACTACTCTACAAGTGAACACGTAAGGCACTTTTTTTTTTAATCTGGCAATTAAACTTCACATCATCCAGAAAATTGTTTTGGTCATGCAATTGTGAAGAATCATAAAATTATGATTTCTTCTCACAACACCATAAAAATAGATACTCTGTCATCGCTAAAACTAACATCATAAGGGAACTGAAACTGGAGCACAACTTGGACCCTGTGCAGCTGCTGTCCAAGTGACTGTTCCCCACAGAAACAGCCCAAATTGCTGGCACTGGACTGAGACTGATCCTGTCTTCTTCAGGCACATGAGATTCGTGGTCTGTCTAAAACCTGGCTTCCTGCTGGTTTAGCCCTCCTCCTCAGCACGCTCACCCCCGGATCCTGCCTAGTCCCCTCGGCTATTTCCAGGCCAATTAAAGTTGTTGCTCTGACCGCATTTTGGACAGCCTGGCAGAGTGGTTGGCCTTTAAGGATAATCCAGACTATAAGGATCAGTTCACAGCAGGTCAGGCAAGAGACGTGTGAGGTATACCACACCAGTGTTTTCTCATCTATGATTGCAAAGAATGTTGAATTAGCTCATCTGGGTAGGATTGGACTGGCCATGCTAAAATGACTTACTTTTTGTGCTATTGCGAATAAGTATGTCTTTGTTCATTCCTAATTTTAACTCAACAAACATTTGATGGATTTGTTTTAGAGTTACTTTCTATTTTTGTCTATTTTTAATGCTTAACAATTTATGTTCTAAAGCAAAGGGTGGGAGTGGTGTAGTAGTTTAAAACATTCACAAAAATACGTCTGAAACCAGTCAGCAATTACTTTTTTGATTAGTTGACTAATCAATTATTTATATTGTACATTGAGATTTTTTAAAATACATTTTTAATCAAGTAAAGGTATATATGATATAGGATAGACCAGAAAGTGTTTTTTTTATTTTTATTTAATATTGCTGCTGTCTTTTTGCCGTGTGTTTTAGCCCAGATAATTACAATTATTGAAGTACAGTTAACAATAAATTTAATAGTCGAATTGTCACAGCGATTATTCAGATTACTGTTTCACCCCTAATTCTTATACAGTTAGTGCATACTGTGGTTGTTTCCATGGGCAAGACACTTCACCCACCTTTTCTAAATATGATGTGTGAGTGCATTATTTGGTGCTGAGTGGAGCCTACCCTTGGGCACCAAAGGGAGTTATTTTTAGTATTTTTCTGCAATGTCTACTATTGCATTTTGCTTCTCCGAACTGTCAGTTGGAAACCACCGAAAACAACCATTGCCCTTCGTGGCTGTGGATCCTGGCACTTGTGCTGGAGGATTAGTCTCTACAGTGGTGCCATCTCACACTGGCAAATCCATAATCGATACCAGGGCGGCCATTTGCGACACCTTTAATAAGTTTCTGTCAGCAGCGTGATTATTAGCCCGCGCCCAATCATTCAGGGTCCATCTAGAGTTCCTACTTAGTACAGAGAAGCTGATTAAGACAGGAAATAGTCTCATGTGAGTGTGTGTTAGCCCTTTTTAATATCACAGATGGAGATGCGATGATATAGGAGCCTGTCTGGAGAGCAGGGTGAGGAGTTTCCACAGTGTCTTATGTAAGGCAGACTAATATTGTCGGTATATTCAGACTTCTTGTAATGATTTTTCTTTTTAAATTTACAAACGTGTGGATGAAGAAAAAAGACTAGAATTATTTATTTATTTATTTATTTATTTTTTTATTTTAAGTGACCTTCAGTGTGGTCTGAATGCAAAGATGCAGGAAGAATACTTTGAAAATGTATTTAGTTACAGAATTCTGAATACCTGCATTCAAATGTATTCTGATACATGGGCCAATCAGAATACTGTATTCTGAATCACACCTGCACTCAACGCAAGAGCAATATTTTCTGTTTCTCTCTGATTCAGTGCCATTTTAAGCCCATATTACATGATCAAATACCATAATGTATTCCTTTGATTTTAGAGCAGTAACTGTATTCTGAATACTAAATGAAAGAGTAACTGTACCAGGATATAGTTATTCAAAATTAGTATTCAGAATAAGTATTCTCGGTACATGTATTCATTTACTTCCCAACACTGTGCAGTAATAGCCATACAGTAAAATGAATAATTAGCTATGGATAATAATTGGTGCTAGTATCAGTGTGGTATTGGCATCATTTCCCAATATAGCCTATTTTTTCTATTTTGTTTATAATAGAAACTGAAGAGCAATGAATTTAATGATGTGGCCATGTTTACACAATCGTCATAAAAAGTACAACAAATTGTATTATATTTAAGAAAATATATTTTGTAATAAGTTTTAAAGAAAAAAGTTAATTTGAGAACTTAAGTACAACTAAATTTGGGCCTTGTCATAAATTAAAAAAAACAAAAGCCAGATATATTGGCTGAATACAACAGCAACAAATATTGAAAATCTAAATCTATCTTGGTTGGGAAAAATAATCTATATTAGATGATCCCTAGTTATAGCAGTAACATGAATATTAACAGATTTGTGACACTGACGTAGCTTGACATTAGCCACATGGATTTTCATTTTTGGTTATCACAATAATACCCACTGCCACTTATGTCAGCTGTTTTCACGTATACAGTATACATGAATTTTAACAGAACTTTAGATCTTAATTTCAGATCTAAAGTTAAAGTGTGTGTGATAGAAGTGTATATATGTTTTTATTACAAAGACTGCTGTAATTGAGGTTTATCTCCGGCCTATATGCAGTGTAAGATGATTTTCTGTGGACTTTTGCATCCCTGTTTGTGGAATGTAAACGAACACTGTATGTCTGAATAAATAAGTGATTTGACAGTGAACACCATGCAGGACTATGCTGATAAGTATTCTATGCTTGACTTGGTAATATTTCTGCGATCTGTGTCATTTAGATGAAATCAGGCTGCTCACTGGTGGTCTCCACTTCAATTTCATGCAGATGTGCACATCCTGCTCTGCTCAGTGGGATCAGAGATAGAGCAGGCTGTCAGATGGATAGGCTGTATGCACTGACAAAACTAGATAAAAAGATTCATACACCTTCATGGGACATGTTGTAATCTTACAGTGCATAACTAAATAAGAGCATTTGTTTTTTTTAAGGTGAGACACTACTAACAGGCACATCTAATTTATTTACTCTCTGAAACATAAGCTTTCATATACAAACAGCATTGTCCAATCCACACCAGGTGTTTTGTTCTGTTTTTTTATTTCATTTAATCAACTTGCATCCATAGATTTATATAGAATTTAGTAAATTAATCTCACATTTTTTCCTTCTACATGGGCATAAAGATCAGCCCCTACAGCCACCAAAATGTATCTTAAGCTTAACAAGATTTTGACAGAGTACAGGATTAGTCGATGTCTTATTCTAAAGCTGATTTATTGAAGTTTTAATTGCAAAAAATTTGAATGTTTAATTTCAGTTAGATGTAAATAGCAAATAAGACATCCAAAATCCTATGAGTAAATTTGTTTGTATCTGTCAACTAAATGAAGCAAGCAATTTAAATGTATTTTTACACATGAAATGCATTTAAAGGGGAACATTACATGATTTATGACATAAAGGATGAAGCAAATGCAAGCGATTTATAAGAGTGTATACTAGTAGAGGTAAAATACAATTCAGATTTTTTTGCTACTTTACATTTTATCAACTAAACTAATTGATTATTCTTCTTCAAATATCACAGGTAAATCGTTGCCCACGGTTACCACTGTTCTGAATTTATTAGTACTACGCATCACAGTCCCCATGGTAACGGTCTGTCAGCCAGTTCTAGAACACACTTTGATAAGTGTGTTGCAGCCAGTTCAACAGCTCACTTTTAACATACCTTCAGTCGAGAAAGCCACACTTTTTTTGCTCTAGGAATACATTTAGTTTCAACTTTATTTTACACAATTGTAGTATACTTTTAGCTGTAAAGAGATGGCATTACACGGAGATATTAACGGTAAGTCAACACAGAGATATGTTTTAAACAGACAGTATGGCAAAATGGTGGTCAAGTGCAAGTGCAAGTACAATTTTGAGATCATTTTAGAAAATATATTTTGTTTTAAAACAAAATAGGTGTAAAATGTTAAATCTGCACAAGTTTACCTCCAGTTTGACATACATTTAAGAGCATAAAAGGTAATATTCATCCTTGTCATGGCGGATGAAGGATTTTGTGCAACTTTTCCCCTTTTTTCCCCTTTTAAAGGCTTGCAATGTTATTCTGTATTGTCTTATTTCTTAGGTAGTATTAATATGTGGTGTAGACTTGCAAATCAGGTTTAATAAGAGGTGTATACTGTAATTTGATAAAAAAAAAATACAGTCTTGTAAATAAGGACTTGAAACTCAAAGCGTGGATTTGGAACTTGACTTGCACTTGCCTTTCTTTGGTTATGCTGATGATCTGACATATTTCTTTTCTCTTTGTATTCAGACATAATCGTGGGTCAGGAGATTCATGGAAACACTGCCACCTACTCTGTGCTGAGGTATCTGGGTAAAGGCTCTTTTGGATATGTGGTCGAGTGCCAAAACATGGAGACCAAAGAGCGGGTGGCTGTTAAAATGATGAAGAATCGTTCGGCCATCAAAGAGGCTGAATATGAAGTAAGTTGAAGTCATTTGTCATGATTTTGTCTAAGTCCAGATGAACACAGAACATGTCTAAATGCATGTTATCTTCTGCAGGTGGCCATGCTAAACATCATCAGGAAGCTGGACTGTGAACGGTATAACATGGTCCAGTTCAAAGAATGCTTCAACCACTTGGGCCTTCCCTGTCTGGTGTTTGAGATGTTGGACATCAGTCTGTGGGATTACCTCATAGACTGCAGGCGCTCGCTCACTCCATGTGAACTACGGGCCATAGCCCAACAGGTATGTGGAATTATTCTGTTTACACTATGAGATACGATATATGTAACATAGAAAAGGCTTCCAACGGCACATTTCTATGGCCTTAAGTGATATGGCAAGTTTTTTTTTAATAACTTTTTGTACACATAAAAATATTCTCATTGCCTTTGTCTCTGCAGCTCCTGGTGACCTTTGACGGCCTGAAGGGTCTTGGTGTGATCCATTCAGACCTTAAGCCTGATAACATCATGTTGACCAACATGAATCTGCAGCCTTATGAAGTCAAACTCATTGACTTTGGTTTAGCCATTCTCACCTCAAAGGTGCACCATGGGCTATATAAGCAGCCTGATGGATACAGGTAAGTTCAATGCATCCAATATTCAGTATTTTTTATTTGCACTGGTGACTTCAGCATTCTCATGTGCTTTCACAGGGCTCCAGAGGTGCATGTGGGTCACATATTTGATGAGGCCATTGATATGTGGGGCCTGGGCTGTACTTTGGCCTTCTTCTATCTTGGACAACACCTTTTCCCTAGCTCCAATTATCATTCGGTAAGATAGTACTTCCCTCTCACTTGTACTGCAGCCCCCTTTGGACTATCCGCTAATGTTATGTCACTGCACAGGTGAAGATGATGGTGGAACTGCTGGGAATGCCTCCTGACTACCTGCTTGAGTATGGCGCATACTCAAACTGTTACTTTAAGCAGGAGGATGATGAGGACACACTGGAGCCAACATGGAGACTCCTGATGCCTGAGGAATACACGTGGGTCACCCAGCAAAACCCCGGACAGGCCTCTACAATCCAGACACAGCTGCACATCATTGACAATATGGCTGATGTGAGTGCTTCAAAAGTTTTCCATAAATAACCAATACATGATACCAAAAACTAGTGCTAAAGAAAGACACATTAGTTAAATAAACTAACAATAGAAAATTTGACCCTTACCATTGTTTGATTTCAGATGTTCCCAGTAGATGACCCAGAGGAGTATGAGGACCACTTGGAGTTTGTGGACTTCCTCAAAGGGCTGCTGAATGTCAACCCCCTTCTCAGATTGACCCCAAAACAGGCTTTGGAGCACTCCTTCATCACCATGTCCCACCTATATGAGGACAGTGACTAGTACGTGTCTGTTTCATAGCCTTAACACATCCTGGTTTATGTGTGATTTTTTGGAATTGTGCTAAATGACCTGTGGAGGCCAAAGTACCTTCATAATAATGTTGTTGTAACTGACATTAATTCATTTTTTTGTTGAATTTTCAGTGCAATGACGTCGAAAACTGTGATGAAGCAGAGTATAATTGTCAAAGGAGGACGACCAACAGCATCTCCAGGAGAAGCCCAGCACAAAAGTTCCAGCAGGTTTTCCTTGCTCCCTCCCCCTGAATCACTTTTTTGTCTTTCAGCCAAACCGTTGGAACCATTAACCCAGAGCTCTAAGTTATTAGAACTTGAAAGTTTCACCAGCCCTAAAGAAAGAGGTGCCAGTTATAACCCTGGCACCCACAAACCTGCAGGGGAGACATATGTCCCTCTGCACATATTTTGGCCTTTACAAGAGGAACTTGTAATCAGTTCCCCCCAACAAATTAGAAAAATATCTGAGAAAACAGAGATAACGGTCCATGCACTTGGTTCGTTAGGTAGAGACTCATGTTTGCAAGAGATTTCTATTGGGGAAATTGTAAACAGTTCCCCTATCAATAAAATTCCTGTTTCTGAGGTAGAGAACCCAAAACACATGAAAGGCAAAAGATCGGGTGGGTCACATAGTCTAACCATTGACAGCCCTATTTTAAATGGTATAAGATCGCAGGTGTGTAGCCATGCCTCCAGGCCTTTGGGTGAAGTTAGAGATGTACTAGTGCATTCTAGTGAGGAAACTGTAACCAGTTTCTCAGACTGTCAGGTGTTTGAGGTGGGTCAGGAGATTCATGGAAACACTGCCACCTACTCTGTGCTGAGGCATCTGGGTGAAGGCTTTTTTGGATTTGTTGTTGAGTGCCAAAACATCAAGACCAAAGAGCGGGTGGCTATTAAAATGATGAAGAATCCTTCTGCTTTCAAAGAGGCTGAGGACGAAGTAAGAAACTCTTTTCCCTTTTCATGATTTTGTCTAAATTCAGATAAACATAGAACATGTCTAAATGCGTGTTGCCTTCTGCAGGTGGCCATGCTAAATATCATCGGGGAGCTGGACTGTGAACCCTGTAACATGGTCCAGTTCAAAGAGCTCTTTTACTATTCGGGCTTCCCCTGTCTGGTTTTTGAGATGTTGGACATCAGTCTGTGGGACTACCTCATAGACTACAGGTGCTCACTCGCTCCATGTGAACTACGGGCCATAGCCCAGCAGGTATGTGGAGTTAATCTGTTTGAATTGTTAAATATCACAGTAGCAACAGTAAGTATTTGGTTAGCTTGTGTAGTTTGGTAATATGGTTAAATGGTTAGAATAAAAGTTCAGTTGACTGGCACATCAAATAAACTTCTTCATTGACTTCCTTGTTTCCGCAGCTCCTGGTGGCCTTTGACGGCCTGAAGGGTCTTGGTGTGATCCATTCAGACCTTAAGCCTGATAACATCATGTTGACCAACATGAATCTGCAGCCTTATGAAGTCAAACTCATTGACTTTGGTTTAGCCATTCTCACCTCAAAGGTGCGCCATGGGCTATATAAGCAGCCTGATGGATACAGGTAAGTTCAATGCATCCAATATTCAGTAATTTTTTATTTGCACTGGTGACTTCAGCATTCTCATGTGCTTTCACAGGGCTCCAGAGGTGCATGTGGGTCACATATTTGATGAGGCCATTGATATGTGGGGCCTGGGCTGTACTTTGGCCTTCCTCTATCTTGGACAACACCTTTTCCCTAGCTCCAATTATCAGTCGGTAAGATGGTACTTCCCTCTCACTTGTACTGCAGCCCCCTTTGGACTATCCGCTAATGTTATGTCACTGCACAGGTGAAGATGATGGTGGAACTGCTGGGAATGCCTCCTGACTACCTGCTTGAGTATGGCGCATACTCAAACTGTTACTTTAAGCAGGAGGATGATGAGGACACACTGGAGCCAACATGGAGACTCCTGACACCTGAGGAATACACACGGGTCACTGGACAAGACCCAGGACAGGCCACTACACTCCAGAGACAGCTGCAGACCATGGACGATTTGGTCAATGTGAGCGCTTCAAAGGTTTTGAAAAACTAACCAACAGACAAAATCAAAAACTAGTGCAAACATTTTTATGTATTTATTTAGTTTATTTATGAGACAGGGACAGTGCACAATATACATTAACCATAACAGGAGAGATGCACTGTGCCAGGTTGTAGCACTAGAGCTAATTTCCACCTGTAGTCCCTGGTGCATGTTTTTTAGTTTAGTTCATGTTTGGAAGTTGCATCAACATCAGCATTAATAACAAGCTAAACTGTGCAGGGCTAATACACATTGGTTAAATAAACTAAGAAAAGAAAATCTGACGCCATCCCTTATTGTTGTTTGATTTCAGATGTTCTCAGGAGATGACCCAGAGGAGTATGAGGACCACTTGGAGTTTGTGGACTTCCTCAAAGGGCTGCTGAATGTCAACCCCCTTCTCAGGTTGACCCCAAAACAGGCTTTGGAGCACTCCTTCATCACCATGTCCCACCTATATGAGGATAGTGACTAGTACGTGTCTGTTTCATAGCCTGCTTTATGTGGGGTTTCTTGTACTTATGCTAGATAGCATGTGAACTAACGAATAAGATATTGGTATTGTTGTAATAGACATACATTAATTTATTGTTTCACTTTCAGTGCGATGATGTCCAAACACGTGATGAAGCAGAGTGTGAGGGCCGGTGAGTTTGGCAACCAAGGACGACCAACATTATCACTAAAAGGTTCCACGGCAGTAAGCTCATTTTCATGGGTCTCTCCCCCGGGGTCACTTATAATGGAAAGAGGTGCAAGTCAAAACCCCAGAAGTCATGTGTCCCTCCATACATAGATCAGCCTTCAGAAGAGGAAATTGTATCCAGTTCATCCAAAGAAAGTAGAAACAGATCAGTGAAATCAGTGACTTCTGGACATACCTCTGGTTCATTATGTGTGTAGAATCCCTCTGTTGTCCAGGTAGAACCCTTGGGAAAAGGAGAAATTCAATTTGTGAACTGGACAAAAGTTTAATTGGTCAAATACGTTTCGCAGCTCATCCAAGCTGCTTCTTAAGTTTTGGTCAGATGGCGGACACTGTCTTATATCTGCCTGAAGGGAGGAGCTAACTACAATGAAATTACTCTGAGACTACCGCACCTATTTGTTTACAGTTTCTGGTAGTTTCTGGTAGTTAGCTAGTTATTGAATATGCAGTGAGTGTGGGGTCATATTAGCATAACCATTCAGGGCCATAATGGATGTTTTCACACCTCTGGACCTGACCTGGTTAGCCCTATTGTTTTCTTTGTTTGTTTTGATTTAGGTTTGAGGATAGAGTTATAAATGGGAGATAGATGATGTCTGAGACCTCCATTTCTGTTCAAGGAAGGAGTCTCTTTCTTGACAAAAACAGCCTCTTTAACTCCTCCTCTCAAAGCAGTTCTTTTCTCTGGCTAAGATCTGTACCTCACTATCCTCAAAGGAGTGCCCCATTGCTTTTAGGTGGAGATGTACGACAGACTGAGGTCCTTTTAGGTGGAGATGTACGGCAGACTGAGGTCCACTATGGCTCTCCCGTCTGTGTTGGTACATCCTCTTGTGAACTGGCTGTTTTGTTTCTCCAGTGTAGCGCTCACTGCAGTCTTCACTACACTGAATGGAGTAGACCACATTGCTTTGTTTGTTGCTCGGTGTTTTGCTCTTTGGGTGAACCAGTTTCTGTCTTAAAGTGTTTGTGGGTTTGTCTTAAATTGTTTGTGGGTTTGAAATAGACTGGAATGACTATTTCAAACCCACAAACACTTTAAGACAGAAACTGGTCCACCCAAAAGACAAAACACCAAGCCACAAGCAAAGCAATGTGGTCTACTCCAGTCAGTCTAGTGAAGACTGCAGTGAGCGCTACATTGGAGAAACAAAACAATCACTTCACAAGAGAATGTACCAACATAGATGAGAGAGCCACAGTGGACCTCAGTCTGCCGTACATCTCCACCTAAAAGGACCTCAGTCTGTCATACATCTCCACCTAAAAGCAATGGGGCACTCCTTTGAGAATAGTGAGGTACAGATCTTAGCCAGAGAAAAGAGCTGGTTTGAGAGGGGAGTTAAAGATGCTGTTTTTGTCAAGAAAGAGAACCCTTCCTTGAACAGAAATGGAGGTCTCAAACATCATCTGTCTCCCATTTATAACTCTATCCTCAAACCTAAAGCCCTGAATGGTTATGCTAATAAGACCCCACATTCACTGCATACTCAATAGGCCTAGCTAACTAACAGAAACTGCAAACAAATAGGTGTGGTAGTGTCAGAGTAATTTCATTGTAATTAGCTCCTCCCTTCAGGAAGATATAAGACAGTGTCCACCGGCGTCTGACCAAAACTGAAGAAGCAGCTTGGATGAGCTACTAGACCACATGTGTAAGTCTCTGACTTACACATGTGGTCTAGTAGAGAAGTACCTAATTTAGAGGATATAAGCAGGATGGGGACTGGCGAGGTCTTTTGGGCATGTCCCCCTGCAGAAGGAGAACCCGAATAAAACCTGGAGGGACTATTGTCTGGGGTGAGGGAAGTCTGGGAGTCCCAGCTTACACTTGTGTCCCCGCAACATGGCCCCAGAAGCGTAAGAAATCTGATGGATTTTAAGTGGCCCAAGCCAAGGAGGGGAGACAGTTTCTCTGTTGGTTAGTAGTCTATACTCAAGGTTTAGACTGCTTCTTGTGTAGTCTATACTCAAGGTTTAGACTACACAAGAAGCAAAAGGGATCTACGTAAACTAGAGCACAAGAATCACATGTCAGTGTACAGGTGGAGTTGGGGGGAGGGGGGTTACTAATGTTTTTTCTGAGTTTCTTTTGCAGAGTGAGGTGGTGAAATGGTGTGAAATATCATCTCGGAGTAGATCCCCTGCTCCCCCACATCAAGAGGATACCGAGCCCGCCTAATGACATGTGCAAAAATGGTACTAAATCTTGGCCTCGAATTATAATTTCATTCCCATGCTTTAGCAGTTTGTTACCACGTTTACCAATTTGTCTATTTAGGCTGCGATCTCATGCTCGCTGCCTGCTTATGACTGGCACAATGACATTTGGGTAAACAAGACCCCAAGAACAACCAATCATGTCTGCTTACATACAGCATATGCAAGCAGACATGGTTAATATGCAAAGGAGGGAGAATCTGTGGTTGTCAGCTCTGCCTGTGTTACAAGGCACTAATGTGAACACAACAACAAGGTCCACGTTTGTACAACACATTAATTAATTAATTAATTAATTAATTAATTAATTAATTGATTAATTAATTATTGCATTCACATAGCGTCTTTCATGACACCCAAAGTGCTTTACAGTTAATTATTCATTCACTCCACACTCAGTGGTGGTAAGCTACTACTGTAACCACAGCTGCCCTGGGGCAGACTGACAGAAGCAAGGCTGCCAATCTGCACCATTGGCCCCTCTGACCACCACCAACACTTACGCACACTCCACTTTCTTACTAGGCAATGTAGGTGAAGTGTCTTGCCTAAGGACAAAAGGAGAAATTTAATTTGTCAACTGGACAGAGTTTATTTGGTCGAATACGTTTCGCAGCTCATCCAAGCTGCTTCCTCAGTTCTGGTCAGATGCTGGCGGACACTGCCTTATATCTGCCTGAAGGGAGGAGCTAATTACAATGAAATTACTCTGAGACACACATGTTTGTTAACAGTTTTTGTTAGTTAGGTGGGTCTATTCAATATGGAGTGGGAGTGGGGGTGTAGTTAGCATAACCATTCAGGGCCATGATGGGTGTTTTTCACACCTCTGGACATGTCCTGGCTAGTCCCATTGTTTTCTTTGTTTGTTTTGATTTAGGTTTGAGGATAGAGTTATAGATGGGAGACAAATGATGTCTGAGACCTCTATTTCTGTTCAAGGAAGGATTCTCTTTCTTGACAAAAATAGCCTCTTTACACAACAAAAACTGTCGTTGTGCCTAAGGACACAACGACAGTTTTTGCCACTTGCGCCCCCCTGTGGCACCAGGAATTTCCAGCGGTCTCCCATCCAAGTACTAACCAGGCCCAGCCTTGCTTAGCTTCTGCGATCTGACGAGATTAAGCTTTGACAAGGCAGTTTGGTCATTGTGGGTTCGCTACAGTTTGATCTGTTTTCAGTCTTGGGCCATTGTAACAATCTGTATCGTTACTTGAACAGTGCAGGTTTTTCTGGGATCCAGGATAAAAGCACATTTGAAACATGAAGACAAAGTCCCAACTGATTTTCATTCAGATGAGTGATGCATTGAGACTTGTGCATTCACTGTGAGGTAGATCTTGGCTAGCTGCTTGTGTCAATAGCCAAGCAGTTTACCCTTTCTCCACCTCATAGTGAAGTCATATCTATAAAATGTGGCATGCATCTGAGACTTTTTGTGCTCTTCCCCTGGAGCTGATCTGAACAGTGGTGGTTGTTGCATTTGTGCCCGTAGACATTTAGACTAGAGGGTTGATGATAGTTACAATTATCTTACCAAGATAACATGCGTTAGAGGAGAGAGCACACCATGTTTTCAGAGAAGGGCCAAGAGCTAAAGGACGTGTTGAAGACAGGAACAAGCAGAATTCAGGATCTACATTTTATTTCCGTGGCCCTAAAGATCAGAGTGTAGACTCATCTGGATAACGTAGGGCAGGTGTTATTCATTTTTGGATTACTTTCTTTGGATGAAAACAAGAGCCTAAACCAAGAACTGGAGCAAGGTGAACTGCACGCTAACTTGGAGAATACTGTTGAGTGTTGATATTATATCCGTCAGATGCACCCACCACACTGAATTCAGGCTATTCTCGGTGTCTTGTTTACCTGAATGTCATTGTGCCAGCCATAAGCAGATGCCTGTGCGACCTTAATTTTTTTTTTTTTTAATGGTCTGCGTAAAATAGCTCACTAAGTGCTTTACACTTATTGAAATGAGGTGTGTCAGGATTCAGTGGGCCCCTACACAACTCATGAAATGTCAGTTTAGCCAATGTGGAGGGTTTATAGCACATAATCCTTCATTTCTTAATTTGCAGGAACGAATTGGCATGGGAATTAACTGTTAACGCGTGGGGACAAAATAATAATTCAAGGCCACGATTTAGTACCCCCTTCCAGGACAGGTTTCAAAATAAAATGTCAAAATGATCAAATTCACATATAAATTATAATGAAACATAAAATACAAACAGGGAATAGTAATAAGTGCATTTTTAACTCTGTTAGATGTGTCTTAACCATTTCTTTTTATAGAGCCGTGCTCGTCCCACAAACTTGCGTGCTTCAGTTAAGGCCCTGAGCCCATCTCCGGCGATGTTGTTTGGAAATTATATTTTGTTGTAGCGGCACGGTGGCTGAGTGGCAACACTCATGCCTCACAGCAAGAAGGTTACAGGTTCGATCCCCGGGTCGCCCGGGCCTTTCTGTGTGGAGTTTGCATGTTTCCGCCCCGTGTCTGGATGGGTTTCCTCCGGGTACTCCGGTTTCCCCCATCAACCAAAAACCCCTATGAACAGTTTACAATCAAGGACCGTCAAGGAATTCCTCCCTCCTGTGGGCTCACCACCTGCAGAGGGGTTCATACGGGTCTGGGTCTGGTGCACAGCGTAATGGGCAGTGTGCTGCCCCCGCAACCCAGCTGGATTAAGCGGGAGAAAATGGATGGAAGGTAAAAATTGGTACCCAGTTGATCACTCTGCTAAATTGAAATGTTTTGTTTTTAATTATCATTTGTGTGCCTTTTTGTCATTTTGCTTAACATGCATATATGACCCACCATTTAAAATAATCCTTAGAGGAGACTTTACATGAGTAAATAATTAAATAAATGAATAAAATACTACAGTATGGTGTTATTCCTGTGTAATCCAGCAATATTTGATAAAGCTGTTTTTTTTCTACCAGTCTACTAATCCATTGGCCCTGATCCTACAGCACAAGGTCTGTCAGACACTTCCCTGTTTATTTTCTGATTTTACACTGGCATCGCACTGAATCCCATCGCATTCTCAAGGACACAGATCAATGCAGATGTGAGATAATTGACTCAAAGCGTGGGAAAAAGGGCCTAATCATTTCTTGGTGGAGAAGGTATTACAAATGAGTAATTATTATCGGGTTATTTTTAACGGTGAGAACTGAAGTGGATATTAATGATGTAATGCAGCATTCACACTGTAGTCTTAATTCAATAATGATTTACAGAAATACACAGCCAGAGCCATTTCTTTTTTAAGCAAACATCTCCCTGACTTAAGAAGAGGATAAAGGACAATAAGAAATAATAATTTGTCCACATCCATATTTCTTTTCTCCCATGCCATCCTCTGTGGAAATCTCTCTGAGTCATCTGCCAATCACATTTATCTCAGTTTGGCCTTTTCCCATCTTGACCAGACTATTTTTAGGTTACACTGCTGTAGAATGAAAAACAGGGCACCACGATTTAAAAAACTGTAAAAAAAAAAAAAACCAGAAATAATTGCTTTGATAAACTATCACTAATATCACTAAACAAGTTATATTTGGTGTGGAATTATAGTACTATCTTGATCCAAAGCACAACACACACACATATGCACGCACATGCACAAACATTGCTATTCTCCCACTCAAGAGAGTATCTTAATTTTGTAATTTACTCATTCCTATCCTCCTCTTCTTTATTTTAACTCATAAGAACCAAAAGAAGGTGGTTCCTCTAGTCTGAAATGCAGATATGAAGTCCCATCCCATCTAACCATCTACTCTTTGCACCATCTGCATTCATAAAGGTGATCCTGCCTTCTGCTAATATACATTTAAGATCTATTATTTGTTGTTGTGGTGCATGGTCCTTGCTGTAAAACAATTGTTTGACTGTAATTTTGAGACAAAAATAATCATTAGTTGCAGCCTTACTTAGCAGTTCAATTGTTATGTCTCCCTTTTGACCTTGACAGACATTAAAGGTCACAATTTTCTCCACTTCTCTACCCAACTCCTGATTGAGAATAGTACTGAGCAGGTAATGCTTTATAAGGACACTCCAGCACAGTCCTCACTGAACACCAACCAGCTTTAAGGACAAATAAATGAACTGCAATTTAACTGAACGATGTATTTATCTAAGAAGTACTTCCACTCACAAAAAGAACTCAGCATGTGACAGAGAGCTGAGTGACACACGTCTTCACAAAGCGGCTGCCACCTACATCTGAACAGTCAACAAAAAGCACGAGATTGGCAGATAAAATTGGAGTGAATTCAGACCATCATAACACGTCGTCATTCAATCTAATATGGGCTATATAGC
This sequence comes from Taenioides sp. WSHXM2023, assembly GCA_029959045.1. Taxonomy (NCBI): domain Eukaryota; kingdom Metazoa; phylum Chordata; class Actinopteri; order Gobiiformes; family Gobiidae; genus Taenioides; species Taenioides sp. WSHXM2023. The sequence continues at coordinate 33,309,756 of CM057090.1, forward strand.
AGTTTTTTTCCATGTCTGCTATAAACTCTTTTGCTTTACCTGTTTAAGAAATATGCCCTTTTCTCTGCAATTTCAACATCCTTCAGATTTCCCTTCCCAGCCATCTCAATCTCTTGCTTTTGAGAGAGCGTGATAAAAGGAGATGTGAGTTCATCAGTCGGTCTTGTTTTAAGGAAAGTAAAAGAAAAACTTATATTACTGTTGGTGCTTGACAGTCCCAACAGGTATTTAAAACTTCGGGTGAAATAGAAGACGGAAATGATCAAGGTCTGAAAAGCCAGAAAACTCTACTGGAGTTGGGCTGCAAGAATTGTCTCAAAAATCAACTGAATGATTCAACTTGAGTTTGAATTTTCCACTGTAAAATTCTGTCTCTTCACTGACTCTTTGGTGGTCTCCAAGTTTTTAGTTTTTATGACTTTGTTATAAATGCCCTCAAACAAAAGGGTAACATTTCTATCAAGACACTAGTCTCTTCCACCTTCAACCAGGAGTTAGGCCTATTGCTTAGTGAGATTTTGTACAATGCTGTTCAACTGCTCTGCGCCATATACTGCTGGTGTGACAGATTTCAAACTACATACTTGTAGGCCAATTAGGTTCATTAGGTCTTCACATTTTGATCATTTTTGAGATCCTGACTAAAAGAATACCCAAATGAATTAAAAGGCCCATATTATGTTATTTTCTGATCTATATAATATTGTATCCTCATCAAAAACATACCTGGAGTTGTATATGTTTCATTCACACATGTTTACCACATAAATCCTGCATATTTAGGCTGAGTTCTTCTCTCAGACTGAAAACACTCTGTTCCACCTTGTGATATTATATGGTAATACACATAGTGCTCCACTGTATTTTAAGAGCACAAGGAATCATTTGGATGATTTCAGCAATGGTTTCTGTTAACATGAAAACTGCCGTTCCATGACATCACAAGGTGGAACGGAGCATTTTGAGCTTGGGAGATGTAGGCAGACTAATAATAAAGAGACTCAAACATGTGTGAACAAAACTAAACACAACTCCAGGTATGTTTTGGAGGAGGTAACAACATTATAACTTGTCTTAAAGCACAACAGTCAACTTTATGTAATATAGGACCTTTAACTGGTATACCGTAGGTCTGCCTTTTGTTTGAACAATTACAGAGCCTGTCCACTGGGATTTCTGGCTGGGAACACATTTGGTGAATTCAATAGAAATTTGCACTGAACTCTGTGGGTAAACCATTCAGAGGTCCATATAGACTTTTGTGGTTTTTGATCCAAAGGTCTGAAAAATTGTGACGATTTGAGTGTGTGTGTGTTTCTTTATTTTATTTTTAATTCTTAGCTATTGTGCATTCTCTCCAAAGCTGAGTGACTTCCATTCTTGAGTTACAAAAGTCCAGAAGTTCATTTTTCCATTAATCTTAGAAGAGACAGAGCAAACATGAGAAATGCAAAGGCTTGGCCTGTGTAGCACACAGCCCCAGCACTTTGTGACTGGTATTCTGTGTGTTCCCAGGTGTGCCATTTGAACTGCGCCTTATTGTCCTTTTGCTCAGGATCTCACAAGAATCAATTACCCTTTAGGTTGTCACACCTATGTACCCTCCACTCTTTTAATCAGCTGTACAAACTTTACACAGGAAGCTACAATTTATTGCAGTCATATTTAAATTTACTGTTACTCTGTAGCCCAGTCATTTGTTTGCCTTGTGCTAGTTACTATTACAATGTCTAAAAACATCTTATGTTGTTGTGTCCTTCGGCAAGACACTTGCTTAGTATAAATGCGGCATGCGGTGTGTGAGTGTCGGTGGTGGTCAGAGGGGCAGCCTAGCTTCCGTCAGTTTGCCACAGGGCAGGTGTGGATACAATAGTAGCTTACCACCATCGAGAGTGGAGTGGATGAATACAGCAAGACTAAATGCTCTGAGTATCTTGAAAGGTGCTACATAAATCCAATGGTTAATTCATTCATATAATTAATGTTAATCTGCAATAGGTTATCAAGTGTATGTTTCTGTACTATATTATGAACTACAGTGCTGCACCTTTAAACTCATCAGAAACAATACAGACCTTTGAGTCAATATATTTACACAAAACTATGTGGCTAACTTACAATTAGATGCTGTGACAGTTTCATAAAGTCACAATTGTCATTCCAGAGGACACAAACTGTTTACTCTCTGCTGGATCGGAAATGTGTGATGCCAATTTGCACATCTGCTCAACACAATTTGGGCAGTTATACAAACACAAATCTCCACAGAGATCCTTTTCCATTTAGCCGCTTCTCCTGTCGCACTCATCACCACGACAACACCAAACAAACTCAAATGAAATTGCACGTAAGGCATATTAAGTTGTGTTATCTCATACCGTTGACTGAGTGAGGAGGAAAGGGGGGCCACAGCAAAGAAAGCGATAAAACAGAAAGACAAAACTAAAATGATACAAAGTCATTCAATCATTGTAACATATAAAACACTCTTTTTAAAACCATATTTTGCATATCAGTTTCTCCTCAAATATATGGATTTCAGAATGATGAAAAATTAGGACTGTTGCCATAGCAAGTAACAATTTAAAACTAAATAAGTATGATATCTTTTGAATGTGAAAAGTCCTCAAAATGTTGCATACTAGTATAACAGGAAGCTGACACCTACTATGAACACCTGTTGTATGGTGTTCATAGTACATAGCTTCTTTGGTTCCATTTTTATATATTGGTGTTTAAAAAAAAAAAATCTGAGGGGGGAGCACAAATCAGCTTAACTGTTGTAGTTCCAGCTAAATCACTTCATTATGGTTCAATTGTGTTCAAATATAGCACAGATTCAAGTCTAATAAAACCTCAAACAGAGCAGAGCCTACAGTTAGTATCAATACCCTAGTTGTTTAGTGTAGTCCTTGCAAATAAATCAGAATTGTTAAGAGACATTTCTCCTTCACCTCTGAAACTATTGGTGAAGAAGAGAAGAAGAAGAAGAGCTGGAGAGACTGAAGTGGCAGATAGTTCTACTGCTACACTGGAGATGGAGCAAAGTCGTGCTGAAATGAACAAATAACTCACACTTCCTGTTTATATTTTTGACAGTTGTGTAACTTGTTAAAACGTTCTCTCACCCGCACCTCAAAATTGCCTCTAACGGTGTTGTTAAATAAATTCTTGGCTTATTGTTTCAGTATGTTAACAATAAAAGCCTATTACTAATCTTAATTGTTAACTAATCACCCTTTACTGACACGTGAGGCAGGAGTTAGAATGCCTTACATCCTGCTCAGACCTTACTGAATGCCATTCTTTTGCCTAACTACAATCAGCACATGTTCAGCCTCTACACACAAGAGAATAGCAAGTGTATCATTAGTGAGTGAAGATTCATTTACATTTTAAATTGATCATACAGACAATAAATTACCACTAAACACACAAACACAGAGCACATCACAGTAAACAAAGTCATTTAGTCACTGCTAATGTGCTCCGTTTGATGCCTAGTGGGTTAGATCTAGTTCTCTTTCTCTAGGGACCTCACTGTTTTGCATTGGCGTTCATCAAGCACTTGTTATTTGGGTATAAAAATGATATTTCAGCTTTCCTGCTCTTCCATGATATTCACAGTCTGTGTTTTGACAAACTGGAAGCAAACCAGATCTCTATTTTTAAGTTGTTGTTTTGAAATTTGGCAGACGGACTGCGCACAGCGTTTGCAGGTTTATTTTAGAATTAGATGTCAGTCACAATGATTGGCTCTTGGACACATATGCGCTACTTCAACACTGGAACATTTTCTGAACAGCTTGGAGTTCAGTTAGCAGAACATACTAAAGCTAAGTACAAACGAAGAGTTAGAATGTAAACCCTTTTTTAGTTCAGTTCATACATTTATATCAGTGAAACTTAAGTCGGGTGGATTTAAACAAGAATTACAAGCAATCCACTACTTAGGCTACTGTTTGTATTGCACTGAACAATTATACAAAAAGTAAATTAGTAGCTTCATCTTATTTTTCTAAATGGCAATAGAATAGAGAAAAAAATGCCTTGGTGGACATTAGTCAGTAGGAGGACTGACTATACCTTACAACATCAATCTCTTGAGACAGATCATTTAAATGATCAAATTATTTATTAGTCAAATCTGCAACTTAGATCTAGTAGCCACAACAAAACACTGTACCATGTAACATATTAAAGTGCAAGTTCATTATTATGATCCCTTTCCAACTTGTAGCACACATCTTTGACAGTCTTGAATGTTTTGTTTTACAGCATTTTTAAATAAATCTATGGAAAAATGATTTGATTATTGTAAGCTTTTTACTTCTTGTTGGTTTGCTATAAAGAAAGTAATTTAATAGTTTACAAAAACCTCATGAAAAGGTTAGTGAAGCTCACGTTACAAAAATAAATGTTAGTACACAGTTTAAGATAAAATTTTCAGTAAGTGTTTCTGAAAAGACTTACTGAAAATTCAAAGCATCTGTGCATTTAGCGTTCACATACAGGCCACTATCTGCACTTGCATATATATTAATGCCATTCACAGTTAAAAATATACAGTATATTTACTAGTACACGAACATTGAAAAAGAAGCACACATCACATAGAAAATGATATGGCAATATGAGACAAAGATGAGATCATCATTACAGCTATTTGCACAGTTGTTGGTTTTCAAACCTGGGAGCTACAGTACGAGTGACACAGAGACCTGCATAGAGAGGTCAAAGGAAAGCATGATGGGAAAATCCTCTCTATTGTCCACAGTTTCGAAGCAGAGAACACGTGCCACTGCCCTTTAGTGTACTCGGTCACAAAAAGAACTGAAGCAGCAACAGTCTTATTTCAGTTACAACAGTGTTTATCACTGGCTATAAGCACACTCAAATTTGATTATTATCTGATTTATGGACCTTCTGGATTATTTAAATTACATGCAAACTGCTAAATCTGATGTGATGTGAGAGATATCAGATTACTCAGCACAGCAGGATCTTAAAAACTAAGCTCAGAAAACAAAAAAGTTCCAAAAGTGCTCAGTGTGTGAGGCAGGTAGCCACAAACACAGCCAACCACTCTGCTGCCATCAAATGTCAAAAGGAGCTGACAAATGATGCTTCTTCTTATTTTTTATTGTTAGTTTTGTTTTCAGAAATCAGAAAACTCCGAGGTAGGCTGCTGCTTTATGTGCAACTGAACGGTGTTTGGAAATTCATACAGCACTCTAAGAGACTGTTCTCATTGGCCAATCGCGGTAGCTGTCAATCAATAAATAGCACTTCCTTTGTGTCACTCGCCCTCTGACCTGTGCACTTCCTGGGTCTCCCCGGTGCACTTCCGCATCCTTATTTATTTATTTTGTTTATTTATGAGACAGGGACAGTGCACAACCTACATTAACCTTAACAGAAGAGATGCAATGTGCCAGATTGTAGCACCTGCAGTCCCTGGTGCATGTTTTTTGCATGTTTTTTAGATTTTCCGCTCTTCAGGTAATATCCTCGCTCTTTAGTTGACTTCAGTAACTTTGGTCCTAACAAGGTTGTTCCATTTAGTGCCGTGGCCTGTTACCAGTACCACTGTTAAAGCTTGGCAATGCACGTTCCTGTGAGGCGATAGTGGTATGTCGGAGCTACAGACCTTCGTTGCCAGTTTAGCTCTAGGATTAGACGTAATTTCATTTTTATTTCTAGATGTGACTCCTGGGAGCTGCGGTGTGGGTGCTGGAGCTGTCGCCTTGCCCTTCTTTTTGTACATGTGTGATTCAGATGGGCCTGACCTGTGAATCCTAATGTTAACTTCCTCCCCAAATTGTTATTTCATGGACTTTGAGCTGAACTAATGAAATACACAGAACTATTTATGCACATGTCCTCTCAACTAATTATTATTTAAAAATGGAACCTTGCCTCTACGTTATCAACATCGAACCTGTGTGACCTTTTAGTTCTTTTCTGGGCTATGCTCAGTGGCGTTGCTTGGTTATAATTTAGCTACTCTATTTAATTTTCTTGACCATCAACACTCGTCTTAGCACAAGCAAATTTTGCTCATAGCATTAACGTGATTTTAGTGCCTTAAAAACGTGAAAAACAGAGCTAGTTCATTTGAAAGAGTTTGCAGTGGTCCAAAGTTACTCCTCACTTACCTTATGCATTCAGAACAACCTAATTATTCACCGCCATGAGTTTATAAGCACTTTTCACAACTTTCAGAGATCAGAGTGGAGTTTTGCCGTTGAGGTAAGGCTAACAACTAGCATGCAAACACATGCTCCCTGATTCTTGGGCAAAAACGGTACACAGAGGACTTAGACTGACCTTAATAGCTGCTTAAATAATATATCTGTAAGACACATTTCACTTAAATACATGGCAGTAATTGAAGTATTTATTAAAGGTACCATAGTGTGAATGATCCTAGACTCTCATTCATCTGAACAGAAACTAGGATGAAGATGTGTCCCTGGATCAGGCTTCATTGTGTTGGTGTTGGGTCTGGTGGTGTTGGGGCTTCTTCTCCACAGTATTCCATTGGTTTGAGAAGATGTGTTTTCAATTTTGTACAACATAGGACCCTTAAAACCTAAGAACCTTAAAAACATTAACGTGATTTTTTTAAGACATAAACAATACAGTCTTTTAATCGGTGCAGTGACTGTCATTGTGTCCTTTGGCAAGACACTTCACCCACATTTCCTAGTTATGAATGTGTTGTGTGTGAGCAATCAAATAAGTGACACCACTAAACTGTTAATCTGAGGTGAGAGGAATGAGATTTTGATTCTAAATGAAAAGTAACCAAAGAGTCACTGAAAATAAACAAATCTGATTGGGCGATCATGTTTGGCTCTGGCTCGTGACCATATGGTAAATGGTAACAGCCCTCAGTGTACACAGACACTGGGGGCGAGGCGGGTTAAGCCAAACAGTGGATCTGAACGCTCTACCAATTATGTTTACGTCAAGAGCGGGATTTGAACTGCCAACCTTTGGCACCAGATGAGCTACTGCCGCAACGACCACAGACCGTATAAAGAAGTGGACTGAGTGAGTGTGACGTCACCCGTAGTGTTCGGCTCTGGTTAAATGAAGCTCACTGAGGCTAGCAGTTATAGGAACGAATTTGGACTTGAGTTCCATATTGGGAATTAGCACGTGGTTCATGGACAACATAGCGAAATAAAAACACCAGTAGCCTGACAGCAGCAGTTATAGAGCGAGGGGCTACAGTTTTTCAATAGAGAATGAACTGGATGTGCTCTCCGGTCTTCTCCGCATCCTCGTCTCCTCCTCCATGAGCTGGTGCTGTGTGAGGGTGAGGCTGAGGGTGAGGCTGAGGGCATGAGCAGAGCCAGGCACAGAGCCAGGATCATGTGAGGAGCACAAACAAGAGGAACCTTCAGAGGAGCAGGCACAGCGGCTCATCTCAGAGCATGTGAGATCATGAAACTTAATCTACCATCTACGGCGCTGAGGATCTCCTCTGCTCTGTCTCCACTGTCTCCACTGTCTCCTCTGTCTCCTCTGTCTCCTCTGTTTCCTCTGTCTCCACTGTCTCCTCTGTCTCCTCTGTCTCCTCTGTCTCCTCTGTCTCCTCTGTCTTCACTGTTTCCTCTGTCTCCTCTGTCTCCACTGTCTCCTCTGTCTCCTCTGTCTCCTCTGTCTCCACTGTCTGCAGGGGATGGGCTACAAATCCAGATTCACTTAGAAGAATGTTTAAAAAATACAATTAGAATCACTTTTTAAAAAGCTTTAAAAAAAATTGACAGAAAATCTTTATCTTTTCATCATTGTCTCACTTCAGAAATATAATATCTTAAGTTTTGAAAATTTTAGAAAATTTACACTAGCCTGCTCAGTATATAAGGTCTTAAATGGACTCGCTCCAGCACCTTTGGGTGAGTTCATTATGTCCAAATTCAGTGCTAGTGGTAGGGTAACGCCTGTAAGATGTCTGTAACACCTTACAGACGCACAACATTCAGTCAGCAGGTGTTTTCAGTCAAGGGAACAGAAATCTGGAACAACATCCAGCTGCAATAAGAGACTCGACCACATTCAGAACATTTAAAACCATCTGAAACGACGGCTTAAGAGAAATCACATCTGTCATCACTAATGTTCTGCTTCTGTGTAAATGTCAATGTTGTATGTCAGGATTGTGTCTTATTGTGCAGCTTCTATCATGTTTGTCCTATGAATTGTCATTGACAGTTTGTCTAATGTGTGAAGTTGTCTTATGCTGTTTCTATCTCTCTGACCTGCCAGGGACTACAGATGTAAAGTACCTTCGGGCTGATTCTGGTGTATTTACAAGTATATGTTCATGAATATGCATTGTCCCTTTTAAATAAAAAAAAATAAAATAAATAAGAATAAGAAATTTTTCCCATGCATTTGAACAGAATGTGTCTTCCCCCACTATGGATATATTATAATTTGTGATTAATCGCGAGTTAACTATGACATTCATGAGATTAATCGAGATTAAATATTTTAATTGATTGATAGCACTAGTCAAAGCCATATATTATATAGACTCATGACACATAGAGTGAAGCTTTCAAGCCTTTACTGTAAGCCTATATTGATGACTATGGCTTACAGGTAATGAAAACCCAAAATTCAGTGTCTTCCAAAATTACAGAAGATCAATAAGATTAATAGAATAATAATAATAATAAAAAAAGGCTATTTAAATAGAAATCTCCGGTATGCTCATTTCAATCACCCTGTGGCACTGCTCAGGTGTAATGGAAGCCCAGGTTGCTTTGATAGTTTGTATGTATTTCTCAAAACGTTGCATAGAATCAACCAGGTCAAATGTTTTTCTGAATGGAGAGGAGCTTAACCTTGTTACAGAGTTTAAATACCTTGGAGTAGTTCTGGATCCAACATTTTCTTTTAAAAGTCATATAAAAAAAGTAGCACAGGTAGTCAAATTTAATCTCCAAAATTTCCGCCATATTCGAAATAACTTAACACTGCAAGCAGCTAAAATGTATTTCTACTCCATGATCATCTCACATATTGATTACTGTCTCACTACATGGTCACTCGCATGCCCCACATCTCTGAAAATCATAGAGAGCCTCTACAAAAAAGCTTTAAAAACATTGGACAAAAAACCATTGTCACATCACCACTGCCATGTTCTATACAAATATAAATTACTGCATTTTCAAAACATGATCAATTTAAAATCAGCATGTTTGATCTATAAAGTTCTGCACTCTCTCGCTCCTCCACCAATAAAAGAATTTATCAAGAGTAAAGAAAACACACAAAGAACCACACGAGCCTCCGCCAGAAGAGATACGGTCATACCCCACAGACGTACCACCTTTGGTCAGATGGTCCTGTCTGTCCGAGGTGGGAACCTGTGGAATAGCCTTCCTTTAACTCTGAGGGAGTGCCCAACATATAATTCATTTAAGGCTCAACTGAAAAACTGGCTCTGGGCAAACCAAACTTGCACACATTAGGTGCCAGGCTCTTTATTGATATATTGTGTATCTTTTATGGACCGTTTTAGTATTGTATGATGTATGTGGGTGTGGATAATGAGCTGAGTGAATGTTTATGGAGTTTTGTGCGGAGGTGACTAGGATTGTAAGATTGTATGGTTGGAAAATTGTATTTAAGGCCTGATCATTGTTTAATGTAAATTTTATTGTTGTTGTATTTTTGATCCCTGTGACCCTGACCCGTGGGACTACGGATGGAAATTAGCCGTATGGCTACAATCCGGCGTGTTTACAGTCGTGCTTTTGTCATGTATGTTCATTAACATGCACTGTCCCAATCAAATAAACAAATAAATAAATAAATAGTGACCTTCAGATCATCTGCATTGCTGGCTCTGGTGTCTCTTATCTTCCTCTTGACAATACCCCATAGAATCTCTATGGTGACTTTGCAGGCCAATCAAGCACAGTCACACCATGGTCAGTGAGCCATCTTTTGCTACCTTTGGCTGTGTGGGCAGGTGCCAAGCCCTGCTGGACAATGAAATCAGCACCTCCATAAAGCTTTTCTGCAGGAGGAAGCATGAAGTGCCGTAAAATGTCCTGGTAGATGGCTGCGTTGACTGTGGCCGTGGAGAAGGGGGCACAGGGTGGGTGCTAGTTTCATCGGGGATGTGAGCTGCAGACATTTACACCCCTGGATCACCTCTGATAAACACACAGGGGGGCGGAGTCAGGGCGCTAAGACAGGACAGGAGGAAACGGATAAGGCGGGAGGTCAAAGGTCAGCGTGTCTGTGGCTCTCTCGGGAGGAACAGAGAAGGTCCAGTTACACCAAAGCGCGGTAGGGAGGAGTTCTGCTGGAAGAGCTGTGTTTTGTTTCTTTGCTCAAATGCATATGAATGTGTGAAAATCTCTAACTGAACAATATGTGTTATGTGAATTCCTGTTTCAGAGCCTGTTTTTAATGCGACAGAGGGGCTGTTACCTCTGGGTCACTGCACTAAGTCCTGGGCCAGACAGTTCATGCTCGGCTCCACGTGTCCTGCTTCGGCTGTTCTGTCAGAATAACTCACTTTAAAGGGCCCATATTACACTATTTTCTGATCTCTGTTATTATTTTGTTTCATTCACACATGTTTGACACACAATCCCCTGCAGCCTAGCAGAACTTTATGAACTAGGTCTACAAAACTGGAGGGATGATTATTTTACATAAAAAATTACAGAATAGCTGTGTGTTGCCATTTGCTGATTGATTCTTGATCAAAATGTTACAATTGGTTTATGGCCACAGCGTTCGTGAATGTGTGCAAGAATCTAGATTGAAGACAAAGTGAATCTCACTGAGAAAACTATACTATACTGATGAGAAAATCACCTTATTAAAGGAAACAAAACAGTGTTTGTAAAAGGAAAAGCTGTTCAAAGTTGATTGCGTGCACATAGCCTCTTAAAGGAGCAGTATGTCACCTGGACTCTTTCAGTTTTAAAGAATGTGGCCGAATCACAACTGAACCTGTGTTGCCAGAGCCTTAACCTACAGATAGAGGACACACATAGTTTGTCTCATTCTCAGTATATGGACAGGTCTCATGTGAAGCTCAGAACCTCCAGAATTCCCTCCCTGAGCTGCAGAGGCTGCACTAGCACTGATTCAGGATTGGCTGTAGGTGTTGGGGTTTAGGTAGTGACTATTCAGATCAGACAGAGTTTTGGATTTTAGCATAGAAACTGGCAACCCAAATGAGAGACTCATGTGAGGCTCATTCTGCTTTCTGATAATCGTCTTGAACCAAAACACTACATTATAACATAAACAATCTTGTCCAATGTTTTTGTAATGAAGATTAAATCAGTAGAACAATTGTTACCAGTAAAAGATTTGAAAATGTTTACTTCATATCTGGGGACACAGAGAACCTATGGAATTTACAATCAGAATCTTACATACCCTTCATTTAAAACAGTAAAACTAGCAGGACCGACTTGTACCTATGTAGACTGTAGTCTGTGCAGGCTGACCACAGCAAACACAAAACTGGATTTGACAGAAATCTTTTCTGAAATCTATGCAGTCCTCAGTGTGGCCAGCAGAGAGCACCAGAGACCTTATATAAATGTTACAATAGACAGTGCCATCTGAACTGGCTTAATCTTTTACTGTTGTTGTGTGGTTGGGCAATACACATCATACAGTTTGCTTGTACGGTATATCTGCTGTGGCTACTGAATTAACATCTATGAGTTAATGAATTATAATATTGCCTTTTTAATGATGTCTGTGTAATCCCTGAGTCCTCCAGGAATGAGCCATTGCCTTATTAATGTATACATCTGAGGAAGGAAGGGCATCTGGTATAAAATAAAGTACCAATTCATTGTGAAACTGAAGCTTTCCTTGTTGTTTATGGAAGTTCTTCTCTCATCAGCCCCATTACTCCCGTGCCCTCATGAAATCTATCTGCGGTGACCTTTGACCTCCCCCACAGAACAGCCAAGTTTCCCCCTTTGAATGTAAACCCAGGAAATAAGGTTGAGCTGTTCAAATATCAAACTACTTGTTAATCACTGGGCTTTGAGGAACAGATTTCATTCTGTCAGAATCTGCCTCGACTCTGCAGGAAATGGGTGAGGAAGTCCCACACACAGAGGAGACACAGTGAGAGGAGAAAAGCAAAGAAGAGATGAGCAGAGGAGAGAGGAGAGACAAGCAGAGCAGATTCAGATTCTATTTTTCATCCCAGAGCAGACCAGGCCTTCTCCTTGTAATATATCAAGTTTTGTTGAAAATGATTGAAATGAGATGACTGATCATCTAGCTAAGTGTTAAGCCCTCAGTAAATCTGAGGTAAAAGCTATTGTCAAAAGTCAAATGATAACGGTGTGGCAGCGGTGTTGGGCTGAAGGGCACAAAGGCAGACCTCTGTATCAGCTTCAGAAGAAAGTGTGGACAGCAAAGAGGCCAGACATGCACAGAAGAGAGCACCTCATAAGAAGAACACTGTATTAAACAGAACATTGTTTTTAATGGGTAAACACTTAATGTGAGTGTGGACTGACGTTAGAGACAGTGGACCATGTTATTTTAAACTGTAACAGAAACAATGACGAGAGACTTATTTTTAGACAAGAATTCCAAAAAGACACAGGGGTTGCGTGTAATTTGAATAATATACTAAATGGTTCACAGGAGAACTTGACCAGACATGTGAAGGAGCAGCAGAGTTGGCAGAGTCGCAGTGGAGTCTACAGCCCACAGGGAGACTGCCGGGGGCAACAGCAGCTGTGGAGACAGTATCTGCACTGGAGAGTGGACCTTGATCCAGATTGTGAGGCGTGGAGTATCTCTGGGCATGTTAGTATTGCTGGGTGTAGCACTCTGGCCTCTCCACTGTCCTCGGTTGTCTAGAGGACAGAGCTCGATGCCTAGAACCAGCTTTTTATCCTCCACATGTCCTTAAATGTGCAAAGTGCAGCTTTCACCCTGTGATGTCCCTCACCAGGAGCTTTAGCTTGGAAAGCTTTAACTGCTTTATACATGTCTGCCACTGTATGTTGTTGACCTTGTAGTTGCAACTTAAGACTATTTAAATAACTGGCTAAGGTCATCTCTATGCTGGACCATGAGTGTCACCCCCTGCAGGACGCCCTGTCTGCTCTGGAGAGCAGCTTCAGTGACAGACTGATTCACCCTCGCTGTGTGAAGGAGAGATTTCGCAGGTCTTTCCTTCCTGCTGCTGTCAGACTGTATAATGAACACTGTTAACACTGAACATGTGTCATTCAACTCTATCTATGTGCAATACTGAAGACCTCTGGTACAATTCACTCATGTCACTTTACTGATAATTATCCTGTCTGTACATAAACATAGTCATTACTGTAAATAACATAATATACTGAAGTCACTTTACTGAGATTTACTCTGTTCATATGCTGCACTGTTACTTTTATTGTACATAATAGTATTTTTTGGTATTTTATATTTAGTATTTTATATTTTTGCTCCACCAAAACAAAACAAAATTAGAGTCTATCTTTAAGTCTATTTCTAAGTTATTCTTTTTTTAGCCATTATCTATTATCTTGTTTTATTGCATGTTCCATTTTCCTGCTGTTCTTGAACTGTGCGTTGCAACACTGGAATTTCCCCACTGTGGGACTAATAAAGGCATATCTTATCTTATCTTATCTTATATCTTATAACACAATATATCACAGAAAAAAGCCCCAAAGCCCATCATGTTCTTGTCACTTAAAAAACCTGAAATTTCTTGGCCTTGGGGGTTGAGTGGTTGGAGATAAATGATGCAAGTTCATCATGCAGGTCACAGAACCTCTCCAAGACACGGCCTTAGCTCAACTAGAGCATATGATTGTTCTGAAGAAGACCACTGTGCCCTGCTGATGTCTCTTCAAGCAAAGCTCTGAACAGGCGGTGCTGCAAGCTAGAGCTCTCTTTGCTCATGTTTTTGATAAAGTACTGCTTTATTTCATTGTAAAAGATTTCCCCAGTTTTACGCCCAGAAATGGGCGTCCTTAGAGCCATGCTTTCGGACTTCTGTACAGCCTCAGGATTGGAGTTGTTTTATTTATGTGACAGTACGGTCTAACCCTGTAGTTTAGATGTCTACAAACATGTTCTGAAATGTCCCTGTGTGTCAGATGCCCTCCCTGTCTCACCATTCTGTTCAAAAGAAAAAAAAAATCTTTATTGTTTCTGAACTGGGTAGACTTATGTAAAACAGCATTTTAATGTGAGAGGACCTTATCATATCATAACTGATCATATTCCAGTGACCCCAAAAGAGTTGTGTATCATGGTGGACGCGGTGCCCAATGGACTTCTATCCCTCGTCAAAGGACACTCCTCCCACACATCCAGGACCCACACACCTCCTGTGTCTCAAACAGCTGTGGACAAAAGATGCTTTTCACAGTCGCCTCAAAACTGTAACAGTAAAATCAGGAGCCTGTTTCAGAAAAACTTTGTTACTGCTCCATATGTGATCCATCACTGGAGCCTTTGTGCCAAATATTCAATAGGAGAAAGTGTGGACATTAGGCTACAAATGCTTCATCACAAATAAACAAAGAGAAACCACCTCCAAACTTCTTCACCACTGCTGCCCCGCTGAACAGAGGCTCAGGACACTAAACGACTCTTCCTGCTCCTTTTGGATCTCACAGACAGAGGGAGTTTCTCAATTCCCAGGATCCTTCCTCCAAAGACCACTTTGTAGCACTCCTCCAGAGTCGGCTCCTCTGAAGCAGAGCCAAATGTCCTGCTCACAGCTCCTGGGAGTGCACCTAGAACAGGCTCTGGAGGGAGCTTTGATGATGTGGATCCCCTGATAACATGACGACGTCATGCCAACGTTGGGCCAACGTATGTGTATACGTTGGGCCAACGTTGGCAGTTGACGTTGGGCCAACGTCATTTTGCTCATTGGCAAGTGGTTGGGCCAACGTCATCAAAAGACGGTTGGCTAGACGTTGGCAGTTGACGTTGGCCCAACGTTAGCAGTTGACGTTGGGCCGACGTCATTTTGCTCATTGGCAAGTGGTTGGGCCAACGTCATCAAAAGACGGTTGGCTAGACGTTGGCAGTTGACGTTGGGCCAACGTTAGCAGTTGACGTTGGGCCGACGTCATTTTGCTCACTGGCAAGTGGTTGGGCCAACGTCATCAAAAGACGGTTGGCTAGACGTTGGCAGTTGACGTTGGGCCAACGTTAGCAGTTGACGTTGGGCCGACGTCATTTTGCTCATTGGCAAGTGGTTGGGCCAACGTCATCAAAAGACGGTTGGATAGACGTTGGCCCAACGTCTACCCAACTATTAATTAGGCTTTTTATATACTGTATATATTGTACTACTAAATTGCATACTTTATGGAAAGTAATCACAGGTGAACAGTGCATGTAGGTTTTGTTGCAGTATTGCAACATTTATTGATAATACTTGAATTCATGTACACACATATTATCAAAATATAATGTTCAAGGGTGGTTCTTAATTACAATGTACAAAAAATGTTACCAAAATATATTGCTGAAGGCTGATTTACAACAGAAAAAGTTAACTACATTTCAAATGCATTAAAATGCACTACAAGTTTCTGTGTACCTATATAAGTAGATGGAAATAAATGTAATGAGATCAACTTCTGAAAGTAAAAATAAAATACTAACAACATGTCAAAACATACCTGAACAATCATGAGAAATCATAGCACCAAAACATAGCATATTTTCATACTTTTATCAACTAAACACACCCTAACTATGCATACACCGTGCGTGTGCCAGCACTGGA
Source organism: Taenioides sp. WSHXM2023 (assembly GCA_029959045.1). NCBI lineage: Eukaryota > Metazoa > Chordata > Actinopteri > Gobiiformes > Gobiidae > Taenioides > Taenioides sp. WSHXM2023. The sequence goes on from CM057090.1 coordinate 33,325,555, forward strand.
TGGAATTACTAACAAAATAACAACCAAAATTACGAACCCAAATCTTAGACAATATATCTAAAGTGAATTTCAAATACAAGCCGATAAACCACGTGGGACAAAATCCAGTTGGAAAATGGATAATTAGTCAATATTCAGTGAGTAATCTAGCACTTTTCACGGGTGACGGCACATACTTGAAAACCGATGGGATGTAGTCAGGTGAAAGCGGGTTGTCACTCTTTTTACCTGGGACACAAAATAAGTAACGTCAAGTAAAGAAACCACTAAGATTACACTGAGAAAAAATATTCACTATTCAACGATACAGGCAGTTTAAAATGTTGTGATGTCACATGAATGCAATCCATTAGCTAATACGTTTTTAGGTCTGGACATTAACCACCGCAGTGAGGTTTATATCGCCAACTAGACTGGGTTGGTAGATTAGGTTGAGGACGTTTCGGCTCGTCCGACTGAAATACAATCCACCCAGTTTAGTCGGTGATATTTATTGTCCAAAACAATAACTATCAGCACCATTTAAGATAATATGAAATGTATAATGTTTACGTGAAATTACCTGATATGAAATGGTCACTGCATAAGCGAAATCCATTAGGTGACGGGTTCCAACGCTCGGTTTTCTTCAGCGCGCTTCTTGTCCGTTTTATCGCAGAAATCCATTTTCCCCTCCGAGCTGGATCTTTGGGAATGCGATAAAAGGCTTTATCTTTAACTTGTCCTCGGTGGTTTGTACATCCAGGGGCACAGCATGAGTCTACCATCGTTGTAAGCTGGAAGTTTTGTAGGCTAGTTAGTTAGTTTGTTTACAATAATTCCTGCCAAGATGGCGCCCGGTGGTGCATGCTGGGATAGCGTGACGTCATCTCCCGGAGCTCTATTGAAACGAATTGTCATTACAAACGTCGGCTCGACGGTCGCGCCAACGTCGTTAACCTGTGTCAGATATGACGGAATACCGAAAAATCGCGAACTTCAAACAACGTCGGTTCGACGTTGCGTTGCGTCGTGTAGACGTCGGCTCGACGTCTAAGATTATACGTCGGCAACGCCGACGTCGGCAAGACGGATCAATGTTTTCAGGGTCTGTCCAAAGTGGTTCAGCTGAGGATCCTGGCGATTGGGAAACACCCAGAGACTGCTACTCTTCTACTACTGCTACCCACATGCTCCTGTAGCACTACCAGTGAGGAGAGCGCCCCCTACAGGCCCTCCTCTGGACACAGCCTCCTGCCTGGCCCCTGATGCATGAAGAAGAGTCCCACGTTTATCTGCAGAGCTCCCATGCCCCCTAGTGGACACAGCGGCTCTATGCCTGTTCCCCCCTTTCAAAATCTTCTCCTGTGCTTCTGATGGAAACCACTCCTCACTCTGGGCATGCGGTAACCATGGTAACTGTGTTGAAATTGTATATAGTGTCCACATTTACCATAAGGACCTGTGTGAATGAAAGACACTGAGCTGTGGAATAAAGTCATGGGAATGTCCATGGGCCTGTTTATTCACTTGTTTATTTCTCACTATTCTAGAAAACAGTCAGTACAATAACAAACACAGAGGGAGGTCCAATGAACCTAAAGTGTACTCGAGTAAAAGTACTGTGAGTACAAGTAAAACAATGATGTTCAAATAAACTGCTCAAGTCAAAGGTGATTAAGTGTAACACATAAACTCTGCTTCATGTTTTGGTAATGATGGTTATTCTGCATTCATCCATAGACATTTCAAAAACAAAGTGAAGCCAAAGCTAAACACATTTGATATGATACAATTGTCAGCATAAAGCTTTTCTCAAAGGAAAATGATGGGGTTATAAAATGATTCTGACAAATAGAATTTGTTGGAACAAATGAGTGAATGTAGCTCATGAGCCACGTGGGATCAAACTGAGGCCTAGTATCAGCTAAATGAGAGAGAAAAACAACTATGAATGACTCTATGGATTATTTGATTTAGAGACATGAAAAGTGAAGATTCTCTTAATCCACAGGAGCACACAGAGACACTGAGGAGCCTGCAGACCAGAGCCTAAACCCAGGGAGCAGAGTGTGAGTGAATGTGGTGTTGAAGGTGTGGAGGTGGGTCAGTTGGTCAGAGGAGACTGTGTAGAAGGACAGAGAGCCAGCAGGACAGTCCACAAACACTGCTACTCTCCCAGAAGAGGAGGACCTGGGCTGAGGGAGGAGGGTTTGGTTGTGATTGTGCCAAACAGAGAAACCATCTTTAGAACAGAACAGACTCCAGGACTGTTCATTGCATCCAAACCCACTGTCAAAACTGAGTTCTTTCCTTCTGATTCTTCTATAAGACACTGATACATGAACACTTCCACTCCACTGGACCTCCCAGTAACAGTGACCAGTCAGACCAGTGGAACACAGAATCTGAGGCCTGTACTTAAATCTGTCCTGATGATCTGGATACAGCTGCTTCTCTCTCACATGTGTCACCTTCTTGTTGTTGTCAGACAGTTTGAGGATTCTGTGAGCTGTGTTTGGATCCAGAGTGAGATCACAGAAATCTGATGGAGAGAAGACACAACACAGCAGCAGTTAGTCCCATGTGGAGACACACATTTCATTAGAGTTTAATATGTCCAAATGTGTTCATGAAAGATGGATTTAAAGGCTTTCACTTATTGATGATTTTTTCTATATATGTATTATTATTGTATTTGTTAATCATTGCAGTCTTATATTTGTCTAATATTTCTTTAGCATCAGCCCTATATTTCCTTTAGTTTCACAGCCTCTCACACATCTATTTCATATTATTTTCAGTGTAAATGTGAGTTGTCTGTAGTTTGTTGCTGCAGTGACAAAGTGCAGCTCCAGTCTCTGACGTCACTCCACACATTCCTACACTCGTCTGTGCTCCATGACACACACTTTCTCCTTTAAAATGTCTCTATATGAATCCACAGTCACTTGTGCTTGTGTGTAGACAGTCCTGTGCTGAGTCCAACAGCTGTGCCTGTGTCAGTGTGGCTCCAGGGCTCCTCCTTTGCTCCCAGCACCACTACTTCTGATTAGTGTTGGCACCATATGAAACTTTCAGTTTCTATTATATTCCCATGTGTCCTTATATGTGTGTAATCCCTCAGTGGTCCTGTAGGTTCCATAGTGGTCCATGGGTGTATACTAGTCTATGTGCTCTTATACTTGTTCTGATACAGCTCCAGATCATTCTAAAGACATTCAGCAAAGGTTCATTTCTGTCCTGTGAATGGGACTTTTGTAGTATTGATACTTGCTCAAATGAGTATCTAGTTTCAATACTACTTTTAATATTGATTCGTTTGATTCCATAGAAAATCAAAATAGAAGAAAAAATGTAATCACTGATGGCATAGCAGAAGAAAAGGAAGAGAGTTGGACTGAACTGGAGAGTAAAGTCCAGCTCATATTCTCTAATAATCTGGGTCTGGAGGGAAATGTTGAAACTGAGCGTGCTCAAAGGACAGGTCAGCACCAGGAGAGGCCCAGGAAAATAATGGTGAATCTGCTGCGCCTAAAAGATAAGCAGCTCATCCTTTCATCTGCTAAAATGCTGAAGGGGACCAACATCTAAATCAATGAAGACTTCTCTGGAACTTTGCTCCAAAAAAGGAAGGAACTGTGGCCCCAACTTAAAGCTGCCAGAGAGAGGGGAGAAAAGGCTCTGCTGAGGGATGAGAAACGGATCATTTTGTGCAATAGTCAAAGGATACACAACTTTTGTTTGTTTTTAAACATTTTTAAGTAATATTGATCTGGATCTTGCACTTGAATGTGTAAAAGCAACACTATAATAGGTTTGGTTTTGGCACGTCTGAATATTTGTAATATAAAAAATAAATGACAAGAACTTATTGTTTTAGTGCGGAAGTGTTCAATCAATATATTAGAACGAACCTTCCCGGACTCTCTACTTATTATCCTCGGCGACTTTAACAAGGGAAACCTGAGCCAGGAGCTGCCAAAGTACAAACAGTTTATTAAATGCCCAACGAGAGAGCAGAACACGCTGGATCATTGTTACACAACAGTCAGTGGGGCCTATCGGAGCGTGTCACGTGCTGCTTTAGGCTTTTCTGATCACGTCATGGTTCACCTCATCCCCACATACAAACAACAACTGAAGCTCTCCAAACCAACTGTGAGGACTTCTAAAAGGTGGACCAGCGAGGCTGTGGAGGAGCTTCGCACATGCTTGGACACAATGGACTGGGGCATGTTCAAGACCTCCGCAGAGAATCTGGATGAGTACACGGACACAGTGACGTCATACATCCAGTTCTGTGAGGACAGCATTGTTCCATCTTGCACCAGGGTGACCTTTAACAACGACAAACCCTGGTTCACACCCAGACTGAGACAGCTGAGGAAGGAGAAGGAGGAGGCGCATAGAAGTGGTGACCCTCACTCATACAGACAGAGCAAGTACTCATTTAGCAAGGAAGTGGAGAAGGCTAAATCGAGATACAATAACCATCTGAAGGAGAAGTTCTAGTCCAACGACTCCGTCTCTGTCTGGAAAGGTCTGAAGGAGATCACAAATTATAGACCCAAAGCCCCCCCTGCTGTGGATGACCGACAACTAGCAGAAAAGCTTAACACCTACTACGCTAGATTTGAAGTCTCACACCCCTCCCCCACCCCACTGACTACAATGGACATTGCGGCCAAGCCCACCTCAGACCCCTCCTCCTCCCCCACTGCCCTCACACTCTCCAAGCAGGATGTGACTAAGACATTTAAAAGGCAAAACCCACGGAAAGCCCCAGGTCCGGACGGTGTCTCTCCTTCCACCCTGAGACACTGCGCTGAAGAACTGGCTCCTGTCTTCACGGACATCTTTAACATCTCCCTGGAGTTATGCCATGTCCCAGCCTGCTTCAAGCTGTCCACCATTGTTCCCGTCCCCAAGAAGCCCAGGATCACTGGACTTAATGACTACAGGCCTGTGGCGCTGACGTTTGTAGTCATGAAGTCATTTGAGCGCCTGGTTCTGCCTCACCTCAAGTCCTTCACCTCCCCTCTCCTGGACCCTCTGCAGTTCGCCTACAGAGCCAATTGGTCTGTAGACGACGCCATCAACCTGGCCCTCCACTTCATCCTTCAGCATTTGGACTCCCCGGGAACCTACGCCAGGATCCTGTTTGTGGACTTCAGCTCTGCATTCAACACCATCCTCCCTGCTCTGCTCCAGGACAAGCTCGCCCAGCTCAATGTGCCTGACTCCACCTGCAGGTGGATCACTGACTTCGTGACGGACCGGAGGCAGTGCATGCGGCTGGGGAAGAATGTCTTGGACACTCGGACTATAAGCACAGGATCTCCACAGGGCTGTGTACTTTCTCCCCTGCTCTTCTCCCTCTACACCAACTGCTGCACCTCCAGCCACGACTCCGTGAAACTGGTTAAGTTTGCGGATGACACCACCCTCATCGGGCTCATCTCGGATGGCGATGAGTCTGCCTACAGGAGGGAGGTGGACCGGCTGGTGTCCTGGTGCAGCAGCAACAACCTGGAGCTCAACGCCCAGAAGACAGTGGAGATGATCGTGGACTTCAGGAAAGTCACAGCCCCCCTGCCTCTCCTCACCCTGACAGACTCCTCCATCACCACTGTGGATTCTTTCCGCTTCCTGGGCACCTGCATCACCCACGACCTCAAGTGGGAGCCGACCATCAGCTCCCTCATCAAGAAAGCCCAGCAGAGGATGTACTTCCTGCGGCAGCTGAGGAAAGCCAAGCTGCCTGCCCAGATAATGGTGCAGTTTTACACGGCCATCATTGAGTCCATCCTCACCTCCTCCATCACTGTGTGGTACACTGGGGCCACTGCCAGGGACAGACAGAGACTGCAGCGCATAGTGCGCTCTGCTGAGAAGGTGATCGGCTGTAGCCTTCCATCTCTCCAGGACCTGTACGTCTCCAGGACTCAGGGGCGAGCAGGCCGGATAGCAGCTGACCCCTCTCACCCTGGACACGGACTATTCGAGCCACTTCCCTCTGGCAGAAGGCTACGGTCCATATGGACCAGAACCTCTCGCCATAAGAACAGTTTCTTCCCCTCTGCTGTTGGACTCATAAACACTTTATGAACACTTGTAACATCTGTACTAAGGACACTTTAAAATACCTGTACTAAGATGGACACTTTATAACACCTGTCACCTTAAATAAGTCATGTCACGTCACTTGCTCTTTTGCACTGTCAGTTTGCACTGTTGTTCTGATGCTCTGTATATACTTGACTATTTTTATTTTTTTATTATATATCTTAATCTTTTGCATGCTCTTACTTTGTTTTTAATAGTGATACTTTATTATTATATTATCTTTTTTTTAATAGTGATATCTCTACTTTATATTATTATTATTATTATTATTATTATTATTATTATTATTCAGTGTTCTATGTTGCACCTCATCACCAAAGCAAGTTCCTAGTCTGTGAATTGTGTTCACTGACAATGGCAATAAAAGCTTTCTGATTCTGATTCTGAACTGTATCCCAAACACATCTTGATGATTCCGTTCTTGATTCTGAAACATCAGTCAAAGATTACAATGTGTTTAGAGTGGGCAGGGATACATTTGGTGAGGGAGTGGCCATCTTTGTGCAGAGTAACATCCCCTGTAAATTCAAATCAAATCTTACGTGCAATGACATTGAGGCGATTTGGGTAGAAGTTCAACTGCCTCACACTAAACCCATGATTGTGGGGTGTTTTATAGACCCCCTGATTCAAATACAAACTATCTGACAAGTTTAGGTCATATCCTTGACAAAGCTTCACATGTTCATTGTGAACTATATATACTTGGTGATATGAATATTGAACAGGTTTGATTGACAGAGTTGATAAGCGCCTGTGCCCCGCTAACCCAGTGGTGCAGGTGGGAAGGGGCATTGCCCTCATCAGCCTCACTCATGATTGGATCTTCTTTGCTATGATACTCGTGGTCGGAATTCCAAACATGAAATTCGGCTCCAAATTCGCCACTATAACTGCTAGCCTCGATGAGCTTCATTTGGCTACTCCCTTAGTCCACTTCTTTATAGAGTCTATGCTTGCTACAATGTGCAGAAATAACTTCACATCTTATTTTCAGAAATGTATTTATTTTGGGCAAGTGAACTTTTTTTTCTTCTTTTACAGTGGAACATTTATAACATTCTTAATTATCCTGAAAACAATACTAGTTTTTCATCACTCTGAAACCCATGGATATTAACCTGTTAAACTCAATTACATCTGTATTATTCCTGTCAATCTAACCAGTCTTGACTACACCAACCCTTAAGCAGGACCTATCACTCAAACAAAGCAAAATGACATCAGGACTGTATGTCACATGATCACATTTTAATGTTATTTTATTGTGAGAAGAAACAGAATGATTATTCACGATTACTGACACCATGAACAGTGAAATCATTCATTTTATTTCTGTCACATTGTCTAACACGTTACTGTTCCTCTTGTGTGTAACAATTAAGTATACTTGTTAGTCTAGAATAGATTGAATTTAAAAATTGTCACAATTATTATTATTTTTAGTTTTTACAATTATATTGTGACCTCAGTAATCATGATGTTCAATTAAACTGATGATAAAGACATCCCTAAACTGGGCAGTAGGCCTGTCACAATAAATACTGTATCGACTTATCATTCAGTACATGATAGATGGAACAATTATTTTTGGGAGTCAATATAGTCAGTAATATTTCTTTGTACAAGTGGGAAATGTTTGGATATTTTTTGTACTTTTCTGAATATTTGAGTTGTAGAGGTTTGATTATATAACTTCTATTAATTGTTCCATTTATTTATTTCAGCTCATTTTGTGGGGAAATCCTGCTTTAGGGTTGTGTCAGTGGCATTTAACATTATCCTCTATATTTTCATCACCAATAATTGTATTTCAATAATTGTTATCGTGACCGGCCTACAAACCAGTACCAAACTAGGATAAGTGTAAAGGCATAAAATTACATTAATTGGTTGCTTCCAGGACAATGAACTCCTCGCTCAAATTTAACAGAATTCTTCCGTTTTTCTCCATACTGCACTGAGGGTCTCGCAGCATCCTCAGTACCCCCTCTCTGAGCTGGTGTGGGGCTGTCTTTCTAAAGTTCACCGTCTCTGTGATGAAGTTTAGAATCAGCTCTCCGGTCTCGTTTCCTTCAGTGAAACAGTCGGTGATGTCCAACACAGCCGGTGACTCATAGCTCTGGTACGGGACTCCAGCTTCGTCCAGGAGCTGCTTTATTTCTGCTGTGTTCCGTTGTGGAAGCCAAGTACGAGTGCCTGGGGGGCTCAGCTGAGTGAAGAAGCCTTTCCATACCTTCACAAAGCCAGACTCGGCTGTAACACAAAAAATAACACAAAAACTCACAATCACAATCAACCTTCATTCCCCGTCTCCCCAGTCTCCCCTACATCCCACCTTGATCCACGCTCGTTTAAAGGTCCCGTATTACGGCAAATTGACTGTTTGTGAGATTTAAGGCATGTTAGAATATTATTTCTGCAAAAACATACCTGGAGTTGTGTTTCATTCATTTCATTTCATTGTTTTATTCACACATGTTAAAATAATCCTGCATTATGGGGCTGTCTACATCCCCAAAGCTCAAATTCTCCGTTCCACATTGTGATGTGATGAAACAGTTGTTTTCAAGTTAACAACTACATTTTACCCTTTGTTTAGTAGAGGTTGGAAATTCCAGGACTGATCATCCAAATGATTCTAGTCAGTGTGTATGGAGTTTAAAAACACAGTGGAGCACTTCCTGTATTACCAGGAACAGAGTGTTTTCTGTTTGGGAGAAGAACACAGTCTAAATATCCAGGATTTGTGTGTTAAACATCTGTGAATGAAACAAAACACTCCAGGTGTTTTTCATGAGGTAACAACATTATAACACAGATCAGAAAATAGTGTAATATGGGCCCTCTAAAACTAAACTAAATTATAACAATTGGTGTCTTTATTTTCAACATGATTATAATCGAATACCCAACCATACTCATTTCTTGTCTATGTCTAATTTCCTAAATATCTTCACTGTTCTGTCATCATGTCACGTCTTGTCCTGTTTAGAACAGTGGAAACACTTGCAGCCCGTACCAACCTGCTCCAAAGTCAAAGACAAACAACAGAAACAAGAGAGAGAAAGAGAAAGAGAGAAAGAGAGAGAGAAAGAGAGACCGAGAGAGAGAGAGAGAAAGAAAGAGAGAAAGAGAGACCGAGAGAGACCGACAGAGAGAGAGAGAGAGAGACTGAGAGAGAAAGCGAGAAAGAAAGAAAGAGAGACTTTACTGATGCTGAGGGAAACATAAGTTTTGCTGCAGCAACAACTACACTGCACTTCTCAGTGGCCTTTGTGTCTCAGGCAAAGGTCTCAGTGCAGTTTAACAGGAGGACTGGCAGGATCAGCAGATCTGTGTCAGGGCTAAACCGAAAATGTTCATTTTGTCTTCTTATGTACCGTATTTTCCGGACTATAAGCCGCTACTTTTTTCTCACACTTTGAACCCTGCGGCTTATACAACGATGCGGCTCATATATGGACGGATTATTCGTCTATGAACACAGCGGATGCGCGCGCAGCTTGAGTGCAGAAAGCGCCGCTGTCTGTGCGGTGAACATGGGTTAGGGTTAGTTAGAACACTCGCTAGCGCTGTTGTCAGCACTAAAACAGTTTATCGCTGCGTGATAAAATAAGTTCTGCTGCTAAATGAACATTAGTGAGTGGGATACGTCTTAATGACCCGTATGTGTTAAATGCAGGTGAGGCGTAAATGACGAGACGAAACGTCTCAAACTTCAGTAGCTGGACATCCACTCATACATGATCGATACAACTAACCCCGACCCCCGGGAGAGCCTCAAATCCTGTTGATATCCTACAAGACTCTGACATGATACAAGACAGGACAGCGGCTCTTTCTGCTCGAGACATGCGCTGTAGAGCGCCAAGTGACGGTGTCAAGTCTTTATTTAAGGAATGCAGGTCCAACTTGAAAAACCCGGAAACAGACACAAGGCTCAACTCAGCTTCAAGACTTTTATTGAATTTTTCAGCTTTTTCTTCAGTAGCAGTAGTAGTAGTAGTAGTGGTAGCAATAGTAGTGTTATCAGTAGCAGTAGCAATAGCAGTAGCAGTAGCAGGTCGAAAACCTTTAAAGTAAACAAATATGTGGAATAATGAAATTACATTTTACATTTATGTCCGTATTTTAATCTATTTGCATTTTAATTAATCTATTTTAACTATAATATTTATTAATATACATTTTACATATTAACTTAATTAGGTAAATTTTTAAATGATGTAACATTTTAACAAATATTTTAACTTTCAATATAACTTATTTTTTCTACAATTTTAAATGACCATGTATGAACCAAATTTAATATTTTATTTTTTATCATATTTTAATGAATTAACAAATAGCTTTTAATTGCCAAATAATATACACTTTTTAAATTAGTGCTCCTTTAACTTAGACTTAGTTAATACCCACAATAAATTGGAATATATTTAAACAATCAACTGCCAATTTGATTAAATTATTCATTTCGTTTCACATTTTCAGAACTTAAATTACTATTTCCTGAATTTATCAATTTACTGTTAATTTAAATTTGAACATTCCATAAAATAAGTCAGCCAATTGCATTTACAATCTAATTAAGGCTTCTCATTATGCTTTTAATTCTACTTAAATTAAACAGAATGTTCACTTGAACAGATTATCATTACACTATTGTCCTTAGGGTCTTAACTATATTTAAAACTAATTTTGCAGGTAAATTTACTCACCGGTAGCGTCTCTGTGTTTCCCCTTTGCATTCCTGGGTTTGGTTTGTGTGCCTGCGCACCTGGGCCTAATTAAATGAGTGCAGCAGACACTACCGGCTTATCTGTATTTTTAATGCCATCTACTGGCCAGACTAGGAATAAGATAAGCGGGGAAGGAGAGGAGAGGAGAAGACTATAGCCGTGTCTCATTTCAGGGTCTGCATCCTCCGAGGCTGGTTTTCAGGCCGCATACGCCACTTCCGGCGCGACAAGGCCTGTCCCATTTCATGCAGCCTCCGAGGATGCAGCCTGAAAACCGGCCTCGTTTCCATGGAGATCAGGCCGTGAACGAAGGCCGTGAAAATGTATCCTTCGCGGCCTTATATTCCCCAGCATGCACCGCACGCTACTTCTTCTACGGTAAAAAATGGAGTCCGCGGCTGCGTCCCCTACCAGTTGCAATTTTACTTTTAAATGTAGGTACTGGTTTACCTCACCTACAATTAATTCTAAGTTACTCGCTACATGAAACTGTTCATAAACAAGTTCACTTAAGTTTAACTTAAGATGTTAAGTTAAACATATGTATGAAGGTAGTTGTTACGGCTTAGTTTACGGATATTGTTGTATTAGCGGTTAGTAGCGTTATCCCTTACACTTGTTTATTAGCTTAGCTGTTGTAATGTTGGATATTCTCCAGTATGTAAGAATATTTTTGTCTTCAGGGAACAAGGAGCAGACCACCCGACTAACTGAGCTGAGGAGGGAGAACGACCACCTGTTCACCGGGGCTAAATTCTCCGCGAACATGGCTTGGAGGTAAGTATTAAAACAGTGTTATATACTCCTGTTAGATAATATAACATCAGCCATGAAAACTATATCAGCGCTGGCATTACTGCCATTTGAAAACCTTTTTCATTTCATTTACATATGTGAGTAGTTGTGAATTAACCTGGGTTTCCCCATTTATTTCCTATGTTATCCACAGCCTGTACTTCTGTGATTACTAAATGATGGTCGGGAAGCTGGTGATCTGAAAAGTATACTACACAATGTAGTACTATCATGTGTAGTAATGTAGTAATATCACAATGGAGAACTAAACCTACATATTTGTCAGTAGACAGTTGTTCACAAATAAGCTGGACTTATTAAGTGTTATTATCCATTATATCTCCCTTACAAAAGCACCATGAAAACTGTAATAAAAAAAGACATAATTAACTACATAAATGAAAGGACAGCGTGTGCTGCATGGTTATTGAACAAATGTTTGCAGTAACACTAGGAGATCTGTAACAGATTTTATATTATATATAATATAATTATAAATGTACTGTATTTATTATTATGTAAATGTGAATGTTTATGTTCTGTTTGACTCAGGACAATACTGGAGAAGTTAGGCCTGCAATAATAAGGGCTGCAAATGAATCATGCTCATATTGAAATCTAAATTGTGAAAATATGTGTGGGATTCCTCTATTAATTAAGATGTTTCGATTTATCTAAACAGCCTTTGGATCTGAATGTATATACACTGTGAACCAAATTTTCCTGTAATAGTTTTGTAGTTTTCTTAATGTGTGTGTCATTACAGGTTTTCACTCTGCAGGACAGGACTTTGATCAATCAGACATAAGGCCCATTCTGCTCTTCCTCCTCCAGAAGACAAATGATACATCACACTGAGCGGTCCAAGTGCACTGGGTCATGTCTCCACTGTCCATGCTGACTGTAGAAGACCTGTGGGGTCTCTGGTTGCATCAGGCCTCCCTCCTGCACGTGCTGCTGCTGTCCCTAATGTGTCCTAATAGTGATGTTTAGGTTTAACTTCTAATTTCCTGCACAAGTAAAATAGTCAAATGGTAGTTTCTTTGCATCTTAGCAGAGGAGCACCTAAACAGCTTAATCACTGAGGAAGTGATAAATGTGGCCTTATATGACCTTAACTTATATGACCTTAACAAGTGTGTGAGCCAAACTGAAAACATATCATTTGCTCATATGTTTATTTGAATGTTTTTCAGTCTATACTGACATTTGAATCATGGTGAAATGTGCCACTTATTTGATGTCTCTTTTGATAGTAATTAATTACATGTACTATAAGAATGTACTATTGTACTGCAATTAAGCAGTGGTAATCCACCTGATCATATTTTACAAAGATAATTTGTTCATTTTGGACTGTCACCTGCTTCAGCAACAAGGGAACAGGATTTGAGAGTTCACTGACATACAGCTGTTTTTACTTACCTATTATTGCATTGTGTGTGTGTAATGGGTTCAATGTTTGACTTTTCACATCAAGATAAAGTATTTCCAGAAGTTCCTTTGAATGTTTAATAAACCATCTTTTCTCAAAGGAGAGATGTCTTTCTTTATAAACTGATTTCAATGCATTCCCTGTATTAATGTAATCCTTGGTCAATATAGAAATATTTAATTATGATAATAATATTTAATAATGCATATCTCATCACTGTATTTGAAACTTTAAGGTAATTTAGCCTATTTCAGATCTATCCCAGAAATATAACAGTTTTGTTTTGCAAAAGTTAAACATACGTTTTTGTTTCAGCCACAAGATTTGGATGAGAATTATTAGAATAACTTGGTCTCAAAATCCGATAGTTCAATTACCCAGGCGTAATCTTTGTTATTGATCCGTGTGCGTAATCTGCGTGGTGCGTGTTGTTAGCATTAGCATTAGCGTTAGCAGCGTGTCTTGGTTGCTGGGCGACGGGAGCGGCTCCGTGGGCTGGACCTGTCCCATTTCGCCAACGGAAATGCTGTCCTCGGAGGCTGGTTCGAAGGCTGCAGCCTTCACGGCCTTGGAGGCACCTGGCCTCGGAGGATGCAGACCCTGAAATGAGACACGGCTTATGAGTGTGGCAGTGTGTTAGTGTGCCTGCCCTCCCCCCACGTTTGCCTGGAGCGCACCTGCTGGTGCACCTGGCTGGGCACTGATTGCGGGGAGGGACAGAGGTTATTTAGGTTAGGGCTGTGCACATTTGGGCTCTTTTCTTGTCCTGGTCTGGAGTTGTGCCTGTGCCAGTCCTTGGTGTGGCATTCTTCAAGTACGCATCACTGCGTCTTGGGTGAGTTTGGCACAGTGGTGGCCATATATATTTGTATTGTGCGCATTTGGCACTCACGCACGCTTTGCCTTCTTTTCAGTGTGATTGTGGCATGTTGCCAATAAAACCCGGTCGGAGCAGCTTGTTTTAACTTTCCTAACATCGGATGTGTGGGTAAGCGGCATGCCTCCTCCCTCCTTTGACCCATCAGCTGCACTCCAATATTTCTAATGCTGGCTTCCTTGTTTAGTCCTGGCACTTGTGTGTGCATCGACGCGCTGTTACGCGCGCGGTCTGCTGGGGGACTGGGAGTGCGCCCCGTCGGGGTCTTGGGGACTGGTGCTTCTCTTTTATCGGTAAGTTGCCGTTATTTGTTTGTCGCTGCCCAAATTTTGTAGTATTTTTCCCCTAATTTTGGTGTGTTGCACCATAGGGGACTGAGCTGCACCTCTCCGTGGTCACTGGGGGCTACAAACGGCCACCGCCAATCACAGCGCTGCCACTTCAGGCACAGCTCCTCCCTCTACGGCTGTTCTGATGAGATTTACTAACACAAACTTACCATTCGTCAAGGGAGAAAAGGTTTGGGTAATGGTTGAACTGTTTTCAATTGCACAGTGTACATATTGTATATTTTAACTGTAAATATTATTGGTGTTTTGTTTTTGTGTGAATTTATACATTTTCTTTGCTTGTTATTTTGTTTGTAGTTTGACTTGAGTTGTGTTTTTTTGTGTTAATCAATTTTGCATATTTTTAAAACGAGACTGACCTTTTAAAAGAAACGGAACAGGCTATCCATCCATCCATCCATTTTCTTCCGCTTATCCGGGGCCGGGTCGCGGGGGCAACAGTCTAAGCAGGGACTCCCAGACTTCCTTCACCCCGGACACTTCCTCCACCTCCTCCGGGGGGACCCCAAGGCGTTCCCAGGCCAGCCGGGAGACATAGTCCCTCCAGCGTGTCCTGGGTCTTCCCCGGGGCCTCCTCCCGGTGGGACATGCCTGAAACACCTCCCGAGGGAGGCGTCCAGGAGGCATCCGGAACAGATGCCCGAGCCACCTCAGCTGGCTCCTCTCGACGTGGAGGAGCAGCGGCTCTACTCCGAGCCCCTCCCAAGTGACTGAGCTCCTCACCCTATCTCTAAGGGTGCGCCCAGCCACTCTACGGAGGAAACTCATTTCGGCCGCTTGTATCCGCGATCTTGTCCTTTCGGTCATTACCCAAAGCTCATGACCATAGGTGAGGGTAGGAACGTAGATTGACCGGTAAATTGAGAGCTTTGCTTTTTGGCTCAGCTCCCTCTTCACCACAACGGTCCGGTACAGCGACCGCATCACTGCTGACGCTGCACCAATCCGCCTGTCAATCTCACGCTCCATCCTCCCCTCACTCGTGAACAAGACCCAGAGATACTTGAACTCCTCCACTTGAGGCAAAGACTCCCCACCCACCCGGAGAGGGCAAGCCACCTTTTTCCGGTCGAGAACCATGGCCTCGGACTTGGAGGAGCTGATCTTCATCCCAGCCGCTTCACACTCGGCTGCGAACCGCCCCAGTGCACACTGGAGGTCCCGGTTCGATGAAGCCATCAGGACAACATCATCTGCAAACAGCAGAGATGAGATCCTGTGGTCCCCAAACCGGATCCTCTCCGGCCCCTGACTGCGCCTAGAAATTCTGTCCATGAATACAATGAACAGAACCGGTGACAAAGGGCAGCCCTGGCGGAGTCCAACATGCACCGGGAACATGTCCGACTTACTACCGGCAATGCGAACACAGCTCCGGCTCCGGTCATACAGGGACCGAACAGCCCTTGACAAAGAGCCCCGGACCCCATACTCCCAGAGCACTCCCCACAGGACCCCACGAGGGACACGGTCAAATGCCTTCTCCAGATCCACAAAACACATGTGGACTGGTTGGGCAAACTCCCACGAACCCTGGAGCACCCGATGGAGAGTATAGAGCTGGTCCAGTGTTCCGCGACCGGGATGAAAACCACACTGCTCCTCCTGGATCCGAGGTTCGACCATCGGCCGGATTCTCCTCTCCAGTACCCTGGAATAGACCTTACCGGGGAGGCTGAGGAGTGTGATTCCCCTGTAGTTGGAACACACCCTCCGGTCCCCCTTCTTAAACAGAGGAACCACCACCCCGGTCTGCCAGTCCAGAGGCACTGTCCCCGACCGCCATGCGATATTGCAGAGACGTGTCAACCAAGACAGCCCCACAACATCCAGAGACTTAAGATACTCGGGACGGATCTCATCCACCCCCGGAGCCTTGCCACCGAGGAGCTTGCCAACCACCTCAGTGACTTCAGCCAGGGTGATGGACGAATCCGCCTCCGAGTCCCCAGCCCCTGCTTCTTCCTCAGAAGGCGTGACAGTGGGGTTGAGGAGATCCTCAAAGTATTCCTTCCACCGTCCGACAACATCCCCAGTCGAGGTCAACAGCTCTCCACCCGCACTGTAAACAGTGTTGGTGAAGCACTGCTTCCCCCTCCTGAGGCGCCGGACAGTTTGCCAGAATTTCCTTGAGGCCGTCCGATAGTCCTCCTCCATGGCCTCTCCGAACTCCTCCCAACCCCGAGTTTTTGCCTCCGCGACCGCCCGGGCTGCAGCACGCTTGGCCTGCCGGTACCCGTCAGCTGCCTCAGGAGTCCCATGAGCCAACAAGGCCCAATAAGACTCCTTCTTCAGCCTGACAGCATCCCTTACTTCCGATGTCCACCACCGGGTTCGGGGATTGCCGCCGCGACAGGCACCACAGACCTTACGACCACAGCTACGAGCAGCCGCATCGACAATAGAGGCCGAGAACAAAGCCCACTCGGACTCCATGTCCCCAGCCTCCCCCGGAATCTGGGAGAAGCTCTCCCGGAGGTGTGAGTTGAAGGTCCCCCTGACAGAAGGCTCTGCCAGACGTTCCCAACAGACCCTCACAATACGCTTGGGCCTGTCAGGTCTTTCCGGCTTCCTCCCCCGCCAGCGGACCCAACTCACAACCAGGTGGTGATCAGTTGACAGCTCTGCCCCTCTCTTCACCCGAGTGTCCAAGACACGCGGCCGGAGGTCAGATGACACGACAACAAAGTCGATCATCGACCTCCGGCCTAGGGTGTCCTGGTGCCACATGCACTGATGGACACCCTTGTGCTCGAACATGGTGTTCGTTATAGACAAACTGTGGCTAGCACAGAAGTCCAATAACAGAACACCGCTCGGGTTCAGATCAGGGAGGCCGTTCCTCCCAATCACCCCTCTCCAAGTGTCACTGTCGTTGCCCACGTGGGCGTTGAAGTCCCCCAGTAGAACAACGGAGTCCCCGGTCGGTGCACTGTCCAGTACCCCTCCCAGAGACTCCAAGAAGGCCAGGTACTCTGCACTGCTGTTCGGCCCGTAGACCGACACAACAGTGAGAGACCTGTCCCCGACCCGAAGGCGCAGGTACGCGACCCTCTCGTTCACCGGGGTGAACTCCAACACACAGCGGTTGAGCTGTGGGGCAATGAGCAGGCCCACACCAGCCCGCCGCCGCTCCCCGCGTGCAACGCCAGAGAAATAGAGAGTCCAGCCCCCCTCAAGGACTTGGGTTCCAGAGCCCAAGCTGTGCGTGGAGGCGAGGCCGACTATATCTAGTCAGTAACGCTCAACCTCCCGAACGAGCTCGGGCTCCTTCCCCCCCAGCGAGGTGACATTCCACGTCCCCAGAGCTAGTCTCCATGTCCGGAGATCTGGTCGTCGAGGCCCCCGCCTTCGACTGCCGCCCAGATCACTCTGCACCGGCCCCCTATGGATCCTCCCGCGGGTGGTGGGTCCATGGGAGGACGACCCCACGTCGCTC
This sequence comes from Taenioides sp. WSHXM2023, assembly GCA_029959045.1. Lineage (NCBI taxonomy): Eukaryota > Metazoa > Chordata > Actinopteri > Gobiiformes > Gobiidae > Taenioides > Taenioides sp. WSHXM2023. The sequence goes on from CM057090.1 coordinate 33,343,301, forward strand.
CTTTGGGCTGTGCCCGGCCGGGCCCCATGGGGGAAGGCCCGGCCACCAGACGCTTGCCGTCGAGCTCCCACCCCAGGCCTGGCTCCAGGGTGGGGCCCCGGTAACGCCAATCCGGGCGATGTAGCTGGCCTTGTTGAATTACTCATCATAAGGGGCTTCTGAACCGCTCTTAGTCTGACCCGTCCCCCAGGACCTGTTTGCCTTGGGTGACCCTACCAGGGGCATGAAGCCCCCGACAACATAGCTCCCGGGATCATTCGGGCACTCAAACCCCTCCACCACGTTAAGGTGGCGGCTCAAGGAGGGGCGGAACAACCAAATATATTACAAATACAACATTTATTTAGCGGAACAGGCTAAATAAATGTTATATTTGTAATATATTTGGTTTGTCTCTGCCCCATCATTGGGTAAAACGAACCTGTGTCTGCCTTCTGCAGGGTCCTAGGCCTATCCTAGGTGGCGTTGTTGGCAACAATAGTTACTTAAATCACTGCTTCACACCTCCCTCATGCCACATGAGCAGAAGACTGGGCTTTTTGACTTGACAGACGGGGCGCAAGAGCGAAACAGGTGAAGAGATGATGTGCTGAGGAAGATGCTCATTTGATTTTGTTTTGAACAGTTAGTTTGTGCTTCATGCATACACCCTCCTCATGGAAAACATACGAAGAAATGCATATGGTGCAGCTTTGAAGTTAAAGACAATTGATCTGACTGTCAAAGAAGGAAACAGAGCTGCTGCACGTGAGCGCGGCATCGATGAGTCGATGGTGAGACGTTGGCGACGGCAGCGTGACGAACTGACTCATTGCAAAAAGACGACAAAAGCTTTCAGAGGCAATACAAGCAGATGCTCGGAACTTGAAAACTTCTTGAAGACGTGGACACCTGCGGCTTATAGACAGGTGCGGCCTATATATGTACAAAAATAAAATTCTTTGAAAATTTAGTTGATGCGGCTTATATTCAGGTGCGCTCAATAGTCCGGAAATTACGGTACTTTAAACTTCTTAGGTTCTTTTTAAAGACAATACAGTAACTTGTATTTACCTTGTTGACATGTTTCGGCTGCTAGCTGCGAGCCAACACAGTCACAGGGATACTAAAAACAGCCAGATTACCAAGGAGCAATATAACCAAGGAGGAGAGGAAAGCCATTAATCATTTAAAAAAAGACAACACAATCACCATTTTACCCGCAGATAAAGGAAGGACAAGTTATATTAGACACAAAAACATACGAACAGAAAATGGAAGCGCTACTAGCAGACACTGACACATACGAAATAATCAGAAAGAATCCGACAGAAGAAAAGAAACAAGCCCTAAAATCATTACTCAAACCCCTATTAGAACAAGAAAAAATCACCCGAGAAGCATACAATAACCTAGTCCCAACAGCCAGCATCACCCCTCGCATTTACGGAACACCAAAAATTCACAAAAAAGATACGCCACTCCGCCCGATAGTCGATAGCTTAGGTTCAGTTACATACAATCTGTCAAAAGCTCTGGTCGAAATAATAAAACCACTCATCGGTCAAACAAAATTCCACTGCAAGAACGCAAAACAATTGGCACAGGACCTAAAAAACATCACAGTAGCACCGGACGAAATATTCATATCACATGACGTCATCTCACTCTTCACCAAAACACCCGTGGATGTCACACTACAAATAGTACAGGAAAAACTCAGAAAGGACAAAACACTCAAAAAACGCACAAATTTAACTGTTGAAGATATTACACAACTATTACACTTCGTGGCCAAATCTACATATTTCCAATACCATAACATCATTTACAGACAGAAGGAGGGGTTCACAATGGGAGATCCACTATCCGCAATAATGAGCAGTTTTTTCATGGAAGACTTGGAACAAAAAGCATTCAACACAGCACCCCCACAATCCCGACTAACTTTCTGGAAACGCTACGTAGACGACATCCTGAAGAAAATACAGCAAGGACACACCCAAGAACTCACGGACCATCTCAACACACAGGACAGTACCGGTAACATTCAATTCACACATGAGGAGGAGAAAGACGGAACAATATCATTTTTGGACATTAAAATCCACCACATCGCAGACGGCAGCATCAAAATAACAGTATACAGGAAACCCACGCACACCGACCAATATCTGCTCTGGACATCTGAACATCCCACTGCACATAAACTTTCAGTAGTAAGAACACTATTCGATTGGGCCACACTCGTAACAGACCAAACCGACAGGGAAGAGGAGGAGAGACACATTATACAAGCACTCAAACAATGTCAATATCCCAACTGGGCCATAAACAAAGGCAGACAACAAGTCAACAATAAAACCAACAAACCCCGGCAAAAAACACAACAAACTAATAGAGGGCAGCAGGATCACAGGAACACAGTCACACTACCATACATTAGAGGAATAAATGAACCCATCCAGAGAGCCATGAAAAAACACAACATAAGCACTGTAGTCAAACCACACACAAAACTCCAGCAACAGCTAGTACACCCCAAAGATAAAATCCCACAAGAACAAAAATGCAACGCCATCTACGAAATCCAATGCAAATCACGCAATAAATCATACATAGAGGAAACAGGCCGGGCTTTTCACATCTGAAAAAAGGAACACCAAAAGGAATGTGAAAAGGAAAGATCAGGGAGACTCACCAGAACACAAAAAGACACAGAAGAGCAGGAAAAGCTAAAATCCGCCATATCAGACCATTGTAAAAGAAATAACCACATTATGGATTGGGACGGGGCTCAGGTCATTGGATCAGAAAACAAGTTCAAACGCTGGATCAGGGAGGACAGTGAAATCAGGAAACGAGGCACGGACAGCAATGATGGAGTGTTCCTCCTTTCAAACACCTGGGACACCCTCCTCCAGAGAGCACCGGGCAACCGAAGGCATGGTCAGTCTGAGCGACCTGCCAGGTCAATCAGGCTGACCAAACCTACAGTAACAACAGCTGATATACGACACGTCACCACCAACACCGGGGACAGTTCTGAAGATGGCTCGCAGCTAGCAGCCGAAACATGTCAAAAAGGTAAATACACTTTACTATATTGTCTTTAAAAAAGAAGTTAATGTCCACTGGTAACCGTGGTGACCGTCCATAAATTAAGTAAAAAGGAGAAAAGCCTGTCACCTCACTTTTAGTACAGTTGTAGGCATAAATTAGTTTGTTTGGTGAGTCCTTCCAGTTATTCTTTTGTTTCTCATTGTTTTAACATCTGAATCAAAGTCTGATTGAATCGCTCGAAATGTCCATTCCCCTGGGGGTGATATGGAGTTGTCCTAGAATCAGCAACCCCACAATACTCCTTCAGTTGGGCAAAGAGCTGATTCTCAAATTCACCACCTTGATCATGGTGCCACCTCAGTGGCAACCCAAACTTTAAAGTAAAGTCATTAAAGATTTTGTCTGCAATGGTTTTACCAGACTTGGACGTGGTGGCATAAGCCTGGGTAAATGTGTAAAATGGTCAACAATAACAAGAATGTATTTGTAACCCTCTTTAAATTTGTCTAAGTGTAAGAAGCCAACCGAGACCAGTTCCAAAGGCTGAGTCGTGACTATGTTAGTGAGCGGGGCTCTCATTTCACGACTTGGCCTTTTGGATTTAAGGCACACACTTTTTCTCATGATATTTCATTTTGCATGAAGGGCCAGTAAAAACGGTCTTGTGCCAAAGAAATAGTCCTTTCTACACCATGGTGGCCCATCTCATCATGCAGTTCCTCTAACACCGTTGGCCTGTGCTTTTCAGGGAGTACTAGTTTTGTTGTGTTTGTGGTTTCTCTGTACAAAACACCCCTGTCATTATACTGTAACTTGTCCCGCTCTCTCAAGAGACACAGAACCTGTGGTCTAAGCTGTTTGAGTTCTGAACCTAAAGGTTTTGTCTCTGTTAGTTTGTATCTCATGATCTGTGCAATAATAAGATCAGTCTCTTGGTCTCGTTTGATCTATCCAGCAGTGAGTGGAGCTATGGGCATGCTTATTGACACAGTGGCACACTTGGCTGAGATACCCATAGACCAGGCTACACTAGACTCACTCTGATGGTCCACTTCCTGCATGGCTGCACTTGCAGCATCATATGACATCTCTTTTAAGCATTCCTCCGTATAAGTCTCCATGTCTAAGGGCATTCTAGATAAATTATCTGCATCTACGTTCTCTCTACCTGGAACTTAAAATGGAACTTAAAATTGGAAATCTGCAGTTCTGCAACCGATCTGCACCCTGTTGCATTCAACTTAGTGGTTGACAGTATATAAGTAAGCGGGTTATTGTCACTATACACTGTAAAGAAGGACGCATAGTACAAGTATTTACGAAACTTGTCTGTGATTGCCCATTTGAGAGCTAAGAATTCCATCTTGCCTGACTGTAAGTTATAGCTTTTTGCGGCTGTGGTGAGCTTTCTTGACCCATAAGCTATCACACGGAATTTGCCATTTTACCTTTGATACAAGACAGCGCCTAATCCCTGGTTAGAGTCATCTGTATGTGGGATAAATGGTTGTGTGAAGTCAGGAAAACCTAAAACAGGAGACTGTACTAAACAGTCAATCAGCTGCTCTAACACTGACTGATGTACATCACTCCACTGAATAGGTGTACTGGAGGGGACACTGTTTGTTTTTTTCACTGTCCATTTTTTTCTTGTGTTCTGAGTCTTTGAGCTTAAAGGAGCTTTATAAGCAGATCATACAAAGGACCAGCAATACAAGAAAAACCTTTGATGTATTGTCTATAGTAGCTTAGCAGTCCTAGTATTGCTCTAAGCTCACCTCCATTATCTGGCTGCTTGTTTTTCAGAGCTCTCACAGCAGCTGTATCTGCCGGGTCCATTCTGCTTCTCTCAGCAGAAACAATCCTGACAAGGTACCTCACTTCTGGTTTGAAGAGGCAACATGGTCATTAAAGGTCCTGCTGAATACAAGAATGTCATTGAGATAGGGCACACATCTTTTGTCCTGCAGTCCTTCTAGGCATTGCTCTATACACCTCTGAAACGCAGCTGGCGCATTCATGAGGCCAAATGGAATCCGAATAATTCATAAAGGTCCCAGGGGGTCACAAACGCGGTCAGGTGTCTACTCTCTTTGGACATGAACCCCTGGTGACATGCCTTACCCTGGTCCAGCAAAGAGAAGCTGGTGTTACCCCCCAGGCTGTCCATCACGTCCTGTACCCGGGGGATGGGGTGTCGATCTGAATATGTTTTATGGCTCAGTTCTCTGTATCTTTCTTTAAAAAATACAAGATGTGTAAAAAAAAAAAAATACAAAATGGTCCTGTTTAGGAGTTTTTTCAACAGAAATGTGAGAAACTAACTTTTAGCCAGTGGAAAGTATCTGTTCAATTGGTATGCTTGTCTCCAGAGATATTATTTCTTTGCCTAGAATGTTCCACAGTATGGCATTAAATTCATTTTTATCTCTATGGAGACAATCGGGTGACAGATCAGATCTGTAGAGAGACGAACCTACTCACTGTAAAATTAATGTGGCCAATAAAAACACCTGTAACTGAATAATAATGCAAGATACATTTAAAGCCACTGAGGAACATTCCAGTCAATACTATTTCTATGGAGTTAACCCCACTCCAGAGAAGTTACATAGTTAATCTTTAAAGACAAATAAACACATTAGCAATCAGACTGAGACAACTAATGTGGATTTATCTGTGTAATAGCCGGAATAGCAACTTTAGCGGTCTAAGAGAACAGAGTCGAGCTGAGCAGATTTCCAGTGCAGACCCAAAGTGTGTTTATTCCACCATCACAAGAAAAATTGAAAAATATTTACAAAAGACAAAGTTAAAAACAAGAATGGTGGTAACCTGCATGCACACACAGCACCTCTACCTGGACAAAGGTGAGGCTGGCTCCTTTTATAGGCCACCACCCTTAATTGGGTGAGCTCATTTCAAAATACAGGTAAGTACAGGTAAGTGATCTCAATGTTTAAAAGTTAGCTGTATCAAAAACAGTGCTTACAATTATTCAATTAAATCTGAGTACAAAAAGATGCATCTCTTTATTAATTTAGCAGTGTTTTAATAATATAAAAATACTAAATAGAAAGAGCTCAAATATTTGTGCATGTGTTTCTGTCATTAATATCACCTGTTTACTAGCACCAGGCCTATACATTACAATCTAACAATCCTGGATAATTTAATCTTAATTCAATGAGATCACATGTTCACGGGGCTGAGTGTAGAGCAGCACAGAGACATTCAGATACTAAAATGACACAGGACTATTGATACATAAGCGCAGTGTGCTGTCTTTCCTTCTTACACAGACTACAGGAGACGAGTAAGAGGAAGTAGACTTTTCCACCCACCCCTGTGCTATCAAGTCCTGTAAGCAGTCCTTCACCTGCTTGTACAGTGGCTTTGACACAGAGAGGTTTGTTCTAGAAACTGGTTCTGTGTCTTTTAACAAAATGTCCATCTGCAGGGCATCGCTGGGGAACAGCATGTTTCTTTTTCTCTTGTCGTTCCTTTTCATTTGCACATCCTATATTCACTTTTTCCAAAACTACTTCATCAAATATGGTTGCCTGGAGGAGATAGGGCTGCATGTCACTCTTGATATTGTTACTCTGCAAACCAGTGTGCATGAAACTCTAAACTCTGAATCAAGGGTAGATCACACTTCAGACCTGACTCAGCTTCCTGGGATGCAAGGATCCTTCGCAGAGCAGAGAGGGTGAAGTAACCTTTATCTCCAAAAAAGCTCCTCAACTTCAGTCCTGGTGTGATGGTACAAATCACTACATCAATGATCTAATCTTCTTGGTAGCCTTTACCAAGTCCGCTTTCAATCTGCCTGGCCAAACTAGAAAATGTGAGCTTGTCTTTTGTCCAGGCTCACCTATTTGGCCTGCTATTTTAAAGTCTTTGGGCCACACGGGTTATCTGGGGGCGCTGAGCCTCGTTTCTGCACTGATGTGGGTTGTAGGGTCATTTTTTTAGTTTTATGCTGCATGGCTTCCTCTTTTTCTTGAAGTTTAATCCGTAGATCATTAATGATCTTTCTGAAGATCTTCTCCCTCTTTTTCATCATCTTGTCCGGTAACTGGCATTTTTGCATTTTCGATCAACTCTTTAACATTGAGCAGGTTAGACATTCCCTCATCTTCTAGCTCAGCTAATTCAGCTCTTTCAACATGGCTTGTGATAAGTGCAATTGGCTGACTTGAGATCTGAGAGTGAGCTGTTCTCTTCCCAGTCCCAGTATCAATGTATTACATATTTTTGGCAGTTGTTAAACATTCAGTTCATTTAGTCCACCTTTGATTTTTAGTTGTAGTGTTTCTAACTCTGACTCCATTTTGATCAGGTAAGTAGGCAAAACACAGTACAACGTGGACTCCCAGACTTCCTTCACCCCAGACACTTCCTCCAGCTCCTCCGGGGGACCCCAAGTGTTCCCAGGCCAGCCGAGAGACATAGTCCTTCCAGCATGTCCTGGGTCTTCCCCGGGGCCTCCTCCCAGTGGGACATGCCCGGAACACCTCCTGAGGGAGGCGTCCAGGAGGCATCCGGATGCCTGAGCCACCTCAGCTGGCTCCTCTCGACGAGGAGGAGCAGCGGCTCTACTCCGAGCTCCACCCGTGTAACTGAGCTCCTCACCCTAAGGGAGCGTCCAGCGACTCTGCGGAGGAAACTCATTTTGGCTGCTTGTATCCGCGAGATATTAACAGAATAATATGAATTAATAATTTTTTAACAATATTTTAAAATTTTAAATTTTCAACCCACTTTTTAAAATCTGTCACACTGTCGCCTCATCACCAAATCACCAATGCATGCACGCACGATAGTATGGGATACTATATGTTTACAGTGTATAGGTTGCTTGTAAGTTTACTTACAAGCATGAATAAATTAATGAATAAATTAATAAATCAGAGACAGATGATGGACAAGAGAGCAATAGTGGACCTCAGTCTGCCGTACATCTCCACCTAAAAGCCACGGGCCACTCCTTTGAGGATAGTGAGGTACAGATCTTAGCCAGAGTAAAGAACTGGTTTGAGAGGAGGAGTTAAAGAGGCTATTTTTGTCAAGAAAGAGAATCCTTCCTTGAACAGAAATGGAGGTCTCAGACATCATCTGTCTCCCATTTATAACTCTATCCTCAAACCTAAATCAAAACAAAGAAAATAATAGGGCTAGTGTAACGGAGTTAAAAATGCACTAATTACTATTTCCTGGTTGTATTTTATGTTTGAATATAATTTATATGTGAATTTTATCATTTTGACATTTTATTTTGAAAACCGGAAGTGCGCGCTGCTCCCACATGTTTTATTTTGGTAGTTCAACTTCCCCTCTCAGTAGCACGTTGGAGACTGCAGAGGGTAAGTTCTGTCTGGGTTGAAAAGAATATATTTTAGAAAAACAACATACCTTTAGCATAAATGCAAGAACACATGTTGATAAGATAACGTTTTCACATGTAATGGATGTATTGTGGTGCGCTAATTTTGAGTTTTGTACATTTTATTTAGATTGTAAAGTTCACTTGATATTGTAACATTGTACTGAATGCCGCGAACATGAGCAGCCATCTCACGGTGCTGTTCTCATTCTTACAGGGAGCCAGTGCCTGATATGTGTGAAGACATATTAATAGAGTATTTATATGTCTGTCACAGGTATGTTACATTTTATTCTATTTCTGTAAAGGTTATAAATTGTGCATTTGTCTCTCTAAATTATCACTCCACTGCAATCAAGTTAAATTTAAAATTGTTTTATTGTTTATACATGATTTATATAATTGAGAGTCACATGAGTTGTAAACCCTGTGTAACATGGTAATAACATGGCCAGTATGTATTTGTAAGCTCCCCCTCTGAGTAGCACGTTGGAGACTGCAGAGGGGCGCCAGTGCTTGATATGTGTGAAGACATATTACTAGAGTATTTATATGTCTGTCACAGGAGTAAAGCTGACTGACTCCATACTGTGTCCTGTCTTTCGTATACGGCCTAGCGAAGAGTTCCGCAGCCGTTACACTAGCCAGGTCAGGTCCAGAGGTGTGAAAGCACCCATTATGGCCCTGAAAGGTTATGCTAATATGACCCCACACTCACTGCATGTTCAGTAACTAGCTAACTACCAGAAACTACCAGAAACTGTAAACAAATAGGTGTGGTAGTCTCAGAGTCATTTCATTGTAATTAGCTCCTCCCTTCAGGCAGATATAAAGCAGTGTCCACCAGCATCTGACCAGAACTGAGGAAGCAGCTTGGATGAGCTGCGAAACGTATTTGACTAAATACAATTTTGTCCAATTGACAAATTGAATTTCTCCTTTTGCCATGGATTCTACCTGGATGACTGAGAGATTTTACACAAGACTTGTTAAGATTATTCAGTTAATCAATAATCATGGTTACTCAGGTCACAATACAATCAACTAGTAACAACTAATAAATAATAATTATTTTAGAAGCATAGACTACTCTACAAGTGAACACGTAAGGCACTTTTTTTTTTAATCTGGCAATTAAACTTCACATCATCCAGAAAATTGTTTTGGTCATGCAATTGTGAATAATCATAAAATTATGATTTCTTCTCACAACACCATAAAAATAGATACTCTGTCATCGCTAAAACTAACATCATAAGGGAACTGAAACTGGAGCACAACTTGGACCCTGTGCAGCTGCTGTCCAAGTGACTGTTCCCCACAGAAACAGCCCAAATTGCTGGCACTGGACTGAGACTGATCCTGTCTTCTTCAGGCACATGAGATTCGTGGTCTGTCTAAAACCTGGCTTCCTGCTGGTTTAGCCCTCCTCCTCAGCACGCTCACCCCCGGATCCTGCCTAGTCCCCTCGGCTATTTCCAGGCCAATTAAAGTTGTTGCTCTGACCGCATTTTGGACAGCCTGGCAGAGTGGTTGGCCTTTAAGGATAATCCAGACTATAAGGATCAGTTCACAGCAGGTCAGGCAAGAGACGTGTGAGGTATACCACACCAGTGTTTTCTCATCTATGATTGCAAAGAATGTTGAATTAGCTCATCTGGGTAGGATTGGACTGGCCATGCTAAAATGACTTACTTTTTGTGCTATTGCGAATAAGTATGTCTTTGTTCATTCCTAATTTTAACTCAACAAACATTTGATGGATTTGTTTTAGAGTTACTTTCTATTTTTGTCTATTTTTAATGCTTAACAATTTATGTTCTAAAGCAAAGGGTGGGAGTGGTGTAGTAGTTTAAAACATTCACAAAAATACGTCTGAAACCAGTCAGCAATTACTTTTTTGATTAGTTGACTAATCAATTATTTATATTGTACATTGAGATTTTTTAAAATCCATTTTTAATCAAGTAAAGGTATATATGATATAGGATAGACCAGAAAGTGTTTTTTTTTTTTTTTTTTTTTTTTTTTTTTTTTTTATATTGCTGCTGTCTTTTTGCCGTGTTTTAGCCCAGATAATTACAATTATTGAAGTACAGTTAACAATAAATTTAATAGTCGAATTGTCACAACGATTATTCAGATTACTGTTTCACCCCTAATTCTTATACAGTTAGTGCATACTGTGGTTGTTTCCATGGGCAAGACACTTCACCCACCTTTTCTAAATATGATGTGTGAGTGCATTATTTGGTGCTGGGTGGAGCCTACCCTTGGGCACCAAAGGGAGTTATTTTTAGTATTTTTCTGCAATGTCTACTATTGCATTTTGCTTCTCCGAACTGTCAGTTGGAAACCACTGAAAACAACCATTGCCCTTCGTGGCTGTGGATTCTGGCACTTGTGCTGGAGGATTAGTCTCTACAGTGGTGCCATCTCACACTGGCAAATCCATAATCGATACCAGGGCGGCCATTTGCGACACCTTTAATAAGTTTCTGTCAGCAGCGTGATTATTAGCCCGCGCCCAATCATTCAGGGTCCATCTAGAGTTCCTACTTAGTACAGAGAAGCTGATTAAGACAGGAAATAGTCTCATGTGAGTGTGTGTTAGCCCTTTTTAATATCACAGATGGAGATGCGATGATATAGGAGCCTGTCTGGAGAGCAGGGTGAGGAGTTTCCCACAGTGTCTTATGTAAGGCAGACTAATATTGTCGGTATATTCAGACTTCTTGTAATGATTTTTCTTTTTAAATTTACAAATGTGTGGATGAAAAAAAAAGACTAGAATTATTTTTTATTTATTTATTTATTTATTTTTATTTTTTTAAGTGACCTTCATTGTGGTCTGAATGCAAAGATGCAGGAAGAATACTTTGAAAATGTATTTAGTTACAGAATACTGAATACCTGCATTCAAATGTATTCTGATACATGGGCCAATCAGAATACTGTATTCTGAATCACACCTGCACTCAACGCAAGAGCAATATTTTCTGTTTCTCTCTGATTCAGTGCCATTTTAAGCCCATATTACATGATCAAATACCATAATGTATTCCTTTGATTTTAGAACAGTAACTGTATTCTGAATACTAAATGAAAGAGTAACTGTACCAGGATATAGTTATTCAAAATTAGTATTCAGAATAAGTATTCTCGGTACATGTATTCATTTACTTCCCAACACTGTGCAGTAATAGCCATACAGTAAAATGAATAATTAGCTATGGATAATAATTGGTGCTAGTATCAGTGTGGTATTGGCATCATTTCCCAATATAGCCTATTTTTTCTATTTTGTTTATAATAGAAACTGAAGAGCAGTGAATTTAATGATGTGGCCATGTTTACACAATCATCAGAAAAAGTACAACAAATTGTATTATATTTAAGAAAATATATTTTGTAATAAGTTTTAAAGAAAAAAGTTAATTTGAGAACTTAAGTACAACTTTACTTTAAATTTGGGCCTTGTCATAAAAAAAAAAAAAAAAAAAAGGCAGATATTGGCTGAATACAACAGCAACAAATATTGAAAATCTAAATCTATCTTGGTTGGGAAAAATAATCTATATTAGATGATCCCTAGTTATAGCAGTAACATGAACATTAACAGATTTGTGACACTGACGTAGCTCGACATTAGCCACATGGATTTTCATTTTTGGTTATCACAATAATACCCACTGCCACTTATGTCAGCTGTTTTCACGTATACAGTATACATGAATTTTAACAGAACTTTAGATCTTAATTTCAGATCTAAAGTTAAAGTGTGTGTGATAGAAGTGTATATATGTTTTTATTACAAAGACTGCTGTAATTGAGGTTTATCTCCGGCCTATATGCAATGTAAGATGATTTTCTGTGGACTTTTGCATCCCTGTTTGTGGAATGTAAACGAACACTGTATGTCTGAATAAATAAGTGATTTGACAGTGAACACCATGCAGGACTATGCTGATAAGTATTCTATGCTTGACTTGGTAATATTTCTGCGATCTGTGTCATTTAGATGAAATCAGGCTGCTCACTGGTGGTCTCCACTTCAATTTCATGCAAATGTGCACATCCTGCTCTGCTCAGTGTGGGATCAGAGATAGAGCAGGCTGTCAGATGGATAGGCTGTATGCACTGACAAAACTAGATATAAAGATTCATACACCTTCATGGGACATGTTGTAATCTTACAGTGCATAACTAAATAAGAGCATTTGTTTTTTTTAAGGTGAGACACTACTAACAGGCACATCTAATTTATTTACTCTCTGAAACATAAGCTTTCATATACAAACAGCATTGTCCAATCCACACCAGGTGTTTTGTTCTGTTTTTTTATTTCATTTAATCAACTTGCATCCATAGATTTATACAGAATTTAGTAAATTAATCTCACATTTTTTCCTTCTACATGGCATAAAGATCAGCCCCTACAGCCACCAAAATGTATCTTAATCTTAACAAGATTTTGACAGAGTACAGGATTAGTCGATGTCTTATTCTAAAGCTGATTTATTTAAGTTTTAATTGCAAAAAATTTGAATGTTTAATTTCAGTTAGATGTAAATAGCAAATAAGACATCCAAAATCCTATGAGTAAATTTGTTTGTATCTGTCAACTAAATGAAGCAAGCAATTTAAATGTATTTTTACACATGAAATGCATTTAAAGGGGAACATTACATGATTTATGACATAAAGGATGAAGCAAATGCAAGCGATTTATAAGAGCGTATACTAGTAGAGGTAAAATACAATTCAGATTTTTTTGCTACTTTACATTTTATCAGCTAAACTAATTGATTATTCTTCTTCAAATATCACAGGTAAATCGTTGCCCACGGTTACCACTGTTCTGCATTTATTAGTACTACGCATCACAGTCCCCATGGTAACGGTCTGTCAGCCAGTTCTAGAACACACTTTGATAAGTGTGTTGCAGCCAGTTCAACAGCTCACTTTTAACATACCTTCAGTCGAGAAAGCCACACTTTTTTTGCTCTAGGAATACATTTAGTTTCAACTTTATTTTACACAATTGTAGTATACTTTTAGCTGTAAAGAGATGGCATTACACGGAGATATTAACGGTAAGTCAACACAGACATATGTTTTAAACAGACAGTATGGCAAAATGGTGGTCAAGTGCAAGTGCAAGTACAATTTTGAGATCATTTTAGAAAATATATTTTGTTTTAAAACAAAATAGGTGTAAAATGTTAAATCTGCACAAGTTTACCTCCAGTTTGACATACATTTAAGAGCATAAAAGGTAATATTCATCCTTGTCATGGCGGATGAAGGATTTTGTGCAACTTTTCCCCTTTTTTCCCCTTTTAAAGGCTTGCAATGTTATTCTGTATTGTCTTATTTCTTAGGTAGTATTAATATGTGGTGTAGACTTGCAAATCAGGTTTAATAAGAGGTGTATACTGTAATTTGATAAAAAAAAAATACAGTCTTGTAAATAAGGACTTGAAACTCAAAGCGTGGATTTGGAACTTGACTTGCACTTGCCTTTCTTTGGTTATGCTGATGATCTGACATATTTCTTTTCTCTTTGTATTCAGACATAATCGTGGGTCAGGAGATTCATGGAAACACTGCCACCTACTCTGTGCTGAGGTATCTGGGTAAAGGCTCTTTTGGATATGTGGTCGAGTGCCAAAACATGGAGACCAAAGAGCGGGTGGCTGTTAAAATGATGAAGAATCGTTCGGCCATCAAAGAGGCTGAATATGAAGTAAGTTGAAGTCATTTGTCATGATTTTGTCTAAGTCCAGATGAACACAGAACATGTCTAAATGCATGTTATCTTCTGCAGGTGGCCATGCTAAACATCATCAGGAAGCTGGACTGTGAACGGTATAACATGGTCCAGTTCAAAGAATGCTTCAACCACTTGGGCCTTCCCTGTCTGGTGTTTGAGATGTTGGACATCAGTTTGTGGGATTACCTCATAGACTGCAGGCGCTCGCTCACTCCATGTGAACTACGGGCCATAGCCCAACAGGTATGTGGAATTATTCTGTTTACACTATGAGATACGATATATGTAACATAGAAAAGGCTTCCAACGGCACATTTCTATGGCCTTAAGTGATATGGCAAGTTTTTTTTAATAACTTTTTGTACACATAAAAATATTCTCATTGCCTTTGTCTCTGCAGCTCCTGGTGACCTTTGACGGCCTGAAGGGTCTTGGTGTGATCCATTCAGACCTTAAGCCTGATAACATCATGTTGACCAACATGAATCTGCAGCCTTATGAAGTCAAACTCATTGACTTTGGTTTAGCCATTCTCACCTCAAAGGTGCATCATGGGCTATATAAGCAGCCTGATGGATACAGGTAAGTTCAATGCATCCAATATTCAGTATTTTTTATTTGCACTGGTGACTTCAGCATTCTCATGTGCTTTCACAGGGCTCCAGAGGTGCATGTGGGTCACATATTTGATGAGGCCATTGATATGTGGGGCCTGGGCTGTACTTTGGCCTTCTTCTATCTTGGACAACACCTTTTCCCTAGCTCCAATTATCATTCGGTAAGATAGTACTTCCCTCTCACTTGTACTGCAGCCCCCTTTGGACTATCCGCTAATGTTATGTCACTGCACAGGTGAAGATGATGGTGGAACTGCTGGGAATGCCTCCTGACTACCTGCTTGAGTATGGCGCATACTCAAACTGTTACTTTAAGCAGGAGGATGATGAGGACACACTGGAGCCAACATGGAGACTCCTGACGCCTGAGGAATACACACGGGTCACCCAGCAAAACCCCGGACAGGCCTCTACAATCCAGACACAGCTGCACATCATTGACAATATGGCTGATGTGAGTGCTTCAAAAGTTTTCCATAAATAACCAATACATGATACCAAAAACTAGTGCTAAAGAAAGACACATTAGTTAAATAAACTAACAATAGAAAATTTGACCCTTACCATTGTTTGATTTCAGATGTTCCCAGTAGATGACCCAGAGGAGTATGAGGACCACTTGGAGTTTGTGGACTTCCTCAAAGGGCTGCTGAATGTCAACCCCCTTCTCAGATTGACCCCAAAACAGGCTTTGGAGCACTCCTTCATCACCATGTCCCACCTATATGAGGACAGTGACTAGTACGTGTCTGTTTCATAGCCTTAACACATCCTGGTTTATGTGTGATTTTTTGGAATTGTGCTAAATGACCTGTGGAGGCCAAAGTACCTTCATAATAATGTTGTTGTAACTGACATTAATTCATTTTTTTGTTGAATTTTCAGTGCAATGACGTCGAAAACTGTGATGAAGCAGAGTATAATTGTCAAAGGAGGACGACCAACAGCATCTCCAGGAGAAGCCCAGCACAAAAGTTCCAGCAGGTTTTCCTTGCTCCCTCCCCCTGAATCACTTTTTTGTCTTTCAGCCAAACCGTTGGAACCATTAACCCAGAGCTCTAAGTTATTAGAACTTGAAAGTTTCACCAGCCCTAAAGAAAGAGGTGCCAGTTATAACCCTGGCACCCACAAACCTGCAGGGGAGACATATGTCCCTCTGCACATATTTTGGCCTTTACAAGAGGAACTTGTAATCAGTTCCCCCCAACAAATTAGAAAAATATCTGAGAAAACAGAGATAACGGTCCATGCACTTGGTTCGTTAGGTAGAGACTCATGTTTGCAAGAGATTTCTATTGGGGAAATTGTAAACAGTTCCCCTATCAATAAAATTCCTGTTTCTGAGGTAGAGAACCCAAAACACATGAAAGGCAAAAGATCGGGTGGGTCACATAGTCTAACCATTGACAGCCCTATTTTAAATGGTATAAGATCGCAGGTGTGTAGCCATGCCTCCAGGCCTTTGGGTGAAGTTAGAGATGTACTAGTGCATTCTAGTGAGGAAACTGTAACCAGTTTCTCAGACTGTCAGGTGTTTGAGGTGGGTCAGGAGATTCATGGAAACACTGCCACCTACTCTGTGCTGAGGCATCTGGGTGAAGGCTTTTTTGGATTTGTTGTTGAGTGCCAAAACATCAAGACCAAAGAGCGGGTGGCTATTAAAATGATGAAGAATCCTTCTGCTTTCAAAGAGGCTGAGGACGAAGTAAGAAACTCTTTTCCCTTTTCATGATTTTGTCTAAATTCAGATAAACATAGAACATGTCTAAATGCGTGTTGCCTTCTGCAGGTGGCCATGCTAAATATCATCGGGGAGCTGGACTGTGAACCCTGTAACATGGTCCAGTTCAAAGAGCTCTTTTACTATTCGGGCTTCCCCTGTCTGGTTTTTGAGATGTTGGACATCAGTCTGTGGGACTACCTCATAGACTACAGGTGCTCACTCGCTCCATGTGAACTACGGGCCATAGCCCAGCAGGTATGTGGAGTTAATCTGTTTGAATTGTTAAATATCACAGTAGCAACAGTAAGTATTTGGTTAGCTTGTGTAGTTTGGTAATATGGTTAAATGGTTAGAATAAAAGTTCAGTTGACTGGCACATCAAATAAACTTCTTCATTGACTTCCTTGTTTCCGCAGCTCCTGGTGGCCTTTGACGGCCTGAAGGGTCTTGGTGTGATCCATTCAGACCTTAAGCCTGATAACATCATGTTGACCAACATGAATCTGCAGCCTTATGAAGTCAAACTCATTGACTTTGGTTTAGCCATTCTCACCTCAAAGGTGCGCCATGGGCTATATAAGCAGCCTGATGGATACAGGTAAGTTCAATGCATCCAATATTCAGTAATTTTTTATTTGCACTGGTGACTTCAGCATTCTCATGTGCTTTCCCAGGGCTCCAGAGGTGCATGTGGGTCACATATTTGATGAGGCCATTGATATGTGGGGCCTGGGCTGTACTTTGGCCTTCCTCTATCTTGGACAACACCTTTTCCCTAGCTCCAATTATCAATCGGTAAGATAGTACTTCCCTCTCACTTGTACTGCAGCCCCCTTTGGTCTATCCGCTAATGTTATGTCACTGCACAGGTGAAGATGATGGTGGAACTGCTGGGAATGCCTCCTGACTACCTGCTTGAGTATGGCGCATACTCAAACTGTTACTTTAAGCAGGAGGATGATGAGGACACACTGGAGCCAACATGGAGACTCCTGACGCCTGAGGAATACACACGGGTCACTGGACAAGACCCAGGACAGGCCACTACACTCCAGAGACAGCTGCAGACCATGGACGATTTGGTCAATGTGAGTGCTTCAAAGGTTTTGAAAAACTAACCAACAGACAAAATCAAAAACTAGTGCAAACATTTTTATGTATTTATTTAGTTTATTTATGAGACAGGGACAGTGCACAATATACATTAACCATAACAGGAGAGATGCACTGTGCCAGGTTGTAGCACTAGAGCTAATTTCCACCTGTAGTCCCTGGTGCATGTTTTTTAGTTTAGTTCATGTTTGGAAGTTGCATCAACATCAGCATTAATAACAAGCTAAACTGTGCAGGGCTAATACACATTGGTTAAATAAACTAAGAAAAGAAAATCTGACGCCATCCCTTATTGTTGTTTGATTTCAGATGTTCTCAGGAGATGACCCAGAGGAGTATGAGGACCACTTGGAGTTTGTGGACTTCCTCAAAGGGCTGCTGAATGTCAACCCCCTTCTCAGGTTGACCCCAAAACAGGCTTTGGAGCACTCCTTCATCACCATGTCCCACCTATATGAGGATAGTGACTAGTACGTGTCTGTTTCATAGCCTGCTTTATGTGGGGTTTCTTGTACTTACGCTAGATAGCATGTGAACTAACGAATAAGATATTGGTATTGTTGT
Source organism: Taenioides sp. WSHXM2023 (assembly GCA_029959045.1). Classification (NCBI taxonomy): domain Eukaryota; kingdom Metazoa; phylum Chordata; class Actinopteri; order Gobiiformes; family Gobiidae; genus Taenioides; species Taenioides sp. WSHXM2023. Next base: position 33,361,525 of record CM057090.1, read on the forward strand.
AATAGACATACATTAATTTATTGTTTCACTTTCAGTGCGATGATGTCCAAACACGTGATGAAGCAGAGTGTGAGGGCCGGTGAGTTTGGCAACCAAGGACGACCAACATTATCACTAAAAGGTTCCACGGCAGTAAGCTCATTTTCATGGGTCTCTCCCCCGGGGTCACTTATAATGGAAAGAGGTGCAAGTCAAAACCCCAGAAGTCATGTGTCCCTCCATACATAGATCAGCCTTCAGAAGAGGAAATTGTATCCAGTTCATCCAAAGAAAGTAGAAACAGATCAGTGAAATCAGTGACTTCTGGACATACCTCTGGTTCATTATGTGTGTAGAATCCCTCTGTTGTCCAGGTAGAACCCTTGGGAAAAGGAGAAATTCAATTTGTGAACTGGACAAAAGTTTAATTGGTCAAATACGTTTCGCAGCTCATCCAAGCTGCTTCTTAAGTTTTGGTCAGATGGCGGACACTGTCTTATATCTGCCTGAAGGGAGGAGCTAACTACAATGAAATTACTCTGAGACTACCGCACCTATTTGTTTACAGTTTCTGGTAGTTTCTGGTAGTTAGCTAGTTATTGAATATGCAGTGAGTGTGGGGTCATATTAGCATAACCATTCAGGGCCATAATGGATGTTTTCACACCTCTGGACCTGACCTGGTTAGCCCTATTGTTTTCTTTGTTTGTTTTGATTTAGGTTTGAGGATAGAGTTATAAATGGGAGATAGATGATGTCTGAGACCTCCATTTCTGTTCAAGGAAGGGTTCTCTTTCTTGACAAAAACAGCCTCTTTAACTCCTCCTCTCAAAGCAGTTCTTTTCTCTGGCTAAGATCTGTACCTCACTATCCTCAAAGGAGTGCCCCATTGCTTTTAGGTGGAGATGTACGACAGACTGAGGTCCTTTTAGGTGGAGATGTACGGCAGACTGAGGTCCACTATGGCTCTCCCGTCTGTGTTGGTACATCCTCTTGTGAACTGGCTGTTTTGTTTCTCCAGTGTAGCGCTCACTGCAGTCTTCACTACACTGAATGGAGTAGACCACATTGCTTTGTTTGTGGCTCGGTGTTTTGCTCTTTGGGTGGACCAGTTTCTGTCTTAAAGTGTTTGTGGGTTTGTCTTAAATTGTTTGTGGGTTTGAAATAGACTGGAATGACTATTTCAAACCCACAAACACTTTAAGACAGAAACTGGTCCACCCAAAGAACAAAACACCAAGCCACAAGCAAAGCAATGTGGTCTACTCCAGTCAGTCTAGTGAAGACTGCAGTGAGCGCTACACTGGAGAAACAAAACAATCACTTCACAAGAGAATGTACCAACATAGATGAGAGAGCCACAGTGGACCTCAGTCTGCCGTACATCGCCACCTAAAAGGACCTCAGTCTGTCATACATCTCCACCTAAAAGCAATGGGGCACTCCTTTGAGAATAGTGAGGTACAGATCTTAGCCAGAGAAAAGAGCTGGTTTGAGAGGGGAGTTAAAGATGCTGTTTTTGTCAAGAAAGAGAACCCTTCCTTGAACAGAAATGGAGGTCTCAAACATCATCTGTCTCCCATTTATAACTCTATCCTCAAACCTAAAGCCCTGAATGGTTATGCTAATAAGACCCCACATTCACTGCATACTCAATAGGCCTAGCTAACTAACAGAAACTGCAAACAAATAGGTGTGGTAGTGTCAGAGTAATTTCATTGTAATTAGCTCCTCCCTTCAGGAAGATATAAGACAGTGTCCACCGGCGTCTGACCAAAACTGAAGAAGCAGCTTGGATGAGCTGCTAGACCACATGTGTAAGTCTCTGACTTACACATGTGGTCTAGTAGAGAAGTACCTAATTTAGAGGATATAAGCAGGATGGGGACTGGCGAGGTCTTTTGGGCATGTCCCCCTGCAGAAGGAGAACCCGAATAAAACCTGGAGGGACTATTGTCTGGGGTGAGGGAAGTCTGGGAGTCCCAGCTTACACTTGTGTCCCCGCAACATGGCCCCAGAAGCGTATGAAATCTGATGGATTTTAAGTGGCCCAAGCCAAGGAGGGGAGACAATTCTTCTGTTGGTTAGTAGTCTGTAGTCAAGGTTTAGACTGCTTCTTGTGTAGTCTATACTCAAGGTTTAGACTGCTTCTTGTGTAGTCTAAACTCAAGGTTTAGACTGCTTCTTGTGTAGTCTATACTCAAGGTTTAGACTGCTTCTTGTGTAGTCTATACTCAAGGTTTAGACTGCTTCTTGTGTAGTCTATACTCAAGGTTTAGACTACACAAGAAGCAAAAGGGATCTACGTAAACTAGAGCACAAGAATCACATGTCAGTGTACAGGTGGAGTTGGGGGGAGGGGGGTTACTAATGTTTTTTCTGAGTTTCTTTTGCAGAGTGAGGTGGTGAAATGGTGTGAAATATCATCTCGGAGTAGATCCCCTGCTCCCCCACATCAAGAGGATACCGAGCCCGCCTAATGACATGTGCAAAAATGGTACTAAATCTTGGCCTCGAATTATAATTTCATTCCCATGCTTTAGCAGTTTGTTACCACGTTTACCAATTTGTCTATTTAGGCTGCGATCTCATGCTCGCTGCCTGCTTATGACTGGCACAATGACATTTGGGTAAACAAGACCCCAAGAACAACCAATCATGTCTGCTTACATACAGCATATGCAAGCAGACATGGTTAATATGCAAAGGAGGGAGAATCTGTGGTTGTCAGCTCTGCCTGTGTTACAAGGCACTAATGTGAACACAACAACAAGGTCCACGTTTGTACAACACATTAATTAATTAATTAATTAATTAATTGATTAATTAATTATTGCATTCACATAGCGTCTTTCATGACACCCAAAGTGCTTTACAGTTAATTATTCATTCACTCCACACTCAGTGGTGGTAAGCTACTACTGTAACCACAGCTGCCCTGGGGCAGACTGACAGAAGCAAGGCTGCCAATCTGCACCATTGGCCCCTCTGACCACCACCAACACTTACGCACACTCCACTTTCTTACTAGGCAATGTAGGTGAAGTGTCTTGCCTAAGGACAAAAGGAGAAATTTAATTTGTCAACTGGACAGAGTTTATTTGGTCGAATACGTTTCGCAGCTCATCCAAGCTGCTTCCTCAGTTCTGGTCAGATGCTGGTGGACACTGCTTTATATCTGCCTGAAGGGAGGAGCTAATTACAATGAAATTACTCTGAGACACACATGTTTGTTAACAGTTTTTGTTAGTTAGGTGGGTCTATTCAATATGGAGTGGGAGTGGGGGTGTAGTTAGCATAACCATTCAGGGCCATGATGGGTGTTTTTCACACCTCTGGACATGTCCTGGCTAGTCCCATTGTTTTCTCTGTTTGTTTTGATTTAGGTTTGAGGATAGAGTTATAGATGGGAGACAAATGATGTCTGAGACCCCCATTTCTGTTCAAGGAAGGATTCTCTTTCTTGACAAAAATAGCCTCTTTACACAACAAAAACTGTCGTTGTGCCTAAGGACACAACGACAGTTTTTGCCACTGGCGCCCCCCTGTGGCACCAGGAATTTCCAGCGGTCTCCCATCCAAGTACTAACCAGGCCCAGCCTTGCTTAGCTTCTGCGATCTGACGAGATTAAGCTTTGACAAGGCAGTATGGTCATTGTGGGTTCGCTACAGTTTGATCTGTTTTCAGTCTTGGGCCATTGTAACAATCTGTATCGTTACTTGAACAGTGCAGGTTTTTCTGGGATCCAGGATAAAAGCACATTTGAAACATGAAGACAAAGTCCCAACTGATTTTCATTCAGATGAGTGATGCATTGAGACTTGTGCATTCACTGTGAGGTAGATCTTGGCTAGCTGCTTGTGTCAATAGCCAAGCAGTTTACCCTTTCTCCACCTCATAGTGAAGTCATATCTATAAAATGTGGCATGCATCTGAGACTTTTTGTGCTCTTCCCCTGGAGCTGATCTGAACAGTGGTGGTTGTTGCATTTGTGCCCGTAGACATTTAGACTAGAGGGTTGATGATAGTTACAATTATCTTACCAAGATAACATGCGTTAGAGGAGAGAGCACACCATGTTTTCAGAGAAGGGCCAAGAGCTAAAGGACGTGTTGAAGACAGGAACAAGCAGAATTCAGGATCTACATTTTATTTCCGTGGCCCTAAAGATCAGAGTGTAGACTCATCTGGATAACGTAGGGCAGGTGTTATTCATTTTTGGATTACTTTCTTTGGATGAAAACAAGAGCCTAAACCAAGAACTGGAGCAAGGTGAACTGCACGCTAACTTGGAGAATACTGTTGAGTGTTCATATTATATCCGTCAGATGCACCCACCACACTGAATTCAGGCTATTCTCGGTGTCTTGTTTACCTGAATGTCATTGTGCCAGCCATAAGCAGATGCCTGTGCGACCTTAATTTTTTTTTTTTTTAATGGTCTGCGTAAAATAGCTCACTAAGTGCTTTACACTTATTGAAATGAGGTGCGTCAGGCTTCAGTGGGCCCCTACACAACTCATGAAATGTCAGTTTAGCCAATGTGGAGGGTTTATAGCACATAATCCTTCATTTCTTAATTTGCAGGAACGAATTGGCTAAAACATGGGAATTAACTGTTAACGCGTGGGGACAAAATAATAATTCAAGGCCACGATTTAGTACCCCCTTCCAGGACAGGTTTCAAAATAAAATGTCAAAATGATCAAATTCACATATAAATTATAATGAAACATAAAATACAAACAGGGAATAGTAATAAGTGCATTTTTAACTCTGTTAGATGTGTCTTAACCATTTCTTTTTATAGAGCCGTGCTCGTCCCACAAACTTGTGTGCTTCAGTTAAGGCCCTGAGCCCATCTCCGGCGATGTTGTTTGGAAATTATATTTTGTTGTAGCGGCACGGTGGCTGAGTGGCAACACTCATGCCTCACAGCAAGAAGGTTACAGGTTCGATCCCCGGGTCGCCCGGGCCTTTCTGTGTGGAGTTTGCATGTTTCCGCCCCGTGTCTGGATGGGTTTCCTCCGGGTACTCCGGTTTCCCCCATCAACCAAAAACATGCAACACCCCTATGAACAGTTTACAGTCAAGGAATTCCTCCCTCCTGTGGGCTCACCACCTGCAGAGGGGTTCATAGGGGTCTGGGTCTGGTGCACAGCGTAATGGGCAGTGTGCTGCCCCCGCAACCCAGCTGGATTAAGCGGGAGAAAATGGATGGAAGGTAAAAATTGGTACCCAGTTGATCACTCTGCTAAATTGAAATGTTTTGTTTTTAATTATCATTTGTGTGCCTTTTTGTCATTTTGCTTAACATGCATATATGACCCACCATTTAAAATAATCCTTAGAGGAGACTTTACATGAGTAAATCATTAAATAAATGAATAAAATACTACAGTATGGTGTTATTCCTGTGTAATCCAGCAATATTTGATAAAGCTGTTTTTTTTCTACCAGTCTACTAATCCATTGGCCCTGATCCTACAGCACAAGGTCTGTCAGACACTTCCCTGTTTATTTTCTGATTTTACACTGGCATCGCACTGAATCCCATCGCATTCTCAAGGACACAGATCAATGCAGATGTGAGATAATTGACTCAAAGCGTGGGAAAAAGGGCCTAATCATTTCTTGGTGGAGAAGGTATTACAAATGAGTAATTATTATCGGGTTATTTTTAACGGTGAGAACTGAAGTGGATATTAATGATGTAATGCAGCATTCACACTGTAGTCTTAATTCAATAATGATTTACAGAAATACACAGCCAGAGCCATTTCTTTTTTAAGCAAACATCTCCCTGACTTAAGAAGAGGATAAAGGACAATAAGAAATAATAATTTGTCCACATCCATATTTCTTTTCTCCCATGCCATCCTCTGTGGAAATCTCTCTGAGTCATCTGCCAATCACATTTATCTCAGTTTGGCCTTTTCCCATCTTGACCAGACTATTTTTAGGTTACACTGCTGTAGAATGAAAAACAGGGCACCACGATTTAAAAAATTGTAAAAAAAAAAAAAAACAGAAATAATTGCTTTGATAAACTATCACTAATATCACTAAACAAGTTATATTTGGTGTGGAATTATAGTACTATCTTGATCCAAAGCACAACACACACACATATGCACGCACATGCACAAACATTGCTATTCTCCCACTCAAGAGAGTATCTTAATTTTGTAATTTACTCATTCCTATCCTCCTCTTCTTTATTTTAACTCATAAGAACCAAAAGAAGGTGGTTCCTCTAGTCTGAAATGCAGATATGAAGTCCCATCCCATCTAACCATCTACTCTTTGCACCATCTGCATTCATAAAGGTGATCCTGCCTTCTGCTAATATACATTTAAGATCTATTATTTGTTGTTGTGGTGCATGGTCCTTGCTGTAAAACAATTGTTTGACTGTAATTTTGAGACAAAAATAATCATTAGTTGCAGCCTTACTTAGCAGTTCAATTGTTATGTCTCCCTTTTGACCTTGACAGACATTAAAGGTCACAATTTTCTCCACTTCTCTACCCAACTCCTGATTGAGAATAGCACTGAGCAGGTAATGCTTTATAAGGACACTCCAGCACAGTCCTCACTGAACACCAACCAGCTTTAAGGACAAATAAATGAACTGCAATTTAACTGAACGATGTATTTATCTAAGAAGTACTTCCACTCACAAAAAGAACTCAGCATGTGACAGAGAGCTGACTGACACACGTCTTCACAAAGCGGCTGCCACCTACATCTGAACAGTCAACAAAAAGCACGAGATTGGCAGATAAAATTGGAGTGAATTCAGACCATCATAACACGTCGTCATTCAATCTAATATGGGCTATATAGCAGTTTTTTTCCATGTCTGCTATAAACTCTTTTGCTTTACCTGTTTAAGAAATATGCCCTTTTCTCTGCAATTTCAACATCCTTCAGATTTCCCTTCCCAGCCATCTCAATCTCTTGCTTTTGAGAGAGCGTGATAAAAGGAGATGTGAGTTCATCAGTCGGTCTTGTTTTAAGGAAAGTAAAAGAAAAACTTATATTACTGTTGGTGCTTGACAGTCCCAACAGGTATTTAAAACTTCGGGTGAAATAGAAGACGGAAATGATCAAGGTCTGAAAAGCCAGAAAACTCTACTGGAGTTGGGCTGCAAGAATTGTCTCAAAAATCAACTGAATGATTCAACTTGAGTTTGAATTTTGCACTGTAAAATTCTGTCTCTTCACTGACTCTTTGGTGGTCTCCAAGTTTTTAGTTTTTATGACTTTGTTATAAATGCCCTCAAACAAAAGGGTAACATTTCTATCAAGACACTAGTCTCTTCCACCTTCAACCAGGAGTTAGGCCTATTGCTTAGTGAGATTTTGTACAATGCTGTTCAACTGCTCTGCGCCATATACTGCTGGTGTGACAGATTTCAAACTACATACTTGTAGGCCAATTAGGTTCATTAGGTCTTCACATTTTGATCATTTTTGAGATCCTGACTAAAAGAATACCCAAATGAATTAAAAGGCCCATATTATGTTATTTTCTGATCTATATAATATTGTATCCTCATCAAAAACATACCTGGAGTTGTATATGTTTCATTCACACATGTTTACCACATAAATCCTGCATATTTAGGCTGAGTTCTTCTCTCAGACTGAAAACACTCTGTTCCACCTTGTGATATTATATGGTAATACACATAGTGCTCCACTGTATTTTAAGAGCACAAGGAATCATTTGGATGATTTCAGCAATGGTTTCTGTTAACATGAAAACTGCCGTTCCATGACATCACAAGGTGGAACGGAGCATTTTGAGCTTGGGAGATGTAGGCAGACTAATAATAAAGAGACTCAAACATGTGTAAACAAAACTAAACACAACTCCAGGTATGTTTTGGAGGAGGTAACAACATTATAACTTGTCTTAAAGCACAACAGTCAACTTTATGTAATATAGGACCTTTAACTGGTATACCGTAGGTCTGCCTTTTGTTTGAACAATTACAGAGCCTGTCCACTGGGATTTCTGGCTGGGAACACATTTGGTGAATTCAATAGAAATTTGCACTGAACTCTGTGGGTAAACCATTCAGAGGTCCATATAGACTTTTGTGGTTCTTGATCCAAAGGTCTGAAAAATTGTGACGATTTGAGTGTGTGTGTGTTTCTTTCTTTTATTTTTAATTCTTAGCTATTGTGCATTCTCTCCAAAGCTGAGTGACTTCCATTCTTGAGTTACAAAAGTCCAGAAGTTCATTTTTCCATTAATCTTAGAAGAGACAGAGCAAACATGAGAAATGCAAAGGCTTGGCCTGTGTAGCACACAGCCCCAGCACTTTGTGACTGGTATTCTGTGTGTTCCCAGGTGTGCCATTTGAACTGCGCCTTATTGTCCTTTTGCTCAGGATCTCACAAGAATCAATTACCCTTTAGGTTGTCACACCTATGTACCCTCCACTCTTTTAATCAGCTGTACAAACTTTACACAGGAAGCTACAATTTATTGCAGTCATATTTAAATTTACTGTTACTCTGTAGCCCAGTCATTTGTTTGCCTTGTGCTAGTTACTATTACAATGTCTAAAAACATCTTATGTTGTTGTGTCATTCGGCAAGACACTTGCTTAGTATAAATGCGGCATGCGGTGTGTGAGTGTCGGTGGTGGTCAGAGGGGCAGCCTTGCTTCCGTCAGTTTGCCACAGGGCAGGTGTGGATACAATAGTAGCTTACCACCATCGAGAGTGGAGTGGATGAATACAGCAAGACTAAATGCTCTGAGTATCTTGAAAGGTGCTACATAAATCCAATGGTTAATTCATTCATATAATTAATGCTAATCTGCAATAGGTTATCAAGCGTATGTTTCTGTACTATATTATGAACTACAGTGCTGCACCTTTAAACTCATCAGAAACAATACAGACCTTTGAGTCAATATATTTACACAAAACTATGTGGCTAACTTACAATTAGATGCTGTGACAGTTTCATAAAGTCACAATTGTCATTCCAGAGGACACAAACTGTTTACTCTCTGGTGGATCGGAAATGTGTGATGCCAATTTGCACATCTGCTCAACACAATTTGGGCAGTTATACAAACACAAATCTCCACAGAGATCCTTTTCCATTTAGCCGCTTCTCCTGTCGCACTCATCACCACAACAACACCAAACAAACTCAAATGAAATTGCAGGTAAGGCATATTAAGTTGTGTTATCTCATACTGTTGACTGAGTGAGGAGGAAAGGGGGGCCACAGCAAAGAAAGCGATAAAACAGAAAGACAAAACTAAAATGATACAAAGTCATTCAATCATTGTAACATATAAAACACTCTTTTTTAAAACCATATTTTGCATATCAGTTTCTCCTCAAATATATGGATTTCAGAATGATGAAAAATTAGGACTGTTGCCATAGCAAGTAACAATTTAAAACTAAATAAGTATGATATCTTTTGAATGTGAAAAGTCCTCAAAATGTTGCATACGAGTATAACAGGAAGCTGACACCTACTATGAACACCTGTTGTATGGTGTTCATAGTACATAGCTTCTTTGGTTCCATTTTTATATATTGGTGTTAAAAAAAAAAAAATCTGAGGGGGGGGAGCACAAATCAGCTTAACTGTTGTAGTTCCAGCTAAATCACTTCATTATGGTTAAATTGTGTTCAAATATAGCACAGATTCAAGTCTAATAAAACCTCAAACAGAGCAGAGCCTACAGTTAGTATCAATACCCTAGTTGTTTAGTGTAGTCCTTGCAAATAAATCAGAATTGTTAAGAGACATTTCTCCTTCACCTCTGAAACTATTGGTGAAGAAGAGAAGAAGAAGAAGAGCTGGAGAGACTGAAGTGGCAGATAGTTCTACTGCTACACTGGAGATGGAGCAAAGTCGTGCTGAAATGAACAAATAACTCACACTTCCTGTTTATATTTTTGACAGTTGTGTAACTTGTTAAAACGTTCTCTCACCCGCACCTCAAAATTGCCTCTAACGGTGTTGTCAAATAAATTCTTGGCTTATTGTTTCAGTATGTTAACAATAAAAGCCTATTACTAATCTTAATTGTTAACTAATCACCCTTTACTGACACGTGAGGCAGGAGTTAGAATGCCTTACATCCTGCTCAGACCTTACTGAATGCCATTCTTTTGCCTAACTACAATCAGCACATGTTCAGCCTCTACACACAAGAGAATAGCAAGTGTATCATTAGTGAGTGAAGATTCATTTACATTTTAAATTGATCATACAGACAATAAATTACCACTAAACACACAAACACAGAGCACATCACAGTAAACAAAGTCATTTAGTCACTGCTAATGTGCTCCGTTTGATGCCTAGTGGGTTAGATCTAGTTCTCTTTCTCTAGGGACCTCACTGTTTTGCATTGGCGTTCATCAAGCACTTGTTATTTGGGTATAAAAATGATATTTCAGCTTTCCTGCTCTTCCATGATATTCACAGTCTGTGTTTTGACAAACTGGAAGCAAACCAGATCTCTATTTTTAAGTTGTTGTTTTGAAATTTGGCAGACGGACTGCGCACAGCGTTTGCAGGTTTATTTTAGAATTAGATGTCAGTCACAATGATTGGCTCTTGGACACATATGCGCTACTTCAACACTGGAACATTTTCTGAACAGCTTGGAGTTCAGTTAGCAGAACGTACTAAAGCTAAGTACAAACGAAGAGTTAGAATGTAAACCCTTTTGTATTGCACTGAACAATTATACAAAAAGTAAATTAGTAGCTTCATCTTATTTTTCTAAATGGCAATAGAATAGAGAAAAAAATGCCTTGGTGGACATTAGTCAGTAGGAGGACTGACTATACCTTACAACATCAATCTCTTGAGACAGATCATTTAAATTATAAAATGATTTATTAGTCAAATCTGCAACTTAGATCTAGTAGCCACAACAAAACACTGTACCATGTAACATATTAAAGTGCAAGTTCATTATTATGATCCCTTTCCAACTTGTAGCACACATCTTTGACAGTCTTGAATGTTTTGTTTTACAGCATTTTTAAATAAATCTATGGAAAAATGATTTGATTATTGTAAGCTTTTTACTTCTTGTTGGTTTGCTATAAAGAAAGTAATCTAATAGTTTACAAAAACCTCATGAAAAGGTTAGTGAAGCTCACGTTACAAAAATAAATGTTAGTACACAGTTTAAGATAAAATTTTCAGTAAGTGTTTCTGAAAACACTTACTGAAAATTCAAAGCATCTGTGCATTTAGCGTTCACATACAGGCCACTATCTGCACTTGCATATATATTAATGCCATTCACATTTAAAAATATACAGTACATTTACTAGTACACGAACATTGAAAAAGAAGCACACATCACATAGAAAATGATATGGCAATATGAGACAAAGATGAGATCATCATTACAGCTATTTGCACAGTTGTTGGTTTTCAAACCTGGGAGCTACAGTACGAGTGACACAGAGACCTGCATAGAGAGGCCAAAGGAAAGCATGATGGGAAAATCCTCTCTATTGTCCACAGTTTCGAAGCAGAGAACACGTGCCACTGCCCTTTAGTGTACTCGGTCACAAAAAGAACTGAAGCAGCAACAGTTTCAGTTACAACAGTGTTTATCACTGGCTATAAGCACACTCAAATTTGATTATTATCTGATTTATGGACCATCTGGATTATTTAAATTACATGCAAACTGTTAAATCTGATGTGATGTGAGAGATATCAGATTACTCAGCACAGCAGGATCTTAAAAACTAAGCTCAGAAAACAAAAAAGTTCCAAAAGTGCTCAGTGTGTGAGGCAGGTAGCCACAAACACAGCCAACCACTCCACTGCCATCAATTGTCAAAAGGAACTGACAAATGATGTTTCTTCTTATTTTTTATTGTTAGTTTTGTTTTCAGAAATCAGAAAACTCCGAGGTAGGCTGCTGCTTTATGTGCAACTGAACGGTGTTTGGAAATTCATACAGCACTCTAAGAGACTGTTCCCACTGGCGAATCGCGGTAGCTGTCAATCAATAAATAGTGCTTCCTTTGTGTCACTCGCCCTCTGACCTGTGCACTTCCTGGGTCTCCCCGGTGCACTTCCGCATCCTTATTTATTTATTTAGTTTATTTATGAGACAGGGACAGTACACAACCTACATTAACCTTAACAGAAGAGATGCAATGTGCCAGATTGTAGCACCTGTAGTCCCTGGTGCATGTTTTTTGCATGTTTTTTAGATTTTCCGCTCTTCAGGTAATATCCTCGCTCTTTAGTTGACTTCAGTAACTTTGGTCCTAACAAGGTTGTTCCATTTAGTGCCGTGGCCTGTTACCAGTACCACTGTTAAAGCCTGGCAATGCACGTTCCTGTGAGGCGATAGTGGTATGTCGGAGCTACAGACCTTCGTTGCCAGTTTAGCTCTAGGATTAGACGTAAGTTCATTTTTATTTCTAGATGTGACTCCTGGGAGCTGCGGTGTGGGTGCTGGAGCTGTCGCCTTGCCCTTCTTTTTGTACATGTGTGATTCAGATGGGCCTGACCTGTGAATCCTAATGTTAACTTCCTCCCCAAATTGTTATTTCATGGACTTTGAGCTGAACTAATGAAATACACAGAACTATTTATGCACATGTCCTCTCAACTAATTATTATTTAAAAATGGAACCTTGCCTCTACGTTATCAACATCGAACCTGTGTGACCTTTTAGTTCTTTTCTGGGCTATGCTCAGTGGCGTTGCTTGGTTATAATTTAGCTACTCTATTTAATTTTCTTGACCATCAACACTCGTCTTAGCACAAGCAAATTTTGCTCATAGCATTAACGTGATTTTAGTGCCTTAAAAACGTGAAAAACAGAGCTAGTTCATTTGAAAGAGTTTGCAGTGGTCCAAAGTTACTCCTCACTTACCTTATGCATTCAGAACAACCTAATTATTCACCGCCATGAGTTTATAAGCACTTTTCACAACTTTCAGAGATCAGAGCGGAGTTTTGCCGTTGAGGTAAGGCTAACAACTAGCATGCAAACACATGCTCCCTGATTCTTGGACAAAAACGGTACACAGAGGACTTAGACTGACCTTAATAGCTGCTTAAATAATATATCTGTAAGACACATTTCACTTAAATACATGGCAGTAATTGAAGTATTTATTAAAGGTACCATAGTGTGAATGATCCTAGACTCTCATTCATCTGAACAGAAACTAGGATGAAGATGTGTCCCTGGATCAGGCTTCATTGTGTTGGTGTTGGGTCTGGTGGTGTTGGGGCTTCTTCTCCACAGTATTCCATTGGTTTGAGAAGATGTGTTTTCAATTTTGTACAACATAGGACCCTTAAAACCTAAGAACCTTAAAAACATTAACGTGATTTTTTTTAAGACATAAACAATACAGTCTTTTAATCGGTGCAGTGACTGTCATTGTGTCCTTTGGCAAGACACTTCACCCACATTTCCTAGTTATGAATGTGTTGTGTGTGAGCAATCAAATAAGTGACACCACTAAACTGTTAATCTGAGGTGAGAGGAATGAGATTTTGATTCTAAATGAAAAGTAACCAAAGAGTCACTGAAAATAAACAAATCTGATTGGACGATCATGTTTGGCTCTGGCTCGTGACCATATGGTAAATGGTAACAGCCCTCAGTGTACACAGACACTGGGGGCGAGGCGGGTTAAGCCAAACAGTGGATCTGAACGCTCTACCAATTATGTTTACGTCAAGAGCGGGATTTGAACTGCCAACCTTTGGCACCAGATGAGCTACTGCCGCAACGACCACAGACCGTATAAAGAAGTGGACTGAGTGAGTGTGACGTCACCCGTAGTGTTCGGCTCTGGTTAAATGAAGCTCACTGAGGCTAGCAGTTATAGGAACGAATTTGGACTTGAGTTCCATATTGGGAATTAGCACGTGGTTCATGGACAACATAGCGAAATAAAAACACCAGTAGCCTGACAGCAGCAGTTATAGAGCGAGGGGCTACAGTTTTTCAATACAGAATGAACTGGATGTGCTCTCCGGTCTTCTCCACATCCTCATCTCCTCCTCCATGAGCTGGTGCTGTGTGAGGGTGAGGCTGAGGGTGAGGCTGAGGGCATGAGCAGAGCCAGGCACAGAGCCAGGATCATGTGAGGAGCACAAACAAGAGGAACCTTCAGAGGAGCAGGCACAGCGGCTCATCTCAGAGCATGTGAGATCATTAAACTTAATCTACCATCTACGGCGCTGAGGATCTCCTCTCCTCTGTCTCCACTGTCTCCTCTGTCTCCACTGTCTCCTCTGTCTCCTCTGTCTCCTCTGTCTCCACTGTCTCCTCTGTCTCCACTGTCTCCTCTGTCTCCTCTGTCTCCTCTGTCTTCACTGTCTCCTCTGTCTCCTCTGTCTCCTCTGTCTCCACTGTCTCCTCTGTCTCCACTGTCTCCTCTGTCTCCACTGTCTCCTCTGTCTCCTCTGTCTCCTCTGCTCTGTCTCCACTGTCTCCTCTGTCTCCACTGTCTCCTCTGATTCCACTGTCTCCTCTGTCTCCTCTGTCTCCTCTGTCTCCTCTGTCTCCTCTGCTCTGTCTCCACTGTCTCCTCTGTCTCCACTGTCTCCTCTGTCTCCACTGTCTCCTCTGTCTCCTCTGTCTCCTCTGCTCTGTCTCCTCTGTCTCCTCTGTCTCCTCTGTCTCCTCTGTCTCCTCTGTCTCCACTGTCTGCAGGGGATGGGCTACAAATCCAGATTCACTTAGAAGAATGTTTAAAAAATACAATTAGAATCACTTTTTAAAAAGCTTTAAAAAAAATTTGACAGAAAATCTTTATCTTTTCATCATTGTCTCACTTCAGAAATATAATATCTTAAGTTTTGAAAATTTTTGAAAATTTACACTAGCCTGCTCAGTATATAAGGTCTTAAATGGACTCGCTCCAGCACCTTTGGGTGAGTTCATTATGTCCAAATTCAGTACTAGTGGTAGGGTAACGCCTGTAAGATGTCTGTAACACCTTACAGACGCACAACATTCAGTCAGCAGGTGTTTTCAGTCAAGGGAACAGAAATCTGGAACAACATCCAGCTGCAATAAGAGACTCGACCACATTCAGAACATTTAAAACCATCTGAAACGACGGCTTAAGAGAAATCACATCTGTCATCACTAATGTTCTGCTTCTGTGTAAATGTCAATGTTGTATGTCAGGATTGTGTCTTATTGTGCTGTTTCTATCATGTTTGTCCTATGAATTGTCATTGACAGTTTGTCTAATGTGTGAAGTTGTCTTATGCTGTTTCTATCTCTCTGACCTGCCAGGGACTACAGATGTAAAGTACCTTCGGGCTGATTCTGGTGTATTTACAAGTATATGTTCATGAATATGCATTGTCCCTTTTAAATAAAAAAAAATAAAATAAATAAGAATAAGAAATTTTTCCCATGCATTTGAACAGAATGTGTCTTCCCCCACTATGGATATATTATAATTTGTGATTAATCGCGAGTTAACTATGACATTCATGAGATTAATCGAGATTAAATATTTTAATTGATTGATAGCACTAGTCAAAGCCATATATTATATAGACTCATGACACATAGAGTGAAGCTTTCAAGCCTTTACTGTAAGCCTATATTGATGACTATGGCTTACAGGTAATGAAAACCCAAAATTCAGTGTCTTCCAAAATTACAGAAGATCAATAAGATTAATATAATAATAATAATAATAATAATAATAATAATAATAATAATAAAAAAGGCTATTTAAACAGAAATCTGAGGTATGCTCATTTCAATCACCCTGTGGCACTGCTCAGGTGTAATGGAAGCCCAGGTTGCTTTGATAGTTTGTATGTATTTCTCAAAACGTTGCATAGAATCAACCAGGTCAAATGTTTTTCTGAATGGAGAGGAGCTTAACCTTGTTACAGAGTTTAAATACCTTGGAGTAGTTCTGGATCCAACATTTTCTTTTAAAAGTCATATAAAAAAAGTAGCACAGGTAGTCAAATTTAATCTCCAAAATTTCCGCCATATTCGAAATAACACTGCAAGCAGCTAAAATGTATTTCTACTCCATGATCATCTCACATATTGATTACTGTCTCACTACATGGTCACTCGCATGCCCCACATCTCTGAAAATCATAGAGAGCCTCTACAAAAAAGCTTTAAAAACATTGGACAAAAAACCATTGTCACATCACCACTGCCATGTTCTATACAAATATAAATAACTGCATTTTCAAAACATGATCAATTTAAAATCAGCATGTTTGATCTATAAAGTTCTGCACTCTCTCGCTCCTCCACCAATAAAAGAATTTATCAAGAGTAAAGAAAACACACAAAGAACCACACGAGCCTCCGCCAGAGGAGATACGGTCATACCCCACAGACGTACCACCTTTGGTCAGATGGTCCTGTCTGTCCGAGGTGGGAACCTGTGGAATAGCCTTCCTTTAACTCTGAGGGAGTGCCCAACATATAATTCATTTAAGGCTCAACTGAAAAACTGGCTCTGGGCAAACCAAACTTGCACACATTAGGTGCCAGGCTCTTTATTGATATATTGTGTATCTTTTATGGACCGTTTTAGTATTGTATGATGTATGTGGGTGTGGATAATGAGCTGAGTGAATGTTTATGGAGTTTTGTGCGGAGGTGACTAGGATTGTAAGATTGTATGGTTGGAAAATTGTATTTAAGGCCTGATGATTGTTTAATGTAAATTTTATTGTTGTTGTATTTTTGATCCCTGTGACCCTGACCCGTGGGACTACGGATGGAAATTAGCCGTATGGCTACAATCCGGCGTGTTTACAGTCGTGCTTTTGTCATGTATGTTCATTAACATGCACTGTCCAAATCAAATAAACAAATAAATAAATAAATAGTGACCTTCAGATCATCTGCATTGCTGGCTCTGGTGTCTCTTATTTTCCTCTTGACAATACCCCATAGAATCTCTATGGTGACTTTGCAGGCCAATCAAGCACAGTCACAACATGGTCAGTGAGCCATCTTTTGGTACCTTTGGCTGTGTGGGCAGGTGCCAAGCCCTGCTGGACAATGAAATCAGCACCTCCATAAAGCTTTTCTGCAGGAGGAAGCATGAAGTGCCGTAAAATGTCCTGGTAGATGGCTGCGTTGACTGTGGCCGTGGAGAAGGGGGCACAGGGTGGGTGCTAGTTTCATCGGGGATGTGAGCTGCAGACATTTACACCCCTGGATCACCTCTGATAAACACACAGGGGGGCGGAGTCAGGGCGCTAAGACAGGACAGGAGGAAACGGATAAGGCGGGAGGTCAAAGGTCAGCGTGTCTGTGGCTCTCTCGGGAGGAACAGAGAAGGTCCAGTTACACCAAAGCGCGGTAGGGAGGAGTTCTGCTGGAAGAGCTGTGTTTTGTTTCTTTGCTCAAATGCATATGAATGTGTGAAAATCTCTAACTGAACAATATGTGTTATGTGAATTCCTGTTTCAGAGCCTGTTTTTAATGCGACAGAGGGGCTGTTACCTCTGGGTCACTGCACTAAGTCCTGGGCCAGACAGTTCATGCTCGGCTCCACGTGTCCTGCTTCGGCTGTTCTGTCAGAATAACTCACTTTAAAGGGCCCATATTACACTATTTTCTGATCTCTGTTATTATTTTGTTTCATTCACACATGTTTGACACACAATCCCCTGCAGCCTAGCAGAACTTTATGAATTAGGTCTACAAAACTGGAGGGATGATTATTTTACATAAAAAATTACAGAATAGCTGTGTGTTGCCATTTGCTGATTGATTCTTGATCAAAATGTTACAATTGGTTTATGGCCACAGCGTTCGTGAATGTGTGCAAGAATCTAGATTGAAGACAAAGTGAATCTCACTGAGAAAACTATACTATACTGATGAGAAAATCACCTTATTAAAGGAAACAAAACAGTGTTTGTAAAAGGAAAAGCTGTTCAAAGTTGATTGCGTGCACATAGCCTCTTAAAGGAGTCGTATGTCACCTGGACTCTTTCAGTTTTAAAGAATGTGGCCGAATCACAACTGAACCTGTGTTGCCAGAGCCTTAACCTACAGATAGAGGACACACATAGTTTGTCTCATTCTCAGTATATGGACAGGTCTCATGTGAAGCTCAGAACCTCCAGAATTCCCTCCCTGAGCTGCAGAGGCTGCACTAGCACTGATTCAGGATTGGCTGTAGGTGTTGGGGTTTAGGTAGTGACTATTCAGATCAGACAGAGTTTTGGATTTTAGCATAGAAACTGGCAACCCAAATGAGAGACTCATGTGAGGCTCATTCTGCTTTCTGATAATCGTCTTGAACCAAAACACTACATTATAACATAAACAATCTTGTCCAATGTTTTTGTAATGAAGATTAAATCAGTAGAACAATTGTTACCAGTAAAAGATTTGAAAATGTTTACTTCATATCTGGGGACACAGAGAACCTATGGAATTTACAATCAGAATCTTACATACCCTTCATTTAAAACAGTAAAACTAGCAGGACCGACTTGTACCTATGTAGACTGTAGTCTGTGCAGGCTGACCACAGCAAACACAAAACTGGATTTGACAGAAATCTTTTCTGAAATCTATGCAGTCCTCAGTGTGGCCAGCAGAGAGCACCAGAGACCTTATATAAATGTTACAATAGACAGTGCCATCTGAACTGGCTTAATCTTTTACTGTTGTTGTGTGGTTGGGCAATACACGTCATACAGTTTGCTTGTACGGTATATCTGCTGTGGCTACTGAATTAACATCTATGAGTTAATGAATTATAATATTGCCTTTTTAATGATGTCTGTGTAATCCCTGAGTCCTCCAGGAATGATCCATTGCATTATTAATGTATACATCTGAGGAAGGAAGGGCATCTGGTATAAAATAAAGTACCAATTCATTGTGAAACTGAAGCTTTCCTTGTTGTTTATGGAAGTTCTTCTCTCATCAGCCCCATTACTCCCGTGCCCTCATGAAATCTATCTGCGGTGACCTTTGACCTGCCCCACAGAACAGCCAAGTTTCCCCCTTTGAATGTAAACCCAGGAAATAAGGTTGAGCTGTTCAAATATCAAACTACTGGTTAATCACTGGGCTTTGAGGAACAGATTTCATTCTGTCAGAATCTGCCTCGACTCTGCAGGAAATGGGTGAGGAAGTCCCACACACAGAGGAGACACAGTGAGAGGAGAAAAGCAAAGAAGAGATGAGCAGAGGAGAGAGGAGAGACAAGCAGAGCAGATTCAGATTCTATTTTTCATCCCAGAGCAGACCAGGCCTTCTCCTTGTAATATATCAAGTTTTGTTGAAAATGATTGAAATGAGATGACTGATCATCTAGCTAAGTGTTAAGCCCTCAGTAAATCTGAGGTAAAAGCTATTGTCAAAAGTCAAATGATAACGGTGTGGCAGCGGTGTTGGGCTGAAGGGCACAAAGGCAGACCTCTGTATCAGCTTCAGAAGAAAGTGTGGACAGCAAAGAGGCCAGACATGCACAGAAGAGAGCACCTCATAAGAAGAACACTGTATTAAACAGAACATTGTTTTTAATGGGTAAACACTTAATTATGTGTGTGGACTGACGTTAGAGACAGTGGACCATGTTATTTTAAACTGTAACAGAAACAATGACGAGAGACTTATTTTTAGACAAGAATTCCAAAAAGACACAGGGGTTGCGTGTAATTTGAATAATATACTAAATGGTTCACAGGAGAACTTGACCAGACATGTGAAGGAGCAGCAGAGTTGGCAGAGTCGCAGTGGAGTCTAGAGCCCACAGGGAGACTGCCGGGGGCAACAGCAGCTGTGGAGACAGTATCTGCACCGGAGAGTGGACCTTGACCCAGATTGTGAGGCGTGGAGTATCTCTGGGCATGTTAGTATTGCTGGGTGTAGCACTCTGGCCTCTCCACTGTCCTCGGTTGTCTAGAGGACAGAGCTCGATGCCTAGAACCAGCTTTTTATCCTCCACGTGTCCTTAAATGTGCAAAGTGCAGCTTTCACCCTGTGATGTCCCTCACCAGGAGCTTTAGCTTGGAAAGCTTTAACTGCTTTATGCATGTCTGCCACTGTATGTTGTTGACCTTGTAGTTGCAACTTAAGACTATTTAAATAACACAATATATCACAGAAAAAAGCCCCAAAGCCCATCATGTTCTTGTCACTTAAAAAACCTGAAATTTCTTGGCCTTGGGGGTTGAGTGGTTGGAGATAAATGATGCAAGTTCATCATGCAGGTCACAGAACCTCTCCAAGACACGGCCTTAGCTCAACTAGAGCATATGATTGTTCTGAAGAAGACCACTGTGCCCTGCTGATGTCTCTTCAAGCAAAGCTCTGAACAGGCGGTGCTGCAAGCTAGAGCTCTCTTTGCTCATGTTTTTGATAAAGTACTACTTTATTTCATTATAAAAGATTTCCCCAGTTTTACGCCCAGAAATGGGCGTCCTTAGAGCCATGCTTTCGGACTTCTGTACAGCCTCAGGATTGGAGTTGTTTTATTTATGTGACAGTACGGTCTAACCCTGTAGTTTAGATGTCTACAAACATGTTCTGAAATGTCCCTGTGTGTCAGATGCCCTCCCTGTCTCACCATTCTGTTCAAAAGAAAAAAAAAATCTTTATTGTTTCTGAACTGGGTAGACTTATGTAAAACAGCATTTTAATGTGAGAGGACCTTATCATATCATAACTGATCATATTCCAGTGACCCCAAAAGAGTTGTGTATCATGGTGGACGCGGTGCCCAATGGACTTCTATCCTTCGTCAAAGGACACTCCTCCCACACATCCAGGACCCACACACCTCCTGTGTCTCAAACAGCTGTGGACAAAAGATGCTTTTCACAGTCGCCTCAAAACTGTAACAGTAAAATCAGGAGCCTGTTTCAGAAAAACTTTGTTACTGCTCCATATGTGATCCATCACTGGAGCCTTTGTGCCAAATATTCAATAGGAGAAAGTGTGGACATTAGGCTACAAATGCTTCATCACAAATAAACAAAGAGAAACCACCTCCAAACTTCTTCACCACTGCTGCCCCGCTGAACAGAGGCTCAGGACACTAAAGGACTCTTCCTGCTCCTTTTGGATCTCACAGACAGAGGGAGTTTCTCAATTCCCAGGATCCTTCCTCCAAAGACCACTTTGTAGCACTCCTCCAGAGTCGGCTCCTCTGAAGCAGAGCCAAATGTCCTGCTCACAGCTCCTGGGAGTGCACCTAGAACAGGCTCTGGACGGAGCTTTGATGATGTGGATCTGTCCAAAGTGGTTCAGCTGAGGATCCTGGCGATTGGGAAACACCCAGAGACTGCTACTCTTCTACTACTGCTACCCACATGCTCCTGTAGCACTACCAGTGAGGAGAGCGCCCCCTACAGGCCCTCCTCTGGACACAGCCTCCTGCCTGGCCCCTGATGCATGAAGAAGAGTCCCACGTTTATCTGCAGAGCTACCATGCCCCCTAGTGGACACAGCGGCTCTATGCCTGTTTCCCCCTTTCAAAATCTTCTCCTGTGCTTCTGATGGAAACCACTCCTCACTCTGGGCATGTGGTAACCATGGTAACTGTGTTGAAATTGTATATAGTGTCCACATTTACCATAAGGACCTGTGTGAATGAAAGACACTGAGCTGTGGAATAAAGTCATGGGAATGTCCATGGGCCTGTTTATTCACTTGTTTATTTCTCACTATTCTAGAAAACAGTCAGTACAATAACAAACACAGAGGGAGGTCCAATGAACCTAAAGTGTACTCGAGTAAAAGTACTGTGAGTACAAGTAAAACAATGATGTTCAAATAAAGTGCTCAAGTCAAAGTAAAAGTATTTGGTGATTAAGTGTAACACATAAACTCTGCTTCATGTTTTGGTAATGATGGTTATTCTGCATTCATCCATAGACATTTCAAAAACAAAGTGAAGCCAAAGCTAAACACATTTGATATGATACAATTGTCAGCATAAAGCTTTTCTCAAACGAAAATGATGGGGTTATAAAATGATTCTGACAAATAGAATTTGTTGGAACAAATGAGTGAATGTAGCTCATGAGCCACGTGGGATCAAACTGAGGCCTAGTATCAGCTAAATGAGAGAGAAAAACAACTATGAATGACTCTATGGATTATTTGATTTAGAGACATGAAAAGTGAAGATTCTCTTAATCCACAGGAGCACACAGAGACACTGAGGAGCCTTCAGACCAGAGCCTAAACCCAGGGAGCAGAGTGTGAGTGAATGTGGTGTTGAAGGTGTGGAGGTGGGTCAGTTGGTCAGAGGAGACTATGTAGAAGGACAGAGAGCCAGCAGGACAGTCCACAAACACTGCTACTCTCCCAGAAGAGGAGGACCAGGGCTGAGGGAGGAGGGTTTGGTTGTGATTGTGCCAAACAGAGAAACCATCTTTAGAACAGAACAGACTCCAGGACTGTTCATTGCATCCAAACCCACTGTCAAAACTGAGTTCTTTTCTTCTGATTCTTCTGTAAGACACTGATACATGAACTTTTCCACTCCACTGGACCTCCCAGTAACAGTGACCAGTCAGACCAGTGGAACACAGAATCTGAGGCCTGTACTTAAATCTGTCCTGATGATCTGGATACAGCTGCTTCTCTCTCACACGTGTCACCTTCTTGTTGTCGTCAGACAGTTTGAGGATTCTGTGAGCTGTGTTTGGATCCAGAGTGAGATCACAGAAATCTGATGGAGAGAAGACACAACACAGCAGCAGTTAGTCCCATGTGGAGACACACATTTCATTAGAGTTTAATATGGCCAAATGTGTTCATGAAAGATGGATTTAAAGGCTTTCACGTATTGATGATTATTTGTTCTATATATGTATTATTATGGTATTTCTTAATCATTGCAGTCTTATATTTGTCTAATATTTCTTTAGCATCAGCCCTATATTTCCTTTAGTTTCACAGCCTCTCACACATCTATTTCATATTATTTTCAGTGTAAATGTGAGTTGTCTGTAGTTTGTTGCTGCAGTGACAAAGTGCAGCTCCAGTCTCTGACGTCACTCCACACATTCCTACACTCGTCTGTGCTCCATGACACACACTTTCTCCTTTAAAATGTCTCTATATAAATCCACAGTCACTTGTGCTTGTGTGTAGACAGTCCTGTGCTGAGTCCAACAGCTGTGCCTGTGTCAGTGTGGCTCCAGGGCTCCTCCTTTGCTCCCAGCACCACTACTTCTGATTAGTGTTTGCACCATTTGAAACTTTCAATTTCTATTATATTCCCATGTGTCCTTATATGTGTGTAATCCCTCAGTGGTCCTGTAGGTTCCATAGTGGTCCATGGGTGTATACTAGTCTATGTGCTCTTATACTTGTTCTGATACAGCTCCAGATCATTCTAAAGACATTCAGCAAAGGTTCATTTCTGTCCTGTGAATGGGACTTTTGTAGTATTGATACTTGCTCAAATGAGTATCTAGTTTCAATACTACTTTTAATATTGATTCGTTTGATTCCATAGAAAATCAAAATAGAAGAAAAAATGTAATCACTGATGGCATAGCAGAAGAAAAGGAAGAGAGTTGGACTGAACTGGAAAGTAAAGTCCAGCTCATATTCTCTAATAATCTGGGTCTGGAGGGAAATGTTGAAACTGAGCGTGCTCAAAGGACAGGTCAGCACCAGGAGAGGCCCAGGAAAATAATGGTGAATCTGCTGCGCCTAAAAGATAAGCAGCTCATCCTTTCATCTGCTAAAATGCTGAAGGGGACCAACATCTAAATCAATGAAGACTTCTCTGGAACTTTGCTCCAAAAAAGGAAGGAACTGTGGCCCCAACTTAAAGCTGCCAGAGAGAGGGGAGAAAAGGCTCTGCTGAGGGATGAGAAACGGATCATTTTGTGCAATAGTCAAAGGATACACAACTTTTGTATGTTTTTAAACATTTTTAAGTAATATTGATCTGGATCTTGCACTTGAATGTGTAAAAGCAACACTATAATAGGTTTGGTTTTGGCACGTCTGAATATTTGTAATATAAAAAATAAATGACAAGAACTTATTGTTTTAGTGCGGAAGTGTTCAATCAATATATTAGAACGAACCTTCCCGGACTCTCTACTTATTATCCTCGGCGACTTTAACAAGGGAAACCTGAGCCAGGAGCTGCCAAAGTACAAACAGTTTATTAAATGCCCAACGAGAGAGCAGAACACGCTGGATCATTGTTACACAACAGTCAGTGGGGCCTATCGGAGCGTGTCACGTGCTGCTTTAGGCTTTTCTGATCACGTCATGGTTCACCTCATCCCCACATACAAACAACAACTGAAGCTCTCCAAACCAACTGTGAGGACTTCTAAAAGGTGGACCAGCGAGGCTGTGGAGGAGCTTCGCACATGCTTGGACACAATGGACTGGGGCATGTTCAAGACCTCCGCAGAGAATCTGGATGAGTACACGGACACAGTGACGTCATACATCCAGTTCTGTGAGGACAGCATTGTTCCATCTTGCACCAGGGTGACCTTTAACAACGACAAACCCTGGTTCACACCCAGACTGAGACAGCTGAGGAAGGAGAAGGAGGAGGCGCATAGAAGTGGTGACCCTCACTCATACAGACAGAGCAAGTACTCATTTAGCAAGGAAGTGGAGAAGGCTAAATCGAGATACAATAACCATCTGAAGGAGAAGTTCTAGTCCAACGACTCCGTCTCTGTCTGGAAAGGTCTGAAGGAGATCACAAATTATAGACCCAAAGCCCCCCCTGCTGTGGATGACCGACAACTAGCAGAAAAGCTTAACACCTACTACGCTAGATTTGAAGTCTCACACCCCTCCCCCACCCCACTGACTACAATGGACATTGCGGCCAAGCCCACCTCAGACCCCTCCTCCTTCCCCACTGCCCTCACACTCTCCAAGCAGGATGTGACTAAGACATTTAAAAGGCAAAACCCACGGAAAGCCCCAGGTCCGGACGGTGTCTCTCCTTCCACCCTGAGACACTGCGCTGAAGAACTGGCTCCTGTCTTCACGGACATCTTTAACATCTCCCTGGAGTTATGCCATGTCCCAGCCTGCTTCAAGCTGTCCACCATTGTTCCCGTCCCCAAGAAGCCCAGGATCACTGGACTTAATGACTACAGGCCTGTGGCGCTGACGTTTGTAGTCATGAAGTCATTTGAGCGCCTGGTTCTGCCTCACCTCAAGTCCTTCACCTCCCCTCTCCTGGACCCTCTGCAGTTCGCCTACAGAGCCAATTGGTCTGTAGACGACGCCATCAACCTGGCCCTCCACTTCATCCTTCAGCATTTGGACTCCCCGGGAACCTACGCCAGGATCCTGTTTGTGGACTTCAGCTCTGCATTCAACACCATCCTCCCTGCTCTGCTCCAGGACAAGCTCGCCCAGCTCAATGTGCCTGACTCCACCTGCAGGTGGATCACTGACTTCGTGACGGACCGGAGGCAGTGCATGCGGCTGGGGAAGAATGTCTTGGACACTCGGACTATAAGCACAGGATCTCCACAGGGCTGTGTACTTTCTCCCCTGCTCTTCTCCCTCTACACCAACTGCTGCACCTCCAGCCACGACTCCGTGAAACTGGTTAAGTTTGCGGATGACACCACCCTCATCGGGCTCATCTCGGATGGCGATGAGTCTGCCTACAGGAGGGAGGTGGACCGGCTGGTGTCCTGGTGCAGCAGCAACAACCTGGAGCTCAACGCCCAGAAGACAGTGGAGATGATCGTGGACTTCAGGAAAGTCACAGCCCCCCTGCCTCTCCTCACCCTGACAGACTCCTCTATCACCACTGTGGATTCTTTCCGCTTCCTGGGCACCTGCATCACCCACGACCTCAAGTGGGAGCCGACCATCAGCTCCCTCATCAAGAAAGCCCAGCAGAGGATGTACTTCCTGCGGCAGCTGAGGAAAGCCAAGCTGCCTGCCCAGATAATGGTGCAGTTTTACACGGCCATCATTGAGTCCATCCTCACCTCCTCCATCACTGTGTGGTACACTGGGGCCACTGCCAGGGACAGACAGAGACTGCAGCGCATAGTGCGCTCTGCTGAGAAGGTGATCGGCTGTAGCCTTCCATCTCTCCAGGACCTGTACGTCTCCAGGACTCAGGGGCGAGCAGGCCGGATAGCAGCTGACCCCTCTCACCCTGGACACGGACTATTCGAGCCACTTCCCTCTGGCAGAAGGCTACGGTCCATATGGACCAGAACCTCTCGCCATAAGAACAGTTTCTTCCCCTCTGCTGTTGGACTCATAAACACTTTATGAACACTTGTAACATCTGTACTAAGGACACTTTAAAATACCTGTACTAAGATGGACACTTTATAACACCTGTCACCTTAAATAAGTCATGTCACGTCACTTGCTCTTTTGCACTGTCAGTTTGCACTGTTGTTCTGATGCTCTGTATATACTTGACTATTTTTATTTTTTTATTATATATCTTAATCTTTTGCATGCTCTTACTTTGTTTTTAATAGTGATACTTTATTATTATATTATCTTTTTTTTTTAATAGTGATATCTCTACTTTATATTATTATTATTATTATTATTATTATTATTATTATTATTATTATTATTCAGTGTTCTATGTTGCACCTCATCACCAAAGCAAGTTCCTAGTCTGTGAATTGTGTTCACTGACAATGGCAATAAAAGCTTTCTGATTCTGATTCTGAACTGTATCCCAAACACATCTTGATGATTCCGTTCTTGATTCTGAAACATCAGTCAAAGATTACAATGTGTTTAGAGTGGGCAGGGATACATTTGGTGAGGGAGTGGCCATCTTTGTGCAGAGTAACATCCCCTGTAAATTCAAATCAAATCTTACGTGCAATGACATTGAGGCGATTTGGGTAGAAGTTCAACTGCCTCACACTAAACCCATGATTGTGGGGTGTTTTATAGACCCCCTGATTCAAATACAAACTATCTGACAAGTTTAGGTCATATCCTTGACAAAGCTTCACATGTTCATTGTGAACTATATATACTTGGTGATATGAATATTGAACAGGTTTGATTGACAGAGTTGATAAGCGCCTGTGCCCCGCTAACCCAGTGGTGCAGGTGGGAAGGGGCATTGCCCTCATCAGCCTCACTCATGATTGGATCTTCTTTGCTACGATACTCGTGGTCGGAATTCCAAACATGGAATTCGGCTCCAAATTCGCCACTATAACTGCTAGCCTCGATGAGCTTCATTTGGCTACTCCCTTAGTCCACTTCTTTATAGAGTCTATGCTTGCTACAATGTACAGAAATAACTTCACATCTTATTTTCAGAAATGTATTTATTTTGGGCAAGTGAACTTTTTTTTTCTTCTTTTACAGTGGAACATTTATAACATTCTTAATTATTCTGAAAACAATACTAGTTTTTCATCACTCTGAAACCCATGGATATTAACCTGTTAAACTCAATTACATCTGTATTATTCCTGTCAATCTAACCAGTCTTGACTACACCAACCCTTAAGCAGGACCTATCACTCAAACAAAGCAAAATGACATCAGGACTGTATGTCACATGATCACATTTTAATGTTATTTTATTGTGAGAAGAAACAGAATGATTATTCACGATTACTGACACCATGAACAGTGAAATCATTCATTTTATTTCTGTCACATTGTCTAACACGTTACTGTTCCTCTTGTGTGTAACAATTAAGTATACTTGTTAGTCTAGAATAGATTGAATTTAAAAAGTCTTAATTTTGCTTCAAAAATTGTCACAATTATTATTATTTTTAGTTTTTACAATTATATTGTGACCTCAGTAATCATGATGTTCAATTAAACTGATGATAAAGACATCCCTAAACTGGGCAGTAGGCCTGTCACGATAAATACTGTATCGACTTATCATTCAGTACATGATAGATGGAACAATTATTTTTGGGAGTCAATATAGTCAGTAATATTTCTTTGTACAAGTGGGAAATGTTTGGATATTTTTTGTACTTTTCTGAATATTTGAGTTGTAGAGGTTTGATTATATAACTTCTATTAATTGTTCCATTTATTTATTTCAGCTCATTTTGTGGGGAAATCCTGCTTTAGGGTTGTGTCAGTGGCATTTAACATTATCCTCTATATTTTCATCACCAATAATTGTATTTCAAGAATTGTTATCGTGACCGGCCTACAAACCAGTACCAAACTAGGATAAGTGTAAAGGCATAAAATGACATTAATTGGTTGCTTCCAGGACAATGAACTCCTCGCTCAAATTTAACAGAATTCTTCCGTTTTTCTCCATACTGCACTGAGGGTCTCGCAGCATCCTCAGTACCCCCTCTCTGAGCTGGTGTGGGGCTGTCTTTCTAAAGTTCACCGTCTCTGTGATGAAGTTTAGAATCAGCTCTCCGGTCTCGTTTCCTTCAGTGAAACAGTCGGTGATGTCCAACACAGCCGGTGACTCATAGCTCTGGTACGGGACTCCAGCTTCGTCCAGGAGCTGCTTTATTTCTGCTGTGTTCCGTTGTGGAAGCCAAGTACGAGTGCCTGGGGGGCTCAGCTGAGTGAAGAAGCCTTTCCATACCTTCACAAAGCCAGACTCAGCTGTAACACAAAAAATAACACAAAAACTCACAATCACAATCAACCTTCATTCCCCGTCTCCCCAGTCTCCCCTACATCCCACCTTGATCCACGCTCGTTTAAAGGTCCCGTATTACGGCAAATTGACTGTTTGTGAGATTTAAGACATGTTAGAATATTATTTCTGCAAAAACATACCTGGAGTTGTGTTTCATTCATTTCATTTCATTGTTTTATTCACACATGTTAAAATAATCCTGCATTATGGGGCTGTCTACATCCCCAAAGCTCAAATTCTCCGTTCCACATTGTGATGTGATGAAACAGTTGTTTTCAAGTTAACAACTACATTTTACCCTTTGTTTAGTAGAGGTTGGAAATTCCAGGACTGATCATCCAAATGATTCTAGTCAGTGTGTATGGAGTTTAAAAACACAGTGGAGCACTTCCTGTATTACCAGGAACAGAGTGTTTTCTGTTTGGGAGAAGAACACAGTCTAAATATCCAGGATTTGTGTGTTAAACATCTGTGAATGAAACAAAACACTCCAGGTGTTTTTCATGAGGTAACAACATTATAACACAGATCAGAAAATAGTGTAATATGGGCCCTCTAAAACTAAACTAAATTATAACAATTGGTGTCTTTATTTTCAACATGATTATAATCGAATACCCAACCATACTCATTTCTTGTCTATGTCTAATTTCCTAAATATCTTCACTGTTCTGTCATCATGTCACGTCTTGTCCTGTTTAGAACAGTGGAAACACTTGCAGCCCGTACCAACCTGCTCCAAAGTCAAAGACAAACAACAGAAACAAGAGAGAGAGAGAGACCGAGAGAGAGAGAGAGAGAGAGAGAGAGAGAGAGAGAGAGAGAGAGAGAGAGAGAGAGACCGAGAGAGAGAGAGAGAGAGACCGAGAGAGAGAGAGAGAGAGAGAGAGAGACTGAGAGAGAAAGCGAGAAAGAAAGAAAGAGAGACTTTACTGATGCTGAGGGAAACATAAGTTTTGCTGCAGCAACAACTACACTGCACTTCTCAGTGGCCTTTGTGTCTCAGGCAAAGGTCTCAGTGCAGTTTAACAGGAGGACTGGCAGGATCAGCAGATCTGTGTCAGGGCTAAACCGAAAATGTTCATTTTGTCTTCTTATGTACCGTATTTTCCGGACTATAAGCCGCTACTTTTTTCTCACACTTTGAACCCTGCGGCTTATACACCGATGCGGCTCATATATGGACGGATTATTCGTCTATGAACACAGCGGATGTACGCGCAGCTTGAGTGCAGAAAGCGCCGCTGTCTGTGCGGTGAACATGGGTTAGGGTTAGTTAGAACACTCGCTAGCGCTGTTGTCAGCACTAAAACAGTTTATCGCTGCGTGATAAAATAAGTTCTGCTGCTAAATGAACATTAGTGAGTGGGATACGTCTTAATGACCCGTATGTGTTAAATGCAGGTGAGGCGTAAATGACGAGACGAAACGTCTCAAACTTCAGTAACTGGACATCCACTCATACATGATCGATACAACTAACCCCGACCCCCGGGAGAGCCTCAAATCCTGTTGATATCCTACAAGACTCTGACATGATACAAGACACTGACATGATACAAGACACTGACATGATACAAGACACTGACATGATACAAGATAGGACAGCGGCTCTTTCTGCTCGAGACATGCGCTGTAGAGCGCCAAGTGACGGTGTCAAGTCTTTATTTAAGGAATGCAGGTCCAACTTGAAAAACCCAGAAACAGACACAAGGCTCAACTCAGCTTCAAGACTTTTATTGAATTTTTCAGCTTTTTCTTCAGTAGCAGTAGTAGTAGTAGTAGTGGTAGCAATAGTAGTGTTATCAGTAGCAGTAGCAATAGCAGTAGCAGTAGCAGGTCGAAAACCTTTAAAGTAAACAAATATGTGGAATAATGAAATTACATTTTACATTTATGTCCGTATTTTAATCTATTTGCATTTTAATTAATCTATTTTAACTATAATATTTATTAATATACATTTTACATATTAACTTAATTAGGTAAATTTTTAAATGATGTAACATTTTAACAAATATTTTAACTTTCAATATAACTTATTTTTTCTACAATTTTAAATGACCATGTATGAACCAAATTTAATATTTTATTTTTGATCATATTTTAATGAATTAACAAATAGCTTTTAATTGCCAAATAATATACACTTTTTAAATTAGTGCTCCTTTAACTTAGACTTAGTTAATACCCACAATAAATTGGAATATATTTAAACAATCAACTGCCAATTTGATTAAATTATTCATTTCGTTTCACATTTTCAGAACTTAAATTACTATTTCCTGAATTTATCAATTTACTGTTAATTTAAATTTGAACATTCCATAAAATAAGTCAGCCAATTGCATTTACAATCTAATTAAGGCTTCTCATTATGCTTTTAATTCTACTTAAATTAAACAGAATGTTCACTTGAACAGATTATCATTACACTATTGTCCTTAGGGTCTTAACTATATTTAAAACTAATTTTGCAGGTAAATTTACTCACCGGTAGCGTCTCTGTGTTTCCCCTTTGCATTCCTGGGTTTGGTTTGTGTGCCTGCGCACCTGGGCCTAATTAAATGAGTGCAGCAGACACTACCGGCTTATCTGTATTTTTAATGCCATCTACTGGCCAGACTAGGAATAAGATAAGCGGGGAAGGAGAGGAGAGGAGAAGACTATAGCCGTGTCTCATTTCAGGGTCTGCATCCTCCGAGGCTGGTTTTCAGGCCGCATACGCCACTTCCGGCGCGACAAGGCCTGTCCCATTTCATGCAGCCTCCGAGGATGCAGCCTGAAAACCGGCCTCGTTTCCATGGAGATCAGGCCGTGAACGAAGGCCGTGAAAATGTATCCTTCGCGGCCTTATATTCCCCAGCATGCACCGCACGCTACTTCTTCTACGGTAAAAAATGGAGTCCGCGGCTGCGTCCCCTACCAGTTGCAATTTTACTTTTAAATGTAGGTACTGGTTTACCTCACCTACAATTAATTCTAAGTTACTCGCTACATGAAACTGTTCATAAACAAGTTCACTTAAGTTTAACTTAAGATGTTAAGTTAAACATATGTATGAAGGTAGTTGTTACGGCTTAGTTTACGGATATTGTTGTATTAGCGGTTAGTAGCGTTATCCCTTACACTTGTTTATTAGCTTAGCTGTTGTAATGTTGGATATTCTCCAGTATGTAAGAATATTTTTGTCTTCAGGGAACAAGGAGCAGACCACCCGACTGATCGAGCTGAGGCGGGAGAACGACCACCTGTTCACCGGGGCTAAATTCTCCGTGAACATGGCTTGGAGGTAAGTATTAAAACAGTGCTATATACTCCTGATAGATAATATAACATCAGCCATGAAAACTATATCAGCGCTGGCATTACTGCCATTTGAAAACCTTTTTCATTTGTACATATGTGAGTAGTTGTGAATTAACCTGGGTTTCCCCATTTATTTCCTATGTTATCCACAGCCTGTACTTCTGTGATTACTAAATGATGGTCGGGAAGCTGGTGATCCGAAAAGTATACTACACAATGTAGTACTATCATGTGTAGTAATGTAGTAATATCACAATGGAGAACTAAACCTACATATTTGTCAGTAGACAGTTGTTCACAAATAAGCTGGACTTATTAAGTGTTATTATCCATTATATCTCCCTTACAAAAGCACCATGAAAACTGTAATAAAAAAAGACATAATTAACTACATAAATGAAAGGACAGCGTGTGCTGCATGGTTATTGAACAAATGTTTGCAGTAACACTAGGAGATCTGTAACAGATTTCATATTATATATAATATAATTATAAATGTACTGTATTTATTATTATGTAAATGTGAATGTTTATGTTCTGTTTGACTCAGGACAATACTGGAGAAGTTAGGCCTGCAATAATAAGGGCTGCAAATTAATCCTGCTCATATTGAAATCTAAATTGTGAAAATATGTGTGGGATTCCTCTATTAATTAAGATGTTTCGATTTATCTAAACAGCCTTTGGATCTGAATGTATATACACTGTGAACCAAATTTTCCTGTAATAGTTTTGTAGTTTTCTTAATGTGTGTGTCATTACAGGTTTTCACTCTGCAGGACAGGACTTTGATCAATCAGACATAAGGCCCATTCTGCTCTTCCTCCTCCAGAAGACGAGATACATCACACTGAGTGGTCCAAGTGCACTGGGTCATGTCTCCACTGTCCATGCTGACTGTAGAAGACCTGTGGGGTCTCTGGTTGCATCAGGCCTCCCTCCTGCACGTGCTGCTGCTGACCCTAATGTGTCCTAATAGTGATGTTTAGGTTTAACTTCTAATTTCCTGCACAAGTAAAATAGTCAAATGGTAGTTTCTTTGCATCTTAGCAGAGGAGCACCTAAACAGCTTAATCACTGAGGAAGTGATAAATGTGGCCTTATATGACCTTAACTTATATGACCTTAACAAGTGTGTGAGCCAAACTGAAAACATATCATTTGCTCATATGTTTATTTGAATGTTTTTCAGTCTATACTGACATTTGAATCATGGTGAAATGTGCCACTTATTTGATGTCTCTTTTGATAGTAATTAATTACATGTACTATAAGAATGTACTATTGTACTGCAATTAAGCAGTGGTAATCCACCTGATCATATTTTACAAAGATAATTTGTTCATTTTGGACTGTCACCTGCTTCAGCAACAAGGGAACAGGATTTGAGAGTTCACTGACATACAGCTGTTTTTACTTACCTATTATTGCATTGTGTGTGTGTAATGGGTTCAATGTTTGACTTTTCACATCAAGATAAAGTATTTCCAGAAGTTCCTTTGAATGTTTAATAAACCATCTTTTCTCAAAGGAGAGATGTCTTTCTTTATAAACTGATTTCAATGCATTCCCTGTATAAATGTAATCCTTGGTCAATATAGAAATATTTAATTATGATAATAATATTTAATAATGCATATCTCATCACTGTATTTGAAACTTTAAGGTAATTTAGCCTATTTCAGATCTATCCCAGAAATATAACAGTTTTGTTTTGCAAAAGTTAAACATACGTTTTTGTTTCAGCCACAAGATTTGGATGAGAATTATTAGAATAACTTGGTCTCAAAATCCGATAGTTCAATTACCCACGCGTAATCTTTGTTATTGATCCGTGTGCGTAATCTGCGTGGTGCGTGTTGTTAGCATTAGCATTAGCGTTAGCAGCGTGTCTTGGTTGCTGGGCGACGGGAGCGGCTCCGTGGGCTGGACCTGTCCCATTTCGCCAACGGAAATGCTGTCCTCGGAGGCTGGTTCGAAGGCTGCAGCCTTCACGGCCTTGGAGGCACCTGGCCTCGGAGGATGCAGACCCTGAAA
Source organism: Taenioides sp. WSHXM2023 (assembly GCA_029959045.1). Lineage (NCBI taxonomy): Eukaryota > Metazoa > Chordata > Actinopteri > Gobiiformes > Gobiidae > Taenioides > Taenioides sp. WSHXM2023. The sequence continues at coordinate 33,395,475 of CM057090.1, forward strand.
TGAGACACGGCTTATGAGTGTGGCAGTGTGTTAGTGTGCCTGCCCTACCCCCACGTTTGCCTGGAGCGCACCTGCTGGTGCACCTGGCTGGGCACTGATTGCGGGGAGGGACAGAGGTTATTTAGGTTAGGGCTGTGCACATTTGGGCTCTTTTCTTGTCCTGGTCTGGAGTTGTGCCTGTGCCAGTCCTTGGTGTGGCATTCTTCAAGTACGCATCACTGCGTCTTGGGTGAGTTTGGCACAGTGGTGGCCATATATATTTGTATTGTGCGCATTTGGCACTCACGCACGCTTTGCCTTCTTTTCAGTGTGATTGTGGCATGTTGCCAATAAAACCCGGTCGGAGCAGCTTGTTTTAACTTTCCTAACATCGGATGTGTGGGTAAGCGGCATGCCTCCTCCCTCCTTTGACCCATCAGCTGCACTCCAATATTTCTAATGCTGGCTTCCTTGTTTAGTCCTGGCACTTGTGTGTGCATCGACGCGCTGTTACGCGCGCGGTCTGCTGGGGGACTGGGAGTGCGCCCCGTCGGGGTCTTGGGGACTGGTGCTTCTCTTTTATCGGTAAGTTGCCGTTATTTGTTTGTCGCTGCCCAAATTTTGTAGTATTTTTCCCCTAATTTTGGTGTGTTGCACCATAGGGGACTGAGCTCCACCTCTCCGTGGCCACTGGGAGCTACAAACGGCCACCGCCAATCACAGCGCTGCCACTTCAGGCACAGCTCCTCCCTCTACGGCTGTTCTGATGAGATTTACTAACACAAACTTACCATTCGTCAAGGGAGAAAAGGTTTGGGTAATGGTTGAACTGTTTTCAATTGCACAGTGTACATATTGTATATTTTAACTGTAAATATTATTGGTGTTTTGTTTTTGTGTGAATTTATACATTTTCTTTGCTTGTTATTTTGTTTGTAGTTTGACTTGAGTTGTGTTTTTTTGTGTTAATCAATTTTGCATATTTTTAAAACGAGACTGACCTTTTAAAAGAAACGGAACAGGCTATCCATCCATCCATCCATTTTCTTCCGCTTATCCGGGGCCGGGTCGCGGGGGCAACAGTCTAAGCAGGGACTCCCAGACTTCCTTCACCCCGGACACTTCCTCCACCTCCTCCAGGGGGACCCCAAGGCGTTCCCAGGCCAGCCGGGAGACATAGTCCCTCCAGCGTGTCCTGGGTCTTCCCCGGGGCCTCCTCCCGGTGGGACATGCCTGAAACACCTCCCGAGGGAGGCGTCCAGGAGGCATCCGGAACAGATGCCCGAGCCACCTCAGCTGGCTCCTCTCGACGTGGAGGAGCAGCGGCTCTACTCCGAGCCCCTCCCAAGTGACTGAGCTCCTCACCCTATCTCTAAGGGTGCGCCCAGCCACTCTACGGAGGAAACTCATTTCGGCCGCTTGTATCCGCGATCTTGTCCTTTCGGTCATTACCCAAAGCTCATGACCATAGGTGAGGGTAGGAACGTAGATTGACCGGTAAATTGAGAGCTTTGCTTTTTGGCTCAGCTCCCTCTTCACCACAACGGTCCGGTACAGCGACCGCATCACTGCTGACGCTGCACCAATCCGCCTGTCAATCTCACGCTCCATCCTCCCCTCACTCGTGAACAAGACCCAGAGATACTTGAACTCCTCCATTTGAGGCAAAGACTCCCCACCCACCCGGAGAGGGCAAGCCACCTTTTTCCGGTCGAGAACCATGGCCTCGGACTTGGAGGAGCTGATCTTCATCCCAGCCGCTTCACACTCGGCTGCGAACCGCCCCAGTGCACACTGGAGGTCCCGGTTCGATGAAGCCATCAGGACAACATCATCTGCAAACAGCAGAGATGAGATCCTGTGGTCCCCAAACCGGATCCTCTCCGGCCCCTGACTGCGCCTAGAAATTCTGTCCATGAATACAATGAACAGAACCGGTGACAAAGGGCAGCCCTGGCGGAGTCCAACATGCACCGGGAACATGTCCGACTTACTACCGGCAATGCGAACACAGCTCCTGCTCCGGTCATACAGGGACCGAACAGCCCTTGACAAAGAGCCCCGGACCCCATACTCCCAGAGCACTCCCCACAGGACCCCACGAGGGACACGGTCAAATGCCTTCTCCAGATCCACAAAACACATGTGGACTGGTTGGGCAAACTCCCACGAACCCTGGAGCACCCGATGGAGAGTATAGAGCTGGTCCAGTGTTCCGCGACCGGGACGAAAACCACACTGCTCCTCCTGGATCCGAGGTTCGACCATCGGCCGGATTCTCCTCTCCAGTACCCTGGAATAGACCTTACCGGGGAGGCTGAGGAGTGTGATTCCCCTGTAGTTGGAACACACCCTCCGGTCCCCCTTCTTAAACAGAGGAACCACCACCCCGGTCTGCCAGTCCAGAGGCACTGTCCCCGACCGCCATGCGATATTGCAGAGACGTGTCAACCAAGACAGCCCCACAACATCCAGAGACTTAAGATACTCGGGACGGATCTCATCCACCCCCGGAGCCTTGCCACCGAGGAGCTTGCCAACCACCTCAGTGACTTCAGCCAGGGTGATGGACGAATCCGCCTCCGAGTCCCCAGCCCCTGCTTCTTCCTCAGAAGGCGTGACAGTGGGGTTGAGGAGATCCTCAAAGTATTCCCTCCACCGTCCGACAACATCCCCAGTCGAGGTCAACAGCTCTCCACCCGCACTGTAAACAGTGTTGGTGAAGCACTGCTTCCCCCTCCTGAGGCGCCGGACAGTTTGCCAGAATTTCCTTGAGGCCGTCCGATAGTCCTCCTCCATGGCCTCTCCGAACTCCTCCCAACCCCGAGTTTTTGCCTCCGCGACCGCCCGGGCTGCAGCACGCTTGGCCTGCCGGTACCCGTCAGCTGCCTCAGGAGTCCCATGAGCCAACAAGGCCCAATAAGACTCCTTCTTCAGCCTGACAGCATCCCTTACTTCCGATGTCCACCACCGGGTTCGGGGATTGCCGCCGCGACAGGCACCACAGACCTTACGACCACAGCTACGAGCAGCCGCATCGACAATAGAGGCCGAGAACAAAGCCCACTCGGACTCCATGTCCCCAGCCTCCCCCGGAATCTGGGAGAAGCTCTCCCGGAGGTGTGAGTTGAAGGTCCCCCTGACAGAAGGCTCTGCCAGACGTTCCCAACAGACCCTCACAATACGCTTGGGCCTGTCAGGTCTTTCCGGCTTCCTCCCCCGCCAGCGGACCCAACTCACAACCAGGTGGTGATCAGTTGACAGCTCTGCCCCTCTCTTCACCCGAGTGTCCAAGACACGCGGCCGGAGGTCAGATGACACGACAACAAAGTCGATCATCGACCTCCGGCCTAGGGTGTCCTGGTGCCACATGCACTGATGGACACCCTTGTGCTCGAACATGGTGTTCGTTATAGACAAACTGTGGCTAGCACAGAAGTCCAATAACAGAACACCGCTCGGGTTCAGATCAGGGAGGCCGTTCCTCCCAATCACCCCTCTCCAAGTGTCACTGTCGTTGCCCACGTGGGCGTTGAAGTCCCCCAGTAGAACAACGGAGTCCCCGGTCGGTGCACTGTCCAGTACCCCTCCCAGAGACTCCAAGAAGGCCAGGTACTCTGCACTGCTGTTCGGCCCGTAGACCGACACAACAGTGAGAGACCTGTCCCCGACCCGAAGGCGCAGGTACGCGACCCTCTCGTTCACCGGGGTGAACTCCAACACACAGCGGCTGAGCTGTGGGGCAATGAGCAGGCCCACACCAGCCCGCCGCCGCTCCCCGCGCGCAACGCCAGAGAAATAGAGAGTCCAGCCCCCCTCAAGGACTTGGGTTCCAGAGCCCAAGCTGTGCGTGGAGGCGAGGCCGACTATATCTAGTCAGTAACGCTCAACCTCCCGAACGAGCTCGGGCTCCTTCCCCCCCAGCGAGGTGACATTCCACGTCCCCAGAGCTAGTCTCCATGTCCGGAGATCTGGTCGTCGAGGCCCCCACCTTCGACTGCCGCCCAGATCACTCTGCACCGGCCCCCTATGGATCCTCCCGCGGGTGGTGGGTCCATGGGAGGACGACCCCACGTCGCTCCTTTGGGCTGTGCCCGGCCGGGCCCCATGGGGGAAGGCCCGGCCACCAGACGCTTGCCGTCGAGCTCCCACCCCAGGCCTGGCACCAGGGTGGGGCCCCGGTAACGCCAATCCGGGCGATGTAGCTGGCCTTGTTGAATTACTCATCATAAGGGGCTTCTGAACCGCTCTTAGTCTGACCCGTCCCCCAGGACCTGTTTGCCTTGGGTGACCCTACCAGGGGCATGAAGCCCCCGACAACATAGCTCCCGGGATCATTCGGGCACTCAAACCCCTCCACCACGTTAAGGTGGCGGCTCAAGGAGGGGCGGAACAACCAAATATATTACAAATACAACATTTATTTAGCGGAACAGGCTAAATAAATGTTATATTTGTAATATATTTGGTTTGTCTCTGCCCCATCATTGGGTAAAACGAACCTGTGTCTGCCTATCCTAGGTGGCGTTGTTGGCAACAATAGTTACTTAAATCACTGCTTCACACCTCCCTCATGCCACATGAGCAGAAGACTGGGCTTTTTGACTTGACAGACGGGGCGCAAGAGCGAAACAGGTGAAGAGATGATGTGCTGAGGAAGATGCTCATTTGATTTTGTTTTGAACAGTTAGTTTGTGCTTCATGCATACACCCTCCTCATGGAAAACATACGAAGAAATGCATATGGTGCAGCTTTGAAGTTAAAGACAATTGATCTGACTGTCAAAGAAGGAAACAGAGCTGCTGCACGTGAGCGCGGCATCGATGAGTCGATGGTGAGACGTTGGCGACGGCAGCGTGACGAACTGACTCATTGCAAAAAGACGACAAAAGCTTTCAGAGGCAATACAAGCAGATGCTCGGAACTTGAAAACTTCTTGAAGACGTGGACACCTGCGGCTTATAGACAGGTGCGGCCTATATATGTACAAAAATAAAATTCTTTGAAAATTTAGTTGATGCGGCTTATATTCAGGTGCGCTCAATAGTCCGGAAATTACGGTACTTTAAACTTCTTAGGTTCTTTTTAAAGACAATACAGTAACTTGTATTTACCTTGTTGACATGTTTCGGCTGCTAGCTGCGAGCAAACACAGTCACAGGGATACTAAAAACAGCCAGATTACCAAGGAGCAATATAACCAAGGAGGAGAGGAAAGCCATTAATCATTTAAAAAAAGACAACACAATCACCATTTTACCCGCAGATAAAGGAAGGACAAGTTATATTAGACACAAAAACATACGAACAGAAAATGGAAGCGCTACTAGCAGACACTGACACATACGAAATAATCAGAAAGAATCCGACAGAAGAAAAGAAACAAGCCCTAAAATCATTACTCAAACCCCTATTAGAACAAGAAAAAATCACCTGAGAAGCATACAATAACCTAGTCCCAACAGCCAGCATCATCCCTCGCATTTACGGAACACCAAAAATTCACAAAAAAGATACGCCACTCCGCCCGATAGTCGATAGCTTAGGTTCAGTTACATACAATCTGTCAAAAGCTCTGGTCGAAATAATAAAACCACTCATCGGTCAAACAAAATTCCACTGCAAGAACGCAAAACAATTGGCACAGGACCTAAAAAACATGACAGTAGCACCGGACGAAATATTCATATCACATGACGTCATCTCACTCTTCACCAAAACACCCGTGGATGTCACACTACAAATAGTACAGGAAAAACTCAGAAAGGACAAAACACTCAAAAAACGCACAAATTTAACTGTTGAAGATATTACACAACTATTACACTTCGTGGCCAAATCTACATATTTCCAATACCATAACATCATTTACAGACAGAAGGAGGGGTTCACAATGGGAGATCCACTATCCGCAATAATGAGCAGTTTTTTCATGGAAGACTTGGAACAAAAAAGCATTCAACACAGCACCCCCACAATCCCGACTAACTTTCTGGAAACGCTACGTAGACGACATCCTGAAGAAAATACAGCAAGGACACACCCAAGAACTCACGGACCATCTCAACACACAGGACAGTACCGGTAACATTCAATTCACACATGAGGAGGAGAAAGACGGAACAATATCATTTTTGGACATTAAAATCCACCACATCGCAGACGGCAGCATCAAAATAACAGTATACAGGAAACCCACGCACACCGACCAATATCTGCTCTGGACATCTGAACATCCCACTGCACATAAACTTTCAGTAGTAAGAACACTATTCGATTGGGCCACACTCGTAACAGACCAAACCGACAGGGAAGAGGAGGAGAGCCAAGCATACAAGCACTCAAACAATGTCAATATCCCAACTGGGCCATAAACAAAGGCAGACAACAAGTCAACAATAAAACCAACAAACCCCGGCAAAAAACACAACAAACTAATAGAGGGCAGCAGGATCACAGGAACACAGTCACACTACCATACATTAGAGGAATAACTGAACCCATCCAGAGAGCCATGAAAAAACACAACATAAGCACTGTAGTCAAACCACACACAAAACTCCAGCAACAGCTAGTACACCCCAAAGATAAAATCCCACAAGAACAAAAATGCAACGCCATCTACGAAATCCAATGCAAATCACGCAATAAATCATACATAGAGGAAACAGGCCGGGCTTTTCACATCTGAAAAAAGGAACACCAAAAGGAATGTGAAAAGGAAAGATCAGGGAGACTCACCAGAACACAAAAAGACACAGAAGAGCAGGAAAAGCTAAAATCCGCCATATCAGACCATTGTAAAAGAAATAACCACATTATGGATTCGGACGGGGCTCAGGTCATTGGATCAGAAAACAAGTTCAAACGCTGGATCAGGGAGGACAGTGAAATCAGGAAACGAGGCACGGACAGCAATGATGGAGTGTTCCTCCTTTCAAACACCTGGGACACCCTCCTCCAGAGAGCACCGGGCAACCGAAGGCATGGTCAGTCTGAGCGACCTGCCAGGTCAATCAGGCTGACCAAACCTACAGGAAGTAACAACAGCTGATATACGACACGTCACCACCAACACCGGGGACAGTTCTGAAGATGGCTCGCAGCTAGCAGCCGAAACATGTCAAAAAGGTAAATACACTTTACTATATTGTCTTTAAAAAAGAACCCAAGAAGTTAATGTCCACTGGTAACCGTGGTGACCGTCCATAAATTAAGTAAAAAGGAGAAAAGCCTGTCACCTCACTTTTAGTACAGTTGTAGGCATAAATTAGTTTGTTTAGTGAGTCCTTCCAGTTATTCTTTTGTTTGTCAGTGTTTTAACATCTGAATCAAAGTCTGATTGAATCGCTCGAAATGTCCATTCCCCTGGGGGTGATATGGAGTTGTCCTAGAATCAGCAACCCCACAATACTCCTTCAGTTGGGCAAAGAGCTGATTCTCAAATTCACCACCTTGATCATGGTGCCACCTCAGTGGCAACCCAAACTTTAAAGTATAGTCATTAAAGATTTTGTCTGCAATGGTTTTACCAGACTTGGACGTGGTGGCATAAGCCTGGGTAAATGTGTAAAATGGTCAACAATAACAAGAATGTATTTGTAACCCTCTTTAAATTTGTCTAAGTGTAAGAAGCCAACCGAGACCAGTTCCAAAGGCTGAGTCGTGACTATGTTAGTGAGCGGGGCTCTCATCTCACGACTTGGCCTTTTGGATTTAAGGCACACACTTTTTCTCATGATATTTCATTTTGCATGAAGGGCCAGTAAAAACGGTCTTGTGCCAAAAAAATAGTCCTTTCTACACCATGGTGGCCCATCTCATCATGCAGTTCCTCTAACACCGTTGGCCTGTGCTTGTCAGGGAGTACTAGTTTTGTTCTGTTTGTGGTTTTTCTGTACAAAACACCCCTGTCATTATACTGTGACTTGTCCCGCTCTCTCAAGAGACACAGAACCTGTGGTCTAAGCTGTTTGAGTTCTGAACCTGAAGGTTTTGTCTCTGTTAGTTTGTATCTCATGATCTGTGCAATAATAAGATCAGTCTCTTGGTCTCGTTTGATCTATCAGCAGTGAGTGGAGCTATGGGCATGCTTATTGACACAGTGGCACACTTGGTTGAGATACCCATAGACCAGGCTACACTAGACTCACTCTGATGGTCCACTTCCTGCATGGCTGCACTTGCAGCATCATATGACATCTCTTTTAAGCATTCCTCCGTATAAGTCTCCATGTCTAAGGACATTCTAGATAAATTATCTGCATCTACGTTCTCTCTACCTGGAACTTAAAATGGAACTTAAAATTGGAAATCTGCAGTTCTGCAACCGATCTGCACCCTGTTGCATTCAACTTAGTGGTTGACAGTATATAAGTAAGCGGGTTATTGTCACTATACACTGTAAAGAAGGGCGCATAGTACAAGTATTTACGAAACTTGTCTGTGATTGCCCATTTGAGAGCTAAGAATTCCATCTTGCCTGACTGTAAGTTATAGCTTTTCTCGGCTGTGGTGAGCTTTCTTGACCCATAAGCTATCACACGGAATTTGCCATTTTACCTTTGATACAAGACAGCGCCTAATCCCTGGTTAGAGTCATCTGTATGTGGGATAAATGGTTGTGTGAAGTCAGGAAAACCTAAAACAGGAGACTGTACTAAACAGTCAATCAGCTGCTCTAACACTGACTGATGTACATCACTCCACTGAATAGGTGTACTGGAGGGGACACTGTTTGTTTTTTTCACTGTCCATTTTTTTCTTGTGTTCTGAGTCTTTGAGCTTAAAGGAGCTTTATAAGCAGATCATACAAAGGACCAGCAATACAAGAAAAACCTTTGATGTATTGTCTATCGTAGCTTAGCAGTCCTAGTATTGCTCTAAGCTCACCTCCATTATCTGGCTGCTTGTTTTTCAGAGCTCTCACAGCAGCTGTATCTGCCGGGTCCATTCTGCTTCTCTCAGCAGAAACAATCCTGACAAGGTACCTCACTTCTGGTTTGAAGAGGCAACATGGTCATTAAAGGTCCTGCTGAATACAAGAATGTCATTGAGATAGGGCACACATCTTTTGTCCTGCAGTCCTTCTAGGCATTGCTCTATACACCTCTGAAACGCAGCTGGCGCATTCATGAGGCCAAATGGAATCCGAATAATTCATAAAGGTCCCAGGGGGTCACAAACGCGGTCAGGTGTCTACTCTCTTTGGACATGAACCCCTGGTGACATGCCTTACCCTGGTCCAGCAAAGAGAAGCTGGTGTTACCCCCCAGGCTGTCCATCACGTCCTGTACCCGGGGGATGGGGTGTCGATCTGAATATGTTTTATGGCTCAGTTCTCTGTATCTTTCTTTAAAAAATACAAGATGTGTAAAAAAAAAAAAATACAAAATGGTCCTGTTTAGGAGTTTTTTCAACAGAAATGTGAGAAACTAACTTTTAGCCAGTGGAAAGTATCTGTTCAATTGGTATGCTTGTCTCCAGAGATATTATTTCTTTGCCTAGAATGTTCCACAGTATGGCATTAAATTCATTTTTATCTCTATGGAGACAATCAGGTGACAGATCAGATCTGTGGAGAGACGAACCTACTCACTGTAAAATTAATGTGGCCAATAAAAACACCTGTAACTGAATAATAATGCAAGATACATTTAAAGCCACTGAGGAACATTCCAGTCAATACTATTTCTATGGAGTTAACCCCACTCCAGAGAAGTTACATAGTTAATCTTTAAAGACAAATAAACACATTAGCAATCAGACTGAGACAACTAATGTGGATTTATCTGTGTAATAGCCGGAATAGCAACTTTAGCGGTCTAAGAGAACAGAGTCGAGCTGAGCAGATTTCCAGTGCAGACCCAAAGTGCGTTTATTCCACCATCACAAGAAAAATTGAAAAATATTTACAAAAGACAAAGTTAAAAACAAGAATGGTGGTAACCTGCATGCACACACAGCACCTCTACCTGGACAAAGGTGAGGCTGGCTCCTTTTATAGGCCACCACCCTTAATTGGGTGAGCTCATTTCAAAATACAGGTAAGTACAGGTAAGTGATCTCAATGTTTAAAAGTTAGCTGTATCAAAAACAGTGCTTACAATTATTCAATTAAATCTGAGTACAAAAAGATGCAACTCTTTATTAATTTAGCAGTGTTTTAATAATGTAAAAATACTAAATAGAAAGAGCTCAAATATTTGTGCATGTGTTTCTGTCATTAATATCACCTGTTTACTAGCACCAGGCCTACAGTCCCTGACAAAAGTCTTGTCGCTTATCCATTTTGTAGAAACAAAAGCTTATAACCTGACTTTAAATTAATCGATTGGTTTTAGAAATGTCTCATATGAAAGCTAAAACCCTCCCAAATTATGCTCAATATACTAAAATAAATTTGCTTCACTGAAGAAAGATTGATCATTTAATGACCACAGAAAGGTCAGATTGTGGCAAGACAAAAGTCTTGTCGCCTACAGAAAATTGAACAAATAATTTACTTCAAATACAAAAATATGTTGCATAACGTCAGTGAATTAAGTAGTGGTGCTGTGAGATCCATATTTAATATCTTGTATGACTTCCATGAGCTTGAAGGACTGCATCCATGCGGTTCGACAATGATTCATACAATTTGTTGATGAAGTCATCAGGAATAGCAAAGAAAGCAGTCTTACATGCCTCCCAGAGTTCATTAAGATTCTTTGGTTTTGCCTTCCATGCTTCCTCTTTCATTCTACCCCAGACATGCTCAATGATGTTCATGTCTGGTGACTGGGCTGGCCAGTCCTGGAGCACCTTGATCTTCTTCGCCTTGAGGAACTTTGATGTAGAGATAGAAGTATGCGATGGAGCACCATCCTGCTGCAAAATTTGACCCCTTTTATGGTTGGGAATGTAAGAGGTAGCTAATACTTCTTGATATTTTAGGCTATTGATATTGCCTTCCACCCTGCAAATGTCTCGCACACACCCATACTGGATGTAACCCCTGACCATGATTTTTCCGCCACCAAACTTAACTGTTTTCTGGGTGAATCTTGGATCCATGCGGGCTCCAGTAGGTCTCCTGCAATATTTGCGGCGGCTGTGATGTAATTCAACCGAGGATTCATCTGAGAAATCCACCTTCTGCCACTTTTCCAGTGTCCATCCTTTTAGCAGGGTGTGGGCCTTGGCAAATGCCACACGGTTTTTTGATTGCCTTTTGTTTAGTGCTGGTTTCTGTGCACTGATTCGACCATGGAGGCCATTTCGAGACAGAATTCTACAAACTGTTCTGGTTGACACAGGGACTTGAGGTGACCAGGCCTGGTGGAGCTCTGCTGCAGTGGAAAAGGGGCTGGCCTTGGATTTTCGAATCAACAAACGGTCCTCCCGAGCAGTTGTCTTGCGGGGTCTGCCGGACCTGGGCTTGTCAAAAACATCTCCAGTCTTTTCAGATCTTTTTCTTTTTCTTTGTACTTGACGCTGAGACACATTGAAGGTGTCAGCCACCTCAGCAGTGGATCTGGTCTTCAGCCTCTTGATAATTAACGCTTTGGTCTCAGGGTGGATCTTAGGCATGTTGTCAGAGGTCAAGTTGCAGTTGATGTGAAGGTCTGGTGTGCTGGGGTTCTTTTTATACACACCCACTAATTGATTGATCAGTAACTGATCACAGGTGAGGCTGTATTCTAGGATTGGGTGCATCATATGACAAGGCGACAAGACTTTTGTCTTGCCAAAATCTGACCTTTCTGTGTTCATTAAATGATCAATCTTTCTTCAGTGAAGCAAATTTATTTTAGTATATTGAGCATAATTGGGGAGGGTTTTAGCTTTCATATGAGACATTTCTAAAACCAATCGATTAATTTAAAGTCAGGTTATAAGCTTTTGTTTCTACAAAATGGATAAGCGACAAGACTTTTGTCAGGGACTGTATGTAAAGGACTAGCTACATTACAATCTAACAATCCTGGATAATTTAATCTTAATTCAATGAGATCACATGTTCACGGGGCAGAGTGTAGAGCAGCACAGAGACATTCAGATACTAAAATGACACAGGACTATTGATACATAAGCGCAGTGTGCTGTCTTTCCTTCTTACACAGACTACAGGAGACGAGTAAGAGGAAGTAGACTTTTCCACCCACCCCTGTGCTATCAAGTCCTGTAAGCAGTCCTTCACCTGCTTGTACAGTGGCTTTGACACAGAGAGTTATGTTCTAGAAACTGGTTCTGTGTCTTTTAACAAAATGTCCATCTGCAGGGCATCGCTGGGGAACAGCATGTTTCTTTTTCTCTTGTCGTTCCTTTTCATTTGCACATCCTATATTCACTTTTTCCAAAACTACTTCATCAAATATGGTTGCCTGGAGGAGATAGGGCTGCATGTCACTCTTGATATTGTTACTCTGCAAACCAGTGTGCATGAATCTCTAAACTCTGAATCAAGGGTAGATCACACTTCAGACCTGACTCAGCTTCCTGGGATGCAAGGATCCTTCGCAGAGCAGAGAGGGTGAAGTAACCTTTATCTCCAAAAAAGCTCCTCAACTTCAGTCCTGGTGTGATGGTACAAATCACTACATCAATGATCTAATCTTCTTGGTAGCCTTTACCAAGTCCGCTTTCAATCTGCCTGGCCAAACTAGAAAATGTGAGCTTGTCTTTTGTCCAGGCTCACCTATTTGGCCTGCTATCTTAAAGTCTTTGGGCCACACGGGTTATCTGGGGGTGCTGAGCCTCGTTTCTGCACTGATGTGGGTTGTAGGGTCATTTTTTTAGTTTTATGCTGCATGGCTTCCTCTTTTTCTTGAAGTTTAATCCGTAGATCATTAATGATCTTTCTGAAGATCTTCTCCCTCTTTTTCATCATCTTGTCCGGTAACTGGCATTTTTGCATTTTCGATCAACTCTTTAACATTGAGCAGGTTAGACATTCCCTCATCTTCTAGCTCAGCTAATTCAGCTCTTTCAACATGGCTTGTGATAAATGCAATTGGCTGACTTGAGATCTGAGAGTGAGCTGTTCTCTTCCCAGTCCCAGTATCAATGTATTACATATTTTTGGCAGTTGTTAAACATTCAGTTCATTTAGTCCACCTTTGATTTTTAGTTGTAGTGTTTCTAACTCTGACTCCATTTTGATCAGGTAAGTAGGCAAAACACAGTACAACGTGGACTCCCAGACTTCCTTCACCCCAGACACTTCCTCCAGCTCCTCCGGGGGACCCCAAGTGTTCCCAGGCCAGCCGAGAGACATAGTCCTTCCAGCATGTCCTGGGTCTTCCCCGGGGCCTCCTCCCAGTGGGACATGCCCGGAACACCTCCTGAGGGAGGCGTCCAGGAGGCATCCGGATGCCTGAGCCACCTCAGCTGGCTCCTCTCGACGAGGAGGAGCAGCGGCTCTACTCCGAGCTCCACCCGTGTAACTGAGCTCCTCACCCTAAGGGAGCGTCCAGCGACTCTGCGGAGGAAACTCATTTTGGCTGCTTGTATCCGCGAGATATTAACAGAATAATATGAATTAATAATTTTTTAACAATATTTTAAAATTTTAAATTTTCAACCCACTTTTTAAAATCTGTCACACTGTCGCCTCATCACCAAATCACCAATGCATGCACGCACGATCGTATGGGATACTATATGTTTACAGTGTATAGGTTGCTTGTAAGTTTACTTACAAGCATGAATAAATTAATGAATAAATTAATAAATCAGAGACAGATGATGGACAAGAGAGCAATAGTGGACCTCAGTCTGCCGTACATCTCCACCTAAAAGCCACGGGCCACTCCTTTGAGGATAGTGAGGTACAGATCTTAGCCAGAGTAAAGAACTGGTTTGAGAGGAGGAGTTAAAGAGGCTATTTTTGTCAAGAAAGAGAATCCTTCCTTGAACAGAAATGGAGGTCTCAGACATCATCTGTCTCCCATTTATAACTCTATTCTCAAACCTAAATCAAAACAAAGAAAATAATAGGGCTAGTGTAACGGAGTTAAAAATGCACTAATTACTATTTCCTGGTTGTATTTTATGTTTGAATATAATTTATATGTGAATTTTATCATTTTGACATTTTATTTTGAAAACCGGAAGTGCGCGCTGCTCCCACATGTTTTATTTTGGTAGTTCAACTTCCCCTCTCAGTAGCACGTTGGAGACTGCAGAGGGTAAGTTCTGTCTGGGTTGAAAAGAATATATTTTACAAAAACAACATACTTTTAGCATAAATGCAAGAACACATGTTGATAAGATAACGTTTTCACATGTAATGGATGTATTGTGGTGGGCTAATTTTGAGTTTTGTACATTTTATTTAGATTGTAAAGTTCACTTGATATTGTAACATTGTACTGAATGCCGCGAACATGAGCGGCCATCTCACGGTGCTGTTCTCATTCTTACAGGGAGCCAGTGCCTGATATGTGTGAAGACATATTAATAGAGTATTTATATGTCTGTCACAGGTATGTTACATTTTATTCTATTTCTGTAAAGGTTATAAATTGTGCATTTGTCTCTCTGAATTATCACTCCACTGCAATCAAGTTAAATTTAAAATTGTTTTATTGTTTATACATGATTTATATAATTGAGAGTCACATGAGTTGTAAACCCTGTGTAACATGGTAATAACATGGCCAGTATGTATTTGTAAGCTCCCCCTCTGAGTAGCACGTTGGAGACTGCAGAGGGGAGCCAGTGCTTGATATGTGTGAAGACATATTACTAGAGTATTTATATGTCTGTCACAGGAGTAAAGCTGACTGACTCCATACTGTGTCCTGTCTTTCGTATACGGCCTAGCGAAGAGTTCCGCAGCCGTTACACTAGCCAGGTCAGGTCCAGAGGTGTGAAAACACCCATTATGGCCCTGAAAGGTTATGCTAATATGACCCCACACTCACTGCATGTTCAGTAACTAGCTAACTACCAGAAACTACCAGAAACTGTAAACAAATAGGTGTGGTAGTCTCAGAGTAATTTCATTGTAGTTAGCTCCTCCCTTCAGGCAGATATAAAGCAGTGTCCACCAGCATCTGACCAGAACTGAGGAAGCAGCTTGGATGAGCTGCGAAACGTATTTGACTAAATAAAATTTTGTCCAATTGACAAATTGAATTTCTCCTTTTGCCATGGATTCTACCTGGATGACTGAGGGATTTTACACAAGACTTGTTAAGATTATTCAGTTAATCAATAATCATGGTTACTCAGGTCACAATACAATCAACTAGTAACAACTAATAAATAATAATAATTTTAGAAGCATAGACTACTCTACAAGTGAACACGTAAGGCACTTTTTTTTAAATCTGGCAATTAAACTTCACATCATCCAGAAAATTGTTTTGGTCATGCAATTGTGAAGAATCATAAAATTATGATTTCTTCTCACAACACCATAAAAATAGATACTCTGTCATCGCTAAAACTAACATCATAAGGGAACTGAAACTGGAGCACAACTTGGACCCTGTGCAGCTGCTGTCCAAGTGACTGTTCCCCACAGAAACAGCCCAAATTGCTGGCACTGGACTGAGACTGATCCTGTCTTCTTCAGGCACATGAGATTCGTGGTCTGTCTAAAACCTGGCTTCCTGCTGGTTTAGCCTCCTCCTCAGCACGCTCACCCCCGGATCCTGCCTAGTCCCCTCGGCTATTTCCAGGCCAATTAAAGTTGTTGCTCTGACCGCATTTTGGACAGCCTGGCAGAGTGGTTGGCCTTTAAGGATAATCCAGGCTATAAGGATCAGTTCACAGCAGGTCAGGCAAGAGACGTGTGAGGTATACCACACCAGTGTTTTCTCATCTATGATTGCAAAGAATGTTGAATTAGCTCATCTGGGTAGGATTGGACTGCCCATGCTAAAATGACTTACTTTTTGTGCTATTGCGAATAAGTATGTCTTTGTTCATTCCTAATTTTAACTCAACAAACATTTGATGGATTTGTTTTAGAGTTACTTTCTATTTTTGTCTATTTTTAATGCTTAACAATTTATGTTCTAAAGCAAAGGGTGGGAGTGGTGTAGTAGTTTAAAACATTCACAGGTATATATGATATAGGATAGACCAGAAAGTGTTTTTTTTTTTTTTTTTTTTTTTTTTTTTTAATATTGCTGCTGTCTTTTTGCCGTGTTTTAGCCCAGATAATTACAATTATTGAAGTACAGTTAACAATAAATTTAATAGTCGAATTGTCACAACGATTATTCAGATTACTGTTTCACCCCTAATTCTTATACAGTTAGTGCATATTGTGGTTGTTTCCATGGGCAAGACACTTCACCCACCTTTTCTAAATATGATGTGTGAGTGCATTATTTGGTGCTGGGTGGAGCCTACCCTTGGGCACCAAAGGGAGTTATTTTTAGTATTTTTCTGCAATGTCTACTATTGCATTTTGCTTCTCCGAACTGTCAGTTGGAAACCACTGAAAACAACCATTGCCCTTCGTGGCTGTGGATTCTGGCACTTGTGCTGGAGGATTAGTCTCTACAGTGGTGCCATCTCACACTGGCAAATCCATAATCGATACCAGGGCGGCCATTTGCGACACCTTTAATAAGTTTCTGTCAGCAGCGTGATTATTAGCCCGCGCCCAATCATTCAGGGTCCATCTAGAGTTCCTACTTAGTACAGAGAAGCTGATTAAGACAGGAAATAGTCTCATGTGAGTGTGTGTTAGCCCTTTTTAATATCACAGATGGAGATGCGATGATATAGGAGCCTGTCTGGAGAGCAGGGTGAGGAGTTTCCCACAGTGTCTTATGTAAGGCAGACTAATATTGTCGGTATATTCAGACTTCTTGTAATGATTTTTCTTTTTAAATTTACAAACGTGTGGATGAAGAAAAAAGCCTAGAATTATTTTTTATTTATTTATTTATTTATTTTTATTTTTTTAAGTGACCTTCATTGTGGTCTGAATGCAAAGATGCAGGAAGAATACTTTGAAAATGTATTTAGTTACAGAATACTGAATACCTGCATTCAAATGTATTCTGATACATGGGCCAATCAGAATACTGTATTCTGAATCACACCTGCACTCAACGCAAGAGCAATATTTTCTGTTTCTCTCTGATTCAGTGCCATTTTAAGCCCATATTACATGATCAAATACCATAATGTATTCCTTTGATTTTAGAACAGTAACTGTATTCTGAATACTAAATGAAAGAGTAACTGTACCAGGATATAGTTATTCAAAATTAGTATTCAGAATAAGTATTCTCGGTACATGTATTCATTTACTTCCCAACACTGTGCAGTAATAGCCATACAGTAAAATGAATAATTAGCTATGGATAATAATTGGTGCTAGTATCAGTGTGGTATTGGCATCATTTCCCAATATAGCCTATTTTTTCTATTTTGTTTATAATAGAAACTGAAGAGCAGTGAATTTAATGATGTGGCCATGTTTACACAATCATCAGAAAAAGTACAACAAATTGTATTATATTTAAGAAAATATATTTTGTAATAAGTTTTAAAGAAAAAAGTTAATTTGAGAACTTAAGTACAACTTTACTTTAAATTTGGGCCTTGTCATAAAAAAAAAAAAAAAAAAAAAGGCAGATATTGGCTGAATACAACAGCAACAAATATTGAAAATCTAAATCTATCTTGGTTGGGAAAAATAATCTATATTAGATGATCCCTAGTTATAGCAGTAACATGAACATTAACAGATTTGTGACACTGACGTAGCTCGACATTAGCCACATGGATTTTCATTTTTGGTTATCACAATAATACCCACTGCCACTTATGTCTTAAGCTGTTTTCACGTATACAGTATACATGAATTTTAACAGAACTTTAGATCTTAATTTCAGATCTAAAGTTAAAGTGTGTGTGATAGAAGTGTATATATGTTTTTATTACAAAGACTGCTGTAATTGAGGTTTATCTCCGGCCTATATGCAATGTAAGATGATTTTCTGTGGACTTTTGCATCCCTGTTTGTGGAATGTAAACGAACACTGTATGTCTGAATAAATAAGTGATTTGACAGTGAACACCATGCAGGACTATGCTGATAAGTATTCTATGCTTGACTTGGTAATATTTCTGCGATCTGTGTCATTTAGATGAAATCAGGCTGCTCACTGGTGGTCTCCACTTCAATTTCATGCAAATGTGCACATCCTGCTCTGCTCAGTGTGGGATCAGAGATAGAGCAGGCTGTCAGATGGATAGGCTGTATGCACTGACAAAACTAGATATAAAGATTCATACACCTTCATGGGACATGTTGTAATCTTACAGTGCATAACTATATAAGAGCATTTGTTTTTTTTAAGGTGAGACACTACTAACAGGCACATCTAATTTATTTACTCTCTGAAACATTGGCTTTCATATACAAACAGCATTGTCCAATCCACACCAGGTGTTTTGTTCTGTTTTTTTATTTCATTTAATCAACTTGCATCCATAGATTTATATAGAATTTAGTAAATTAATCTCACATTTTTTCCTTCTACATGGGCATAAAGATCAGCCCCTACAGCCACCAAAATGTATCTTAAGCTTAACAAGATTTTGACAGAGTACAGGATTAGTCGATGTCTTATTCTAAAGCTGATTTATTGAAGTTTTAATTGCAAAAAATTTGAATGTTTAATTTCAGTTAGATGTAAATAGCAAATAAGACATCCAAAATCCTATGAGTAAATTTGTTTGTATCTGTCAACTAAATGAAGCAAGCAATTTAAATGTATTTTTACACATGAAATGCATTTAAAGGGGAACATTACATGATTTATGACATAAAGGATGAAGCAAATGCAAGCGATTTATAAGAGTGTATACTAGTAGAGGTAAAATACAATTCAGATTTTTTTGCTACTTTACATTTTATCAGCTAAACTAATTGATTATTCTTCTTCAAATATCACAGGTAAATCGTTGCCCACGGTTACCACTGTTCTGCATTTATTAGTACTACGCATCACAGTCCCCATGGTAACGGTCTGTCAGCCAGTTCTAGAACACACTTTGATAAGTGTGTTGCAGCCAGTTCAACAGCTCACTTTTAACATACCTTCAGTCGAGAAAGCCACACTTTTTTTGCTCTAGGAATACATTTAGTTTCAACTTTATTTTACACAATTGTAGTATACTTTTAGCTGTAAAGAGATGGCATTACACGGAGATATTAACGGTAAGTCAACACAGACATATGTTTTAAACAGACAGTATGGCAAAATGGTGGTCAAGTGCAAGTGCAAGTACAATTTTGAGATCATTTTATAAAATATATTTTGTTTTAAAACAAAATAGGTGTAAAATGTTAAATCTGCACAAGTTTACCTCCAGTTTGACATACATTTAAGAGCATAAAAGGTAATATTCATCCTTGTCATGGCGGATGAAGGATTTTGTGCAACTTTTCCCCTTTTTTCCCCTTTTAAAGGCTTGCAATGTTATTCTGTATTGTCTTATTTCTTAGGTAGTATTAATATGTGGTGTAGACTTGCAAATCAGGTTTAATAAGAGGTGTATACTGTAATTTGATAAAAAAAAAATACAGTCTTGTAAATAAGGACTTGAAACTCAAAGCGTGGATTTGGAACTTGACTTGCACTTGCCTTTCTTTGGTTATGCTGATGATCTGACATATTTCTTTTCTCTTTGTATTCAGACATAATCGTGGGTCAGGAGATTCATGGAAACACTGCCACCTACTCTGTGCTGAGGTATCTGGGTAAAGGCTCTTTTGGATATGTGGTCGAGTGCCAAAACATGGAGACCAAAGAGCGGGTGGCTGTTAAAATAATGAAGAATCGTTCGGCCATCAAAGAGGCTGAATATGAAGTAAGTTGAAGTCATTTGTCATGATTTTGTCTAAGTCCAGATGAACACAGAACATGTCTAAATGCATGTTATCTTCTGCAGGTGACCATGCTAAACATCATCAGGAAGCTGGACTGTGAACGGTATAACATGGTCCAGTTCAAAGAATGCTTCAACCACTTGGGCCTTCCCTGTCTGGTGTTTGAGATGTTGGACATCAGTCTGTGGGATTACCTCATAGACTGCAGGCGCTCGCTCACTCCATGTGAACTACGGGCCATAGCCCAACAGGTATGTGGAATTATTCTGTTTACACTATGAGATACGATATATGTAACATAGAAAAGGCTTCCAACGGCACATTTCTATGGCCTTAAGTGATATGGCAAGTTTTGTTTTAATAACTTTTTGTACACATAAAAATATTCTCATTGCCTTTGTCTCTGCAGCTCCTGGTGACCTTTGACGGCCTGAAGGGTCTTGGTGTGATCCATTCAGACCTTAAGCCTGATAACATCATGTTGACCAACATGAATCTGCAGCCTTATGAAGTCAAACTCATTGACTTTGGTTTAGCCATTCTCACCTCAAAGGTGCACCATGGGCTATATAAGCAGCCTGATGGATACAGGTAAGTTCAATGCATCCAATATTCAGTATTTTTTATTTGCACTGGTGACTTCAGCATTCTCATGTGCTTTCTCAGGGCTCCAGAGGTGCATGTGGGTCACATATTTGATGAGGCCATTGATATGTGGGGCCTGGGCTGTACTTTGGCCTTCTTCTATCTTGGACAACACCTTTTCCCTAGCTCCAATTATCATTCGGTAAGATAGTACTTCCCTCTCACTTGTACTGCAGCCCCCTTTGGACTATCCGCTAATGTTATGTCACTGCACAGGTGAAGATGATGGTGGAACTGCTGGGAATGCCTCCTGACTACCTGCTTGAGTATGGCGCATACTCAAACTGTTACTTTAAGCAGGAGGATGATGAGGACACACTGGAGCCAACATGGAGACTCCTGACGCCTGAGGAATACACGTGGGTCACCCAGCAAAACCCCGGACAGGCCTCTACAATCCAGACACAGCTGCACATCATTGACAATATGGCTGATGTGAGTGCTTCAAAAGTTTTCCATAAATAACCAATACATGATACCAAAAACTAGTGCTAAAGAAAGACACATTAGTTAAATAAACTAACAATAGAAAATTTGACCCTTACCATTGTTTGATTTCAGATGTTCCCAGTAGATGACCCAGAGGAGTATGAGGACCACTTGGAGTTTGTGGACTTCCTCAAAGGGCTGCTGAATGTCAACCCCCTTCTCAGATTGACCCCAAAACAGGCTTTGGAGCACTCCTTCATCACCATGTCCCACCTATATGAGGACAGTGACTAGTACGTGTCTGTTTCATAGCCTTAACACATCCTGGTTTATGTGTGATTTTTTGGAATTGTGCTAAATGACCTGTGGAGGCCAAAGTACCTTCATAATAATGTTGTTGTAACTGTCATTAATTCATTTTTTTGTTGAATTTTCAGTGCAATGACGTCCAAAACTGTGATGAAGCAGAGTATAATTGTCAAAGGAGGACGACCAACAGCATCTCCAGGAGAAGCCCAGCACAAAAGTTCCAGCAGGTTTTCCTTGCTCCCTCCCCCTGAATCACTTTTTTGTCTTTCAGCCAAACCGTTGGAACCATTAACCCAGAGCTCTAAGTTATTAGAACTTGAAAGTTTCACCAGCCCTAAAGAAAGAGGTGCCAGTTATAACCCTGGCACCCACAAACCTGCAGGGGAGACATATGTCCCTCTGCACATATTTTGGCCTTTACAAGAGGAACTTGTAATCAGTTCCCCCCAACAAATTAGAAAAATATCTGAGAAAACAGAGATAACGGTCCATGCACTTGGTTCGTTAGGTAGAGACTCATGTTTGCAAGAGATTTCTATTGGGGAAATTGTAAACAGTTCCCCTATCAATAAAATTCCTGTTTCTGAGGTAGAGAACCCAAAACACATGAAAGGCAAAAGATCGGGTGGGTCACATAGTCTAACCATTGACAGCCCTATTTTAAATGGTATAAGATCGCAGGTGTGTAGCCATGCCTCCAGGCCTTTGGGTGAAGTTAGAGATGTACTAGTGCATTCTAGTGAGGAAACTGTAACCAGTTTCTCAGACTGTCAGGTGTTTGAGGTGGGTCAGGAGATTCATGGAAACACTGCCACCTACTCTGTGCTGAGGCATCTGGGTGAAGGCTTTTTTGGATTTGTTGTTGAGTGCCAAAACATCAAGACCAAAGAGCGGGTGGCTATTAAAATGATGAAGAATCCTTCTGCTTTCAAAGAGGCTGAGGACGAAGTAAGAAACTCTTTTCCCTTTTCATGATTTTGTCTAAATTCAGATAAACATAGAACATGTCTAAATGCGTGTTGCCTTCTGCAGGTGGCCATGCTAAATATCATCGGGGAGCTGGACTGTGAACCCTGTAACATGGTCCAGTTCAAAGAGCTCTTTTACTATTCGGGCTTCCCCTGTCTGGTTTTTGAGATGTTGGACATCAGTCTGTGGGACTACCTCATAGACTACAGGTGCTCACTCGCTCCATGTGAACTACGGGCCATAGCCCAGCAGGTATGTGGAGTTAATCTGTTTGAATTGTTAAATATCACAGTAGCAACAGTAAGTATTTGGTTAGCTTGTGTAGTTTGGTAATATGGTTAAATGGTTAGAATAAAAGTTCAGTTGACTGGCACATCAAATAAACTTCTTCATTGACTTCCTTGTTTCCGCAGCTCCTAGTGGCCTTTGACGGCCTGAAGGGTCTTGGTGTGATCCATTCAGACCTTAAGCCTGATAACATCATGTTGACCAACATGAATCTGCAGCCTTATGAAGTCAAACTCATTGACTTTGGTTTAGCCATTCTCACCTCAAAGGTGCGCCATGGGCTATATAAGCAGCCTGATGGATACAGGTAAGTTCAATGCATCCAATATTCAGTAATTTTTTATTTGCACTGGTGACTTCAGCATTCTCATGTGCTTTCACAGGGCTCCAGAGGTGCATGTGGGTCACATATTTGATGAGGCCATTGATATGTGGGGCCTGGGCTGTACTTTGGCCTTCCTCTATCTTGGACAACACCTTTTCCCTAGCTCCAATTATCAGTCGGTAAGATGGTACTTCCCTCTCACTTGTACTGCAGCCCCCTTTGGACTATCCGCTAATGTTATGTCACTGCACAGGTGAAGATGATGGTGGAACTGCTGGGAATGCCTCCTGACTACCTGCTTGAGTATGGCGCATACTCAAACTGTTACTTTAAGCAGGAGGATGATGAGGACACACTGGAGCCAACATGGAGACTCCTGACGCCTGAGGAATACACACGGGTCACTGGACAAGACCCAGGACAGGCCACTACACTCCAGAGACAGCTGCAGACCATGGACGATTTGGTCAATGTGAGTGCTTCAAAGGTTTTGAAAAACTAACCAACAGACAAAATCAAAAACTAGTGCAAACATTTTTATGTATTTATTTAGTTTATTTATGAGACAGGGACAGTGCACAATATACATTAACCATAACAGGAGAGATGCACTGTGCCAGGTTGTAGCACTAGAGCTAATTTCCACCTGTAGTCCCTGGTGCATGTTTTTTAGTTTAGTTCATGTTTGGAAGTTGCATCAATATCAGCATTAATAACAAGCTAAACTGTGCAGGGCTAATACACATTGGTTAAATAAACTAAGAAAAGAAAATCTGACGCCATCCCTTATTGTTGTTTGATTTCAGATGTTCCCAGTAGATGACCCAGAGGAGTATGAGGACCACTTGGAGTTTGTGGACTTCCTCAAAGGGCTGCTGAATGTCAACCCCCTTCTCAGGTTGACCCCAAAACAGGCTTTGGAGCACTCCTTCATCACCATGTCCCACCTATATGAGGATAGTGACTAGTACGTGTCTGTTTCATAGCCTGCTTTATGTGGGGTTTCTTGTACTTATGCTAGATAGCATGTGAACTAACGAATAAGATATTGGTGTTGTTGTAATAGACATACATTAATTTATTGTTTCACTTTCAGTGCGATGATGTCCAAACACGTGATGAAGCAGAGTGTGAGGGCCGGTGAGTTTGGCAACCAAGGACGACCAACATTATCACTAAAAGGTTCCACGGCAGTAAGCTCATTTTCATGGGTCTCTCCCCCGGGGTCACTTATAATGGAAAGAGGTGCAAGTCAAAACCCCAGAAGTCATGTGTCCCTCCATACATAGATCAGCCTTCAGAAGAGGAAATTGTATCCAGTTCATCCAAAGAAAGTAGAAACAGATCAGTGAAATCAGTGACTTCTGGACATACCTCTGGTTCATTATGTGTGTAGAATCCCTCTGTTGTCCAGGTAGAACCCTTGGGAAAAGGAGAAATTCAATTTGTGAACTGGACAAAAGTTTAATTGGTCAAATACGTTTCGCAGCTCATCCAAGCTGCTTCTTAAGTTTTGGTCAGATGGCGGACACTGTCTTATATCTGCCTGAAGGGAGGAGCTAACTACAATGAAATTACTCTGAGACTACCGCACCTATTTGTTTACAGTTTCTGGTAGTTTCTGGTAGTTAGCTAGTTATTGAATATGCAGTGAGTGTGGGGTCATATTAGCATAACCATTCAGGGCCATAATGGATGTTTTCACACCTCTGGACCTGACCTGGTTAGCCCTATTGTTTTCTTTGTTTGTTTTGATTTAGGTTTGAGGATAGAGTTATAAATGGGAGATAGATGATGTCTGAGACCTCCATTTCTGTTCAAGGAAGGAGTCTCTTTCTTGACAAAAACAGCCTCTTTAACTCCTCCTCTCAAACCAGTTCTTTTCTCTGGCTAAGATCTGTACCTCACTATCCTCAAAGGAGTGCCCCATTGCTTTTAGGTGGAGATGTACGACAGACTGAGGTCCTTTTAGGTGGAGATGTACGGCAGACTGAGGTCCACTATGGCTCTCCCGTCTGTGTTGGTACATCCTCTTGTGAACTGGCTGTTTTGTTTCTCCAGTGTAGCGCTCACTGCAGTCTTCACTACACTGAATGGAGTAGACCACATTGCTTTGTTTGTTGCTCGGTGTTTTGCTCTTTGGGTGAACCAGTTTCTGTCTTAAAGTGTTTGTGGGTTTGTCTTAAATTGTTTGTGGGTTTGAAATAGACTGGAATGACTATTTCAAACCCACAAACACTTTAAGACAGAAACTGGTCCACCCAAAAGACAAAACACCAAGCCACAAGCAAAGCAATGTGGTCTACTCCAGTCAGTCTAGTGAAGACTGCAGTGAGCGCTACATTGGAGAAACAAAACAATCACTTCACAAGAGAATGTACCAACATAGATGAGAGAGCCACAGTGGACCTCAGTCTGCCGTACATCTCCACCTAAAAGGACCTCAGTCTGTCATACATCTCCACCTAAAAGCAATGGGGCACTCCTTTGAGAATAGTGAGGTACAGATCTTAGCCAGAGAAAAGAGCTGGTTTGAGAGGGGAGTTAAAGATGCTGTTTTTGTCAAGAAAGAGAACCCTTCCTTGAACAGAAATGGAGGTCTCAAACATCATCTGTCTCCCATTTATAACTCTATCCTCAAACCTAAAGCCCTGAATGGTTATGCTAATAAGACCCCACATTCACTGCATACTCAATAGGCCTAGCTAACTAACAGAAACTGCAAACAAATAGGTGTGGTAGTGTCAGAGTAATTTCATTGTAATTAGCTCCTCCCTTCAGGAAGATATAAGACAGTGTCCACCGGCGTCTGACCAAAACTGAAGAAGCAGCTTGGATGAGCTACTAGACCACATGTGTAAGTCTCTGACTTACACATGTGGTCTAGTAGAGAAGTACCTAATTTAGAGGATATAAGCAGGATGGGGACTGGCGAGGTCTTTTGGGCATGTCCCCCTGCAGAAGGAGAACCCGAATAAAACCTGGAGGGACTATTGTCTGGGGTGAGGGAAGTCTGGGAGTCCCAGCTTACACTTGTGTCCCCGCAACATGGCCCCAGAAGCGTAAGAAATCTGATGGATTTTAAGTGGCCCAAGCCAAGGAGGGGAGACAGTTTCTCTGTTGGTTAGTAGTCTATACTCAAGGTTTAGACTGCTTCTTGTGTAGTCTATACTCAAGGTTTAGACTACACAAGAAGCAAAAGGGATCTACGTAAACTAGAGCACAAGAATCACATGTCAGTGTACAGGTGGAGTTGGGGGGAGGGGGGTTACTAATGTTTTTTCTGAGTTTCTTTTGCAGAGTGAGGTGGTGAAATGGTGTGAAATATCATCTCGGAGTAGATCCCCTGCTCCCCCACATCAAGAGGATACCGACCCCGCCTAATGACATGTGCAAAAATGGTACTAAATCATGGCCTCGAATTAGAATTTCATTCCCATGCTTTAGCAGTTTGTTACCACGTTTACCAATTTGTCTATTTAGGCTGCGATCTCATGCTCGCTGCCTGCTTATGACTGGCACAATGACATTTGGGTAAACAAGACCCCAAGAACAACCAATCATGTCTGCTTACATACAGCATATGCAAGCAGACATGGTTAATATGCAAAGGAGGGAGAATCTGTGGTTGTCAGCTCTGCCTGTGTTACAAGGCACTAATGTGAACACAACAACAAGGTCCACGTTTGTACAACACATTAATTAATTAATTAATTAATTAATTAATTAATTAATTAATTGATTAATTGATTAATTGATTAATTAATTATTGCATTCACATAGCGTCTTTCATGACACCCAAAGTGCTTTACAGTTAATTATTCATTCACTCCACACTCAGTGGTGGTAAGCTACTACTGTAACCACAGCTGCCCTGGGGCAGACTGACAGAAGCAAGGCTGCCAATCTGCACCATTGGCCCCTCCGACCACCACCAACACTTACGCACACTCCACTTTCTTACTAGGCAATGTAGGTGAAGTGTCTTGCCTAAGGACAAAAGGAGAAATTTAATTAGTCAACTGGACAGAGTTTATTTGGTCGAATACGTTTTGCAGCTCATCCAAGCTGCTTCCTCAGTTCTGGTCAGATGCTGGTGGACACTGCTTTATATCTGCCTGAAGGGAGGAGCTAATTACAATGAAATTACTCTGAGACAACACATGTTTGTTAACAGTTTCTGTTAGTTAGGTGGGTCTATTCAATATGGAGTGGGAGTGGGGGTGTAGTTTTGCATAACCATTCAGGGCCATGATGGGTGTTTTTCACACCTCTGGACATGTCCTGGCTAGTCCCATTGTTTTCTCTGTTTGTTTTGATTTAGGTTTGAGGATAGAGTTATAGATGGGAGACAAATGATGTCTGAGACCCCCATTTCTGTTCAAGGAAGGATTCTCTTTCTTGACAAAAATAGCCTCTTTACACAACAAAAACTGTCGTTGTGCCTAAGGACACAACGACAGTTTTTGCCACTTGCGCCCCCCTGTGGCACCAGGAATTTCCAGCGGTCTCCCATCCAAGTACTAACCAGGCCCAGCCTTGCTTAGCTTCTGCGATCTGACGAGATTAAGCTTTGACAAGGCAGTTTGGTCATTGTGGGTTCGCTACAGTTTGATCTGTTTTCAGTCTTGGGCCATTGTAACAATCTGTATCGTTACTTGAACAGTGCAGGTTTTTCTGGGATCCAGGATAAAAGCACATTTGAAACACGAAGACAAAGTCCCAACTGATTTTCATTCAGATGAGTGATGCATTGAGACTTGTGCATTCACTGTGAGGTAGATCTTGGCTAGCTGCTTGTGTCAATAGCCAAGCAGTTTACCCTTTCTCCACCTCATAGTGAAGTCATATCTATAAAATGTGGCATGCATCTGAGACTTTTTGTGCTCTTCCCCTGGAGCTGATCTGAACAGTGGTGGTTGTTGCATTTGTGCCCGTAGACATTTAGACTAGAGGGTTGATGATAGTTACAATTATCTTACCAAGATAACATGCGTTAGAGGAGAGAGCACACCATGTTTTCAGAGAAGGGCCAAGAGCTAAAGGACGTGTTGAAGACAGGAACAAGCAGAATTCAGGATCTACATTTTATTTCCGTGGCCCTAAAGATCAGAGTGTAGACTCATCTGGATAACGTAGGGCAGGTGTTATTCATTTTTGGATTACTTTCTTTGGATGAAAACAAGAGCCTAAACCAAGAACTGGAGCAAGGTGAACTGCACGCTAACTTGGAGAATACTGTTGAGTGTTGATATTATATCCGTCAGATGCACCCACCACACTGAATTCAGGCTATTCTCGGTGTCTTGTTTACCTGAATGTCATTGTGCCAGCCATAAGCAGATGCCTGTGCGACCTTAATTTTTTTTTTTTTTAATGGTCTGCGTAAAATAGCTCACTAAGTGCTTTACACTTATTGAAATGAGGTGCGTCAGGCTTCAGTGGGCCCCTACACAACTCATGAAATGTCAGTTTAGCCAATGTGGAGGGTTTATAGCACATAATCCTTCATTTCTTAATTTGCAGGAACGAATTGGCTAAAACATGGGAATTAACTGTTAACGCGTGGGGACAAAATAATAATTCAAGGCCACGATTTAGTACCCCCTTCCAGGACAGGTTTCAAAATAAAATGTCAAAATGATCAAATTCACATATAAATTATAATGAAACATAAAATACAAACAGGGAATAGTAATAAGTGCATTTTTAACTCTGTTAGATGTGTCTTAACCATTTCTTTTTATAGAGCCGTGCTCGTCCCACAAACTTGCGTGCTTCAGTTAAGGCCCTGAGCCCATCTCCGGCGATGTTGTTTGGAAATTATATTTTGTTGTAGCGGCACGGTGGCTGAGTGGCAACACTCATGCCTCACAGCAAGAAGGTTACAGGTTCGATCCCCGGGTCGCCCGGGCCTTTCTGTGTGGAGTTTGCATGTTTCCGCCCCGTGTCTGGATGGGTTTCCTCCGGGTACTCCGGTTTCCCCCCATCGACCAAAAACATGCAACACCCCCTATGAACAGTTTACAATCAAGGACCGTCAAGGAATTCCTCCCTCCTGTGGGCCCACCACCTGCAGAGGGGTTCATAGGGGTCTGGGTCTGGTGCACAGCGTAATGGGCAGCGTGCTGCCCCCGCAACCCAGCCGGATTAAGCGGGAGAAAATGGATGGAAGGTAAAAATTGGTACCCAGTTGATCACTCTGCTAAATTGAAATGTTTTGTTTTTAATTATCATTTGTGTGCCTTTTTGTCATTTTGCTTAACATGCATATATGACCCACCATTTAAAATAATCCTTAGAGGAGACTTTACATGAGTAAATCATTAAATAAATGAATAAAATACTACAGTATGGTGTTATTCCTGTGTAATCCAGCAATATTTGATAAAGATGTTTTTTTTCTACCAGTCTACTAATCCATTGGCCCTGATCCTACAGCACAAGGTCTGTCAGACACTTCCCTGTTTATTTTCTGATTTTACACTGGCATCGCACTGTGAATCCCATCGCATTCTCAAGGACACAGATCAATGCAGATGTGAGATAATTGACTCAAAGCGTGGGAAAAAGGGCCTAATCATTTCTTGGTGGAGAAGGTATTACAAATGAGTAATTATTATCGGGTTATTTTTAACGGTGAGAACTGAAGTGGATATTAATGATGTAATGCAGCATTCACACTGTAGTCTTAATTCAATAATGATTTACAGAAATACACAGCCAGAGCCATTTCTTTTTTAAGCAAACATCTCCCTGACTTAAGAAGAGGATAAAGGACAATAAGAAATAAAAAGAGAATACTGAAATACATAGCTTTTTTTTTTTTAATTTGTCCACATCCATATTTCTTTTCGCCCATGCCATCCTCTGTGGAAATCTCCCTGAGTCATCTGCCAATCACATTTATCTCAGTTTGGCCTTTTCCCATCTTGACCAGACTATTTTTAGGTTACACTGCTGTAGAATGAAAAACAGGGCACCACGATTTTAAAAATTGTAAAAAAAAAAAAAAACAGAAATAATTGCTTTGATAAACTATCACTAATATCACTAAGCAAGTTATATTTGGTGTGGAATTATAGTACTATCTTGATCCAAAGCACAACACACACACATATGCACGCACATGCACAAACATTGCTATTCTCCCACTCAAGAGAGTATCTTAATTTTGTAATTTACTCATTCCTATCCTCTTCTTTATTTTAACTCATAAGAACCAAAAGAAGGTGGTTCCTCTAGTCTGAAATGCAGATATGAAGTCCCATCCCATCTAACCATCTACTCTTTGCACCATCTGCATTCATAAAGGTGATCCTGCCTTCTGCTAATATACATTTAAGATCTATTATTTGTTGTTGTGGTGCATGGTCCTTGCTGTAAAACAATTGTTTGACTGTAATTTTGAGACAAAAATAATCATTAGTTGCAGCCTTACTTAGCAGTTCAATTGTTATGTCTCCCTTTTGACCTTGACAGACATTAAAGGTCACAATTTTCTCCACTTCTCTACCCAACTCCTGATTGAGAATAGTACTGAGCAGGTAATGCTTTATAAGGACACTCCAGCACAGTCCTCACTGAACACCAACCAGCTTTAAGGACAAATAAATGAACTGCAAATGAACTGAACGATCTATTTATCTAAGAAGTACTTCCACTCACAAAAAGAACTCAGCATGTGACAGAGAGCTGAGTGACACACGTCTTCACAAAGCGGCTGCCACCTACATCTGAACAGTCAACAAAAAGCACGAGATTGGCAGATAAAATTGGAGTGAATTCAGACCATCATAACACGTCGTCATTCAATCTAATATGGGCTATATAGCAGTTTTTTTTTCCATGTCTGCTATAAACTCTTTTGCTTTACCTGTTTAAGAAATATGCCCTTTTCTCTGCAATTTCAACATCCTTCAGATTTCCCTTCCCAGCCATCTCAATCTCTTGCTTTTGAGAGAGCGTGATAAAAGGAGATGTGAGTTCATCAGTCGGTCTTGTTTTAAGGAAAGTAAAAGAAAAACTTATATTACTGTTGGTGCTTGACAGTCCCAACAGGTATTTCAAACTTCGGGTGAAATAGAAGACGGAAATGATCAAGGTCTGAAAAGCCAGAAAACTCTACTGGAGTTGGGCTGCAAGAATTGTCTCAAAAATCAACTGAATGATTCAACTTGAGTTTGAATTTTGCACTGTAAAATTCTGTCTCTTCACTGACTCTTTGGTGGTCTCCAAGTTTTTAGTTTTTATGACTTTGTTATAAATGCCCTCAAACAAAAGGGTAACATTTCTATCAAGACACTAGTCTCTTCCACCTTCAACCAGGAGTTAGGCCTATTGCTTAGTGAGATTTTGTACAATGCTGTTCAACTGCTCTGCGCCATATACTGCTGGTGTGACAGATTTCAAACTACATACTTGTAGGCCAATTAGGTTCATTAGGTCTTCACATTTTGATCATTTTTGAGATTCTGACTAAAAGAATACCCAAATGAATTAAAAGGCCCATATTATGTTATTTTCTGATCTATATAATATTGTATCCTCATCAAAAACATACCTGGAGTTGTATATGTTTCATTCACACATGTTTACCACATAAATCCTGCATATTTAGGCTGAGTTCTTCTCTCAGACTGAAAACACTCTGTTCCACCTTGTGATATTATATGGTAATACACATAGTGCTCCACTGTATTTTAAGAGCACAAGGAATCATTTGGATGATTTCAGCAATGGTTTCTGTTAACATGAAAACTGCCGTTCCATGACATCACAAGGTGGAACGGAGCATTTTGAGCTTGGGAGATGTAGGCAGACTAATAATAAAGAGACTCAAACATGTGTAAACAAAACTAAACACAACTCCAGGTATGTTTTGGAGGAGGTAACAACATTATAACTTGTCTTAAAGCACAACAGTCAACTTTATGTAATATAGGACCTTTAACTGGTATACCGTAGGTCTGCCTTTTGTTTGAACAATTACAGAGCCTGCCCACTGGGATTTCTGGCTGGGAACACATTTGGTGAATTCAATAGAAATTTGCACTGAACTCTGTGGGTAAACCATTCAGAGGTCCATATAGACTTTTGTGGTTCTTGATCCAAAGGTCTGAAAAATTGTGACGATTTGAGTGTGTGTGTGTTTCTTTCTTTTATTTTTAATTCTTAGCTATTGTGCATTCTCTCCAAAGCTGAGTGACTTCAATTCTTGAGTTACAAAAGTCCAGAAGTTCATTTTTCCATTAATCTTAGAAGAGACAGAGCAAACATGAGAAATGCAAAGACTTGGCCTGTGTAGCACACAGCCCCAGCACTTTGTGACTGGTATTCTGTGTGTTCCCAGGTGTGCCATTTGAACTGCGCCTTATTGTCCTTTTGCTCAGGATCTCACAAGAATCAATTACCCTTTAGGTTGTCACACCTATGTACCCTCCACTCTTTTAATCAGCTGTACAAACTTTACACAGGAAGCTACAATTTATTGCAGTCATATTTAAATTTACTGTTACTCTGTAGCCCAGTCATTTGTTTGCCTTGTGCTAGTTACTATTACAATGTCTAAAAACATCTTATGTTGTTGTGTCCTTCGGCAAGACACTTGCTTAGTATAAATGCGGCATGCGGTGTGTGAGTGTCGGTGGTGGTCAGAGGGGCAGCCTTGCTTCCGTCAGTTTGCCACAGGGCAGGTGTGGATACAATAGTAGCTTACCACCATCGAGAGTGGAGTGGATGAATACAGCAAGACTAAATGCTCTGAGTATCTTGAAAGGTGCTACATAAATCCAATGGTTAATTCATTCATATAATTAATGCTAATCTGCAATAGGTTATCAAGCGTATGTTTCTGTACTATATTATGAACTACAGTGCTGCACCTTTAAACTCATCAGAAACAATACAGACCTTTGAGTCAATATATTTACACAAAACTATGTGGCTAACTTACAATTAGATGCTGTGACAGTTTCATAAAGTCACAATTGTCATTCCAGAGGACACAAACTGTTTACTCTCTGGTGGATCGGAAATGTGTGATGCCAATTTGCACATCTGCTCAACACAATTTGGGCAGTTATACAAACACAAATCTCCACAGAGATCCTTTTCCATTTAGCCGCTTCTCCTGTCGCACTCATCACCACAACAACACCAAACAAACTCAAATGAAATTGCAGGTAAGGCATATTAAGTTGTGTTATCTCATACTGTTGACTGAGTGAGGAGGAAAGGGGGGCCACAGCAAAGAAAGCGATAAAACAGAAAGACAAAACTAAAATGATACAAAGTCATTCAATCATTGTAACATATAAAACACTCTTTTTTAAAACCATATTTTGCATATCAGTTTCTCCTCAAATATATGGATTTCAGAATGATGAAAAATTAGGACTGTTGCCATAGCAAGTAACAATTTAAAACTAAATAAGTATGATATCTTTTGAATGTGAAAAGTCCTCAAAATGTTGCATACTAGTATAACAGGAAGCTGACACCTACTATGAACACCTGTTGTATGGTGTTCATAGTACATAGCTTCTTTGGTTCCATTTTTATATATTGGTGTTTAAAAAAAAAAAAATCTGAGGGGGGAGCACAAATCAGCTTAACTGTTGTAGTTCCAGCTAAATCACTTCATTATGGTTCAATTGTGTTCAAATATAGCACAGATTCAAGTCTAATAAAACCTCAAACAGAGCAGAGCCTACAGTTAGTATCAATACCCTAGTTGTTTAGTGTAGTCCTTGCAAATAAATCAGAATTGTTAAGAGACATTTCTCCTTCACCTCTGAAACTATTGGTGAAGAAGAGAAGAAGAAGAAGAGCTGGAGAGACTGAAGTGGCAGATAGTTCTACTGCTACACTGGAGATGGAGCAAAGTCGTGCTGAAATGAACAAATAACTCACACTTCCTGTTTATATTTTTGACAGTTGTGTAACTTGTTAAAACGTTCTCTCACCCACACTTCAAAATTGCCTCTAACGGTGTTGTCAAATAAATTCTTGGCTTATTGTTTCAGTATGTTAACAATAAAAGCCTATTACTAATCTTAATTGTTAACTAATCACCCTTTACTGACACGTGAGGCAGGAGTTAGAATGCCTTACATCCTGCTCAGACCTTACTGAATGCCATTCTTTTGCCTAACTACAATCAGCACATGTTCAGCCTCTACACACAAGAGAATAGCAAGTGTATCATTAGTGAGTGAAGATTCATTTACATTTTAAATTGATCATACAGACAATAAATTACCACTAAACACACAAACACAGAGCACATCACAGTAAACAAAGTCATTTAGTCACTGCTAATGTGCTCCGTTTTATGCCTAGTGGGTTAGATCTAGTTCTCTTTCTCTAGGGACCTCACTGTTTTGCATTGGCGTTCATCAAGCACTTGTTATTTGGGTATAAAAATGATATTTCAGCTTTCCTGCTCTTCCATGATATTCACAGTCTGTGTTTTGACAAACTGGAAGCAAACCAGATCTCTATTTTTAAGTTGTTGTTTTGAAATTTGGCAGACGGACTGCGCACAGCGTTTGCAGGTTTATTTTAGAATTAGATGTCAGTCACAATGATTGGCTCTTGGACACATATGCGCTACTTCAACACTGGAACATTTTCTGAACAGCTTGGAGTTCAGTTAGCAGAACGTACTAAAGCTAAGTACAAACGAAGAGTTAGAATGTAAACCCTTTTGTATTGCACTGAACAATTATACAAAAAGTAAATTAGTAGCTTCATCTTATTTTTCTAAATGGCAATAGAATAGAGAAAAAAATGCCTTGGTGGACATTAGTCAGTAGGAGGACTGACTATACCTTACAACATCAATCTCTTGAGACAGATCATTTAAATTATAAAATGATTTATTAGTCAAATCTGCAACTTAGATCTAGTAGCCACAACAAAACACTGTACCATGTAACATATTAAAGTGCAAGTTCATTATTATGATCCCTTTCCAACTTGTAGCACACATCTTTGACAGTCTTGAATGTTTTGTTTTACAGCATTTTTAAATAAATCTATGGAAAAATGATTTGATTATTGTAAGCTTTTTACTTCTTGTTGGTTTGCTATAAAGAAAGTAATCTAATAGTTTACAAACACCTCATGAAAAGGTTAGTGAAGCTCACGTTACAAAAATAAATGTTAGTACACAGTTTAAGATAAAATTTTCAGTAAGTGTTTCTGAAAACACTTACTGAAAATTCAAAGCATCTGTGCATTTAGCGTTCACATACAGGCCACTATCTGCACTTGCATATATATTAATGCCATTCACATTTAAAAATATACAGTACATTTACTAGTACACGAACATTGAAAAAGAAGCACACATCACATAGAAAATGATATGGCAATATGAGACAAAGATGAGATCATCATTACAGCTATTTGCACAGTTGTTGGTTTTCAAACCTGGGAGCTACAGTACGAGTGACACAGAGACCTGCATAGAGAGGCCAAAGGAAAGCATGATGGGAAAATCCTCTCTATTGTCCACAGTTTCGAAGCAGAGAACACGTGCCACTGCCCTTTAGTGTACTCGGTCACAAAAAGAACTGAAGCAGCAACAGTTTCAGTTACAACAGTGTTTATCACTGGCTATAAGCACACTCAAATTTGATTATTATCTGATTTATGGACCATCTGGATTATTTAAATTACATGCAAACTGTTAAATCTGATGTGATGTGAGAGATATCAGATTACTCAGCACAGCAGGATCTTAAAAACTAAGCTCAGAAAACAAAAAAGTTCCAAAAGTGCTCAGTGTGTGAGGCAGGTAGCCACAAACACAGCCAACCACTCCACTGCCATCAAATGTCAAAAGGAACTGACAAATGATGCTTCTTCTTATTTTTTATTGTTAGTTTTGTTCGTTTTCAGAAATCAGAAAACTCCGAGGTAGGCTGCTGCTTTATGTGCAACTGAACGGTGTTTGGAAATTCATACAGCACTCTAAGAGACTGTTCTCATTGGCCAATCGCGGTAGCTGTCAATCAATAAATAGTGCTTCCTTTGTGTCACTCGCCCTCTGACCTGTGCACTTCCTGGGTCTCCCCGGTGCACTTCCGCATCCTTATTTATTTATTTAGTTTATTTATGAGACAGGGACAGTACACAACCTACATTAACCTTAACAGAAGAGATGCAATGTGCCAGATTGTAGCACCTGTAGTCCCTGGTGCATGTTTTTTGCATGTTTTTTAGATTTTCCGCTCTTCAGGTAATATCCTCGCTCTTTAGTTGACTTCAGTAACTTCAATCCTAACAAGGTTGTTCCATTTAGTGCCGTGGCCTGTTACCAGTACCACTGTTGAAGCCTGGCAATGCACGTTCCTGTGAGGCGATAGTGGTATGTCGGAGCTACGGACCTTCGTTGCCAGTTTAGCTCTAGGATTAGACGTAAGTTCATTTTTATTTGTAGATGTGACTCCTGGGAGCTGCGGTGTGGGTGCTGGAGCTGTCGCCTTGCCCTTCTTTTTGTACATGTGTGATTCAGATGGGCCTGACCTGTGAATCCTAATGTTAACTTCCTCCCCAACTTGTTATTTCATGGACTTTGAGCTGAACTAATGAAATACACAGAACTATTTATGCACATGTCCTCTCAACTAATTATTATTTAAAAATGGAACCTTGCCTCTGTGTTATCAACATCGAACCTGTGTGACCTTTTAGTTCTTTTCTGGGCTATGCTCAGTGGCGTTCCTTGGTTATAATTTAGCTACTCTATTTAATTTTCTTGACCATCACCACTCGTCTTGCCACATGCAAATTTTGCTCATAGCATTAACGTGATTTTAGTGCCTTAAAAACGTGAAAAACAGAGCTAGTTCATTTGAAAGAGTTTGCAGTGGTCCAAAGTTACTCCTCACTTACCTTATGCATTCAGAACAACCTAATTATTCACAGCCATGAGTTTATAAGCACTTTTCACAACTTTCAGAGATCAGAGTGGAGTTTTGCCGTTGAGGTAAGGCTAACAACAACTAGCATGCAAACACACGCTCCCTGATTCTTGGGCAAAAACGGTACACAGAGGACTTATACTGACCTTAATAGCTGCTTAAATAATATATCTGTAAGACACATTTCACTTAAATACATGGCAGTAATTGAAGTATTTATTAAAGGTACCATAGTGTGAATGATCCTAGACTCTCATTCATCTGAACAGAAACTAGGATGAAGATGTGTCCCTGGATCAGGCTTCATTGTGTTGGTGTTGGGTCTGGTGGTGTTGGGGCTTCTTCTCCACAGTATTCCATTGGTTTGAGAAGATGTGTTTTGAACATGTGTGTTTGAATCTAACGATGTTTTGTAGAAATGTATTGTTTATAATAAAAATGCTGCAAAAAGGGCTCATTCTAAACTAATGGTAAACGGTAGCTGTTAACTTCATGACATCACAAGATTGAAAAAGAGCATTTTGAGATTTGGGGATGCAGACAGCCAAATCCAGGGTCACTCAAACATGTGTGAATGAAACAAAACACAACTCCAGGTGTGTTTGTGATGAGGTATTGCATTATAACACGGCTAAAAGCTCACGAGAGTCAATTTTGTACAATATAGGACCCTTAAAACCTAAGAACCTTAAAAACATTAACGTGATTTTTTTTAAAGACATAAACAATACAGCCTTTTAATCGGTGCAGTGACTGTCATTGTGTCCTTAGGCAAGACACTCCACCCACATTACCTAGTTATGAATGTGTTGTGTGTGAGCAATCAAATAAGTGACACACTAAACTGTTAATCTGAGGTGAGAGGAATGAGATTTTGATTCTAAATTAAAAGTAACCAAAGAGTCACTGAAAATAAACAAATCTGATTGGGCGATCATGTTTGGCTCTGGCTCGTGACCATATGGTAAATGGTAACAGCCCTCAGTGTACACAGACACTGGGGGTGAGGCGGGTTAAGCCAAACAGTGGATCTGAACGCTCTACCAATTATGTTTACGTCAAGAGCAGGATTTGAACTGCCAACCTTTGGCACCAGATGAGCTACTGCCGCAACGACCACAGACCGTATAAAGAAGTGGACTGAGTGAGTGTGACGTCACTCGTAGTGTTCGGCTCTGGTCAAATGAAGCTCACTGAGGCTAGCAGTTATAGGAACGAATTTGGACTTGAGTTCCATATTGGGAATTAGCACGTGGTTCATGGACAACATAGCGAAATAAAAACACCAGTAGCCTGACAGCAGCAGTTATAGAGCGAGGGGCTACAGTTTTTCAATAGAGAATGAACTGGATGTGCTCTCCGGTCTTCTCCACATCCTCGTCTCCTCCTCCATGAGCTGGTGCTGTGTGAGGGTGAGGCTGAGGGTGAGGCTGAGGGCATGAGCAGAGCCAGGCACAGAGCCAGGATCATGTGAGGAGCACAAACAAGAGGAACCTTCAGAGGAGCAGGCACAGCGGCTCATCTCAGAGCATGTGAGATCATTAAACTTAATCTACCATCTACGGCGCTGAGGATCTCCTCTCCTCTGTCTCCACTGTCTCCACTGTCTCCTCTGTCTCCACTGTCTCCTCTGTCTCCTCTGTCTCCACTGTCTCCTCTGTCTCCACTGTCTCCACTGTCTCCTCTGTCTCCACTGTCTCCTCTGTCTCCACTGTCTCCTCTGTCTCCACTGTCTCCACTGTCTCCTCTGTCTCCACTGTCTCCACTGTCTCCTCTGTCTCCTCTGTGTCCACTGTCTCCTCTGTCTCCTCTGTCTCCACTGTCTCCACTGTCTCCTCTGTCTCCTCTGTGTCCACTGTCTCCTCTGTCTCCTCTGTCTCCACTGTCTCCACTGTCTCCTCTGTCTCCACTGTCTCCTCTGTCTCCTCTGTCTCCTCTGTCTGCAGGGGATGGGCTACAAATCCAGATTCACTTAGAAGAATGTTTAAAAGATACAATTAGAATCACTTTTTAAAAAAGCTTTAAAAATATTTGATAGAAAATCTTTATCTTTTCATCACTGTCTCATACTTCAGAAATATAATATCTTAAGTTTTGAAAATTTTAGAACATTTAAACTAGCCTGCTCAGTATATAAGGTCTTAAATGGACTCGCTCCAGCACCTTTGGGTGAGTTCATTATGTCCAAATTCAGTACTAGTGGTAGGGTAACGCCTGTAAGATGTCTGTAACACCTTACAGACGCACAACATTCAGTCAGCAGGTGTTTTCAGTCAAGGGAACAGAAATCTGGAACAACATCCAGCTGCAATAAGAGACTCGACCACATTCAGAACATTTAAAACCATCTGAAACGACGGCTTAAGAGAAATCAGATCTGTCATCACTAATGTTCTGCTTCTGTGTAAATGTCAGTGTTGTATGTCATGATTGTGTCTTATTGTGCTGTTTCTATCATGTTTGTCCTATGAATTGTCATTGACAGTTTGTCTATTGTGTGAAGTTGTCTTATGTTGTTTCTATCTCTCTGACCTGCCAGGGACTACAGATGTAAAGTACCTTCAGGCTAATTTTGGCATATTTACAAGTATATGTTCATGAATATGCATTGTCCTTTTTAAAAAAATTAAAAAAATAAGAATAAGAAATTTTTCCCATGCATTTGAACAGAATGTGTCTTCCCCCACTACAGATATATTGTATAAACAGCCCCTGAGGTCAATATAAGTCCACTGTGTGCAGTCTTCATCTAATTATAAAGTGTTTTACTGTCCAATAATCAGGAAGTGCACATTAGCATGCTAGTTGTTGCTAGCTTCACCGTCACAGCAAAACTCAGAGAGAGGGGGATAGATATATACTTTACTGATCCCGAGGGAAATTCAAGTTTAGCAGCAGAAACACACTGTGCTTCTCAGTCGCCTTTGTGTCAAAGGCCTCAGTGCAGTTTAACAACAGAACCGGTCCTTTTTCCTAGCGTGCATGTAAACCGAGTCACTGTCCATACTAGTCCACCTCAAAATTGGAATCTCATGAAAAAGTTTAATATTCTTTGTCACTCATTTCAGAAAGTCAAAATTAGTGCAGTCAAAAATATCACGCTATTAACACATTAATGCAAAACAATTTTAATGCCGTTAATTTTTTATCACGAGATTAACGCTCTTTGTGACCGAGTGAACTAGTTTTTTCATAAGCTGTGGCCCCTGCTCATAACGTTAGAAAAACTACAGGATCCAGTTGTAAACAGGAAGGAAAACAATTTGCACGAAACTGAGAAGTCCCGGTTGGAGGAGGTGGACCAAAGCACGGCACGCCCATGCACGTGTACATGCATGAGCACACGCACAACTTCACCACACAATCCCTGCGTGCACCGATGCCACCCACACGAGGAAAACAAAACAAAGTCTACTCCAAAACATACGACGAATCCGCACCCACCCCCGACCGCTGACAGTGACTGAA
The DNA here is from genome assembly GCA_029959045.1 of Taenioides sp. WSHXM2023. Classification (NCBI taxonomy): domain Eukaryota; kingdom Metazoa; phylum Chordata; class Actinopteri; order Gobiiformes; family Gobiidae; genus Taenioides; species Taenioides sp. WSHXM2023. The sequence continues at coordinate 33,435,674 of CM057090.1, forward strand.
GCCCTGCAGCCTCCCGGCCGCCCTCACTCCCCCGCGCCGCAACCGCATCCACAAACCCACGGAGGAGTGCGCACCGCAGCAGGACCCACATCGGTCCCACCACTCAATAGACACCCCTGGCCGCTGGACCCACCCTCTCCACCAAAAGCACCAGCTCCGCCGTGCGTCATGCAAACAAACAGCTGTGTGACGACGCCATCGGCCGCGGCCCGGCCAGGCAGGTGCAAACACAGGCCACAGAACCCCAGACAATCGCGCCCGAGTTCAAAAGTCCCAGCGCGAGTGTGCCCCTAGTACAGCACTAACTGGAGATTACTGGACGTCCCTCAGTAATGAGAACTACCTCAGGGTCACAGCACATTCTAGTATCTGCACCGGAGAGTGGACCTTGACCCAGACTGTGAGGCGTGGAGTATCTCTGGGCGTGTTAGTATTGCTGGGTGTAGCACTCTGGCCTCTCCACTGTCCTCGGTTGTCTAGAGGACAGAGCTCGATGCCTAGAACCAGCTTTTTATCCTCCACATGTGTCCTTAAATGTGCAAAGTGCAGCTTTCACCCTGTGATGTCCCTCACCAGGAGCTTTAGCTTGGAAAGCTTTAACTGCTTTATACATGTCTGCCACTGTATGTTGTTGACCTTGTAGCTGCAACTTAAGACTATTTAAATAACACATTATATCACAGAAAAAAGCCCCAAAGGCCATCATGTTCTTACCACTTAAAAAACCTGAAATTTCTTGGCCTTGGGGGTTGAGTGGTTGGAGATAAATGATGCAAGTTCATCATGCAGGTCACAGAACCTCTCCAAGACACGGCCTTTGCTCAACTAGAGCATATGATTGTTCTGAAGAAGACCACTGTGCCCTGCTGATGTCTCTTCAAGCAAAGCTCTGAACAGGCGGTGCTGCAAGCTAGAGCTCTCTTTGCTTATGTTTTTGATAAAGTACTGCTTTATTTCACTGTAAAAGATTTCCCCAGTTTTACGCCCAGAAATGGGCGTCCTTAGAGCCATGCTTTCGGACTTCTGTACAGCCTCAGGATTGGAGTTGTTTTATTTATGTGACAGTACGGTCTAACCCTGTAGTTTAGATGTCTACAAACATGTTCTGAAATGCATGGAATTCTTCAATTAGTTTATAAGCCAGGATTTCCAAGAATTTTTCACGTGAATAGATCCAGGAATAACTGAAACACAAGTTGTTAATGTTTTAAAGCATTTTTATATGTAAATGAAGCTATTAACTTGATGATATACAAACACTTTCTTTCCTCACACCGGTATTATTTGGAATAATTGTAAGATTCTGTTCAAAAGAAGAAAAAAAAATCTTTAGTTTCTGAACTGGGTAGACTTATGTAAAACAGCGTTTTAATGTGAGAGGACCTTATCATATCATAACTGATCATATTCCAGTGACCCCAAAAGAGTTGTGTATCATGGTGCCCAATGGACTTCTATCCCTCGTCAAAGGACACTCCTCCCACACATCCAGGACCCACACACCTCCTGTGTCTCAAACAGCTGTGGACAAAAGATGCTTTTCACAGTCGCCTCAAAACTGTAACAGTAAAATCAGGAGCCGGTTTCAGAAAAACTTTGTTACTGCTCCATATGTGATCCATCACTGGAGCCTTTGTGCCAAATATTCAATAGGAGAAAGTGTGGACATTAGGCTACAAATGCTTCATCACAAATAAACAAAGAGAAACCACCTCCAAACTTCTTCACCACTGCTGCCCCGCTGAACAGAGGCTCAGGACACTAAAGGACTCTTCCTGCTCCTTTTGGATCTCACAGACAGAGGGAGTTTCTCAGTTCCCAGGATCCTTCCTCCAAAGATCACTTTGTAGCACTCCTCCAGAGTCGGCTCCTCTGAAGCAGAGCCAAATGTCCTGCTCACAGCTCCTGGGAGTGCACGTAGAACAGGCTCTGGAGGGAGCGACTGAGCTGTGTCACGTGACCAGATCAAGTGCGATAAAACTCTGAGTTTTAAAAAACATCAATGCTTCTACAAGTATAAAGTGTTCAGAAGTGTTTTTATGTGTCACATGCATTAAAACATGTGAATAATAAAGACTGAGTGAATCATCTGTTATTGAGTTGTTTAGGCTGATCATTAGCCTACAGAAATAAATGCACAGGATGAAACATTTTCGGATGATTGGCTAACTGTATTCCCAATCCCCTTCTTTAAGACATTTTGCTGCAAATGTCCTGATTTGAATTCATTTGATCTGATAATAGCGTTATCTGCAGCAATGTGGCTAAAAAAGGAAAATATTTACTTTGTGCATCCTTGGTAAAAGAGCCAAATGGAGGAGTGGAGCGCAGAGGGCGTGAGGGCTTTGTGAGGGCTTGGAACTGGAACAGCACTTGGCAGAGCTCTGATGATGTGGATCTGTCCAAAGTGGTTCAGCTGAGAATCCTGGCGATTGGGAAACACCCAGAGACTGCTACTCTGCTACTACTGCTACCCACATGCTCCTGTAGCACTACCAGTGAGGAGAGCGCCCCCTACAGGCCCTCCTCTGGACACAGCCTCCTGCCTGGCCCATGATGCATGAAGAAGAGTCCATGCCCCCTAGTGGACACAGCGGCTCTATGCCTGTTTCCCACTTTCAAAATCGTCTCCTGTGCTTCTGATGGAAACCACTCCTCACTCTGGGCATGCGGTAACCATGGTAACTGTGTTGAAAATGTATATAGTATAGTGAGAATGTAGCTCATGAGCCACCTGGGGTCAAACTGAGGCCTAGTATCAGCTAAATGAGAGAGAAAAAGAACTATGAATGACTCTATGGATTATTTGATTTAGAGACATGAAAAGTGAAGATTCTCTTAATCCAAAGGAGCACACAGAGACACTGAGGAGCCTTCAGACCAGAGCCCAAACCCAGGGAGCAGAGGCTGAGTGAATGTGGTGTTGAAGGTGTGGAGGTGGGTCAGTTGGTCAGAGGAGACTGTGTAGAAGGACAGAGAGCCAGCAGGACAGTCCACAAACACTGCTACTCTCCCAGAAGAGGAGGACCAGGGCTGAGGGAGGAAGGTTTGGTTGTGATTGTGCCAAACAGAGAAAGCATATTTAGAGCAGTACAGACTCCAGGACTGATCATTCCATCCAAACACACTGTCAACACTGTCTCCGTCCCTTCTGATTCTTCTGTAAGACACTGATACATGAACTTTTCCACTCCACTGGACCTCCCAGTAACAGCGACCAGTCAGACCAGTGGAACACAGAATCTGAGGCCAGTGGTCAAATCTGTCCTGATGATCTGGATACAGCTGCTTCTCTCTCACACGTGTCACCTTCTTGTTGTTGTCAGACAGTTTGAGGTTTCTGTGAGCTGTGTTTGGATCCAGAGTGAGATCACAGAAATCTGATGGAGAGAAGACACAACACAGCAGCAGTTAGTCCCATGTGGAGACACACATTTCATTAGAGTTTAATATGGCCAAATGTGTTCATGAAAGATGGATTTAAAGGCTTTCACGTATTGATGATTTTTTCTATATATGTATTATTATTGTATTTCTTAATCATTGCAGTCTTATATTTGTCTAATATTTCTTGAGCATCAGCCCTATATTTCCTTTAGTTTCACAGCCTCTCACACATCTATTTCATATTATTTTCAGTGTAAATGTGAGTTGTCTGTAGTTTGTTGCTGCAGTGACAAAGTGCAGCTCCAGTCTCTGACGTCACTCCACACATTCCTACACTCGTCTGTGCTCCATGACACACACTTTCTCCTTTAAAATGTCTCTATATGAATCCACAGTCACTTGTGCTTGTGTGTAGACAGTCCTGTGCTGAGTCCAACAGCTGTGCCTGTGTCAGTGTGGCTCCAGGGCTCCTCCTTTGCTCCCAGCACCACTACTTCTGATTAGTGTTGGCACCATATGAAACTTTCAATTTCTATTATATTCCCATGTGTCCTTATATGTGTGTACTCCCTCAGTGGTCCTGTAGGTTCCATAGTGGTCCATGGGTGTATACTAGTCTATGTGCTCTTATACTTGTTCTGATACAGCTCAACATCATTCTAAAGACATTCAGGAAAGGTTCATTTCTGTTCTGTATGTATTTTTTATTATTGATACTCGCTCTAATCACAGTCTCACTTCTGATGGGGCTTGGTGCTCCTCCTTTGCTCTGTTTCCCATCATGCATTGTGTCTGTGTGTCTGTTTCAAATGGAGTTAACTCAACACTTACACTTTCTGGGTCCTGGTGCTAACCACTTAGCTCCAGCAGGCTCCAGTCTGAAACACAGGACATCAGTCTGAAACACTGAGTCGTTTTAAAATCACATTTTTAAAACAGGTTTGTCTGGATGTTTTAATCTCCACTTATCAAAATAAAATCATAGAAAGACGTCCAATACATGTGATGTTTTAAACAAACTAAATCAATGATTTGAATCAGACCACATGTACGTCTCCTCCTAATGAAGCCTTTTCCATTCTCCATGTTCACTGCTGCTTTCTATTGTCTGTCACTGTTTCACTTTATAGACTCAGGTCAAAGGTCATACCTCTGCTCAGACTCTAATGACCAACCCTACACTCTTTAAAGCTTCTATATGACACTAAATGGACTTGTGAGCTTTTGGCCATGTTATAATGCTGTTACCTCCTCAAAAACATACCTGCAGTTGTGTTTTGTTTCATTCACACACGTTTGACTAATACTAACTTTATTATTAGTCTGTCTACATCTCCAAAGCTCAAAATGCTCTGTTCCACCTTCTGATGTAATGAAGACGTTATTTTCAAGTTAACAGTTCCCTTTTACCTTTAGTTCAGTAGAGACTGGAAATTCTAGGGCTGAAATCATCCAAATGATTCTAGTGAAGGTGTGTGGAGTTGTTATGGAAATCTTTACATCAGTGACCTTTGACCTATAGTCCTGGAGCCAGACCCCTCCACCACGATTCTTTTGCTCCTTTTTTTCTATGATTTTTCATGAGTCGCACCTCGGGACATTACGAGTTCAGGGTCTTTTGTTTCAAGTCGGCCTCGTTCGGTCTCAGGACCCAAAAGCCCTTTTGTGGGACCCACTTTGTGTGAAATGAGATGAGTCTGTTAAAAGTGCTGCTATTGTCACATACAGTGTCACATAGTCATGAGATTTGGAACAAACAATCAACATGATGAGGAATACAACAATATAACCTTACAGGGGTTTATGCATTTATCTTTACAATTATTAGACCATTGATAGAAAACAGTTTCATGTGTGAATAAAACAAAATACACTTTTTTTTGTTTGTTTTTCAGTTTCAAATGAAGCCCAAGATGAGCTCTGTGTCTCCAGTGGATCACCTGCTGTAACAGAAATCATTTTCCACACCCACAAACCCACAGAGAGAATTTCATTTGGCCATAGAGTGCATATGGGGCCATTCCATGGGAAACTGGCAGATTTCAGGATAAAAATTCAACTTAACTTTTATGGATTTTATGCAAACTTGGCACAATTCACGTTTATATTTGAAATATTATCCAAGTGAAATTTGTGTCTTGTATAAAATGTTTGAGTTTATGTATATGACACTGTTTGTCAGGAATGGCCCAGTGTTTTGCTAATCGCTCAATGCTGCTGATAGTAACTTTCTTTTGTAAATGTTTTGATGTTGCACAACAGTAACTGAACAAATTAATGATGTTTAATGATAAAATGTTACCGGTAACTCTGAACTGAAACCCTGTTTTGACCTTGTTTTCAAGTGAGGTTTTTTGAGGGGACTCTGAACTATGAACTCTCTTCTCTGATGGCGAGCTGGTAGGATTAAGCAACTTTGTCTCATTTGTCCCGTGGTCCTTGGATTATGGACATTGTGTATTTTGTTACATGAACTGGATATTATCTGTGTTATTTTTTAACTGAATTAAATCCTAACAAAGAAATGCCCTGAACTCTCTGAAAGTCAAAATACTTGACAAGGAACTGTTTATTTAAATGGTGAACATTAGAATCTGTGTTTTGTCATTCATATGCAGCTCCAAAACCAACCCGGTCTCTTCTGTGTACAGTCCTAATACACTGACTGCCATAAACGAGAGCAACTCAAACTACTGTGGTAGATTATTATATTTTATTCCAACATTTTATACTTTTTATACAATGTCAAGTCTTTTTTAGACAATCTGTTCTTTGGTGGGATCTGAATTACCCTCACTTGGTCCAGTTTTTGAGAAATTTGCCATTCTAAATCATGCAGAATTAACTTCTGCCTTTATGTCCTCTAAATCCTCAACTTGTATGTTGGACCCAATCCCAAGTAGACTTTTCAAAGAAATTCTCCCTCTAATTATTGATCCTATTCTTAATATAATAAATACTTCACTGGAAAGTGGTTACGTGCCTCAGTCTTTTAAATATGCGGTAATTAAGCCGCTCCTAAAAAAGCCTAATCTTGATCCTGACCTCTTAGCCAACTACAGACCTATTTCAAATCTTCCGTTTATTTCTAAAATTCTGGAGAGAATTGTAATTAAACAGCTTTGTCGTCATCTGCAGGAAAATAATTTATTTGAAAAATTTCAATCTGGATTCAGAACTCATCATAGCACTGAGACAGCCCTGGTTAAAGTAACAAATGATTTATTATTGGCTGCTGACAATGGTCAGGTCTCAATACTGGTTCTGTTGGACCTCAGCGCAGCTTTTGACACAATCGACCACAACATTCTACTGCAGAGGTTGGAATGTGATGTGGGCATCAGAGGAACTGCCCTCAGCTGGTTTAAATCCTATTTATCTGATAGGTACCAGTTTGTAAATGTTAACCAGAGCTCCTCACAGTGCTCTAAAGTAGCCTACGGTGTGCCACAGGGTTCAGTTCTGGGTCCAGTTCTGTTTACCCTTTATATGCTACCGTTAGGTAATATCATCCGAAAGCACGGTATCGATTTCCACTGTTATGCAGATGACACCCAGCTGTACTTGTCAATGAAACCTGATCAGACTAATCAAATTGAAAGGCTTAGCGACTGTGTGAGGGACATAAAAACATGGATGACCTTTAATTATTTACTTCTTAACCCTGAAAAAACTGAAGTCATTCTATTAGGCCCTAAACACTTACGAGACTCTATTGTGGTTTTGTCCCGGCCTGCAGCCGGGCTCGATGTAAAGTTTGACTCTCTAACTGAGCAGACAATCACATTGGACAATGTCAGTGTAGCCTCCAGCTCCACTGTAAGAAATCTTGGAGTCCTATTTGATCAAGAGCTCTCATTTAAAGCACACATAAGCCATGTCTGTAAAACGGCTTATTTTCATTTACGCAATATAGCCAAAATTAGAAATGTACTGCCAAAAAATGATGCTGAAAAACTTGTCCATGCTTTTGTCACTTCGAGGTTAGACTACTGTAACTCCCTGCTTGCAGCTTGCCCTAAAAGCTCTATAAAAAGCCTTCAATTGGTTCAAAATGCAGCAGCAAGAGTACTAACAGGTACTAAAAAACGAGAGCACATTACTCCAGTATTAAAAAATCTTCATTGGCTTCCGGTTGAGTTTAGAGTAAAATTTTAAATTCTTCTTCTAACCTATAAAGCTGTAAATGACATGGCCCCTTCCTACATTAAAGATGAAATTGTACCTTATCATCCTAACCGTTCACTCCGCTCTCAAAATGCTGCACTATTGGTGGTTCCTAGAGTCGCTAAAAGTACTTTAGGAGGTAGAGCTTTTAGGTACCAAGCACCCTTGTTGTGGAATCAGCTCCCTGCTCATGTCAAAGAAGCTGACACAGTCTCTACATTTAAGATTAGGCTCAAAACGTTCCTCTTTGAATTAGCTTATGGTCAGGTCAGCTAGGAACAGAAACTAAACCCATAGGCCTAGTTAAGCTGCTCTAGGAGATATATTACTGGGGAAAGTATGGCAACTTGAGCACTGTCCTCTGGTTTCTCCTACTTTTTCTCCTCCTACTGTTAAGAATATTCAATTACTAGTTCATTCATAGTCTGTTCTTTGCTATTCACATGTTGTCCCTGTCCCACTCCCCTTTTGGGGAGTGTAACTGTTTCAGATGCTGCTGTTCCAGTTTGGACCGCTGCTGCCCCCTAGTGTCGGGGACCTAGACCCCTCCTCTCCTTCCCTATCCTGGATTAACTGTCCTCGTCCTGCTAGATTAGTAGTTTCATCTGCCTGTCCGTCCTTAGGAGTGGATCTCTCCTTCACTGTGGTTCTCCTCGAGGTTTCTCCGTTTTCCCATTGGGTTTTTTGGAGTTTTTCCTTGCCGAGAAGGAGGGTCTAAGGACAGGAGATGCTGGGACAATCATCCATTTGCCTGCTTGTTGTTGAACATTCTGTATTTGTGTTTTATGAATGTTTCTTCTGCTTTATTAATCAACAATTTTGTGAAGTCCGCCGAGATAACTCTTGTTGTGATTTTGGGCTATACAAAAATAAATTGAATTGAATTGAATTGAATTCTAAATGTGTAAGATATGGTCGGTGTAACATGAGTTTAAAACAGCATCAGTGTAATTGTGAGACATGATCAGTGACATCATTCTATTACAGTTCAATCACTTGTTATTTATTGAAGCATAATCTTGTATTACTTAGTGAAATGTGCACTCATTTCTATGTATTTTCATTCCATGTGCTCCTGTCTCAGGTGTAAATCTGTTGTCTGAAGTACAGTGGGTAATAATGTTGTGTACGACTCTTCATGTTCTACAGACGAGTGGTGAAATCTGCTATAAAACCCTCCATAAAAACAGAATGTTAGCAGCTAGCATCCTTATTTTTTATGTTCAAACACACTGAACATGTCTGAGGTGAAACCACGAGATTTGTGCCTATTATGTTTTTTATTGACAAAAAACAGGATGGCCATTCAGACTAATGTATTATGGACCTGCTTCAGTCTGAGTTCAGATGATGAGAACATACACACACATACTTTGTGACAGGATTATGCAATTGAATACAAATTATCCTCACAGGATGGGGAAGAGAATTAAACAGCATTCTTAAGTGTAGAGGCTTTAAGTTTTCAAACATTACACTCATGTTACACCGACCATATCTAACACATTTATAACATATTGTTTAAAAAAGACTTGACATTGTATAAAAAGTATAAAATGTTGGAATAAAATATAATAATCTGTATAATAATCTACATCTGGGGATGTATTTACAAAATAAATAAATAAATAAATATTTATGAAACTGTAATTCCATGCTGATGTGTTACAATCAATTAGTTTGTGGACAAGATTTGTCCCTTAAGCTGCATTTTTTTCCATAAATGGTCTAATAATTGTAAACAGTAATAAATAAACCCCTGTAAGGTTTTATGGTCCGGAGACCGAACAGGGCCAAGTTGAAATAAAAGACCCTGAACTCGTAATGTCCCGAGGTGTGACTCATGAAAAACCATAGTAAGAAAAAGGAGCAAAAGAATCGTGGTGGAGGGGTCTGGCTCCAGGACTAGAAGGACCATCATGGAGGCTGGTGAGTCCACTCCCTGGATCCATTTTGGCTCAGATACATAGTGACCTGGATGATGCCAATGGTCTCGGTGCCTTTGGCAGTTTCCATAAAGAGAAAAGGCACATGAGAAACTGTCTCTAATCTCTATTGTTGGACAGCTAACATTCACCTTCTTTTACTGTCCCTTTCTTCTCCAGTTTACATTTTTTTACCGTATCAGTTTGTCCTCCATAACACCATGGTATCTAATAAACAATGTTTTTTTTTTAAGATAATGTTTAATGTTACTTTACTCACTCATTATGTCAATGGCCTTATTAAAAACATCCAAACTAGGTGCCAAAACCTCAATATCCTGTAATAATAATAATAATAATAATAATAATAATAATAATAATAATAATAATAATAATAATAATGCATTCCATATGTGAGTGGTGGGTGTTTGTGGGCACTGCAGCTCCTTTGCTTCATCCCCTCCCCCCATAGTCTGTCTGAAATCTATGGGAAATACTGAGCCCTTTACTTCAACTCTCTTTACTTTACTTTACTTTACTTTCTGTCATAGTAAAGTGGTCCGTACCTGAGAGTGTCCAGTGTGCAGTGGGGGTCCTCCTGTAGAGCAGACAGGAGCTTTACTCCTGTGTCTCCTGGATGGTTGTAGCTCAGGTCCAGTTCTCTCAGATGGGAGGGGTTGGACCTCAGAGCTGAGGCCAGAGAAGCACAGCCTTCCTCTGAGACCAGACAACCTGACAGTCTGAGGACACAAATGATTGTACTTAGTCAATTCTTTAGTAACATTCAGTCTAAATGAGGCAAGTAACAAGTCCCCTGTCTTTATGTTACTTTTATCAAATGTTATTTTTCCATTACAAATGAAATAATAAAGTAATAATAGTGAATAATATAAACCTCTGACCTGAGCTCTTCCAGTTTACAGTGAGGACTCTTCAGTCCAACAGACAACATCTTCAGCCCTGAGTCCTTCAAGTCGTTGTGACTGAGGTCCAGGACTCTCAGACTAGAGGACTGGGAGCTGAGGATTGAGGACAGAGCTTCACAGCTTCTCTCTGACAGGTTACAGCTGCTCAGTCTGGAGAGAGAAAACACTGTTTATGTACAAGTTGAATCAAACCATCCTCTGTTAAACAAATGTTACTCACAGAGCTTTGTTAGAGGCCTTGACCACTGGCAGCAGCCTCAGGAGAGCCTCCTCTGAAGCAGAGTATTTCTTCAGATCAAACTGCTCCAGATCTTCTTCTGATGACAGTAAGATGAAGGCCAGAGCTGACCACTGAGCAGGAGACAGTCCACCTTCAGACAGACGTCCTGAACTCAGGTACTTTTGGATCTGCTCTACCAGAGAACGCTCATTCAGTTCATTCAGACAGTGGAATAGGTTGATGCTCCTCTCTGCAGACACATCCTCACTAAGCTTCTTCTTGATGTACTCAACTGTTTTCTGATTGGTCTGGGAGGTACTTCCTCTCTGTGTCAGCAGACCTTTTAGAAGGCTCTGATTGGTCGACAGTGAAAGTCCCAGGAGGAAGCGGAGGAGCAGGTCCAGGTGTCCATTTGGACTCTGTAAGGCCTGGTAAACAGCTGTCTGGTAAAATAACACTGATTTACTGCTTAAAAGCTTCATCCATGATGATGTTTGTTTGTCTGAGAGCAGGTTGATCCCAGTGTTGATGAAGGTCAGATGGACATGAAGAGCAGCCAGAAACTCCTGCACACTCAGATGGATGAAGCAGTAGACCTTGTCCTGGTACAAGCCTGGCTCCTCTCTAAAGACCTGTGTGAACACTCCAGAGTACAATGAGGCCGCTGTAGTGTCCAGCCCACACTCACTCAGGTCACTCTCATAGAAGATCAGGTGTCCTTTCTGTAGCTGCTCAAAGGCCAGTTTTCCCAGAGACTCCAGCATCTTCCTGGTCTCTGGACTCCAGTGTGGGTCTGCCTCAGATCCTCCTTCATATTTGATGTTCTTGACTTTGGCCTGAACCACCAGGAAGTGGATGTACATCTGAGTCAGGTTCTTGGGCAGCTCTCTTCTCTCTCTGCTTTTCAACATATGCTCCAGGACTGTGGCAGCGATCCAGCAGAAGATTGGCATGTGGCACATGATGTGGAGGCTTCTGGACGTCTTGATGTGGGAGATGATTGTGTCAGCCTCATCTCTGAACCTCTTCCTGAAGTACTGCTCCTTCTGTGGGTCGGTGAACCCTCTGACCTCTGTCACCATGGAGACGCACTCAGCAGGGATCTGATTGGCTGCTGCGGGTCGTGTGGTTATCCAGAGGCGAGCGAAGGGTAGCAGGCTCCCCCTGATGAGGTTTACCAGCAGCACGTGCACTGAGGTGCACTCTGTGGGGTCAGTCAGGGCCTTGGTTTTGGTGAAGTCCAGAGGAAGTCTGCACTCATCCAGACCATCAAAGATGAAGAGCACCTGGAGGTCTTCAAAGCTGCAGAGTTCTGCTTGTGTTTGACTAAAGAAGTGATGAACAAGTGTCACCAAGCTGAAGCTTCTCTCCTTCAGCACATTGAGTGCTCTGAAAGTGAACGGGAACAGCTGCTGTATGTCCTGGTTGGCTTTGCCCTCAGCCCAGTCCAGAGTGAACTTCTGAGTGAGCACTGTTTTCCCGATGCCGGCCACTCCCTTTGTCAGCACTGTTCTGATTGGTCCATGTGTGTGAGCTGGGCCTTTAAACATGTCTTCACATGTGATGACTCTCTCTGCTGGGCCTTGTTTCCTGGAGGCTGTTTCCATGTGTCTGACCTCATGTTCCTGGTTGACCTCTGAAGGCCCTCCCTCTGTGATGTAGAGCTCTGTGTAGATCTGATTCAGAAGGGTGGGGTTTCCTGCTTTAGCGATGCCCTCAAACACACACTCAAACTTCTGCTGCAAGTTAGACTTTAGTTTACTCCGATAAACTCCAGAATAACTCCCTGAATGAAGACAACAGATACAGGCCTGAGTCTCAGAGAATATAAAATTACTGTGAGTACCTTTTTAAATATGTTAAATGGTCCTACTGCTCCACAGACGCTCAGCCAGCTCCTTCTGCTTCATCCTCCTCAGGAAGTTCAGTGTGATCTTCAGAACAGCCTCACTGTTGCTCCTCTGCTCTTCATCCTCATCCTCCATTGGCTCCAAGCATTCTGGGTAATCTGAACTCAGAATCTTGTGGAGCTTCTTCAGCTCCTTCTGGACAAAAGTGAAGATGTCCTCCTCCAGAAGCTGAACAGACACATTTTAAACCATACAAATGCAGTAAGTCAGATCTGTGTCAAACAAGTTCTCATTCATCTGAACATTTCCAAACTTTAGTGAATGAAAGACCTTAAATATGGAGTACAGCTGTGTCTGATGGAGCTGACCACTGGAGACCTCTGGACCCATCTGCTCCACTCTGTGGAAGAGACACATTAAACTCTCATTTCAGTCCTATTATTTTATTCAACAACTGCACAAACTCACGGCTCTGTGGCAAAATCAATGGGATTCATCACAGACTCATCACTCCTGAGGGAATCACAGCTGAGACCAGGTTCAGAAGGAGGATGTTTCTGGTGGATCCTGAAACACAGAAGAAAACACACTTCAGTCACAGTAAAACACATGGGACTGTTATGACTCAGGTTAAAGTCTTCAGGACATTTTACAAAGTGTTCATGAGGCCTTCACCACTGACGCTTCAGTGCGATGGTTTGAACAAAGAAACAGTACAGTTTCATGTTTTACAGTATTTTATTATTTTTTTATTTGAAACCTCAAACTTTTTCATGTTCCAGGTAGAGGTCTGACAGTGACACTGAATATAATGGGTGTTTGTTAAACCAAACCAGTCTTAAAATCCTTCAGTGTCTATGTTTAAAGGCACACTTAAAATCTAATTATAATTTGATTTCTGGAATTGTCAGATAATTGAAATGTAACTGAAAACAGCAAAATCTAATGTGAGATGATTTCTCTCAGAAAGACAAGACATCCTGCACTGAAGCGACTCCACTAATAGGGAACGTGAGCTGGGTTTAGACCGTCGTGAGACAGGTTAGTTTTACCCTACTGATGTTGTGTTGTTGCTTGTTTTTGGTCATCAGATTTCTTTAGTTCATGTAAACACACACAACAGTCACATCTAATCATTGGCTCAGACTTACTGTGGACCAGGCTCCTTTTTAAAATCAATAAATCGTCCAAAAGAGTGTTCACTTCCCAACGCCGCCCTGCTGGTGGTGGGAGGGGCTGCGTCCTCTCTGTGCTCTCTCTGATCCATGCTCAGTCCAGAGTCCTACAGAATGACATCACAGTGTTTAGTCCCGCCCACTGCTCACATGGTTCAGCTCATGTAGTTTTGTCAAGTGCCTCCATAAAGATACTTTCACATCAAAATGTAAAGGAGGAGACGCCAAAAGAGCCAAACATGTTAGAAAATAGAAGTGTAGAATGAACTTGGTCTGAAGTGACATAAAAATTGTATGGAGATGTCGTCCCTGTGGAGATTCTATATGTAATGCAGCTGTCTGTTCAAACACAGACACTATTCCCCGCCCACTTCTCTCATTGGTTAAACTCTGTCAGGCTCTGAGTGAGTGACACATGAATTTACAGTTGATTTCAATGTTTTTTGAAACTTGGTTTAGTTTGATGGTTTGGTTCAAACATGTATCTGAACAGGGCCACAGGTCAAATCCTTTGGAACATTTCTCATCAGTTCACACAGTTCTCAGGCTCTTTCTCAGAACACTTGACACAGCTCTCATTCACAAACACACATGATCAGTGAATTCACCTTGTTTTTTCAGTACTGCAGGCCTGTTCTTATGTGCTAAAGGACACTGGACTAAACTGTCACTTTCAATATAGAAACTCAGACAGAATGGCAAAAAAATACAATTTCTGACCACATAATATTAAGAGCAAAGGATTTCACACATGAGTCAAACAGGGAGAATGTCCTGAGCAGATCACAGACTGTGTGAATAGTCCTGCATACAGTATTGTACATAAAAAAAATATGCATTATAAAAGTTGTATTGGTGTATTTACTGTTCTTTCAATTTTCCTCAGTATATTTGTTTTCATCAAATACTGCAAAATCTCACAATCTGCACATTTATTTACAAACATAATGTATAAAATAGTTCTTTAGACAAAAAGCAAAGCTTTTCCAGCCCCAGATTCACATGTGTAAAGTGTGAAGCCCAGTGTGAGACTGCACTAAACCAGTGCTTCTCTGTGGTCCCTGAGAGCAGGACTAAGACTTCTGAGCTGCTCTGTCAAATGAATGAAAGAGCAGAGAAAACACATGAGCACAGTCTGACAGTTTGGATGGTGAAACCTGCTTTTGGAGATGATTGATCTGTTTTCAATGTGAAACTGCATTTTGCTCAGATTAAAGTTTCTTTAGGAAAACTGTAACTCTGTTTGGGATTCTGTGTGAGCTGTTTTGCAAATGTTCATTTTCAACAGAGAAATGTGCCAAAGTGATTGAACAAAACTGTAAACCAATCACAGTGAAGTGTGAGCTTTCAGAAGAAGCAGATCATTTCTATTCACTTTAAGAGTTTAAATAAAGTGTATATATTACAGCCCAGCCTGTATTGTGCTGCTCTGACCTCCTGCAGCTCTAATACTTTCTTTTCTGTAAAAATATTTTTCCTCATTTACTAAATTCAATGAAATTAATTTAAATAAAATAAATCTTATTTTTGAGCACTTTACCTCTGGTGTTTTCTCCCTCTTTGTTATGGTGCACACGAGGCAGTCAGAACAGTGTTAAAATCAAAATCATAAACAACTAGAAAAGCACTCAGAGAGCGCAGACCTCCGTCAAGCAGCTCAGTTTTCAAAGTGATCCAGAATCCAGGATTTCTTCTGGATCATCACCAAAATCTAATCATCTGTTGGATTTACCATTAGGAACATTTCCTGAAAATTTCATCAAGATCCGTCCATAACTTTTTGAGTTATCTTGCTAACAAACAAACAAATAAACAAACTCAGGCGAAAACATAACCTCCTTGGTGGAGGTAAAAAACATGTGAACCAATCGTAACAAAACAGTGAGAGAGCAGCAGCAGAGCCACACACATATCTCTGTGACACACTCCTCCATTCAAAATATTCTACATTTGAACTCAGAAAAATGCAATTTGACAAAACTCATGAATCCAAATACAAATTGTGTGCTGTTTTTTTGGGCTCTTTCATTGGTCAGTGCAGCTCAGAAGCCTTAGTCGTGCTCTCAGTGACCACAGAGAATCACTGGTTTAGTGCAGTCTGCGTTTGGGTTCACACTTTACACACATGAGACTGAAGAGCTGTGGATATGGATCATATTTATCTGTAGATTTGAACAGGACTATATCTTAAACATCTACACCGTAGAGATTTGCAGACTGGACAGTACTTTGTTCAATCTATTTCACATAAAGAAGAGATCTATGAGAACAACAAACACTTGAACACTGTAGTTACTGTAGTGACTGTGTAACAGCTCCATCACACTGGACACATGTGTTGTATCAGACTCATGTCTCTATATTCAGTACAGTCTGTGCTCACGGCTCCAGCTCTTCTCCCTGTGGGATTCATGTGGCTCAAAGTCCTCACTAGGCTCAAAGTCCTTCATCATGTGTGAACAAGCCTATAGTGTGAAAAAACAAGGTGAATTCAGTGAGCGTGTGTGTTTGTGTTCTGAGAAAGAGCCTGAAAACTTTGTGAACTGAAGACAAATGTCCAATGATATGACCACCAAAAGTACGACTACATAAGTGACATAACAAGGCCTAAAACCAGGAAATACACCAGGACTAACTCAGGTCTAAACTTAATCTGTACCAACCCAGGACTAAACCAGGTCTAAACCACTTTTCAACTACTGTTTTAAGGACTACTTAGAATATGCAGTATCCTGATAGCCACTACTAGAAATAAAAATGTACTTTACTATGACAGATGAAGAGTGGGGACATATACATACATCTCAACGGAGGAGCACAAAATCTCGTGTTTGGAAAAATTCTGTTGGAAAAATATATCTTGTTTTTTTTTGTGAGTGTTGGAAAGTCTTCCTTGTTAGTTAGTTAGTTAGTTAGTTAGTTCATTTATTTGTCTCCCATAGGAGAAATTTCTTTGAAACGGGAGGGGCTGCTCAAAGTACCACTCACATACAGCACATCATTTAACAACATCAAGATCACAGACATACAAAAACATACAAAAGTTTCTAAGTCCACAGGTCATCTCCTTCGTCTAGTCTCCAGCTTCTCATTTATCAGCTTAACAGATACAGGCACGAATGAATTCCTGAATCTGTTATACTTGTACAAGAAAGTCCTGTACCTGAGCCCTGAAGGCATCAGGGAATACTCAGGGTGTAGGATATGTGTGTTGTCTGACAAAATCCCAAAGGCCTGGCTAATGGTAGATTCCTCAAACAGCTGCTGTGGGGATAACAGAGGTGACCCTATAATTTTTCCCGCTGTTCTAATCAGACTAGAAATTTGGGTTTTAGATTTCACCCCTAGATTCCCAAACCAAGAGGTGATGCCATAGCGCAAGATTGACTCTATGGCAGCCCTATAAAAGAGCACCATGATGTTCTTAGACACCCCAAACACCCTGAGTCGACGTAAAAAATGCAGCCGTTGGTGGAGTCGGGTACAGACACTGTTGACTTGTGTGCGCCAGCTTAAGTCACTATCCACATGTACTCCCAGGTATCTGAAGGAGGTGACCTGCTGGATACCACAGCTGTTGATGGTCACCAAGCTGTGGTCTCCGACCGAACCCGGATTGATAATCATCTCCACAGTCTTTTCAATGTTTATTAGTAAATGGTGCTCATTGCACCAATCAGCCAGCTTTCCCACCCCGGAGATATGACTGGCTAAGGTTGACGTCCTTGAGAGGAAACTTAAAAGCAACGTATCATCTGAGAACTTAATAATATACTGTTCTGGTTGCAAGCTCACACAATCATTTGTAAATAAAGTAAACAAAAAGGGCGAACTCACGCAGCCCTGAGGTACACCTGTGCTACTCAGCACTGTATGAGAAAGAGTCGAGTTGAGCTTCACCTGCTGAGGGCGATTCGTTAAGAATGAGAAATACCATTTGATAAGAAAAGGGTTAACATTTAGGCTTACCAGTTTCTTAAGGAGCATATGTGGCCTGATCAAATTAAAGGCCGAACTGAAATCTATAAACAATAACCTGGCATAAGCTTCTGCTCTTTCCAAATGTTTAAGCACCAGGTGCATCGTTGTGCAAATGGCATCATTTGTGCTACGCTTGCTCCTATATGCAAATTGGTATTGATCCAATAATGGCTCTACCTGTCCGCGGAGTTCACCAATAAGAACCCTCTCGAGGGCCTTCATTACATTGTATAGAGTTATTTTATTTTGTAATGTTTGTAGTTGAGTCAGTAGTGATGTCACTTCCCATTTGTATTTTTCTTTAACTTTCTCTTTGGCACTGGTTGTTTTCCCTGTGTGGTGTCCTCTGTGTGCGTTCATGTATAACAAGTGAGTGGCTGTGTTATGTTATTGTATTATTACGGTGCTAAGTGTGTTTTCCGGTGTTTTACTGTTATATCTGTATATGTAAGAGCATCTGTCCTGTTTACAGTTTAAGTTTTTCTTAGTCCGTTGGGTGTCCATAGCGTCCTCGCTAATATATCTGAGTGTAACCCGACACCAATTAAGACCAAGACGCACGCGGTAGCTGCAGCCGTGCCGTAGCGTTATTAATCCAACAGAGGGCGCCAAAGACCGCTGTACAATTTCAGTGTCCCCTGTGTTTGTGATCAATAGTTCATATATATTATTTAGGTTTATTATTTTGTTGTATTGTTTTATATATGTAATAATTCTAATATTATTTTTGTATCCTTTATTCTTGTGTGTAGAATCCCTCAGTCGTCCAGGTAGAATCCATAGCAAAAGGAGAAATTTAATTTGTCAACTGGACAGAGTTTATTTGGTCGAATACGTTTCGCAGCTCATCCAAGCTGCTTCTTCAGTTCTGGTCAGATGCTGGTGGACACTGCTTTATATCTGCTTGAAGGGAGGAGCTTAATTACAATGAAATTACTCTGAGACACACATATTTATTTACAGTTTCTGTTAGTTAGGTGGGTCTATTCAATATGGAGTGTTTACAGTTTCTGTTAGTTAGGTGAGTCTATTCAATATGGAGTGGGAGTGGGGGAGTCGTTAGCATAACCATTCAGGGCCATGATGGGTGTTTTTCACACCTCTGGACATGTCCTGGCTAGTCCCATTGTTTTCTTTGTTTGTTTTGATTTAGGTGATTTAGGTATCCTCAAACCTAAATCAAAACAAACAAAGAAAACAATGGGACTAGCCAGGACATGTCCAGAGGTGTGAAAAACACCCATCATGGCCCTGAATGGTTCTGCTAACTACTCCCCCACTCCCACTCCATATTGAATAGACCCACCTGACTAACAGAAACTGTAAATAAATATGTGTTGTCTCAGAGTAATTTCATTGTAATTAGCTCCTCCCTTCAAGCAGATATAAAGCAGTGTCCACCAGCATCTGACCAGAACTGAAGAAGCAGCTTGGATGAGCTGCGAAACGTATTCGACCAAATAAACTCTGTCCAGTTGACAAATTAAATTTCTCCTTTTGCCATCCTTTATTCTTGTTTTTGCCACACACACACACACACACCCACACACACACACACACACACACACACACACACACACACACACACACACACACACACACACCCACACACACACCCACATGCACGCACGCACACACACACACACACACACACACACACACACACACACACACACACACATCCATAATCTCACCACACGCCCATAACCAGGCCTTGCCAGTTCCATATGACCCTGGAACTACAATATCTACAATAAAGTTCATCGGTGTACCAGCCCTCTCCGTGCCCACTCTCTGACCGGAGCCCCTCTTGCAGATCTCTGTCAGATCAGCAAACACCAGAGTGTCCCACTCTATCACAGTGAGCCCAAAGGTGACATTGTTCACAGGGAAATGCCTGTAGCTGGAGAGGCTGTGGCTGTCAGATGGTCCATCATGTTCATGTGTTTTGGGACTGTCCTACTGCTCTGAAATAATAACTCACATCTTCATTCAATAATATCTGAACATTAGACTTTAAATCTGAGAGAATAAGATCATCTTCACATTCTAAAATCTGAAAACCATCAATACAAGTGCTTGGATTTCTGTGACATTTTCAATCTCAAACAGGATTCTTCAAAAGAAAAATCCACAGATGTGTTAGTAACATTAGTAAATCCACAATCCCAATATATCTCTTCCCTGAGCAGACAGTCCCTTCTACATTCTGTTAGAATCCAGTTTTGCCTGCAGTGTCTCGCCTTAATGTCATAAAATACATTTGTGTAAATAATGAACACAACACAGGCTGTAGATGTCAAAGGCCTTTACTACCTAAACCACATAAACTCTACTGCAAAAGTCAAGTTTCTTTACAAAATGACTCAAACACTCTCCAAACACATGGATGTGACGGAGTTGACAAAAATGTGTGAACACTGCTGAAAACTGACCAAATATGTTTGAATCCAGATGAAAACAGATGCTGCAGGTTTAACACTGACCAGACTTCACAACACTGACAATTATTTCTCTTCCAACCTCCAAACTCACTATAGGAGAGGAAAGTCCTCTCTCCTCCTCCTCCACCCCCTGTCTCTCAGTCTGCATCCACCCTTTATCCTCCTCTACCTCTTCAGTGCTCCTCCAGTGTTTCTCTCCTCTTCCTCTCCCTGTCCTCTGTCCCTCCAGGAGTTTTTATTCTGATATTAATGATTTGACATATTTGACTTTGCATTAGACCCTTTGAAGAGCGAGTGTCACAATATGATTAGGCTACAGCAGGTTCACAATATAAGTGACAAGTGACAATACAATACTAAGAGATGGAACATGGAATCATCTATTCAATGATACATTTCTGTTCAGAAAACTGGAAATTAAACTTTAATTCTTTCCTTTCTTTAGGTCAACAAAATCAGCCTAAAATGACATTATAAAATATGTTCTTTATGGTATATGAATGAATTTGTTTCTAAATTAGCTCCTCCTTTCAGGCAGATATAAAGCAGTGTCCACCAGCATCTGACCAGAACTGAAGAAGCAGCTTGGATGAGCTGCGAAACGTATTCGACCAAATAAACTCTGTCCAGTTGACAAATTAAATTTCTCCTTTTGCTACAGTCCCTGACAAAAGTCTTGTCGCTTATCCATTTTGTAGAAACAAAAGCTTATAACCTGACTTTAAATTAATCGATTGGTTTTAGAAATGTCTCATATGAAAGCTAAAACCCTCCCAAATTATGCTCAATATACTAAAATAAATTTGCTTCACTGAAGAAAGATTGATCATTTAATGAACACAGAAAGGTCAGATTTTGGCAAGACAAAAGTCTTGTCGCCTTGTCATATGATGCACCCAATCCTAGATTACAGACTCACCTGTGATCAGTTACTGATCAATCAATTAGTGGGTGTGTATAAAAAGAACCCCAGCACACCAGACCTTCACATCAACTGCAACTTGACCTCTGACAACATGCCTAAGATCCACCCTGAGACCAAAGCGTTAATTATCAAGAGGCTGAAGACCAGATCCACTGCTGAGGTGGCTGACACCTTCAATGTGTCTCAGCGTCAAGTACAAAGAATAAGAAAAAGATCTGAAAAGACTGGAGATGTTTTTGACAAGCCCAGGTCCGGCAGACCCCGCAAGACAACTGCTTGGGAGGACCGTTTGTTGATTCGAAAATCCAAGGCCGGCCCCTTTTCCACTGCAGCAGAGCTCCACCAGGCCTGGTCACCTCAAGTCCCTGTGTCAACCAGAACAGTTTGTAGAATTCTGTCTCGAAATGGCCTCCATGGTCGAATCAGTGCACAGAAACCAGCACTAAACAAAAGGCAATTAAAAAACCATGTGGCATTTGCCAAGGCCCACAGCCTGCTAAAAGGATGGACACTGGAAAAGTGGCAGAAGGTGGATTTCTCAGATGAATCCTCGGTTGAATTACATCACAGCCGCCGCAAATATTGCAGGAGACCTACTGGAGCCCGCATGGATCCAAGATTCACCCAGAAAACAGTTAAATTTGGTGGCGGAAAAATCATGGTCTGGGGTTACATCCAGTATGGGGGTGTGCGAGACATTTGCAGGGTGGAAGGCAATATCAATAGCCTAAAATATCAAGAAGTATTAGCTACCTCTTACATTGCCAACCATAAAAGGGGTCAAATTTTGCAGCAGGATGGTGCTCCATCGCATACTTCTATCTCTACATCAAAGTTCCTCAAGGCGAAGAAGATCAAGGTGCTCCAGGACTGGCCAGCCCAGTCACCAGACATGAACATCATTGAGCATGTCTGGGGTAGAATGAAAGAGGAAGCATGGAAGGCAAAACCAAAGAATCTTGATGAACTCTGGGAAGCATGTAAGACTGCTTTCTTTGCTATTCCTGATGACTTCATCAACAAATTGTATGAATCATTGTCGAACCGCATGGATGCAGTCCTTCAAGCTCATGGAAGTCATACAAGATATTAAATATGGATCTCACAGCACCACTACTTAATTCACTGACGTTATGCAACATATTTTTGTATTTGAAGTAAATTATTTGTTCAATTTTCTGTAGGCGACAAGACTTTTGTCTTGCCAAAATCTGACCTTTCTGTGTTCATTAAATGATCAATCTTTCTTCAGTGAAGCAAATTTATTTTAGTATATTGAGCATAATTTGGGAGGGTTTTAGCTTTCATATGAGACATTTCTAAAGCCAATCGATTAATTTAAAGTCAGGTTATAAGGTTTTGTTTCTACAAAATGGATAAGCGACAAGACTTTTGTCAGGGACTGTATATGAATGAATATTATATGAAAATTTAAGTTGCAATTTAATCCATTTCTGAGTTCACAAATAATATTTCATCAGCACATTTAGAAGCTACAGATGAATTTGTCAACTCCATCAGGCCTGAAATCTGACAGGGTTGATGACAGACGGAGTTGACAAAAGTGCATGATTTTCCCTTGTTAAACATATATGGAGCACTGCATATTACACTTTCCTTTTGTTCCACTTGTGAGCTGCTATGAGCACCTCATTAAAGGCTTAGACTCACTCCAGTACTGTTTTATTTAGACAGAAAATGAGGAATGGTGCTCTGAGATATAACCTCCCCTCAGTCTACAACAGCCTCAAAAGACCTTGGCACAAATCAAACCAGTCAAAAGTGAATGACGTACTCGACAGCTCTGAAGGAGAGGTGGCCACTAGTGATGTGCGGGTCAGCTTTTTTTCTGACCCAACCTATCCGACCTGAGATAAAATCCAACCCGACCCACCCGACACAACGAAATGAGTTCAAACATTAGGACCCAAACCGACGGACCCAAACCCGTGCACATAAAAACTAATTTTATGAGCTACTGTAGTTGGCCATCGTACCTGTGGGAGTGCACCTGTGAACGTGCACTTTTGTTTGTGTAATGTGTTAAAATCACACTTCGTTTTACTATTTACACTCAAATGTACTGTTTAGGATCTGTTTGGATCTGTTTCACCTATGCACCCACAGGATATAGTGCACATAGAAGCTTTTTGTGGAGTTTGGGACTAAAGAACCTGAATCATGGAGCGAGGAGCAGCTGATGCAGCGTGCACGTGCTCTGGATGTCTCTGTCCAGGTGAGGACCTTTGTTTTTGCTCCATGTTGCCGTGTATGATTCGTGCCTCGTTCACACTGGAGCAGAGTTTATGTAGTTCCAGTGTGTAGCAAAAAACTATTCATAACGTCTATTCCGTGCGCACAGGACACCACACACCTTTCTTCTCTTGCTGTTTTCATTTGGCATTAATAAGATAAGATAAGATAAGATAAGATAAGATAAGATAAGATATGCCTTTATTAGTCCCACAGTGGGGAAATTCCAGTGTTGCAACGCACAGTTCAAGAACAGCAGGAAAATGGAACATGCAATAAAACAAGATAATAGATAATGGCTAAAAAAAGAATAATTTAGAAATAGACTTAAAGATATACTCTAAT
This sequence comes from Taenioides sp. WSHXM2023, assembly GCA_029959045.1. Classification (NCBI taxonomy): domain Eukaryota; kingdom Metazoa; phylum Chordata; class Actinopteri; order Gobiiformes; family Gobiidae; genus Taenioides; species Taenioides sp. WSHXM2023. Next base: position 33,459,272 of record CM057090.1, read on the forward strand.
TTTGTTTTGGTGGAGCAAAAATATAAAATACAAAATATAAAATACCAAAAAATACTATTATGTACAATAAAAGTAACAGTGCAGCATATGAACAGAGTAGATCTCAGTAAAGTGACTTCAGTATATTATGTTATTTACAGTAATGACTATGTTTATGTACAGACAGGATAAATATCAGTAAAGTGACATGAGTGAATTGTACCAGAGGTCTTCAGTATTGCACATAGATAGAGTTGAATGACACATGTTCAGTGTTAACAGTGTTCATTATACAGTCTAACAGCAGCAGGAAGGAAAGACCTGCGAAACCTCTCCTTCACACAGCGAGGGTGAATCAGTCTGTCACTGAAGCTGCTCTCCAGAGCAGACAGGGCGTCCTGCAGGGGGTGACACTCATGGGCCAGCATAGAGATGACCTTAGCCAGGACCCTCTTGTCCCCCACCTGCTGCACTGAGTCCAGAGGACAGCCCAGGACGGAGCTGGACTTCTTGATGACCTTGTCCAGCTTCTTCCTCTCCCTCTCTGTGATGCTGCTGCTCCAGCAGACCACACCGTACAGGATGGCTGATGCCACCACAGAGTCATAGAAGGTCTTCAGGAGTGGCCCCCTCACTCCAAAAGACCTGAGTCTCCTCAGGAGATAGAGCCGACTCTGGCCCTTCCTGTACAGTGCATCTGTGTTGTGAGTCCAGTCCAGTTTGTTGTTCAGATGCACACCCAGGTACTTGTAAGAGTCCACTCTCTCAATGTCCCTTCCCTGGATGTTCACTGAGGTGACAGTAGAGTGGCGTCTGCGGAAGTCCACCACCATCTCCTTGGTCTTCCCTGCATTGATGATGAGGTGGTTCTGCTGACACCAGTCCACAAAGTCCTGCGCTAGTCCTCTGTACTCCACATCGTCATCATCCTTAATGAAGCCAATGATGGCAGAGTCATCAGAGAACTTCTGCAGGACGCAGCTGTCCGTGTTGTGTCTGAAGTCTGCAGTGTAAAGTGTGAAAAGAAAGGGCGCGAGGACCGTGCCCTGGGGCGCCCCCACACTGCAGGTCAGTAGGTCAGACACGCAGTTCTTGGCTCTCACAAACTGGGGCCGGTTTGTGAGGTAGTCCAGGATCCAGTCTGCCAGGTCACAATCCACACCGGCAGTCTCCAGTTTGTCCCTCAGGAGCAGCGGCTGGATGGTGTTGAAAGCACTGGAGAAGTCAAAGAAGAGAATCCTCACAGTGCTGCCGGGGTTCTCCAGGTGAGACAGTGAGCGGTGCAGCAGGTAGATGACGGCGTCCTCCACTCCGATGCCAGGCCGGTATGCAAACTGCAGCGGGTCCATCGCTGAGCTCACGGTGGAGCAAAGGTGGCCAAGGACCAGTCTCTCCAGTGTCTTCATCAGGTGCGATGTTAGAGCCACCGGCCTGAAGCTGCTGGGGTCTTTAGCGTGCGGTGTCTTAGGCACTGGTACCACGCAGGAGGTCTTCTAGAGTTGTGGTACCACCCTCAGCTTAAGGCTCATGTTGAAGACATGCTCCATAACTCCGCACAGTTCGTCTGCACAGGACTTAAGGAGCCTGGAGCTGATGCCGTCTGGTCCTGCTGCCTTCCTGGGTCTGATCTTCTTGAGCTCCAGTCTCACCTGGGCTGTAGAAAATGACAGTGGCAGGCTGGGGGGATGGGTGAGTCCATGTGTAGTGGTGGGCTGAAGAGCAGCGGCAGAGGTGTGAAGAGGTGCAGGAGTTCCCCATTGTCCAGCTGGGGAGGTGAGAGCTGGCAGCTGGATGGGGGGAGTGGTGGGTGATTGATCAAATCTCAGGAAGTGAGAATTGAGCTCGTTTACCCACCGCAGATCCCCCTCCGTCTGGGCAGGAGGCGCTTTGAAGCCTGAGATCGTCTTGAGGCTTCTCCACACCCCCTGGATGTTCTTCTGCTGCAGCTGTTGCTCCATCCTTCTCTTTTGGCTGGCTTGGCTCGTCCAAAATTGCCTAAGGACTAAAGTCGTCCTCTTTGTGCAGGTAACTCATGCAAATACAGAAGTCTTGTGCCCTCGTTTGTTAATCTGACCTGACCCACCCACACCCGCTTTACCTCTTCTCATTGAGTTATCCGACCCGCCTGAACCCACGGGTTACGGGTTGACCTACGCATCACTAGTGGCCACACCTAAAGAGGCCTGATTATGAGTGAGCAAAAATATGTTTAAATGTGGATGGAAAATCGATACAAACCTAGGTAAAGTATAAAAGATGTTCAGCTGTGACAGCATAGCAAAAGGAGAAATTCAATTTGTCAACTGGACAAAAGTTTATTTGGTCCAGGGCTTTGAACCAGTTCATGGAACGAAAACGAAAACCAGAAACTTTTGCTATTTTGCTTGGAACAGAAATGAAACCAGGAACTTTATATTTTTTATGTTCTGGAATAGAAATGTTTATTTAAAATAATGGTAACCGGTTAATACCGGTTTTTATTTCGTTCTTGAAATTTTCTGTTTACAGTGACCTGTTGAGGTTTACTTCCTGTGTCGTTCACGCCAGAGCGGGGAGAGTTTATGACTACCAGCAGACAATCAGATGTAAATATTGTAGTCTATCAATCTTTAAATGTTTGTTTTAAACACGAATCGAATATGTTACTTACTTTGGTGGGCTCTCTTGAACATTGAAGTCGCCTATGCTGTAAATTGCTAGCATAGGGCCTGTCTATTTCTTAAAGCATAGGATAACTAATTCTAATTTTTGGCACTTTGTGATTTGTGTTTAGATGGGAAGACATACAGCGAATCCTATGCGACAGCATTTTTCGTTTGACCCGGTGACTAACAAATCCAAATGCAACATCAAGGGATGTGGAGCTGAAATTGCAGGAAATCACAGAGGCAATTTACAGAGGCAAAATCAACAAAGGCATCCTGACGTCTTCAAAACTCGTCCAGGGACAGGGAACGTAATTAACCGGTTCGAGAACAATATTTTTTTGTTCTAACCGGTTCGGGAACGTCAATTTTAGGGTGAAACCTAAAACTAGAAATGTTAAAAAACTGTTTCTGTTCGGAACGAACCAATTGGCAAAAAATTCTGGTTCAAAGCCCTGATTTGGTCGAATACGTTTTGCAGCTCACCCAAGCTGCTTCTGAAGAAAACCACTCATTTGAACACAGTGAGGTGCACAGTTTAGGCTGGAGAAGGGTTGGTTTGAAAGGGGTGTGAAGGAAACCATTTTTGTTAAGAGAAAAACTTTGGAGTCTCCTCAGTCTACAACAGCCTCACAAGACTTTGGCACGAATCAAACCAGTCAAACGTGAATGACGAACTCGACAGCTCTGAAGGAGAGGTGGCCACACCTAAAGATGATATGTAATTATGTAATGAATTATAAATGTGTTTAAATATGTGTAAAATGTGGATGGACAATAGATACAAATCTAGGTCAAGTATAAAAGATGTTCAGCTGTGACAACATAGTGCAATAGTAGTTTCAGAACACATGAATTTGTAAAATAAATGTAAAAGTATCTCAAGTTATAATGAGATGAGTGACATAAACTGGCCTATGACCAGGAAATAAACCAAGACTAACTCAGCTCTAAGCTAGATCATTATCAAACCAGGACTAAAGCCGCTCTAAAGAGCAGAACTAAAGCCAGGACTAAACCAAGTCTAAACCAGGACTGAACCAGGACTAAACCAGGACTAAACCCAGTGTTGTAAACTAGTGTTACCTGAGCGGATCCAAAGAGTCCAAAGTGTCCCAGAGAAAAGTGTGCGTCTGAAGGAAGAGGCTTGTTTGTTTTGTGTTTTTTCTGGAGCGACTCAGAGCCGCTCCTCTATTGGCTGCAGTCCAGGTGGGCGGGGCTTCGTACAGGTGTAGTGAGGTGACTGCTGCTGTGATTTTGGCACACACACATGTGTAAAATAAATGGACTTTTCACCTACTGTTTTAAGAACTGTATTATCCTAATAGCCACTACTAGAAATAAAATAAATGGGAAAGATGATACTTTACTATGACAGATGAAGAGTTGGGACATTTAAATACATCTGAATGGAGGAGCACAAACTCTCGTGTTTGGAAAAAAAATTCTGTTGGGAAAAAAAAAAATATATATATATATATATATATATATATATATATATATATATATATATATGTATATATATATATGTATATATATATATATATATATATATATATATATATATATACCGGCTGGTTAGCTCAACTGGTAAGTCACTTGACTTTCGCACAGGGGACCCGGGCTCAAATCCCCCCCCGAGGGGCAATGAGCAACCAGTGTGGGTCCTTGGGCAAGACCCTTCACGGTAGTGCCTACCTCATACAATGATGGGAGATAATAACAGTTACGAGATGCCAGCTCAGACGATCATGGCCCGAATGAACACAAGGCAACCCCGACGCCAGTTACTAGAAGATGTGAATGCAGCACTGAGAGCGATCCCTACCACAACCATCACTGAAACCAATGAGCTGATATACACTTCAGCAGCAGTGATCCTAGAGCCATGAGAGACAATACCCACCATGGAAAAGACGGTTAGAGGGCAAAATCAAGGAGGCGTGGAGAGAAGTGAGCCAATTGTCAGAGGCCAAGAAAGGTGCAATGAAAAAACAAGTACCCAGGAGGTAAAGCCAGATGCCCATACCTGAAGCACTCGAAACTGCCAAGCAAAGGCTGCAAGCCTTAGCCAGCTGCCTAAAGAGGTACACGCGGGAAAATGAAGCCAGACGAATAAACCGCCTCTTCGCAACACAACCTGCGAAAGTGTACGCTCAATGGCAGGGGAATAACACCAGAGCAGAACCCCCAAGGCTGGAGACTGAAAGGTACTGGAAGGGCATATAGGAGAGGGAGGCATCACATAACACCGATGCACAGTGTCTGGTGGCTCTGAGGGAAGACCACAGCAACCTCCCTGAACAAGATCCAGTCACCATCACAGTGACAGACATTCAGGAAAGAGTCTCAGGCATGAAAAACTGGACAGCACCTGGCCCTGACATGATCCATGTGTACTGGCTAAAGAAGCTCACGGCTCTCCACGAGCGCCTGGCAGCACAAATGAACCAGCTGCTAAGGGATGGGACTCACCCTGAATGGCTAACCCAAGGGCGTACAATCCTGATCCTGAAGGATCCCTCAAAGGGTACAGTCCCATCCAACTATCGGCCAATAACCTGTCTCTCCACAACATGGAAGCTCATGTCAGGCATCATTGCGGCTAAGATAAGCAGGCACATGGATCAATACATGAGCACAGCACAGAAGGGCATCGGCAAAAACACCAGAGGAGCCAAACACCAAATCCTGGTTGACCGAACAGTCGCCCATGACTGCAGAACCCGTCAGACCAACCTGTGCACTGCCTGGATTGATTACAAGAAAGCCTATGACTCAATGCCACACACATGGATCACTGAGTGCTTGGAGTTGTACAATATCAGTCGGACTCTAAGGGCGTTCATTGCAAACTCAATGCGGTTGTGGAAGACCATCCTTGAAGCCAATGGCAAGCCAATTGCACAAGTGGCCATCAAATGTGGCATATACCAAGGAGATGCACTGTCCCCACTGCTGTTCTGCATAGGTCTGAACCCCCTCAGCCAAATCATTGACCGCACTGGCTATGGATACCGACTCAGAAACGGGGCCACCATCAGCCACCTCCTCTACATGGATGACATCAAGCTGTACGCTAAGAGCGAGCGGGACATCGACTCACTGATCCACACCACCAGGATCTACAGCACAGACATTGGAATGTCATTCGGGCTCGAGAAATGTAGTAGGATGGTGACAAAGAGAGGGAAGGTAGTCCACACAGAGGGGGTCTCACTCCCAGAGGGAACAATAGCAGACATTGAGGACAGTTACAAGTACCTTGGTATCCCACAAGCAAATGGCAACCTTGAAGAGGCAACAAAGAAAGCGGCTACGGCCAAATACCTGCAACGAGTAAGGCAAGTCCTAAGAAGCCAGCTCAATGGCAAGAATAAGGCACAGGCAATAAACAGCTACGCCCTGCCAGTGATCAGATACCCTGCAGGAAACATAAGCTGGCCAAAGGAGGAGATACAGACCACAGACGTTAAGACACGAAAGCTCCTGACCATGCATGGAGGGTTCCATCCCAAATCCAGCACCCTGAGACTGTGTGTATATATATATATATATATATATATATATATATATATATATATATATATATATATATATTTTTTTTTTTTTTTTTTTTCCTGAGCCCATGTCAAAGGTGACATTGTTCACAGGGAAATGCCTGTTCATGTGTTTTGGGACTAGTGCTCTGAAATAATAACTCACATCACATCTCAATAATACCTGAACATTTGATTTAAAATCTAAGAGTATGAATGCTGAAAAGCATCAATACTACTGCTGGGATTTCTGTGACATTTTCTATTTAAAAAAAATAAAAAAATAAAAAAATCTACAGATGTACCTGATGATTTAGATCAGTAACATTAGTCTATAGCCCATAATCCAAATATCTGTATTCCCTGAGCAGCCAGTCCCTTATTCTACATTCTGTTAGAATCCAGAAGTGTCTGGAATGGGACCATAGAGTGAGACAAACCTCTGTCCAACCACAGACACTCATTTGTATCAAGTGTCTCTCAAATACAGAATGAGAAATGGTCACAATTTATTTAGAGTTTTACATCAAGGAACCACAAAACAGTCAGGTGCCCCAGAATTAACACCAGTCTGTGTTAAAGTGAGACTAAACAACTAAACCACCCACAACCTCATTTCTAACAGAACTGATGAACTGATGAACTGGACAGAACCTGGAGGACTAAAGGGGAGAGTGGGGGGGGGGGGGGGGGGGGGGGGGGTCTGGAGGACTAAAGGGGAGAGTGAGGGGGAGGAGGGGCGGGGTCTGGAGGACTAAAGGGGAGAGTGAGGGGGAGGAGGGGCGGGGTCTGGAGGACTAAAGGGGAGAGTGAGGGGGAGGAGGGGCGGGGTCTGGAGGACTAAAGGGAGAGTGAGGGGGAGGAAGGGCGGGGTCTGGAGGACTAAAGGGGAGAGTGAGGGGGAGGAGGGGCGGGGTTTGGAGGACTAAAGGGGAGAGTGAGGGGGAGGAGGGGCGGGGTCTGGAGGACTAAAGGGGAGAGTGAGGGGGAGGAAGGGCGGGGTCTGGAGGACTAAAGGGGAGAGTGAGGGGGAGGAGGGGCGGGGTCTGGAGGACTAAATAATAAATAAAAATGTTAATGGTTTGCCTGGAATGTTCCATGGTATGACATTAAACACATCTATCTAGCATTTAATCATTACGGGTGTTTCTATTGCTCAAAAATACAATAATTCTCTCTGTGAATAGGGTTGCATCGCCACAGATCTGACCTGTAATGTCACCTATAGTTGTCTCCATTGAGATAGATAGGTTTAAATTCTACCATGGAATATTCTAGACCAGCAGTTTTCATATGGGTATGGAAATGATATGGGTAACTGTGCGTGCCTGTATTAGCTGTAAAATGCATATTTTTTCTGATTCCATCTCAACAGAAATCAGCAGCAAGGGAGGAGACAGGACCCAGCAAAAAACGTAGGAAATATGATCCTGATTATTTAAAGTTCAGTTTCACCTGGTCGGGTTCTGAGACTGCACCTCTGTCATAGTGTGTGATCTGCAAAGAGGTGTTTGTGAATGAAGCATGAGACCATGAAAACTCCAGCGTCACATTGAGAAAAAGCACGTGAATTTAGCGAAGAAGCCAGCTGAGTTTTTTGAGAGGAAGCATGATGATTTGCAGTCACAGAAAAGCATTATGCATGATTTCAGCCATCAGGTGTCTTCAGCGGTAGTTTTACAAATGTTAAGCATGTTCTATTGATTTGGACAGGCCTACTGATGTTCAGTGATGTTTAAAGTATCCTCAATTAGGCCTGCATGAAGTTGGAAATTAATTGCTGTTGTAAAAATCGTTTATGAATGCACTTTTTAAAGAAAATATGAAAATACAATATTAAAAAATATGAAAATACAATATTTTAAAAATCAGCTGTTATTAAAACTCATCATTGCTCAACACAAAAGATGCATTTACTTCAAAGGCCTGTGTGGGTAGGGCAGGCGGATGGGATTTTGGGGAAGGCTAGGCTCACATTCACCCAATTTAAAAACCCTGTTATAGACAAAGCGATAACATCTCCATGGAGACAAGTAGGTGACGGACCCTCTATCAGAAATGTTTTGTAGTGCACTTTTAATAACTGTTCCAAAATTCTCTGATGCATCCAGATTAAGGTTAAGGATTGAGATTCTGCGTTTGTGTGATTGTAACGACAATGTAATACACAATATTGAAGTTAAAGAAAGTGTCAAATACTTGGGGATACATATCAGTAAGGACAGGAGTGAACGCCAGCAGCAGAACGTCCTCCCCAAATTGAAAAAGACCAAAAATAGATTGACTCTTTGGACACAAAGGGACACCTCAATCTGGGGGAGAAGGCTGCTAACAAAAGATGAAGGAGTATCTGGCTTCATATACCCTGTCCTGGCACTGGAGATCAACCAGTCTATATGCAACCAAATGAATCAAATCTTCACAGACTTGATCTGGAAAAAACAAACTACATCATGTCAAAAGAACTGGACTCTGCAACCCAAAAGAAGAAGGGGAACTAGAAACGTTTTCACTTTGAAACCAAACCTTCAAACTCAAATGGATCAAACAGTGTATTATAAACCCGGACTCACTCTGGTGTTTCAGTCCAAAACATATTTCCCAAACAGTTGGAGGATTCAAGTTCTTCCTCCAGTGTCATTATAGCATTGCAAAGCTGCCTCGAAAGTCAAGTGTCTTTTACAAACAGTCCTTACTATCCTGGAAAATCTGCTACAAACACAATTTTTCACCCCACAAAAGTATTATATGGAATCACCAAAATAGAACTAAATGTAACAAATCTCTTTTCTTACCTAAATGTTTTTTTTTTTTTTGTTTTTTTTTTTCTACATGTCTTTGAAAACACCGGCCAAATTAATTCATATGAGAATTTCATCACCAACAACCAATTTCCAATCACTCCTCAAGAACAGAACTCCATAATCAGATCAATATCAAATGGGATTAAAAAACTAATGAAAGCACAACCTGGACAGGCACCTGCGATAATAACAGGAGCCATTCTCACTGAGGGAATAGATCCCACAAAGCAAATGAAAGCTCCATATAGAACCAAAAACTCCCCACTCAACCTACAACTCCAAGACACAATCACATATTTGACTTCTAGAGACGACCAAACTGAATATAGAATGAACCCTTCATACTCTTTGGAAAATGTCACATACACAAAGCTAAAGTCCTCAATTACAAACCTTTATTGAAATGATTAACAATAGAAATAGAGAATTATTTACAATCTCTCCAAAACATCCCCAACAAAAATGTGATAAAACTATAGATAAGCCAAACTATGACATTTATTCACATTATGTTCATCTCCTGCATTTCTTATTCTGACTCTTACTCATTTCTAACCAACTTCTTTTTCTCTTGTATATTAAAGGTGCATTGAGCAACTTTTCTGGTGAAGAGTCCGTCACCTACTTGTCTCCATGGAGATGTTAATGCTTTGCCTGGAATGTTCCATGGTATGACATTAAACACATTTGTTTAGCATTTCTTCATTACAGGTGTTTCTATTGTTCAAAAATACATTAATTCTCTCTGTGAATGGGCCTCCATCTCCACAGATCTGACCTGTAATGTAGATAGGTTTAATGTGTACTGTGGAACTTTTTAGACAAAGCAATAATATCTCCATGGAGACAAGCAGGTGACGGACCATCCTCCAGGAAAGTTGTGCAATACACCTTTAATGATTGTATATTGTTGCATTTTGTTAATTAAAAAATAAAAAAGGAAATAGACACACTCATTTTGATACGTTTTTGAGCAGAAAGCTGCAAATGCACCGAGTTTATAATGGACACACACAGTTTATCAGAGAAAAAAAATTGATTTGGTGTTTAGTTCCACTTGAACTCTCCTACCAAGATTGAGAAGATGCTGGTGAAGAACTTTTGACAGATTTGACCCATATTTCAGAGATTCCATGGAATCGGTGCATTTGCATGTTGTGACTTGTTCAAATGAAGAATATTTGTACATTTTGAAACCCTGGATATAAGAACTTGTAATGTGTTTGTCAGTGTGAGTTTTTGGTTGGAAATCTGAGGCTTACAGCTTTCCCTTATGTTTGACATGCCCAGGAGCTCCATCGTCCCCTTCTATCACATGGACAAAAGGGAAGAAACACTCTGAATTTGAAGGGCTCAGTTTGATGTCAAATTCACAAGTTGTGACGTGCTTTATTCTGTCAGCTGTTTAACTACAGACTCACAAAATGGTGATTATTTGTGCAGACCATCAAACTAAGGTTCCACATGAATGTTTTATTTTGAAAATCTTGTCCAACTTACACAGCAATTTCATCCATTTATTTGAAATGTATTTAACCAGGGAGAACAAAGGAATCTAACCAGAGACCATCTTGTTTTGAGGTGAGAGCTAACCACTCTGCCACTGTGCCATTGGGCTCCATAGGCCGAGCTTCTCATTTCATCACAGTATTGTATTGTTTTGGTCATGACTGATTTGTTTTGCAGAAGTAGCAGTGAGGAGAGTGCCCCCTACAGGCCCTCCTCTGGACACAGCCTCCTGCCTGGCCCCTGATGCATGAAGAAGAGTCCCACGTTTATCTGCAGAGCTACCATGCCCCCTAGTGGACACAGCAGCTCTATGCCTGTTTCCCACTTTCCAAATCTTCTCCTGTGCTTCTGATGGAAACCACTCCTCACTCTGGGCATGCGGTAACCATGGTAACTGTGTTGAAATTGTATATAGTGTCCACATTTACCATAAGGACCTGTGTGAATGAAAGACACTGAGCTGTGGAATAAAGTCATGGGAATGTCCATGGGCCTGTTTATTCACTTGTTTATTTCTCACTATTCTAGAAAACAGTCAGTACAATAACAAACACAGAGGGAGGTCCAATGAACCTAAAGTGTACTCGAGTAAAAGGGTAACACTTTATAATAACTGCACACTATTAAGCTTTAACAAAGCATTAATAAATGCTTAAGTAATCATCTATAACTTATCTATTAAGGTCATCTCACAGTTTATTAATCATTTAGTTGCATATTACTAATTACTTATAAAATCTCTTATAAACAGTTTATTAATGATTTATATCAATTGTACCACCAACCTTTACTAAGTATTTGTTAAAGGTCAACCGATGGGTAACATATCTTTTTTGTTTCCTAGTTTATTTCTTATAACCACATATAAAAAACGCTATTTATGGGAGTAACCTCAGGCTATAAAACATTAATAAACATCTAATAACCTTTCACTGCATCCGTTACCAGATTCTATCTTATTACCCAATAAAAAACACTATATAAATCATTAACAAATGAAATTAAGTACTTATAAAGCATCTACTTGTGGTTAATAAAGTATTTAGAGTGAGTTTATCTAAAGTGTGGACTAAATATAGTATATTATAATATAGTAATATACTATACTACTCAGATTTTTTTTTTTTTTTTTATAATTAAGTACATTAAGTGCTTTACAAAACCTTTGCAAAGGAAAATTGATAGTTAGAAAGCATAGGACTGGTATTATTCAAAGCACAGCAAAATCCGAAATACAGTAAATAAATAAATTGGCAAGAGACAGAGTTAAATCAAGATCTCTTATTGAAGATTGAACATTACAAGATGTGGAAATACTGTATTGCCCTTAAAATACAGATAAAACATGAACTTAAATGAGCATCAAAAATCAGACACTCGTCAATCTTAAACCTTAAATCAAAAATCAAAATATCACAAAATGTGACCCCCTTAAGTACAGAAAAATGTTATTGAAAATTAGAAAACAAAATTCTAATTGCAAATCACCTCTATATACAACACCTCACTGTCCTGTTCACTGGTTCCAGCTTGTTTTAAGGCAGCAACCATTGTCCCCATCCCAAAACAGTCAAACGTCACATGTCTGAACGACTACAGACCTGTGGCACTCACTCCCATTCCCGCTAAATGCCTGGAGAGATTGGTCATAAAACACATCAAAGCCGCTTTGCCACCATCCCTGGATCCATACCAGTTTGCATATAGAGAAAACCGGTCAACCGAGGACGCCATAGCCACGGTGCTGCACACACTACTGGAGCACCTGGAGCACAAGAACACCTATGCTCGGCTCCTCTTTGTAGACTACAGTTCGGCTTTTAACACCATCCGGCCATACAAACTGCGGTCCAAACTCCACCAACTGGGACTCAATTCCTCTCTGTGCAACTGGACTGTGGACTTTCTCACTAACCGTACACAGAGTGTCAGGGTGGGCAAGAACACCTCCCCCACCCTTGTTGTCAGCACCGGGGCCCCTCAAGGGTGTGTTCTGAGCCCTCTGCTATACACTCTCTTCACCCATGACTGTCTTCCCTCCGCGTCCAACCTCATCGTCAAGTTCGCTGACGACACCACAGTGCTCGGCCTCATATCCGACAACGATGAGGTTAACTACAGGAGGGAGGTGCAACACCTAGAGTCATGGTGCCACCACAATAACTTGGTTTTAAACACTAAAAAGACCAAGGAGATTGTTGTAGATTTCCGCAGAAAAGGTCACAACAACCATCTACCTCTCCTCATTGGCACCGAGGCGGTGGAGAGGGTGAGCAGTTTCAAATTCCTGGGGGTAACCGTGACTGAGGACCTGTCATGGGGCAATCACATCACCTCAGCTGTACGGAAGGCCCAACAGCGCCTCTACTTCCAGAGGAAATTGAGGAGTGCCCACATTCCCAGACCTCTGATGTTGAACTTTTACAACTGTGCCATCAGCAGCGTTCTGACGTACGGATTTTTGGTGTGGTTCTCCAGCTGCACTGGGGCTGACCAGCAGGCACTCCAGCAGGTGGTGAAAGCAGCCGGTAGAATCATTGGAACGACTCTGCCAGAAATCGGCACCATCTACTCCGCTCGCTGTCTGGAAAGAGTGCACGGCATCCTGCGGGACCGACATCACCCTGCGCACTACCTTTTTCACCTGCTGCCCTCGGGGAGAAGGTACAGGTCCATACGGGCCAGAACAGCCAGACTGGCCAACAGTCTGTATCCACAGGCTGTGAGGCTCCTGAACTCTGCCCCTCTCTGCCCCCCTCTCACGGACAAAAACCACATCCAACTCTTAATAACACTGAACTGGTTGCACTGTTGCATTTTTGTCATGTTTCTCAGGTCTCTGTCTGAATGTCCCTGTCTGTGCACGTTACCTGACATGCCCTCATCATGCTGCTACAAGAACCATTTCATGTTGTACTGAGACCACACTGGGTCAATGTTTACACTTGGGTTTAAGGGGTATTTATTTATTATTTATGGGTTTTGCACTTTATGGGATGCTCCAAACGCAATTTCGTTGTTTCTGACAATGACAATAAATACTTGAATCTGAATCTGAATCTGAAAAAAAAATATTGCTACTGTTTTTCTACCCTTGATTTTAGTGGGAACAGCTTCCCTGAGGATTTCAGAGACTTGACCGTTGCAGATATTTCTGGGCTTTGAGAAATTATTTGGGCACACTGAGCTGCAAATTGCAGCAGTTTGGTTGGAGCATTTTGCTGCAGCTCTTTAAATTTATCAGGAGCTGCAATAAACAGCTCTGCCACTGGAGCTGTGGCCACTATGGTGTTTCTGTCCAAATGGCAGCGCTTGAATGCCGCAGACATGGTTGTTCCCCTTTTCAGTGCCCGCAGAATCTTTTTGTAACGGGCCACGACTTGTGTGGGATGCTGTGCTGCAATGCAAAGAAAACATTGTGTTATTAAACATATTTCATTCAGCTTTACACACAACCTTAAAGTCACCATCAATCTATCATTATTATCATGTCCTGGTGTGGTCACCAGGACATAGCTTTTAGCTTCACCAGTGTATGTCCTTCAACACCAGAAACATTAACTACAGTGAAGCACTACTGGTCTAATGACAAAATACATAATTTTTCTCCCTCACCTCTTCTTCTTGTAGTTTAATCCATTTTCTTCGACCTCTTGTGCTTCATTTCCTTCCCCTTTTTCATCTTCTTCTTCTTTTTCTTATCCTCCTCTGAGGAGTCAGAGCTCCCCCCATCATCATCAGAAGAAGATTCTGATTTGGAGAAACATGATGATCTGTCGGACACTTCAAAGCAATCCTCCACAGTTCCAGGTGTTTGGGGGCTTAGGGATCTTGGAGTTGCCTCCTGTTTTCTCAAAGCTATAAAAAAAGAAATAAAATAAAATAAAATAAAATGAGCACACACATTTGTTACATGGAAATCAAATAAAAGGAGCTTAAGGCAAGCCACAGACTTTAACCACAGTTAGAAACAGCTCAAGGCTTCAACCTGAAGACTCTATGTGTCTACAGCTGTACAGTTAAGATCCCCCCACGATAAAAAATCCCTCGTGGTTAAGTGGTTATGTAGCGGCACATAGTTGGACCATTGCCAGCCAACATAGTGGTGTGGCGCTAGCGGGCACGCCCCCCCCCCCTTTGTCGCACTTCCGTTTGGGCAAATTACTTGCAGTATTTATACGCAGGGTGTAGGGCGTGTAGGTAAGCTGCTGCCTGGCTTCATCCTGGCACTAAGACGATAGCCGCTTGGTAGGTGCCACTATTGTAAGAATATTTGTTTTATCTGTGGGTAATTTGTATGTTTGTGCGTTGGCTGTATGTGTTTTTTTAGATGCTGTTAACAGCCTGTCGCCTGTGTCGCGTGCTTCCTATGCTCCCTGACAAGCTTCTGTTTTAGGTAGCGTTCTAAATGTAATTTTAAAAGGAGTGCATGCTATGACTAACAAAATGTTTGTCTTATAGACGCCGTTGGCCACTGCTGTTTGTTTGGGTTAAATAAGTTAGTTCTAGCCCTACGTAGCGACCCAAGTGTATCTGTGTGGCTAGCTTTTGCCCTGTGCTTTGTTTTAAACTGATTGTGTGTTCCTCTAGGGCCTGGTGCAGCGCGGTCGCCCCATTTGGTGGAGGGTTGGTGACAGAGTTTCCTGCTTTGGGCTCATCACTCCTCGTGTTTGTGGTATATTTTGCACGTCCTCACCTTGCACGTTTTTGGTTACCCTTTTTTAGTTTTATTAGGTTGTGTGTGTGTGTGTGTGTGTGTGTTTCACGAAGCTCCAGTGGGTGCTCTGCCTCCTTGTGTTTGTTGCCCACACCGGGTGCGGCCGCGACCAGCCAGCCCTAGGCCTATTTAAATCTGGTCGTAGCCTGTTTTAACTATAACCCTCAGGGTATATGTGTGTGTGTATTTATATATGTATATAGATATTGTAATAAATATTATATATTTTGCTAAAATTTGGTCTCAGTTCCTCATTTTACCCACCACCTGCAGTTCTTACCCGTGTTTTAAGTGGCCCCTGTTGGGTTACATATTCTGGCGTTGTCGGCAAGATTACTGCAGTGGTGGTTAATTGGGGTCTGAGTTTTGGTATGAGTGTTTGAAATTGGTTTTAGTTTGCACCCAAACAAACAGCAGTGGGCTCTTCGAGGGATCTACTTCATCTGAACTACTCATCGCCACCTTGCCCACCCTGTTGTATACCTGGTGGTCTAGTCATGGCCACCGAATTACAAGAAATGAGGGACCAGCTCCTGCAGCTCAGAGCTGAAAATGAGCGACTACAGGAGCGGCTTGCCTCCCATCAAACCTCAGACTCTGGTGCCTCCACCTCTACTGACTCTGCTACTGCTAGCTCATTGAACTCTGTTAACCCCTCACCTGTTGAACGTTTTTTATATATCCCTAGGGAGAGGAAGTGTCCATTATTTAGGGGCACTACTGGAATCCCGGTGGAGGACTGGGTCGAGGAAATGAAGGCTACTCTAAGAACCAGACGTCTGCAGCCTATCGATCAGGCCTATTTCATATATGACCATCTTGAGGGTGAGGCTAAGGATGAGATAAGGTACCGACCTAGAGCAGAAAGGGAGGATCCAGAAAAAATGTTTAAGATTTTGCAGGATTTGTATGGGTGTTGTAGATCCTATGTTTCCCTACAACAGGCATTTTTCTCTAGGAGGCAACAGGAGGGGGAGTCGCTACAGGAATTCTCTCATGCTTTGTGTTGCCTTATGGAAAAAGTTGAACGTAGTGCTCCTCGATCAATGCCTGATCTCTTTAATCTCCTTCGCGATCAGTTTGTGGAGCATGTGCTAGATGTTAACCTGCGCAGGGAACTAAAAAAGCTAGTCAGGGAACACCCTATGCACACATTGCTTGATGTCAGGGCTGAGGCTATTCGATGGGAACGGGAGGGCAGAGCGGAAGAACGAGGCCGAAGTTACTCCGTCCCCTCATTTAGTTCAGTGCACTATTCAAATCGCGCACCCAGTACCACTACTAGCTCAGAGTTTAAGGAGTTGCGGCAAATGCTGGAGAAGCAGCAAGAACAGCTCAATCAGTTAACACAAGGGCTCTTTGCATTGCAGACTACAGCACGCCCTTTGGGTAGGACAGCGCGACCAAACCCGGTTATTTGTTTGCGTTGCCAAAAGCCTGGCCACTATGCTAGAGATTGTGATAACGAACGTGTGCCTTCCCAGCCTAGACCCCAACGAGTGGTAGCTGTAGGGGCTGCACAGGAGGCGGGAAACTTTTCCCCCCTGATGTGAGGAGCCAAACTCTGTCAAATCAGGAGGGGTGCGCACCGGCTCGACAATCCAGGCAGCCTCAGATCAGATGGTCCCAAACCTTATTGCTTCATGCCCTAAGGTAATGGTCAAACTTGGTGATGTAACGGCTAATTTTTTGTTAGATACAGGGTCCATGGTATCTACTGTTTTTGAGGGTTTCTTTTATCAAAATTTTCAGACTGCTCCTAGGCCCTGTAATTGGCTTGAACTGACTGCAGCCAATGGCTTTGATATTCCGTATATTGGTTATGTCGAGTTAGATGTAACGGTGTTTGGAATAGTGGTACCACAACGTGGCATTCTGGTGGTTAAAGACCCTTTTAGTCAGCAGCCTCTGGATGGTGTGAATGGGGTGCTAGGCATGAATGTGATCAAAGAGTGCTATTATCAGTTGTTCAGCCAACATGGTACTCATCTTTTTGACCTACCAGAGGTACGCCAGGCACCCCAGTCCTGGCAGCAGGCATTACAGCACTGCCACCAAATTGAGTCCCAGCCCCCACAGCCAGAGAAGGGAGTGGTCAAAGTGAGAGGTAGGCGACGAGTCATAATACCGGGGGGTAAAATTAAGTGGGTTGCTGCTACCTGTTCGTCTCATTTTTGTCAGCCCTCAGGTACAGTTTTGATTGAACCCCTGGATGAAGGCCAGTCACTACAGGAGGGCTTGCTGATTTCTCCTGCCATGGTCAACATATACCAAGGTACAGTCTATGTCCCGGTAGTGAATGTAGGGGCAGATAGTGTAGTGCTGCACCCTCGGCAGCCAATTGGTGTTGTAAGTCGAGCTGAAGTTGTTAGTTTACCAGATGGTGTTTCTCTTTGCGGTAAACAGTCAAGTAGTAACACAGTCATGATTAACTCTCAGACAGCTACAGCTGACTCTATCGCAGAACAGATTAATTCCCTTGACCTATCCACATTGACTGAATCAGACCAACAGAGAGTTAGGGCCCTCCTGTTACAGTATAAGAGGGTATTTGCCACTTCAGACCTGGATTTGGGCTGTACTAGCCTCATCACGCATGACATCCCACTCAATGACGATGTTCCCATCAGGCAGCGATATAGACGCATACCTCCCTCTGACTATGACGAGGTTCGGGCCCACATAAGGAAATTGCTGGACAGTCAGGTCATACGGGAAAGTTGCAGTCAATATGCCTCTCCTATTGTTTTGGTACGGAAAAAAGATGGTAGTTTGCGATTGTGTGTGGACTATAGGCTTTTGAATGCCAAAACACGAAAAGATGCGTTTCCCCTACCAAGGGTTGAGGAAACTTTAGATGCCCTATCTGGGGCCAAGTGGTTTTCCACAATCGATCTTGCAAGTGGTTACCATCAAGTGGCGGTTACAGAACGGGATAAAATGAAAACTGCGTTCTGCACCCCCTTTGGCCTTTTTGAGTTCCAACGTATGCCCTTCGGTTTGTGTAATGCCCCCAGTACATTCCAGAGGCTGATGGAGCGCATGTTTGGTGACCAAAATTGTTACTCCTTGCTTCTGTATCTGGATGACATAATTGTTTTCTCATCTACAGTAGAAGAACATGTGAGCAGGTTGGATCTTGTCCTTAGCCGTTTCAGCAGGGAGTCTCTGAAGGTAAAACTGAGCAAGTGTCACTTTCTCCAGCAACAAGTAAACTATCTGGGACATGTAGTGTCTGCGGCTGGGGTTGCTACGGACCCGAACAAGATAGCTGCAGTGGCAGAATGGGCCAGACCAGACACAGTGACAGCACTACGATCATTCCTTGGCTTTGCCAGTTATTACAGGCGTTTTGTTAAAGGTTTTGCAAAGCTGGCGGCCCCGCTGCACAAGTTGGTGTCACTACTTGCTGGAAAGAAAAACTACCGGGGTAGACGGGAGCTCCTCAAGGACAGTTGGACATCTGAGTGTGAAGAGAGTTTTCAAACACTAAAGAGAAGGTTAGTTGCATCCCCAGTTTTGGCCTATGCTAACTTTCAGCTTCCTTTCATTTTAGAAGTGGATGCCAGTCACGAGGGTCTGGGCGCGGTCTTGTCCCAAGAACAGGAGGGAGGGATTCGGCCTATTGCTTATGCCAGCCGCAGCTTAAATTCAGCTGAGAGAAATTACAGCTCCATGAAACTTGAATTTCTAGCCATGAAGTGGGCAATGGCAGAACGATTTCGTGAATATTTGTTGGGCCACAGATGCACTGTATGGACTGATAACAACCCACTTAGCCATCTGAATACAGCTAAATTGGGGGCTACGGAACAACGCTGGGTGGCAGAACTTGCAGTTTTCGATTATACAATTAAATACCGCCCTGGTCGGACGAACCAAAATGCAGACGCCCTGTCTCGTCAACCTCCATCTCATGATGCCTCTGTACCAACACACCCTGGGACCCCACTTCCAAATGTTGTGCAGCTGGCCATAAGATCTTCCACAAGGGGTACTCAATCTGCCATGTCTGCCATCCCTGAGCGATCAACGGCTGACATGAGGGTGCTGCAACGTGCAGACCAAACTATTGCACCTGTTGTGATTTTGGTAGAGCAACAGTGCCCCCCAGGACGTATGGAGAGAAATGCACTCAACCCCTCTGCCAGAAAGTTGCTCTGGGACTGGGACCACTTAATAATAAAGGAAGGATTACTATATCGTACATGTAAACGACCGGATGGTGGAGAGGAGTTCAGTCAATTGGTATTGCCTGAGAGCCTTAGGTATGAGGTGTTCCGGCAGCTCCATACATTTCATGGTCATCAAGGGGTGGAACGTACAACAGAGTTGATTCGTGAGAGATGTTATTGGCTGGGAATGGGAAGAATAATTAAGGAGTGGTGTCTAAGGTGTGAACGGTGCTGCCTGGCTAAAGACACGCAACCCCAGGTACGTGCACCCATGAGACATTTGTTGGCATCAAAACCAAATGAGATTTTAGCAATTGATTTCTCTTTGTTAGAACCTGCTCGGGATGGGAGGGAACTAGTGCTGGTAATGACTGATGTGTTTTCAAAGTTTACCCAGGTCATCCCCACCCGTGACCAGCGAGCGACCACGGTAGCTCAAACCTTGGTTAAAGAGTGGTTCTACAAATATGGGGTCCCTGCCAGACTTCACTCGGACCAAGGCCGTAGCTTCGAAAATGCTCTAATACAACAGCTATGTGACCTATACGGAATCAGGAAGTCCAGGACTACCCCATATCATCCCCAGGGAAACGGCCAGTGTGAGCGTTTTAACCGTACTCTCCATGATCTCCTTCGGACCTTACCTCCAGAACAGAAGCATCGTTGGCCTGAGTACCTACCCCAGGTTCTTTTCAGCTATAACACCACCCCACATCAAACCACAGGACACTCACCCTTCCTCCTTATGTTTGGCCGTGACCCCCAACTCCCAGTAGATTTCCTCCTAGGCAGGATTGAAGAGCCCATTGTGGGTGAAGCCTGTCACTGGATAACTGAACATCAGCGTAGGCTGAAATTGGCAGCTGATAATGCTCGGGATCGTATGGTGACAGCAGCAGCACAGAGAAAGGACAGAGCGGATAAACGGGCCAAAGAAGAAGTGGTGCCAGTAGGACAAAAGGTCTACCTCCGCAACCACTCACACCGGGGCCGGAACAAAATACAAGACGCCTGGGCCCCTGAGGTATTCATTGTGGTGGGAACCTCAGGTACTGGCCAGCCCGTGTATGCAGTTGCTCGTCAAGATAGGCCCACAGAGGTACGCTATGTACACAGGAATATGTTTAAACTAATACCTTGCAGTTCCATACCCCCTCTTACTGACAGGTTGGTCCCGGGAAACTGGAGCCCTGGGTCTGAAACTGGGAGCCCTGGGTCTGAAACCTGGAGCCCACATGAAGATGGCCTCTGGGTAGTGCACCAGGGTCCTAATGAACTTGAGTTACCAGCTCGGGCCAGTACAGAACTAAGAGCGGAAGTCATACCAGCAGCTATGTCACAAACTCCTTCGGAGGGTAGTCCAGCTGATTCCAACTCACCCCTGCCAAGATGCTCAACCCGCCAGACAGCGGGCCAACATTCTAACCCATACCATTTGCCAGCAAGCGTACAGAGTAGGGCAGATGCGGCTGCAACTTCCCGTATGTAGGTGTGTGTCCCCCCCCCAATTCTGTGACCCCTGGTTATTAAATTGTCGGGACGCCAATTTCATGTGCCCTGGGGTGGGATGTAGCGGCACATAGTTGGACCATTGCCAGCCAACATAGTGGTGTGGTGCTAGCGGGCACGTCCCCCCCCCTTTGTCGCACTTCCGTTTGGGCAAATTACTCGCAGTATTTATACGCAGGGTGTAGGGCGTGTAGGTAAGCTGCTGCCTGGCTTCATCCTGGCACTAAGACGATAGCCGCTTGGTAGGTGCCACTATTGTAAGAATATTTGTTTTATCTGTGGGTAATTTGTATGTTTGTGCGTTGGCTGTATGTGTTTTTTTAGATGCTGTTAACAGCCTGTCGCCTGTGTCGCGTGCTTCCTATGCTCCCTGACAAGCTTCTGTTTTAGGTAGCGTTCTAAATGTAATTTTAAAAGGAGTGCATGCTATGACTAACAAAATGTTTGTCTTATAGACGCCGTTGGCCACTGCTGTTTGTTTGGGTTAAATAAGTTAGTTCTAGCCCTACGTAGCGACCCAAGTGTATCTGTGTGGCTAGCTTTTGCCCTGTGCTTTGTTTTAAACTGATTGTGTGTTCCTCTAGGGCCTGGTGCAGCGCAGTCGCCCCATTTGGTGGAGGGTTGGTGACAGAGTTTCCTGCTTTGGGCTCATCACTCCTCGTGTTTGTGGTATATTTTGCACGTCCTCACCTTGCACGTTTTTGGTTACCCTTTTTTAGTTTTATTAGGTTGTGTGTGTGTGTGTGTGTGTTTCACGAAGCTCCAGTGGGTGCTCTGCCTCCTTGTGTTTGCTGCCCACACCGGGTGCGGTCGCGACCAGCCAGCCCTAGGCCTATTTAAATCTGGTCGTAGCCTGTTTTAACTATAACCCTCAGGGTATATGTGTGTGTGTATTTATATATGTATATAGATATTGTAATAAATATTATATATTTTGCTAAAATTTGGTCTCAGTTCCTCATTTTACCCACCACCTGCAGTTCTTACCCGTGTTTTAAGTGGCCCCTGTTGGGTTACAGTTAGATTAGGCCTGTTCTGTTTGGAGCTTTGTTAGAGGGACACTTTGTGGCATTTGCGTAGTAATGGTTTCCTTATATGGCCATGCATTACTGGCACCAAAAAAGAATGACTTAGGTAATGGTATAGGAAAGCTATTGAGATATGCACAATTATTGCACTGTAAATTTTATCTGATAGATGGTCTACCCACCAGCTTGTCTCCACAGTATATCATAAAAAGAAATAAAAAAACAACTTCTTCCTAGAGACCTGCCACCCAATTCAGTAACAATGCATACATGTACAGTACAGGACACACCTTCTCATTCAATGTGTTTCCTTTATTTTTATGACTGTTTACATTGTAGATTCTGAAGACACTGAAGGCATCAAAACTACGAATGAACACATGTGGAATTATGTACTTAACCAAAAAGTGTGAAATAACTGAAAACATGTCTTATATTCTAGTTTCTTCAAAGCCACCCTTTGCTCATTCTCTGGCATTCTCTTGATGAGCTTCCAGAGTTTTAAGAGCTTCAAGAGAAGTGAAAACCATTTCAGGTGACTACCTCATGAAGCTCACTGAGAGAACACCAAGGGTTTTTCAGTGCTGTCAGAAAAGCAAAGGGTGGCTACTTTGAGGAATCTACAATATAACACATATATTTCACACTTCACATAATTCCATATTCCATATACAATGTAAATAGTCATGAAAATAAAGGAAACACATTGAATGGGAAAGTGTGTCCAAACTTTTGGCCTGTGCTGTATTAGCAGTAAAAATGTGAAATGAATTAAGACAGAATATTTAAGTTTCAAAATTAACACACAACAGAGGGCACTCTAAAACCTGTGAAGTCTCTCTTTAAAAATACATTGAAAACTTTAGACAGGAAGCCTTTCCATTTTCACTATTGTAACATCTTAAGGAAGCACAACATCTGAGATTTGGATAATTATCAGATATTTTTGGATGTCTGTCTTGTTTTTAAGGTTTTGAACGGCCTTGCACCTCCACCATTGCAGGTTTTTATACACAAGAAAACTAACAACAGAGTCAATACCAGAGCATTAACCCGGGGTGATTGCAATATACAACGCCGTAGGACTAAATTCAGCCAAATGGTGGTGTCTGTTAGAGGTACAAAGTCATGGAATGCACTGCCAGCTAACGTTAGAAACTGTAATAATTATCTAACATTCAAGAAAACCCTAAAACATTGGTTAAAAACAAGCCAGTCATGAACCGCGAAGCGCACACCCGTCAAGACCTCTCCTGACCGCGGTGGTCACTCACGTTCCAGTCCCGGTCTTTGAGCCCTCGGCAATAGGTTAAAAATCTAGCTAATGAACAAAGAATACATATTACGGACCATGCATGTTATGCTGGAATGTAACGAGATATAACAAATAGTAGTATGTTGTTATTTTATGGGTAATACTAGTCCTTTATTCATTATTCATTATTACTATAGAGCAGGGGTCTCAAACTTGCGGCCCACGAGAGGATAGTTTGTGCCCCCGCCTTAATATGGAAGTTTAATATTAGTGCGGCCCGCGAGTTTGACATGTATGGCACTTTACAGTGTTGTGTGCGGAGCTGAACGAACCTACAGTGCCAACCACGGTGGGGTGTACGGCTCTCGGGAGCGGGACATCGGCCAGGCTTGATGCAAGCAGAGAAACATTTCTTAATGAGTAACAAAAGGAGAAATTTAATTTGTCAACTGGACAGAGTTTATTTGGTCGAATACATTTCGCAGCTCATCCAAGCTGCTTCCTCAGTTCTGGTCAGATGCTGGTGGACACTGCTTTATATCTGCTTGAAGGGAGGAGCTTAATTACAATGAAAATTACTCTGAGACAACACATATTTATTTACAGTTTCTGTTAGTCAGGTGAGTCTATTCAATATGGAGTGTTTACAGTTTCTGTTAGTTAGGTGGGTCTATTCAATATGGAGTGGGAGTGGGGGAGTAGTTGGCATATCCATTCAGGGCCATGATGGGTGTTTTCACACCTCTGGACATGTCCTGGCTAGTCCCATTGTTTTCCCAGTTTGTTTTGATTTAGGTTTGAGGATAGAGTTATAGATGGGAGACAAATGATGTCTGAGACCTCCATTTCTGTTCAAGGAAGGATTCTCTTTCTTGATAAAAATAGCTTCTTTAACTCCCCTCTCAAACCAGTTCTTTTCTCTGGCCAAGATCTGGACCTCGCTGTCCTCAAAGGAGTGGCCTGTGGCTTTTAGGTGGAGATGTACAGCAGATTGCGGCCCACCCTGGTTTTCCCGTCTGTGTTGATACATTTGTTTGAAAAGTGGCTGTTTTGTTTCTCCAATGTAGCGCTCACTGCAGTCTTCACTACACTGAATGGAGTAGACCACATTGCTTTGTTTGTGGCTTGGTGTTTTGTCCTTAGGATGGACCAGTTTTTGTCTTTAAGTGTTTGTGGGTTTGAAATAGACTGGGATTTCATGTTGTCTGAAGATCCTCTGTAGTTTTTCGGAAACGCCAGCCAGGTAAGGAATAGTTACACCCTTTCTCCTGGGTTCTGGTTCTCTGTTGTCCTGTTTCTTGGCTCTCCTCATTTTATTGAAAGCCCATTTAGGATATCCACAAACGGAGAGGGCGTTCTCCACGTGTTGTTCTTCTTTCTCCTTTCCCTCTGCGCTTGTAGGAACCACTTGGGCCCTGTGTTGTAATGTTCGAATGACTCCCAGTTTGTGCTGAAGTGGGTGGTGTGAATCAAAAAGCAGATATTGGTCGGTGTGTGTGGGCTTCCTGAAGACCTCTACCTGGAGTCGCCGGTCTTCTCTTATCGTTACTGCACAATCACTCATTTCTTAATGAGTGAAAATTACAGCAGCGCTGCCATGGAGTGTTTTCCTCCGTGCCTGGCTGGCTGCCTCATTTCTACTGGGCACACGTGACATTCGTTTCCTCTGGGCACACGCGACATTCATTTTCTCTGGGCACAAGCGACATTCGTTTCTACTGGGCACACGCGACATTCGTTTCTACTGGGCACGTGCAGACATTCGTTTCTACTGGGCACGCGCAGACATTCGTCCCAGCGCGCTACGTTCACAAAAAAAACAAAAAACAAATTTATTTTAAGTTGCTACCCAGCGGGACATTATACGTATACGTATATAAATGTATATAAATATATATACCCGCACCTGTCTATAAGCCGCAGGTGTCCACGTCTTCAAGAAGTTTTCAAGTTCGGAGCATCTGCTTGTATTGCCGTCTTCTTGCACATAGCCAGCGTTTCACCATCGACTCACTGATGCCGAGCTCATGTGCAGCAGCTCTATTTCCTTCTTCGACAGACAGATCAGTTGCCTTTAACTTCAAAGCTGCATCATATGCATTTCTTCGTGTGTTTTCCATGAGGAGGGTGTGAGCATAAAGCACAAAATAACTGTTCAAAACAAAGTCAAACGAGCATCTTCCTCGGTGCATCGTCTCTTCACCTGTCTGTCTCGCTCTTGCACCCTGTCACTTTTTCTCTGTTCTGCGCATGTCTCCTGCACACAGAGCCGCTGTCCTGTCTGGGATCATGTCAGCAGATTTCAGGCTCTCCCGGGGGTCGGGGTTAGTTGTACCGATCATGTATGAGCAGATGTCCAGCTACGGAAGTTTGAGACGTTTCTTCTCGTCCTTTACGCACTCATCTGCATTTACCGCATACAGGTCATTAAGACATATCCCACTCACTAATGTTCATTTAGCATCAGAACTTATTTCATCACATGGCGATAAACTGTTTTAGTGCGCAGACAACAGCGCTGCCTAATGTTGTAACTTCAAGTTCACTGCACAGACAGCGGCGCTTTCTGCACTCAGGCTGCGCGCGCATGCGCTGTGTTGATAAACGAATAATCCATCCATATATGAGCCGCATCGTTGTATAAAGTAGCGGCTTATAGTCTGGAAATTCCGGTATATTTATACACACATTGCGAGAGGAAGCTGCCAGGTCTCTAGCAGCAAATGGCAAGAGAAGACATGTTCAAAAGAACAGTTCATGTTCTTCAATGTTCCATTCATGTTCAGGACAATTCATGTCCAGAAGAAGGTTAAAGGTTAAAGAACTGTTAATACATAGACATTTGAATCTGAACACAGTAGATATAGAAGACTAAAGAAACCACATATAGTCACTGACTAGAGAAATCTAATTTTTAGGATTTTCATTATCATTATCATTATTATTATTATTTTATGTATTTATTACTGATTGATTTATGTTCTTATTAATTCTTAATTTGTTTAGTTATTTTTTCATCTTATTTTGTGTTAAAAAATAAAAATAAAGAGATGTGAGAAGATTGGAAATTTTTTTAACAAAGCTTTTCTTATGTAAAACCTGATGCGGCCCAGCCTCACCCACACTCTGCCTCCAGCGGCCCCCAGGTGAACTGAATTTGAGACC
This sequence comes from Taenioides sp. WSHXM2023, assembly GCA_029959045.1. Taxonomy (NCBI): domain Eukaryota; kingdom Metazoa; phylum Chordata; class Actinopteri; order Gobiiformes; family Gobiidae; genus Taenioides; species Taenioides sp. WSHXM2023. The sequence goes on from CM057090.1 coordinate 33,485,597, forward strand.
CCTGGTGTAAAGTGTGAAGCCCAGTGTGAGACTGCACTAAACCAGTGCTTCTCTGTGGTCCCTGAGAGCAGGACTAAGGACTAAGGACTAAGGAGTGTGAGTGTTAAGAAGAAGCAGATCATTCCTATTCACTCTAAGAGGTTAAATAAAGTGTATATATTACAGCCCAGTCTGTATTGTGCTGCTCTGACGTCCTGCAGCTCTAATACTTTCTTTTCTGTAAAAATATTTTTCCTCATTTGCTAAATTCAATGAAATTAATTTAAATTAAATAAATCTTATTTTTGAGCACTTTACCTCTGGTGTTTTCTCCCTCTTTGTTATGGTGCACATGACGCAGTCAGAACAGTGTTAAAATCAAAATCAGAAACAAAAAACATGTGAACCAATCGTAACAAAACAGTGAGAGAACAGCACCAGAGCCACACACATATGACACACTCCTCCATTCAAAAGATTCTACATTTGAACTCAGAAAAATGCAATTTGACAAAACTCATGAATCCAAATACAAACTTGCTGTTTTTTTGGGCTCTTTCATTGGTCAGTGCAGCTCAGAAGCCTTAGTCGTGCTCTCAGTGACCACAGAGAATCACTGGTTTAGTGCAGTCTGCGTTTGGGTTCACACTTTACACACATGAGACTGAAGAGCTGTGGATATGGATCATATTTATCTGTAGATTTGAACAGGACTATATCTTAAACATGTACACAGTAGAGATTTGCAGACTGGACAGTACTTTGTTCAATCTATTTCACATAAAGAAGAGATCTATGAGAATAGCAAACACTTGAACACTGTAGTTACTGTAGTGACTGTGTAACAGCTCCATCACACTGGACACATGTGCTGTATCAGACTCATGTCTCTATATTCAGTACAGTCTGTACTCACGGCTCCAGCTCTTCTCCCTGTGGGATTCATGTGGCTCAAAGTCCTCACTAGGCTCAAAGTCCTTCATCATGTGTGAACAAGCCTATAGTGTGAAAAAACAAGGTGAATTCAGTGAGCGTGTGTGTTTGTGTTCTGAGAAAGAGCCTGAAAACTTTGTGAACTGATGACAAATGTCCAATGATATGACCACCAAAAGTACGACTACATAAGTGACATAACAAGGCCTAAAACCAGGAAATACACCAGGACTAACTCAGGTCTAAACTTAATCTGTACCAACCCAGGACTAAACCAGGTCTAAACCACTTTTCAACTACTGTTATAAGGACTACTTAGAACACATATGTCAGAGTCAAGGCCCGCGGGCCACATCAGGCCCCCGAGAGGGTTTTCTATGGCCCCCGGGATGATATTGATTTATTATTAGAACCGGCCCGCTGGCCGCAGATGTTTTACACGCACCACTACTACATTTCCCACAATGCAACGGTGACGCACCGAGCGGGAGGCGGCTTCATTTCATTATTTATGAGCAGTCATTAGCATAACAGCAAAAGTTAACTTTCAGATACCCATCAAAAATGGCAAAACGGAAGGTGGACACTGAGAACCGGGGGTTTCAAACAAGGTGGGAGTCGGAGTACATGTTCACGGAGGTAGCTGGAAAACCTGTGTGTCTTCTGTGTGGAGAAAGTGTGGCGGTAATGAAAGAGTATAATCTGAGACGGCATCATGAAACGAAACACGCGGACAAATATAAGAATATGGACATGGAACAAAGGCTACAGAAGGTTGAGGAATTAAAACGAGGCCTCAAATCTCGACAGGCTCTGTTCAGAAAAGCCAAATCACAAAGCGAGGCTGCTGTCAAGGCCAGTTTTATTTTGGCAGAAGAGATTTACAGAGGGGGATTTCATCAAAGTTTGTGATAAAGTTTGCCCAGACAAAAGGCAACTCTTTTTAAACGTGAGCCTGAGCAGAAACACCATTGCTGAGCGAGTAGACCAGTTGTCCATCAATCTAAAAGAGCAGCTTGTGAAAAAGGAAAAAGATTTCATCGCATATTCCCTGGCTGTGGATGAGAGCACCGACATTTCTGACATTGCCCAGTTGTCAATTTTCATCCACGGAGTGGACTCCAGCCTAAGCGTGACAGAGGAGTTTTTGGCGTTACGTCCTATGCATGGCACAACTACAGGACATGATTTGTATGAAGAGGTGTCAAGATGTGTAAATGAGATGGAGCTGCCTTGGGAAAAACTCGTGGGTTTGACAACAGACGGAGCACCTGTGATGTGTGGACACAGGAGTGGACTGGTGGCGAAGATACGGGAGAAGATGCAGGAGGAAAATGTCACAGGTGAGCTGACAGCTTATCATTGTATCATACACCAGGAATTGTTGTGTGGTAAAGCCTTGAAAATGGAACATATAATGAGCACCATCACGTGCGCAGTTAACTTTATCAGAGCCAAAGGTTTAAATCACCGCCAGTTTAAGGCATTTCTGAGCGAGTTAGAAACGGAGCATGGTGATTTGCCCTATCACACTGAGGTGCGATGGCTAAGCCAGGGAAAGGTGCTGCAAAGATGTTTCGAGCTTCGTGAGGAGATTTGTCTGTTCTTGGACAGCAAAGGGAAAGACACAACACAACTCCGAGACGAAATGTTTTTGTGTGAAATGGCTTTTCTGTGTGACATTACGAGTCATCTGAATGCAATGAACCTGCAGCTGTAGGGTCGGGGTCGTGTCATCTCTGATATGTACAGTACAGTGAAGGCGTTTAAAACCAAACTGACTCTGTGGGAGGCACAGATGCGGAAAGAAAACTTGAACCACTTTCCTAGCTGCCAGACCATGAAAGAGAAGCTCTCTACCAGTGTGTTCCCGAGCGCACAGTTTGCTGATAAAATTAGTGTACTCGCCGCTGACTTCGGACGCCGATTTGCTGACTTTGAAGCACAAAAAAGCAGGTTTGAACTGCTCAGTAATCCATTTGCAGTTGACGTGGAAAGCTCACCACCAAACCTCCAAATGGAGTTGATTGAGCTCCAATGCAGTGATGCATTGAAGGCAAAATATGCGGCAGTGGGTGCTGCAGAGTTTGCCCGTTTCCTCCCCAACACAATGCCCCAGCTGCGCATCCAGGCTGCTCAAACGTTGTCTATGTTTGGCAGCACATACCTGTGTGAACAACTGTTTTCTTTGATGAAGCTGAACAAAACATCACACAGAAGTCGACTTACTGCTGAACACCTTCACTCAATCCTGAGGATTTCCTCAGCTCAGAGCCTGACCCCGAACATTGATGAACTTGTACAAAAGATGAGACACCACCAAGTATCAGCGTCAGCCTCAAACAAGTGAACATTACTGTGCAATAACATATTTAGAGTTTTTACCCAGTTCAAGTTTAAAAGTTAAAGTTAAATATTTGTTTTCACTGCACATGTGACTTTTCCTTGAAGAAAGTGTTGTTTTTGGTTAATAGATTTTTGCACTTTATTTTATTGTACTTCAATCCAATTATGTTTTAAAAATATTTCAGTTGAGTGAATGATAGAAAATTGCTGATATTATTTATTTCTTTGAAGTAAATTTAGCCCACTTTTGCTAAATGAGAAAATATACTGATGGTGCCTTGAATAATACCGCTTCATTCATTTAATGTTCATGTTATGGGGATTTTTATATAAAGGAAATTTGTCTTTTGTGCCTGTTGAAAATTAAAAATTACTGACAGAGCCATAAGAAAATATTGCTTTATTTATCCGAACATATTGTAATATATTTGTTAGGTTTTCAGTAGGTTCAATTTGGCTCACTAGACTATATGCGGTAATTTTAAAATTTTTCAATGAACATTCGATCAGTCCGGCCCTTGACTTGTAGCTAAATTTTTTATTTGGCCCTCTGTCCATTTGACTTTGATACCCCTGACTTACAAAATGCAGTATCCTGATAGCCACTACTAGAAATAAAAATGTACTTTACTATGACAGATGAAGAGTGGGGACATATACATACATCTCAATGGAGGAGCACAAAATCTCTTGTTTGGAAAAATTCTGTTAGAAAAATATGTCCAGTTCTTTTCTGACCCATGTCAAAGGCAGAGGTGGAAAAAGTACTGAAAAATTGTAATTAAGTAAAAGTATCTTTACTTTGCTTAAATCCTACTCAAGTAAAAGTAAAAGTACCTATCTGAAAATGTACTTGAGTAAAAGTAAAAAATTACTTCATTTCAAATGTACTTTGAGTAAAAGTTACTTAGTTACTTTCAATGAAATAAAAAAAAAAAAAAAAACTACAGTTAAAATGCAGGTTTTTTCCATAATGTTGCTGCACATAAATGCAGTCTTAAATAGACATAAACTGCGGTAAACTAAATGTGACGCACTACCATTTAATTCCTCTAGGAGCTGAAGATATATGGGATAATGAATCTAGGACAGGGGTCGGAAACCCGCGGCTCCAGAGCCGCATGTGGCTCTTTCATCGTTCTGTCGTGGCTCCCTGTGACTTTGGAAAATAATAATGAGTATTTAATTACATTGTATTTTTATTTTAGTTTGTTCGTTTTTAAATGTAAATCTAAAATTGTAGATAATGGTAATCTTGTAACATTTAAATAAAACGTTTTTAATATTTTTGTCACTCAAAACATGCGTCAAAGCCGCCGATGTGCGCCACCCGCACACACTGGCAGCCCGGACTTACCGGCACCTACATCAGCAATATGATTTTTGGCCCAATGATGGATAAATCCAAGAAAAGAAAAGTTTCTGAAGAAAACAGAACGCTTAATGCTACGTGGGCAGATTCATTTGCTTTCACGGCTGATGAGACTGGTACACGCGGTACACGCAGTACACGTGATAAAATGATGACGGACACAGAAGCAGACTCATTTTTAGGTTCGCAGCAGGTGGATAATTTAAGTTTGGATTTTTATTTCCTACGAGGAGGACTCAAATAATAATGTGTTTAATGCAGTTTTGTGCACATTTGTTTACGTTATACAGAAGCGAAACTTAAAACCACATGGCTCATTTGCATAAACTAGAAAAAACAGCTGCTCCTTGTGCCGCTGATGCAGTCAGCTTCTGTCGGACTAAAGGGCAGGACTCAGTGGAATATGCGTGTTCTTTCTGTGACTGAGGGATGTTCTGCCTATGGTGAGTCTGTTCTGTGCTTCTATCGCGTTGGAGATGGTTCATGTTAAACTTTTCAGAGATTATATGTGTGCAGGTCATACGTGAGCAGTGCAGTTCTTTATTTCACTCATGCACTTTATTTATGTTGCTACTGTTGTGATGAAAAGACTGAAAGGTGTAAATAATTCTCTTCAGACTCGCGCTTATGAGCTGTAGTGGAGGATGGTGCTTGTTGTAGTCCGTTTTCTGGGAGTTGTAGTTTTGCCTGTAGGTCCTCTGGTTAGCGCTGGTTTAGTGTCAAAAGGGTTTTGTGGCTCTGGGTGTTTTCTTTTCTGTGGGAGACGGTCCAAATGGCTCTTTGAGTATTTAAGGTTGCCGACCCCTGATCTAGGAGCTGTTGAATAAGATAAAATAATCCTTTGTTGGCAGTTGCGCAAAACCCCGACACAAGCCAATGTTATTCTGTGGTGATCGCTCGGCTGCCAGGATATCACAGAAAAATCTAGTAAATTCTCTAAACATTAACTGTCGTGATGTTGTGTAGTCTAGTCATGTAGCATCACTCTTCATATCTAAAACCATCACGTCCATTTCGTTTAACGTTACATTTAGCGAACATGCAAAGCTTTGCATTCTCAACCAATCCATAGCCACTTTTGATGGACTAGCACTGTCCACTCGAAACTAGTCCAGGCAATAACCCATGAACTATCCTATAGACAACATAAATTAAGATGATTTATTAAGAGACCAATCGCAAACTAAAGTCCTGCATTCTTATTATTTCTGACTGTCCTAAAGCCAATTTTAAACGTGAGGTGCTTTTCCCAACTCTCGGCTACTTCACTTGAAACGTTAGTGATCAGGATGGAAAATAATTGAAATCATGAAGCCAGATTGTGTTAACCAAACAACAATAAATATACCGTTTGGGTATAACAGGCAAAACATATAGGCCTATATTTGTAGCCTACTTACCACCACATGCTTTCGTAGATTCGATGTTGAGGTCTTGTAGCTGAAAGCTCGGTTCGGCGGGGCAGACACATTTTACATTGTGTGATTATGTTGCTGCCTTTTTTGCGTTTAAACGCGAATAGGTCATCAAGGTTTGGCCAAGAAATAATGGAACTGCCGCACGCAAACCCGCGCAATGCAATTTCCTTTCAGTTCCGGCAGATTTTTTCCCCCCGCATTTTATTTTTTGCCCCTATCGATGTTATTTTACTCAGTAACGTGGGCGGCTTTCAATGTAGCGAAGTAAAATAATTGGCTTAAAATGTACTCGAGTAAAAGTAAAATTACCTGTTTCAAAAACTACTTAGAAAATTACAAAGTACTCATAAAAACGACTCAATTACAGTAACGTGAGTAAATGTAATTCGTTACTTTCCACCCCTGGTCAAAGGTGACATTGTTCACAGGGAAATGCCTGTAGCTGGAGAGGCTGTGGCTGTCAGATGGTCCATCATGTTCATGTGTTTTGGGACTGTCCTACTGCTCTGAAATAATAACTCACATCTTCATTCAATAATATCTGAACATTAGACTTTAAATCTGAGAGAATAAGATCATCTTCACATTCTAAAATCTGAAAACCATCAGTACAAGTGCTTGGATTTCTGTGACATTTTCAATCTCAAACAGGATTCTTCAAAAGAAAAATCCACAGATGTGTTAGTAACATTAGTAAATCCATAATCCCAATATATCTCTTCCCTGAGCAGACAGTCCCTTCTACATTCTGTTAGAATCCAGTTTTGCCTGCAGTGTCTCGCCTTAATGTCATAAAATACATTTGTGTAAATAATGAACACAACACAGGCTGTAGATGTCAAAGGCCTTTACTACCTAAACCACATAAACTCAACTGCAAAAGTCAAGTTTCTTTACAAAATGACTCAAACACTCTCCAAACACATGGATGTGATGGAGTTGACAAAAATGTGTGAACACTGCTGAAAACTGACCAAATATGTTTGAATCCAGATGAAAACAGATGCTGCAGGTTTAACACTGACCAGACTTCACAACACTGACAATTATTTCTCTTCCAACCTCCAAACTCACTATAGGAGAGGAAAGTCCTCTCTCCTCCGCCTTCACCCCCTGTCTCTCAGTCTGCATCCACCCTTTATCCTCCTCTACCTCTCCAGTGCTCCTCCAGTGTTTCTCTCCTCTTCCTCTCCCTCTCCTCTGTCTCTCCAGGAGTTTTTATTCTGATATTAATGATTTGACATATTTGACTTTGCATTAGACCCTTTGAAGAGCGAGTGTCACAATATGATTAGGCTACAGCAGGTTCACAATATAAGTGACAAGTGACGATACAATACTAAGAGATGGAACATGGAATCATCTATTCAATGATACATTTCTGTTTAGAAAACTGGAAATTAAACTTTAATTCTTTCCTTTCTTTAGGTCAACAAAATCAGCCTAAAATGACATTATAAAATATGTTCTTTATTCTATATGAATGAATTTGTTTGTAAATTAGCTCCTCCTTTCAGGCAGATATAAAGCAGTGTCCGCCAGCATCTGACCAGAACTGAAGAAGCAGCTTGGATGAGCTGCGAAACGTATTCGACCAAATAAACTCTGTCCAGTTGACAAATAAAATTTCTCCTTTTGCTATATGAATGAATATTATATGAAAATTTAAGTTGCAATTTAATCCATTTCTGAGTTCACAAATAATATTTCATCAGCACATTTAGAAGCTACAGGTAAATTTGTCAACTCCATCAGGCCTGAAATCTGACGGGGTTGATGACAGACGGAGTTGACAAAAGTGCATGATTTTCCCTTGTTAAACATATATGGAGCACTGCATATTACACTTTCCTTTTGTTCCACTTATGAGCTGCTATGAGCACCTCATTAAAGGCTTAGACTCACTCCAGTACTGTTTTATTTAGACAGAAAATGAGGAATGGTGCTCTGAGATATAACCTCCCCTCAGTCTACAACAGCCTCAAAAGACCTTGGCACAAATCAAACCAGTCAAAAGTGAACGACGTACTCGACAGCTCTGAAGGAGAGGTGGCCACTAGTGATGTGCAGGTCAGCTTTTTTTGTGACCCAACCTATCCGACCTGAGATAAAATCCAACCCGACCCACCCGACACAACGAAATGGGTTCAAACATTAGGACCCAAACCGACGGACCCAAACCCGTGCACAACTAATGTTATGAGCTACTGTAGCTGGACATCGTACCTGTGGGAGTGCACCTGTGAACGTGCACTTTTGTTTGTGTATTGTGTTAAAATCACACTTCGTTTTACTATTTACACTCAAATGTACTGTTTAGGATCTGTTTGGATCTGTTTCACCTATGCACTCACAGGATATAGTGCACATAGAAGCTTTTTGTGGAGTTTGGGACTAAAGAACCTGAATCATGGAGCGAGGAGCAGCTGATGCAGCGTGCACGTGCTCTGGATGTCTCTGTTCAGGTGAGGACTTTGTTTTTGCTCCATGTTGCCGTGTATGATTCGTGCCTCGTTCACACTGAAGCAGAGTTTATGTAGTTCCAGTGTGTAGCAAAAAACTATTCATAACGTCTATTCCGTGCGCACAGGACACCACGCACCTTTCTTCTCTTGCTGTTTTCATTTGGCATTAATTGCCTAAGGACTAAAGTCGTCCTCTTTGTGCAGGTAACACATGCAAATACAGAAGTCCTGTGCCCTCGTTTGTTAATCAGAGCCACAGAACATGCTTTAGTTGAGACTATGATGGGACCTGACCCACCCGCACCCGCTTTACCTCTTCTCATTGAGTTATCCGACCCGCCTGAACCCACAGGTTACGGGTCGACCTACGCATCACTAGTGGCCACACCTAAAGAGGCCTGATTATGAGTGAGCAAAAATATGTTTAAATGTGGATGGAAAATCAATACAAACCTAGGTAAAGTATAAAAGATGTTCAGCTGTGACAACATAGCAAAAGGAGAAATTCAATTTGTCAACTGGACAAAAGTTTATTTGGTCGATTACGTTTTGCAGCTCACCCAAGCTGCTTCTGAAGAAAACCACTCATTTGAACACAGTGAGGTGCACAGTTTAGGCTGGAGAAGGGTTGATTTGAAAGGGTGTGAAGGAAACCATTTTTGTTAAGAGAAAAACTTTGGAGTCTCCTCAGTCTACAACAGCCTCACAATACTTTGGCACAAATCAAACCAGTCAAACGTGAATGACGAACTCGACAGCTCTGAAGGAGAGGTGGCCACACCTAAAGATGATATGTAATTATGTAATGAATTATAAATGTGTATAAATATGTGTAAAATGTGGATGGACAATAGATACAAATCTAGGTCCAGTATAAAAGATGTTCAGCAGTGACAACATAGTACAATAGTAGATTCAGAACACATGAATTTGTAAAATAAATGTAAAAGTATCTCAAGTTATAATGAGATGAGTGACATAAACAGGCCTATGACCAGGAAATAAACCAAGACTAACTCAGCTCTAAACTAGATCATTATCAAACCAGGACTAAAGCCGCTCTAAAGATCAAGTTTAAGTTTAAGTTTAAGTTTAAGTTTATTGGTTTATTAGGACAGTGTACAATTACATTAAGCACAGTGGCAGATATGTTTTTTTACCAGATTGTAGCTCATAGCTAATTTCCATCTGTAGTCCTACTCTGGGCACCAGACCCAGACCTAATCAGAACTAAAGCCAGGACTAAGCCAAGTCTAAATCAGGACTGAACCAGGACTAAACCAGGACTAAACCCAGTGTTGTAAACTAGTGATACCTGAGTGAATCCAAAGAGTCCAAAATGTCCCAGAGAAAAGTGTGCGTCTGAAGGAAGAGGCTTGTTTGTGTGTTTTTTCTGGAGCGACTCAGAGCCGCTCCTCTATTGGCTGCAGTCCAGGTGGGCGGGGCTTCGTACAGGTGTAGTGAGGTGACTGCTGCTGTGATTTTGCGACAGACAAAAATTTAAAATAAATGGACTTTTTAACTACTGTTATAAGAACTGCTTAGAATATGCATTATCCTCTCGTATCTCGTATTTGGAAAAAAAAATTCTATTGGAAAAATATATCCTTTATTTATTTAATTTTTTTTTTTTTTTTGAGCCCATGTCAGAGGTGACATTGTTCACAGGGAAATGCCTGTAGCTGGAGAGGCTGTGGCTGTCAGATGGTCCATCATGTTCATGTGTTTTGGGACTGTCCTACTGCTCTGAAATAATAACTCACATCTTCATTCAATAATATCTGAATATTTGACTTTAAATCTAAGAGTATAAGATCATCTTCACATTCTAAAATTTGAAAACCATCAATACTAGTGCTGGGATTTCTGTGACATTTTCTATTAAAAAAAAAAAAAAAATCTACAGGTGTACCTGATGATTTAGATCAGTAACATTAGTCTATAGCCCATAATCCAAATATCTGTATTGCCTGAGCAGCCAGTCCCTTATTCTACATTCTGTTAGAATCCAGAAGTGTCTGGAATGGGACCATAGAGTGAGACAAACCTCTGTCCAACCACAGACACTCATTTGTATCAAGTGTCTCTCAAATACAGAATGAGAAATGGTCACAATTTATTTAACGCTTTACATCAAGGAACCACTCACCCATTCACACACACACACACACACACACACACACACACACACACGCACACCAGTGTACACGAGTGGAGCGCCCTCACACAGCCGATCAGGCCATTTCATTAGGGCTTGGGATCAATAAATACATGTTTCACAATTAGATTTCACTTTTACAAAACAGTCAGGTGCCCCAGATTTAACACTAGTCTGTGTTAAAGTGACACTAAACACCTAAACTCCACCCACAACCTAATTTCTAACAGAACTGATGAACTGGACAGAACCTGGAGGACTAAAGGGGAAAGTGAGGGGGGAGGAGGGGCGGGGTCTGGAGGACTAAAGGGGAGAGTGAGGGGGCAGGAGGGGCGGGGTCTGGAGGACTAAAGGGGAGAGTGAGGGGGGAGGAGGGGCGGGGTCTGGAGGACTAAAGGGGAGAGTGAGGGGGCAGGAGGGGCGGGGTCTGGAGAACTAAAGGGGAACGTGAGGGGGGAGGAGGGGCGGGGTCTGGAGGACTAAAGGGAGAGTGAGGGGGGAGGGGGGGCGGGGTCTGGAGGACTAAAGGGGAGAGTGAGGGGGAGGAGGGGCGGGGTCTGGAGGACTAAAGGGAGAGTGAGGGGGGAGGGGGGGCGGGGTTTGGAGGACTAAAGGGGAGAGTGAGGGGGAGGAGGGGCGGGGTCTGGAGGACTAAAGGGGAGAGTGAGGGGGGAGGAGGGGCGGGGTTTGGAGGACTAAAGGGGAGAGTGAGGGGGGAGGAGGGGCGGGGTTTGGAGGTCTAAGGAACAGTGTGATTGGTCGAACAGGTAATGTTGGCATCATTTTCCTTTAAGAAACTCATTCTCTAGAAAAAGACAGAACATTTTGGAAATCTCAATGGGGAGAACAGTGTTACTTTTGTCACGGTACCAACAAGTCAGCAGGGGGCGCAGTTTTATTGAACACAATTAGGGGAGATACTATCCAAACCATTCAATGTGAAGAGGGCAAATGGATCATTCTAACCCAAAGAACTGATAATGTTTTTGTTATTAGAAACAGATAAAAGTTTAAAAAAGGGAATCACCTGGAAATGATGGTCTGTCAGTCAAATTGTATTAATTTTTTGGGACATAATGGACCAACCCTTGTTGAACGCATTAAAGAACTGTATCAAAGAACAAGACTTGACCAATACAATGAAACATGGAATGAGATGTTTGATTCTAAAGCTTTTTTTCTAAAGCTTTTTGAAGAGCTTTTGACAGATTTGACCCATATTTCAGAGATTCCATGGAATCGGTGCATTTGCATGTTGTGACTTGTTCAAATGAAGAATATTTGTACATTTTGAAACCCTGGATATAAGAACTTGTAATGTGTTTGTCAGTGTGAGTTTTTGGTTGGAAATCTGAGGCTTACAGCTTTCCCTTATGTTTGACATGCCCAGGAGCTCCATCGTCCCCTTCTATCACATGGACAAAAGGGAAGAAACGCTCTGAATTTGAAGGGCTCAGTTTGATGTCAAATGCACAAGTTGTGACGTGTTTTATTCTGTCAGCTGTTTAACTACAGACTCACAAAATGGTGATTATTTGTGCAGACCATCAAACTAAGGTTCCACATGAATGTTTTATTTTGAAAATCTTGTCCAACTTACACAGCAATTTCATCCATTTATTTGAAATGTATTTAACCAGGGAGAACAAAGGAATCTAACCAGAGACCATCTTGTTTTGAGGTGAGCGCTAACCACTCTGCCACTGTGCCATTGGACTCCATAGGCCGAGCTTCTCATTTCATCACAGTATTGTATTGTTTTGGTCATGAATGATTTGTTTTGCAAAAGTAGCAGTGAGGAGAGCGCCCCCTACAGGCCCTCCTCTGGACACAGCCTCCTGCCTGGCCCATGATGCATGAAGAAGAGTCCCACATTTATCTGCAGAGCTACCATGCCCCCTAGTGGACACAGCGGCTCTACGCCTGTTTCCCACTTTCAAAATCTTCTCCTGTGCTTCTGATGGAAACCACTCCTCACTCTGGGCATGCAGTAACCATGGTAACCAGCTACATGAGAGTGAAAAACAACTATGAATGACTCTATGGATTATTTGATTTAGAGACATGAAAAGTGAAGATTCTCTTAATCCAAAGGAGCACACAGAGACACTGAGGAGCCTTCAGACCAGAGCCTAAACCCAGGGAGCAGAGTGTGAGTGAATGTGGTGTTGAAGGTGTGGAGGTGGGTCAGTTGGTCAGAGGAGACTGTGTAGAAGGACAGAGAGCCAGCAGGACAGTCCACAAACACTGCTACTCTCCCAGAAGAGGAGGACCAGGGCTGAGGGAGGAGGATGTGTTTATGATTATGCAAAACAGAGAAACCATCTTTAGAGCAGGACAGACTCCAGGACTGTTCATTGCATCCAAACACACTGTCAAGACTGTGTCCTTTCCTTGTGATTCTTCTGTAAGACACTGATACATGAACTTTTCCACTCCACTGGACCTCCCAGTAACAGCGACCAGTCAGACCAGTGGAACACAGAATCTGAGGCCTGTACTCAAATCTGTCCTGATGATCTGGATACAGCTGCTCCTCTCCCACATGTGTCACCTTCTTGTTGTTGTCAGACAGTTTGAGGTTTCTGTGCGCTGTGTTTGGATCCAGAGTGAGATCACAGAAATCTGATGGAGAGAAGACACAACACAGCAGCAGTTAGTCCCATGTGGAAACACACATTTCATTAGAGTTTAATATGTCCAAATGTGTTAATGAAAGATGGATTTAAAGGCTTTCACTTATTGATGATTTTTTCTCTATATATGTATTATTATTATATTTCTTAATCATTGCAGTCTTATATTTGTCTAATATTTCTTTAGCATCAGCCCTATATTTCCTTTAGTTTCACAGCCTCTCACACATCTATTTCATATTATTTTCAGTGTAAATGTGAGTTGTCTGTAGTTTGTTGCTGCAGTGACAAAGTGCAGCTCCAGTCTCTGACGTCACTCCACACATTCCTACACTCGTCTGACAAATTGAATTTCTCCTTTTGCCATGGATTCTACCTGGATGACTGAGAGATTTTACACAAGGCTTGTTAAGATTATTCAGTTAATCAATAATCATGGTTACTCAGGTCACAATACAATCAACTAGTAACAACTAATAAATAATAATAATTTTAGAAGCATAGACTACTCTACAAGTGAACACGTAAGGCACTTTTTTTTAAATCTGGCAATTAAACTTCACATCATCCAGAAAATTGTTTTGGTCATGCAATTGTGAATAATCATAAAATTATGATTTCTTCTCACAACACCATAAAAATAGATACTCTGTCATCGCTAAAACTAACATCATAAGGGAACTGAAACTGGAGCACAACTTGGACCCTGTGCAGCTGCTGTCCAAGTGACTGTTCCCCACAGAAACAGCCCAAATTGCTGGCACTGGACTGAGACTGATCCTGTCTTCTTCAGGCACATGAGATTCGTGGTCTGTCTAAAACCTGGCTTCCTGCTGGTTTAGCCCTCCTCCTCAGCACGCTCACCCCCGGATCCTGCCTAGTCCCCTCGGCTATTTCCAGGCCAATTAAAGTTGTTGCTCTGACCGCATTTTGGACAGCCTGGCAGAGTGGTTGGCCTTTAAGGATAATCCAGGCTATAAGGATCAGTTCACAGCAGGTCAGGCAAGAGACGTGTGAGGTATAACACACCAGTGTTTTCTCATCTATGATTGCAAAGAATGTTGAATTAGCTCATCTGGGTAGGATTGGACTGGCCATGCTAAAATGACTTACTTTTTGTGCTATTGCGAATAAGTATGTCTTTGTTCATTCCTAATTTTAACTCAACAAACATTTGATGGATTTGTTTTAGAGTTACTTTCTATTTTTGTATATTTTTAATGCTTAACAATTTATGTTCTAAAGCAAAGGGTGGGAGTGGTGTAGTAGTTTAAAACATTCACAAAAATACATCTGAAACCAGTCAGCAATTACTTTTTTGATTAGTTGACTAATCAATTATTTATATTGTACATTGAGATTTTTTAAAATCCATTTTTAATCAAGTAAAGGTATATATGATATAGGATAGACCAGAAAGTGTTTTTTTATTTAATATTGCTGCTGTCTTTTTGCCGTGTGTTTTAGCCCAGATAATTACAATTATTGAAGTACAGTTAACAATAAATTTAATAGTCGAATTGTCACAACGATTATTCAGATTACTGTTTCACCCCTAATTCTTATACAGTTAGTGCATATTGTGGTTGTTTCCATGGGCAAGACACTTCACCCACCTTTTCTAAATATGATGTGTGAGTGCATTATTTGGTGCTGGGTGGAGCCTACCCTTGGGCACCAAAGGGAGTTATTTTTAGTATTTTTCTGCAATGTCTACTATTGCATTTTGCTTCTCCGAACTGTCAGTTGGAAACCACCGAAAACAACCATTGCCCTTCGTGGCTGTGGATCCTGGCACTTGTGCTGGAGGATTAGTCTCTACAGTGGTGCCATCTCACACTGGCAAATCCATAATCGATACCAGGGCGGCCATTTGCGACACCTTTAATAAGTTTCTGTCAGCAGCGTGATTATTAGCCCGCGCCCAATCATTCAGGGTCCATCTAGAGTTCCTACTTAGTACAGAGAAGCTGATTAAGACAGGAAATAGTCTCATGTGAGTGTGTGTTAGCCCTTTTTAATATCACAGATGGAGATGCGATGATATAGGAGCCTGTCTGGAGAGCAGGGTGAGGAGTTTCCCACAGTGTCTTATGTAAGGCAGACTAATATTGTCGGTATATTCAGACTTCTTGTAATGATTTTTCTTTTTAAATTTACAAACGTGTGGATGAAGAAAATAGACTAGAATTATTTATTTATTTATTTATTTATTTATTTATTTATTTATTTTTTATTTATTTTTTAAGTGACCTTCATTGTGGTCTGAATGCAAAGATGCAGGAAGAATACTTTGAAAATGTATTTAGTTACAGAATACTGAATACCTGCATTCAAATGTATTCTGATACATGGGCCAATCAGAATACTGTATTCTGAATCACACCTGCACTCAACGCAAGAGCAATATTTTCTGTTTCTCTCTGATTCAGTGCCATTTTAAGCCCATATTACATGATCAAATACCATAATGTATTCCTTTGATTTTAGAACAGTAACTGTATTCTGAATACTAAATGAAAGAGTAACTGTACCAGGATATAGTTATTCAAAATTAGTATTCAGAATAAGTATTCTCGGTACATGTATTCATTTACTTCCCAACACTGTGCAGTAATAGCCATACAGTAAAATGAATAATTAGCTATGGATAATAATTGGTGCTAGTATCAGTGTGGTATTGGCATCATTTCCCAATATAGCCTATTTTTTCTATTTTGTTTATAATAGAAACTGAAGAGCAGTGAATTTAATGATGTGGCCATGTTTACACAATCATCAGAAAAAGTACAACAAATTGTATTATATTTAAGAAAATATATTTTGTAATAAGTTTTAAAGAAAAAAGTTAATTTGAGAACTTAAGTACAACTTTACTTTAAATTTGGGCCTTGTCATAAAAAAAAAAAAAAAAAAAAAGGCAGATATTGGCTGAATACAACAGCAACAAATATTGAAAATCTAAATCTATCTTGGTTGGGAAAAATAATCTATATTAGATGATCCCTAGTTATAGCAGTAACATGAACAATAACAGATTTGTGACACTGACGTAGCTTGACATTAGCCACATGGATTTTCATTTTTGGTTATCACAATAATACCCACTGCCACTTATGTCAGCTGTTTTCACGTATACAGTATACATGAATTTTAACAGAACTTTAGATCTTAATTTCAGATCTAAAGTTAAAGTGTGTGTGATAGAAGTGTATATATGTTTTTATTACAAAGACTGCTGTAATTGAGGTTTATCTCCGGCCTATATGCAATGTAAGATGATTTTCTGTGGACTTTTGCATCCCTGTTTGTGGAATGTAAACGAACACTGTATGTCTGAATAAATAAGTGATTTGACAGTGAACACCATGCAGGACTATGCTGATAAGTATTCTATGCTTGACTTGGTAATATTTCTGCGATCTGTGTCATTTAGATGAAATCAGGCTGCTCACTGGTGGTCTCCACTTCAATTTCATGCAAATGTGCACATCCTGCTCTGCTCAGTGTGGGATCAGAGATAGAGCAGGCTGTCAGATGGATAGGCTGTATGCACTGACAAAACTAGATATAAAGATTCATTCACCTTCATGGGACATGTTGTAATCTTACAGTGCATAACTAAATAAGAGCATTTGTTTTTTTTAAGGTGAGACACTACTAACAGGCACATCTAATTTATTTACTCTCTGAAACATAAGCTTTCATATACAAACAGCATTGTCCAATCCACACCAGGTGTTTTGTTCTGTTTTTTTATTTCATTTAATCAACTTGCATCCATAGATTTATATAGAATTTAGTAAATTAATCTCACATTTTTTCCTTCTACATGGGCATAAAGATCAGCCCCTACAGCCACCAAAATGTATCTTAAGCTTAACAAGATTTTGACAGAGTACAGGATTAGTCGATGTCTTATTCTAAAGCTGATTTATTGAAGTTTTAATTGCAAAAAATTTGAATGTTTAATTTCAGTTAGATGTAAATAGCAAATAAGACATCCAAAATCCTATGAGTAAATTTGTTTGTATCTGTCAACTAAATGAAGCAAGCAATTTAAATGTATTTTTACACATGAAATGCATTTAAAGGGGAACATTACATGATTTATGACATAAAGGATGAAGCAAATGCAAGCGATTTATAAGAGTGTATACTAGTAGAGGTAAAATACAATTCAGATTTTTTTGCTACTTTACATTTTATCAGCTAAACTAATTGATTCTTCTTCTTCAAATATCACAGGTAAATCGTTGCCCACGGTTACCACTGTTCTGCATTTATTAGTACTACGCATCACAGTCCCCATGGTAACGGTCTGTCAGCCAGTTCTAGAACACACTTTGATAAGTGTGTTGCAGCCAGTTCAACAGCTCACTTTTAACATACCTTCAGTCGAGAAAGCCACACTTTTTTTGCTCTCGGAATACATTTAGTTTCAACTTTATTTTACACAATTGTAGTATACTTTTAGCTGTAAAGAGATGGCATTACACGGAGATATTAACGGTAAGTCAACACAGACATATGTTTTAAACAGACAGTATGGCAAAATGGTGGTCAAGTGCAAGTGCAAGTACAATTTTGAGATCATTTTAGAAAATATATTTTGTTTTAAAACAAAATAGGTGTAAAATGTTAAATCTGCACAAGTTTACCTCCAGTTTGACATACATTTAAGAGCATAAAAGGTAATATTCATCCTTGTCATGGCGGATGAAGGATTTTGTGCAACTTTTCCCCTTTTTTCCCCTTTTAAAGGCTTGCAATGTTATTCTGTATTGTCTTATTTCTTAGGTAGTATTAATATGTGGTGTAGACTTGCAAATCAGGTTTAATAAGAGGTGTATACTGTAATTTGATAAAAAAAAAATACAGTCTTGTAAATAAGGACTTGAAACTCAAAGCGTGGATTTGGAACTTGACTTGCACTTGCCTTTCTTTGGTTATGCTGATGATCTGACATATTTCTTTTCTCTTTGTATTCAGACATAATCGTGGGTCAGGAGATTCATGGAAACACTGCCACCTACTCTGTGCTGAGGTATCTGGGTAAAGGCTCTTTTGGATATGTGGTCGAGTGCCAAAACATGGAGACCAAAGAGCGGGTGGCTGTTAAAATGATGAAGAATCGTTCGGCCATCAAAGAGGCTGAATATGAAGTAAGTTGAAGTCATTTGTCATGATTTTGTCTAAGTCCAGATGAACACAGAACATGTCTAAATGCATGTTATCTTCTGCAGGTGGCCATGCTAAACATCATCAGGAAGCTGGACTGTGAACGGTATAACATGGTCCAGTTCAAAGAATGCTTCAACCACTTGGGCCTTCCCTGTCTGGTGTTTGAGATGTTGGACATCAGTCTGTGGGATTACCTCATAGACTGCAGGCGCTCGCTCACTCCATGTGAACTACGGGCCATAGCCCAACAGGTATGTGGAATTATTCTGTTTACACTATGAGATACGATATATGTAACATAGAAAAGGCTTCCAACGGCACATTTCTATGGCCTTAAGTGATATGGCAAGTTTTTTTTTAATAACTTTTTGTACACATAAAAATATTCTCATTGCCTTTGTCTCTGCAGCTCCTGGTGACCTTTGACGGCCTGAAGGGTCTTGGTGTGATCCATTCAGACCTTAAGCCTGATAACATCATGTTGACCAACATGAATCTGCAGCCTTATGAAGTCAAACTCATTGACTTTGGTTTAGCCATTCTCACCTCAAAGGTGCACCATGGGCTATATAAGCAGCCTGATGGATACAGGTAAGTTCAATGCATCCAATATTCAGTATTTTTTATTTGCACTGGTGACTTCAGCATTCTCATGTGCTTTCACAGGGCTCCAGAGGTGCATGTGGGTCACATATTTGATGAGGCCATTGATATGTGGGGCCTGGGCTGTACTTTGGCCTTCTTCTATCTTGGACAACACCTTTTCCCTAGCTCCAATTATCATTCGGTAAGATAGTACTTCCCTCTCACTTGTACTGCAGCCCCCTTTGGACTATCCGCTAATGTTATGTCACTGCACAGGTGAAGATGATGGTGGAACTGCTGGGAATGCCTCCTGACTACCTGCTTGAGTATGGCGCATACTCAAACTGTTACTTTAAGCAGGAGGATGATGAGGACACACTGGAGCCAACATGGAGACTCCTGACGCCTGAGGAATACACGTGGGTCACCCAGCAAAACCCCGGACAGGCCTCTACAATCCAGACACAGCTGCACATCATTGACAATATGGCTGATGTGAGTGCTTCAAAAGTTTTCCATAAATAACCAATACATGATACCAAAAACTAGTGCTAAAGAAAGACACATTAGTTAAATAAACTAACAATAGAAAATTTGACCCTTACCATTGTTTGATTTCAGATGTTCCCAGTAGATGACCCAGAGGAGTATGAGGACCACTTGGAGTTTGTGGACTTCCTCAAAGGGCTGCTGAATGTCAACCCCCTTCTCAGATTGACCCCAAAACAGGCTTTGGAGCACTCCTTCATCACCATGTCCCACCTATATGAGGACAGTGACTAGTACGTGTCTGTTTCATAGCCTTAACACATCCTGGTTTATGTGTGATTTTTTGGAATTGTGCTAAATGACCTGTGGAGGCCAAAGTATCTTCATTATAATGTTGTTGTAACTGACATTAATTCTTTTTTGTTGAATTTTCAGTGCAATGACGTCCAAAACTGTGATGAAGCAGAGTATAATTGTCAAAGGAGGACGACCAACAGCATCTCCAGGAGAAGCCCAGCACAAAAGTTCCAGCAGGTTTTCCTTGCTCCCTCCCCCTGAATCACTTTTTTGTCTTTCAGCCAAACCGTTGGAACCATTAACCCAGAGCTCTAAGTTATTAGAACTTGAAAGTTTCACCAGCCCTAAAGAAAGAGGTGCCAGTTATAACCCTGGCACCCACAAACCTGCAGGGGAGACATATGTCCCTCTGCACATATTTTGGCCTTTACAAGAGGAACTTGTAATCAGTTCCCCCCAACAAATTAGAAAAATATCTGAGAAAACAGAGATAACGGTCCATGCACTTGGTTCGTTAGGTAGAGACTCATGTTTGCAAGAGATTTCTAGTGGGGAAATTGTAAACAGTTCCCCTATCAATAAAATTCCTGTTTCTGAGGTAGAGAACCCAAAACACATGAAAGGCAAAAGATCGGGTGGGTCACATAGTCTAACCATTGACAGCCCTATTTTAAATGGTATAAGATCGCAGGTGTGTAGCCATGCCTCCAGGCCTTTGGGTGAAGTTAGAGATGTACTAGTGCATTCTAGTGAGGAAACTGTAACCAGTTTCTCAGACTGTCAGGTGTTTGAGGTGGGTCAGGAGATTCATGGAAACACTGCCACCTACTCTGTGCTGAGGCATCTGGGTGAAGGCTTTTTTGGATTTGTTGTTGAGTGCCAAAACATCAAGACCAAAGAGCGGGTGGCTATTAAAATGATGAAGAATCCTTCTGCTTTCAAAGAGGCTGAGGACGAAGTAAGAAACTCTTTTCCCTTTTCATGATTTTGTCTAAATTCAGATAAACATAGAACATGTCTAAATGCGTGTTGCCTTCTGCAGGTGGCCATGCTAAATATCATCGGGGAGCTGGACTGTGAACCCTGTAACATGGTCCAGTTCAAAGAGCTCTTTTACTATTCGGGCTTCCCCTGTCTGGTTTTTGAGATGTTGGACATCAGTCTGTGGGACTACCTCATAGACTACAGGTGCTCACTCGCTCCATGTGAACTACGGGCCATAGCCCAGCAGGTATGTGGAGTTAATCTGTTTGAATTGTTAAATATCACAGTAGCAACAGTAAGTATTTGGTTAGCTTGTGTAGTTTGGTAATATGGTTAAATGGTCAGAATAAAAGTTCAGTTGACTGGCACATCAAATAAACTTCTTCATTGACTTCCTTGTTTCCGCAGCTCCTAGTGGCCTTTGACGGCCTGAAGGGTCTTGGTGTGATCCATTCAGACCTTAAGCCTGATAACATCATGTTGACCAACATGAATCTGCAGCCTTATGAAGTCAAACTCATTGACTTTGGTTTAGCCATTCTCACCTCAAAGGTGCGCCATGGGCTATATAAGCAGCCTGATGGATACAGGTAAGTTCAATGCATCCAATATTCAGTAATTTTTTATTTGCACTGGTGACTTCAGCATTCTCATGTGCTTTCACAGGGCTCCAGAGGTGCATGTGGGTCACATATTTGATGAGGCCATTGATATGTGGGGCCTGGGCTGTACTTTGGCCTTCCTCTATCTTGGACAACACCTTTTCCCTAGCTCCAATTATCAGTCGGTAAGATGGTACTTCCCTCTCACTTGTACTGCAGCCCCCTTTGGACTATCCGCTAATGTTATGTCACTGCACAGGTGAAGATGATGGTGGAACTGCTGGGAATGCCTCCTGACTACCTGCTTGAGTATGGCGCATACTCAAACTGTTACTTTAAGCAGGAGGATGATGAGGACACACTGGAGCCAACATGGAGACTCCTGACGCCTGAGGAATACACACGGGTCACTGGACAAGACCCAGGACAGGCCACTACACTCCAGAGACAGCTGCAGACCATGGACGATTTGGTCAATGTGAGTGCTTCAAAGGTTTTGAAAAACTAACCAACAGACAAAATCAAAAACTAGTGCAAACATTTTTATGTATTTATTTAGTTTATTTATGAGACAGGGACAGTGCACAATATACATTAACCATAACAGGAGAGATGCACTGTGCCAGGTTGTAGCACTAGAGCTAATTTCCACCTGTAGTCCCTGGTGCATGTTTTTTAGTTTAGTTCATGTTTGGAAGTTGCATCAACATCAGCATTAATAACAAGCTAAACTGTGCAGGGCTAATACACATTGGTTAAATAAACTAAGAAAAGAAAATCTGACGCCATCCCTTATTGTTGTTTGATTTCAGATGTTCTCAGGAGATGACCCAGAGGAGTATGAGGACCACTTGGAGTTTGTGGACTTCCTCAAAGGGCTGCTGAATGTCAACCCCCTTCTCAGGTTGACCCCAAAACAGGCTTTGGAGCACTCCTTCATCACCATGTCCCACCTATATGAGGATAGTGACTAGTACGTGTCTGTTTCATAGCCTGCTTTATGTGGGGTTTCTTGTACTTATGCTAGATAGCATGTGAACTAACGAATAAGATATTGGTATTGTTGTAATAGACATACATTAATTTATTGTTTCACTTTCAGTGCGATGATGTCCAAACACGTGATGAAGCAGAGTGTGAGGGCCGGTGAGTTTGGCAACCAAGGACGACCAACATTATCACTAAAAGGTTCCACGGCAGTAAGCTCATTTTCATGGGTCTCTCCCCCGGGGTCACTTATAATGGAAAGAGGTGCAAGTCAAAACCCCAGAAGTCATGTGTCCCTCCATACATAGATCAGCCTTCAGAAGAGGAAATTGTATCCAGTTCATCCAAAGGAAGTAGAAACAGATCAGTGAAATCAGTGACTTCTGGACATACCTCTGGTTCATTATGTGTGTAGAATCCCTCTGTTGTCCAGGTAGAACCCTTGGGAAAAGGAGAAATTCAATTTGTGAACTGGACAAAAGTTTAATTGGTCAAATACGTTTCGCAGCTCATCCAAGCTGCTTCTTAAGTTTTGGTCAGATGGCGGACACTGTCTTATATCTGCCTGAAGGGAGGAGCTAACTACAATGAAATTACTCTGAGACTACCGCACCTATTTGTTTACAGTTTCTGGTAGTTTCTGGTAGTTAGCTAGTTATTGAATATGCAGTGAGTGTGGGGTCATATTAGCATAACCATTCAGGGCCATAATGGATGTTTTCACACCTCTGGACCTGACCTGGTTAGCCCTATTGTTTTCTTTGTTTGTTTTGATTTAGGTTTGAGGATAGAGTTATAAATGGGAGATAGATGATGTCTGAGACCTCCATTTCTGTTCAAGGAAGGAGTCTCTTTCTTGACAAAAACAGCCTCTTTAACTCCTCCTCTCAAAGCAGTTCTTTTCTCTGGCTAAGATCTGTACCTCACTATCCTCAAAGGAGTGCCCCATTGCTTTTAGGTGGAGATGTACGACAGACTGAGGTCCTTTTAGGTGGAGATGTACGGCAGACTGAGGTCCACTATGGCTCTCCCGTCTGTGTTGGTACATCCTCTTGTGAACTGGCTGTTTTGTTTCTCCAGTGTAGCGCTCACTGCAGTCTTCACTACACTGAATGGAGTAGACCACATTGCTTTGTTTGTTGCTCGGTGTTTTGCTCTTTGGGTGGACCAGTTTCTGTCTTAAAGTGTTTGTGGGTTTGTCTTAAATTGTTTGTGGGTTTGAAATAGACTGGAATGACTATTTCAAACCCACAAACACTTTAAGACAGAAACTGGTCCACCCAAAAGACAAAACACCAAGCCACAAGCAAAGCAATGTGGTCTACTCCAGTCAGTCTAGTGAAGACTGCAGTGAGCGCTACATTGGAGAAACAAAACAATCACTTCACAAGAGAATGTACCAACATAGATGAGAGAGCCACAGTGGACCTCAGTCTGCCGTACATCTCCACCTAAAAGGACCTCAGTCTGTCGTACATCTCCACCTAAAAGCCATGGGGCACTCCTTTGAGGATAGTGAGGTACAGATCTTAGCCAGAGAAAAGAGCTGGTTTGAGAGGGGAGTTAAAGATGCTGTTTTTGTCAAGAAAGAGAACCCTTCCTTGAACAGAAATGGAGGTCTCAAACATCATCTGTCTCCCATTTATAACTCTATCCTCAAACCTAAAGCCCTGAATGGTTATGCTAATAAGACCCCACATTCACTGCATACTCAATAGGCCTAGCTAACTAACAGAAACTGCAAACAAATAGGTGTGGTAGTCTCAGAGTAATTTCATTGTAATTAGCTCCTCCCTTCAGGAAGATATAAGACAGTGTCCACCGGCGTCTGACCAAAACTGAAGAAGCAGCTTGGATGAGCTACTAGACCACATGTGTAAGTCTCTGACTTACACATGTGGTCTAGTAGAGAAGTACCTAATTTAGAGGATATAAGCAGGATGGGGACTGGCGAGGTCTTTTGGGCATGTCCCCCTGCAGAAGGAGAACCCGAATAAAACCTGGAGGGACTATTGTCTGGGGTGAGGGAAGTCTGGGAGTCCCAGCTTACACTTGTGTCCCCGCAACATGGCCCCAGAAGCGTAAGAAATCTGATGGATTTTAAGTGGCCCAAGCCAAGGAGGGGAGACAGTTTCTCTGTTGGTTAGTAGTCTATACTCAAGGTTTAGACTGCTTCTTGTGTAGTCTATACTCAAGGTTTAGACTACACAAGAAGCAAAAGGGATCTACGTAAACTAGAGCACAAGAATCACATGTCAGTGTACAGGTGGAGTTGGGGGGAGGGGGGTTACTAATGTTTTTTCTGAGTTTCTTTTGCAGAGTGAGGTGGTGAAATGGTGTGAAATATCATCTCGGAGTAGATCCCCTGCTCCCCCACATCAAGAGGATACCGACCCCGCCTAATGACATGTGCAAAAATGGTACTAAATCATGGCCTCGAATTAGAATTTCATTCCCATGCTTTAGCAGTTTGTTACCACGTTTACCAATTTGTCTATTTAGGCTGCGATCTCATGCTCGCTGCCTGCTTATGACTGGCACAATGACATTTGGGTAAACAAGACCCCAAGAACAACCACATGTCTGCTTACATACAGCATATGCAAGCAGACATGGTTAATATGCAAAGGAGGGAGAATCTGTGGTTGTCAGCTCTGCCTGTGTTACAAGGCACTAATGTGAACACAACAACAAGGTCCACGTTTGTACAACACATTAATTAATTAATTAATTAATTAATTAATTAATTAATTAATTAATTAATTAATTAATTAATTATTGCATTCACATAGCGTCTTTCATGACACCCAAAGTGCTTTACAGTTCATTATTCATTCACTCCACACTCAGTGGTGGTAAGCTACTACTGTAACCACAGCTGCCCTGGGGCAGACTGACAGAAGCAAGGCTGCCAATCTGCACCATTGGCCCCTCCGACCACCACCAACACTTACGCACACTCCACTTTCTTACTAGGCAATGTAGGTGAAGTGTCTTGCCTAAGGACAAAAGGAGAAATTTAATTTGTCAACTGGACAGAGTTTATTTGGTAGAATACGTTTCGCAGCTCATCCAAGCTGCTTCCTCAGTTCTGGTCAGATGCTGGCGGACACTGCTTTATATCTGCCTGAAGGGAGGAGCTAATTACAATGAAAATTACTCTGAGACACACATGTTTGTTAACAGTTTTTGTTAGTTAGGTGGGTCTATTCAATATGGAGTGGGAGTGGGGGTGTAGTTAGCATAACCATACATGTCCTGGCTAGTCCCATTGTTTTCTTTGTTTGTTTTGATTTAGGTTTGAGGATAGAGTTATAGATGGGAGACAAATGATGTCTGAGACCCCCATTTCTGTTCAAGGAAGGATTCTCTTTCTTGACAAAAATAGCCTCTTTACACAACAAAAACTGTCGTTGTGCCTAAGGACACAACGACAGTTTTTGCCACTTGCGCCCCCCTGTGGCACCAGGAATTTCCAGCGGTCTCCCATCCAAGTACTAACCAGGCCCAGCCTTGCTTAGCTTCTGCGATCTGACGAGATTAAGCTTTGACAAGGCAGTTTGGTCATTGTGGGTTCGCTACAGTTTGATCTGTTTTCAGTCTTGGGCCATTGTAACAATCTGTATCGTTACTTGAACAGTGCAGGTTTTTCTGGGATCCAGGATAAAAGCACATTTGAAACACGAAGACAAAGTCCCAACTGATTTTCATTCAGATGAGTGATGCATTGAGACTTGTGCATTCACTGTGAGGTAGATCTTGGCTAGCTGCTTGTGTCAATAGCCAAGCAGTTTACCCTTTCTCCACCTCATAGTGAAGTCATATCTATAAAATGTGGCATGCATCTGAGACTTTTTGTGCTCTTCCCCTGGAGCTGATCTGAACAGTGGTGGTTGTTGCATTTGTGCCCGTAGACATTTAGACTAGAGGGTTGATGATAGTTACAATTATCTTACCAAGATAACATGCGTTAGAGGAGAGAGCACACCATGTTTTCAGAGAAGGGCCAAGAGCTAAAGGACGTGTTGAAGACAGGAACAAGCAGAATTCAGGATCTACATTTTATTTCCGTGGCCCTAAAGATCAGAGTGTAGACTCATCTGGATAACGTAGGGCAGGTGTTATTCATTTTTGGATTACTTTCTTTGGATGAAAACAAGAGCCTAAACCAAGAACTGGAGCAAGGTGAACTGCACGCTAACTTGGAGAATACTGTTGAGTGTTGATATTATATCCGTCAGATGCACCCACCACACTGAATTCAGGCTATTCTCGGTGTCTTGTTTACCTGAATGTCATTGTGCCAGCCATAAGCAGATGCCTGTGCGACCTTAATTTTTTTTTTTTTTTAATGGTCTGTGTAAAATAGCTCACTAAGTGCTTTACACTTATTGAAATGAGGTGCGTCAGGCTTCAGTGGGCCCCTACACAACTCATGAAATGTCAGTTTAGCCAATGTGGAGGGTTTATAGCACATAATCCTTCATTTCTTAATTTGCAGGAACGAATTGGCTAAAACATGGGAATTAACTGTTAACGCGTGGGGACAAAATAATAATTCAAGGCCACGATTTAGTACCCCCTTCCAGGACAGGTTTCAAAATAAAATGTCAAAATGATCAAATTCACATATAAATTATAATGAAACATAAAATACAAACAGGGAATAGTAATAAGTGCATTTTTAACTCTGTTAGATGTGTCTTAACCATTTCTTTTTATAGAGCCGTGCTCGTCCCACAAACTTGCGTGCTTCAGTTAAGGCCCTGAGCCCATCTCCGGCGATGTTGTTTGGAAATTATATTTTGTTGTAGCGGCACGGTGGCTGAGTGGCAACACTCATGCCTCACAGCAAGAAGGTTACAGGTTCGATCCCCGGGTCGCCCGGGCCTTTCTGTGTGGAGTTTGCATGTTTCCGCCCCGTGTCTGGATGGGTTTCCTCCGGGTACTCCGGTTTCCCCCCATCAACCAAAAACATGCAACACCCCTATGAACAGTTTACAATCAAGGACCGTCAAGGAATTCCTCCCTCCTGTGGGCTCACCACCTGCAGTGGGGTTCATAGGGGTCTGGGTCTGGTGCACAGAGTAATGGGCAGCGTGCTGCCCCCGCAACCCAGCCGGATTAAGCGGGAGAAAATGGATGGAAGGTAAAAATTGGTACCCAGTTGATCACTCTGCTAAATTGAAATGTTTTGTTTTTAATTATCATTTGTGTGCCTTTTTGTCATTTTGCTTAACATGCATATATGACCCACCATTTAAAATAATCCTTAGAGGAGACTTTACATGAGTAAATCATTAAATAAATGAATAAAATACTACAGTATGGTGTTATTCCTGTGTAATCCAGCAATATTTGATAAAGATGTTTTTTTTCTACCAGTCTACTAATCCATTGGCCCTGATCCTACAGCACAAGGTCTGTCAGACACTTCCCTGTTTATTTTCTGATTTTACACTGGCATCGCACTGAATCCCATCGCATTCTCAAGGACACAGATCAATGCAGATGTGAGATAATTGACTCAAAGCGTGGGAAAAAGGGCCTAATCATTTCTTGGTGGAGAAGGTATTACAAATGAGTAATTATTATCGGGTTATTTTTAACGGTGAGAACTGAAGTGGATATTAATGATGTAATGCAGCATTCACACTGTAGTCTTAATTCAATAATGATTTACAGAAATACACAGCCAGAGCCATTTCTTTTTTAAGCAAACATCTCCCTGACTTAAGAAGAGGATAAAGGACAATAAGAAATAAAAAGAGAATACTGAAATACATAGCTTTTTTTTTTTTTAATTTGTCCACATCCATATTTCTTTTCGCCCATGCCATCCTCTGTGGAAATCTCCCTGAGTCATCTGCCAATCACATTTATCTCAGTTTGGCCTTTTCCCATCTTGACCAGACTATTTTTAGGTTACACTGCTGTAGAATGAAAAACAGGGCACCACGATTTTAAAAATTGTAAAAAAAAAAAAAAAACAGAAATAATTGCTTTGATAAACTATCACTAATATCACTAATCAAGTTATATTTGGTGTGGAATTATAGTACTATCTTGATCCAAAGCACAACACACACACATATGCACGCACAAACATTGCTATTCTCCCACTCAAGAGAGTATCTTAATTTTGTAATTTACTCATTCCTATCCTCCTCTTCTTTATTTTAACTCATAAGAACCAAAAGAAGGTGGTTCCTCTAGTCTGAAATGCAGATATGAAGTCCCATCCCATCTAACCATCTACTCTTTGCACCATCTGCATTCATAAAGGTGATCCTGCCTTCTGCTAATATACATTTAAGATCTATTATTTGTTGTTGTGGTGCATGGTCCTTGCTGTAAAACAATTGTTTGACTGTAATTTTGAGACAAAAATAATCATTAGTTGCAGCCTTACTTACCCTGAAAACATTGATCCGTCCTGCCGACGTCGGCGTTGCCGACGTATAATCTTAGACGTCAAGCCGACGTCTACACGACGTCGTGCAGCCAACGAACATTACGCAACGTCGAACCGACGTTGTTTGAAGTTCGCGATTTTTCGGTATTCCGTCATATCTGACACAGGTTAACGACGTTGGCGCGACCGTCGAGCCGACGTTTGTAATGACAATTCGTTTCAATAGAGCTCCGGGAGATGACGTCACGCTATCCCAGCATGCACCACCGGGCGCCATCTTGGCAGGAATTATTGTAAACAAACTAACTAACTAGCCTACAAAACTTCCAGCTTACAACGATGGTAGACTCATGCTGTGCCCCTGGATGTACAAACCACCGAGGACAAGTTAAAGATAAAGCCTTTTATCGCATTCCCAAAGATCCAGCTCGGAGGGGAAAATGGATTTCTGCGATAAAACGGGCAAGAAGCGCGCTGAAGAAAACCGAGCGTTGGAACCCGTCACCTAATGGATTTCGCTTGTGCAGTGACCATTTCATATCAGGTAATTTCACGTAAACATTATACATTTCATATTATCTTAAATGGTGCTGATAGTTATTGTTTTGGACAATAAATATCACCGACTAAACTGGGTGGATTGTATTTCAGTCGGACAAGCCGAAACGTCCTCAACCTAATCTACCAACCCAGTCTAGTTGGCGATATAAACCTCACTACGGTGGTTAATGTCCAGACCTAAAAACGTATTAGCTAATGGATTGCATTCATGTGACATCACAACATTTTAAACTGCCTGTATCATTGAATAGTGAATATTTTTTCTCAGTGTAATCTTAGTGGTTTCTTTACTTAACGTTACTTATTTTGTGTCCTAGGTAAAAAGAGTGACAACCCGCTTTCACCTGACTACATCCCATCGGTTTTCAAGTATGTGCCGTCACCCGTGAAAAGTGCTAGATTACTCACTGAATATTGACTAATTATCCATTTTCCAACTGGATCTTGTCCCACGTGGTTTATCGGCTTGTATTTGAAATTCACTTTAGATATATTGTCTAAGATTTGGGTTCGTAATTTTGGTTGTTATTTTGTTAGTAATTCCATCCAGTGCTGGCACACGCACGGTGTATGCATAGTTAGGGTGTGTTTAGTTGATAAAAGTATGAAAATATGCTATGTTTTGGTGCTATGATTTCTCATGATTGTTCAGGTATGTTTTGACATGTTGGTAGTATTTTATTTTTACATTCAGAAGTTGATCTCATTATATTTATTTCCATCTACTTATATAGGTACACAGAAACTTGTAGTGCATTTTAATGGATTTGAAATGTAGTTAACTTTTTCTGTTGTAAATCAGCCTTCAGCAATATATTTTGGTAACATTTTTTGTACATTGTAATTAAGAACCACCCTTGAACATTATATTTTGATAATATGTGTGTACATGAATTCAAGTATTATCAATAAATGTTGCAATACTGCAACAAAACCTACATGCACTGTTCACTTGTGATTACTTTCCATAAAGTATGCAATTTAGTAGTACAATATATACAGTATATAAAAAGCCTAATTAATAGTTGGGTAGACGTTGGGCCAACGTCTATCCAACCGTCTTTTGATGACGTTGGCCCAACCACTTGCCAATGAGCAAAATGACGTCGGCCCAACGTCAACTGCTAACGTTGGCCCAACGTATACACATACGTTGGCCCAACGTCCACACATACGTTGGCCCGACGTAGGGCCAACGTCTGAAACTGACCTATTGAATGTTGGCAAGGCGTTGGACCAACGTCTAGCCAACCGTCTTTTGATGACGTTGGCCCAACCACTTGCCAATGAGCAAAATGACGTCGGCCCAACGTCAACTGCCAACGTTGGCCCAACGTATACACATACGTTGGCCCAACGTTGGCATGACGTCGTCATGTTATCAGGGTAGCAGTTCAATTGTTATGTCTCCCTTTTGACCTTGACAGACATTAAAGGTCACAATTTTCTCCACTTCTCTACCCAACTCCTGATTGAGAATAGTACTGAGCAGGTAATGCTTTATAAGGACACTCCAGCACAGTCCTCACTGAACACCAACCAGCTTTAAGGACAAATAAATGAACTGCAAATGAACTGAACGATGTATTTATCTAAGAAGTACTTCCACTCACAAAAAGAACTCAGCATGTGACAGAGAGCTGAGTGACACACGTCTTCACAAAGCGCCTGCCACCTACATCTGAACAGTCAACAAAAAGCACGAGATTGGCAGATAAAATTGGAGTGAATTCAGACCATCATAACACGTCGTCATTCAATCTAATATGGGCTATATAGCAGTTTTTTTCCATGTCTGCTATAAACTCTTTTGCTTTACCTGTTTAAGAAATATGCCCTTTTCTCTGCAATTTCAACATCCTTCAGATTTCCCTTCCCAGCCATCTCAATCTCTTGCTTTTGAGAGAGCGTGATAAAAGGAGATGTGAGTTCATCAGTCGGTCTTGTTTTAAGGAAAGTAAAAGAAAAACTTATATTACTGTTGGTGCTTGACAGTCCCAACAGGTATTTAAAACTTCGGGTGAAATAGAAGACGGAAATGATCAAGGTCTGAAAAGCCAGAAAACTCTACTGGAGTTGGGCTGCAAGAATTGTCTCAAAAATCAACTGAATGATTCAACTTGAGTTTGAATTTTGCACTGTAAAATTCTGTCTCTTCACTGACTCTTTGGTGGTCTCCAAGTTTTTAGTTTTTATGACTTTGTTATAAATGCCCTCAAACAAAAGGGTAACATTTCTATCAAGACACTAGTCTCTTCCACCTTCAACCAGGAGTTAGGCCTATTGCTTAGTGAGATTTTGTACAATGCTGTTCAACTGCTCTGCGCCATATACTGCTGGTGTGACAGATTTCAAACTACATACTTGTAGGCCAATTAGGTTCATTAGGTCTTCACATTTTGATCATTTTTGAGATTCTGACTAAAAGAATACCCAAATGAATTAAAAGGCCCATATTATGTTATTTTCTGATCTATATAATATTGTATCCTCATCAAAAACATACCTGGAGTTGTATATGTTTCATTCACACATGTTTACCACATAAATCCTGCATATTTAGGCTGAGTTCTTCTCTCAGACTGAAAACACTCTGTTCCACCTTGTGATATTATATGGTAATACACATAGTGCTCCACTGTATTTTAAGAGCACAAGGAATCATTTGGATGATTTCAGCAATGGTTTCTGTTAACATGAAAACTGCCGTTCCATGACATCACAAGGTGGAACGGAGCATTTTGAGCTTGGGAGATGTAGGCAGACTAATAATAAAGAGACTCAAACATGTGTGAAGAAAACTAAACACAACTCCAGGTATGTTTTGGAGGAGGTAACAACATTATAACTTGTCTTAAAGCACAACAGTCAACTTTATGTAATATAGGACCTTTAACTGGTATACCGTAGGTCTGCCGTTTGTTTGAACAATTACAGAGCCTGTCCACTGGGATTTCTGGCTGGGAACACATTTGGTGAATTCAATAGAAATTTGCACTGAACTCTGTGGGTAAACCATTCAGAGGTCCATATAGACTTTTGTGGTTCTTGATCCAAAGGTCTGAAAAATTGTGACGATTTGAGTGTGTGTGTGTTTCTTTCTTTATTTTATTTTTAATTCTTAGCTATTGTGCATTCTCTCCAAAGCTGAGTGACTTCCATTCTTGAGTTACAAAAGTCCGGAAGTTCATTTTTCCATTAATCTTAGAAGAGACAGAGCAAACATGAGAAATGCAAAGGCTTGGCCTGTGTAGCACACAGCCCCAGCACTTTGTGACTGGTATTCTGTGTGTTCCCAGGTGTGCCATTTGAACTGCGCCTTATTGTCCTTTTGCTCAGGATCTCACAAGAATCAATTACCCTTTAGGTTGTCACACCTATGTACCCTCCACTCTTTTAATCAGCTGTACAAACTTTACACAGGAAGCTACAATTTATTGCAGTCATATTTAAATTTACTGTTACTCTGTAGCCCAGTCATTTGTTTGCCTTGTGCTAGTTACTATTACAATGTCTAAAAACATATTATGTTGTTGTGTCCTTCGGCAAGACACTTGCTTAGTATAAATGCGGCATGCGGTGTGTGAGTGTCGGTGGTGGTCAGAGGGGCAGCCTTGCTTCCGTCAGTTTGCCACAGGGCAGGTGTGGATACAATAGTAGCTTACCACCATCGAGAGTGGAGTGGATGAATACAGCAAGACTAAATGCTCTGAGTATCTTGAAAGGTGCTACATAAATCCAATGGTTAATTCATTCATATAATTAATGTTAATCTGCAATAGGTTATCAAGCGTATGTTTCTGTACTATATTATGAACTACAGTGCTGCACCTTTAAACTCATCAGAAACAATACAGACCTTTGAGTCAATATATTTACACAAAACTATGTGGCTAACTTACAATTAGATGCTGTGACAGTTTCATAAAGTCACAATTGTCATTCCAGAGGACACAAACTGTTTACTCTCTGGTGGATCGGAAATGTGTGATGCCAATTTGCACATCTGCTCAACACAATTTGGGCAGTTATACAAACACAAATCTCCACAGAGATCCTTTTCCATTTAGCCGCTTCTCCTGTCGCACTCATCACCACGACAACACCAAACAAACTCAAATGAAATTGCACGTAAGGCATATTAAGTTGTGTTATCTCATACTGTTGACTGAGTGAGGAGGAAAGGGGGGCCACAGCAAAGAAAGCGATAAAACAGAAAGACAAAACTAAAATGATACAAAGTCATTCAATCATTGTAACATATAAAACACTCTTTTTTAAAACCATATTTTGCATATCAGTTTCTCCTCAAATATATTGATTTCAGAATGATGAAAAATTAGGACTGTTGCCATAGCAAGTAACAATTTAAAACTAAATAAGTATGATATCTTTTGAATGTGAAAAGTCCTCAAAATGTTGCATACTAGTATAACAGGAAGCTGACACCTACTATGAACACCTGTTGTATGGTGTTCATAGTACATAGCTTCTTTGGTTCCATTTTTATATATTGGTGTTAAAAAAAAAAAATCTGAGGAGGGGGAGCACAAATCAGCTTAACTGTTGTAGTTCCAGCTAAATCACTTCATTATGGTTAAATTGTGTTCAAATATAGCACAGATTCAAGTCTAATAAAACCTCAAACAGAGCAGAGCCTACAGTTAGTATCAATACCCTAGTTGTTTAGTGTAGTCCTTGCAAATAAATCAGAATTATTAAGAGACATTTCTCCTTCACCTCTGAAACTATTGGTGAAGAAGAGAAGAAGAAGAAGAGCTGGAGAGACTGAAGTGGCAGATAGTTCTACTGCTACACTGGAGATGGAGCAAAGTCGTGCTGAAATGAACAAATAACTCACACTTCCTGTTTATATTTTTGACAGTTGTGTAACTTGTTAAAACGTTCTCTCACCCGCACTTCAAAACTGCCTCTAACGGTGTTGTCAAATAAATTCTTGGCTTATTGTTTCAGTATGTTAACAATAAAAGCCTATTACTAATCTTAATTGTTAACTAATCACCCTTTACTGACACGTGAGGCAGGAGTTAGAATGCCTTACATCCTGCTCAGACCTTACTGAATGCCATTCTTTTGCCTAACTACAATCAGCACATGTTCAGCCTCTACACACAAGAGAATAGCAAGTGTATCATTAGTGAGTGAAGATTCATTTACATTTTAAATTGATCATACAGACAATAAATTACCACTAAACACACAAACACAGAGCACATCACAGTAAACAAAGTCATTTAGTCACTGCTAATGTGCTCCGTTTTATGCCTAGTGGGTTAGATCTAGTTCTCTTTCTCTAGGGACCTCACTGTTTTGCATTGGCGTTCATCAAGCACTTGTTATTTGGGTATAAAAATGATATTTCAGCTTTCCTGCTCTTCCATGATATTCACAGTCTGTGTTTTGACAAACTGGAAGCAAACCAGATCTCTATTTTTAAGTTGTTGTTTTGAAATTTGGCAGACGGACTGCGCACAGCGTTTGCAGGTTTATTTTAGAATTAGATGTCAGTCACAATGATTGGCTCTTGGACACATATGCGCTACTTCAACACTGGAACATTTTCTGAACAGCTTGGAGTTCAGTTAGCAGAACGTACTAAAGCTAAGTACAAACGAAGAGTTAGAATGTAAACCCTTTTGTATTGCACTGAACAATTATACAAAAAGTAAATTAGTAGCTTCATCTTATTTTTCTAAATGGCAATAGAATAGAGAAAAAAATGTCTTGGTGGACATTAGTCAGTAGGAGGACTGACTATACCTTACAACATCAATCTCTTGAGACAGATCATTTAAATGATCAAATTATTTATTAGTCAAATCTGCAACTTAGATCTAGTAGCCACAACAAAACACTGTACCATGTAACATATTAAAGTGCAAGTTCATTATTATGATCCCTTTCCAACTTGTAGCACACATCTTTGACAGTCTTGAATGTTTTGTTTTACAGCATTTTTAAATAAATCTATGGAAAAATGATTTGATTATTGTAAGCTTTTTACTTCTTGTTGGTTTGCTATAAAGAAAGTAATCTAATAGTTTACAAACACCTCATGAAAAGGTTAGTGAAGCTCACGTTACAAAAATAAATGTTAGTACACAGTTTAAGATAAAATTTTCAGTAAGTGTTTCTGAAAACACTTACTGAAAATTCAAAGCATCTGTGCATTTAGCGTTCACATACAGGCCACTATCTGCACTTGCATATATAATATTAATGCCATTCACAGTTAAAAATATACAGTATATTTACTAGTACACGAACGTTGAAAAAGAAGCACACATCACATAGAAAATGATATGGCAATATGAGACAAAGATGAGATAATCATTACAGCTATTTGCACAGTTGTTGGTTTTCAAACCTGGGAGCTACAGTACGAGTGACACAGAGACCTGCATAGAGAGGCCAAAGGAAAGCATGATGGGAAAATCCTCTCTATTGTCCACAGTTTCGAAGCAGAGAACACGTGCCACTGCCCTTTAGTGTACTCGGTCACAAAAAGAACTGAAGCAGCAACAGTCTTATTTCAGTTACAACAGTGTTTATCACTGGCTATAAGCACACTCAAATTTGATTATTATCTGATTTATGGACCTTCCGGATTATTTAAATTACATGCAAACTGCTAAATCTGATGTGATGTGAGAGATATCAGATTACTCAGCACAGCAGGATCTTAAAAACTAAGCTCAGAAAACAAAAAAGTTCCAAAAGTGCTCAGTGTGTGAGGCAGGTAGCCACAAACACAGCCAACCACTCCACTGCCATCAAATGTCAAAAGGAGCTGACAAATGATGCTTCTTCTTATTTTTTATTGTTAGTTTTGTTTTCAGAAATCAGAAAACTCCGAGGTAGGCTGCTGCTTTATGTGCAACTGAACGGTGTTTGGAAATTCATACAGCACTCTAAGAGACTGTTCTCATTGGCCAATCGCGGTAGCTGTCAATCAATAAATAGCACTTCCTTTGTGTCACTCGCCCTCTGACCTGTGCACTTCCTGGGTCTCCCCGGTACACTTCCGCATCCTTATTTATTTATTTAGTTTATTTATGAGACAGGGACAGTACACAACCTACATTAACCTTAACAGAAGAGATGCAATGTGCCAGATTGTAGCACCTGTAGTCCCTGGTGCATGTTTTTTGCCTGTTTTTTTAGATTTTCCGCTCTTCAGGTAATATCCTCGCTCTTTAGTTGACTTCAGTAACTTCAATCCTAACAAGGTTGTTCTATTTAGTGCCGTGGCCTGTTACCAGTACCACTGTTAAAGCCTGGCAATGCACGTTCCTGTGAGGCGATAGTGGTATGTCGGAGCTACGGACCTTCGTTGCCAGTTTAGCTCTAGGATTAGACGTAAGTTCATTTTTATTTCTAGATGTGACTCCTGGGAGCTGCGGTGTGGGTGCTGGAGCTGTTGCCTCGCCCTTCTTTTTGTACATGTGTGATTCAGATGGGCCTGACCTGTGAATCCTAATGTTAACTTCCTCCCCAACTTATTTCATGGACTTTGAGCTGAACTAATGAAATACACAGAACTATTTATGCACATGTCCTCTCAACTAATTATTATTTAAAAATGGAACCTTGCCTCTGTGTTATCAACATCGAACCTGTGTGACCTTTTAGTTCTTTTCTGGGCTATGCTCAGTGGCGTTGCTTGGTTATAATTTAGCTACTCTATTTAATTTTCTTGACCATCAACACTCGTCTTAGCACAAGCAAATTTTGCTCATAGCATTAACGTGATTTTAGTGCCTTAAAAACGTGAAAAACAGAGCTAGTTCATTTGAAAGAGTTTGCAGTGGTCCAAAGTTACTCCTCACTTACCTTATGCATTCAGAACAACCTAATTATTCACAGCCATGAGTTTATAAGCACTTTTCACAACTTTCAGAGATCAGAGTGGAGTTTTGCCGTTGAGGTAAGGCTAACAACTAGCATGCAAACACATGCTCCCTGATTCTTGGACAAAAACGGTACACAGAGGACTTAGACTGACCTTAATAGCTGCTTAAATAATATATCTGTAAGACACATTTCACTTAAATACATGGCAGTAATTGAAGTATTTATTAAAGGTACCATAGTGTGAATGATTCTAGACTCTCATTCATCTGAACAGAAACTAGGATGAAGATGTGTCCCTGGATCAGGCTTCATTGTGTTGGTGTTGGGTCTGGTGGTGTTGGGGCTTCTTCTCCACAGTATTCCATTGGTTTGAGAAGATGTGTTTTCAATTTTGTACAACATAGGACCCTTAAAACCTAAGAACCTTAAAAACATTAACGTGATTTTTTTAAGACATAAACAATACAGTCTTTTAATCGGTGCAGTGACTGTCATTGTGTCCTTTGGCAAGACACTTCACCCACATTTCCTAGTTATGAATGTGTTGTGTGTGAGCAATCAAATAAGTGACGCACTAAACTGTTAATCTGAGGTGAGAGGAATGCGATTTTGATTCTAAATGAAAAGTAACCAAAGAGTCACTGAAAATAAACAAATCTGATTGGGCGATCATGTTTGGCTCTGGCTCGTGACCATATGGTAAATGGTAACAGCCCTCAGTGTACACAGACACTGGGGGCGAGGCGGGTTAAGCCAAACAGTGGATCTGAACGCTCTACCAATTATGTTTACGTCAAGAGCGGGATTTGAACTGCCAACCTTTGGCACCAGATGAGCTACTGCCGCAACGACCACAGACCGTATAAAGAAGTGGACTGAGTGAGTGTGACGTCACCCGTAGTGTTCGGCTCTGGTTAAATGAAGCTCACTGAGGCTAGCAGTTATAGGAACGAATTTGGACTTGAGTTCCATATTGGGAATTAGCACGTGGTTCATGGACAACATAGCGAAATAAAAACACCAGTAGCCTGACAGCAGCAGTTATAGAGCGAGGGGCTACAGTTTTTCAATACAGAATGAACTGGATGTGCTCTCCGGTCTTCTCCAAATCCTCGTCTCCTCCTCCATGAGCTGGTGCTGTGTGAGGGTGAGGCTGAGGGTGAGGCTGAGGGCATGAGCAGAGCCAGGCACAGAGCCAGGATCATGTGAGGAGCACAAACAAGAGGAACCTTCAGAGGAGCAGGCACAGCGGCTCATCTCAGAGCATGTGAGATCATGAAACTTAATCTACCATCTACGGCGCTGAGGATCTCCTCTGCTCTGTCTCCACTGTCTCCTCTGTCTCCACTGTCTCCTCTGTCTCCACTGTCTCCAACCCGATCCAAGACAAGCAGGATCGGGTGAACCTGCGTGCCCCGCCGGAACTTACGCTGCCGGATACATGATGGACAGTTGAGACAAGTGGCGTGTTGTGTGTCTGGCTGCGCTTTCCGTTGAGGATATAGAAGATTTATACTTATTCGGAACCATGATTACAGGACTTTTGCTGATTGGATTAGGCGTGGCCCTGTCTTTCAAGAAAAATCAGAGCACCGAGGCAGCTGTTCAAAGCCCCACTTGGCTGCCCGGATTGATCGGAACGATGGGCAAAGCTGCCGATACTCAGACTGTGACTTTGAGCCATATCTTGGAAAGTTTGGTGGTCTCGCACCGCACTTTGGAAAAGACTTTGGAAAACATCTCGGAGAGGTTAGCGACTATGGATCGCAGACTGGATGGAACTTTGGCTCTAATTCGCAACAGGGATAACATCTAGGAGAATTTTGGCTGCTCTGCATAGAGAGATGACCTTGAGACCAATTGGACAAACAAGAGCAGTGTTTAAAGAATTGGTGCAGCTGCTCGCTCTAAAACTATAACAACGCAATCTTATCTTTTGGCCTCCCCAAGCCAGTACTG
Source organism: Taenioides sp. WSHXM2023 (assembly GCA_029959045.1). Taxonomy (NCBI): domain Eukaryota; kingdom Metazoa; phylum Chordata; class Actinopteri; order Gobiiformes; family Gobiidae; genus Taenioides; species Taenioides sp. WSHXM2023. The sequence continues at coordinate 33,524,842 of CM057090.1, forward strand.
GTCACGACCAAGGCCGGGCTGGTGTCAAATCGCCCTGAGATTACAGCGGAGGGAGCCTGGCCCCTCCCTAACCCCCTCGCAGCTTTGTACCCCCGACCGGGTGGGCGGGTCCGTTGTATAAGCGCCGTCAGTGGCTGCAGGATCCGGATGCTGTCTTGCCTGAGTTGGACTTTCTTACTCCTCTCCCCTCCCCTGTTGCTTGTCCTGTGTAATGTTTGTACTGTGTTTTGACTATGTTGCTGATGCTCGGAGGTGTTTTTATTTTGTGCACTCATTCCATATGATGCCCCTGTCAGGAGCATGGTCTGGGGTTGATTCACTTTTGTTTTTTCTCCTCCCCCCCCTGTCCTCATGTGATGCTGTATTTCATTTCTACTGGAATTTCCCCACTGTGGGACTAATAAAGGCATATCAATATCAATATCAATATCAATATCAATATCAATCCTCTGTCTCCACTGTCTCCTCTGTCTCCTCTGTCTCCACTGTCTCCTCTGTCTCCACTGTCTCCTCTGTCTCCTCTGTCTCCTCTGTCTTCACTGTCTCCTCTGTCTCCTCTGTCTCCACTGTCTCCTCTGTCTCCACTGTCTCCACTGTCTCCTCTGTCTCCACTGTCTGCAGGGGATGGGCTACAAATCCAGATTCACTTAGAAGAATGTTTAAAAGATACAATTAGAATCACTTTTTAAAAAGCTTTAAAAATATTTGACAGAAAATCTTTATCTTTTCATCATTGTCTCACTTCAGAAATATAATATCTTAAGTTTTGAAAATTTTTGAAAATTTACACTAGCCTGCTCAGTATATAAGGTCTTAAATGGACTCGCTCCAGCACCTTTGGGTGAGTTCATTATGTCCAAATTCAGTACTAGTGGTAGGGTAACGCCTGTAAGATGTCTGTAACACCTTACAGACGCACAACATTCAGTCAGCAGGTGTTTTCAGTCAAGGGAACAGAAATCTGGAACAACATCCAGCTGCAATAAGAGACTCGACCACATTCAGAACATTTAAAACCATCTGAAACGACGGCTTAAGAGAAATCACATCTGTCATCACTAATGTTCTGCTTCTGTGTAAATGTCAATGTTGTATGTCAGGATTGTGTCTTATTGTGCAGCTTCTATCATGTTTGTCCTATGAATTGTCATTGACAGTTTGTCTATTGTGTGAAGTTGTCTTATGCTGTTTCTATCTCTCTGACCTGCCAGGGACTACAGATGTAAAGTACCTTCAGGCTAATTCTGGTGTATTTACAAGTATATGTTCATGAATATGCATTGTCCCTTTTAAATAAAAAAAAAATAAAATAAATAAGAATAAGAAATTTTTCCCATGCATTTGAACAGAATGTGTCTTCCCCCACTATGGATATATTATAATTTGTGATTAATCGCGAGTTAACTATGACATTCATGAGATTAATCGAGATTAAATATTTTAATTGATTGATAGCACTAGTCAAAGCCATATATTATATAGACTCATGACACATAGAGTGAAGCTTTCAAGCCTTTACTGTAAGCCTATATTGATGACTATGGCTTACAGGTAATGAAAACCCAAAATTCAGTGTCTTCCAAAATTACAGAAGATCAATAAGATTAATATAATAATAATAATAATAATAATAATAATAATAATAATAATAATAATAATAATAATAAAAAAGGCTATTTAAACAGAAATCTGAGGTATGCTCATTTCAATCACCCTGTGGCACTGCTCAGGTGTAATGGAAGCCCAGGTTGCTTTGATAGTTTGTATGTATTTCTCAAAACGTTGCATAGAATCAACCAGGTCAAATGTTTTTCTGAATGGAGAGGAGCTTAACCTTGTTACAGAGTTTAAATACCTTGGAGTAGTTCTGGATCCAACATTTTCTTTTAAAAGTCATATAAAAAAAGTAGCACAGGTAGTCAAATTTAATCTCCAAAATTTCCGCCATATTCGAAATAACTTAACACTGCAAGCAGCTAAAATGTATTTCTACTCCATGATCATCTCACATATTGATTACTGTCTCACTACATGGTCACTCGCATGTCCCACATCTCTGAAAATCATAGAGAGCCTCTACAAAAAAGCTTTAAAAACATTGGACAAAAAACCATTGTCACATCACCACTGCCATGTTCTATACAAATATAAATTACTGCATTTTCAAAACATGATCAATTTAAAATCAGCATGTTTGATCTATAAAGTTCTGCACTCTCTCGCTCCTCCACCAATAAAAGAATTTATCAAGAGTAAAGAAAACACACAAAGAACCACACGAGCCTCCGCCAGAAGAGATACGGTCATACCCCACAGACGTACCACCTTTGGTCAGATGGTCCTGTCTGTCCGAGGTGGGAACCTGTGGAATAGCCTTCCTTTAACTCTGAGGGAGTGCCCAACATATAATTCATTTAAGGCTCAACTGAAAAACTGGCTCTGGGCAAACCAAACTTGCACACATTAGGTGCCAGGCTCTTTATTGATATATTGTGTATCTTTTATGGACCGTTTTAGTTTTGTATGATGTATGTGGGTGTGGATAATGAGCTGAGTGAATGTTTATGGAGTTTTGTGCGGAGGTGACTAGGATTGTAAGATTGTATGGTTGGAAAATTGTATTTAAGGCCTGATCATTGTTTAATGTAAATTTTATTGTTGTTGTATTTTTGATCCCTGTGACCCTGACCCGTGGGACTACGGATGGAAATTAGCCGTATGGCTACAATCCGGCGTGTTTACAGTCGTGCTTTTGTCATGTATGTTCATTAACATGCACTGTCCCAATCAAATAAACAAATAAATAAATAAATAGTGACCTTCAGATCATCTGCATTGCTGGCTCTGGTGTCTCTTATCTTCCTCTTGACAATACCCCATAGAATCTCTATGGTGACTTTGCAGGCCAATCAAGCACAGTCACACCATGGTCAGTGAGCCATCTTTTGCTACCTTTGGCTGTGTGGGCAGGTGCCAAGCCCTGCTGGACAATGAAATCAGCACCTCCATAAAGCTTTTCTGCAGGAGGAAGCATGAAGTGCCGTAAAATGTCCTGGTAGATGGCTGCGTTGACTGTGGCCGTGGAGAAGGGGGCACAGGGTGGGTGCTAGTTTCATCGGGGATGTGAGCTGCAGACATTTACACCCCTGGATCACCTCTGATAAACACACAGGGGGGCGGGGTCAGGGCGCTAAGACAGGACAGGAGGAAACGGATAAGGCGGGAGGTCAAAGGTCAGCGTGTCTGTGGCTCTCTCGGGAGGAACATAGAAGGTCCAGTTACACCAAAGCTCGGTATGGAGGAGTTCTGCTGGAAGAGCTGTGTTTTGTTTCTTTGCTCAAATGCATATGAATGTGTGAAAATCTCTAACTGAACAATATGTGTTATGTGAATTCCTGTTTCAGAGCCTGTTTTTAATGCGACAGAGGGGCTGTTACCTCTGGGTCACTGCACTAAGTCCTGGGGCAGACAGTTCATGCTCGGCTCCACGTGTCCTGCTTCGGCTGTTCTGTCAGAATAACTCACTTTAAAGGGCCCATATTACACTATTTTCTGATCTCTGTTATTATTTTGTTTCATTCACACATGTTTGACACACAATCCCCTGCAGCCTAGCAGAACTTTATGAACTAGGTCTACAAAACTGGAGGGATGCTTATTTTACATAAAAAAATTACAGAATAGCTGTGTGTTGCCATTTGCTGATTGATTCTTGATCAGAATGTTACAATTGGTTTATGGCCACAGCGTTCGTGAATGTGTGCAAGAATCTAGATTGAAGACAAAGTGAATCTCACTGAGAAAACTATACTATACTGATGAGAAAATCACCTTATTAAAGGAAACAAAACAGTGTTTGTAAAAGGAAAAGCTGTTCAAAGTTGATTGCGTGCACATAGCCTCTTAAAGGAGCCATATGTCACCTGGACTCTTTCAGTTTTAAAGAATGTAGTCGAATCACAACTGAACCTGTGTTGCCAGAGCCTTAACCTACAGATAGAGGACACACATAGTTTGTCTCATTCTCAGTATATGGACAGGTCTCATGTGAAGCTCAGAACCTCCAGAATTCCCTCCCTGAGCTGCAGAGGCTGCACTAGCACTGATTCATGATTGGCTGTAGGTGTTGGGGTTTAGGTAGTGACTATTCAGATCAGACAGAGTTTTGGATTTTAGCATAGAAACTGGCAACCCAAATGAGAGACTCATGTGAGGCTCATTCTGCTTTCTGATAATCGTCTTGAACCAAAACACTACATTATAACATAAACAATCTTGTCCAATGTTTTTGTAATGAAGATTAAATCAGTAGAACAATTGTTACCAGTAAAAGATTTGAAAATGTTTACTTCATATCTGGGGACACAGAGAACCTATGGAATTTACAATCAGAATCTTACATACCCTTCATTTAAAACAGTAAAACTAGCAGGACCGACTTGTACCTATGTAGACTGTAGTCTGTGCAGGCTGACCACAGCAAACACAAAACTGGATTTGACAGAAATCTTTTCTGAAATCTATGCAGTCCTCAGTGTGGCCAGCAGAGAGCACCAGAGACCTTATATAAATGTTACAATAGACAGTGCCATCTGAACTGGCTTAATCTTTTACTGTTGTTGTGTGGTTGGGCAATACACGTCATACAGTTTGCTTGTACGGTATATCTGCTGTGGCTACTGAATTAACATCTATGAGTTAATGAATTATAACATTGCCTTTTTAATGATGTCTGTGTAATCCCTGAGTCCTCCAGGAATGATCCATTGCATTATTAACGTATACATCTGAGGAAGGAAGGGCATCTGGTATAAAATAAAGTACCAATTCATTGTGAAACTGAAGCTTTCCTTGTTGTTTATGGAAGTTCTTCTCTCATCAGCCCCATTACTCCCGTGCCCTCATGAAATCTATCTGCGGTGACCTTTGACCTCCCCCACAGAACAGCCAAGTTTCCCCCTTTGAATGTAAACCCAGGAAATAAGGTTGAGCTGTTCAAATATCAAACTACTTGTTAATCACTGGGCTTTGAGGAACAGATTTCATTCTGTCAGAATCTGCCTCGACTCTGCAGGAAATGGGTGAGGAAGTCCCACACACAGAGGAGACACAGTGAGAGGAGAAAAGCAAAGAAGAGATGAGCAGAGGAGAGAGGAGAGACAAGCAGAGCAGATTCAGATTCTATTTTTCATCCCAGAGCAGACCAGGCCTTCTCCTTGTAATATATCAAGTTTTGTTGAAAATGATTGAAATGAGATGACTGATCATCTAGCTAAGTGTTAAGCCCTCAGTAAATCTGAGGTAAAAGCTATTGTCAAAAGTCAAATGATAACGGTGTGGCAGCGGTGTTGGGCTGAAGGGCACAAAGGCAGACCTCTGTATCAGCTTCAGAAGAAAGTGTGGACAGCAAAGAGGCCAGACATGCACAGAAGAGAACACCTCATAAGAAGAACACTGTATTAAACAGAACATTGTTTTTAATGGGTAAACACTTAATTATGTGAGTGTGGACTGACGTTAGAGACAGTGGACCATGTTATTTTAAACTGTAACAGAAACAATGACAAGAGACTTATTTTTAGACAAGAATTCCAAAAAGACACAGGGGTTGCGTGTAATTTGAATAATATACTAAAATCGCAGTGGAGTCTACAGCCCACAGGGAGACTGCCGGGGGCAACAGCAGCTGTGGAGACAGTATCTGCACTGGAGAGTGGACCTTGACCCAGATTGTGAGGCGTGGAGTATCTCTGGGCGTGTTAGTATTGCTGGGTGTAGCACTCTGGCCTCTCCACTGTCCTCGGTTGTCTAGAGGACAGAGCTCGATGCCTAGAACCAGCTTTTTATCCTCCACGTGTCCTTAAAACCCTGTGATGTCCCTCACCAGGAGCTTTAGCTTGGAAAGCTTTAACTGCTTTATACATGTCTGCCACTGTATGTTGTTGACCTTGTAGTTGCAACTTAAGACTATTTAAATAACACAATATATCACAGAAAAAAGCCCCAAAGGCCATCATGTTCTTGTCACTTAAAAAACCTGAAATTTCTTGGCCTTGGGGGTTGAGTGGTTGGAGATAAATGATGCAAGTTCATCATGCAGGTCACAGAACCTCTCCAAGACACGGCCTTAGCTCAACTAGAGCTGTGCCCTGCTGATGTCTCTTCAAGCAAAGCTCTGAACAGGCGGTGCTGCAAGCTAGAGCTCTCTTTGCTCGTGTTTTTGATAAAGTACTGCTTTATTTCATTATAAAAGATTTCCCCAGTTTTACGCCCAGAAATGGGCGTCCTTAGAGCCATGCTTTCGGACTTCTGTACAGCCTCAGGATTGGAGTTGTTTTATTTATGTGACAGTACGGTCTAACCCTGTAGTTTAGATGTCTACAAACATGTTCTGAAATGTCCCTGTGTGTCAGATGCCCTCCCTGTCTCACCATTCTGTTCAAAAGAAAAAAAAAATCTTTATTGTTTCTGAACTGGGTAGACTTATGTAAAACAGCATTTTAATGTGAGAGGACCTTATCATATCATAACTGATCATATTCCAGTGACCCCAAAAGAGTTGTGTATCATGGTGGACGCGGTGCCCAATGGACTTCTATCCCTCGTCAAAGGACACTCCTCCCACACATCCAGGACCCACACACCTCCTGTGTCTCAAACAGCTGTGGACAAAAGACGCTTTTCACAGTCGCCTCAAAACTGTAACAGTAAAATCAGGAGCCTGTTTCAGAAAAACTTTGTTACTGCTCCATATGTGATCCATCACTGAAGCCTTTGTGCCAAATATTCAAAAGGAGAAAGTGTGGACATTAGGCTACAAATGCTTCATCACAAATAAACAAAGAGAAACCACCTCCAAACTTCTTCACCACTGCTGCCCCGCTGAACAGAGGCTCAGGACACTAAAGGACTCTTCCTGCTCCTTTTGGATCTCACAGACAGAGGGAGTTTCTCAATTCCCAGGATCCTTCCTCCAAAGATCACTTTGTAGCACTCCTCCAGAGTCGGCTCCTCTGAAGCAGAGCCAAATGTCCTGCTCACAGCTCCTGGGAGTGCACCTAGAACAGGCTCTGGAGGGAGCTTTGATGATGTGGATCTGTCCAAAGTGGTTCAGCTGAGGATCCTGGCGATTGGGAAACACCCAGAGACTGCTACTCTTCTACTACTGCTACCCACATGCTCCTGTAGCACTACCAGTGAGGAGAGCGCCCCCTACAGGCCCTCCTCTGGACACAGCCTCCTGCCTGGCCCCTGATGCATGAAGAAGAGTCCCACGTTTATCTGCAGAGCTACCATGCCCCCTAGTGGACACAGCGGCTCTATGCCTGTTCCCCCCTTTCAAAATCTTCTCCTGTGCTTCTGATGGAAACCACTCCTCACTCTGGGCATGTGGTAACCATGGTAACTGTGTTGAAATTGTATATAGTGTCCACATTTACCATAAGGACCTGTGTGAATGAAAGACACTGAGCTGTGGAATAAAGTCATGGGAATGTCCATGGGCCTGTTTATTCACTTGTTTATTTCTCACTATTCTAGAAAACAGTCAGTACAATAACAAACACAGAGGGAGGTCCAATGAACCTAAAGTGTACTCGAGTAAAAGTACTGTGAGTACAAGTAAAACAATGATGTTCAAATAAAGTGCTCAAGTCAAAGTAAAAGTATTTGGTGATTAAGTGTAACACATAAACTCTGCTTCATGTTTTGGTAATGATGGTTATTCTGCATTCATCCATAGACATTTCAAAAACAAAGTGAAGCCAAAGCTAAACACATTTGATATGATACAATTGTCAGCATAAAGCTTTTCTCAAACGAAAATGATGGGGTTATAAAATGATTCTGACAAATAGAATTTGTTGGAACAAATGAGTGAATGTAGCTCATGAGCCACCTGGGATCAAACTGAGGCCTAGTATCAGCTAAATGAGAGAGAAAAACAACTATGAATGACTCTATGGATTATTTGATTTAGAGACATGAAAAGTGAAGATTCTCTTAATACACAGGAGCACACAGAGACACTGAGGAGCCTGCAGACCAGAGCCTAAACCCAGGGAGCAGAGTGTGAGTGAATGTGGTGTTGAAGGTGTGGAGGTGGGTCAGTTGGTCAGAGGAGACTGTGTAGAAGGACAGAGAGCCAGCAGTACAGTCCACAAACACTGCTACTCTCCCAGAAGAGGAGGACCAGGGCTGAGGGAGGAGGGTTTGGTTGTGATTGTGCCAAACAGAGAAACCATCTTTAGAACAGAACAGGCTCCAGGACTGTTCATTGCATCCAAACCCACTGTCAAAACTGAGTTCTTTCCTTCTGATTCTTCTATAAGACACTGATACATGAACACTTCCACTCCACTGGACCTCCCAGTAACAGTGACCAGTCAGACCAGTGGAACACAGAATCTGAGGCCTGTACTTAAATCTGTCCTGATGATCTGGATACAGCTGCTTCTCTCTCACATGTGTCACCTTCTTGTTGTCGTCAGACAGTTTGAGGATTCTGTGAGCTGTGTTTGGATCCAGAGTGAGATCACAGAAATCTGATGGAGAGAAGACACAACACAGCAGCAGTTAGTCCCATGTGGAGACACACATTTCATTAGAGTTTAATATGGCCAAATGTGTTCATGAAAGATGGATTTAAAGGCTTTCACGTATTGATGATTATTTGTTCTATATATGTATTATTATGGTATTTCTTAATCATTGCAGTCTTATATTTGTCTAATATTTCTTTAGCATCAGCCCTATATTTCCTTTAGTTTCACAGCCTCTCACACATCTATTTCATATTATTTTCAGTGTAAATGTGAGTTGTCTGTAGTTTGTTGCTGCAGTGACAAAGTGCAGCTCCAGTCTCTAATGTCACTCCACACATTCCTACACTCGTCTGTGCTCCATGACACACACTTTCTCCTTTAAAATGTCTCTATATGAATCCACAGTCACTTGTGCTTGTGTGTAGACAGTCCTGTGCTGAGTCCAACAGCTGTGCCTGTGTCAGTGTGGCTCCAGGGCTCCTCCTTTGCTCCCAGCACCACTACTTCTGATTAGTGTTGGCACCATATGAAACTTTCAATTTCTATTATATTCCCATGTGTCCTTATATGTGTGTACTCCCTCAGTGGTCCTGTAGGTTCCATAGTGGTCCATGGGTGTATACTAGTCTATGTGCTCTTATACTTGTTCTGATGCAGCTCCAGATCATTCTAAAGACATTCAGCAAAGGTTCATTTCTGTCCTGTGAATGGGACTTTTGTAGTATTGATACTTGCTCAAATGAGTATCTAGTTTCAATACTACTTTTAATATTGATTCGTTTGATTCCATAGAAAATCAAAATAGAAGAAAAAATGTAATCACTGATGGCATAGCAGAAGAAAAGGAAGAGAGTTGGACTGAACTGGAGAGTAAAGTCCAGCTCATATTCTCTAATAATCTTGGTCTGGAGGGAAATGTTGAAACTGAGCGTGCTCAAAGGACAGGTCAGCACCAGGAGAGGCCCAGGAAAATAATGGTGAATCTGCTGTGCCTAAAAGATAAGCAGCTCATCCTTTCATCTGCTAAAATGCTGAAGGGGACCAACATCTAAATCAATGAAGACTTCTCTGGAACTTTGCTCCAAAAAAGGAAGAAACTGTGGCCCCAACTTAAAGCTGCCAGAGAGAGGGGAGAAAAGGCTCTGCTGAGGGATGAGAAACGGATCATTTTGTGCAATAGTAAAAGGACACACAACTTTTGTATGTTTTTAAACATTTTTAAGTAATATTGATCTGGATCTTGCACTTGAATGTGTAAAAGCAACACTATAATAGGTTTGGTTTTGGCACGTCTGAATATTTGTAATATAAAAAATAAATGACAAGAACTTATTGTTTTAGTGCGGAAGTGTTCAATCAATATATTAGAACGAACCTTCCCGGACTCTCTACTTATTATCCTCGGCGACTTTAACAAGGGAAACCTGAGCCAGGAGCTGCCAAAGTACAAACAGTTTATTAAATGCCCAACGAGAGAGCAGAACACGCTGGATCATTGTTACACAACAGTCAGTGGGGCCTATCGGAGCGTGTCACGTGCTGCTTTAGGCTTTTCTGATCACGTCATGGTTCACCTCATCCCCACATACAAACAACAACTGAAGCTCTCCAAACCAACTGTGAGGACTTCTAAAAGGTGGACCAGCGAGGCTGTGGAGGAGCTTCGCACATGCTTGGACACAATGGACTGGGGCATGTTCAAGACCTCCGCAGAGAATCTGGATGAGTACACGGACACAGTGACGTCATACATCCAGTTCTGTGAGGACAGCATTGTTCCATCTTGCACCAGGGTGACCTTTAACAACGACAAACCCTGGTTCACACCCAGACTGAGACAGCTGAGGAAGGAGAAGGTGGAGGCGCATAGAAGTGGTGACCCTCACTCATACAGACAGAGCAAGTACTCATTTAGCAAGGAAGTGGAGAAGGCTAAATCGAGATACAATAACCATCTGAAGGAGAAGTTCTAGTCCAACGACTCCGTCTCTGTCTGGAAAGGTCTGAAGGAGATCACAAATTATAGACCCAAAGCCCCCCCTGCTGTGGATGACCGACAACTAGCAGAAAAGCTTAACACCTACTACGCTAGATTTGAAGTCTCACACCCCTCCCCCACCCCACTGACTACAATGGACATTGCGGCCAAGCCCACCTCAGACCCCTCCTCCTCCCCCACTGCCCTCACACTCTCCAAGCAGGATGTGACTAAGACATTTAAAAGGCAAAACCCACGGAAAGCCCCAGGTCCGGACGGTGTCTCTCCTTCCACCCTGAGACACTGCGCTGAAGAACTGGCTCCTGTCTTCACGGACATCTTTAACATCTCCCTGGAGTTATGCCATGTCCCAGCCTGCTTCAAGCTGTCCACCATTGTTCCCGTCCCCAAGAAGCCCAGGATCACTGGACTTAATGACTACAGGCCTGTGGCGCTGACGTTTGTAGTCATGAAGTCATTTGAGCGCCTGGTTCTGCCTCACCTCAAGTCCTTCACCTCCCCTCTCCTGGACCCTCTGCAGTTCGCCTACAGAGCCAATTGGTCTGTAGACGACGCCATCAACCTGGCCCTCCACTTCATCCTTCAGCATTTGGACTCCCCGGGAACCTACGCCAGGATCCTGTTTGTGGACTTCAGCTCTGCATTCAACACCATCCTCCCTGCTCTGCTCCAGGACAAGCTCGCCCAGCTCAATGTGCCTGACTCCACCTGCAGGTGGATCACTGACTTCGTGACGGACCGGAGGCAGTGCATGCGGCTGGGGAAGAATGTCACTCGGACTATAAGCACAGGATCTCCACAGGGCTGTGTACTTTCTCCCCTGCTCTTCTCCCTCTACACCAACTGCTGCACCTCCAGCCACGACTCCGTGAAACTGGTTAAGTTTGCGGATGACACCACCCTCATCGGGCTCATCTCGGATGGCGATGAGTCTGCCTACAGGAGGGAGGTGGACCGGCTGGTGTCCTGGTGCAGCAGCAACAACCTGGAGCTCAACGCCCAGAAGACAGTGGAGATGATCGTGGACTTCAGGAAAGTCACAGCCCCCCTGCCTCTCCTCACCCTGACAGACTCCTCCATCACCACTGTGGATTCTTTCCGCTTCCTGGGCACCTGCATCACCCACGACCTCAAGTGGGAGCCGACCATCAGCTCCCTCATCAAGAAAGCCCAGCAGAGGATGTACTTCCTGCGGCAGCTGAGGAAAGCCAAGCTGCCTGCCCAGATAATGGTGCAGTTTTACACGGCCATCATTGAGTCCATCCTCACCTCCTCCATCACTGTGTGGTACACTGGGGCCACTGCCAGGGACAGACAGAGACTGCAGCGCATAGTGCGCTCTGCTGAGAAGGTGATCGGCTGTAGCCTTCCATCTCTCCAGGACCTGTACGTCTCCAGGACTCAGGGACGAGCAGGCCGGATAGCAGCTGACCCCTCTCACCCTGGACACGGACTATTCGAGCCACTTCCCTCTGGCAGAAGGCTACGGTCCATATGGACCAGAACCTCTCGCCATAAGAACAGTTTCTTCCCCTCTGCTGTTGGACTCATAAACACTTTATGAACACTTGTAACATCTGTACTAAGGACACTTTAAAATACCTGTACTAAGATGGACACTTTATAACACCTGTCACCTTAAATAAGTCATGTCACGTCACTTGCTCTTTTGCACTGTCAGTTTGCACTGTTGTTCTGATGCTCTGTATATACTTGACTATTTTTATTTTTTTATTATATATCTTAATCTTTTGCATGCTCTTACTTTGTTTTTAATAGTGATACTTTATTATTATATTATCTTTTTTTTTTAATAGTGATATCTCTACTTTATATTATTATTATTATTATTATTATTATTATTATTATTATTCAGTGTTCTATGTTGCACCTCATCACCAAAGCAAGTTCCTAGTCTGTGAATTGTGTTCACTGACAATGGCAATAAAAGCTTTCTGATTCTGATTCTGAACTGTATCCCAAACACATCTTGATGATTCCGTTCTTGATTCTGAAACATCAGTCAAAGATTACAATGTGTTTAGAGTGGGCAGGGATACATTTGGTGAGGGAGTGGCCATCTTTGTGCAGAGTAACATCCCCTGTAAATTCAAATCAAATCTTACGTGCAATGACATTGAGGCGATTTGGGTAGAAGTTCAACTGCCTCACACTAAACCCATGATTGTGGGGTGTTTTATAGACCCCCTGATTCAAATACAAACTATCTGACAAGTTTAGGTCATATCCTTGACAAAGCTTCACATGTTCATTGTGAACTATATATACTTGGTGATATGAATATTGAACAGGTTTGATTGACAGAGTTGATAAGCGCCTGTGCCCCGCTAACCCAGTGGTGCAGGTGGGAAGGGGCATTGCCCTCATCAGCCTCACTCATGATTGGATCTTCTTTGCTACGATACTCGTGGTCGGAATTCCAAACATGGAATTCGGCTCCAAATTCGCCACTATAACTGCTAGCCTCGATGAGCTTCATTTGGCTACTCCCTTAGTCCACTTCTTTATAGAGTCTATGCTTGCTACAATGTACAGAAATAACTTCACATCTTATTTTCAGAAATGTATTTATTTTGGGCAAGTGAACTTTTTTTTTCTTCTTTTACAGTGGAACATTTATAACATTCTTAATTATTCTGAAAACAATACTAGTTTTTCATCACTCTGAAACCCATGGATATTAACCTGTTAAACTCAATTACATCTGTATTATTCCTGTCAATCTAACCAGTCTTGACTACACCAACCCTTAAGCAGGACCTATCACTCAAACAAAGCAAAATGACATCAGGACTGTATGTCACATGATCACATTTTAATGTTATTTTATTGTGAGAAGAAACAGAATGATTATTCACGATTACTGACACCATGAACAGTGAAATCATTCATTTTATTTCTGTCACATTGTCTAACACGTTACTGTTCCTCTTGTGTGTAACAATTAAGTATACTTGTTAGTCTAGAATAGATTGAATTTAAAAAGTCTTAATTTTGCTTCAAAAATTGTCACAATTATTATTATTTTTAGTTTTTACAATTATATTGTGACCTCAGTAATCATGATGTTCAATTAAACTGATGATAAAGACATCCCTAAACTGGGCAGTAGGCCTGTCACGATAAATACTGTATCGACTTATCATTCAGTACATGATAGATGGAACAATTATTTTTGGGAGTCAATATAGTCAGTAATATTTCTTTGTACAAGTGGGAAATGTTTGGATATTTTTTGTACTTTTCTGAATATTTGAGTTGTAGAGGTTTGATTATATAACTTCTATTAATTGTTCCATTTATTTATTTCAGCTCATTTTGTGGGGAAATCCTGCTTTAGGGTTGTGTCAGTGGCATTTAACATTATCCTCTATATTTTCATCACCAATAATTGTATTTCAAGAATTGTTATCGTGACCGGCCTACAAACCAGTACCAAACTAGGATAAGTGTAAAGGCATAAAATGACATTAATTGGTTGCTTCCAGGACAATGAACTCCTCGCTCAAATTTAACAGAATTCTTCCGTTTTTCTCCATACTGCACTGAGGGTCTCGCAGCATCCTCAGTACCCCCTCTCTGAGCTGGTGTGGGGCTGTCTTTCTAAAGTTCACCGTCTCTGTGATGAAGTTTAGAATCAGCTCTCCGGTCTCGTTTCCTTCAGTGAAACAGTCGGTGATGTCCAACACAGCCGGTGACTCATAGCTCTGGTACGGGACTCCAGCTTCGTCCAGGAGCTGCTTTATTTCTGCTGTGTTCCGTTGTGGAAGCCAAGTACGAGTGCCTGGGGGGCTCAGCTGAGTGAAGAAGCCTTTCCATACCTTCACAAAGCCAGACTCAGCTGTAACACAAAAAATAACACAAAAACTCACAATCACAATCAACCTTCATTCCCCGTCTCCCCAGTCTCCCCTACATCCCACCTTGATCCACGCTCGTTTAAAGGTCCCGTATTACGGCAAATTGACTGTTTGTGAGATTTAAGACATGTTAGAATATTATTTCTGCAAAAACATACCTGGAGTTGTGTTTCATTCATTTCATTTCATTGTTTTATTCACACATGTTAAAATAATCCTGCATTATGGGGCTGTCTACATCCCCAAAGCTCAAATTCTCCGTTCCACATTGTGATGTGATGAAACAGTTGTTTTCAAGTTAACAACTACATTTTACCCTTTGTTTAGTAGAGGTTGGAAATTCCAGGACTGATCATCCAAATGATTCTAGTCAGTGTGTATGGAGTTTAAAAACACAGTGGAGCACTTCCTGTATTACCAGGAACAGAGTGTTTTCTGTTTGGGAGAAGAACACAGTCTAAATATCCAGGATTTGTGTGTTAAACATCTGTGAATGAAACAAAACACTCCAGGTGTTTTTCATGAGGTAACAACATTATAACACAGATCAGAAAATAGTGTAATATGGGCCCTCTAAAACTAAACTAAATTATAACAATTGGTGTCTTTATTTTCAACATGATTATAATCGAATACCCAACCATACTCATTTCTTGTCTATGTCTAATTTCCTAAATATCTTCACTGTTCTGTCATCATGTCACGTCTTGTCCTGTTTAGAACAGTGGAAACACTTGCAGCCCGTACCAACCTGCTCCAAAGTCAAAGACAAACAACAGAAACAAGAGAGAGAAAGAGAAAGAGAGAAAGAGAGAGAGAAAGAGAGACCGAGAGAGAGAGAGAGAAAGAAAGAGAGAAAGAGAGACCGAGAGAGACCGACAGAGAGAGAGAGAGAGACTGAGAGAGAAAGCGAGAAAGAAAGAAAGAGAGACTTTACTGATGCTGAGGGAAACATAAGTTTTGCTGCAGCAACAACTACACTGCACTTCTCAGTGGCCTTTGTGTCTCAGGCAAAGGTCTCAGTGCAGTTTAACAGGAGGACTGGCAGGATCAGCAGATCTGTGTCAGGGCTAAACCGAAAATGTTCATTTTGTCTTCTTATGTACCGTATTTTCCGGACTATAAGCCGCTACTTTTTTCTCACACTTTGAACCCTGCGGCTTATACACCGATGCGGCTCATATATGGACGGATTATTCGTCTATGAACACAGCGGATGTACGCGCAGCTTGAGTGCAGAAAGCGCCGCTGTCTGTGCGGTGAACATGGGTTAGGGTTAGTTAGAACACTCGCTAGCGCTGTTGTCAGCACTAAAACAGTTTATCGCTGCGTGATAAAATAAGTTCTGCTGCTAAATGAACATTAGTGAGTGGGATACGTCTTAATGACCCGTATGTGTTAAATGCAGGTGAGGCGTAAATGACGAGACGAAACGTCTCAAACTTCAGTAACTGGACATCCACTCATACATGATCGATACAACTAACCCCGACCCCCGGGAGAGCCTCAAATCCTGTTGATATCCTACAAGACTCTGACATGATACAAGACACTGACATGATACAAGACACTGACATGATACAAGACACTGACATGATACAAGATAGGACAGCGGCTCTTTCTGCTCGAGACATGCGCTGTAGAGCGCCAAGTGACGGTGTCAAGTCTTTATTTAAGGAATGCAGGTCCAACTTGAAAAACCCAGAAACAGACACAAGGCTCAACTCAGCTTCAAGACTTTTATTGAATTTTTCAGCTTTTTCTTCAGTAGCAGTAGTAGTAGTAGTAGTGGTAGCAATAGTAGTGTTATCAGTAGCAGTAGCAATAGCAGTAGCAGTAGCAGGTCGAAAACCTTTAAAGTAAACAAATATGTGGAATAATGAAATTACATTTTACATTTATGTCCGTATTTTAATCTATTTGCATTTTAATTAATCTATTTTAACTATAATATTTATTAATATACATTTTACATATTAACTTAATTAGGTAAATTTTTAAATGATGTAACATTTTAACAAATATTTTAACTTTCAATATAACTTATTTTTTCTACAATTTTAAATGACCATGTATGAACCAAATTTAATATTTTATTTTTGATCATATTTTAATGAATTAACAAATAGCTTTTAATTGCCAAATAATATACACTTTTTAAATTAGTGCTCCTTTAACTTAGACTTAGTTAATACCCACAATAAATTGGAATATATTTAAACAATCAACTGCCAATTTGATTAAATTATTCATTTCGTTTCACATTTTCAGAACTTAAATTACTATTTCCTGAATTTATCAATTTACTGTTAATTTAAATTTGAACATTCCATAAAATAAGTCAGCCAATTGCATTTACAATCTAATTAAGGCTTCTCATTATGCTTTTAATTCTACTTAAATTAAACAGAATGTTCACTTGAACAGATTATCATTACACTATTGTCCTTAGGGTCTTAACTATATTTAAAACTAATTTTGCAGGTAAATTTACTCACCGGTAGCGTCTCTGTGTTTCCCCTTTGCATTCCTGGGTTTGGTTTGTGTGCCTGCGCACCTGGGCCTAATTAAATGAGTGCAGCAGACACTACCGGCTTATCTGTATTTTTAATGCCATCTACTGGCCAGACTAGGAATAAGATAAGCGGGGAAGGAGAGGAGAGGAGAAGACTATAGCCGTGTCTCATTTCAGGGTCTGCATCCTCCGAGGCTGGTTTTCAGGCCGCATACGCCACTTCCGGCGCGACAAGGCCTGTCCCATTTCATGCAGCCTCCGAGGATGCAGCCTGAAAACCGGCCTCGTTTCCATGGAGATCAGGCCGTGAACGAAGGCCGTGAAAATGTATCCTTCGCGGCCTTATATTCCCCAGCATGCACCGCACGCTACTTCTTCTACGGTAAAAAATGGAGTCCGTGGCTGCGTCCCCTACCAGTTGCAATTTTACTTTTAAATGTAGGTACTGGTTTACCTCACCTACAATTAATTCTAAGTTACTCGCTACATGAAACTGTTCATAAACAAGTTCACTTAAGTTTAACTTAAGATGTTAAGTTAAACATATGTATGAAGGTAGTTGTTACGGCTTAGTTTACGGATATTGTTGTATTAGCGGTTAGTAGCGTTATCCCTTACACTTGTTTATTAGCTTAGCTGTTGTAATGTTGGATATTCTCCAGTATGTAAGAATATTTTTGTCTTCAGGGAACAAGGAGCAGACCACCCGACTGATCGAGCTGAGGCGGGAGAACGACCACCTGTTCACCGGGGCTAAATTCTCCGTGAACATGGCTTGGAGGTAAGTATTAAAACAGTGCTATATACTCCTGATAGATAATATAACATCAGCCATGAAAACTATATCAGCGCTGGCATTACTGCCATTTGAAAACCTTTTTCATTTGTACATATGTGAGTAGTTGTGAATTAACCTGGGTTTCCCCATTTATTTCCTATGTTATCCACAGCCTGTACTTCTGTGATTACTAAATGATGGTCGGGAAGCTGGTGATCCGAAAAGTATACTACACAATGTAGTACTATCATGTGTAGTAATGTAGTAATATCACAATGGAGAACTAAACCTACATATTTGTCAGTAGACAGTTGTTCACAAATAAGCTGGACTTATTAAGTGTTATTATCCATTATATCTCCCTTACAAAAGCACCATGAAAACTGTAATAAAAAAAGACATAATTAACTACATAAATGAAAGGACAGCGTGTGCTGCATGGTTATTGAACAAATGTTTGCAGTAACACTAGGAGATCTGTAACAGATTTCATATTATATATAATATAATTATAAATGTACTGTATTTATTATTATGTAAATGTGAATGTTTATGTTCTGTTTGACTCAGGACAATACTGGAGAAGTTAGGCCTGCAATAATAAGGGCTGCAAATTAATCCTGCTCATATTGAAATCTAAATTGTGAAAATATGTGTGGGATTCCTCTATTAATTAAGATGTTTCGATTTATCTAAACAGCCTTTGGATCTGAATGTATATACACTGTGAACCAAATTTTCCTGTAATAGTTTTGTAGTTTTCTTAATGTGTGTGTCATTACAGGTTTTCACTCTGCAGGACAGGACTTTGATCAATCAGACATAAGGCCCATTCTGCTCTTCCTCCTCCAGAAGACAAATGATACATCACACTGAGTGGTCCAAGTGCACTGGGTCATGTCTCCACTGTCCATGCTGACTGTAGAAGACCTGTGGGGTCTCTGGTTGCATCAGGCCTCCCTCCTGCACGTGCTGCTGCTGTCCCTAATGTGTCCTAATAGTGATGTTTAGGTTTAACTTCTAATTTCCTGCACAAGTAAAATAGTCAAATGGTAGTTTCTTTGCATCTTAGCAGAGGAGCACCTAAACAGCTTAATCACTGAGGAAGTGATAAATGTGGCCTTATATGACCTTAACTTATATGACCTTAACAAGTGTGTGAGCCAAACTGAAAACATATCATTTGCTCATATGTTTATTTGAATGTTTTTCAGTCTATACTGACATTTGAATCATGGTGAAATGTGCCACTTATTTGATGTCTCTTTTGATAGTAATTAATTACATGTACTATAAGAATGTACTATTGTACTGCAATTAAGCAGTGGTAACCCACCTGATCATATT
This sequence comes from Taenioides sp. WSHXM2023, assembly GCA_029959045.1. NCBI lineage: Eukaryota > Metazoa > Chordata > Actinopteri > Gobiiformes > Gobiidae > Taenioides > Taenioides sp. WSHXM2023. The sequence goes on from CM057090.1 coordinate 33,543,905, forward strand.
TTACAAAGATAATTTGTTCATTTTGGACTGTCACCTGCTTCAGCAAAAAGGGAACAGGATTTGAGAGTTCACTGACATACAGCTGTTTTTACTCACCTATTATTGCATTGTGTGTGTGTAATGGGTTCAATGTTTGACTTTTCACATCAAGATAAAGTATTTCCAGAAGTTCCTTTGAATGTTTAATAAACCATCTTTTCTCAAAGGAGAGATGTCTTTCTTTATAAACTGATTTCAATGCATTCCCTGTATAAATGTAATCCTTGGTCAATATAGAAATATTTAATTATGATAATAATATTTAATAATGCATATCTCATCACTGTATTTGAAACTTTAAGGTAATTTAGCCTATTTCAGATCTATCCCAGAAATATAACAGTTTTGTTTTGCAAAAGTTAAACATACGTTTTTGTTTCAGCCACAAGATTTGGATGAGAATTATTAGAATAACTTGGTCTCAAAATCCGATAGTTCAATTACCCACGCGTAATCTTTGTTATTGATCCGTGTGCGTAATCTGCGTGGTGCGTGTTGTTAGCATTAGCATTAGCGTTAGCAGCGTGTCTTTGTGGTGCACCTAAAAATATATCACCACATTGTTTTTTGTTATTTTATTATTTGGTAAAGTGGTGTTTTATGGTAATTTAATATATGTTTTTATTTTTGGTAAAGTAATCCCAAGTTTATATTTGGACATATTAACGTGTCATTAATAAGTACTTTCCTGTTTAGTGAGGGATTAGAAATTAAATGGTAACGTGGAACCTTTGTGCTGGAGGCGTTGCCCCAGGTTGGGTTTTATGGCGGAACTTCCTGTTTTGCCCAAACGCAATCTGGATGTGAAAGGCAACGCTCCGTGTCTTCTCTTCTCTTACTAATATTATATATTTCAGGTCAGTACACGATAGAAAAGTCACCAACATATTACACTGTAAGGTCATTACTTAATATTTTATCAGTATGTGACACTGTTGATATGTTTACTGGTAATTGTCGCTAATATTTGCGAGTTAGAGGTCAAGGTAGATTAGCGGTGGAGCTACCCGCGTCTGTAAACGCGCATGGTCTGAAGCGGCGCGATACCAAATAAGATGCTGTGTTACAGGCATATTTCAGTTTTATAAGCATTGGTATGCACTTGTTTTATTATTGTATCTCAAACGAAGTACTTGTGAGTAATGGATTTGGGTCTGAGACAGCTAAATTAACATTTATAAGTTACAGAGACAATACAATGTTATTGTGTTCAGACTATGTTTATTTTTCTAAGGTTTATATAAGCATTTTCTACAGAGAAAATATAGAAGTATACATTTTAGTGTCCAGTGCATGTTAGCAGTTAAAAGTAGCAAAGATTAAGAACAGTTGGGTAATCCTGTCAATAAAACTGTGATGGTTATTTTCATGTAAAGTAGTGACTTATAAAGGGTTGTGCACAAGTTATTTGTCACTGATTGTAAAAGAGATTAACAAAAATATGTAATTTTGGACCTAAAGTACTTCAATTGTTATATTATTGGTGATGAACAAGTAAAGAAAAAACGCAATCTGGATGTGAAAGGCAACGCTCCGTGTCTTCTCTTCTCTTACTAATATTATATATTTCAGATTGCAACATCACTGCTATGGTAGCCCCGGTGCCTGGGGCCCGTAACAGATCATGGGGGCTCGTCCGGGATCAGCACGCCATCTGTCCATAGGCCACTGCTGATCCAGTGATATCGAACGTTGGGGCCACGAGGACTGCATGTTCCGGTGCCAGGGGTGATCCAGTGTGCAGCAAAGTGGCCAGTGACCAGTGAAGAGGGTGCACCAGCCTACAGAGTGCAGCACTGCGGACCCAAGCATCTAAGACCAGAAAAATGTCGGCCAACGAGAGAAAACAACTTGTTTGGTGCATCAAGAAAAAGCTTCACCAGCTGACAGCTACTGAAGCCCACCTCATCGCCATATCTTTAGGTGATGTTGAAGGACTTGATGCCACGCAACTAAACCAAGATGATGAAGAAAGCTGTGTTGAGTACCTCACGTTGTACTTGACATGCCAAGCCATCCTCGGACGGGAGGACCAGGGCTTGCCGCTTTTAAAGAGACTTGAATGCATCATAGATGGGGCCATTGTGGGTCGCAGTCAAGGACCTGTGCCACTAGAAGCAACGGCGAGCGGTAGTGTTCCCGCTGATCAGCAGGAAGCAAGCACTAGTGATGCAGACGTTCAGACATTACTTGCCCGTTACGATAGTATTCAAAGTCAAATGAACCAAGTCCTGTCTGCTACAACCTCTCCAGACCCAGAGAGACACTACCCATCTCCAGCAAGTACCAATCATTCCCTAAGCCAGCAGACAACACAGACACCAGTCCAACAAGCCAAAGATGGGCCATCACTCCCGCTTTGTGAGCTCAGCCAGCGGTTGTCTCCATCTCAACACTCTCCAAGCCATTTCAACAGTGTTCCAAGCCATTCTGGTGAAAGCATGATAGCCATGAAGGACTTGCCACTGCTGTCCCGCAAAGAATTTAAAATACATGGGGGAATGATAAGTGACACAACATCTGAAGTGAGTTACAATAGCATCTGTAAACAGATCGATGAGGGTCTTAAAGAAAACCACACACAAAATGAAGTCATCAGGGGAGTTCTCCGTGCGATTAAGCCAGGTAACTTTCGTGACATGTTGACAATCAAGGATGATCTAACTGTTACAGAGCTTAAAAGTTTCCTGCAGTCTCACCTAGGTGAAAAGAGTAGTACAGAACTATTCCAAGATTTGATGTGTGCCAAACAACATGAAAACGAGACACCTCAACAGTTCTTATACAGAATGATTGGACTGAAACAAAAGATCCTGTTCTCACTCAAGCAGCCAGACTCAGTAGTTAAGTATGATATGTCCACGATCCAGTGCATCTTTCTTAACACTATCTGTCAGGGCATAGGTGAGAAGTATGAAAGTGTTCGCAGAGACTTGAAGACGCTTTTAGGTGATCCTGCTGTTAGTGATGAGGCCCTGCTCCGACAAGTAATAAAAACTACAACAGAGGAGAGTGAGAGGAAGCGCAGACTTTGACGTAGCGCTGTTCCTAGAGTCACTCAGGCTCATACCACTAACACTGAACACAAAGAAAAAACCAAGGACAATGTTAACGTGAACCATATTGACAAAGACTCAACACTACAGAGACTCAGTGCCCAAGTTGAAGCACTCACTCAAGCTATGGAAAGTCTAAAATCAATAACAGCATTAGTCCCAACTCCTGAAAAGAAAGAGACTATGCCAAATCCCCAACCTGAGAGAAAGATGCAAAGACCTAGAACCTGTCAACAATGTGCTGCTCAGGGCAACCCAAACTGCAACCACTGTTTTGTCTGCGGAGAAGAAGGACATCGCGCTGTAGGGTGCCTGAAGAGGACCAAGCCATCGGGAAACTGGAGGCGGTCAGGGCAAAGGGACCACCCCTGATCGACGCCACTCAGCTGTCCCACTCAAAGAAGAAGTCAAAACCTAAGTCAAAAAGAGAAAGAGGTGATGCTAGCTCACAAGAGACTGTTGACAAGGAGAAACCACGTGGTTTAGTAGCCCCATTAGTTGGTCAACAATCCCATCTGAAAGTCATGATGGCTGGTTACCTTGTAACTGTAGTGCTAGACACGGGGGCTGGAGTGAGTCTTTTAGATCATGCATGGCTAAAAAAATATTTGCCAGGTCAACAGGTCAGACCTCTAAGTGAGCTGATGGACGATGATCTTAATGTGAAGGCAGTCACAGGGGATTCAGTACCTTATGATGGGTGGGTAGAGGTAGTAGTCAATCTAGAGGGTAATGATGACCCAGACCTTTCTATACGCGCACCCTTCCTTGTGAGCCGGCTCAAGATTGAAAGACCTATCGTAGGCTTTAATGTCATATACGAGTTCATTAAAGACAATGGGGGGAACTACAAGCTCATAGAACTTATTGGTAGAGCTATGGGGATTGAGATTACTGCTCTAAGTGCCTTGGTAAGCTTTATTCAAACACAAAAGCGTCCGGTAGCTGAGCCAACTACTGTAAAAGTGGGCTTTAAAAGTGTAACTGTCTACCCTAGCCAAGTCGCTTACATTAAATGCAGAGTACCAGAGAGTATTAGCTCTACAGAGTCACTTGTATTATTCGAGCCAGCACTTGACAATGTGCACCTTGAAGCACTTAGTGTTGGAGCAGGACTGTTACCAATCCAAAAGACAGACAGGCCCTATGTCAAAATACCTGTGTTAAACTACTCGAAGCAAAGTGTGACTCTACCCATCTTAACAGTTTTGGGGTCTATTGAGCCGATAGCCAAAATAGTTGAAACAGACAAACCTAAAGACATTTGTGAAACCGCCTCAGTTTCTGTCCAAACTGTTCACTCTGTTCCCACGTCCAGCCAAGACCAAGAGCCACCAAACACAGCTCGCTGGCACCCTCCAGTGGACATTAGTCACTTAACACCAGAACAGCAGAGTGAGGTAAAACAAATGTTATTTGAGGAGTCAGGTGCTTTCGCTCGAGATGATGGTGACATTGGTAATATTCCTAGTTTACAAATGACTCTCAATCTGAAAGATGACATTCCAGTACAGCGCTCATACACGGCTATTCCTAAACCACTATACAAAGAGGTCAAAGAGTATATTCAGGACCTACTCGCTAAGGGCTGGATAGTGAAATCAAAGTCACCTTTTGCTGCGCCTGTAGTATGTGTGCGAAAACGAGATGGCACATTAAGACTTTGTATTGATTACAGACTATTAAATCAAAAAACAGTGCCAGACCGCCACCCACTTCCACGTATCCAGGACCTCCTAGACACTCTGGGGGGCCACAGCTGGTTTAGCATTCTCGACCAAGGTAAAGCTTACCATCAGGGGTACATGGCTGAGGGGTCCCGTCACATGACCGCATTCATCTCACCCTGGGGACTGTATGAATGGGTGAGGATCCCCTTCGGCCTCAGTAATGCGCCTGCGGCGTTCCAGCGCAGTATGGAAGAAATGCTAAACACACTGCGTGATGACTGTTGTATCCCCTATTTAGACGATATTCTTTGCTACTCTAAAAGTTTTGCTGAACATGTTGAAGCTGTGCGCAAGGTCCTCAGAGCTCTGCAACAACATGGAGTCAAGCTCCGCCCAACAAAATGTGAACTGTTTAAAGCGGAGGTCAGGTATGTGGGTAGGCTGGTCTCAGCCAATGGGGTCAGGATTGATCCCAAGGACATTGACGCGGTAAAGTCGCTGGGCCAAAAGAAACCAACTAATGTGGGTGAGTTAAGAAAGCTCCTTGGCTTTTTAAGTTATTACCGTGTCTATATTCAGGATTTTTCCAGAATCGCAAAGCCCCTGTATGGCCTACTGCAAGTCAAGGGCTGCTCTGAAAGCATACAGGTGAAAAACAAGAAGGGCAAAGGTGCTCAGTTACCCTCAAAGACTCCTATCAGCTGGACAGGTGAGCATGACCACACCCTCAAGCAGCTCATTGACACTTTAGCAAATCCACCAGTCCTTGCCTATCCCAACTTTGAACTGCCTTTTGTCCTGCACACTGATGCCTGCGAGAAAGGGCTAGGGGCCGTGTTATATCAAAGGCAAAGTGGTAAACTGAAAGTCATTGCATACGGCTCACGGACTTTGACCCCAGCCGAAAAAAACTATTGTTTACACTCAGGTAAACTGGAGTTTTTAGCCCTTAAATGGGCAGTCTGTGAAAAGTTTAGGGACTACTTGTTCTATGCTCCAGAGTTCACAGTATACACAGACAATAATCCGCTGACATATGTAATGAGCACTGCAAAGTTAAATGCCACAGGACATAGGTGGGTGGGTGAACTTGCAGATTTCAGATTTAACATCAAATACAGGCCTGGTAAAGTTAATGTGGATGCGGACACTCTGTCGCGCCTCCCCCTGGACATTGACAGTTATGTTGGGGAGTGTACAGAGGAGCTTAGTAGAGACATTGTTTGTGCCACTTGGGAAGGTAGCGAGGCAGCCAAGAAGAGTGACATTGCTTATGTAGCTGCCCTAAATCTGACCCAGAACACTGAACCAGTCAAGTCAGCCTTGCCCAGCATTAGCCATGAAGAGCTAGTGAGAGCACAAAGGCAAGATGCCACAATCAATGAGATTTTTAAGCTAAAAGAGACAAAAGCTGTGTTAACAGACAGAGACAGACAAAATGGAGACGGGTTAGTGAAAAGACTAATGCGTGAGTGGGGAAAACTGGTAATACAAAATGACTTGTTGTACAGGGAGGCTGGGGGTAGACGACAGCTGGTCTTACCTGCAGAATACAGGCCACTAGTGCTGAAACACCTTCACAACAATATGGGTCACCTCGGGGCCGAAAGAGTTATTAGCTTAGCCCGAGACCGTTTCTATTGGCCCTTTATGAAAAAGGACATTGAGGCCTATGTAACCAGAAAGTGTCCCTGTATAAAACAAAAGAAACCTGCCACGCATGTAAGAGCACCAATGGGCAGCATCAGCACTAGTGCGCCCATGGAGTTAGTATCCATTGATTACATGCACTTAGAAAAGAGCAGAGGTGGCTATGAATATATTCTAGTTGCAGTAGATCACTTTACACGCTTTGCTCAAGTGTACCCAACCCGAAACAAGTCTGCCAAAACGGCTGCTGAAAAACTGTTCAGTGATTTTATTCCTCGGTTCGGTTACCCCGCCAAGCTGCACCATGACCAAGGCCGTGAGTTTGAGAATGCGCTGTTCAGGGACCTGCAGCAGTTGTCAGGTGTGGGCCACTCTCGCACAACACCGTACCACCCGCAGGGTAATCCGGCTGAACGATTTAATCGTACTCTGCTGCAGATGTTGAGAACACTGGAGGAGAAGGAAAAAGGCAACTGGAAAGACTTTTTGCCCCAGGTTGTTCATGCATATAATTGCACAAAACATGAGGCCACCGGGTTTTCGCCACACTTCTTAATGTTTGGGCGCCACCCCCGCCTACCGGTGGATCTCTTGTTTGGCCTTAGGACTGAAAAGGAGAATGAGACACCACAAGGGTATGTGCAAAAATGGGCGAAGAGAATGAAAGAGGCTTATCAAATCGCCTCCACTAACAGCCAACACTCTAGCGCTCGTGGTAAAAAGTATTACGACCAACATGTGAAGGGAGTTGTTTTGGAGCCCGGTGACAGGGTCCTGGTGCGCAACTTAAGTGAAAGGGGAGGACCAGGAAAGCTCAGGTCATATTGGGAGCAAACTGTGTACATTGTCAAAGAACAAATCAAGGACAGCCCCATTTACAAAGTATTTCCTGAAAACAGTGAGCAGAGAACTAGAGTGCTCCACAGAAACCTCCTTCACCTTGTTAATGACTTACCTGTGAGCATTGCCCAGGAAAACAACAAAAAGACTGTTAAAAAGAGAGTTAAAACTCGCAATACTAACCAAAACCAAAGTAACTGGCACAGCAGCAGTGACACATCAGACTCTGAAAGTGAGTCCAGGACACGCTATTGGCTCAGAGTCCCAGTCATGACAAGGCCACAAGAAGTCTCACAGACTCGTCTAGCATCACCTCAAGTGTTTGTGCCAAGAGGACAAGTGAGACACTCACAGACTGATATCCAACACAGAGACACTTTGATAGAGGATCAGTATCCAAATGAAAATGAACTTGTCCAAAACCCTGAAACTGACAATGAACAAGGAGAACAACATGGATCAGGACTTGAAAGAGACAGTGAACAAGTTGCACCTGAAATGGATTCAGAACATGAGGAACAAACTGTGGCACAGGACTTGTCCCTCAGGAGATCAACACGAGAAAGGAGACCACCACAGACTCTCACCTACAGTTCCCTGGGTCAGCCCTCATACCAGCCACAGGGAGTGGTGAGTCATGTTGGACTATGTGGAGTACAAGCCCTGCCAGCGTGGGGTATGCAACCACTCCAAGTAAATCCCTACATACCATATCAGACTATGCCTTATACAGTAACAGTACCTTATGCAATGCCAAGTTTTGTGTACTGAAGGGTTAATGTAGTGAGGTTATTGTGGAGAAAAATTATTTCCCTGTGAATGTGAATATTATTGAGGCTTTAAAGTGTCGGGAGCCACCTTTTATGTTGGGGAGCGTGTGGTGCACCTAAAAATATATCACCACATTGTTTTTTGTTATTTTATTATTTGGTAAAGTGGTGTTTTATGGTAATTTAATATATGTTTTTATTTTTGGTAAAGTAATCCCAAGTTTATATTTGGACATATTAACGTGTCATTAATAAGTACTTTCCTGTTTAGTGAGGGATTAGAAATTAAATGGTAACGTGGAACCTTTGTGCTGGAGGCGTTGCCCCAGGTTGGGTTTTATGGCGGAACTTCCTGTTTTGCCCAAACGCAATCTGGATGTGAAAGGCAACGCTCCGTGTCTTCTCTTCTCTTACTAATATTATATATTTCAGGTCAGTACACGATAGAAAAGTCACCAACATATTACACTGTAAGGTCATTACTTAATATTTTATCAGTATGTGACACTGTTGATATGTTTACTGGTAATTGTCGCTAATATTTGCGAGTTAGAGGTCAAGGTAGATTAGCGGTGGAGCTACCCGCGTCTGTAAACGCGCATGGTCTGAAGCGGCGCGATACCAAATAAGATGCTGTGTTACAGGCATATTTCAGTTTTATAAGCATTGGTATGCACTTGTTTTATTATTGTATCTCAAACGAAGTACTTGTGAGTAATGGATTTGGGTCTGAGACAGCTAAATTAACATTTATAAGTTACAGAGACAATACAATGTTATTGTGTTCAGACTATGTTTATTTTTCTAAGGTTTATATAAGCATTTTCTACAGAGAAAATATAGAAGTATACATTTTAGTGTCCAGTGCATGTTAGCAGTTAAAAGTAGCAAAGATTAAGAACAGTTGGGTAATCCTGTCAATAAAACTGTGATGGTTATTTTCATGTAAAGTAGTGACTTATAAAGGGTTGTGCACAAGTTATTTGTCACTGATTGTAAAAGAGATTAACAAAAATATGTAATTTTGGACCTAAAGTACTTCAATTGTTATATTATTGGTGATGAACAAGTAAAGAAAAAACGCAATCTGGATGTGAAAGGCAACGCTCCGTGTCTTCTCTTCTCTTACTAATATTATATATTTCAGATTGCAACATCACTGCTATGGTAGCCCCGGTGCCTGGGGCCCGTAACATCTTGGTTGCTGGGCGACGGGAGCGGCTCCGTGGGCTGGACCTGTCCCATTTCGCCAACGGAAATGCTGTCCTCGGAGGCTGGTTCGAAGGCTGCAGCCTTCACGGCCTTGGATGCACCTGGCCTCGGAGGATGCAGACCCTGAAATGAGACATGGCTTATGAGTGTGGCAGTGTGTTAGTGTGCCTGCCCTCCCCCCACGTTTGCCTGGAGCGCACCTGCTGGTGCACCTGGCTGGGCACTGATTGCGGGGAGGGACAGAGGTTATTTAGGTTAGGGCTGTGCACATTTGGGCTCTTTTCTTGTCCTGGTCTGGAGTTGTGCCTGTGCCAGTCCTTGGTGTGGCATTCTTCAAGTACGCATCACTGCGTCTTGGGTGAGTTTGGCACAGTGGTGGCCATATATATTTGTATTGTGCGCATTTGGCACTCACGCACGCTTTGCCTTCTTTTCAGTGTGATTGTGGCATGTTGCCAATAAAACCCGGTCGGAGCAGCTTGTTTTAACTTTCCTAACATCGGATGTGTGGGTAAGCGGCATGCCTCCTCCCTCCTTTGACCCATCAGCTGCACTCCAATATTTCTAATGCTGGCTTCCTTGTTTAGGCGCTGTTACGCGCGCGGTCTGCTGGGGGACTGGGAGTGCGCCCCGTCGGGGTCTTGGGGACTGGTGCTTCTCTTTTATCGGTAAGTTGCCGTTATTTGTTTGTCGCTGCCCAAATTTTGTAGTATTTTTCCCCTAATTTTGGTGTGTTGCACCATAGGGGACTGAGCTGCACCTCTCCGTGGCCACTGGGGGCTACAAACGGCCACCGCCAATCACAGCGCTGCCACTTCAGGCACAGCTCCTCCCTCTACGGCTGTTCTGATGAGATTTACTAACACAAACTTACCATTCGTCAAGGGAGAAAAGGTTTGGGTAATGGTTGAACTGTTTTCAATTGCACAGTGTACATATTGTATATTTTAACTGTAAATATTATTGGTGTTTTGTTTTTGTGTGAATTTATACATTTTCTTTGCTTGTTATTTTGTTTGTAGTTTGACTTGAGTTGTGTTTTTTTGTGTTAATCAATTTTGCATATTTTTAAAACGAGACTGACCTTTTAAAAGAAACGGAAGAGGCTATCCATCCATCCATCCATTTTCTTCCGCTTATCCGGGGCCGGGTCGCGGGGGCAACAGTTTAAGCAGGGACTCCCAGACTTCCTTCACCCCGGACACTTCCTCCACCTCCTCCGGGGGGACCCCAAGGCGTTCCCAGGCCAGCCGGGAGACATAGTCCCTCCAGCGTGTCCTGGGTCTTCCCCGGGGCCTCCTCCCGGTGGGACATGCCTGAAACACCTCCCGAGGGAGGCGTCCAGGAGGCATCCGGAACAGATGCCCGAGCCACCTCAGCTGGCTCCTCTCGACGTGGAGGAGCAGCGGCTCTACTCCGAGCCCCTCCCAAGTGACTGAGCTCCTCACCCTATCTCTAAGGGTGCGCCCAGCCACTCTATGGAGGAAACTCATTTCGGCCGCTTGTATCCGCGATCTTGTCCTTTCGGTCATTACCCAAAGCTCATGACCATAGGTGAGGGTAGGAACGTAGATTGACCGGTAAATTGAGAGCTTTGCTTTTTGGCTCAGCTCCCTCTTCACCACAACGGTCCGGTACAGCGACCGCATCACTGCTGACGCTGCACCAATCCGCCTGTCAATCTCACGCTCCATCCTCCCCTCACTCGTGAACAAGACCCAGAGATACTTGAACTCCTCCACTTGAGGCAAAGACTCCCCACCCACCCGGAGAGGGCAAGCCACCTTTTTCCGGTCGAGAACCATGGCCTCGGACTTGGAGGAGCTGATCTTCATCCCAGCCGCTTCACACTCGGCTGCGAACCGCCCCAGTGCACACTGGAGGTCCCGGTTCGATGAAGCCATCAGGACAACATCATCTGCAAACAGCAGAGATGAGATCCTGTGGTCCCCAAACCGGATCCTCTCCGGCCCCTGACTGCGCCTAGAAATTCTGTCCATGAATACAATGAACAGAACCGGTGACAAAGGGCAGCCCTGGCGGAGTCCAACATGCACCGGGAACATGTCCGACTTACTACCGGCAATGCGAACACAGCTCCGGCTCCGGTCATACAGGGACCGAACAGCCCTTGACAAAGAGCCCCGGACCCCATACTCCCAGAGCACTCCCCACAGGACCCCACGAGGGACACGGTCAAATGCCTTCTCCAGATCCACAAAACACATGTGGACTGGTTGGGCAAACTCCCACGAACCCTGGAGCACCCGATGGAGAGTATAGAGCTGGTCCAGTGTTCCGCGACCGGGACGAAAACCACACTGCTCCTCCTGGATCCGAGGTTCGACCATCGGCCGGATTCTCCTCTCCAGTACCCTGGAATAGACCTTACCGGGGAGGCTGAGGAGTGTGATTCCCCTGTAGTTGGAACACACCCTCCGGTCCCCCTTCTTAAACAGAGGAACCACCACCCCGGTCTGCCAGTCCAGAGGCACTGTCCCCGACCGCCATGCGATATTGCAGAGACGTGTCAACCAAGACAGCCCCACAACATCCAGAGACTTAAGATACTCGGGACGGATCTCATCCACCCCCGGAGCCTTGCCACCGAGGAGCTTGCCAACCACCTCAGTGACTTCAGCCAGGGTGATGGACGAATCCGCCTCCGAGTCCCCAGCCCCTGCTTCTTCCTCAGAAGGCGTGACAGTGGGGTTGAGGAGATCCTCAAAGTATTCCTTCCACCGTCCGACAACATCCCCAGTCGAGGTCAACAGCTCTCCACCCGCACTGTAAACAGTGTTGGTGAAGCACTGCTTCCCCCTCCTGAGGCGCCGGACAGTTTGCCAGAATTTCCTTGAGGCCGTCCGATAGTCCTCCTCCATGGCCTCTCCGAACTCCTCCCAACCCCGAGTTTTTGCCTCCGCGACCGCCCGGGCTGCAGCACGCTTGGCCTGCCGGTACCCGTCAGCTGCCTCAGGAGTCCCATGAGCCAACAAGGCCCAATAAGACTCCTTCTTCAGCCTGACAGCATCCCTTACTTCCGATGTCCACCACCGGGTTCGGGGATTGCCGCCGCGACAGGCACCACAGACCTTACGACCACAGCTACGAGCAGCCGCATCGACAATAGAGGCCGAGAACAAAGCCCACTCGGACTCCATGTCCCCAGCCTCCCCCGGAATCTGGGAGAAGCTCTCCCGGAGGTGTGAGTTGAAGGTCCCCCTGACAGAAGGCTCTGCCAGACGTTCCCAACAGACCCTCACAATACGCTTGGGCCTGTCAGGTCTTTCCGGCTTCCTCCCCCGCCAGCGGACCCAACTCACAACCAGGTGGTGATCAGTTGACAGCTCTGCCCCTCTCTTCACCCGAGTGTCCAAGACACGCGGCCGGAGGTCAGATGACACGACAACAAAGTCGATCATCGACCTCCGGCCTAGGGTGTCCTGGTGCCACATGCACTGATGGACACCCTTGTGCTCGAACATGGTGTTCGTTATAGACAAACTGTGGCTAGCACAGAAGTCCAATAACAGAACACCGCTCGGGTTCAGATCAGGGAGGCCGTTCCTCCCAATCACCCCTCTCCAAGTGTCACTGTCGTTGCCCACGTGGGCGTTGAAGTCCCCCAGTAGAACAACGGAGTCCCCGGTCGGTGCACTGTCCAGTACCCCTCCCAGAGACTCCAAGAAGGCCAGGTACTCTGCACTGCTGTTCGGCCCGTAGACCGACACAACAGTGAGAGACCTGTCCCCGACCCGAAGGCGCAGGTACGCGACCCTCTCGTTCACCGGGGTGAACTCCAACACACAGCGGCTAAGCTGTGGGGCAATGAGCAGGCCCACACCAGCCCACCGCCGCTCCCCGCGCGCAACGCCAGAGAAATAGAGAGTCCAGCCCCCCTCAAGGACTTGGGTTCCAGAGCCCAAGCTGTGCGTGGAGGCGAGGCCGACTATATCTAGTCAGTAACGCTCAACCTCCCGAACGAGCTCGGGCTCCTTCCCCCCCAGCGAGGTGACATTCCACGTCCCCAGAGCTAGTCTCCATGTCCGGAGATCTGGTCGTCGAGGCCCCCGCCTTCGACTGCCGCCCAGATCACTCTGCACCGGCCCCCTATGGATCCTCCCGCGGGTGGTGGGTCCATGGGAGGACGACCCCACGTCGCTCCTTTGGGCTGTGCCCGGCCGGGCCCCATGGGGGAAGGCCCGGCCACCAGACGCTTGCCGTCGAGCTCCCACCCCAGGCCTGGCTCCAGGGTGGGGCCCCGGTAACGCCAATCCGGGCGATGTAGCTGGCCTTGTTGAATTACTCATCATAAGGGGCTTCTGAACCGCTCTTAGTCTGACCCGTCCCCCAGGACCTGTTTGCCTTGGGTGACCCTACCAGGGGCATGAAGCCCCCGACAACATAGCTCCCGGGATCATTCGGGCACTCAAACCCCTCCACCACGTTAAGGTGGCGGCTCAAGGAGGGGCGGAACAACCAAATATATTACAAATACAACATTTATTTAGCGGAACAGGCTAAATAAATGTTATATTTGTAATATATTTGGTTTGTCTCTGCCCCATCATTGGGTAAAACGAACCTGTGTCTGCCTTCTGCAGGGTCCTAGGCCTATCCTAGGTGGCGTTGTTGGCAACAATAGTTACTTAAATCACTGCTTCACACCTCCCTCATGCCACATGAGCAGAAGACTGGGCTTTTTGACTTGACAGACGGGGCGCAAGAGCGAAACAGGTGAAGAGATGATGTGCTGAGGAAGATGCTCATTTGATTTTGTTTTGAACAGTTAGTTTGTGCTTCATGCATACACCCTCCTCATGGAAAACATACGAAGAAATGCATATGGTGCAGCTTTGAAGTTAAAGACAATTGATCTGACTGTCAAAGAAGGAAACAGAGCTGCTGCACGTGAGCGCGACATCGATGAGTCGATGGTGAGACGTTGGCGACGGCAGCGTGACGAACTGACTCATTGCAAAAAGACGACAAAAGCTTTCAGAGGCAATACAAGCAGATGCTCGGAACTTGAAAACTTCTTGAAGACGTGGACACCTGCGGCTTATAGACAGGTGCGGCCTATATATGTACAAAAATAAAATTCTTTGAAAATTTAGTTGATGCGGCTTATATTCAGGTGCGCTCAATAGTCCGGAAATTACGGTACTTTAAACTTCTTAGGTTCTTTTTAAAGACAATACAGTAACTTGTATTTACCTTGTTGACATGTTTCGGCTGCTAGCTGCGAGCCAACACAGTCACAGGGATACTAAAAACAGCCAGATTACCAAGGAGCAATATAACCAAGGAGGAGAGGAAAGCCATTAATCATTTAAAAAAAGACAACACAATCACCATTTTACCCGCAGATAAAGGAAGGACAAGTTATATTAGACACAAAAACATACGAACAGAAAATGGAAGCGCTACTAGCAGACACTGACACATACGAAATAATCAGAAAGAATCCGACAGAAGAAAAGAAACAAGCCCTAAAATCATTACTCAAACCCCTATTAGAACAAGAAAAAATCACCCGAGAAGCATACAATAACCTAGTCCCAACAGCCAGCATCACCCCTCGCATTTACGGAACACCAAAAATTCACAAAAAAGATACGCCACTCCGCCCGATAGTCGATAGCTTAGGTTCAGTTACATACAATCTGTCAAAAGCTCTGGTCGAAATAATAAAACCACTCATCGGTCAAACAAAATTCCACTGCAAGAACGCAAAACAATTGGCACAGGACCTAAAAAACATGACAGTAGCACCGGACGAAATATTCATATCACATGACGTCATCTCACTCTTCACCAAAACACCCGTGGATGTCACACTACAAATAGTACAGGAAAAACTCAGAAAGGACAAAACACTCAAAAAACGCACAAATTTAACTGTTGAAGATATTACACAACTATTACACTTCGTGGCCAAATCTACATATTTCCAATACCATAACATCATTTACAGACAGGAGGGGTTCACAATGGGAGATCCACTATCCGCAATAATGAGCAGTTTTTTCATGGAAGACTTGGAACAAAAAAGCATTCAACACAGCACCCCCACAATCCCAACTAACTTTCTAGAAACGCTACGTAGACGACATCCTGAAGAAAATACAGCAAGGACACACCCAAGAACTCACGGACCATCTCAACACACAGGACAGTACCGGTAACATTCAATTCACACATGAGGAGGAGAAAGACGGAACAATATCATTTTTGGACATTAAAATCCACCACATCGCAGACGGCAGCATCAAAATAACAGTATACAGGAAACCCACGCACACCGACCAATATCTGCTCTGGACATCTGAACATCCCACTGCACATAAACTTTCAGTAGTAAGAACACTATTCGATTGGGCCACACTCGTAACAGACCAAACCGACAGGGAAGAGGAGGAGAGACACATTATACAAGCACTCAAACAATGTCAATATCCCAACTGGGCCATAAACAAAGGCAGACAACAAGTCAACAATAAAACCAACAAACCCCGGCAAAAAACACAACAAACTAATAGAGGGCAGCAGGATCACAGGAACACAGTCACACTACCATACATTAGAGGAATAACTGAACCCATCCAGAGAGCCATGAAAAAACACAACATAAGCACTGTAGTCAAACCACACACAAAACTCCAGCAACAGCTAGTACACTCCAAAGATAAAATCCCACAAGAACAAAAATGCAACGCCATCTACGAAATCCAATGCAAATCACGCAATAAATCATACATAGAGGAAACAGGCCGGGCTTTTCACATCTGAAAAAAGGAACACCAAAAGGAATGTGAAAAGGAAAGATCAGGGAGACTCACCAGAACACAAAAAGACACAGAAGAGCAGGAAAAGCTAAAATCCGCCATATCAGACCATTGTAAAAGAAATAACCACATTATGGATTGGGACGGGGCTCAGGTCATTGGATCAGAAAACAAGTTCAAACGCTGGATCAGGGAGGACAGTGAAATCAGGAAACGAGGCACGGACAGCAATGATGGAGTGTTCCTCCTTTCAAACACCTGGGACACCCTCCTCCAGAGAGCACCGGGCAACCGAAGGCATGGTCAGTCTGAGCGACCTGCCAGGTCAATCAGGCTGACCAAACCTACAGGAAGTAACAACAGCTTATATACGACACGTCATCACCAACACCGGGGACAGTTCTGAAGATGGCTCGCAGCTAGCAGCCGAAACATGTCAAAAAGGTAAATACACTTTACTATATTGTCTTTAAAAAAGAACCCAAGAAGTTAATGTCCACTGGTAACCGTGGTGACCGTCCATAAATTAAGTAAAAAGGAGAAAAGCCTGTCACCTCACTTTTAGTACAGTTGTAGGCATAAATTAGTTTGTTTAGTGAGTCCTTCCAGTTATTCTTTTGTTTGTCAGTGTTTTAACATCTGAATCAAAGTCTGATTGAATCGCTCGAAATGTCCATTCCCCTGGGGGTGATATGGAGTTGTCCTAGAATCAGCAACCCCACAATACTCCTTCAGTTGGGCAAAGAGCTGATTCTCAAATTCACCACCTTGATCATGGTGCCACCTCAGTGGCAACCCAAACTTTAAAGTATAGTCATTAAAGATTTTGTCTGCAATGGTTTTACCAGACTTGGACGTGGTGGCATAAGCCTGGGTAAATGTGTAAAATGGTCAACAATAACAAGAATGTATTTGTAACCCTCTTTAAATTTGTCTAAGTGTAAGAAGCCAACCGAGACCAGTTCCAAAGGCTGAGTCGTGACTATGTTAGTGAGCGGGGCTCTCATCTCACGACTTGGCCTTTTGGATTTAAGGCACACACTTTTTCTCATGATATTTCATTTTGCATGAAGGGCCAGTAAAAACGGTCTTGTGCCAAAAAAATAGTCCTTTCTACACCATGGTGGCCCATCTCATCATGCAGTTCCTCTAACACCGTTGGCCTGTGCTTGTCAGGGAGTACTAGTTTTGTTCTGTTTGTGGTTTTTCTGTACAAAACACCCCTGTCATTATACTGTGACTTGTCCCGCTCTCTCAAGAGACACAGAACCTGTGGTCTAAGCTGTTTGAGTTCTGAACCTAAAGGTTTTGTCTCTGTTAGTTTGTATCTCATGATCTGTGCAATAATAAGATCAGTCTCTTGGTCTCGTTTGATCTATCCAGTAGTGAGTGGAGCTATGGACATGCTTATTGACACAGTGGCACACTTGGTTGAGATACCCATAGACCAGGCTACACTAGACTCACTCTGATGGTCCACTTCCTGCATGGCTGCACTTGCAGCATCATATGACATCTCTTTTAAGCATTCCTCCCTATAAGTCTCCATGTCTAAGGGCATTCTAGATAAATTATCTGCATCTACGTTCTCTCTACCTGGAACTTAAAATGGAACTTAAAATTGGAAATCTGCAGTTCTGCAACCGATCTGCACCCTGTTGCATTCAACTTAGTGGTTGACAGTATATAAGTAAGCGGGTTATTGTCACTATACACTGTAAAGAAGGACGCATAGTACAAGTATTTACGAAACTTGTCTGTGATTGCCCATTTGAGAGCTAAGAATTCCATCTTGCCTGACTGTAAGTTATAGCTTTTCTCGGCTGTGGTGAGCTTTCTTGACCCATAAGCTATCACACGGAATTTGCCATTTTACCTTTGATACAAGACAGCGCCTAATCCCTGGTTAGAGTCATCTGTATGTGGGATAAATGGTTGTGTGAAGTCAGGAAAACCTAAAACAGGAGACTGTACTAAACAGTCAATCAGCTGCTCTAACACTGACTGATGTACATCACTCCACTGAATAGGTGTACTGGAGGGGACACTGTTTGTTTTTTTCACTGTCCATTTTTTTCTTGTGTTCTGAGTCTTTGAGCTTAAAGGAGCTTTATAAGCAGATCATACAAAGGACCAGCAATACAAGAAAAACCTTTGATGTATTGTCTATAGTAGCTTAGCAGTCCTAGTATTGCTCTAAGCTCACCTCCATTATCTGGCTGCTTGTTTTTCAGAGCTCTCACAGCAGCTGTATCTGCCGGGTCCATTCTGCTTCTCTCAGCAGAAACAATCCTGACAAGGTACCTCACTTCTGGTTTGAAGAGGCAACATGGTCATTAAAGGTCCTGCTGAATACAAGAATGTCATTGAGATAGGGCACACATCTTTTGTCCTGCAGTCCTTCTAGGCATTGCTCTATACACCTCTGAAACGCAGCTGGCGCATTCATGAGGCCAAATGGAATCCGAATAATTCATAAAGGTCCCAGGGGGTCACAAACGCGGTCAGGTGTCTACTCTCTTTGGACATGAACCCCTGGTGACATGCCTTACCCTGGTCCAGCAAAGAGAAGCTGGTGTTACCCCCCAGGCTGTCCATCACGTCCTGTACCCGGGGGATGGGGTGTCGATCTGAATATGTTTTATGGCTCAGTTCTCTGTATCTTTCTTTAAAAAATACAAGATGTGTAAAAAAAAAAAATACAAAATGGTCCTGTTTAGGAGTTTTTTCAACAGAAATGTGAGAAACTAACTTTTAGCCAGTGGAAAGTATCTGTTCAATTGGTATGCTTGTCTCCAGAGATATTATTTCTTTGCCCAGAATGTTCCACAGTATGGCATTAAATTCATTTTTATCTCTATGGAGACAATCAGGTGACAGATCAGATCTGTGGAGAGATGAACCTACTCACTGTAAAATTAACGTGGCCAATAAAAACACCTGTAATTGAATAATAATGCAAGATACATTTAAAGCCACTGAGGAACATTCCAGTCAATACTATTTCTATGGAGTTAACCCCACTCCAGAGAAGTTACATAGTTAATCTTTAAAGACAAATAAACACATTAGCAATTAGACTGAGACAACTAATATGGATTTATCTGTGTAATAGCCGGAATAGCAACTTTAGCGGTCTAAGAGAACAGAGTCGAGCTGAGCAGATTTCCAGTGCAGACCCAAAGTGCGTTTATTCCACCATCACAAGAAAAATTGAAAAATATTTACAAAAGACAAAGTTAAAAACAAGAATGGTGGTAACCTGCATGCACACACAGCCCCTCTACCTGGACAAAGGTGAGGCTGGCTCCTTTTATAGGCCACCACCCTTAATTGGGTGAGCTCATTTCAAAATACAGGTAAGTACAGGTAAGTGATCTCAATGTTTAAAAGTTAGCTGTATCAAAAACAGTGCTTACAATTATTCAATTAAATCTGAGTACAAAAAGATGCATCTCTTTATTAATTTAGCAGTGTTTTAATAATATAAAAATACTAAATAGAAAGAGCTCAAATATTTGTGCATGTGTTTCTGTCATTAATATCACCTGTTTACTAGCACCAGGCCTATGTAAAGGACTAGCTACATTACAATCTAACAATCCTGGATAATTTAATCTTAATTCAATGAGATCACATGTTCACGGGGCTGAGTGTAGAGCAGCACAGAGACATTCAGATACTAAAATGACACAGGACTATTGATACATAAGCGCAGTGTGCTGTCTTTCCTTCTTACACAGACTACAGGAGACGAGTAAGAGGAAGTAGACTTTTCCACCCACCCCTGTGCTATCAAGTCCTGTAAGCAGTCCTTCACCTGCTTGTACAGTGGCTTTGACACAGAGAGTTATGTTCTAGAAACTGGTTCTGTGTCTTTTAACAAAATGTCCATCTGCAGGGCATCGCTGGGGAACAGCATGTTTCTTTTTCTCTTGTCGTTCCTTTTCATTTGCACATCCTATATTCACTTTTTCCAAAACTACTTCATCAAATATGGTTGCCTGGAGGAGATAGGGCTGCATGTCACTCTTGATATTGTTACTCTGCAAACCAGTGTGCATGAAACTCTAAACTCTGAATCAAGGGTAGATCACACTTCAGACCTGACTCAGCTTCCTGGGATGCAAGGATCCTTCGCAGAGCAGAGAGGGTGAAGTAACCTTTATCTCCAAAAAAGCTCCTCAACTTCAGTCCTGGTGTGATGGTACAAATCACTACATCAATGATCTAATCTTCTTGGTAGCCTTTACCAAGTCCGCTTTCAATCTGCCTGGCCAAACTAGAAAATGTGAGCTTGTCTTTTGTCCAGGCTCACCTATTTGGCCTGCTATCTTAAAGTCTTTGGGCCACACGGGTTATCTGGGGGCGCTGAGCCTCGTTTCTGCACTGATGTGGGTTGTAGGGTCATTTTTTTAGTTTTATGCTGCATGGCTTCCTCTTTTTCTTGAAGTTTAATCCGTAGATCATTAATGATCTTTCTGAAGATCTTCTCCCTCTTTTTCATCATCTTGTCCGGTAACTGGCATTTTTGCATTTTCGATCAACTCTTTAACATTGAGCAGGTTAGACATTCCCTCATCTTCTAGCTCAGCTAATTCAGCTCTTTCAACATGGCTTGTGATAAGTGCAATTGGCTGACTTGAGATCTGAGAGTGAGCTGTTCTCTTCCCAGTCCCAGTATCAATGTATTACATATTTTTGGCAGTTGTTAAACATTCAGTTCATTTAGTCCACCTTTGATTTTTAGTTGTAGTGTTTCTAACTCTGACTCCATTTTGATCAGGTAAGTAGGCAAAACACAGTACAACGTGGACTCCCAGACTTCCTTCACCCCAGACACTTCCTCCAGCTCCTCCGGGGGACCCCAAGTGTTCCCAGGCCAGCCGAGAGACATAGTCCTTCCAGCATGTCCTGGGTCTTCCCCGGGGCCTCCTCCCAGTGGGACATGCCCGGAACACCTCCTGAGGGAGGCGTCCAGGAGGCATCCGGATGCCTGAGCCACCTCAGCTGGCTCCTCTCGACGAGGAGGAGCAGCGGCTCTACTCCGAGCTCCACCCGTGTAACTGAGCTCCTCACCCTAAGGGAGCGTCCAGCGACTCTGCGGAGGAAACTCATTTTGGCTGCTTGTATCCGCGAGATATTAACAGAATAATATGAATTAATAATTTTTTAACAATATTTTAAAATTTTAAATTTTCAACCCACTTTTTAAAATCTGTCACACTGTCGCCTCATCACCAAATAACCAATGCATGCACGCACGATAGTATGGGATACTATATGTTTACAGTGTATAGGTTGCTTGTAAGTTTACTTACAAGCATGAATAAATTAATGAATAAATTAATAAATCAGCGACAGATGATGGACAAGAGAGCAATAGTGGACCTCAGTCTGCCGTACATCTCCACCTAAAAGCCACGGGCCACTCCTTTGAGGATAGTGAGGTACAGATCTTAGCCAGAGTAAAGAACTGGTTTGAGAGGAGGAGTTAAAGAGGCTATTTTTGTCAAGAAAGAGAATCCTTCCTTGAACAGAAATGGAGGTCTCAGACATCATCTGTCTCCCATTTATAACTCTATCCTCAAACCTAAATCAAAACAAAGAAAATAATAGGGCTAGTGTAACGGAGTTAAAAATGCACTAATTACTATTTCCTGGTTGTATTTTATGTTTGAATATAATTTATATGTGAATTTTATCATTTTGACATTTTATTTTGAAAACCGGAAGTGCGCGCTGCTCCCACATGTTTTATTTTGGTAGTTCAACTTCCCCTCTCAGTAGCACGTTGGAGACTGCAGAGGGTAAGTTCTGTCTGGGTTGAAAAGAATATATTTTACAAAAACAACATACTTTTAGCATAAATGCAAGAACACATGTTGATAAGATAACGTTTTCACATGTAATGGATGTATTGTGGTGCGCTAATTTTGAGTTTTGTACATTTTATTTAGATTGTAAAGTTCACTTGATATTGTAACATTGTACTGAATGCCGCGAACATGAGCAGCCATCTCACGGTGCTGTTCTCATTCTTACAGGGAGCCAGTGCCTGATATGTGTGAAGACATATTAATAGAGTATTTATATGTCTGTCACAGGTATGTTACATTTTATTCTATTTCTGTAAAGGTTATAAATTGTGCATTTGTCTCTCTGAATTATCACTCCACTGCAATCAAGTTAAATTTAAAATTGTTTTATTGTTTATACATGATTTATATAATTGAGAGTCACATGAGTTGTAAACCCTGTGTAACATGGTAATAACATGGCCAGTATGTATTTGTAAGCTCCCCCTCTGAGTAGCACGTTGGAGACTGCAGAGGGGAGCCAGTGCTTGATATGTGTGAAGACATATTAATAGAGTATTTATATGTCTGTCACAGGAGTAAAGCTGACTGACTCCATACTGTGTCCTGTCTTTCGTATACGGCCTAGCGAAGAGTTCCGCAGCCGTTACACTAGCCAGGTCAGGTCCAGAGGTGTGAAAGCACCCATTATGGCCCTGAAAGGTTATGCTAATATGACCCCACACTCACTGCATGTTCAATAACTAGCTAACTACCAGAAACTACCAGAAACTGTAAACAAATAGGTGTGGTAGTCTCAGAGTCATTTCATTGTAATTAGCTCCTCCCTTCAGGCAGATATAAAGCAGTGTCCACCAGCATCTGACCAGAACTGAGGAAGCAGCTTGGATGAGCTGCGAAACGTATTTGACTAAATAAAATTTTGTCCAATTGACAAATTGAATTTCTCCTTTTGCCATGGATTCTACCTGGATGACTGAGAGATTTTACACAAGGCTTGTTAAGATTATTCAGTTAATCAATAATCATGGTTACTCAGGTCACAATACAATCAACTAGTAACAACTAATAAATAATAATTATTTTAGAAGCATAGACTACTCTACAAGTGAACACGTAAGGCACTTTTTTTTAATCTGGCAATTAAACTTCACATCATCCAGAAAATTGTTTTGGTCATGCAATTGTGAATAATCATAAAATTATGATTTCTTCTCACAACACCATAAAAATAGATACTCTGTCATCGCTAAAACTAACATCATAAGGGAACTGAAACTGGAGCACAACTTGGACCCTGTGCAGCTGCTGTCCAAGTGACTGTTCCCCACAGAAACAGCCCAAATTGCTGGCACTGGACTGAGACTGATCCTGTCTTCTTCAGGCACATGAGATTCGTGGTCTGTCTAAAACCTGGCTTCCTGCTGGTTTAGCCCTCCTCCTCAGCACGCTCACCCCCGGATCCTGCCTAGTCCCCTCGGCTATTTCCAGGCCAATTAAAGTTGTTGCTCTGACCGCATTTTGGACAGCCTGGCAGAGTGGTTGGCCTTTAAGGATAATCCAGGCTATAAGGATCAGTTCACAGCAGGTCAGGCAAGAGACGTGTGAGGTATACCACACCAGTGTTTTCTCATCTATGATTGCAAAGAATGTTGAATTAGCTCATCTGGGTAGGATTGGACTGGCCATGCTAAAATGACTTACTTTTTGTGCTATTGCGAATAAGTATGTCTTTGTTCATTCCTAATTTTAACTCAACAAACATTTGATGGATTTGTTTTAGAGTTACTTTCTATTTTTGTCTATTTTTAATGCTTAACAATTTATGTTCTAAAGCAAAGGGTGGGAGTGGTGTAGTAGTTTAAAACATTCACAAAAATACGTCTGAAACCAGTCAGCAATTACTTTTTTGATTAGTTGACTAATCAATTATTTATATTGTACATTGAGATTTTTTAAAATCCATTTTTAATCAAGTAAAGGTATATATGATATAGGATAGACCAGAAAGTGTTTTTTTTTTTTTTTTTTTTTTATATTGCTGCTGTCTTTTTGCCATGTTTTAGCCCAGATAATTACAATTATTGAAGTACAGTTAACAATAAATTTAATAGTCGAATTGTCACAACGATTATTCAGATTACTGTTTCACCCCTAATTCTTATACAGTTAGTGCATACTGTGGTTGTTTCCATGGGCAAGACACTTCACCCACCTTTTCTAAATATGATGTGTGAGTGCATTATTTGGTGCTGGGTGGAGCCTACCCTTGGGCACCAAAGGGAGTTATTTTTAGTATTTTTCTGCAATGTCTACTATTGCATTTTGCTTCTCCGAACTGTCAGTTAGAAACCACTGAAAACAACCATTGCCCTTCGTGGCTGTTGATTCTGGCACTTGTGCTGGAGGATTAGTCTCTACAGTGGTGCCATCTCACACTGGCAAATCCATAATCGATACCAGGGCGGCCATTTGCGACACCTTTAATAAGTTTCTGTCAGCAGCGTGATTATTAGCCCGCGCCCAATCATTCAGGGTCCATCTAGAGTTCCTACTTAGTACAGAGAAGCTGATTAAGACAGGAAATAGTCTCATGTGAGTGTTTTAGCCCTTTTTAATATCACAGATGGAGATGCGATGATATAGGAGCCTGTCTGGAGAGCAGGGTGAGGAGTTTCCCACAGTGTCTTATGTAAGGCAGACTAATATTGTCGGTATATTCAGACTTCTTGTAATGATTTTTCTTTTTAAATTTACAAATGTGTGGATGAAAAAAAAAGACTAGAATTATTTTTTATTTATTTATTTATTTATTTTTATTTTTTTAAGTGACCTTCATTGTGGTCTGAATGCAAAGATGCAGGAAGAATACTTTGAAAATGTATTTAGTTACAGAATACTGAATACCTGCATTCAAATGTATTCTGATACATGGGCCAATCAGAATACTGTATTCTGAATCACACCTGCACTCAACGCAAGAGCAATATTTTCTGTTTCTCTCTGATTCAGTGCCATTTTAAGCCCATATTACATGATCAAATACCATAATGTATTCCTTTGATTTTAGAACAGTAACTGTATTCTGAATACTAAATGAAAGAGTAACTGTACCAGGATATAGTTATTCAAAATTAGTATTCAGAATAAGTATTCTCGGTACATGTATTCATTTACTTCCCAACACTGTGCAGTAATAGCCATACAGTAAAATGAATAATTAGCTATGGATAATAATTGGTGCTAGTATCAGTGTGGTATTGGCATCATTTCCCAATATAGCCTATTTTTTCTATTTTGTTTATAATAGAAACTGAAGAGCAATGAATTTAATGATGTGGCCATGTTTACACAATCATCAGAAAAAGTACAACAAATTGTATTATATTTAAGAAAATATATTTTGTAATAAGTTTTAAAGAAAAAAGTTAATTTGAGAACTTAAGTACAACTTTACTTTAAATTTGGGCCTTGTCATAAAAAAAAAAAAAAAGGCAGATATTGGCTGAATACAACAGCAACAAATATTGAAAATCTAAATCTATCTTGGTTGGGAAAAATAATCTATATTAGATGATCCCTAGTTATAGCAGTAACATGAACATTAACAGATTTGTGACACTGACGTAGCTCGACATTAGCCACATGGATTTTCATTTTTGGTTATCACAATAATACCCACTGCCACTTATGTCAGCTGTTTTCACGTATACAGTATACATGAATTTTAACAGAACTTTAGATCTTAATTTCAGATCTAAAGTTAAAGTGTGTGTGATAGAAGTGTATATATGTTTTTATTACAAAGACTGCTGTAATTGAGGTTTATCTCCGGCCTATATGCAATGTAAGATGATTTTCTGTGGACTTTTGCATCCCTGTTTGTGGAATGTAAACGAACACTGTATGTCTGAATAAATAAGTGATTTGACAGTGAACACCATGCAGGACTATGCTGATAAGTATTCTATGCTTGACTTGGTAATATTTCTGCGATCTGTGTCATTTAGATGAAATCAGGCTGCTCACTGGTGGTCTCCACTTCAATTTCATGCAAATGTGCACATCCTGCTCTGCTCAGTGGGATCAGAGATAGAGCAGGCTGTCAGATGGATAGGCTGTATGCACTGACAAAACTAGATATAAAGATTCATACACCTTCATGGGACATGTTGTAATCTTACAGTGCATAACTAAATAAGAGCATTTGTTTTTTTAAGGTGAGACACTACTAACAGGCACATCTAATTTATTTACTCTCTGAAACATTGGCTTTCATATACAAACAGCATTGTCCAATCCACACCAGGTGTTTTGTTCTGTTTTTTTATTTCATTTAATCAACTTGCATCCATAGATTTATATAGAATTTAGTAAATTAATCTCACATTTTTTCCTTCTACATGGGCATAAAGATCAGCCCCTACAGCCACCAAAATGTATCTTAATCTTAACAAGATTTTGACAGAGTACAGGATTAGTCGATGTCTTATTCTAAAGCTGATTTATTGAAGTTTTAATTGCAAAAAATTTGAATGTTTAATTTCAGTTAGATGTAAATAGCAAATAAGACATCCAAAATCCTATGAGTAAATTTGTTTGTATCTGTCAACTAAATGAAGCAAGCAATTTAAATGTATTTTTACACATGAAATGCATTTAAAGGGGAACATTACATGATTTATGACATAAAGGATGAAGCAAATGCAAGCGATTTATAAGAGCGTATACTAGTAGAGGTAAAATACAATTCAGATTTTTTTGCTACTTTACATTTTATCAGCTAAACTAATTGATTATTCTTCTTCAAATATCACAGGTAAATCGTTGCCCACGGTTACCACTGTTCTGCATTTATTAGTACTACGCATCACAGTCCCCATGGTAACGGTCTGTCAGCCAGTTCTAGAACACACTTTGATAAGTGTGTTGCAGCCAGTTCAACAGCTCACTTTTAACATACCTTCAGTCGAGAAAGCCACACTTTTTTTGCTCTAGGAATACATTTAGTTTCAACTTTATTTTACACAATTGTAGTATACTTTTAGCTGTAAAGAGATGGCATTACACGGAGATATTAACGGTAAGTCAACACAGAGATATGTTTTAAACAGACAGTATGGCAAAATGGTGGTCAAGTGCAAGTGCAAGTACAATTTTGAGATCATTTTAGAAAATATATTTTGTTTTAAAACAAAATAGGTGTAAAATGTTAAATCTGCACAAGTTTACCTCCAGTTTGACATACATTTAAGAGCATAAAAGGTAATATTCATCCTTGTCATGGCGGATGAAGGATTTTGTGCAACTTTTCCCCTTTTTTCCCCTTTTAAAGGCTTGCAATGTTATTCTGTATTGTCTTATTTCTTAGGTAGTATTAATATGTGGTGTAGACTTGCAAATCAGGTTTAATAAGAGGTGTATACTGTAATTTGATAAAAAAAAAATACAGTCTTGTAAATAAGGACTTGAAACTCAAAGCGTGGATTTGGAACTTGACTTGCACATGCCTTTCTTTGGTTATGCTGATGATCTGACATATTTCTTTTCTCTTTGTATTCAGACATAATCGTGGGTCAGGAGATTCATGGAAACACTGCCACCTACTCTGTGCTGAGGTATCTGGGTAAAGGCTCTTTTGGATATGTGGTCGAGTGCCAAAACATGGAGACCAAAGAGCGGGTGGCTGTTAAAATGATGAAGAATCGTTCGGCCATCAAAGAGGCTGAATATGAAGTAAGTTGAAGTCATTTGTCATGATTTTGTCTAAGTCCAGATGAACACAGAACATGTCTAAATGCATGTTATCTTCTGCAGGTGGCCATGCTAAACATCATCAGGAAGCTGGACTGTGAACGGTATAACATGGTCCAGTTCAAAGAATGCTTCAACCACTTGGGCCTTCCCTGTCTGGTGTTTGAGATGTTGGACATCAGTCTGTGGGATTACCTCATAGACTGCAGGCGCTCGCTCACTCCATGTGAACTACGGGCCATAGCCCAACAGGTATGTGGAATTATTCTGTTTACACTATGAGATACGATATATGTAACATAGAAAAGGCTTCCAACGGCACATTTCTATGGCCTTAAGTGATATGGCAAGTTTTTTTTTAATAACTTTTTGTACACATAAAAATATTCTCATTGCCTTTGTCTCTGCAGCTCCTGGTGACCTTTGACGGCCTGAAGGGTCTTGGTGTGATCCATTCAGACCTTAAGCCTGATAACATCATGTTGACCAACATGAATCTGCAGCCTTATGAAGTCAAACTCATTGACTTTGGTTTAGCCATTCTCACCTCAAAGGTGCACCATGGGCTATATAAGCAGCCTGATGGATACAGGTAAGTTCAATGCATCCAATATTCAGTATTTTTTATTTGCACTGGTGACTTCAGCATTCTCATGTGCTTTCTCAGGGCTCCAGAGGTGCATGTGGGTCACATATTTGATGAGGCCATTGATATGTGGGGCCTGGGCTGTACTTTGGCCTTCTTCTATCTTGGACAACACCTTTTCCCTAGCTCCAATTATCATTCGGTAAGATAGTACTTCCCTCTCACT
This sequence comes from Taenioides sp. WSHXM2023, assembly GCA_029959045.1. NCBI lineage: Eukaryota > Metazoa > Chordata > Actinopteri > Gobiiformes > Gobiidae > Taenioides > Taenioides sp. WSHXM2023. The sequence goes on from CM057090.1 coordinate 33,572,315, forward strand.
TGTACTGCAGCCCCCTTTGGACTATCCGCTAATGTTATGTCACTGCACAGGTGAAGATGATGGTGGAACTGCTGGGAATGCCTCCTGACTACCTGCTTGAGTATGGCGCATACTCAAACTGTTACTTTAAGCAGGAGGATGATGAGGACACACTGGAGCCAACATGGAGACTCCTGACGCCTGAGGAATACACGTGGGTCACCCAGCAAAACCCCGGACAGGCCTCTACAATCCAGACACAGCTGCACATCATTGACAATATGGCTGATGTGAGTGCTTCAAAAGTTTTCCATAAATAACCAATACATGATACCAAAAACTAGTGCTAAAGAAAGACACATTAGTTAAATAAACTAACAATAGAAAATTTGACCCTTACCATTGTTTGATTTCAGATGTTCCCAGTAGATGACCCAGAGGAGTATGAGGACCACTTGGAGTTTGTGGACTTCCTCAAAGGGCTGCTGAATGTCAACCCCCTTCTCAGATTGACCCCAAAACAGGCTTTGGAGCACTCCTTCATCACCATGTCCCACCTATATGAGGACAGTGACTAGTACGTGTCTGTTTCATAGCCTTAACACATCCTGGTTTATGTGTGATTTTTTGGAATTGTGCTAAATGACCTGTGGAGGCCAAAGTATCTTCATAATAATGTTGTTGTAACTGACATTAATTCTTTTTTGTTGAATTTTCAGTGCAATGACGTCCAAAACTGTGATGAAGCAGAGTATAATTGTCAAAGGAGGACGACCAACAGCATCTCCAGGAGAAGCCCAGCACAAAAGTTCCAGCAGGTTTTCCTTGCTCCCTCCCCCTGAATCACTTTTTTGTCTTTCAGCCAAACCGTTGGAACCATTAACCCAGAGCTCTAAGTTATTAGAACTTGAAAGTTTCACCAGCCCTAAAGAAAGAGGTGCCAGTTATAACCCTGGCACCCACAAACCTGCAGGGGAGACATATGTCCCTCTGCACATATTTTGGCCTTTACAAGAGGAACTTGTAATCAGTTCCCCCCAACAAATTAGAAAAATATCTGAGAAAACAGAGATAACGGTCCATGCACTTGGTTCGTTAGGTAGAGACTCATGTTTGCAAGAGATTTCTAGTGGGGAAATTGTAAACAGTTCCCCTATCAATAAAATTCCTGTTTCTGAGGTAGAGAACCCAAAACACATGAAAGGCAAAAGATCGGGTGGGTCACATAGTCTAACCATTGACAGCCCTATTTTAAATGGTATAAGATCGCAGGTGTGTAGCCATGCCTCCAGGCCTTTGGGTGAAGTTAGAGATGTACTAGTGCATTCTAGTGAGGAAACTGTAACCAGTTTCTCAGACTGTCAGGTGTTTGAGGTGGGTCAGGAGATTCATGGAAACACTGCCACCTACTCTGTGCTGAGGCATCTGGGTGAAGGCTTTTTTGGATTTGTTGTTGAGTGCCAAAACATCAAGACCAAAGAGCGGGTGGCTATTAAAATGATGAAGAATCCTTCTGCTTTCAAAGAGGCTGAGGACGAAGTAAGAAACTCTTTTCCCTTTTCATGATTTTGTCTAAATTCAGATAAACATAGAACATGTCTAAATGCGTGTTGCCTTCTGCAGGTGGCCATGCTAAATATCATCGGGGAGCTGGACTGTGAACCCTGTAACATGGTCCAGTTCAAAGAGCTCTTTTACTATTCGGGCTTCCCCTGTCTGGTTTTTGAGATGTTGGACATCAGTCTGTGGGACTACCTCATAGACTACAGGTGCTCACTCGCTCCATGTGAACTACGGGCCATAGCCCAGCAGGTATGTGGAGTTAATCTGTTTGAATTGTTAAATATCACAGTAGCAACAGTAAGTATTTGGTTAGCTTGTGTAGTTTGGTAATATGGTTAAATGGTTAGAATAAAAGTTCAGTTGACTGGCACATCAAATAAACTTCTTCATTGACTTCCTTGTTTCCGCAGCTCCTAGTGGCCTTTGACGGCCTGAAGGGTCTTGGTGTGATCCATTCAGACCTTAAGCCTGATAACATCATGTTGACCAACATGAATCTGCAGCCTTATGAAGTCAAACTCATTGACTTTGGTTTAGCCATTCTCACCTCAAAGGTGCGCCATGGGCTATATAAGCAGCCTGATGGATACAGGTAAGTTCAATGCATCCAATATTCAGTAATTTTTTATTTGCACTGGTGACTTCAGCATTCTCATGTGCTTTCACAGGGCTCCAGAGGTGCATGTGGGTCACATATTTGATGAGGCCATTGATATGTGGGGCCTGGGCTGTACTTTGGCCTTCCTCTATCTTGGACAACACCTTTTCCCTAGCTCCAATTATCAGTCGGTAAGATGGTACTTCCCTCTCACTTGTACTGCAGCCCCCTTTGGACTATCCGCTAATGTTATGTCACTGCACAGGTGAAGATGATGGTGGAACTGCTGGGAATGCCTCCTGACTACCTGCTTGAGTATGGCGCATACTCAAACTGTTACTTTAAGCAGGAGGATGATGAGGACACACTGGAGCCAACATGGAGACTCCTGACGCCTGAGGAATACACACGGGTCACTGGACAAGACCCAGGACAGGCCACTACACTCCAGAGACAGCTGCAGACCATGGACGATTTGGTCAATGTGAGTGCTTCAAAGGTTTTGAAAAACTAACCAACAGACAAAATCAAAAACTAGTGCAAACATTTTTATGTATTTATTTAGTTTATTTATGAGACAGGGACAGTGCACAATATACATTAACCATAACAGGAGAGATGCACTGTGCCAGGTTGTAGCACTAGAGCTAATTTCCACCTGTAGTCCCTGGTGCATGTTTTTTAGTTTAGTTCATGTTTGGAAGTTGCATCAACATCAGCATTAATAACAAGCTAAACTGTGCAGGGCTAATACACATTGGTTAAATAAACTAAGAAAAGAAAATCTGACGCCATCCCTTATTGTTGTTTGATTTCAGATGTTCTCAGGAGATGACCCAGAGGAGTATGAGGACCACTTGGAGTTTGTGGACTTCCTCAAAGGGCTGCTGAATGTCAACCCCCTTCTCAGGTTGACCCCAAAACAGGCTTTGGAGCACTCCTTCATCACCATGTCCCACCTATATGAGGATAGTGACTAGTACGTGTCTGTTTCATAGCCTGCTTTATGTGGGGTTTCTTGTACTTATGCTAGATAGCATGTGAACTAACGAATAAGATATTGGTATTGTTGTAATAGACATACATTAATTTATTGTTTCACTTTCAGTGCGATGATGTCCAAACACGTGATGAAGCAGAGTGTGAGGGCCGGTGAGTTTGGCAACCAAGGACGACCAACATTATCACTAAAAGGTTCCACGGCAGTAAGCTCATTTTCATGGGTCTCTCCCCCGGGGTCACTTATAATGGAAAGAGGTGCAAGTCAAAACCCCAGAAGTCATGTGTCCCTCCATACATAGATCAGCCTTCAGAAGAGGAAATTGTATCCAGTTCATCCAAAGAAAGTAGAAACAGATCAGTGAAATCAGTGACTTCTGGACATACCTCTGGTTCATTATGTGTGTAGAATCCCTCTGTTGTCCAGGTAGAACCCTTGGGAAAAGGAGAAATTCAATTTGTGAACTGGACAAAAGTTTAATTGGTCAAATACGTTTCGCAGCTCATCCAAGCTGCTTCTTAAGTTTTGGTCAGATGGCGGACACTGTCTTATATCTGCCTGAAGGGAGGAGCTAACTACAATGAAATTACTCTGAGACTACCGCACCTATTTGTTTACAGTTTCTGGTAGTTTCTGGTAGTTAGCTAGTTATTGAATATGCAGTGAGTGTGGGGTCATATTAGCATAACCATTCAGGGCCATAATGGATGTTTTCACACCTCTGGACCTGACCTGGTTAGCCCTATTGTTTTCTTTGTTTGTTTTGATTTAGGTTTGAGGATAGAGTTATAAATGGGAGATAGATGATGTCTGAGACCTCCATTTCTGTTCAAGGAAGGGTTCTCTTTCTTGACAAAAACAGCCTCTTTAACTCCTCCTCTCAAAGCAGTTCTTTTCTCTGGCTAAGATCTGTACCTCACTATCCTCAAAGGAGTGCCCCATTGCTTTTAGGTGGAGATGTACGACAGACTGAGGTCCTTTTAGGTGGAGATGTACGGCAGACTGAGGTCCACTATGGCTCTCCCGTCTGTGTTGGTACATCCTCTTGTGAACTGGCTGTTTTGTTTCTCCAGTGTAGCGCTCACTGCAGTCTTCACTACACTGAATGGAGTAGACCACATTGCTTTGTTTGTTGCTCGGTGTTTTGCTCTTTGGGTGGACCAGTTTCTGTCTTAAAGTGTTTGTGGGTTTGTCTTAAATTGTTTGTGGGTTTGAAATAGACTGGAATGACTATTTCAAACCCACAAACACTTTAAGACAGAAACTGGTCCACCCAAAAGACAAAACACCAAGCCACAAGCAAAGCAATGTGGTCTACTCCAGTCAGTCTAGTGAAGACTGCAGTGAGCGCTACATTGGAGAAACAAAACAATCACTTCACAAGAGAATGTACCAACATAGATGAGAGAGCCACAGTGGACCTCAGTCTGCCGTACATCTCCACCTAAAAGGACCTCAGTCTGTCATACATCTCCACCTAAAAGCCATGGGGCACTCCTTTGAGGATAGTGAGGTACAGATCTTAGCCAGAGAAAAGAGCTGGTTTGAGAGGGGAGTTAAAGATGCTGTTTTTGTCAAGAAAGAGAACCCTTCCTTGAACAGAAATGGAGGTCTCAAACATCATCTGTCTCCCATTTATAACTCTATCCTCAAACCTAAAGCCCTGAATGGTTATGCTAATAAGACCCCACATTCACTGCATACTCAATAGGCCTAGCTAACTAACAGAAACTGCAAACAAATAGGTGTGGTAGTGTCAGAGTAATTTCATTGTAATTAGCTCCTCCCTTCAGGAAGATATAAGACAGTGTCCACCGGCGTCTGACCAAAACTGAAGAAGCAGCTTGGATGAGCTACTAGACCACATGTGTAAGTCTCTGACTTACACATGTGGTCTAGTAGAGAAGTACCTAATTTAGAGGATATAAGCAGGATGGGGACTGGCGAGGTCTTTTGGGCATGTCCCCCTGCAGAAGGAGAACCCGAATAAAACCTGGAGGGACTATTGTCTGGGGTGAGGGAAGTCTGGGAGTCCCAGCTTACACTTGTGTCCCTGCAACATGGCCCCAGAAGCGTAAGAAATCTGATGGATTTTAAGTGGCCCAAGCCAAGGAGGGGAGACAGTTTCTCTGTTGGTTAGTAGTCTATACTCAAGGTTTAGACTGCTTCTTGTGTAGTCTATACTCAAGGTTTAGACTGCTTCTTGTGTAGTCTATACTCAAGGTTTAGACTACACAAGAAGCAAAAGGGATCTACGTAAACTAGAGCACAAGAATCACATGTCAGTATACAGGTGGAGTTGGGGGGAGGGGGGTTACTAATGTTTTTTCTGAGTTTCTTTTGCAGAGTGAGGTGGTGAAATGGTGTGAAATATCATCTCGGAGTAGATCCCCTGCTCCCCCACATCAAGAGGATACCGAGCCCGCCTAATGACATGTGCAAAAATGGTACTAAATCATGGCCTCGAATTATAATTTCATTCCCATGCTTTAGCAGTTTGTTACCACGTTTACCAATTTGTCTATTTAGGCTGCGATCTCATGCTCGCTGCCTGCTTATGACTGGCACAATGACATTTGGGTAAACAAGACCCCAAGAACAACCAATCATGTCTGCTTACATACAGCATATGCAAGCAGACATGGTTAATATGCAAAGGAGGGAGAATCTGTGGTTGACAGCTCTGCCTGTGTTACAAGGCAGTGTTACAATGTGAACACAACAACAAGGTCCACGTTTGTACAACACATTAATTAATTAATTAATTAATTAATTATTGCATTCACATAGCGCCTTTCATGACACCCAAAGTGCTTTACAGTTCATTATTCATTCACTCCACACTCAGTGGTGGTAAGCTACTACTGTAACCACAGCTGCCCTGGGGCAGACTGACAGAAGCAAGGCTGCCAATCTGCACCATTGGCCCCTCTGACCACCACCAACACTTACGCACACTCCACTTTCTTACTAGGCAATGTAGGTGAAGTGTCTTGCCTAAGGACAAAAGGAGAAATTTAATTTATTAAAGTTTAGTTTATTTGGTCGAATACGTTTCGCAGCTCATCCAAGCTGCTTCCTCAGTTCTGGTCAGATGCTGGTGGACACTGCTTTATATCTGCCTGAAGGGAGGAGCTAATTACAATGAAATTACTCTGAGACAACACATGTTTGTTAACAGTTTCTGTTAGTTAGGTGGGTCTATTCAATATGGAGTGTTTACAGTTTCTGTTAGTTAGGTGTGTCTATTCAATATGGAGTGTTTACAGTTTCTGTTAGTTAGGTGGGTCTATTCAATATGGAGTGGGAGTGGGGGAGTAGTTAGCATATCCATTCAGGGCCATGATGGGTGTTTTTCACACCTCTGGACATGTCCTGGCTAGTCCCATTGTTTTCTTTGTTTGTTTTGATTTAGGTTTGAGGATAGAGTTATAGATGGGAGACAAATGATGTCTGAGACCTCTATTTCTGTTCAAGGAAGGATTCTCTTTCTTGACAAAAATAGCCTCTTTACACAACAAAAACTGTCGTTGTGCCTAAGGACACAACGACAGTTTTTGCCACTGGCGCCCCCCTGTGGCACCAGGAATTTCCAGCGGTCTCCCATCCAAGTACTAACCAGGCCCAGCCTTGCTTAGCTTCTGCGATCTGATGAGATTAAGCTTTGACAAGGCAGTATGGTCATTGTGGGTTCGCCACAGTTTGATCTGTTTTCAGTCTTGGGCCATTGTAACAATCTGCATCGTTACTTGAACAGTGCAGGTTTTTCTGGGATCCAGGATAAAAGCACATTTGAAACATGAAGACAAAGTTCCAACTGATTTTCATTCAGATGAATGATGCATTGAGACTTGTGCATTCACTGTGAGGTAGATCTTGGCTAGCTGCTTGTGTCAATAGCCAAGCAGTTTACCCTTTCTCCACCTCATAGTGAAGTCATATCTATAAAATGTGGCATGCATCTGAGACTTTTTGTGCTCTTCCCCTGGAGCTGATCTGAACAGTGGTGGTTGTTGCATTTGTGCCCGTAGACATTTAGACTAGAGGGTTGATGATAGTTACAATTATCTTACCAAGATAACATGCGTTAGAGGAGAGAGCACACCATGTTTTCAGAGAAGGGCCAAGAGCTAAAGGACGTGTTGAAGACAGGAACAAGCAGAATTCAGGATCTACATTTTATTTCCGTGGCCCTAAAGATCAGAGTGTAGACTCATCTGGATAACGTAGGGCAGGTGTTATTCATTTTTGGATTACTTTCTTTGGATGAAAACAAGAGCCTAAACCAAGAACTGGAGCAAGGTGAACTGCACGCTAACTTGGAGAATACTGTTGAGTGTTGAGATTATATCCGTCAGATGCACCCACCACACTGAATTCAGGCTATTCTCGGTGTCTTGTTTACCTGAATGTCATTGTGCCAGCCATAAGCAGATGCCTGTGCGACCTTATTTTTTTTTTTTTAATGGTCTGCGTAAAATAGCTCACTAAGTGCTTTACACTTATTAAAATGGGGTGCGTCAGGCTTCAGTGGGCCCCTACACAACTCATGAAATGTCAGTTTAGCCAATGTGGAAGGTTTATAGCACATAATCCTTCATTTCTTAATTTGCAGGAACGAATTGGCTAAAACATGGGAATTAACTGTTAACGCGTGGGGACAAAATAATAATTCAAGGCCACGATTTAGTACCCCCTTCCAGGACAGGTTTCAAAATAAAATGTCAAAATGATCAAATTCACATATAAATTATAATGAAACATAAAATACAAACAGGGAATAGTAATAAGTGCATTTTTAACTCTGTTAGATGTGTCTTAACCATTTCTTTTTATAGAGCCGTGCTCGTCCCACAAACTTGCGTGCTTCAGTTAAGGCCCTGAGCCCATCTCCGGCGATGTTGTTTGGAAATTATATTTTGTTGTAGCGGCACGGTGGCTGAGTGGCAACACTCATGCCTCACAGCAAGAAGGTTACGGGTTCGATCCCGGGTCACCCGGGCCTTTCTGTGTGGAGTTTGCATGTTTCCTCCCCGTGTCTGGATGGGTTTCCTCCGGGTACTCCGGTTTCCCCCCATCAACCAAAAACATGCAACACCCCTATGAACAGTTTACAATCAAGGACCGTCAAGGAATTCCTCCCTCCTGTGGGCTCACCACCTGCAGAGGGGTTCATAGGGGTCTGGGTCTGGTGCACAGAGTAATGGGCAGCGTGCTGTCCCCGCAACCCAGCCGGATTAAGCGGGAGAAAATGGATGGAAGGTAAAAATTGGTACCCAGTTGATCACTCTGCTAAATTGAAATGTTTTGTTTTTAATTATCATTTGTGTGCCTTTTTGTCATTTTGCTTAACATGCATATATGACCCACCATTTAAAATAATCCTTAGAGGAGACTTTACATGAGTAAATCATTAAATAAATGAATAAAATACTACAGTATGGTGTTATTCCTGTGTAATCCAGCAATATTTGATAAAGATGTTTTTTTTCTACCAGTCTACTAATCCATTGGCCCTGATCCTACAGCACAAGGTCTGTCAGACACTTCCCTGTTTATTTTCTGATTTTACACTGGCATCGCACTGAATCCCATCGCATTCTCAAGGACACAGATCAATGCAGATGTGAGATAATTGACTCAAAGCGTGGGAAAAAGGGCCTAATCATTTCTTGGTGGAGAAGGTATTACAAATGAGTAATTATTATCGGGTTATTTTTAACGGTGAGAACTGAAGTGGATATTAATGATGTAATGCAGCATTCACACTGTAGTCTTAATTCAATAATGATTTACAGAAATACACAGCCAGAGCCATTTCTTTTTTAAGCAAACATCTCCCTGACTTAAGAAGAGGATAAAGGACAATAAGAAATAAAAAGAGAATACTGAAATACATAGCTTTTTTTTTTTTTATTTTTTTTTTTTTTTATTTCTCCACATCCATATTTCTTTTCGCCCATGCCATCCTCCCTGAGTCATCTGCCAATCACATTTATCTCAGTTTAGCCTTTTCCCATCTTGACCAGACTATTTTTAGGTTACACTGCTGTAGAATGAAAAACGGCACCACAATTTTCAAATTTGTAAAAAAAAAAAAAAGAAATAATTGCTTTGATAAACTATCACTAATATCACTAATCAAGTTATATTTGGTGTGGAATTATAGTACTATCTTGATCCAAAGCACAACACACACACATATGCATGCACATGCACAAACATTGCTATTCTCCCACTCGAGAGTATCTTAATTTTGTAATTTACTCATTCCTATCCTCCTCTTCTTTATTTTAACTCATAAGAACCAAAAGAAGGTGGTTCCTCTAGTCTGAAATGCAGATATGAAGTCCCATCCCATCTAACCATCTACTCTTTGCACCATCTGCATTCATAAAGGTGATCCTGCCTTCTGCTAATATACATTTAAGATCTATTATTTGTTGTTGTGGTGCATGGTCCTTGCTGTAAAACAATTGTTTGACTGTAATTTTGAGACAAAAATAATCATTAGTTGCAGCCTTACTTAGCAGTTCAATTGCTATGTCTCCCTTTTGACCTTGACAGACATTAAAGGTCACAATTTTCTCCACTTCTCTACCCAACTCCTGATTGAGAATAGTACTGAGCAGGTAATGCTTTATAAGGACACTCCAGCACAGTCCTCACTGAACACCAACCAGCTTTAAGGACAAATAAATGAACTGCAAATGAACTGAACGATGTATTTATCTAAGAAGTACTTCCACTCACAAAAAGAACTCAGCATGTGACAGAGAGCTGAGTGACACACGTCTTCACAAAGCGGCTGCCACCTACATCTGAACAGTCAACAAAAAGCACGAGATTGGCAGATAAAATTGGAGTGAATTCAGACCATCATAACACGTCGTCATTCAATCTAATATGGGCTATATAGCAGTTTTTTTTTTTCCATGTCTGCTATAAACTCTTTTGCTTTACCTGTTTAAGAAATATGCCCTTTTCTCTGCAATTTCAACATCCTTCAGATTTCCCTTCCCAGCCATCTCAATCTCTTGCTTTTGAGAGAGCGTGATAAAAGGAGATGTGAGTTCATCAGTCGGTCTTGTTTTAAGGAAAGTAAAAGAAAAACTTATATTACTGTTGGTGCTTGACAGTCCCAACAGGTATTTCAAACTTTGGGTGAAATAGAAGACGGAAATGATCAAGGTCTGAAAAGCCAGAAAACTCTACTGGAGTTGGGCTGCAAGAATTGTCTCAAAAATCAACTGAATGATTCAACTTGAGTTTGAATTTTGCACTGTAAAATTCTGTCTCTTCACTGACTCTTTGGTGGTCTCCAAGTTTTTAGTTTTTATGACTTTGTTATAAATGCCCTCAAACAAAAGGGTAACATTTCTATCAAAACACTAGTCTCTTCCACCTTCAACCAGGAGTTAGGCCTATTGCTTAGTGAGATTTTGTACAATGCTGTTCAACTGCTCTGCGCCATATACTGCTGGTGTGACAGATTTCAAACTACATACTTGTAGGCCAATTAGGTTCATTAGGTCTTCACATTTTGATCATTTTTGAGATCCTGACTAAAAGAATACCCAAATGAATTAAAAGGCCCATATTATGTTATTTTCTGATCTATATAATATTGTATCCTCATCAAAAACATACCTGGAGTTGTATATGTTTCATTCACACGTTTACCACATAAATCCTGCATATTTAGGCTGAGTTCTTCTCTCAGACTGAAAACACTCTGTTCCACCTTGTGATATTATATGGTAATACACATAGTGCTCCACTGTATTTTAAGAGCACAAGGAATCATTTGGATGATTTCAGCAATGGTTTCTGTTAACATGAAAACTGCCGTTCCATGACATCACAAGGTGGAACGGAGCATTTTGAGCTTGGGAGATGTAGGCAGACTAATAATAAAGAGACTCAAACATGTGTGAACAAAACTAAACACAACTCCAGGTATGTTTTGGAGGAGGTAACAACATTATAACTTGTCTTAAAGCACAACAGTCAACTTTATGTAATATAGGACCTTTAACTGGTATACCGTAGGTCTGCCTTTTGTTTGAACAATTACAGAGCCTGCCCACTGGGATTTCTGGCTGGGAACACATTTGGTGAATTCAATAGAAATTTGCACTGAACTCTGTGGGTAAACCATTCAGAGGTCCATATAGACTTTTGTGGTTCTTGATCCAAAGGTCTGAAAAATTGTGACGATTTGAGTGTGTGTGTGTTTCTTTCTTTTATTTTTAATTCTTAGCTATTGTGCATTCTCTCCAAAGCTGAGTGACTTCCATTCTTGAGTTACAAAAGTCCGGAAGTTCATTTTTCCATTAATCTTAGAAGAGACAGAGCAAACATGAGAAATGCAAAGGCTTGGCCTGTGTAGCACACAGCCCCAGCACTTTGTGACTGGTATTCTGTGTGTTCCCAGGTGTGCCATTTGAACTGCGCCTTATTGTCCTTTTGCTCAGGATCTCACAAGAATCAATTACCCTTTAGGTTGTCACACCTATGTACCCTCCACTCTTTTAATCAGCTGTACAAACTTTACACAGGAAGCTACAATTTATTGCAGTCATATTTAAATTTACTGTTACTCTGTAGCCCAGTCATTTGTTTGCCTTGTGCTAGTTACTATTACAATGTCTAAAAACAGCTTATGTTGTTGTGTCCTTCGGCAAGACACTTGCTTAGTATAAATGCGGCATGCGGTGTGTGAGTGTCGGTGGTGGTCAGAGGGGCAGCCTTGCTTCCGTCAGTTTGCCACAGGGCAGGTGTGGATACAATAGTAGCTTACCACCATCGAGAGTGGAGTGGATGAATACAGCAAGACTAAATGCTCTGAGTATCTTGAAAGGTGCTACATAAATCCAATGGTTAATTCATTCATATAATTAATGCTAATCTGCAATAGGTTATCAAGTGTATGTTTCTGTACTATATTATGAACTACAGTGCTGCACCTTTAAACTCATCAGAAACAATACAGACCTTTGAGTCAATATATTTACACAAAACTATGTGGCTAACTTACAATTAGATGCTGTGACAGTTTCATAAAGTCACAATTGTCATTCCAGAGGACACAAACTGTTTACTCTCTGGTGGATCGGAAATGTGTGATACCAATTTGCACATCTGCTCAACACAATTTGGGCAGTCATGAACAGTTATGCAAAATATGGCTCAGATGACAGTTCACATTTTAGGGCAGTTCAATGTACTTAATTAATGACCGATACTCCTTACTGTAAACTAAAGTTTACAGTAAGGAGTAAACACCCCGACACGTGAGTGCTTAGCTCTGGTCTGGCTCCGAGTTTTACGAGATTTTAGCAAGTTTTACGAGCACTTTTAAGAAAACTGTTTTAAGAGCACAGTTGTTTTTAACTTAACTTTTTGGCCAGACCTACTGTTTTTAACATCAGACCCGGCTACAATTGTTTTAACCAAGAGCCGGGTGCACTGCGCACCCATGGCTAGCGCTAGCATGCCTCCCGAGGAGAAACTGGACACTACTCCAAGCTCTGAGCCCACAGAGGGGTCCACTAATGAAACGGGCAGAACCATTTTACACCTGGAGGAGCAGGTCCGGCGACTTTCGCGTGAAATTAAGAAGAAGGACTCAATAATTCACCAACTTATGGATGTCGCTACCGGTCAGCACAAACGCATCGCCTCCCTCAATAATTCACTCCTGGACACTCTTTTATGGGACCCCGCCACATGCCCCTCGCCCTCCTGCTCCACTCCCTGCCTTCAGGTACCCCACAACAATCCCAAACACCCCTCTGCCGCTCCCCATGCCCCTTCCCTGAGCCTATCCAACCGCTACAACATCCTCACACCGGACTCACCTGCACCATCCGCCCTGCCTCTGGACGCTACGGAGTTCCCTCCTCTCCCGAGGAAGGTCCCGAATCAGCCACAGCAGCCGGCGAAATCATCGGCCAGACGGAGGATCCTGGAGGAGGCAGTCCGAAGACGGTCCAGTGACCCCCCGGCTTCGGCTCCGGTCATGCCGCCGTCACCGCCGCTGCGCGCTTCCCTCTCGGCCCCGCTGCGCGCTTCCCTCTCGGCCCCGCTGCGGAGTCCGGCTGTCCCGCGGCCGCAACAGTCCGCGGAAGAGTCGGCGTCACCGCGCACGCAGGCGAAGGAACGGCCACAATCGGCCGCGGCTTCGTCTGCCTCTCCGGCCGAGGGCGCGCCACTGCGGCCGGGATCTGCCGTGTCCTCGAACGGCCCTGCTCACCAGCCGGGGGCGTCGGGCCGATCTGCGCTGCCTCCCGCCTGTCCGTCTGGCTCTTCACCGCCGGGCCGCTCCACGTTGCCCAGGAATAGCCGCTCGGACTCCCCGCCACAACCACTTTTTCCTCCATCAACAATAATAATCGGAGACTCCATCATCAGAAACGTCCGCTTTTTTAACACAGTCACACACTGTTTCCCCGGAGCCACCGTGTCACGGATCGTGCAGGAGCTCCCGGACCTGCTCCGGTCCATGCCGTCCACCATCCACCGGATCATCATACACGTAGGAACTAACGATATGCCCCTCGCCAGGTCAGAACACACCAAAAATGATTTTAAAGAACTTTTTAATGTCCTGAAACCCTGGAATATTACCGGCATGGCTGTTTTTATCTCCGGACTACTCCCCACACAGAACCGGGGAGACGAACGTTTTAGCAGGACCCGTTACATGAACACTTGGTTAAACTTCATCTCCAGATCCCACCACATCCACTTCATTGACAATTTTAACCTCTTCTGGAACCGCCCCACTTATTTTAGACATGATGGACTTCACCTCAACAGGTTTGGCACTCAGGTTTTATCTAACAATATGATTTACTCCATTCACAATATCACACCCGATTGATGGTTCACCTCACACACGCCCCTCACTCACACCACCCCCAGTCCTCCCAGCACACAAACCACTCCTACTCCTGTTGCACACACCACTACCGCACTCAACACTACCTCAACATCAACTGCTCCTCAACCGCTCTTTGCCCCTGTCACTCACGGTATTCCTGTTATTATCAGCAGAGAGCGGACGTATCCCAACCACAAACCCAAACTTGCCATGAACCCTCATAACCTTCAGCCCCTCCAAAAATCCCAACCACAACCAACAGATAATCAGTCAAGCACAAAAATTAATATGGCCCTATGGAACGTCCGCTCTCTGCTGAATAAAACTTTTATTGTTAACGACTTGATTTTAGAAAGAGAGCTGCATTGTTTATTTCTTTGTGAAACTTGGCTGGGTATGGATGCTGAAGCTGTCCTTGCAGAGGCCGCTCCTCCTGGTTTTAACTGTGCATTTTCAGTAAGAAATTTTAAAAGGGGAGGGGGCACTGCATCAATTTGTTCAAACACTTTTGCCCCCAAACCTGTTTTATTTTCACATTTTAGATCTTTTGAATACCATGCAATTGTTTTTAATTCTCCTTCAATTTTATGTGTTACGATTTATAGACCCCCCCCAAAATGTCCTCTTTTTATTACAGAGTTTTCAGAGTTCTTGTCGATTTTACACAGTTCTTATAATATGATTATTTTAACCGGTGATTTTAACTTGCACATTGACAACCCCCTTGACCCTGTCTCCATTGAGTTTTTAAATATTTTAAACTGTCTTGATTTCAAACAAATGGTCAGCGGACCAACTCATGACAGGGGACACACTCTGGACCTTGTCATCACCCATGGCCTGTCCGCGAGTGTGTCCTCTGTCACTGACTTGGCTCTGTCTGACCACAGTCTTGTGCAATTTGAAATTACTATTTTAGTCAAGCAGGAGGCCTCTGTGAGGACTGTGAGGAAGCGTCATCTGACCCCTGAAGTGGCTGCAAATTTTAAAGAGCTTTTAGACAATTGTCCTCCCCCTGTTTTAACTGCACCCTGTGATTTTATCGTTGATGCTTTTAACAGTAAAATTCGCACAGCTCTCGACACAGTTGCTCCACTTAAAACAAAGACCATACATACAAAAACAATTCCCCCCTGGAGAACCGAAGAGATAAAGAAACTTAAGCGTAAGTGCAGGGTGGCGGAGAGGAGGTGGAGGAAAAATAAAATTACTATAAATCAACAAATATTCATTGAACAACAAAAAATCTACAATACTGCAGTCAAAACTTCACGGAACAACTACTTTTCTAAAATAATCAATACTCACAGGAATAATCCCAGAACCCTTTTTACAACAATAGACAATTTAATCAACCCAGACAGCACCAAACCTTATTTTAAAGCCACAGACTCCCTTTGTGAGGCGTTTGCAGACCACTTCATGGGGAAGGTGGACACTATCAGATGTAACATTTTATCCTCCCACAGTAACATGGTTTTAACCACATCTGGGTGTCTGCCTTCACCAGAGGAAACACTGGACAGTTTTGTCCTGGTTGATGCTGAGAGTCTTGACAAAGTTTTCTCCTCGGTGAGGCCCACCACATGTCTTTTAGATCCAGTCCCTACTGAGTTTTTTAAGTCATTTTATGAAGTTTTTAGAGAGGAGCTTTTAAACATGATGAATTGCTCTCTTCAGACGGGGGTCTTCCCTGCCGCCTTTAAACAGGCGGTGGTGAGGCCCCTGCTGAAGAAGAGCAATTTAGATTTTAATGATCTTAACAATTTTAGACCGGTCTCTAACTTACCATTTTTAAGTAAAATTTTAGAAAAGTTGGCTTTTATTCAGCTCAATGATTTTATTAACTCACAGAACGTCCTGGAGAAATTTCAGTCTGGTTTTAGAGTGAACCACAGCACCGAGACAGCCCTTTTAAAGATTTTAAATGATTTTAGATTAAATTATGACTCACAGAGAGTGACAGTGTTGGTTCTACTGGATCTGAGCGCTGCCTTCGATACAGTAGACCACACTATTCTTTTAACTCGTCTTAAACAGCTGGGCCTCTCTGGTGCTGTTCACAGTTGGTTCACTTCTTATCTCTCAGACAGGACTTTTATGGTAAGTGTAGACACCTGCTCCTCTCAGGTTCATAAAATCACATGTGGTGTGCCCCAGGGTTCGATTTTAGGCCCAGTGCTTTTTAACCTGTACATGCTCCCTCTTGGCAGTGTCATCAGGAGACATGGAGTCAGCTTTCACAGTTACGCTGATGATACACAGTTGTACATCTCCATGTCTCCTGATGACACATGGCCAATGGACGCACTTTTTAACTGTATCACAGATATTCGATCCTGGATGGCAGAAAACTTTCTCCAGCTCAACCAGGACAAAACTGAGGTTTTAGTCATCGGTCCTGAGGCCCAGAGAGAGAAACTTTTACCCAAACTACAGTCACAGTCTTTTAATCCCTCCTCACAAGTGAGGAATCTGGGCGTGATTTTTGACTCTGAGCTGACTTTTATTCCACACATTAAGAACATCACCAAAATAGGTTTTTATCATCTAAAGAACATCGCCAGAGTCCGCCCAATTCTCTCTCGGGCCAACACGGAGGTGCTCATGCATGCTTTTATCACTAGTCGCATCGACTACTGTAATGCCCTGCTCTCTGGTCTCCCCAAAAAGAGTATCTCTGGTCTACAGCTTTTACAAAATTCAGCAGCTCGTGTCCTGACGGGGACCAGGGGGCGGGAGCACATTACACCAGTTTTAAAATCACTGCATTGGCTCCCTGTGTGTTTCAGGATCGATTTTAAGGTTCTTTTAATGGTTTATAAGTGTCTTAATGGTCTTGGGCCTTCTTACCTCTCAGAGTTACTTTTACCTTATGAACCCTCGCGGCCCCTGCGCTCCTCCGGCAGCAGGCTCCTAGTTATTCCCAGAGTCAGGACACACACTCACGGCGAGGCGTCATTTCAGTTTTACGGCCCTCACCTCTGGAACTGTCTGCCGGAGGACCTCAGGGCCGCAGAGAATGTTAATGTTTTTAAGAGCAGGCTCAAGACCCACCTTTTTAGTTTAGCTTTTAGATAGCTTGTGCTCTTACTGCCTTTGGTTATAGTTATTTGTGTTTTAGTTGTATTTGTTTTAGGCCATTTTATGTTCTTGTCCATGGCCTTTGCAGTGTTTTTGGTCTTTCCAGTGTTTCCTCTGCGGGAGCCCTCTGTGCCGGGGGTGGCGCTTTGCCTGTGGCTGGCTGGGTGCTTGGTTCTGGGTGCCTGGACTGAGGTTGACTTTTTGGTCGCGCCTCGGCTGGGTGCCCGGCGCCATCGCCTGGTGGCTGCAGCTGGTGTGCCGCCCCCGGTGCGGAGGGCTTCTGTGATGGCGTTTCCTTACTTACTTGCATCTGTGCCCAGCCTTATGCGTGTATCTGATGGGTTTACTTGTGTGGGTGTGCTTGCGGGTGAGGGCTGGGACCGATAGTGTGTGTGTGTGTGTGTGTGTGGGTGGGTGTGTGTGTGTGTGTGTGTGCGTGTGTGTGTGTGTGTGTGTGTGTGTGTGTGTGTGAAATTTATTTTTATTTTTTATTTTTTGTGATTTTAACTTGTAAAGCACTTTGTGTTGCACGTGTGTATGAAAAGCGCTTTATAAATAAAGATTGATTGATTGATTGATTGATACAAACACAAATCTCCACAGAGATCCTTTTCCATTTAGCCGCTTCTCCTGTCGCACTCATCACCACAACAACACCAAACAAACTCAAATGAAATTGCACGTAAGGCATATTAAGTTGTGTTATCTCATACTGTTGACTGAGTGAGGAGGAAAGGGGGGCCACAGCAAAGAAAGCGATAAAACAGAAAGACAAAACTAAAATGATACAAAGTCATTCAATCATTGTAACATATAAAACACTCTTTTTAAAACCATATTTTGCATATCAGTTTCTCCTCAAATATATGGATTTCAGAATGATGAAAAATTAGGACTGTTGCCATAGCAAGTAACAATTTAAAACTAAATAAGTATGATATCTTTTGAATGTGAAAAGTCCTCAAAATGTTGCATACTAGTATAACAGGAAGCTGACACCTACTATGAACACCTGTTGTATGGTGTTCATAGTACATAGCTTCTTTGGTTCCATTTTTATATATTGGTGTTTAAAAAAAAAAAAATCTGAGGGGGGAGCACAAATCAACTTAACTGTTGTAGTTCCAGCTAAATCACTTCATTATGGTTCAATTGTGTTCAAATATAGCACAGATTCAAGTCTAATAAAACCTCAAACAGAGCAGAGCCTACAGTTAGTATCAATACCCTAGTTGTTTAGTGTAGTCCTTGCAAATAAATCAGAATTGTTAAGAGACATTTCTCCTTCACCTCTGAAACTATTGGTGAAGAAGAGAAGAAGAAGAAGAGCTGGAGAGACTGAAGTGGCAGATAGTTCTACTGCTACACTGGAGATGGAGCAAAGTCGTGCTGAAATGAACAAATAACTCACACTTCCTGTTTATATTTTTGACAGTTGTGTAACTTGTTAAAACGTTCTCTCACCCGCACCTCAAAATTGCCTCTAACGGTGTTGTCAAATAAATTCTTGGCTTATTGTTTCAGTATGTTAACAATAAAAGCCTATTACTAATCTTAATTGTTAACTAATCACCCTTTACTGACACGTGAGGCAGGAGTTAGAATGCCTTACATCCTGCTCAGACCTTACTGAATGCCATTCTTTTGCCTAACTACAATCAGCACATGTTCAGCCTCTACACACAAGAGAATAGCAAGTGTATCATTAGTGAGTGAAGATTCATTTACATTTTAAATTGATCATACAGACAATAAATTACCACTAAACACACAAACACAGAGCACATCACAGTAAACAAAGTCATTTAGTCACTGCTAATGTGCTCCGTTTGATGCCTAGTGGGTTAGATCTAGTTCTCTTTCTCTAGGGACCTCACTGTTTTGCATTGGCGTTCATCAAGCACTTGTTATTTGGGTATAAAAATGATATTTCAGCTTTCCTGCTCTTCCATGATATTCACAGTCTGTGTTTTGACAAACTGGAAGCAAACCAGATCTCTATTTTTAAGTTGTTGTTTTGAAATTTGGCAGACGGACTGCGCACAGCGTTTGCAGGTTTATTTTAGAATTAGATGTCAGTCACAATGATTGGCTCTTGGACACATATGCGCTACTTCAACACTGGAACATTTTCTGAACAGCTTGGAGTTCAGTTAGCAGAACGTACTAAAGCTAAGTACAAACGAAGAGTTAGAATGTAAACCCTTTTGTATTGCACTGAACAATTATACAAAAAGTAAATTAGTAGCTTCATCTTATTTTTCTAAATGGCAATAGAATAGAGAAAAAAATGCCTTGGTGGACATTAGTCAGTAGGAGGACTGACTATACCTTACAACATCAATCTCTTGAGACAGATCATTTAAATGATAAAATTATTTATTAGTCAAATCTGCAACTTAGATCTAGTAGCCACAACAAAACACTGTACCATGTAACATATTAAAGTGCAAGTTCATTATTATGATCCCTTTCCAACTTGTAGCACACATCTTTGACAGTCTTGAATGTTTTGTTTTACAGCATTTTTAAATAAATCTATGGAAAAATGATTTGATTATTGTAAGCTTTTTACTTCTTGTTGGTTTGCTATAAAGAAAGTAATCTAATAGTTTACCAAAACCTCATGAAAAGGTTAGTGAAGCTCACGTTACAAAAATAAATGTTAGTACACAGTTTAAGATAAAATTTTCAGTAAGTGTTTCTGAAAACACTTACTGAAAATTCAAAGCATCTGTGCATTTAGCGTTCACATACAGGCCACTATCTGCACTTGCATATATATTAATGCCATTCACATTTAAAAATATACAGTATATTTACTAGTACACGAACATTGAAAAAGAAGCACACATCACATAGAAAATGATATGGCAATATGAGACAAAGATGAGATCATCATTACAGCTATTTGCACAGTTGTTGGTTTTCAAACCTGGGAGCTACAGTACGAGTGACACAGAGACCTGCATAGAGAGGCCAAAGGAAAGCATGATGGGAAAATCCTCTCTATTGTCCACAGTTTCGAAGCAGAGAACACGTGCCACTGCCCTTTAGTGTACTCGGTCACAAAAAGAACTGAAGCAGCAACAGTCTTATTTCAGTTACAACAGTGTTTATCACTGGCTATAAGCACACTCAAATTTGATTATTATCTGATTTATGGACCTTCCGGGTTATTTAAATTACATGCAAACTGCTAAATCTGATGTGATGTGAGAGATATCAGATTACTCAGCACAGCAGGATCTTAAAAACTAAGCTCAGAAAACAAAAAAGTTCCAAAAGTGCTCAGTGTGTGAGGCAGGTAGCCACAAACACAGCCAACCACTCCACTGCCATCAATTGTCAAAAGGAACTGACAAATGATGTTTCTTCTTATTTTTTATTGTTAGTTTTGTTTTCAGAAATCAGAAAACTCCGAGGTAGGCTGCTGCTTTATGTGCAACTGAACGGTGTTTGGAAATTCATACAGCACTCTAAGAGACTGTTCCCACTGGCCAATCGCGGTAGCTGTCAATCAATAAATAGCACTTCCTTTGTGTCACTCGCCCTCTGACCTGTGCACTTCCTGGGTCTCCCCGGTGCACTTCCGCATCCTTATTTATTTATTTAGTTTATTTATGAGACAGGGACAGTACACAACCTACATTAACCTTAACAGAAGAGATGCAATGTGCCAGATTGTAGCACCTGTAGTCCCTGGTGCATGTTTTTTGCATGTTTTTTAGATTTTCCGCTCTTCAGGTAATATCCTCGCTCTTTAGTTGACTTCAGTAACTTTGGTCCTAACAAGGTTGTTCCATTTAGTGCCGTGGCCTGTTACCAGTACCACTGTTAAAGCCTGGCAATGCACGTTCCTGTGAGGCGATAGTGGTATGTCGGAGCTACAGACCTTCGTTGCCAGTTTAGCTCTAGGATTAGACGTAATTTCATTTTTATTTCTAGATGTGACTCCTGGGAGCTGCGGTGTGGGTGCTGGAGCTGTCGCCTTGCCCTTCTTTTTGTACATGTGTGATTCAGATGGGCCTGACCTGTGAATCCTAATGTTAACTTCCTCCCCAAATTGTTATTTCATGGACTTTGAGCTGAACTAATGAAATACACAGAACTATTTATGCACATGTCCTCTCAACTAATTATTATTTAAAAATGGAACCTTGCCTCTACGTTATCAACATCGAACCTGTGTGACCTTTTAGTTCTTTTCTGGGCTATGCTCAGTGGCGTTGCTTGGTTATAATTTAGCTACTCTATTTAATTTTCTTGACCATCAACACTCGTCTTAGCACAAGCAAATTTTGCTCATAGCATTAACGTGATTTTAGTGCCTTAAAAACGTGAAAAACAGAGCTAGTTCATTTGAAAGAGTTTGCAGTGGTCCAAAGTTACTCCTCACTTACCTTATGCATTCAGAACAACCTAATTATTCACAGCCATGAGTTTATAAGCACTTTTCACAACTTTCAGAGATCAGAGCGGAGTTTTGCCGTTGAGGTAAGGCTAACAACTAGCATGCAAACACATGCTCCCTGATTCTTGGACAAAAACGGTACACAGAGGACTTAGACTGACCTTAATAGCTGCTTAAATAATATATCTGTAAGACACATTTCACTTAAATACATGGCAGTAATTGAAGTATTTATTAAAGGTACCATAGTGTGAATGATTCTAGACTCTCATTCATCTGAACAGAAACTAGGATGAAGATGTGTCCCTGGATCAGGCTTCATTGTGTTGGTGTTGGGTCTGGTGGTGTTGGGGCTTCTTCTCCACAGTATTCCATTGGTTTGAGAAGATGTGTTTTCAATTTTGTACAACATAGGACCCTTAAAACCTAAGAACCTTAAAAACATTAACGTGATTTTTTTAAGACATAAACAATACAGTCTTTTAATCGGTGCAGTGACTGTCATTGTGTCCTTTGGCAAGACACTTCACCCACATTTCTTAGTTATGAATGTGTTGTGTGTGAGCAATCAAATAAGTGACACCACTAAACTGTTAATCTGAGGTGAGAGGAATGAGATTTTGATTCTAAATGAAAAGTAATCAAAGAGTCACTGAAAATAAACAAATCTGATTGGGCGATCATGTTTGGCTCTGGCTCGTGACCATATGGTAAATGGTAACAGCCCTCAGTGTACACAGACACTGGGGGCGAGGCGGGTTAAGCCAAACAGTGGATCTGAACGCTCTACCAATTATGTTTACGTCAAGAGCGGGATTTGAACTGCCAACCTTTGGCACCAGATGAGCTACTGCCGCAACGACCACAGACCGTATAAAGAAGTGGACTGAGTGAGTGTGACGTCACCCGTAGTGTTCGGCTCTGGTTAAATGAAGCTCACCGAGGCTAGCAGTTATAGGAACGAATTTGGACTTGAGTTCCATATTGGGAATTAGCACGTGGTTCATGGACAACATAGCGAAATAAAAACACCAGTAGCCTGACAGCAGCAGTTATAGAGCGAGGGGCTACAGTTTTTCAATACAGAATGAACTGGATGTGCTCTCCGGTCTTCTCCAAATCCTCGTCTCCTCCTCCATGAGCTGGTGCTGTGTGAGGGTGAGGCTGAGGGTGAGGCTGAGGGCATGAGCAGAGCCAGGCACAGAGCCAGGATCATGTGAGGAGCACAAACAAGAGGAACCTTCAGAGGAGCAGGCACAGCGGCTCATCTCAGAGCATGTGAGATCATGAAACTTAATCTACCATCTACGGCGCTGAGGATCTCCTCTGCTCTGTCTCCACTGTCTCCTCTGTCTCCACTGTCTCCTCTGTTTCCTCTGTCTCCACTGTCTCCTCTGTCTCCTCTGTCTCCACTGTCTCCTCTGTCTCCTCTGTCTCCTCTGTCTCCACTGTCTCCTCTGTCTCCACTGTCTCCTCTGTCTCCACTGTCTCCACTGTCTCCTCTGTCTCCTCTGTCTCCTCTGTCTCCTCTGTCTCCTCTGTCTTCACTGTTTCCTCTGTCTCCACTGTCTCCACTGTCTCCTCTGTCTTCTCTGTTTCCTCTGTCTCCTCTGTCTGCAGGGGATGGGCTACAAATCCAGATTCACTTAGAAGAATGTTTAAAAAATACAATTAGAATCACTTTTTAAAAAGCTTTAAAAAAATTTGACAGAAAATCTTTATCTTTTCATCATTGTCTCACTTCAGAAATATAATATCTTAAGTTTTGAAAATTTTAGAAAATTTACACTAGCCTGCTCAGTATATAAGGTCTTAAATGGACTCGCTCCAGCACCTTTGGGTGAGTTCATTATGTCCAAATTCAGTACTAGTGGTAGGGTAACGCCTGTAAGATGTCTGTAACACCTTACAGACGCACAACATTCAGTCAGCAGGTGTTTTCAGTCAAGGGAACAGAAATCTGGAACAACATCCAGCTGCAATAAGAGACTCGACCACATTCAGAACATTTAAAACCATCTGAAACGACGGCTTAAGAGAAATCACATCTGTCATCACTAATGTTCTGCTTCTGTGTAAATGTCAATGTTGTATGTCAGGATTGTGTCTTATTGTGCAGCTTCTATCATGTTTGTCCTATGAATTGTCATTGACAGTTTGTCTATTGTGTGAAGTTGTCTTATGTTGTTTCTATCTCTCTGACCTGCCAGGGACTACAGATGTAAAGTACCTTCGGGCTAATTCTGGTGTATTTACAAGTATATGTTCATGAATATGCATTGTCCCTTTTAAATAAAAAAAAAATAAAATAAATAAGAATAAGAAATTTTTCCCATGCATTTGAACAGAATGTGTCTTCCCCCACTATGGATATATTATAATTTGTGATTAATCGCGAGTTAACTATGACATTCATGAGATTAATCAAGATTAAATATTTTAATTGATTGATAGCACTAGTCAAAGCCATATATTATATAGACTCATGACACATAGAGTGAAGCTTTCAAGCCTTTACTGTAAGCCTATATTGATGACTATAGCTTACAGGTAATGAAAACCCAAAATTCAGTGTGTTCGAAAATTACAGAAGATCAATAAAATTAATAGAATAATAATAATAATAATAATAATAATAATAATAATAATAATAATAATAAAAAAGGCTATTTAAACAGAAATCTGAGGTATGCTCATTTCAATCACCCTGTGGCACTGCTCAGGTGTAATGGAAGCCCAGGTTGCTTTGATAGTTTGTATGTATTTCTCAAAACGTTGCATAGAATCAACCAGGTCAAATGTTTTTCTGAATGGAGAGGAGCTTAACCTTGTTACAGAGTTTAAATACCTTGGAGTAGTTCTGGATCCAACATTTTCTTTTAAAAGTCATATAAAAAAAAGTAGCACAGGTAGTCAAATTTAATCTCCAAAATTTCCGCCATATTCGAAATAACTTAACACTGCAAGCAGCTAAAATGTATTTCTACTCCATGATCATCTCACATATTGATTACTGTCTCACTACATGGTCACTCGCATGCCCCACATCTCTGAAAATCATAGAGAGCCTCTACAAAAAAGCTTTAAAAACATTGGACAAAAAACCATTGTCACATCACCACTGCCATGTTCTATACAAATATAAATTACTGCATTTTCAAAACATGATCAATTTAAAATCAGCATGTTTGATCTATAAAGTTCTGCACTCTCTCGCTCCTCCACCAATAAAAGAATTTATCAAGAGTAAAGAAAACACACAAAGAACCACACGAGCCTCCGCCAGAGGAGATACGGTCATACCCCACAGACGTACCACCTTTGGTCAGATGGTCCTGTCTGTCCGAGGTGGGAACCTGTGGAATAGCCTTCCTTTAACTCTGAGGGAGTGCCCAACATATAATTCATTTAAGGCTCAACTGAAAAACTGGCTCTGGGCAAACCAAACTTGCACACATTAGGTGCCAGGCTCTTTATTGATATATTGTGTATCTTTTATGGACCGTTTTAGTTTTGTATGATGTATGTGGGTGTGGATAATGAGCTGAGTGAATGTTTATGGAGTTTTGTGCGGAGGTGACTAGGATTGTAAGATTGTATGGTTGGAAAATTGTATTTAAGGCCTGATCATTGTTTAATGTAAATTTTATTGTTGTTGTATTTTTGATCCCTGTGACCCTGACCCGTGGGACTACGGATGGAAATTAGCCGTATGGCTACAATCCGGCGTGTTTACAGTCGTGCTTTTGTCATGTATGTTCATTAACATGCACTGTCCCAATCAAATAAACAAATAAATAAATAAATAGTGACCTTCAGATCATCTGCATTGCTGGCTCTGGTGTCTCTTATCTTCCTCTTGACAATACCCCATAGAATCTCTATGGTGACTTTGCAGGCCAATCAAGCACAGTCACAACATGGTCAGTGAGCCATCTTTTGCTACCTTTGGCTGTGTGGGCAGGTGCCAAGCCCTGCTGGACAATGAAATCAGCACCTCCATAAAGCTTTTCTGCAGGAGGAAGCATGAAGTGCCGTAAAATGTCCTGGTAGATGGCTGCGTTGACTGTGGCCGTGGAGAAGGGGGCACAGGGTGGGTGCTAGTTTCATCGGGGATGTGAGCTGCAGACATTTACACCCCTGGATCACCTCTGATAAACACACAGGGGGGCGGAGTCAGGGCGCTAAGACAGGACAGGAGGAAACGGATAAGGCGGGAGGTCAAAGGTCAGCGTGTCTGTGGCTCTCTCGGGAGGAACAGAGAAGGTCCAGTTACACCAAAGCGCGGTAGGGAGGAGTTCTGCTGGAAGAGCTGTGTTTTGTTTCTTTGCTCAAATGCATATGAATGTGTGAAAATCTCTAACTGAACAATATGTGTTATGTGAATTCCTGTTTCAGAGCCTGTTTTTAATGCGACAGAGGGGCTGTTACCTCTGGGTCACTGCACTAAGTCCTGGGCCAGACAGTTCATGCTCGGCTCCACGTGTCCTGCTTCGGCTGTTCTGTCAGAATAACTCACTTTAAAGGGCCCATATTACACTATTTTCTGATCTCTGTTATTATTTTGTTTCATTCACACATGTTTGACACACAATCCCCTGCAGCCTAGCAGAACTTTATGAACTAGGTCTACAAAACTGGAGGGATGATTATTTTACATAAAAAAATTACAGAATAGCTGTGTGTTGCCATTTGCTGATTGATTCTTGATCAAAATGTTACAATTGGTTTATGGCCACAGCGTTCGTGAATGTGTGCAAGAATCTAGATTGAAGACAAAGTGAATCTCACTGAGAAAACTATACTATACTGATGAGAAAATCACCTTATTAAAGGAAACAAAACAGTGTTTGTAAAAGGAAAAGCTGTTCAAAGTTGATTGCGTGCACATAGCCTCTTAAAGGAGCAGTATGTCACCTGGACTCTTTCAGTTTTAAAGAATGTGGCCGAATCACAACTGAACCTGTGTTGCCAGAGCCTTAACCTACAGATAGAGGACACACATAGTTTGTCTCATTCTCAGTATATGGACAGGTCTCATGTGAAGCTCAGAACCTCCAGAATTCCCTCCCTGAGCTGCAGAGGCTGCACTAGCACTGATTCAGGATTGGCTGTAGGTGTTGGGGTTTAGGTAGTGACTATTCAGATCAGACAGAGTTTTGGATTTTAGCATAGAAACTGGCAACCCAAATGAGAGACTCATGTGAGGCTCATTCTGCTTTCTGATAATCGTCTTGAACCAAAACACTACATTATAACATAAACAATCTTGTCCAATGTTTTTGTAATGAAGATTAAATCAGTAGAACAATTGTTACCAGTAAAAGATTTGAAAATGTTTACTTCATATCTGGGGACACAGAGAACCTATGGAATTTACAATCAGAATCTTACATACCCTTCATTTAAAACAGTAAAACTAGCAGGACCGACTTGTACCTATGTAGACTGTAGTCTGTGCAGGCTGACCACAGCAAACACAAAACTGGATTTGACAGAAATCTTTTCTGAAATCTATGCAGTCCTCAGTGTGGCCAGCAGAGAGCACCAGAGACCTTATATAAATGTTACAATAGACAGTGCCATCTGAACTGGCTTAATCTTTTACTGTTGTTGTGTGGTTGGGCAATACACGTCATACAGTTTGCTTGTACGGTATATCTGCTGTGGCTACTGAATTAACATCTATGAGTTAATGAATTATAATATTGCCTTTTTAATGATGTCTGTGTAATCCCTGAGTCCTCCAGGAATGAGCCATTGCCTTATTAATGTATACATCTGAGGAAGGAAGGGCATCTGGTATAAAATAAAGTACCAATTCATTGTGAAACTGAAGCTTTCCATGTTGTTTATGGAAGCTCTTCTCTCATCAGCCCCATTACTCCCGTGCCCTCATGAAATCTATCTGCGGTGACCTTTGACCTCCCCCACAGAACAGCCAAGTTTCCCCCTTTGAATGTAAACCCAGGAAATAAGGTTGAGCTGTTCAAATATCAAACTACTTGTTAATCACTGGGCTTTGAGGAACAGATTTCATTCTGTCAGAATCTGCCTCGACTCTGCAGGAAATGGGTGAGGAAGTCCCACACACAGAGGAGACACAGTGAGAGGAGAAAAGCAAAGAAGAGATGAGCAGAGGAGAGAGGAGAGACAAGCAGAGCAGATTCAGATTCTATTTTTCATCCCAGAGCAGACCAGGCCTTCTCCTTGTAATATATCAAGTTTTGTTGAAAATGATTGAAATGAGATGACTGATCATCTAGCTAAGTGTTAAGCCCTCAGTAAACCTGAGGTAAAAGCTATTGTCAAAAGTCAAATGATAACGGTGTGGCAGCGGTGTTGGGCTGAAGGGCACAAAGGCAGACCTCTGTATCAGCTTCAGAAGAAAGTGTGGACAGCAAAGAGGCCAGACATGCACAGAAGAGAGCACCTCATAAGAAGAACACTGTATTAAACAGAACATTGTTTTTAATGGGTAAACACTTAATTATGTGAGTGTGGACTGACGTTAGAGACAGTGGACCATGTTATTTTAAACTGTAACAGAAACAATGATGAGAGACTTATTTTTAGACAAGAATTCCAAAAAGACACAGGGGTTGCGTGTAATTTGAATAATATACTAAATGGTTCACAGGAGAACTTGACCAGACATGTGAAGGAGCAGCAGAGTTGGCAGAGTCGCAGTGGAGTCTAGAGCCCACAGGGAGACTGCCGGGGGCAACAGCAGCTGTGGAGACAGTATCTGCACTGGAGAGTGGACCTTGACCCAGATTGTGAGGCGTGGAGTATCTCTGGGCATGTTAGTATTGCTGGGTGTAGCACTCTGGCCTCTCCACTGTCCTCGGTTGTCTAGAGGACAGAGCTCGATGCCTAGAACCAGCTTTTTATCCTCCACATGCGTCCTTAAATGTACAAAGTGCAGCTTTCACCCTGTGATGTCCCTCACCAGGAGCTTTAGCTTGGAAAGCTTTAACTGCTTTATACATGTCTGCCACTGTATGTTGTTGACCTTGTAGCTGCAACTTAAGACTATTTAAATAACACAATATATCACAGAAAAAAGCCCCAAAGGCCATCATGTTCTTGTCACTTAAAAAACCTGAAATTTCTTGGTCTTGGGGGTTGAGTGGTTGGAGATAAATGATGCAAGTTCATCATGCAGGTCACAGAACCTCTCCAAGACACGGCCTTAGCTCAACTTGAGCATATGATTGTTCTGAAGAAGACCACTGTGCCCTGCTGATGTCTCTTCAAGCTCTGAACAGGCGGTGCTGCAAGCTAGAGCTCTCTTTGCTCGTGTTTTTGATAAAGTACTGCTTTATTTCATTGTAAAAGATTTCCCCAGTTTTACGCCCAGAAATGGGCGTCCTTAGAGCCATGCTCTCGGACTTCTGTACAGCCTCAGGATTGGAGTTGTTTTATTTATGTGACAGTACGATCTAACCCTGTAGTTTAGATGTCTACAAACATGTTCTGAAATGTCCCTGTGTGTCAGATGCCCTCCCTGTCTCACCATTCTGTTCAAAAGAAAAAAAAAAATCTTTATTGTTTCTGAACTGGGTAGACTTATGTAAAACAGCATTTTAATGTGAGAGGACCTTATCATATCATAACTGATCATATTCCAGTGACCCCAAAAGAGTTGTGTATCATGGTGGACGCGGTGCCCAATGGACTTCTATCCCTCGTCAAAGGACACTCCTCCCACACATCCAGGACCCACACACCTCCTGTGTCTCAAACAGCTGTGGACAAAAGATGCTTTTCACAGTCGCCTCAAAACTGTAACAGTAAAATCAGGAGCCTGTTTCAGAAAAACTTTGTTACTGCTCCATATGTGATCCATCACTGGAGCCTTTGTGCCAAATATTCAATAGGAGAAAGTGTGGACATTAGGCTACAAATGCTTCATCACGAATAAACAAAGAGAAACCACCTCCAAACTTCTTCACCACTGCTGCCCCGCTGAACAGAGGCTCAGGACACTAAACGACTCTTCCTGCTCCTTTTGGATCTCACAGACAGAGGGAGTTTCTCAATTCCCAGGATCCTTCCTCCAAAGATCACTTTGTAGCACTCCTCCAGAGTCGGCTCCTCTGAAGCAGAGCCAAATATCCTGCTCACAGCTCCTGGGAGTGCACCTAGAACAGGCTCTGGAGGGAGCTTTGATGATGTGGATCTGTCCAAAGTGGTTCAGCTGAGAATCCTGGCAATTGGGAAACACCCAGAGACTGCTACTCTGCTACTACTGCTACCCACATGCTCCTGTAGCACTACCAGTGAGGAGAGCGCCCCCTACAGGCCCTCCTCTGGACACAGCCTCCTGCCTGGCCCATGATGCATGAAGAAGAGTCCCACGTTTATCTGCAGAGCTACCATGCCCCCTAGTGGACACAGCGGCTCTATGCCTGTTTCCCACTTTCAAAATCTTCTCCTGTGCTTCTGATGGAAACCACTCCTCACTCTGGGCATGTGGTAACCATGGTAACTGTGTTGAAATTGTATATAGTGTCCACATTTACCATAAGGACCTGTGTGAATGAAAGACACTGAGCTGTGGAATAAAGTCATGGGAATGTCCATGGGCCTGTTTATTCACTTGTTTATTTCTCACTATTCTAGAAAACAGTCAGTACAATAACAAACACAGAGGGAGGTCCAATGAACCTAAAGTGTACTCGAGTAAAAGTACTGTGAGTACAGGTAAAACAATGATGTTCAAATAAAATGCTCAAGTCAAAGTAAAAGTATTTGGTGATTAAGTGTAACACATAAACTCTGCTTCATGTTTTGGTAATGATGGTTATTCTGCATTCATCCACAGACATTTCAAAAACAAAGTGAAGCCAAAGCTAAACACATTTGATATGATACAATTGTCAGCATAAAGCTTTTCTCAAATGAAAATGATGGGGTTATAAAATGATTCTGACAAATAGAATTTGTTGGAACAAATGAGTGAATGTAGCTCATGAGCCACGTGGGATCAAACTGAGGCCTAGTATCAGCTAAATGAGAGAGAAAAACAACTATGAATGACTCTATGGATTATTTGATTTAGAGACATGAAAAGTGAAGATTCTCTTAATCCAAAGGAGCACACAGAGACACTGAGGAGCCTTCAGACCAGAGCCTAAACCCAGGGAGCAGAGTGTGAGTGAATGTGGTGTTGAAGGTGTGGAGGTGGGTCAGTTGGTCAGAGGAGACTGTGTAGAAGGACAGAGAGCCAGCAGGACAGTCCACAAACACTGCTACTCTCCCAGAAGAGGAGGACCAGGGCTGAGGGAGGCGGGTTTGGTTGTGATTGTGCCAAACAGAGAAAGCATCTGTAGAACAGAACAGTCTCCAGGACTGATCATTGCATCCAAACATGATGTCAAAACTGAGTTCTTTTCTTCTGATTCTTCTATAAGACACTGATACATGAACTTTTCCACTCCACTGGACCTCCCAGTAACAGTGACCAGTCAGACCAGTGGAACACAGAATCTGAGGCCTGTACTCAAATCTGTCCTGATGATCTGGATACAGCTGCTCCTCTCTCACATGTGTCACCTTCTTGTTGTTGTCAGACAGTTTGAGGTTTCTGTGAGCTGTGTTTGGATCCAGAGTGAGATCACAGAAATCTGATGGAGAGAAGACACAACACAGCAGCAGTTAGTCCCATGTGGAGACACACATTTCATTAGAGTTTAATATGGCCAAATGTGTTCATGAAAGATGGATTTAAAGGCTTTCACGTATTGATGATTATTTGTTCTATA
Source organism: Taenioides sp. WSHXM2023 (assembly GCA_029959045.1). Lineage (NCBI taxonomy): Eukaryota > Metazoa > Chordata > Actinopteri > Gobiiformes > Gobiidae > Taenioides > Taenioides sp. WSHXM2023. Next base: position 33,603,611 of record CM057090.1, read on the forward strand.
TATGTATTATTATTGTATTTCTTAATCATTGCAGTCTTATATTTGTCTAATATTTCTTTAGCATCAGCTCTATATTTCCTTTAGTTTCACAGCCTCTCACACATCTATTTCATATTATTTTCAGTGTAAATGTGAGTTGTCTGTAGTTTGTTGCTGCAGTGACAAAGTGCAGCTCCAGTCTCTGACGTCACTCCACACATTCCTACACTCGTCTGTGCTCCATGACACACACTTTCTCCTTTAAAATGTCTCTATATGAATCCACAGTCACTTGTGCTTGTGTGTAGACAGTCCTGTGCTGAGTCCAACAGCTGTGCCTGTGTCAGTGTGGCTCCAGGGCTCCTCCTTTGCTCCCAGCACCACTACTTCTGATTAGTATTTGCACCATATGAAACTTTCAATTTCTATTATATTCCCATGTGTCCTTATATGTGTGTAATCCCTCAGTGGTCCTGTAGGTTCCATAGTGGTCCATGGGTGTATACTAGTCTATGTGCTCTTATACTTGTTCTGATACAGCTCCAGATCATTCTAAAGACATTCAGGAAAGGTTCATTTCTGTCCTGTGAATGGGACTTTTGTAGTATTGATACTTGCTCAAATGAGTATCTAGTTTCAATACTACTTTTAATATTGATTAGTTTGATTCCATAGAAAATCAAAATAGAAGAAAAAATGTAATCACTGATGGCATAGCAGAAGAAAAGGAAGAGAGTTGGACTGAACTGGAGAGTAAAGTCCAGCTCATATTCTCTAATAATCTGGGTTTGGAGGGAAATGTTGAAACTGAGCGTGCTCAAAGGACAGGTCAGCACCAGGAGAGGCCCAGGAAAATAATGGTGAATCTGCTGCGCCTAAAAGATAAGCAGCTCATCCTTTCATCTGCTAAAATGCTGAAGGGGACCAACATCTAAATCAATGAAGACTTCTCTGGAACTTTGCTCCAAAAAAGGAAAGAACTGTGGCCCCAACTTAAAGCTGCCAGAGAGAGGGGAGAAAAGGCTCTGCTGAGGGATGAGAAACGGATCATTTTGTGCAATAGTAAAAGGACACACAACTTTTGTATGTTTTTAAACATTTTTAAGTAATATTGATCTGGATCTTGCACTTGAATGTGTAAAAGCAACACTATAATAGGTTTGGTTTTGGCACGTCTGAATATTTGTAATATAAAAAATAAATGACAAGAACTTATTGTTTTAGTGCGGAAGTGTTCGATCAATATATTAACTGTATCCCAAACACATCTTGATGATTCCGTTCTTGATTCTGAAACATCAGTCAAAGATTACAATGTGTTTAGAGTGGGCAGGGATACATTTGGTGAGGGAGTGGCCATCTTTGTGCAGAGTAACATCCCCTGTAAATTCAAATCAAATCTTACGTGCAATGACATTGAGGCGATTTGGGTAGAAGTTCAACTGCCTCACACAAAACCCATGATTGTGGGGTGTTTTATAGACCCCCTGATTCAAATACAAACTATCTGACAAGTTTAGGTCATATCCTTGACAAAGCTTCACATGTTCATTGTGAACTATATATACTTGGTGATATGAATATTGAACAGGTTTGATTGACAGAGTTGATAAGCGCCTGTGCCCCGCTAACCCAGTGGTGCAGGTGGGAAGGGGCATTGCCCTCATCAGCCTCACTCATGATTGGATCTTCTTTGCTACGATACTCGTGGTCGGAATTCCAAACATGGAATTCGGCTCCAAATTCGCCACTATAACTGCTAGCCTCGATGAGCTTCATTTGGCTACTCCCTTAGTCCACTTCTTTATAGAGTCTATGCTTGCTACAATGTACAGAAATAACTTCACATCTTATTTTCAGAAATGTATTTATTTTGGGCAAGTGAACTTTTTTTTCTTCTTTTACAGTGGAACATTTATAACATTCTTAATTATCCTGAAAACAATACTAGTTTTTCATCACTCTGAAACCCATGGATATTAACCTGTTAAACTCAATTACATCTGTATTATTCCTGTCAATCTAACCAGTCTTGACTACACCAACCCTTAAGCAGGACCTATCACTCAAACAAAGCAAAATGACATCAGGACTGTATGTCACATGATCACATTTTAATGTTATTTTATTGTGAGAAGAAACAGAATGATTATTCACGATTACTGACACCATGAACAGTGAAATCATTCATTTTATTTCTGTCACATTGTCTAACACGTTACTGTTCCTCTTGTGTGTAACAATTAAGTATACTTGTTAGTCTAGAATAGATTGAATTTAAAAAGTCTTAATTTTGCTTCAAAAATTGTCACAATTATTATTATTTTTAGTTTTTACAATTATATTGTGACCTCAGTAATCATGATGTTCAATTAAACTGATGATAAAGACATCCCTAAACTGGGCAGTAGGCCTGTCACGATAAATACTGTATCGACTTATCATTCAGTACATGATAGATGGAACAATTATTTTTGGGAGTCAGTATAGTCAGTAATATTTCTTTGTACAAGTGGGAAATGTTTGGATATTTTTTGTGCTTTTCTGAATATTTGAGTTGTAGAGGTTTGATTATATAACTTCTATTAATTGTTCCATTTATTTATTTCAGCTCATTTTGTGGGGAAATCCTGCTTTAGGGTTGTGTCAGTGGCATTTAACATTATCCTCTATATTTTCATCACCAATAATTGTATTTCAAGAATTGTTATCGTGACCGGCCTACAAACCAGTACCAAACTAGGATAAGTGTAAAGGCATAAAATGACATTAATTGGTTGCTCCCAGGATAATGAACTCCTCGCTCAAATTTAACAGAATTCTTCCGTTTTTCTCCATACTGCACTGAGGGTCTCGCAGCATCCTCAGTACCCCCTCTCTGAGCTGGTGTGGGGCTGTCTTTCTAAAGTTCACCGTCTCTGTGATGAAGTTTAGAATCAGCTCTCCGGTCTCGTTTCCTTCAGTGAAACAGTCGGTGATGTCCAACACAGCCGGTGACTCATAGCTCTGGTACGGGACTCCAGCTTCGTCCAGGAGCTGCTTTATTTCTGCTGTGTTCCGTTGTGGAAGCCAAGTACGAGTGCCTGGGGGGCTCAGCTGAGTGAAGAAGCCTTTCCATACCTTCACAAAGCCAGACTCAGCTGTAACACAAAAAATAACACAAAAACTCACAATCACAATCAACCTTCATTCCCCGTCTCCCCAGTCTCCCCTACATCCCACCTTGATCCACGCTCGTTTAAAGGTCCCGTATTACGGCAAATTGACTGTTTGTGAGATTTAAGGCATGTTAGAATATTATTTCTGCAAAAACATACCTGGAGTTGTGTTTCATTCATTTCATTTCATTGTTTTATTCACACATGTTAAAATAATCCTGCATTATGGGGCTGTCTACATCCCCAAAGCTCAAATTCTCCGTTCCACATTGTGATGTGATGAAACAGTTGTTTTCAAGTTAACAACTACATTTTACCCTTTGTTTAGTAGAGGTTGGAAATTCCAGGACTGATCATCCAAATGATTCTAGTCAGTGTGTATGGAGTTTAAAAACACAGTGGAGCACTTCCTGTATTACCAGGAACAGAGTGTTTTCTGTTTGGGAGAAGAACACAGTCTAAATATCCAGGATTTGTGTGTTAAACATCTGTGAATGAAACAAAACACTCCAGGTGTTTTTCATGACACAGATCAGAAAATAGTGTAATATGGGCCCTCTAAAACTAAACTAAATTATAACAGTTGGTGTCTTTATTTTCAACATGATTATAATCGAATACCCAACCATACTCATTTCTTGTCTATGTCTAATTTCCTAAATATCTTCACTGTTCTGTCATCATGTCACGTCTTGTCCTGTTTAGAACAGTGGAAACACTTGCAGCCCGTACCGACCTGCTCCAAAGTCAAAGACAAACAACAGAAACAAGAGAGAGAAAGAGAAAGAGAGAAAGAGAGAGAGAAAGACAGACCGAGAGAGACCGAGAGAGAGAGAGAGAGACTGAGAGAGAAAGAGAGAAAGAAAGAAAGAAAGAAAGAGAGACTTTACTGATGCTGAGGGAAACATAAGTTTTGCTGCAGCAACAACTACACTGCACTTCTCAGTGGCCTTTGTGTCTCAGGCAAAGGTCTCAGTGCAGTTTAACAGGAGGACTGGCAGGATCAGCAGATCTGTGTCAGGGCTAAACCGAAAATGTTCATTTTGTCTTCTTATGTACTTTAAACTTCTTAGGCTCTTTTTAAAGACAATACAGTAACTTGTACTTACCTTGTTGACATGTTTCGGCTGCTAGCTGCGAGCCAACACAGTCACAGGGATACTAAAAACAGCCAGATTACCAAGGAACAATATAACCAAGGAGGAGAGGAAAGCCATTAATCATATAAAAAAAGACCACACAATCACTATTCTACCCGCAGATAAAGGAAGGACAACAGTTATATTAGACACAAAAACATACAAACAGAAAATGGAAGCGCTACTAGCAGACACTGACACATACGAAATAATCAGAAAGAATCCAACAGAAGAAAAGAAACAAGCCCTAAAATCATTACTCAAACCCCTATTAGAACAAGAAAAAATCACCCGAGAAGCATACAATAACCTAGTCCCAACAGCCAGCATCACCCCTCGCATTTACGGAACACCAAAAATTCACAAAAAAGATACGCCACTCCGCCCGATAGTCGATAGCTTAGGTTCAGTTACATACAATCTGTCAAAAGCTCTGGTCGAAATAATAAAACCACTCATCGGTCAAACAAAATTCCACTGCAAGAACGCAAAACAATTGGCACAGGACCTAAAAAACATCACAGTAGCACCGGACGAAATATTCATATCACATGACGTCATCTCACTCTTCACCAAAACACCCGTGGATGTCACACTACAAATAGTACAGGAAAAACTCAGAAAGGACAAAACACTCAAAAAAACGCACAAATTTAACTGTTGAAGATATTACACAACTATTACACTTCGTGGCCAAATCTACATATTTCCAATACCATAACATCATTTACAGACAGAAGGAGGGGTTCACAATGGGAGATCCACTATCCGCAATAATGAGCAGTTTTTTCATGGAAGACTTGGAACAAAAAAGCATTCAACACAGCACCCCCACAATGCCGATTAACTTTCTGGAAACGCTATGTAGACGACATCCTGGAAAAAATACAGCAAGGACACACCCAAGAACTCACGAACCATCTCAACACACAGGACAGTACCGGAAACATTCAGTTCACACATGAGGAGGAGAAAGACGGAACAATATCATTTTTGGACATTAAAATCCACCACATCGCAGACGGCAGCATCAAAATAACAGTATACAGGAAACCTACGCACACCGACCAATATCTACTCTGGACATCCGAATATCCCACTGCACATAAACTTTCAGTAGTAAGGACACTATTCGATTGGGCCACACTCGTAACAGACCAAACCGACAGGGAAGAGGAGGAGAGACACATTATACAAGCACTCAAACAATGTCAATATCCCAACTGGGCCATAAACAAAGGCAGACAACAAGTCAACAATAAAACCAACAAACCCCGGCAAAAAACACAACAAACTAATAGAGGGCAGCAGGATCACAGGAACACAGTCACACTACCATACATTAGAGGAATAACTGAACCCATCCAGAGAGCTATGAAAAAACACAACATAAGCACTGTAGTCAAACCACACACAAAACTCCAGCAACAGCTAGTACACCCCAAAGATAAAATCCCACAAGAACAAAAATGCAACGCCATCTACGAGATCCAATGCAAATCACGCAATAAATCATACATAGAGGAAACAGGCCGGGCTTTTCATATCCGAAAAAAGGAACACCAAAAGGAATGTGAAAAGGAAACATCAGGGGGACTCACCAGAACACAAAAAGACACAGAAGAGCAGGAAAAGCTAAAATCCGCCATATCAGACCATTGTAAAAGAAATAACCACATTATGGATTGGGACGGGGCTCGGGTCATTGGATCAGAAAACAACAAGTTCAAACGCTGGATCAGGGAGGACAGTGAAATCAGGAAACGAGGCACGGACAGCAATGATGGAGCGTTCCTCCTTTCACACACCTGGGACACCCTCCTCCAGAGAGCACCGGGCAACCGAAGGCATGGTCAGTCTGAGCGACCTGCCAGGTCAATCAGGCTGACCACACCTACAGGAAGTAACAACAGCTTATATACGACACGTCATCACCAACACCGGGGACAGTTCTGAAGATGGCTCGCAGCTAGCAGCCGAAACATGTCAAAAAGGTAAATACACTTTACTATATTGTCTTTAAAAAAGAACCCAAGAAGTTAATGTCCACTGGTAACCGTGGTGACCGTCCATAAATTAAGTAAAAAGGAGAAAAGCCTGTCACCTCACTTTTAGTACATTTGTAGGCATAAATTAGTTTGTTTGGTTAGTCCTTCCAGTTATTCTTTTGTTTCTCAGTGTTTTAACATCTGAATCAAAGTCTGATTGAATCGCTCGAAATGTCCATTCCCCTGGGGGTGATATGGAGTTGTCCTAGAATCAGCAACCCCACAATACTCCTTCAGTTGGGCAAAGAGCTGATTCTCAAATTCACCACCTTGATCATGGTGCCACCTCAGTGGCAACCCAAACTTTAAAGCATAGTCATTAAAGATTTTGTCTGCAGTGGTTTTACCAGACTTGGACGTGGTGGCATAAGCCAGGGTAAATGTGTAAAATGGTCAACAATAACAAGAATGTATTTGTAACCCTCTTTAAATTTGTCTAAGTGTAAGAAGCCAACCGAGACCAGTTCAAAAGGCTGAGTTGTGACTATGTTAGTGAGCGGGGCTCTCATCTCACGACTTGGCCTTTTGGATTTAAGGCACACACTTTTTCTCATGATATTTCATTTTGCATGAAGGGCCAGTAAAAACGGTCTTGTGCCAAAGAAATAGTCCTTTCTACACCATGGTGGCCCATCTCATCATGCAGTTCCTCTAACACCGTTGGCCTGTGCTTTTCAGGGAGTACTAGTTTTGTTGTGTTTGCGGTTTCTCTGTACAAAACACCCCTGTCATTATACTGTAACTTGTCCCGCTCTCTCAAGAGACACAGAACCTGTGGTCTAAGCTGTTTGAGTTCTGAACCTGAAGGTTTTGTCTCTGTTAGTTTGTATCTCATGATCTGTGCAATAATAAGATCAGTCTCTTGGTCTCGTTTGATCTATCAGCAGTGAGTGGAGCTATGGACATGCTTATTGACACAGTGGCACACTTGGCTGAGATACCCATAGACCAGGCTACACTAGACTCACTCTGATGGTCCACTTCCTGCATGGCTGCACTTGCAGCATCATATGACATCTCTTTTAAGCATTCCTCCGTATAAGTCTCCATGTCTAAGGACATTCTAGATAAATTATCTGCATCTACGTTCTCTCTACCTGGAACTTAAAATGGAACTTAAAATTCGAAATCTGCAGTTCTGCAACCGATCTGCACCCTGTTGCATTCAACTTAGTGGTTGACAGTATATAAGTAAGCGGGTTATTGTCACTATACACTGTAAAGAAGGGCGCATAGTACAAGTATTTACGAAACTTGTCTGTGATTGCCCATTTGAGAGCTAAGAATTCCATCTTGCCTGACTGTAAGTTATAGCTTTTCTCGGCTGTGGTGAGCTTTCTTGACCCATAAGCTATCACACGGAATTTGCCATTTTACCTTTGATACAAGACAGCGCCTAATCCCTGGTTAGAGTCATCTGTATGTGGGATAAATGGTTGTGTGAAGTCAGGAAAACCTAAAACAGGAGACTGTACTAAACATTCAATCAGCTGCTCTAACACTGACTGATGTACATCACTCCACTGAATAGGTGTACTGGAGGGGACACTGTTTTTTTCACTGTCCATTTTTTTCTTGTGTTCTGAGTCTTTGAGCTTAAAGGAGCTTTATAAGCAGATCATACAAAGGACCAGCAATACAAGAAAAACCTTTGATGTATTGTCGATAGTAGCTTAGCAGTCCTAGTATTGCTCTAAGCTCACCTCCATTATCTGGCTGCTTGTTTTTCAGAGCTCTCACAGCAGCTGTATCTGCCGGGTCCATTCTGTTTCTCTCAGCAGAAACAATCCTGACAAGGTACCTCACTTCTGGTTTGAAGAGGCAACATGGTCATTAAAGGTCCTGCTGAATACAAGAATGTCATTGAGATAGGGCACACATCTTTTGTCCTGCAGTCCTTCTAGGCATTGCTCTATACACCTCTGAAACGCAGCTGGCGCATTCATGAGGCCAAATGGAATCCGAATAATTCATAAAGGTCCCAGGGGGTCACAAACGCGGTCAGGTGTCTACTCTCTTTGGACATGAACCCCTGGTGACATGCCTTACCCTGGTCCAGCAAAGAGAAGCTGGTGTTACCCCCCAGGCTGTCCATCACGTCCTGTACCCGGGGGATGGGGTGTCGATCTGAATATGTTTTATGGCTCAGTTCTCTGTATCTTTCTTTAAAAAATACAAGATGTGTAAAAAAAAAAAAATACAAAATGGTCCTGTTTAGGAGTTTTTTCAACAGAAATGTGAGAAACTAACTTTTAGCCAGTGGAAAGTATCTGTTCAATTGGTATGCTTGTCTCCAGAGATATTATTTCTTTGCCTAGAATGTTCCACGGTATGGCATTAAATTAATTTTTATCTCTATGGAGACAATCAGGTGACAGATCAGATCTGTGGAGAGACGAACCTACTCACTGTAAAATTAATGTGGCCAATAAAAACACCTGTAACTGAATAATAATGCAAGATACATTTAAAGCCACTGAGGAACATTCCAGTCAATACTATTTCTATGGAGTTAACCCCACTCCAGAGAAGTTACATAGTTAATCTTTAAAGACAAATAAACACATTAGCAATCAGACTGAGACAACTAATGTGGATTTATCTGTGTAATAGCCGGAATAGCAACTTTAGCGGTCTAAGAGAACAGAGTCGAGCTGAGCAGATTTCCAGTGCAGACCCAAAGTGCGTTTATTCCACCATCACAAGAAAAATTGAAAAATATTTACAAAAGACAAAGTTAAAAACAAGAATGGTGGTAACCTGCATGCACACACAGCACCTCTACCTGGACAAAGGTGAGGCTGGCTCCTTTTATAGGCCACCACCCTTAATTGGGTGAGCTCATTTCAAAATACAGGTAAGTACAGGTAAGTGATCTCAATGTTTAAAAGTTAGCTGTATCAAAAACAGTGCTTACAATTATTCAATTAAATCTGAGTACAAAAAGATGCATCTCTTTATTAATTTAGCAGTGTTTTAATAATGTAAAAATACTAAATAGAAAGAGCTCAAATATTTGTGCATGTGTTTCTGTCATTAATATCACCTGTTTACTAGCACCAGGCCTATACATTACAATCTAACAATCCTGGATAATTTAATCTTAATTCAATGAGATCACATGTTCACGGGGCTGAGTGTAGAGCAGCACAGAGACATTCAGATACTAAAATGACACAGGACTATTGATACATAAGCGCAGTGTGCTGTCTTTCCTTCTTACACAGACTACAGGAGACGAGTAAGAGGAAGTAGACTTTTCCACCCACCCCTGTGCTATCAAGTCCTGTAAGCAGTCCTTCACCTGCTTGTACAGTGGCTTTGACACAGAGAGTTATGTTCTAGAAACTGGTTCTGTGTCTTTTAACAAAATGTCCATCTGCAGGGCATCGCTGGGGAACAGCATGTTTCTTTTTCTCTTGTCGTTCCTTTTCATTTGCACATCCTATATTCACTTTTTCCAAAACTACTTCATCAAATATGGTTGCCTGGAGGAGATAGGGCTGCATGTCACTCTTGATATTGTTACTCTGCAATCCAGTGTGCATGGAACTCTAAACTCTGAATCAAGGGTAGATCACACTTCAGACCTGACTCAGCTTCCTGGGATGCAAGGATCCTTCGCAGAGCAGAGAGGGTGAAGTAACCTTTATCTCCAAAAAAGCTCCTCAACTTCAGTCCTGGTGTGATGGTACAAATCACTACATCAATGATCTAATCTTCTTGGTAGCCTTTACCAAGTCCGCTTTCAATCTGCCTGGCCAAACTAGAAAATGTGAGCTTGTCTTTTGTCCAGGCTCACCTATTTGGCCTGCTATCTTAAAGTCTTTGGGCCACACGGGTTATCTGGGGGCGCTGAGCCTCGTTTCTGCACTGATGTGGGTTGTAGGGTCATTTTTTTAGTTTTATGCTGCATGGCTTCCTCTTTTTCTTGAAGTTTAATCCGTAGATCATTAATGATCTTTCTGAAGATCTTCTCCCTCTTTTTCATCATCTTGTCCGGTAACTGGCATTTTTGCATTTTCGATCAACTCTTTAACATTGAGCAGGTTAGACATTCCCTCATCTTCTAGCTCAGCTAATTCAGCTCTTTCAACATGGCTTGTGATAAGTGCAATTGGCTGACTTGAGATCTGAGAGTGAGCTGTTCTCTTCCCAGTCCCAGTATCAATGTATTACATATTTTTGGCAGTTGTTAAACATTCAGTTCATTTAGTCCACCTTTGATTTTTAGTTGTAGTGTTTCTAACTCTGACTCCATTTTGATCAGGTAAGTAGGCAAAACACAGTACAACGTGGACTCCCAGACTTCCTTCACCCCAGACACTTCCTCCAGCTCCTCCGGGGGACCCCAAGTGTTCCCAGGCCAGCCGAGAGACATAGTCCTTCCAGCATGTCCTGGGTCTTCCCCGGGGCCTCCTCCCAGTGGGACATGCCCGGAACACCTCCTGAGGGAGGCGTCCAGGAGGCATCCGGATGCCTGAGCCACCTCAGCTGGCTCCTCTCGACGAGGAGGAGCAGCGGCTCTACTCCGAGCTCCACCCGTGTAACTGAGCTCCTCACCTTAAGGGAGCGTCCAGCGACTCTGCGGAGGAAACTCATTTTGGCTGCTTGTATCCGCGAGATATTAACAGAATAATATGAATTAATAATTTTTTAACAATATTTTAAAATTTTAAATTTTCAACCCACTTTTTAAAATCTGTCACACTGTCGCCTCATCACCAAATCACCAATGCATGCACGCACGATAGTATGGGATACTATATGTTTACAGTGTATAGGTTGCTTGTAAGTTTACTTACAAGCATGAATAAATTAATGAATAAATTAATAAATCAGAGACAGATGATGGACAAGAGAGCAATAGTGGACCTCAGTCTGCCGTACATCTCCACCTAAAAGCCGCGGGCCACTCCTTTGAGGATAGTGAGGTACAGATCTTAGCCAGAGTAAAGAACTGGTTTGAGAGGAGGAGTTAAAGAGGCTATTTTTGTCAAGAAAGAGAATCCTTCCTTGAACAGAAATGGCGGTCTCAGACATCATCTGTCTCCCATTTATAACTCTATCCTCAAACCTAAATCAAAACAAAGAAAATAATAGGGCTAGTGTAACGGAGTTAAAAATGCACTAATTACTATTTCCTGGTTGTATTTTATGTTTGAATATAATTTATATGTGAATTTTATCATTTTGACATTTTATTTTGAAAACCGGAAGTGCGCGCTGCTCCCACATGTTTTATTTTGGTAGTTCAACTTCCCCTCTCAGTAGCACGTTGGAGACTGCAGAGGGTAAGTTCTGTCTGGGTTGAAAAGAATATATTTTACAAAAACAACATACCTTTAGGATAAATGCAAGAACACATGTTGATAAGATAACGTTTTCACATGTAATGGATGTATTGTGGTGCGCTAATTTTGAGTTTTGTACATTTTATTTAGATTGTAAAGTTCACTTGATATTGTAACATTGTACTGAATGCCGCGAACATGAGCAGCCATCTCACGGTGCTGTTCTCATTCTTACAGGGAGCCAGTGCCTGATATGTGTGAAGACATATTAATAGAGTATTTATATGTCTGTCACAGGTATGTTACATTTTATTCTATTTCTGTAAAGGTTATAAATTGTGCATTTGTCTCTCTAAATTATCACTCCACTGCAATCAAGTTAAATTTAAAATTGTTTTATTGTTTATACATGATTTATATAATTGAGAGTCACATGAGTTGTAAACCCTGTGTAACATGGTAATAACATGGCCAGTATGTATTTGTAAGCTCCCCCTCTGAGTAGCACGTTGGAGACTGCAGAGGGGAGCCAGTGCTTGATATGTGTGAAGACATATTAATAGAGTATTTATATGTCTGTCACAGGAGTAAAGCTGACTGACTCCATACTGTGTCCTGTCTTTCGTATACGGCCTAGCGAAGAGTTCCGCAGCCGTTACACTAGCCAGGTCAGGTCCAGAGGTGTGAAAACACCCATTATGGCCCTGAAAGGTTATGCTAATATGACCCCACACTCACTGCATGTTCAGTAACTAGCTAACTACCAGAAACTACCAGAAACTGTAAACAAATAGGTGTGGTAGTCTCAGAGTCATTTCATTGTAATTAGCTCCTCCCTTCAGGCAGATATAAAGCAGTGTCCACCAGCATCTGACCAGAACTGAGGAAGCAGCTTGGATGAGCTGCGAAACGTATTTGACTAAATAAAATTTTGTCCAATTGACAAATTGAATTTCTCCTTTTGCCATGGATTCTACCTGGATGACTGAGGGATTTTACACAAGACTTGTTAAGATTATTCAGTTAATCAATAATCATGGTTACTCAGGTCACAATACAATCAACTAGTAACAACTAATAAATAATAATAATTTTAGAAGCATAGACTACTCTACAAGTGAACACGTAAGGCACTTTTTTTTAATCTGGCAATTAAACTTCACATCATCCAGAAAATTGTTTTGGTCATGCAATTGTGAATAATCATAAAATTATGATTTCTTCTCACAACACCATAAAAATAGATACTCTGTCATCGCTAAAACTAACATCATAAGGGAACTGAAACTGGAGCACAACTTGGACCCTGTGCAGCTGCTGTCCAAGTGACTGTTCCCCACAGAAACAGCCCAAATTGCTGGCACTGGACTGAGACTGATCCTGTCTTCTTCAGGCACATGAGATTCGTGGTCTGTCTAAAACCTGGCTTCCTGCTGGTTTAGCCCTCCTCCTCAGCACGCTCACCCCCGGATCCTGCCTAGTCCCCTCGGCTATTTCCAGGCCAATTAAAGTTGTTGCTCTGACCGCATTTTGGACAGCCTGGCAGAGTGGTTGGCCTTTAAGGATAATCCAGACTATAAGGATCAGTTCACAGCAGGTCAGGCAAGAGACGTGTGAGGTATACCACACCAGTGTTTTCTCATCTATGATTGCAAAGAATGTTGAATTAGCTCATCTGGGTAGGATTGGACTGGCCATGCTAAAATGACTTACTTTTTGTGCTATTGCGAATAAGTATGTCTTTGTTCATTCCTAATTTTAACTCAACAAACATTTGATGGATTTGTTTTAGAGTTACTTTCTATTTTTGTCTATTTTTAATGCTTAACAATTTATGTTCTAAAGCAAAGGGTGGGAGTGGTGTAGTAGTTTAAAACATTCACAAAAATACGTCTGAAACCAGTCAGCAATTACTTTTTTGATTAGTTGACTAATCAATTATTTATATTGTACATTGAGATTTTTTAAAATCCATTTTTAATCAAGTAAAGGTATATATGATATAGGATAGACCAGAAAGTGTTTTTTTTTTTTTTTTTTTTTTTTTTTTTTTTAATATTGCTGCTGTCTTTTTGCCGTGTTTTAGCCCAGATAATTACAATTATTGAAGTACAGTTAACAATAAATTTAATAGTCGAATTGTCACAACGATTATTCAGATTACTGTTTCACCCCTAATTCTTATACAGTTAGTGCATACTGTGGTTGTTTCCATGGGCAAGACACTTCACCCACCTTTTCTAAATATGATGTGTGAGTGCATTATTTGGTGCTGGGTGGAGCCTACCCTTGGGCACCAAAGGGAGTTATTTTTAGTATTTTTCTGCAATGTCTACTATTGCATTTTGCTTCTCCGAACTGTCAGTTGGAAACCACTGAAAACAACCATTGCCCTTCGTGGCTGTGGATTCTGGCACTTGTGCTGGAGGATTAGTCTCTACAGTGGTGCCATCTCACACTGGCAAATCCATAATCGATACCAGGGCGGCCATTTGCGACACCTTTAATAAGTTTCTGTCAGCAGCGTGATTATTAGCCCGCGCCCAATCATTCAGGGTCCATCTAGAGTTCCTACTTAGTACAGAGAAGCTGATTAAGACAGGAAATAGTCTCATGTGAGTGTGTGTTAGCCCTTTTTAATATCACAGATGGAGATGCGATGATATAGGAGCCTGTCTGGAGAGCAGGGTGAGGAGTTTCCCACAGTGTCTTATGTAAGGCAGACTAATATTGTCGGTATATTCAGACTTCTTGTAATGATTTTTCTTTTTAAATTTACAAATGTGTGGATGAAAAAAAAAGACTAGAATTATTTTTTATTTATTTATTTATTTATTTTTATTTTTTTAAGTGACCTTCATTGTGGTCTGAATGCAAAGATGCAGGAAGAATACTTTGAAAATGTATTTAGTTACAGAATACTGAATACCTGCATTCAAATGTATTCTGATACATGGGCCAATCAGAATACTGTATTCTGAATCACACCTGCACTCAACGCAAGAGCAATATTTTCTGTTTCTCTCTGATTCAGTGCCATTTTAAGCCCATATTACATGATCAAATACCATAATGTATTCCTTTGATTTTAGAACAGTAACTGTATTCTGAATACTAAATGAAAGAGTAACTGTACCAGGATATAGTTATTCAAAATTAGTATTCAGAATAAGTATTCTCGGTACATGTATTCATTTACTTCCCAACACTGTGCAGTAATAGCCATACAGTAAAATGAATAATTAGCTATGGATAATAATTGGTGCTAGTATCAGTGTGGTATTGGCATCATTTCCCAATATAGCCTATTTTTTCTATTTTGTTTATAATAGAAACTGAAGAGCAATGAATTTAATGATGTGGCCATGTTTACACAATCATCAGAAAAAGTACAACAAATTGTATTATATTTAAGAAAATATATTTTGTAATAAGTTTTAAAGAAAAAAGTTAATTTGAGAACTTAAGTACAACTTTACTTTAAATTTGGGCCTTGTCATAAAAAAAAAAAAAAAAAAAAAGGCAGATATTGGCTGAATACAACAGCAACAAATATTGAAAATCTAAATCTATCTTGGTTGGGAAAAATAATCTATATTAGATGATCCCTAGTTATAGCAGTAACATGAACATTAACAGATTTGTGACACTGACGTAGCTCGACATTAGCCACATGGATTTTCATTTTTGGTTATCACAATAATACCCACTGCCACTTATGTCAGCTGTTTTCACATATACAGTATACATGAATTTTAACAGAACTTTAGATCTTAATTTCAGATCTAAAGTTAAAGTGTGTGTGATAGAAGTGTATATATGTTTTTATTACAAAGACTGCTGTAATTGAGGTTTATCTCCGGCCTATATGCAGTGTAAGATGATTTTCTGTGGACTTTTGCATCCCTGTTTGTGGAATGTAAACGAACACTGTATGTCTGAATAAATAAGTGATTTGACAGTGAACACCATGCAGGACTATGCTGATAAGTATTCTATGCTTGACTTGGTAATATTTCTGCGATCTGTGTCATTTAGATGAAATCAGGCTGCTCACTGGTGGTCTCCACTTCAATTTCATGCAAATGTGCACATCCTGCTCTGCTCAGTGTGGGATCAGAGATAGAGCAGGCTGTCAGATGGATAGGCTGTATGCACTGACAAAACTAGATATAAATATTCATACACCTTCATGGGACATGTTGTAATCTTACAGTGCATAACTAAATAAGAGCATTTGTTTTTTTTAAGGTGAGACACTACTAACAGGCACATCTAATTTATTTACTCTCTGAAACATAAGCTTTCATATACAAACAGCATTGTCCAATCCACACCAGGTGTTTTGTTCTGTTTTTTTATTTCATTTAATCAACTTGCATCCATAGATTTATATAGAATTTAGTAAATTAATCTCACATTTTTTCCTTCTACATGGGCATAAAGATCAGCCCCTACAGCCACCAAAATGTATCTTAATCTTAACAAGATTTTGACAGAGTACAGGATTAGTCGATGTCTTATTCTAAAGCTGATTTATTGAAGTTTTAATTGCAAAAAATTTGAATGTTTAATTTCAGTTAGATGTAAATAGCAAATAAGACATCCAAAATCCTATGAGTAAATTTGTTTGTATCTGTCAACTAAATGAAGCAAGCAATTTAAATGTATTTTTACACATGAAATGCATTTAAAGGGGAACATTACATGATTTATGACATAAAGGATGAAGCAAATGCAAGCGATTTATAAGAGCGTATACTAGTAGAGGTAAAATACAATTCAGATTTTTTTGCTACTTTACATTTTATCAGCTAAACTAATTGATTATTCTTCTTCAAATATCACAGGTAAATCGTTGCCCACGGTTACCACTGTTCTGCATTTATTAGTACTACGCATCACAGTCCCCATGGTAACGGTCTGTCAGCCAGTTCTAGAACACACTTTGATAAGTGTGTTGCAGCCAGTTCAACAGCTCACTTTTAACATACCTTCAGTCGAGAAAGCCACACTTTTTTTGCTCTCGGAATACATTTAGTTTCAACTTTATTTTACACAATTGTAGTATACTTTTAGCTGTAAAGAGATGGCATTACACGGAGATATTAACGGTAAGTCAACACAGACATATGTTTTAAACAGACAGTATGGCAAAATGGTGGTCAAGTGCAAGTGCAAGTACAATTTTGAGATCATTTTAGAAAATATATTTTGTTTTAAAACAAAATAGGTGTAAAATGTTAAATCTGCACAAGTTTACCTCCAGTTTGACATACATTTAAGAGCATAAAAGGTAATATTCATCCTTGTCATGGCGGATGAAGGATTTTGTGCAACTTTTCCCCTTTTTTCCCCTTTTAAAGGCTTGCAATGTTATTCTGTATTGTCTTATTTCTTAGGTAGTATTAATATGTGGTGTAGACTTGCAAATCAGGTTTAATAAGAGGTGTATACTGTAATTTGATAAAAAAAAAATACAGTCTTGTAAATAAGGACTTGAAACTCAAAGCGTGGATTTGGAACTTGACTTGCACATGCCTTTCTTTGGTTATGCTGATGATCTGACATATTTCTTTTCTCTTTGTATTCAGACATAATCGTGGGTCAGGAGATTCGTGGAAACACTGCCACCTACTCTGTGCTGAGGTATCTGGGTAAAGGCTCTTTTGGATATGTGGTCGAGTGCCAAAACATGGAGACCAAAGAGCGGGTGGCTGTTAAAATGATGAAGAATCGTTCGGCCATCAAAGAGGCTGAATATGAAGTAAGTTGAAGTCATTTGTCATGATTTTGTCTAAGTCCAGATGAACACAGAACATGTCTAAATGCATGTTATCTTCTGCAGGTGGCCATGCTAAACATCATCAGGAAGCTGGACTGTGAACGGTATAACATGGTCCAGTTCAAAGAATGCTTCAACCACTTGGGCCTTCCCTGTCTGGTGTTTGAGATGTTGGACATCAGTTTGTGGGATTACCTCATAGACTGCAGGCACTCGCTCACTCCATGTGAACTACGGGCCATAGCCCAACAGGTATGTGGAATTATTCTGTTTACACTATGAGATACGATATATGTAACATAGAAAAGGCTTCCAACGGCACATTTCTATGGCCTTAAGTGATATGGCAAGTTTTTTTTAATAACTTTTTGTACACATAAAAATATTCTCATTGCCTTTGTCTCTGCAGCTCCTGGTGGCCTTTGACGGCCTGAAGGGTCTTGGTGTGATCCATTCAGACCTTAAGCCTGATAACATCATGTTGACCAACATGAATCTGCAGCCTTATGAAGTCAAACTCATTGACTTTGGTTTAGCCATTCTCACCTCAAAGGTGCGCCATGGGCTATATAAGCAGCCTGATGGATACAGGTAAGTTCAATGCATCCAATATTCAGTAATTTTTTATTTGCACTGGTGACTTCAGCATTCTCATGTGCTTTCCCAGGGCTCCAGAGGTGCATGTGGGTCACATATTTGATGAGGCCATTGATATGTGGGGCCTGGGCTGTACTTTGGCCTTCTTCTATCTTGGACAACACCTTTTCCCTAGCTCCAATTATCATTCGGTAAGATAGTACTTCCCTCTCACTTGTACTGCAGCCCCCTTTGGACTATCCGCTAATGTTATGTCACTGCACAGGTGAAGATGATGGTGGAACTGCTGGGAATGCCTCCTGACTACCTGCTTGAGTATGGCGCATACTCAAACTGTTACTTTAAGCAGGAGGATGATGAGGACACACTGGAGCCAACATGGAGACTCCTGACGCCTGAGGAATACACGTGGGTCACCCAGCAAAACCCCGGACAGGCCTCTACAATCCAGACACAGCTGCACATCATTGACAATATGGCTGATGTGAGTGCTTCAAAAGTTTTCCATAAATAACCAATACATGATACCAAAAACTAGTGCTAAAGAAAGACACATTAGTTAAATAAACTAACAATAGAAAATTTGACCCTTACCATTGTTTGATTTCAGATGTTCCCAGTAGATGACCCAGAGGAGTATGAGGACCACTTGGAGTTTGTGGACTTCCTCAAAGGGCTGCTGAATGTCAACCCCCTTCTCAGATTGACCCCAAAACAGGCTTTGGAGCACTCCTTCATCACCATGTCCCACCTATATGAGGACAGTGACTAGTACGTGTCTGTTTCATAGCCTTAACACATCCTGGTTTATGTGTGATTTTTTGGAATTGTGCTAAATGACCTGTGGAGGCCAAAGTACCTTCATAATAATGTTGTTGTAACTGACATTAATTCATTTTTTTGTTGAATTTTCAGTGCAATGACGTCGAAAACTGTGATGAAGCAGAGTATAATTGTCAAAGGAGGACGACCAACAGCATCTCCAGGAGAAGCCCAGCACAAAAGTTCCAGCAGGTTTTCCTTGCTCCCTCCCCCTGAATCACTTTTTTGTCTTTCAGCCAAACCGTTGGAACCATTAACCCAGAGCTCTAAGTTATTAGAACTTGAAAGTTTCACCAGCCCTAAAGAAAGAGGTGCCAGTTATAACCCTGGCACCCACAAACCTGCAGGGGAGACATATGTCCCTCTGCACATATTTTGGCCTTTACAAGAGGAACTTGTAATCAGTTCCCCCCAACAAATTAGAAAAATATCTGAGAAAACAGAGATAACGGTCCATGCACTTGGTTCGTTAGGTAGAGACTCATGTTTGCAAGAGATTTCTAGTGGGGAAATTGTAA
This sequence comes from Taenioides sp. WSHXM2023, assembly GCA_029959045.1. Taxonomy (NCBI): domain Eukaryota; kingdom Metazoa; phylum Chordata; class Actinopteri; order Gobiiformes; family Gobiidae; genus Taenioides; species Taenioides sp. WSHXM2023. Next base: position 33,622,951 of record CM057090.1, read on the forward strand.
ACAGTTCCCCTATCAATAAAATTCCTGTTTCTGAGGTAGAGAACCCAAAACACATGAAAGGCAAAAGATCGGGTGGGTCACATAGTCTAACCATTGACAGCCCTATTTTAAATGGTATAAGATCGCAGGTGTGTAGCCATGCCTCCAGGCCTTTGGGTGAAGTTAGAGATGTACTAGTGCATTCTAGTGAGGAAACTGTAACCAGTTTCTCAGACTGTCAGGTGTTTGAGGTGGGTCAGGAGATTCATGGAAACACTGCCACCTACTCTGTGCTGAGGCATCTGGGTGAAGGCTTTTTTGGATTTGTTGTTGAGTGCCAAAACATCAAGACCAAAGAGCGGGTGGCTATTAAAATGATGAAGAATCCTTCTGCTTTCAAAGAGGCTGAGGACGAAGTAAGAAACTCTTTTCCCTTTTCATGATTTTGTCTAAATTCAGATAAACATAGAACATGTCTAAATGCGTGTTGCCTTCTGCAGGTGGCCATGCTAAATATCATCGGGGAGCTGGACTGTGAACCCTGTAACATGGTCCAGTTCAAAGAGCTCTTTTACTATTCGGGCTTCCCCTGTCTGGTTTTTGAGATGTTGGACATCAGTCTGTGGGACTACCTCATAGACTACAGGTGCTCACTCGCTCCATGTGAACTACGGGCCATAGCCCAGCAGGTATGTGGAGTTAATCTGTTTGAACTGTTAAATATCACAGTAGCAACAGTAAGTATTTGGTTAGCTTGTGTAGTTTGGTAATATGGTTAAATGGTTAGAATAAAAGTTCAGTTGACTGGCACATCAAATAAACTTCTTCATTGACTTCCTTGTTTCCGCAGCTCCTGGTGGCCTTTGACGGCCTGAAGGGTCTTGGTGTGATCCATTCAGACCTTAAGCCTGATAACATCATGTTGACCAACATGAATCTGCAGCCTTATGAAGTCAAACTCATTGACTTTGGTTTAGCCATTCTCACCTCAAAGGTGCGCCATGGGCTATATAAGCAGCCTGATGGATACAGGTAAGTTCAATGCATCCAATATTCAGTAATTTTTTATTTGCACTGGTGACTTCAGCATTCTCATGTGCTTTCACAGGGCTCCAGAGGTGCATGTGGGTCACATATTTGATGAGGCCATTGATATGTGGGGCCTGGGCTGTACTTTGGCCTTCCTCTATCTTGGACAACACCTTTTCCCTAGCTCCAATTATCAGTCGGTAAGATGGTACTTCCCTCTCACTTGTACTGCAGCCCCCTTTGGACTATCCGCTAATGTTATGTCACTGCACAGGTGAAGATGATGGTGGAACTGCTGGGAATGCCTCCTGACTACCTGCTTGAGTATGGCGCATACTCAAACTGTTACTTTAAGCAGGAGGATGATGAGGACACACTGGAGCCAACATGGAGACTCCTGACGCCTGAGGAATACACACGGGTCACTGGACAAGACCCAGGACAGGCCACTACACTCCAGAGACAGCTGCAGACCATGGACGATTTGGTCAATGTGAGTGCTTCAAAGGTTTTGAAAAACTAACCAACAGACAAAATCAAAAACTAGTGCAAACATTTTTATGTATTTATTTAGTTTATTTATGAGACAGGGACAGTGCACAATATACATTAACCATAACAGGAGAGATGCACTGTGCCAGGTTGTAGCACTAGAGCTAATTTCCACCTGTAGTCCCTGGTGCATGTTTTTTAGTTTAGTTCATGTTTGGAAGTTGCATCAACATCAGCATTAATAACAAGCTAAACTGTGCAGGACTAATACACATTGGTTAAATAAACTAAGAAAAGAAAATCTGACGCCATCCCTTATTGTTGTTTGATTTCAGATGTTCTCAGGAGATGACCCAGAGGAGTATGAGGACCACTTGGAGTTTGTGGACTTCCTCAAAGGGCTGCTGAATGTCAACCCCCTTCTCAGGTTGACCCCAAAACAGGCTTTGGAGCACTCCTTCATCACCATGTCCCACCTATATGAGGATAGTGACTAGTACGTGTCTGTTTCATAGCCTGCTTTATGTGGGGTTTCTTGTACTTATGCTAGATAGCATGTGAACTAACGAATAAGATATTGGTATTGTTGTAATAGACATACATTAATTTATTGTTTCACTTTCAGTGCGATGATGTCCAAACACGTGATGAAGCAGAGTGTGAGGGCCGGTGAGTTTGGCAACCAAGGACGACCAACATTATCACTAAAAGGTTCCACGGCAGTAAGCTCATTTTCATGGGTCTCTCCCCCGGGGTCACTTATAATGGAAAGAGGTGCAAGTCAAAACCCCAGAAGTCATGTGTCCCTCCATACATAGATCAGCCTTCAGAAGAGGAAATTGTATCCAGTTCATCCAAAGAAAGTAGAAACAGATCAGTGAAATCAGTGACTTCTGGACATACCTCTGGTTCATTATGTGTGTAGAATCCCTCTGTTGTCCAGGTAGAACCCATGGGAAAAGGAGAAATTCAATTTGTGAACTGGACAAAAGTTTAATTGGTTAAATACGTTTCGCAGCTCATCCAAGCTGCTTCTTAAGTTTTGGTCAGATGGCGGACACTGTCTTATATCTGCCTGAAGGGAGGAGCTAACTACAATGAAATTACTCTGAGACTACCACACCTATTTGTTTACAGTTTCTGGTAGTTTCTGGTAGTTAGCTAGTTATTGAATATGCAGTGAGTGTGGGGTCATATTAGCATAACCATTCAGGGCCATAATGGATGTTTTCACACCTCTGGACCTGACCTGGTTAGCCCTATTGTTTTCTTTGTTTGTTTTGATTTAGGTTTGAGGATAGAGTTATAAATGGGAGATAGATGATGTCTGAGACCTCCATTTCTGTTCAAGGAAGGGTTCTCTTTCTTGACAAAAATAGCCTCTTTAACTCCCCTCTCAAACCAGTTCTTTTCTCTGGCTAAGATCTGTACCTCACTATCCTCAAAGGAGTGCCCCATTGCTTTTAGGTGGAGATGTACGACAGACTGAGGTCCTTTTAGGTGGAGATGTACGGCAGACTGAGGTCCACTATGGCTCTCCCGTCTGTGTTGGTACATCCTCTTGTGAAGTGGCTGTTTTGTTTCTCCAGTGTAGCGCTCACTGCAGTCTTCACTACACTGAATGGAGTAGACCACATTGCTTTGTTTGTGGCTCGGTGTTTTGTTCTTTGGGTGGACCAGTTTCTGTCTTAAAGTGTGTGTGGGTTTGTCTTAAAGTGTTTGTGGGTTTGAAATAGACTGGAATTACTATTTCAAACCCACAAACACTTTAAGACAGAAACTGGTCCACCCAAAGAACAAAACACCGAGCCACAAACAAAGCAATGTGGTCTACTCCAGTCAGTCTAGTGAAGACTGCAGTGAGCGCTACATTGGAGAAACAAAACAATCACTTCACAAGTGAGAATGTACCAACATAGATGAGAGAGCCACAGTGGACCTCAGTCTGCCGTACATCTCCACCTAAAAGCCATGGGGCACTCCTTTGAGAATAGTGAGGTACAGATCTTAGCCAGAGAAAAGAACTGGTTTGAGAGGGGAGTTAAAGATGCTGTTTTTGTCAAGAAAGAGAACCCTTCCTTGAACAGAAATGAAGGTCTCAAACATCATCTGTCTCCCATTTATAACTCTATCCTCAAACCTAAAGCCCTGAATGGTTATGCTAATAAGACCCCACATTCACTGCATACTCAATAGGCCTAGCTAACTAACAGAAACTGCAAACAAATAGGTGTGGTAGTGTCAGAGTAATTTCATTGTAATTAGCTCCTCCCTTCAGGAAGATATAAGACAGTGTCCACCGGCGTCTGACCAAAACTGAAGAAGCAGCTTGGATGAGCTACTAGACCACATGTGTAAGTCTCTGACTTACACATGTGGTCTAGTAGAGAAGTACCTAATTTAGAGGATATAAGCAGGATGGGGACTGGCGAGGTCTTTTGGGCATGTCCCCCTGCAGAAGGAGAACCCGAATAAAACCTGGAGGGACTATTGTCTGGGGTGAGGGAAGTCTGGGAGTCCCAGCTTACACTTGTGTCCCCGCAACATGGCCCCAGAAGCGTAAGAAATCTGATGGATTTTAAGTGGCCCAAGCCAAGGAGGGGAGACAGTTTCTCTGTTGGTTAGTAGTCTATACTCAAGGTTTAGACTACACAAGAAGCAAAAGGGATCTACGTAAACTAGAGCACAAGAATCACATGTCAGTGTACAGGTGGAGTTGGGGGGAGGGGGGTTACTAATGTTTTTTCTGAGTTTCTTTTGCAGAGTGAGGTGGTGAAATGGTGTGAAATATCATCTCGGAGTAGATCCCCTGCTCCCCCACATCAAGAGGATACCGAGCCCGCCTAATGACATGTGCAAAAATGGTACTAAATCATGGCCTCGAATTATAATTTAATTCCCATGCTTTAGCAGTTTGTTACCACGTTTACCAATTTGTCTATTTAGGCTGCGATCTCATGCTCGCTGCCTGCTTATGACTGGCACAATGACATTTGGGTAAACAAGACCCCAAGAACAACCACATGTCTGCTTACATACAGCATATGCAAGCAGACATGGTTAATATGCAAAGGAGGGAGAATCTGTGGTTGTCAGCTCTGCCTGTGTTACAAGGCACTAATGTGAACACAACAACAAGGTCCACGTTTGTGCAACACATTAATTAATGAATTAATCATTGCATTCACATAGCGCCTTTCATGACACCCAAAGTGCTTTACAGTTCATTATTCATTCACTCCACACTCAGTGGTGGTAAGCTACTACTGTAACCACAGCTGCCCTGGGGCAGACTGACAGAAGCAAGGCTGCCAATCTGCACCATTGGCCCCTCTGACCACCACCAACACTTACGCACACTCCACTTTCTTACTAGGCAATGTAGGTGAAGTGTCTTGCCCAAGGACAAAAGGAGAAATTTAATTTGTCAACTGGACAGAGTTTATTTGGTCGAATACGTTTCGCAGCTCATCCAAGCTGCTTCCTCAGTTCTGGTCAGATGCTGGTGGACACTGCTTTATATCTGCCTGAAGGGAGGAGCTAATTACAATGAAATTACTCTGAGACAACACATGTTTGTTAACAGTTTCTGTTAGTTAGGTGGGTCTATTCAATATGGAGTGTTTACAGTTTCTGTTAGTTAGGTGGGTCTATTCAATATGGAGTGTTTACAGTTTCTGTTAGTTAGGTGGGTCTATTCAATATGGAGTGTTTACAGTTTCTGTTAGTTAGGTGGGTCTATTCAATATGGAGTGGGAGTGGGGGAGTAGTTAGCATAACCATTCAGGGCCATGATGGGTGTTTTCACACCTCTGGACATGTCCTGGCTAGTCCCATTGTTTTCTTTGTTTGTTTTGATTTAGGTTTGAGGATAGAGTTATAGATGTCTGAGACCTCCATTTCTGTTCAAGGAAGGATTCTCTTTCTTGACAAAAATAGCCTCTTTACACAACAAAAACTGTCGTTGTGCCTAAGGACACAATGACAGTTTTTGCCACTGGCGCCCCCCTGTGGCACCAGGAATTTCCAGCGGTCTCCCATCCAAGTACTAACCAGGCCCAGCCTTGCTTAGCTTCTGCGATCTGACGAGATTAAGCTTTGACAAGGCAGTTTGGTCATTGTGGGTTCGCCACAGTTTGATCTGTTTTCAGTCTTGGGCCATTGTAACAATCTGCATCGTTACTTGAACAGTGCAGGTTTTTCTGGGATCCAGGATAAAAGCACATTTGAAACATGAAGACAAAGTTCCAACTGATTTTCATTCAGATGAGTGATGCATTGAGACTTGTGCATTCACTGTGAGGTAGATCTTGGCTAGCTGCTTGTGTCAATAGCCAAGCAGTTTACCCTTTCTCCACCTCATAGTGAAGTCATATCTATAAAATGTGGCATGCATCTGAGACTTTTTGTGCTCTTCCCCTGGAGCTGATCTGAACAGTGGTGGTTGTTGCATTTGTGCCCGTAGACATTTAGACTAGAGGGTTGATGATAGTTACAATTATCTTACCAAGATAACATGCGTTAGAGGAGAGAGCACACCATGTTTTCAGAGAAGGGCCAAGAGCTAAAGGACGTGTTGAAGACAGGAACAAGCAGAATTCAGGATCTACATTTTATTTCCGTGGCCCTAAAGATCAGAGTGTAGACTCATCTGGATAACGTAGGGCAGGTGTTATTCATTTTTGGATTACTTTCTTTGGATGAAAACAAGAGCCTAAACCAAGAACTGGAGCAAGGTGAACTGCACGCTAACTTGGAGAATACTGTTGAGTGTTGATATTATATCCGTCAGATGCACCCACCACACTGAATTCAGGCTATTCTCGGTGTCTTGTTTACCTGAATGTCATTGTGCCAGCCATAAGCAGATGCCTGTGCGACCTTTTTTTTTTTTTTTTTAATGGTCTGTGTAAAATAACTCACTAAGTGATTTACACTTATTGAAATGAGGTGCGTCAGGCTTCAGTGGGCCCCTACACAACTCATGAAATGTCAGTTTAGCCAATGTGGAGGGTTTATAGCACATAATCCTTCATTTCTTAATTTGCAGGAACAAATTGGCTGAAACATGGGAATTAACTGTTAACGTGTGGGGACAAAATAATAATTCAAGGCCATGATTTAGTACCCCCTTCCAGGACAGGTTTCAAAATAAAATGTCAAAATGATCAAATTCACATATAAATTATAATGAAACATAAAATACAAACAGGGAATAGTAATAAGTGCATTTTTAACTCTGTTAGATGTGTCTTAACCATTTCTTTTTATAGAGCCGTGCTCGTCCCACAAACTTGCGTGCTTCAGTTAAGGCCCTGAGCCCATCTCCGGCGATGTTGTTTGGAAATTATATTTTGCTGTAGCGGCACGGTGGCTGAGTGGCAACACTCATGCCTCACAGCAAGAAGGTTACGGGTTCGATCCCGGGTCACCCGGGCCTTTCTGTGTGGAGTTTGCATGTTTCCTCCCCGTGTCTGGATGGGTTTCCTCTGGGTACTCCGGTTTCCCCCCATCAACCAAAAACATGCAACACCCCCTATGAACAGTTTACAATCAAGGACCGTCAAGGAATTCCTCCCTCCTGTGGGCTCACCACCTGCAGAGGGGTTCATAGGGGTCTGGGTCTGGTGCACAGAGTAATGGGCAGCGTGCTGTCCCCGCAACCCAGCCGGATTAAGCGGGAGAAAACGGATGGATGGTAAAAATTGGTACCCAGTTGATCACTCTGCTAAATTAATAAATGTTTTGTTTTTAATTATCATTTGTGTGCCTTTTTGTCATTTTGCTTAACATGCATATATGACCCACCATTTAAAATAATCCTTAGAGGAGACTTTACATGAGTAAATCATTAAATAAATGAATAAAATACTACAGTATGGTGTTATTCCTGTGTAATCCAGCAATATTTGATAAAGCTGGTTTTTTTCTACCAGTCTACTAATCCATTGGCCCTGATCTTACAGCACAAGGTCTGTCAGACACTTCCCTGTTTATTTTCTGATTTTACACTGGCATCGCACTGTGAATCCCATCGCATTCTCAAGGACACAGATCAATGCAGATGTGAGATAATTGACTCAAAGCGTGGGAAAAAGGGCCTAATCATTTCTTGGTGGAGAAGGTATTACAAATGAGTAATTATTATCGGGTTATTTTTAACGGTGAGAACTGAAGTGGATATTAATGATGTAATGCAGCATTCACACTGTAGTCTTAATTCAATAATGATTTACAGAAATATACAGCCAGAGCCATTTCTTTTTTAAGCAAACATCTCCCTGACTTAAGAAGAGGATAAAGGACAATAAGAAATAAAAAGAGAATACTGAAATACATAGCTTTTTTTTTTTTTTTTTTTTTTTTTTTAATTTGTCCACATCCATATTTCTTTTCTCCCATGCCATCCTCCCTGAGTCATCTGCCAATCACATTTATCTCAGTTTAGCCTTTTCCCATCTTGACCAGACTATTTTTAGGTTACACTGCTGTAGAATGAAAAACAGGGCACCACAATTTTCAAATTTGTAAAAAAAAAAAAAAAAAAAAGAAATAATTGCTTTGATAAACTATCACTAATATCACTAATCAAGTTATATTTGGTGTGGAATTATAGTACTATCTTGATCCAAAGCACAACACACACACATATGCACGCACATGCACAAACATTGCTATTCTCCCACTCAAGAGAGTATCTTAATTTTGTAATTTACTCATTCCTATCCTCCTCTTCTTTATTTTAACTCATAAGAACCAAAAGAAGGTGGTTCCTCTAGTCTGAAATGCAGATATGAAGTCCCATCCCATCTAACCATCTACTCTTTGCACCATCTGCATTCATAAAGGTGATCCTGCCTTCTGCTAATATACATTTAAGATCTATTATTTGTTGTTGTGGTGCATGGTCCTTGCTGTAAAACAATTGTTTGACTGTAATTTTGAGACAAAAATAATCATTAGTTGAAGCCTTACTTAGCAGTTCAATTGTTATGTCTCCCTTTTGACCTTGACAGACATTAAAGGTCACAATTTTCTCCACTTCTCTACCCAACTCCTGATTGAGAATAGTACTGAGCAGGTAATGCTTTATAAGGACACTCCAGCACAGTCCTCACTGAACACCAACCAGCTTTAAGGACAAATAAATGAACTGCAAATGAACTGAACGATGTATTTATCTAAGAAGTACTTCCACTCACAAAAAGAACTCAGCATGTGACAGAGAGCTGAGTGACACACGTCTTCACAAAGCGGCTGCCACCTACATCTGAACAGTCAACAAAAAGCACGAGATTGGCAGATAAAATTGGAGTGAATTCAGACCATCATAACACGTCGTCATTCAATCTAATATGGGCTATATAGCAGTTTTTTTCCATGTCTGCTATAAACTCTTTTGCTTTACCTGTTTAAGAAATATGCCCTTTTCTCTGCAATTTCAACATCCTTCAGATTTCCCTTCCCAGCCATCTCAATCTCTTGCTTTTGAGAGAGCGTGATAAAAGGAGATGTGAGTTCATCAGTCGGTCTTGTTTTAAGGAAAGTAAAAGAAAAACTTATATTACTGTTGGTGCTTGACAGTCCCAACAGGTATTTAAAACTTCGGGTGAAATAGAAGACGGAAATGATCAAGGTCTGAAAAGCCAGAAAACTCTACTGGAGTTGGGCTGCAAGAATTGTCTCAAAAATCAACTGAATGATTCAACTTGAGTTTGAATTTTGCACTGTAAAATTCTGTCTCTTCACTGACTCTTTGGTGGTCTCCAAGTTTTTAGTTTTTATGACTTTGTTATAAATGCCCTCAAACAAAAGGGTAACATTTCTATCAAGACACTAGTCTCTTCCACCTTCAACCAGGAGTTAGGCCTATTGCTTAGTGAGATTTTGTACAATGCTGTTCAACTGCTCTGCGCCATATACTGCTGGTGTGACAGATTTCAAACTACATACTTGTAGGCCAATTAGGTTCATTAGGTCTTCACATTTTGATCATTTTTGAGATTCTGACTAAAAGAATACCCAAATGAATTAAAAGGCCCATATTATGTTATTTTCTGATCTATATAATATTGTATCCTCATCAAAAACATACCTGGAGTTGTATATGTTTCATTCACACATGTTTACCACATAAATCCTGCATATTTAGGCTGAGTTCTTCTCTCAGACTGAAAACACTCTGTTCCACCTTGTGATATTATATGGTAATACACATAGTGCTCCACTGTATTTTAAGAGCACAAGGAATCATTTGGATGATTTCAGCAATGGTTTCTGTTAACATGAAAACTGCCGTTCCATGACATCACAAGGTGGAACGGAGCATTTTGAGCTTGGGAGATGTAGGCAGACTAATAATAAAGAGACTCAAACATGTGTGAACAAAACTAAACACAACTCCAGGTATGTTTTGGAGGAGGTAACAACATTATAACTTGTCTTAAAGCACAACAGTCAACTTTATGTAATATAGGACCTTTAACTGGTATACCGTAGGTCTGCCTTTTGTTTGAACAATTACAGAGCCTGCCCACTGGGATTTCTGGCTGGGAACACATTTGGTGAATTCAATAGAAATTTGCACTGAACTCTGTGGGTAAACCATTCAGAGGTCCATATAGACTTTTGTGGTTTTTGATCCAAAGGTCTGAAAAATTGTGACGATTTGAGTGTGTGTGTGTTTCTTTATTTTATTTTTAATTCTTAGCTATTGTGCATTCTCTCCAAAGCTGAGTGACTTCCATTCTTGAGTTACAAAAGTCCAGAAGTTCATTTTTCCATTAATCTTAGAAGAGACAGAGCAAACATGAGAAATGCAAAGGCTTGGCCAGTGTAGCACACAGCCCCAGCACTTTGTGACTGGTATTCTGTGTGTTCCCAGGTGTGCCATTTGAACTGCGCCTTATTGTCCTTTTGCTCAGGATCTCACAAGAATCAATTACCCTTTAGGTTGTCACACCTATGTACCCTCCACTCTTTTAATCAGCTGTACAAACTTTACACAGGAAGCTACAATTTATTGCAGTCATATTTAAATTTACTGTTACTCTGTAGCCCAGTCATTTGTTTGCCTTGTGCTAGTTACTATTACAATGTCTAAAAACATCTTATGTTGTTGTGTCCTTCGGCAAGACACTTGCTTAGTATAAATGCGGCATGCGGTGTGTGAGTGTCGGTGGTGGTCAGAGGGGCAGCCTAGCTTCCGTCAGTTTGCCACAGGGCAGGTGTGGATACAATAGTAGCTTACCACCATCGAGAGTGGAGTGGATGAATACAGCAAGACTAAATGCTCTGAGTATCTTGAAAGGTGCTACATAAATCCAATGGTTAATTCATTCATATAATTAATGCTAATCTGCAATAGGTTATCAAGCGTATGTTTCTGTACTATATTATGAACTACAGTGCTGCACCTTTAAACTCATCAGAAACAATGCAGACCTTTGAGTCAATATATTTACACAAAACTATGTGGCTAACTTACAATTAGATGCTGTGACAGTTTCATAAAGTCACAATTGTCATTCCAGAGGACACAAACTGTTTACTCTCTGGTGGATCGGAAATGTGTGATACCAATTTGCACATCTGCTCAACACAATTTGGGCAGTTATACAAACACAAATCTCCACAGAGATCCTTTTCCATTTAGCCGCTTCTCCTGTCGCACTCATCACCACGACAACACCAAACAAACTCAAATGAAATTGCACGTAAGGCATATTAAGTTGTGTTATCTCATACTGTTGACTGAGTGAGGAGGAAAGGGGGGCCACAGCAAAGAAAGCGATAAAACAGAAAGACAAAACTAAAATGATACAAAGTCATTCAATCATTGTAACATATAAAACACTCTTTTTAAAACCATATTTTGCATATCAGTTTCTCCTCAAATATATGGATTTCAGAATGATGAAAAATTAGGACTGTTGCCATAGCAAGTAACAATTTAAAACTAAATAAGTATGATATCTTTTGAATGTGAAAAGTCCTCAAAATGTTGCATACTAGTATAACAGGAAGCTGACACCTACTATGAACACCTGTTGTATGGTGTTCATAGTACATAGCTTCTTTGGTTCCATTTTTATATATTGGTGTTTAAAAAAAAAAAAAAAAAGTCTCACCTCACCCAGCCATGCATTATCTACAAGTTTTCATCTCATCATCATCCTCAGCATTCCTGCATCTGGATACATCACTGCATCACTTGGCCTTTATCTTGGAGCCATTGTTGGATCTTATATAATAAAGATTTTCTTATTGTATTGATAATTTACAGTAACATCACTCTGAGGAGGGGGAGCACAAATCAGCTTAACTGTTGTAGTTCCAGCTAAATCACTTCATTATGGTTAAATTGTGTTCAAATATAGCACAGATTCAAGTCTAATAAAACCTCAAACAGAGCAGAGCCTACAGTTAGTATCAATACCCTAGTTGTTTAGTGTAGTCCTTGCAAATAAATCAGAATTGTTAAGAAACATTTCTCCTTCACCTCTGAAACTATTGGTGAAGAAGAGAAGAAGAAGAAGAGCTGGAGAGACTGAAGTGGCAGATAGTTCTACTGCTACACTGGAGATGGAGCAAAGTCGTGCTGAAATGAACAAATAACTCACACTTCCTGTTTATATTTTTGACAGTTGTGTAACTTGTTAAAACGTTCTCTCACCCGCACTTCAAAACTGCCTCTAACGGTGTTGTCAAATAAATTCTTGGCTTATTGTTTCAGTATGTTAACAATAAAAGCCTATTACTAATCTTAATTGTTAACTAATCACCCTTTACTGACACGTGAGGCAGGAGTTAGAATGCCTTACATCCTGCTCAGACCTTACTGAATGCCATTCTTTTGCCTAACTACAATCAGCACATGTTCAGCCTCTACACACAAGAGAATAGCAAGTGTATCATTAGTGAGTGAAGATTCATTTACATTTTAAATTGATCATACAGACAATAAATTACCACTAAACACACAAACACAGAGCACATCACAGTAAACAAAGTCATTTAGTCACTGCTAATGTGCTCCGTTTGATGCCTAGTGGGTTAGATCTAGTTCTCTTTCTCTAGGGACCTCACTGTTTTGTATTGGCGTTCATCAAGCACTTGTTATTTGGGTATAAAAATGATATTTCAGCTTTCCTGCTCTTCCATGATATTCACAGTCTGTGTTTTGACAAACTGGAAGCAAACCAGATCTCTGTTTTTAAGTTGTTGTTTTGAAATTTGGCAGACGGACTGCGCACAGCGTTTGCAGGTTTATTTTAGAATTAGATGTCAGTCACAATGATTGGTTCTTGGACACATATGCGCTACTTCAACACTGGAACATTTTCTGAACAGCTTGGAGTTCAGTTAGCAGAACGTACTAAAGCTAAGTACAAACGAAGAGTTAGAATGTAAACCCTTTTTTAGTTCAGTTCATACATTTATATCAGTGAAACTTAAGTCGGGTGGATTTAAACAAGAATTACAAGCAATCCACTACTTAGGCTACTGTTTGTATTGCACTGAACAATTATATGTAATAACCTGATAACGATCAGTATATTTTTGTTTATTCATGAAAATGTTTAATTTCATTTTAAGAATGCTTTGTCATTCATAATAATTCATGTGAGTGATAAAATTCATAATCTGTTTAAAAAGGTTAAAAATACATTTAAGATAAAAAAAAGGAAACGTTCATAAATAGAGAAATTCATTGTTCATGTATTATCTAAAAAAACCCCCAATGTATTTTCGTTGTTTTTTTGATATACTGAAGTCAGTCACGTGATGACGTCACAACGTAGCGTCAGGACTGTGCGTAGCTTAGAGTCAGACCGCGCTCTCACGAGGAGACACGCGTGAAGCAATGAACCGCATGGCGTCGCGCAGAGCAAAAGTTGCTGCTCGTGAAAAGTATTAAGAACTGCAATCGCGCTCAAGCCAACCCGAACACCTTCCCCTTGTTCCAGAGGATCGTGGAGGTCTTGTGGACGATCAAGGGGGTGAGTTCTCATGGTTTTCCGTGGTTGTTAGCTGCAGGAACTGAGGCGGGCTTAGCTAAAGATGCTATCGCCATATCTATGCTACTTACCTTAGACCCAGACGGGGAGAGACGGCGTGGCCGCCGGATGTCTGCATTTACCTGCGTCGAGGACGGCAGCCTGCAGAAAGGACTCCGCGTGCTCATCTCTACCTGCTCTGTGCTGTGAGGACCGGGAGGTTTTTTCCAGGAGATCGGTAGGATCAAAACTAAGCCTTTTCTGTGGATATGAGCTCCAATGCGCGCCAACGTGATATGCAAGCTTGCTTTTACTTTTGACACAAAGTGCACTTTGAAACAAAGACTCGAGGACAAAGCGTGACTTTAAAACTTTTGACTTTGGGGGAACTAAAAACAAAAAGTGTTATTATATTCTATTTTGTTACTTGAAACATTTCTCAATATAAGAAACTAAACTTATTTTCTGTGTGACGTTTTCATTCATACACTGTACAACACAACACTGTAAAAATAATCAGGAGTTAAACTAATATTAATCTGCATATTTTGAATTAATTAATATTTTACTCGGATACCTCATTTTAAATAGTTTCAGATGTGAGAATCATACATTAACCCTTGACAAGTTTTTATACATTGGAATGTCTCTTTTACCCTTGTAATAATTGGAGTTTTAAAGCAGTACTGAACTACATAGTTTAGACCTTTCTATATCGAGCCGTTGGTAAAAGGGTTACATTTTTGGGGGCTCGTCCGGGATGATTTTTTTTGTGTTTTCCAGATTTTGATTGTACAGTGGACCAAGTGTTGATTTTTTTTTTTTTTTTCAGAAAAAGTGAACTGTGTATTTGATTTTTCTGCTCGTTTGAGACAAAATGGATGCAGTTACATTTAAAGCATGGTGTGAAAAGTACCAATTAGACACTGCTCATGCATTAGTTTTAAGTGGTGTTCATGATGTTACAGATGATGTCGTACTTGAAGTACTAGGTTCAATTAAAGCCTTAGGAAAGACCAAGATAGTTGACAAACAACTTGATGTGACCTCTAAAACTGACTTTGTGCTAGTCCAAACCTTATCTGACGTGACCACTCAGACTTTACCTGATAAAGTTGGTGTTCCCGGTCAATATGGTCCATGGCCTTTTCATGTTTTACCGGCAACGTCTGAAGAAACTGAAGATTTCCAAACAAAGTTACTGTCATTTCTCCAACATGAGGGCAAAAGTATTTCTGATGTTAAAGGACTATTAAATGCTCCGCCTTTGGATGTTAATTCTGCTCTCATTAATGCCATCAGCTCTCTTGTGGACAAATGCAATGCTGCACCAGCCGATACTCAGAGCTACAGGAAGCTACGAATGTTTTCTGGAGTACGTCCAACCCCAAGTGGTGAGGAGGAGTATGATGCTTGGGCAGAGCAGACCACACATATGTTAGGAGAGTGGCAATGTAGTGATGCAGTAAAGAAGCAGAGAATTGTTGAGAGCTTAAAAGGTCATCTGCAAATGACTATATGCAAGCCCTTGAAACAGCTTTTGGAACGACAGAAAGTTCATCAGATCTTATTGTCAAGCTCAGACAGACATTTCAAAATGAAGGAGAAAAACTGTCACTTTACCTTCTCAGGGTTGATAAAATGTTGCATTGCATTTTCAGAAAGGGAGGTATACAGTTAGCTGAAATGAATCGTCTCCGCATTGAACAAATTGTACGAGGTGCACTTCCAAACGACATGACAGCAATGCGCATTCGCATGACACACAAGCTAAGAGCTCCGCCTTCCTTTAATGAGCTTTTAAAAGAAGTCCGGGAGGAAGAAGACATAATGCAAGTCAGAAGTGATGTTAAAAGTGCAGTAATGTCAAAAACTGTTGCTTCAGTCCCTAAGCCAGCATCTGAATCCAAAACTGATCCTGAAATGGAGCGACTAAAAAGTGAATTGAGTGAAATAAAGGCTGAAATGAGCAATCTCAAAGTCGCAACTGTTGCAGCCACAGCAGCTACAACAGAAACGAAGAATCCAAAACCTGAATTTGTAAACAAAAGGAAGTTCAAAAGACCTTCTTCCCCACAGGAACAAAAGACAAATTTAAGTCGATCTGGAATATTTTGCTATCGTTGTGGAGAAGACGGGCACTATATGAGAGAATGTGATGGAGAGGAAAACCTTAAAAAAGTAAACAAGCGCCTTATCAAACTTACGAAGAAATCGGGAAACTTCCATGGGGCCCAGTAATGGAACGGCCTGGCGTCCCGGAGGTGAAGACACGTTCCAAGAGCATTAAAACCGAGAAAGGAGTGGACAACACTATCCCTGAAGGTTTAGTTGGCCCAAGTTCTACTGTCCCAGTACAGATTGAAGGCATTTACACTAAAGCTATTCTCGACACTGGCTCTCAAGTTACTCTACTCTATCGATCTTTCTATGAAAAGTACTTGAAATATTTGCCATTGACACCTATCAGCGCTTTGCAGATCTGGGGTCTTAGTCCCGCTGATTACCCGTATGATGGCTATTTGTCACTCAAACTACAATTCAGAGAAGCTGATGTAGGTGTAACTGAGACCATTGATGCACTTGTGTTAGTCTGTCCTGATCCTGTCGTGAAAGATAATGCTGCCATACTTGTTGGTACAAACACTCCTACAGTGTGCAGACTTCTCAGAAGTTACAAAGAGAAAGGAGAAAACTTAACAACAGTCAGACACATTCATCCTGCATTCAAAAAGGCTATGGAGGAAATGTCGTTGTCCACATCGGACACTGACCAAAATCAAAGAGGGTCTGTTTGGTTTGCACAACCAAAGCCATTGATTATACGCCCTGGTGGTGTTGCGAGGGTCAAAGGTGTGCCAAAATTTCCAGGTATTCCAAGCACTCAAACCATTTTGGTAGACTCACCTGATGATTCCGGAGAAGAACCAAAGTTCCCAGACCAACTCCGAGTAAGACCTGAATTGCAGTCAATCACTGTTGTAAGCTCCAGAAGAATTACTGTTCTAGTCAGTAACAACTCGTCACAGGAAATAACTCTAACCAGAGGCATGCCTATTGCACACCTTTTTCCAGTCGATGTGTTGCCAACACCTATGATCAAAAGAGAGACGGATCCCAAATCTTCAAATAAAGTCACACAAGAATCATTTGACTTTGGAACATCACTTGTGCCCAAGAAATGGAAACACAGATTGGTGAACAAAATGATGGAAAGAAGTGATGTATTCTCAACTCATGAGTTTGATGTTGGTTGCTGTAAAAGTACACAACATACCATCAGAACTACAGAAGACACACCATTCAGAGAAAGATCTCGTCGCCTGCCACCTGCTGATCTTGAAGCACTCAGACAACATTTGTCGGAACTTAAAGAAGCTGGCATAATTACTGAGTCGCGCAGTCCGTATGCGTCGCCTATAGTGGTCGTACGAAAGAAGAACGGCAAAATCCGTATGTGTGTGGACTATCGTACGTTGAACAGGCGCACTCTTCCTGATCAGTACACGGTGCCTAAGATTGAAGACGCACTGGCTTGTCTAAATGGAAGCAAATGGTTCAGTGTCTTAGATCTCAGAAGTGGTTATTACCAAGTGCCCATGAGCGAGACTGACAAAGAAAAAACAGCTTTCATCTGTCCGCTTGGTTTTTACCAGTTTGAGAGAATGCCGCAAGGTGTGTCAGGAGCTCCCGCAACTTTTCAGCGAATCATGGAAAGAACTGTTGGAGACATGAATTTGCTGGAGGTTCTTGTCTATTTAGATGACCTCATCGTGTTTGGTTCGACACTTGAAGAGCACGAACAAAGACTTTTAAAAGTGCTTGATCGCCTTCGAGAGGAGGGACTCAAACTGTCACTGGATAAATGCCAGTTTTGTCAACCATCCGTATCCTATGTGGGCCACATTGTGTCTCAAGAAGGAGTGTCTACAGATCCCAAGAAAACAGAAGCAGTCACCACATGACCGAGACCAACCACTGTAACTGCTTTACGGTCATTCCTCGGATTCTGTGGATACTACAGACGCTTTGTGAAAGACTATTCAAAGGTTGCTTTCCCGCTGAATCAACTTTTGTCTGGATATCCACCACACGCAAGAAAATCCAAGAAAAAGCAAGACCAAACCTATCTTAACCCGTCAGAGCCATTTGGTTGTCGATGGGACGACAAATGTGAAGAAGCTTTCAAGGAGTTGAAACAAAGACTCACACATGCTCCTGTTTTAGCTTTTGCCAACCCACAGTTACCTTATGTGCTTCATGTTGACGCGAGTCGAGAAGGACTTGGAGGAGTTCTGTATCAAGACCAAGGTGAAGGACTCAGGCCTGTTGCTTTCATCAGTCGCAGTCTAACTCCATCCGAACGTCATTATCCTGCTCATAAATTGGAGTATCTTGCGTTAAAGTGGGCGGTTGTAGACAAACTGCATGATTATTTGTACGGTGCAAAGTTTGAAGTTCGAACAGACAATAACCCTTTGACTTATGTGTTGACGTCTGCTAAATTAGACGCGACGGGTCACCGTTGGCTCGCATCTTTGTCAACGTACGAGTTCAGCCTCAAGTACCGATCTGGAGTTCAAAATATTGACGCTGACGCTTTGTCAAGGCGCCCGCACCCTGATCAAAACTCTGAAAATCACTGGACAGACGTCTCTGCAGACGGTGTCAGAGCTATGTGTCAAACGTCAACTTCAACCAGGAGTAGTACAAGTCCTGTAAGAGCAGTCGATCACTTAGGCTTGTCAGTACATGCTTTACCCATAGCCTACTGTAATCTGTCTACTCTCAGTCTCAAGGGAATGCCAGTCTTAAGTCCCCCTGAAATCTCACAAGCTCAACAAGAGGACCCTAACATATCTGAGATATGGAAAGCTTTAAATGAAGGAAACTCAAACCAAGTCAAGTCAAAGAATCCAACCAGCTCACTACTTTTAAGAGAGTGGGATAGGCTGAAGTTACAACAAAATGTCATGTACAGAATCACTGTTCCGCCTGGCCGAAACAAACGTTCACAACTAGTTTTGCCAGAGAAGTTTCGGAATACTGTCATAAAAGCACTCCATGATGATTCTGGCCATTTGGGCATTGACAAAACTTATGGACTCATAAAAGAGAGATTTTACTGGCCCAAAATGAAATCAGAAGTCGAGGAGCACTGCAAACAATGTGCAAGGTGCATAAAAAGAAAGACACTTCCAAAGAAAGTAGCACCACTTTTCCATATGCAAAGTGAAGGGCCAATGGATTTAGTGTGCATGGATTTCTTGTCTATCGAGCCGGACTCGAGCAACACAGAGAATGTCCTGGTCATAACTGATCATTATACTCGCTATGCACAAGCTTTCCCTACGAAGGATCAGAAAGCTGCAACCGTAGCCAAAGTCCTGTTGGAAAAATACTTTGTCCATTACGGATTGCCGAAACGCATGCACAGTGATCAAGGACGAGATTTTGAGAGTCGTCTCATTCATGAGTTGCTAAGTTCCCTTGGTGTTGATAAATCCAGAACAACCCCATACCATCCACAAGGGGATCCCCAGCCCGAAAGATTTAACAGGACGTTGTTAGACATGCTAGGAACCCTTGAGCCAGACAAGAAAAGGAAGTGGAGTCAACACATCACACATTTAGTTCACGCCTACAACTGTACGCCAAACGAAGCTACTGGTTTTTCACCGTATTATCTGATGTTTGGACGTGAAGCGAGAATGCCTGTGGATTTGTGTTTCGGAACATCAAGTGATAACACATGCAAGAAAACCTACCTCAAATACGTCACAGATTTGAGAAATGAACTCAAAGCTGCCTATGAACTTGCAGAATCTGCAGCTTCTAAACAGAACAAAGCAAACAAACAAAGATATGATCGAAAAGTCAAGTTTACACAACTTTTACCTGGAGATCGTGTTCTCATTCGGAATCTTGGATTACAAGGAAAACATAAGCTGGCAGACCGCTGGGTTTCAATACCTTATGTTGTGGAAAGTCAAATGTCAAACTTACCAGTGTTTCGGCTGAAACCAGAAAATGGAGATGGACCAAACAAAATCCTCCATCGCAACCACATTTTGCCTCTTGGACAAAGAGTATGTTTGGATAAAGTTCAAAACAAAGACTCTGTTCCAAAAGAAAAGACAAGGAAGTCAAAACGTAACAAAAACAAACATGACAAAGGTCCTATTATGAATTCTGAAATGTCAGAACAGGAAAATAGAGATGAATACAATGATTCAGAAGATGAAGAACTTGGAATGTGGTATGATTTAACATTCAATGGACAAAATACCCTACAAGAGGAGATGTCTGAACCTTTCAGTCTAGATCTTGACATTCCGTCTGAAGAACAAGCTGATGTATTACAAAATGTTCCAGAAAAACAATCTGCCATTGAAGAGACTATGCCCGACATAGTTGAACATTCTGACTCACAAGAGACTATTGATCCTGAGACGGAGACTCAAACTCAGACTGTAGGTCTTGAACTGGATTCACAAACTGACTTACAGACTGATAGTGGTACTGGGATACGAAAATCTCAAAGACTCAGAAAAGTTCCTTACAGACTTACTTATGACTCACCAGGTAGTCCAAAGTATGTTACTCCGACTGTGAAATATGTTTCATGTGTTTATAAGTGGATTAACTCCCCTTTCGTAATTTGAGTTTATCATATGTGATAACATGCCAAGTCATGAGGGCATGCCTTTTTTTGGTGGAGGGAGAGTGTAATAACCTGATAACGATCAGTATATTTTTGTTTATTCATGAAAATGTTTAATTTCATTTTAAGAATGCTTTGTCATTCATAATAATTCATGTGAGTGATAAAATTCATAATCTGTTTAAAAAGGTTAAAAATACATTTAAGATAAAAAAAAGGAAACGTTCATAAATAGAGAAATTCATTGTTCATGTATTATCTAAAAAAACCCCCAATGTATTTTCGTTGTTTTTTTGATATACTGAAGTCAGTCACGTGATGACGTCACAACGTAGCGTCAGGACTGTGCGTAGCTTAGAGTCAGACCGCGCTCTCACGAGGAGACACGCGTGAAGCAATGAACCGCATGGCGTCGCGCAGAGCAAAAGTTGCTGCTCGTGAAAAGTATTAAGAACTGCAATCGCGCTCAAGCCAACCCGAACACCTTCCCCTTGTTCCAGAGGATCGTGGAGGTCTTGTGGACGATCAAGGGGGTGAGTTCTCATGGTTTTCCGTGGTTGTTAGCTGCAGGAACTGAGGCGGGCTTAGCTAAAGATGCTATCGCCATATCTATGCTACTTACCTTAGACCCAGACGGGGAGAGACGGCGTGGCCGCCGGATGTCTGCATTTACCTGCGTCGAGGACGGCAGCCTGCAGAAAGGACTCCGCGTGCTCATCTCTACCTGCTCTGTGCTGTGAGGACCGGGAGGTTTTTTCCAGGAGATCGGTAGGATCAAAACTAAGCCTTTTCTGTGGATATGAGCTCCAACGCGCGCCAACGTGATATGCAAGCTTGCTTTTACTTTTGACACAAAGTGCACTTTGAAACAAAGACTCGAGGACAAAGCGTGACTTTAAAACTTTTGACTTTGGGGGAACTAAAAACAAAAAGTGTTATTATATTCTATTTTGTTACTTGAAACATTTTTCAATATAAGAAACTAAACTTATTTTCTGTGTGACGTTTTCATTCATACACTGTACAACACAACACTGTAAAAATAATCAGGAGTTAAACTAATATTAATCTGCATATTTTGAATTAATTAATATTTTACTCGGATACCTCATTTTAAATAGTTTCAGATGTGAGAATCATACATTAACCCTTGACAAGTTTTTATACATTGGAATGTCTCTTTTACCCTTGTAATAATTGGAGTTTTAAAGCAGTACTGAACTACATAGTTTAGACCTTTCTATATCGAGCCGTTGGTAAAAGGGTTACATATACAAAAAGTAAATTAGTAGCTTCATCTTATTTTTCTAAATGGCAACAGAATAGAGAAAAAAAATGTCTTGGTGGACATTAGTCAGTAGGAGGACTGACTATACCTTACAACATCAATCTCTTGAGACAGATCATTTAAATGATAAAATTATTTATTAGTCAAATCTGCAACTTCGATCTAGTAGCCACAACAAAACACTGTACCATGTAACATATTAAAGTGCAAGTTCATTATTATGATCCCTTTCCAACTTGTAGCACACATCTTTGACAGTCTTGAATGTTTTGTTTTACAGCATTTTTAAATAAATCTATGGAAAAATGATTTGATTATTGTAAGCTTTTTACTTCTTGTTGGTTTGCTATAAAGAAAGTAATCTAATAGTTTACAAACACCTCATGAAAAGGTTAGTGAAGCTCACGTTACAAAAATAAATGTTAGTACACAGTTTAAGATACAATTTTCAGTAAGTGTTTCTGAAAACACTTACTGAAAATTCAAAGCATCTGTGCATTTAGCGTTCACATACAGGCCACTATCTGCACTTGCATATATAATATTAATGCCATTCACAGTTAAAAATATACAGTATATTTACTAGTACACGAACGTTGAAAAAGAAGCACACATCACATAGAAAATGATATGGCAATATGAGACAAAGATGAGATAATCATTACAGCTATTTGCACAGTTGTTGGTTTTCAAACCTGGGAGCTACAGTACGAGTGACACAGAGACCTGCATAGAGAGGCCAAAGGAAAGCATGATGGGAAAATCCTCTCTATTGTCCACAGTTTCGAAGCTGAGAACACGTGCCACTGCCCTTTAGTGTACTCGGTCACAAAAAGAACTGAAGCAGCAACAGTCTTATTTCAGTTACAACAGTGTTTATCACTGGCTATAAGCACACTCAAATTTGATTATTATCTGATTTATGGACCATCTGGATTATTTAAATTACATGCAAACTGCTAAATCTGATGTGATGTGAGAGATATCAGATTACTCAGCACAGCAGGATCTTAAAAACTAAGCTCAGAAAACAAAAAAGTTCCAAAAGTGCTCAGTGTGTGAGGCAGGTAGCCACAAACACAGCCAACCACTCCACTGCCATCAAATGTCAAAAGGAGCTGACAAATGATGCTTCTTCTTATTTTTTATTGTTAGTTTTGTTTTCAGAAATCAGAAAACTCCGAGGTAGACTGCTGCTTTATGTGCAACTGAACGGTGTTTGGAAATTCATACAGCACTCTAAGAGACTGTTCTCATTGGCCAATCGCGGTAGCTGTCAATCAATAAATAGCACTTCTTTTGTGTCACTCGCCCTCTGACCTGTGCACTTCCTGGGTCTCCCCGGTGCACTTCCGCATCCTTATTTATTTATTTAGTTTATTTATGAGACAGGGACAGTACACAACCTACATTAACCTTAACAGAAGAGATGCAATGTGCCAGATTGTAGCACCTGTAGTCCCTGGTGCATGTTTTTTGCATGTTTTTTAGATTTTCCACTCTTCAGGTAATATCCTCGGTCTTTAGTTGACTTCAGTAACTTTGGTCCTAACAAGGTTGTTCCATTTAGTGCCGTGGCCTGTTACCAGTACCGCTGTTGAAGCCTGGCAATGCACGTTCCTGTGAGGCGATAGTGGTATGTCGGAGCTACGGACCTTCGTTGCCAGTTTAGCTCTAGGATTAGACGTAAGTTCATTTTTATTTCTAGATGTGACTCCTGGGAGCTGCGGTGTGGGTGCTGGAGCTGTCGCCTTGCCCTTCTTTTTGTACATGTGTGATTCAGATGGGCCTGACCTGTGAATCCTAATGTTAACTTCCTCCCCAAATTGTTATTTCATGGACTTTGAGCTGAACTAATGAAATACACAGAACTATTTATGCACATGTCCTCTCAACTAATTATTATTTAAAAATGGAACCTTGCCTCTACGTTATCAACATCGAACCTGTGTGACCTTTTAGTTCTTTTCTGGGCTATGCTCAGTGGCGTTGCTTGGTTATAATTTAGCTACTCTACTTAATTTTCTTGACCATCACCACTCGTCTTGCCACAAGCAAATTTTGCTCATAGCATTAAAGTGATTTTAGTGCCTTAAAAACGTGAAAAACAGAGCTAGTTCATTTGAAAGAGTTTGCAGTAGTCCAAAGTTACTCCTCACTTACCTTATGCATTCAGAACAACCTAATTATTCACCGCCATGAGTTTATAAGCACTTTTCACAACTTTCAGAGATCAGAGTGGAGTTTTGCTGTTGAGGTAAGGCTAACAACTAGCATGCAAACACACGCTCCCTGATTCTTGGACAAAAACGGTACACAGAGGACTTATACTGACCTTAATAGCTGCTTAAATAATATATCTGTAAGAAATAGCAAAAGGAGAAATTTTAATTTGTCAACTGGACAGAGTTTATTTGGTCAAATACGTTTCGCAGCTCATCCAAGCTGCTTCCTCAGTTCTGGTCAGATGCTGGTGGACACTGCTTTATATCTGCCTGAAGGGAGGAGCTAATTACAATGAAAATTACTCTGAGACAACACATATTTATTTACAGTTTCTGTTAGTCAGGTGAGTCTATTCAATATGGAGTTGTTTACAGTTTCTGTTAGTCATGTGAGTCTATTCAATATGGAGTGGGAGTGGGGGAGTAGTTAGCATAACCATTCAGGGCCATGATGGTGTTTTCACACCTCTGGACCTGACCTGGCTAGTCCCATTGTTTTCTCTGTTTGTTTTGATTTAGGTTTGAGGATAGAGACAAATGATGTCTGAGACCTCCATTTCTGTTCAAGGAAGGATTCTCTTTCTTGACAAAAATAGCCTCTTTAACTCCCCTCTCAAACCAGTTCTTTTCTCTGGCCAAGATCTGGACCTCGCTGTCCTCAAAGGAGTGGCCCGTGGCTTTTAGGTGGAGATGTATGGCAGATTGCGGCCCACCCTGGTTTTCCCGTCTGTGTTGATACATCCTTTTGTGAAGTGGCTGTTTTGTTTCTCCAATGTAGCGCCCCCTGCAGTCTTCACTACACTGAATGGAGTAGACCACATTGCTTTGTTTGTGGCTCGGTGTTTTGTCCTTAGGATGGACCAGTTTTTGTCTTAAAGTGTTTGTGGGTTTGAAATAGACAGGGATGTCATGTTGTCTGAAGATCCTCTGTAGTTTTTCGGAAACGCCAGCCAGGTAAGGAATAGTTACACCCTTTCTCCTGGGTTCTGGTTCTCTGTTGTCTTGTTTCTTGGCTCTCTTAGTTTAATTGAAAACCCATTTAGGATATCCACAAACGGAGAGGGCGTTCTCCACGTGTTGTTCTTCTTTTTCCTTTCCCTCTGCGCTTGTAGGAACCACTTGGGCCCTGTGTTGTAATGTCCGAATGACTCCCAGTTTGTGCTGAAGTGGGTGGTGTGAATCAAAGAGCAGATATTGGTCGGTGTGTGTGGGCTTCCTGAAGACCTCTACCTGGAGTCGCCGGTCTTCTCTTATCGTTACTGCACAATCTAAGAAGGCCAATATGTTGTCCTTGGCATCTTCACGTGTGAATTTTATGTTCGGATCTACAGAATTGATATGTGCAGTAAAAGGTTCCAAATCTTGAATTTTGATTTTTGAGAAATTATCATCAACATAACGATACCAGTGCGTGGGTGGAGTGCCTGGATAAGAGGCCAGGGCACTCTGTTCAAATTGTTCCATGTATAAGTTTGCAATGATAGGGGAGACCGATGAGCCCATGGCACAGCCGTGGATTTGTCTGTAGAAGTTTCCTCTGAACTGGAAATAGGTGGTACTGAAACAAATTTCCAGCAGTTGGCAGATTTGCTCGGGTGAAAGTTTGGTTCTCTCTTCTAGCTTGGTATCCTCCAGTAGTCTCCTCCTTGCTGCCTCCACCGCTACCGATGTAGGGATACAAGTGAAAAGAGAGGTCACATCAAAGGAAACCATAGTCTCATCCCGGTCAAACTGGAGATGCTTGATTTTGTTCACAAATTCGGCTGTGTTTTCAATGTGGTGCTCCGTGTTCCCACCAGCGGAGCCAAGATGGTTTTTAGGTGTTTAGCCACATTGTACGTGATGGAGTCTGTGCTGCATACAATGGGTCTGAGTGGTACTCCTTGTTTGTGGATCTTTGGGAGGCCATAGATGCCAGGGATGGCGTCACCAGGGTACAGTCTGTAATATAGCTGTTGATCAATGACTTCTTCCTTCTCCAGCTTCTGCAAGCAATCAGAAGGCTGTGTGAGGGTGAGGCTGAGGGTAAGGCTGAGGGCATGAGCAGAGCCAGGCACAGAGCCAGGATCATGTGAGGAGCACAAACAAGAGGAACCTTCAGAGGAGCAGGCACAGCGGCTCATCTCAGAGCATGTGAGATCATTAAACTTAATCTACCATCTACGGCGCTGAGGATCTCCTCTGCTCTGTCTCCACTGTCTCCTCTGTCTCCACTGTCTCCTCTGTCTCCTCTGTCTCCACTGTCTCCTCTGTCTCCTCTGTCTCCACTGTCTCCTCTGTCTCCACTGTTTCCTCTGTCTCCTCTGTCTCCTCTGTCTCCACTGTCTCCTCTGTCTCCTCTGTCTCCACTGTCTCCTCTGTCTCCTCTGTCTCCTCTGTCTCCTCTGTCTCCACTGTCTCCACTGTCTCCTCTGTCTCCTCTGTCTCCTCTGTCTCCACTGTCTCCTCTGTCTCCACTGTCTCCACTGTCTCCACTGTCTCCTCTGTCTCCACTGTTTCCTCTGTCTCCACTGTCTCCACTGTCTCCTCTGTCTTCTCTGTTTCCTCTGTCTCCACTGTCTGCAGGGGATGGGCTACAAATCCAGATTCACTTAGAAGAATGTTTAAAAAATACAATTAGAATCACTTTTTAAAAAGCTTTAAAAATATTTGACAGAAAATCTTTATCTTTTCATCATTGTCTCACTTCAGAAATATAATATCTTAAGTTTTGAAAATGTTAGAAAATTTACACTAGCCTGCTCAGTATATAAGGTCTTAAATGGACTCGCTCCAGCACCTTTGGGTGAGTTCATTATGTCCAAATTCAGTACTAGTGGTAGGGTAACGCCTGTAAGATGTCTGTAACACCTTACAGACGCACAACATTCAGTCAGCAGGTGTTTTCAGTCAAGGGAACAGAAATCTGGAACAACATCCAGCTGCAATAAGAGACTCGACCACATTCAGAACATTTAAAACCATCTGAAACGACGGCTTAAGAGAAATCAGATCTGTCATCACTAATGTTCTGCTTCTGTGTAAATGTCAATGTTGTATGTCAGGATTGTGTCTTATTGTGCTGTTTTTATCATGTTTGTCCTATGAATTGTCATTGACAGTTTGTCTGTTGTGTGAAGTTGTCTTATGCTGTTTCTATTTCTTTGACCTGCTGAGGATTACAGATGTAAAGTACCTTCGGGCTAATTCTGGCGTATTTACAAGTATATGTTCATGAATATGCATTGTCCCTTTAAAAAAAAAAAAATAAAAAATAAGAATAAGAAATTTTTCCCATGCATTTGAACAGAATGTGTCTTCCCCCACTATGGATATATTATAATTTGTGATTAATCGCGAGTTAACTATGACATTCATGAGATTAATCGAGATTAAATATTTTAATTGATTGATAGCACTAGTCAAAGCCATATATTATATAGACTCATGACACATAGAGTGAAGCTTTCAAGCCTTTACTGTAAGCCTATATTGATGACTATGGCTTACAGGTAATGAAAACCCAAAATTCAGTGTGTTCGAAAATTACAGAAGATCAATAAGATTAATAGAATAATAATAATAAAAAAAAAAAAGACTATTTAAACAGAAATCTCCGGTATGCTCATTTCAATCACCCTGTGGCACTGCTCAGGTGTAATGGAAGCCCAGGTTGCTTTGATAGTGACCTTCAGATCATCTGCATTGCTGGCTCTGGTGTCTCTTATTTTCCTCTTGACAATACCCCATAGAATCTCTATGGTGACTTTGCAGGCCAATCAAGCACAGTCACACCATGGTCAGTGAGCCATCTTTTGGTACCTTTGGCTGTGTGGGCAGGTGCCAAGCCCTGCTGGACAATGAAATCAGCACCTCCATAAAGCTTTTCTGCAGGAGGAAGCATGAAGTGCCGTAAAATGTCCTGGTAGATGGCTGCGTTGACTGTGGCCGTGGAGAAGGGGGCACAGGGTGGGTGCTAGTTTCATCGGGGATGTGAGCTGCAGACATTTACAGCCCTGGATCACCTCTGATAAACACACAGGGGGGCGGGGTCAGGGCGCTAAGACAGGACAGGAGGAAACGGATAAGGCGGGAGGTCAAAGGTCAGCGTGTCTGTGGCTCTCTCGGGAGGAACATAGAAGGTCCAGTTACACCAAAGCTCGGTATGGAGGAGTTCTGCTGGAAGAGCTGTGTTTTGTTTCTTTGCTCAAATGCATATGAATGTGTGAAAATCTCTAACTGAACAATATGTGTTATGTGAATTCCTGTTTCAGAGCATGTTTTTAATGCGACAGAGGGGCTGTTACCTCTGGGTCACTGCACTAAGTCCTGGGCCAGACAGTTCATGCTCGGCTCCACGTGTCCTGCTTCGGCTGTTCTGTCAGAATAACTCACTTTAAAGGGCCCATATTACACTATTTTCTGATCTCTGTTATTATTTTGTTTCATTCACACATGTTTGACACACAATCCCCTGCAGCCTAGCAGAACTTTATAAACTAGGTCTACAAAACTGGAGGGATGATTATTTTACATAAAAAATTACAGAATAGCTGTGTGTTGCCGTTTGCTGATTGATTCTTGATCAGAATGTTACAATTGGTTTATGGCCACAGCGTTCGTGAATGTGTGCAAGAATCTAGATTGAAGACAAAGTGAATCTCACTGAGAAAACTATACTATACTGATGAGAAAATCACCTTATTAAAGGAAACAAAACAGTGTTTGTAAAAGGAAAAGCTGTTCAAAGTTGATTGCGTGCACATAGCCTCTTAAAGGAGCCGTATGTCACCTGGACTCTTTCAGTTTTAAAGAATGTGGCCGAATCACAACTGAACCTGTGTTGCCAGAGCCTTAACCTACAGATAGAGGACACACATAGTTTGTCTCATTCTCAGTATATGGACAGGTCTCATGTGAAGCTCAGAACCTCCAGAATTCCCTCCCTGAGCTGCAGAGGCTGCACTAGCACTGATTCATGATTGGCTGTAGGTGTTGGGGTTTAGGTAGTGACTATTCAGATCAGACAGAGTTTTGGATTTTAGCATAGAAACTGGCAACCCAAATGAGAGACTCATGTGAGGCTCATTCTGCTTTCTGATAATCGTCTTGAACCAAAACACTACATTATAACATAAACAATCTTGTCCAATGTTTTTGTAATGAAAATTAAATCAGTAGAACAATTGTTACCAGTAAAAGATTTGAAAATGTTTACTTCATATCTGGGGACACAGAGAACCTATGGAATTTACAATCAGAATCTTACATACCCTTCATTTAAAACAGTAAAACTAGCAGGACCGACTTGTACCTATGTAGACTGTAGTCTGTGCAGGCTGACCACAGCAAACACAAAACTGGATTTGACAGAAATCTTTTCTGAAATCTATGCAGTCCTCAGTGTGGCCAGCAGAGAGCACCAGAGACCTTATATAAATGTTACAATAGACAGTGCCATCTGAACTGGCTTAATCTTTTACTGTTGTTGTGTGGTTGGGCAATACACGTCATACAGTTTGCTTGTACGGTATATCTGCTGTGGCTACTGAATTAACATCTATGAGTTAATGAATTATAATATTGCCTTTTTAATGATGTCTGTGTAATCCCTGAGTCCTCCAGGAATGAGCCATTGCCTTATTAATGTACACATCTGAGGAAGGAAGGGCATCTGGTATAAAATAAACGACCAATTCATTGTGAAATAGAAGATTTCCATGTTGTTTATGGAAGCTCTTCTCTCATCAGTCCCATTACTCCCGTGCCCTCATGAAATCTATCTGCGGTGACCTTTGACCTGCCCCACAGAACAGCCAAGTTTCCCCCTTTGAATGTAAACCCAGGAAATAAGGTTGAGCTGTTCAAATATCAAACTACTGGTTAATCACTGGGCTTTGAGGAACAGATTTCATTCTGTCAGAATCTGCCTCGACTCTGCAGGAAATGGGTGAGGAAGTCCCACACACAGAGGAGACACAGTGAGAGGAGAAAAGCAAAGAAGAGATGAGCAGAGGAGAGAGGAGAGACAAGCAGAGCAGATTCAGATTCTATTTTTCATCCCAGAGCAGACCAGGCCTTCTCCTTGTAATATATCAAGTTTTGTTGAAAATGATTGAAATGAGATGACTGATCATCTAGCTAAGTGTTAAGCCCTCAGTAAATCTGAGGTAAAAGCTATTGTCAAAAGTCAAATGATAACGGTGTGGCAGCGGTGTTGGGCTGAAGGGCACAAAGGCAGACCTCTGTATCAGCTTCAGAAGAAAGTGTGGACAGCAAAGAGGCCAGACATGCACAGAAGAGAGCACCTCATAAGAAGAACACTGTATTAAACAGAACATTGTTTTTAATGGGTAAACACTTAATTATGTGAGTGTGGACTGACGTTAGAGACAGTGGACCATGTTATTTTAAACTGTAACAGAAACAATGACGAGAGACTTATTTTTAGACAAGAATTCCAAAAAGACACAGGGGTTGCGTGTAATTTGAATAATATACTAAATGGTTCACAGGAGAACTTGACCAGACATGTGAAGGAGCAGCAGAGTTGGCAGAGTCGCAGTGGAGTCTACAGCCCACAGGGAGACTGCCGGGGGCAACAGCAGCTGTGGAGACAGTATCTGCACTGGAGAGTGGACCTTGACCCAGACTGTGAGGCGTGGAGTATCTCTGGGCGTGTTAGTATTGCTGGGTGTAGCACTCTGGCCTCTCCACTGTCCTCGGCTGTCTAGAGGACAGAGCTCGATGCCTAGAACCAGCTTTTTATCCTCCACATGTGTCCTTAAATGTACAAAGTGCAGCTTTCACCCTGTGATGTCCCTCACCAGGAGCTTTAGCTTGGAAAGCTTTAACTGCTTTATACATGTCTGCCACTGTATGTTGTTGACCTTGTAGTTGCAACTTAAGACTATTTAAATAACACATTATATCACAGAAAAAGCCCCAAAGGCCATCATGTTCTTGTCACTTAAAAAACCTGAAATTTCTTGGCCTTGGGGGTTGAGTGGTTGGAGATAAATGATGCAAGTTCATCATGCTGGTCACAGAACCTTTCCAAGACACGGCCTTAGCTCAACTTGAGCATATGATTGTTCTGAAGAAGACCACTGTGCCCTGCTGATGTCTCTTCAAGCTCTGAACAGGCGGTGCTGCAAGCTAGAGCTCTCTTTGCTTATGTTTTTGATAAAGTACTGCTTTATTTCATTGTAAAAGATTTCCCCAGTTTTACACCCAGAAATGGGCGTCCTTAGAGCCATGCTTTCGGACTTCTGTACAGCCTCAGGATTGGAGTTGTTTTATTTATGTGACAGTACGGTCTAACCCTGTAGTTTAGATGTCTGCAAACATGTTCTGAAATGTCCCTGTGTGTCAGATGCCCTCCCTGTCTCTCCATGGGGTCTTATTTTGTATGAAAGCTGCTGACCCTGTAGTTTAGACCTCTACAAACATGTTCTGAAATGCATGGAATTCTTTAATTAGTTTATAAGCCAGGATTTCCAAGAATTTTTCACGTGAATATATCCAGGAATAACTGAAACACAAGTTGTTAATGTTTTAAAGCATTTTTATATGTAAATAAAGCTATTAACTTGATGATATACAAACACTTTCTCTCCTCACACCGGTATTATTTGGAATAATTGTAAGATTCTGTTCAAAAGAAAAAAAAATCTTTAGTTTCTGAACTGGGTAGACTTATGTAAAACAGCATTTTAATGTGAGAGGACCTTATCATATCGTAACTGATAATATTCCAGTGACCCCAAAAGAGTTGTGTATCATGGTGGACGCGGTGCCCAATGGACTTCTATCCCTCGTCAATGGACACTCCTCCCACACATCCAGGACCCACACACCTCCTGTGTCTCAAACTGCTGTGGACAAAAGATGCTTTTCACAGTCGCCTCAAAACTGTAACAGTAAAATCAGGAGCCTGTTTCAGAAAAACTTTGTTACTGCTCCATATGTGATCCATCACTGGAGCCTTTGTGCCAAATATTCAAAAGGAGAAAGTGTGGACATTACACTACAAATGCTTCATCACGAATAAACAAAGAGAAACCACCTCCAAACTTCTTCACCACTGCTGCCCCATTGAACAGAGGCTCAGGACACTAAACGACTCTTCCTGCTCCTTTTGGATCTCACGAACAGAGGGAGTTTCTCAATTCCCAGGATCCTTCCTCCAAAGATCACTTTGTAGCACTCCTCCAGAGTCGGCTCCTCTGAAGCAGAGCCAAATGTCCTGCTCACAACTCCTGGGAGTGCACCTAGAACAGGCTCTGGACGGAGCTTTGATGATGTGGATCTGTCCAAAGTGGTTCAGCTGAGGATCCTGGCGATTGGGAAACACCCAGAGACTGCTACTCTGCTACTACTGCTACCCACATGCTCCTGTAGCACTACCAGTGAGGAGAGCGCCCCCTACAGGCCCTCCTCTGGACACAGCCTCCTGCCTGGCCCATGATGCATGAAGAAGAGTCCCACGTTTATCTGCAGAGCTACCATGCCCCCTAGTGGACACAGCGGCTCTATGCCTGTTTCCCCCTTTCAAAATCTTCTCCTGTGCTTCTGATGGAAACCACTCCTCACTCTGGGCATGCGGTAACCATGGTAACTGTGTTGAAATTGTATATAGTGTCCACATTTACCATAAGGACCTGTGTGAATGAAAGACACTGAGCTGTGAAATAAAGTCATGGGAATGTCCATGGGCCTGTTTATTCACTTGTTTATTTCTCACTATTCTAGAAAACAGTCAGTACAATAACAAACACAGAGGGAGGTCCAATGAACCTAAAGTGTACTCGAGTAAAAGTACTGTGAGTACAAGTAAAACAATGATGTTCAAATAAAGTGCTCAAGTCAAAGTAAAAGTATTTGGTGATTAAGTGTAACACATAAACTCTGCTTCATGTTTTGGTAATGATGGTTATTCTGCATTCATCCATAGACATTTCAAAAACAAAGTGAAGCCAAAGCTAAACACATTTGATATGATACAATTGTCAGCATAAAGCTTTTCTCAAACGAAAATGATGGGGTTATAAAAATGATTCTGACAAATAGAATTTGTTGGAACAAATGAGTGAATGTAGCTCATGAGCCACGTGGGATCAAACTGAGGCCTAGTATCAGCTAAATGAGAGAGAAAAACAACTATGAATGACTCTATGGATTATTTGATTTAGAGACATGAAAAGTGAAGATTCTCTTAATCCACAGGAGCACACAGAGACACTGAGGAGCCTGCAGACCAGAGCCCAAACCCAGGGAGCAGAGGGTGAGTGAATGTGGTGTTGAAGGTGTGGAGGTGGGTCAGTTGGTCAGAGGAGACTGTGTAGAAGGACAGAGAGCCAGCAGGACAGTCCACAAACACTGCTACTCTCCCAGAAGAGGAGGACCAGGGCTGAGGGAGGAAGGTTTGGTTGTGATTGTGCCAAACAGAGAAACCATCTTTAGAACAGAACAGACTCCAGGACTGATCATTCCATCCAAACCCACTGTCAACCCTGTCTCCTTTTCTTCTGATTCTTCTGCAAGACACTGATACACGAACTTTTCCACTCCACTGGACCTCCCAGTAACAGCGACCAGTCAGACCAGTGGAACACAGAATCTGAGGCCAGTACTCAAATCTGTCCTGATGAGTCAGCTGGTTCTGTCTCACACATGTCACCTTCTTGTTGTTGTCAGACAGTTTGAGGTTTCTGTGAGCTGTGTTTGGATCCAGAGTGAGATCACAGAAATCTGATGGAGAGAAGACACAACACAGCAGCAGTTAGTCCCATGTGGAGACACACATTTCATTAGAGTTTAATATGTCCAAATGTGTTCATGAAAGATGGATTTAAAGGCTTTCACTTATTGATGATTTTTTCTATATATGTATTATTATTGTATTTGTTAATCATTGCAGTCTTATATTTGTCTAATATTTCTTTAGCATCAGCCCTATATTTCCTTTAGTTTCACAGCCTCTCACACATCTATTTCATATTATTTTCAGTGTAAATGTGAGTTGTCTGTAGTTTGTTGCTGCAGTGACAAAGTGCAGCTCCAGTCTCTGACGTCACTCCACACATTCCTACACTCGTCTGTGCTCCATGACACACACTTTCTCCTTTAAAATGTCTCTATATGAATCCACAGTCACTTGTGCTTGTGTGTAGACAGTCCTGTGCTGAGTCCAACAGCTGTGCCTGTGTCAGTGTGGCTCCAGGGCTCCTCCTTTGCTCCCAGCACCACTACTTCTGATTAGTGTTGGCACCATATGAAACTTTCAGTTTCTATTATATTCCCATGTGTCCTTATATGTGTGTAATCCCTCAGTGGTCCTGTAGGTTCCATAGTGGTCCATGGGTGTATACTAGTCTATGTGCTCTTATACTTGTTCTGATACAGCTCCAGATCATTCTAAAGACATTCAGGAAAGGTTCATTTCTGTTCTGTATGTATTTTTTATTATTGATACTCGCTCTAATCACAGCCTCAGTTCTGATGGGGCTTGGTGCTCCTCCTTTGCTCTGTTTCCCATCATGCATTGTGTCTGTGTGTCTGTTTCAAATGGAGTTAACTCAACACTTACACTTTCTAGGTCCTGGTGCTAACCACTTAGCTCCAGCAGGCTCCAGTCTGAAACACATGACATCAGTCTGAAACACTGAGTCATTTTAAAATCACATTTTTAAAACAGGTTTGTCTGGATGTTTTTATCTCCACTTATCAAAATAAAATCATAGAAAGACGTCCAATACATGTGATGTTTTAAACAAACTAAAGCAATGATTTGAATCAGACCACATGTATGTCTCCTCCTAATGAAGCCTTTTCCATTCTCCATGTTCACTGCTGCTTTCTATTGTCTGTCACTGTTTCACTTTATAGACTCAGGTCAAAGGTCATACCTCTGCTCAGACTCTAATGACCAACCCTACACTCTTTAAAGCTTCTATATGACACTAAATGGACTTGTGAGCTTTTGGCCATGTTATAATGCTGTTACCTCCTCAAAAACATACCTGCAGTTGTGTTTTGTTTCATTCACACGTTTGACTAATACTAACTTTATTATTAGTCTATCTACATCTCCAAAGCTCAAAATGCTCTGCTCCACCTTCTGATGTAATGAAGAGGTTATTTTCAAGTTAACAGTTCCCTTTTACCTTTAGTTCAGTACAGATTAGAAATTCCAGGGCTGAAATCATCCAAATGATTCTAGTGAAGGTGTGTGGAGTTGTTATGAAAATCTTTATATCAGTGACCTTTGACCTATAGTCCTGGAGCCAGACCCCTCCACCTCAATTCTTTGCTCTTTTTTTTTCTATGATCTTTCATGAGTCGCACCTCGGGACATTACGAGTTCAGGGTCTTTTCTTTCAAGTCGGCCTCGTTCGGTCTCAGGACCCAAAAGCCCTTTTGTGGGACCCACTTTGTGTGAAATGAGATGAGTCTGTTAAAAGTGCTGCTATTGTCACATACAGTGTCACATAGTCATGAGATAAGATAAGATGAGAGATGATATTTCAAATATAAACATGAATTGTGCCAAGTTTGCATAAAATCCATAAAAGTTAAATTAAATTTTTATCCTGAAATCTGCCAATTTCCATGGAATGGCCCCATATGCACTCTATGGCCAAATGAAATTCTCTCTGTGGGTTTGTGGGTGTGGAACATGATTTCTGTTACAGCAGGTGATCCACTGGAGACACAGAGCTCATCTTGGGCTTCATTTGAAGCTGACAAATTTGGGACTTTTTTTTTTTTTTACATTTATTTATGAAACTGTAATTCCATGCTGGTGTGTCACAATCAATTAGTTTGTGGACAAGATTTGTCCCTGAGACTGCATTTTTTTCATAAATGGTCTAATAATTGTAAACAGTAATAAATAAACCCCTGTAAGGTTTTATGGTCCTGAGACTGAACGGGGCCAAGCTGAAGCAAAAGACCCTGAACTCGTAATGTCCCGAGGTGTGACTAATGAAAAATCATAGTAAGAAAAAGGAGCAAAGAATCGTGGTGGAGGGGTCTGGCTCCAGGACTAGAAGGACCATCATGGAGGCTGGTGAGTCCACTCCCTGGATCCATTCTGGCTCAGATACATAGTGACCTGGATGATGCCAATGGTCTCGGTGCCTTTGGCAGTTTCCATGAAGAGAAAAGGCACAGGAGAAACTGTCTCTAATCTCTATTGTTGGACAGCTAATGTTCACCTTCTTTTACTGTCCCTTTCTTCTCCAGTTTACATTTTCTTACCATATCAGTTTGTCCTCCATAACACCATGGTATCTAATAAACAATGTTTTTTTTAAGATAATGTTTAATGTTACTTTCTCATGATTTTTTACTTCTTATGTCAATGGCCTTATTAAAAATATCCAAACCAGGTGCCAAAACCTCAATATACTGTAATAATAATATTATTATTATCATTATTATTATCATTATTAATAATAATAATAATAATAATAATAATAATAATAATAATAATAATAATGATAATAATAATAATAATAATGCATTCCATATGTGAGTGGTGGGTGTTTGTGGGCACTGCAGCTCCTTTGCTTCATCCCCTCCCCCCATAGTCTGTCTGAAATCTATGGGAAATACTGAGTCCTTTGCTTCAACTCTCTTTACTTTATTTTACTTTCTGTCATAGTAAAGTGGTCCGTACCTGAGAGTGTCCAGTGTGCAGTGGGGGTCCTCCTGTAGAGCAGACAGGAGCTTTACTCCTGTGTCTCCTGGATGGTTGTAGCTCAGGTCCAGTTCTCTCAGATGGGAGGGGTTGGACCTCAGAGCTGAGGCCAGAGAAGCACAACCTTCCTCTGAGACCAGACAACTTGACAGTCTGAGGACACAAATGATTGTACTTAGTCAATTCTTTAGTAACATTCAGTCTAAATGAGGCAAATAACAAGTCCCCTGTCTTTATGTTACTTTTATCAAATGTTATTTTTCAATGCAAATACAATTATAAAGTAATAATAGTGAATAATATGAACCTCTGACCTGAGCTCTTCCAGTTTACAGTAAGGACTCTTCAATCCAACAGACAACATCTTCAGCCCTGAGTCCTTCAAGTCGTTGTGACTGAGGTCCAGGACTCTCAGACTAGAGGATTGGGAGCTGAGGATTGAGGACAGAGCTTCACAGCTTCTCTCTGACAGGTTACAGCTGCTCAGTCTGGAGAAAGAAAACATTGTTGATGTAGAAGTTGAATCAAACCATCCTCTGTTAAACAAAGATTACTCACAGAGCTTTGTTGGAGGCCTTGACCACTGGCAGCAGCCTCAGGAGAGCCTCCTCTGAAGCAGAGTATTTCTTCAGCTCAAACTGCTCCAGATCTTCTTCTGATGACAGTAAGATGAAGGCCAGAGCTGACCACTGAGCAGGAGACAGTCCACCTTCAGACAGACGTCCTGAACTCAGGTACTGTTGGATCTGCTCTACCAGAGAACGCTCATTCAGTTCATTCAGACAGTGGAGCAGGCTGATGCTCCTCTCTGCAGACACATCCTCACTAAGCTTCTTCTTGATGTACTCAACTGTTTTCTGATTGGTCTGTGAGGTACTTCCTCTCTGTGTCAGCAGACCTTGTAGAAGGCTCTGATTGGTCGACAGAGAGAGACCCAAGAGGAAGCGGAGGAACAGGTCCAGGTGTCCGTTTACATTCCGTAAGGCCTGGTCCACAGCTGTCCGGTAAAATAACACTGATTTACTACCTAAAATCTTTGTCCATGATGAAGTTTGTTTCTCTGACAGCAGGTTGACCCCAGTTTTGATGAAGGTCAGGTGGACGTGAAGAGCAGCCAGAAACTCTTGCACACTCAGATGGATGAAGCAGTAGACCTTGTCCTGGTACAAGCCTGGCTCCTCTCTAAAGACCTGTGTGAACACTCCAGAGTACACTGAGGCCGCTGCAGCGTCCAGCCCACACTCACTCAGGTCACTCTCATAGAAGATCAGGTTTCCTTTCTGTAGCTGCTCAAAGGCCAGTTTTCCCAGAGACTCCAGCATCTTCCTGGTCTCTGGACTCCAGTGTGGGTCTGCCTCAGATCCTCCTTCATATTTGATGTTCTTGACTTTGGCCTGAACCACCAGGAAGTGGATGTACATCTGAGTCAGGGTCTTGGGCAGCTCTCCTCTCTCTCTGCTTTTCAACACATGCTCCAGGACTGTGGCAGCGATCCAGCAGAAGATTGGCATGTGGCACATGATATGGAGGCTTCTGGACGTCTTGATGTGGGAGATGATTGTGTCGGCCTCATCTCTGAACCTCTTCCTGAAGTACTGCTCCTTCTGTGGGTTGGTGAACCCTCTGACCTCTGTCACCATGGAGACGCACTCAGCAGGGATCTGATTGGCCGCCGCGGGTCGTGTGGTTATCCAGAGGCGAGCAGAGGGAAGCAGGCTCCCCCTGATGAGGTTTACCAGCAGCACGTGCACTGAGGTGGACTCTGTGGAGTCGGTCAGGGCCTTGGTTTTGGTGAAGTCAAGAGGAAGTCTGCATTCGTCCAGACCGTCAAAGATGAAGAGCACCTGGAGGTCTTCAAAGCTGCAGAGTTCTGCTTGTGTTTGCCTAAAGAAGTGATCAACAAGTGTCACCAAACTGAAGCTTCTCTCCTTCAGCACATTCAGTGCTCTGAAAGTGAATGGGAACAGCAGCTGTATGTCCTGGTTGGCTTTGCCCTCAGCCCAGTCCAGAGTGAACTTCTGAGTAAGCACTGTTTTCCCGATGCCGGCCACTCCCTTTGTCAGCACTGTTCTGATTGGTCCATGTGTGTGAGCTGGGCCTTTAAACATGTCTTCACATGTGATGACTCTCTCTGCTGGGCCTAGTTTCCTGGAGGCTGTTTCCATGTGTCTGACCTCATGTTCCAGGTTGACCTCTGAAGGCCCTCCCTCTGTGATGTAGAGCTCTGTGTAGATCTGATTCAGAAGGGTGGGGTTTCCTGCTTTAGCGATGCCCTCAAACACACACTCAAACTTCTGCTGCAAGTTAGACTTTAGTTTACTCCGATAAACTCCGGAATAACTCCCTGAATGAAGACAACAGATACAGGCCTGAGTCTCAGAGAATATAAAATGACTGTGAGCACCTTTTTAAATGTGTTAAATGGTCCTACTGCTCCACAGACGTTCAGCCAGCTCCTTCTGCTTCATCCTCCTCAGGAAGTTCAGTGTGATCTTCAGAACAGCCTCACTGTTGCTCCTCTGCTCTTCATTCTCACCCTCCACTGGCTCCAAGCATTCTGGGCAATCTGTACTCAGAACCTTGTGGAGCTTCTTCAGCTCCTTGTGGATAAAAGTGAAGATGTCCTCCTCCAGAAGCTGAACAGACACATTATAAACAACACAAATGCAGTAAGTCAGATCTGTGTCAAACAAGTTCTCATTCATCTGAACATTTCCAAACTTTAGTGAATGACAGACCTTAAATATGGAGTCCAGCTGTGTCTGATGGAGCTGACCTCTGGAGAC
Source organism: Taenioides sp. WSHXM2023 (assembly GCA_029959045.1). Taxonomy (NCBI): domain Eukaryota; kingdom Metazoa; phylum Chordata; class Actinopteri; order Gobiiformes; family Gobiidae; genus Taenioides; species Taenioides sp. WSHXM2023. Next base: position 33,662,098 of record CM057090.1, read on the forward strand.
CTCTGGACCTGTCTGCTCCACTCTATATATATAAAAAAAAAACCCAAAAAAAAACACCTCTCATTTCAGTCCTATTCTTTTATTCAACATTTGTGTAAACTCACATCTCTGTGGCAAAATCAATGGGATTCATCACAGACTCATCACTCCTGAGGGAGTCACAGCTGGGACCAGGTTCAGAAGGAGGATGTTTCTGGTGGATCCTGAGACACAGAAGAAAACACACTTCAGTCCCAGTAAAACACATGGGACTGTTATGACTCAGGTTAAAGTCTTCTGGACAGTGTTTATGAGGCCTTCACCACAGAGGCTTCAGTGCGATGGTTTGAACAAAGAAACAGTACAGTTTCATGTTTTACAGTATTTTTTTTTTTTTTTAATCATTTTAGAAAAGATAAAATATTTACATCTTTTTATTTTAAACCTCAAACTTTTTCATGTTCCAGGTAGAGGTCTGACAGTGACACTGAATATAATGGATGTTTGTTAAACCAAACCAGTCTTAAAATCCTTCAGTGTCTATGTTTAAACGCACACTTAAAATCTAATTATAATTTGATTTCTGGAATTGTCAGATAATTGAAATGTAACTTAAAACAGCAAAATCTGATGTGAGATGATTTCTCTCAGAAAGACAAGACATCCTGCACTGAAGCGACACATGTACACCTGGTGTTTTTGGTCATCAGATTTCTTTAGTTCATGTAAACACACACAACAGTCACATCTAATCATTGGCTCAGACTTACTGTGGACCAGGCTCCTTTTTAAATTCAATAAATCGTCCAATAGAGTGTTCACTTCCCAACGCCGCCCTGCTGGTGGTGGGAGGGGCTGCGTCCTCTCTGTGCTCTCTCTGATCCATGCTCAGTCCAGAGTCCTACAGAATGACATCACAGTGTTTAGTCCCGCCCACTGCTCACATGGTTCATCTCATGTAGTTTTGTCAAGTGCCTCCATAAAGATACTTTCACATCAAAATGTAAAGGAGGATACGCCAAAAGAGCCAAACATGTTAGAAAATAGAAGTGTAGAATGAACTTGGTCTGAAGTGAGATAAAAATCGTATGGAGATGTCGTCCCTGTGGAGATTCTATATGTAATGCAGCTGTCTGTTCAAACACAGACACTATTCCCCGCCCACTTCTCTCATTGGTTAAACTCTATCAGGCTCTGAGTGAGTGACACATGAATTTACAGTTGTTTTCAATGTTTTTTTGAAACTTGGTTTAGTTTGATGGTTTGGTTCAAACATGTATCTGAACAGGGCCACAGGTCAAATCCTTTGGAACATTTCTCATCAGTTCACACAGTTCTCAGGCTCTTTCTCAGAACACTTGACACAGCTCTCATTCACAAACACACATGATCAGTGAATTCACCTTGTTTTTTCAGGACTACAGGCCTGTTCTCATGTGCTAAAGGACACTGGACTAAACTGTCACTTTCAATATAGAAACTCAAACAGAATGGCAAAAAAATACAATTTGTTAGCGCCTTAAATCAGACAGCCAGAACAGTGTTAAAATCAAAATCATAAACAAAAAACACGTGAACCAATCGTAACAAAACAGTGAGAGAACAGCACCAGAGCCACACACATATCTCTGTGACACACTCCTCCATTCAAAAGATTCTACATTTGAACTCAGAAAAATGCAATTTGACAAAACTCATGAATCCAAATACAAATTGTTTGCTGTTTCTTTGGGCTCTTTCATTGGTCAGTGCAGCTCAGAAGCCTTAGTCGTGCTCTCAGTGACCACAGAGAATCACTGGTTTAGTGCAGTCTGCGTTTGGGTTCACACTTTACACACATGAGACTGAAGAGCTGTGGATATGGATCATATTTATCTGTAGATTTGAACAGGACTATATCTTAAACATGTACACAGTAGAGATTTGCAGACTGGACTTAGACTTAGACTTAGACAAACTTTATTGATCCACAAGGGAAAATTATTTGGATATGTAGCAGGTATTGGGCCGGAACAACCACCGCTAGCAGTTTAAAAATATTTGTGTGGGGAAAGATTGGCTCTGAAATACACAAAATGAGACGGAGACGTTATGGCTGTGTTGTCTTGGCTTTCTGCTACTGCCGATTAACAGGAAGCAGAAGCAACCGCGAGCCAAACCGTCTCACTGAGTGTGCTGCCATCAAGCGGACAAAATTGGTATTGCAATTGTCTCTCAAAATAAAACAACACCACTGGGTCATTCCGTGTGGTTTCACCAGATGGTGGTTGCAACATAATTTTCAAATTAGTCTCAAATTTGTATGTCACTAGATAGTAACAAAAGTACTTTCTATCCAAAATTGTAGACCTGTAGCTCAAATAGTTACTGAGTTGTGGGGGTCTGAAATTTCCAGAATTTGGGCTATAAATAGCCAAGAAAAGCCTCGCCAGGGTTTTTGGCATCTTTAAGGGGTCAATTCTCATACTCTAGACATACCAGAGAACTGTAAGTTGGTATACAAGTCCTCTGCATGTAGCTAGTGCTCCACAAACATCCTCAGGTGTTTCCCTACACCCTGCAGGCCATGGGGGCTTGCTAAAAATGCCAAAAATTAAGAAAAACCTACTCGCGAGTGGGGTTTGGGGCCTTAAAAGTACTAGAAATACTGCACAGAAGTGTTCTGACACCCCTGGGTTCCATTCTACACAAACTTGTGTGATAACTTAGCAATCTGGGGCTTTCTAGGTACGTCAGGTTGGAAAATATGAGCTCCCAAAGTTGGACGAGATTTTCTAATTGGCTGTTTTTGGTGGCAAAAATCTCCATGTGGGACAGGTGCCAGAGACTCCAACTTTTTCTAAAAGACAGTTCCATCTGTCTTCTATCACTGTACAAAAAAGCAGCAGGGTTATATTTGTAGTTACTGAGATATTCTCACTCAAAATGGCATAGGTGGTGCCAAAATCGTTTTTTGCTTTTCAGTGTTATAAGGTGAGACACATGTATTAATGACCATTCCAGTGATAGTTTCAAGCACTTGTTTTACTAAATATATTATTCTCTTTTCAGCAATTGATTGGTGGAGGTGACTACATGTACTTTCAAAATATTCCAATTTTGTAATAATTGTATCTATTAAATTAGTTGTATATAGCCTGTGCTTTTCTCTTTTCAGAGTTCAGTTCCATGCAGACGGGTGTTGCCCAAGAGTTCTGTTTCTGCCTTAATTAACAAACATTGTGGTGTTGGTGTGAAGTAGTCTGTAGTTTTACAAAGATCAGCCCAGTTTGATGATGTGGAGGTCAAGTTCATGCACCCCCATGGACCTGCAGCATCATTCAAATGGCCTCAACAAGATGACATTTGCTGGGTTCCATTGTGCCATGTTCTTGGTACTGTACCCACACCTCACACAACCAGAAGAGCAAGACAATACAAGCTTGACTCAAAAGCAAGAAAAGAAGTTGAAAAGTCCTTTCAGAGCTTCTTATCTAACAGACTAACATAACTTAGGAACAGGTTATTTTGCTTGTAAGATGACATTGTACAATTAAATTTAACATGTTTAATCCCACTGCACTGATACTGTAAAATTCAAAATTATTATTGCTATTTTAAAATTAATCAATAATGAAAATTCAAGGTAGTACATGAAATTTGTATGTGTATGTTTAATTACATATGTATGTAAATGTACCTGTATACATACATTACAAATCGGTGTCAACATATCCACAGGGATGCCCCTAAGCTAGACCTTGTGACACAAAAAGGGCATTACACTTTTTGAAAGTAGTCATCTTTAACAATTAACATTTCAAAAAGAACAAAATATACATAATGCTGCCATTGGAATGACTACTAGCTGGCTGGCTTCCGGTGTCCTTCAGAATCCATTTCAAAATCTTATTGCTTGTTTTTAAAGCGTTAAATGGTCTGGCACCTGTATATTTGTCTGAACTGTTGTCTGTGTATGCTCCTGCGAGAGCCCTGAGGTCATGTGACCAACTGCTCCTAAACTGTCCCCGCTCAAGACTGAAAACTCGGGGGGACAGAGCCTTTGCTGTGGCTGGTCCCAAACTGTGGAACAGCCTCCCTCTAAGGATTCGGTCTGTGTCTGACATTAACAGTTTTAAGTCTCTGTTAAAAACTCACTTTTTCTCACTGGCTTTTGAGACGAGCTGAGCGAGATTTTAGAGTTATTGTTGTATTATTATATTTTGTATACTTGTTTAGTTGCCTGTATTTTATGCTTTATATTGTACAGCACTTTGGGCAGTGGTAACTGTATTTTAAATGTGCTTTATAAATAAACTTGACCTTGACCTTGACCTACTAATACTTGTATCCCAATTTAAAGTACTGAAAAGCAAAAAACGATTTTGGCACCACCTATGCCATTTTGAGTGAGAATATCTCAGTAACTACAAATATAACCCTGCTGCTTTTTTGTACAGTGATAGAAGACCGATGGAACTGTCTTTTAGAAAAAGTTGGGGTCTCTGGCACCTGTCCCACATGGAGATTTTTGCCACCAAAAACAGCCAATTAAAAATCTCGTCCAACTTTGGGAGCTCATATTTTCCAAACTGACGTACCTAGAAAGCCCCAGATTGCTAAGTTATCACACAAGTTTGTGTAGAATGGAACCCAGGGATGTCAGAACACTTCTGTGCAGTATTTCTAGTACTTTTAAGGCCCCAAACCCCACTCGCGAGTAGGTTTTTCTTAATTTTTGGCATTTTTAGCAAGCCCCCATGGCCTGCAGGGTGTAGGGAAACACCTGGGGATGTTTGTGGAGCACTAGCTACATGCAGAGGACTTGTATACCAACTTACAGCTCTCTGGTATGTCTAGAGGCTGAGAATTGACCCCTTAAAGATGCCAAAAACCCTGGCGAGGCTTTTCTTGGCTATTTATAGCCCAAATTCTGGAAATTTCAGACCCCCACAACTCAGTAACTATTTGAGCTACAGGTCTACAATTTTGCATAGAAAGTACTTTTGTTACTATCTAGTGACATACAAATTTGAGACTAATTTGACAATGGTGCAGCAACACTCCCAAGGAATATCTGGTCATTTCACTTGGAATGACCCCACTATTAATCATTTACAAATTACATTACATTAAATAAAAACTATGTGACCACACCTTGTGGGCGTCACACGCTCCCTGACAAAAGAAAAGATGGCTCCCGACATAAAACTAAATATTTCTTTTCCCCAGTCCACATTCAACAGTATTTAACTTCAATTTTCTTGAAAAATGTCTTTAAAGCAATAATAGTCTATTGGGAAAACACCATAGGTTGCATGTAAGCAGGTGAGTTTACAGGTGCCTGGTAAGCATAAGGTGAGTATGCAGCTAGAGGACTGTAGGCACTAGGTAAGTATGGCATGTACATAGGTGGCATGTAGGTCATTAGTGGATATGTACTTGGAGTGTGCATAGCAGGTAAGGGCTGCAAACAAGATCCCTCCACTAAGTTAACTGTTGCCTGTGAGGGCTGACCTAATGACTTATAAGTGAATATCTGACGTGGTTTTCTATCACGTGTGGACCTTCTAACCTCTGTGTGCTCTACAGGGTGAGTAGGTGGTCTCTGTTCTTGGTCCGCTGTCATGTAGTCCTCAGGTCCCTCTTCTGCAGGCCAGATGAGTAGAGGTGGGTTGTCCTGGAGTACCTCCTCTCTCGGCGGTGTGTGAGTTGCAGCAGGTGAATCCTCTCTGGCAGGTGAGTAGGCAGGTACAACTGGCGTGTCCTCTCTGGTAGTTGTCACAGGTAAGTATCTGGTTTGTCCATTTGCAGGCTCTCTGAAGTGCTCTTGTACTGTCTTTGGTTGGGATGGAGGCTGCTCATTACTAATAAGTCTTTGTATTCTCCTCTCATCAGGTATCCGTAACCAGTAGCCTGAGCTGCTCCCTTCATCTGTGTCACTTTCTGAGTTGTCACTTTGATTCATCTGTTGCTGTGTCTCTATTAGTCTCCTTCTCTTTGGTCTGTTTTCTCTTGTGTTTTTGTCACTTTTGGGTTTTGCAGGGCGGGTATTGATCTCAACAGGTAAGTCATTTACTAACAGCAGGAGATTACGATGCAGTGTCCGAGTTTTTCTTTTGTCTCCACTCTCAGGACAAACAACATACACTGGGTTTTGGCCAAGCTGTTCTTTTACTATGTAAACAGTCTTTTCCCAATAGGATCTTAGCTTGCCGGGCCCTCCACGTTCACTGAGATTTCGCACTAGGACTCGGTCTCCTGACTGTAGTACAACACCTTTAATTTTCTTGTCATATGTAACTTTTCCTCTTGCGCTGGATTTTTGACTGTTTTCGCTGGCAATGCGGTAAGCCTCTGACATGCGCTCAGCCCACTTTTCTGCATATCCCCTTGGTGAATATGTCTCTCCCTCCTTAGCTAATCCAAATAGCAAATCCACCGGGAGGCGGGGATTTCGGCCATAGAGCAGAAAAAAAGGAGAGTATCCAGTGGCCTCGTGACGCGTACAGTTATATGCATGAACAATGTGTGAGAGGTGGTCTTTCCACCGCAACTTTTCAGTGTCTGTCAAAGTCCTTAACATTTGTAGTATGGTTCTATTGAACCGCTCGGCTGGGTTACCCTGTGGGTGATATGGGGATGTGCGTGAATGACCCACACCAGACAGGCTTTGCAATGTCTTAAACAGTTCATTTTCAAATTCACGTCCCTGGTCATGATGCAGTTTTTGGGGATATCCAAACCGGGGAATGAAGTCTTGGAAAATGCGCTCAGCTGCTGTGCGCCCACTCTTGTTCTTTGTTGGATAGGCCTGAGAATCTAGTGAAGTGGTCAACTACCACTAGGATGTACTCATAACCTCCACGGCTGGCTTCTAAATGCAAATAGTCAATACACACGAGCTCTAAAGGGGAACTGGTGGATATGCTACCCATAGGAGCTCGGACATGTGTTACAGGCTTCTTGGACATAATACAGGGACATTTCTGAGTGACATATGTCTCAACTTCTTTTGCCATAAAGGGCCAATAGAATCTTTCTCTGGCAAGATGGAGCACTCGTTCAGTACCGACATGGCCCATTTCATTGTGTAACTGCTGTAGAGCCAGATTTCTGTATTTCGCAGGGAGTACTAGCTGCTTTCTCTCTTTTGTTTTTCTGTACAGGAGGTCATTTTCAAGATGAAGCTTAGTCCATTCATGTAACAATTTGTGTGCAGCTCCACTTACAGTCTTGCGTACCTCATCTGTCAGCTTTATCTGTGACTCTTTCAACTTGATGATCTGGCTGATGGCAGAATCTTCTCGTTGAGCTTTGATCAGATCACTGTGGCTGATGCTCCGTAGACTGGCATGAAGCGGCTGGTGCAAGTCTGGAGCAGTGGTGTTGAGAGCTGCGACCCAGGCAATGTCTTTCTGTTGGGCTGCTTGGGTCCCATCCCAGGTAGCTCGCACCGCCTCATCTGAAAAAGTCTCAGTACACTCAGAAACATACTTTTCAATGTCTAATGGTAGACGTGATAGTGTGTCTGCATCAATGTTAGTCTTTCCAGGTCTGTACCTTATGTCAAATCTAAAGTCAGAGAGCTCCCCAACCCACCTATGTCCAACTGCGTTAAGTTTTGCTGTACTCATGACATATGTCAACAGGTTGTTATCAGTATAAATAGTGAAATGGGGTGCGTAATACAAATAGTCTCGAAATTTTTCACACACAGCCCATTTCAAGGCGAGGAACTCTAACTTCCCACTATGTAAATGGTAGTTACGTTCAGCCTGTGTCAAAGTCCGTGAGCCATAACCTATGACACGCAACTTGCCATTTTGACACTGATAAAGAACAGCTCCTAACCCCTTGTCTGAAGCGTCTGTGTGCAGTGTGAAAGGTAAGTCAAAGTCAGGATAAGCTAGTACAGGGGGACTAGTGAGGAGAGTGACTAGCTGTTCTAAAGCGTCCTGGTGCACCAATGTCCATGTGACAGGCTCTTTGGAGGGTAACTGTGCATGTTTAGTGTTTCTGTTACAGGTAGGACTCTGGGCTGGGCCTGGCTTAGTCTGGAGCAGTTTATAAATAGGCCTGGCTATTCTCGAAAAGTCCTGGATGTAAGAGCGGTAGTACCCCAGAAACCCTGTTAGTTTCCTCACATCTCCCACTGTCTTTGGCATCTTGGATGTCAGTGTCTTTACAGCCTCCAGGTCACGTGGGTCTATTTTGACTCCTTCAGCTGACACAATCTTGCCCACGTACCTCACTTCATTTTTGAAAAGTTCACACTTCTCTGGTCTCAGCTTTACCCCGTGTTGCTGTAAGGCACGAAGAACTTTTCTGAGACACTCGACATGATCATCAAAACTTTTTGCATAGCACAATATATCGTCTAAATAAGGTAAGCAACATTCATCTCGAAGGAGACCAAGCATTTCCTCCATGCTCCTTTGGAAGGCTGCAGGAGCATTAATCAGTCCAAATGGGATACGGACCCATTCGTATAGGCCCCAAGGAGTGATGAAGGCAGTGAACTGTCGGGACCCCTCTGCAACAAAACCCTGGTGGTATGCTTTCCCCTGGTCAAGGATGCTGAACCAGGTATAACCACCAAGTGTGTCTGTCAGGTCTTGTATTCTGGGCAATGGATGTCTATCAGGAACAGTCTTTTTGTTAAGGAGCCGATAGTCAATACATAATCTTAAGCTGCCATCTTTTTTTCTGACACAAACAACTGGAGCAGCATATGGGGACTTAGATTTTACTATCCACCCTTTCAACAGCAGTTCTTGTATGTAATCCTTGACCTCTCTGAAAAGTGGCTTTGGTATTGATGAGTAGGCTCTTTGAACTGGGATATCATCCATAAGATTGATTGACATTTGCAGGGTTGGTATACATCCAATGTCTGTACTGTCCTGTGCAAAAGCTGCCGATTCTTCACAGAGCATTTTGTTAACCTTTATTTGTTGCTCATCAGTGAGGTGACTTAAATCAACAGGTGGTTGCCATGGTGATGGTTCTGTGGCAGGAGTGGAGGTTGTGCTGCTGATTGTCACTGGGGGCTCAGGATCTTTTGGTGAGTCCATCTTTATTACTTTGTCAACACTCTGGATACTACCAAGGGCAGTTTTTCTTTGTAGCGTTACTGCATGTTTTGTGTTGTTGCCCACGGGTACCAAAACATAGGGGTTCTTTACATTTTGTACCTCCACAAGACCCTCACCAATGTCAAGTTCTGCAAGACGTGCGTTAGTTTCATCAGGTTCAAACAGAAATACAGTCTCTGACAGGTCCATATCAGAGGGCACAGTACATTTGATCCAAGCAACTTGACCAGCTGGTATAACGGTGTTACATTTGCCGGTGCGTATTCTTTCATTTTGAATGGAGGGTTTGTCTGTCTGAATAAAGTTCACAAGCAGCTCTGCTTTTTCTGATGGGATAGACATGGCATTACAGAGTAGGCTGGTGAGTGTTGGAATAAATCTCTCAGGTTGCTTTTGGATCACCTCCTCTAGTACATTGAAACCTAATATTGGTCTCTCCAGAGCAAAACTACTAACAAGAAAAGGCACAGTAATCGACAAGCTAGGGTCTACATTGCCTACCAGGTTAACTGTTATAGCTACCCAACCCTCAAATGGGAGAATGTCCCCATTCACAGCATGCAGTCTCAAGTCATCCTCCTCATTAACAATCTCACTGATGGGTCTAACTAAAGTGTCAGGTAGGTATCTCTTTTTCCACTCTTTATCAATGATGCTTACTTGGGCCCCAGTGTCTAATAATGCACTGACTGCTAAACCGTTCAGATTACACTGGGTGAGAGCTTTCTTCCCAATAAGCTTAGCAAGTTTTTCACGTTTTACATCAGGTGAGTCTATAGCCATTGTGTTGACATGTTTGGTCTGTGTTTGCTGTTCTTTTTGTTGGCCCTTGTCTTTACTAACGGCAGGTTGGGACGAAGGAGGGGACCCGATCACTGTTTGTCCCGGGACAGTGACCGGCTCCAGTTTCCCTGACGCGGAGGCTTCTTGAGACAGCCCACTGCTCGATGCCCTTCGTCTCCACAGTAAAAACAGTGAGGACAATCAGGATGGTCCTGTGCCAGACATGTGGCACAACCATGTCGTTTTGGTTTCTGATAATTTGCTTTAGTTTTCATGTACCGATTTGTCTGCTCTGCTTGTTGTGACTGCAAATGTTCAACCATATTTGTTAACTTTTCAACCTTGTCAACTAGCTGTTGGATGACGTCAGTCTTTTTATCAGTTTGTCTTTTCACAACACTGTCCTCTTTTGTAGGGACACCCTGTGCGGCATTTACATCAGTTGTTGCACTGTGTGCATTGGTACCTCTGAGGCGTGACACTGGACCTAGACGACGCTGTCTTTCACTCTCATCACTCATTACTTTTTTTAGGTGTTTGAGTATAGCTTCATCAGTGACTGAAGGATCAGCTAGTAATGGTTTGAGTTCTCGGCGAATGTCACTATGTTTGTGTCCTAGGCCCTGGTACACTGTGTGAAGAAATACATCTTGAACTGTACTAGCATTGTACTTAACATCTGTAGCATTATGTTTTGAGGCAAGCAAGATCTTTTGCTTTAGGCCTATGACTCGATACAGGAATTGCTGTGGTGTCTCATTGTCATTTTGCTTAGTGCACATTAGTTCTTGGAAAAGCTCAGTGTTGTTTTGTTCTCCAAGATGGGAGTGCAGAAATTCTTTTAGTTCTTCTACAGTCAGTTCATCTTTATTCATCAGCATGTCCTTGAAATTACCTGGTTTGATGACTCTCAAGACAGCTCGGACTATTTCAGCATCACTAAACTGTTCTTTGAACCCTTCCTCAATCTGGCGACAAATACTGTTATAACTGATGTCTGACCCCTGGTCTCCTATCTGACCTCCCTGTATTTTGAACTCTCTCCGATGGAGGTAAGAGAGATCTCTGAGTGACACAACTTTCTCACGTGTGGGGGAGTTAGTAGGGTTACTTTGGGCTCTAAACTGTGATCTCAACTGCGGTTTTACAGGCAGCTGATGGGCAGATGGTACAGCATCTGAGGGCATGTACTGTGCTACCTTTTTACTCAGCTCCTCATAACTGTTAAGCAGCTCCTGCATCTCTGTGTCATTTGAGCTCACAGGTCGGGATTCAGGACCACCAGTTTTCTCATTCTCAGAGTGATTTTGGCTTTGTGCAATGTCATCAAGTTGTGTGTCTGGGGATTGGGCATTTGAGTAATTCACAACTACACTAGTTGACAAACCACAGCTTTCTATGATTTGTTCAATAACATCTTTGAGCTGCAGTAGATGTGACATTCCCTGATCCTCAGATTCTAGTAAAGCATTACTGCACATAACATCACTGATGTACTGGAAACAATTCTCTTCATCCCCTGACGTAAGACGTGACTCGTCCACTCCAGGCATGGTCCCCAGTGATTTGGCGAGCTGGAACAGTTCATCTGCTGAGAGGGTGAACAGGCTCCTCTTGATGCTCCACACCAAGCCTTTCCTTTCACCTTCTGACATGACTGACTCCAATTTCCTTTCACCTGATCCACGCCGGTGTTGGCCCTTTTCACTCTTATGTCCTTGGCACGTGTTGTTTAGGTACACCGTAGCTTTTCTCTTTACTCAGCACCGTTGGTGTTGGGGTGTTGAGTCTTCATCAGTAGGCAGCAGCTGACACCATCTAGACTTGTCCCTCTGGTCACTGCTGGGCTCATCAGGGTTGACCAATACTTTCCCCGTACGGGCCACCAAGAAACTGTAGCAGGTATTGGGCCGGAACAACAACCGCTAGCAGTTTAAAAATATTTGTGTGGGGAAAGATTGGCTCTGAAATATACAAAATGAGACGGAGACGTTATGGCTGTGTTGTCTTGGCTTTCTGCTACTGCCGATTAACAGGAAGCAGAAGCAACCGCGAGCCAAACCGTCTCACTGAGTGTGCTGCCATCAAGCGGACAAAATTGGTATTGCAATTGTCTCTCAAAATAAAACAACACCACTATTAATCATTTACAAATTACATTACATTAAATAAAAACTATGTGACCACACCTTGTGGGCGTCACAGATACAGTAGCTCAGACATCACAATATAATATAATATAATAACAGAGTAACAAAAATAGATGATATAGCAAAAAGACTAAGAGACAGGTGTCAAATGAGACATAATTATAAAAGATTATATGTACAAGTCAAAATAAAATAGAAATATAAGTAATAAAGTAATAAACTATATAGTCACAGCTACAAGAGACAAGAACGACAGTGCAAATACTATGCTGATTGACAGGGCGTGAGGTAATCCGTTACTTCGGATTAACTTGGAGTACAGTTGTAGGGAGTATTATCTGTTACATAAGGGTGAGTTGTTGTACAACTGTATGGCGTATGGTATGAATGTAGTCCTGAATCTCTCACTATTTGAGCGGAGCTGTAGGAGCCTGTTGGAGAATGAGCTCCTCTGTGCCTCTATAGTCTGGTGCAGTGGGTGAGCAGGAGTGTCCATGATGGAGAGCAGTTTGTCTAGTGTCCTCCTGTCCCTCACTGTGACAAATGTCTCCAGCTCACAGCCGATCACGTAACCCGCTTTACGGATCAGTTTGTCAATCCGCCCAATGTCTCTTTTACTGGTGCCGCTCCCCCAGCAGACCACAGCGAAGTACAGGGCGCTGGCCACCACAGACTGGTAGAAAATCTCCAGTAACTTGCTGCACACATTGAAGGACCTGAGCTTTCTCAGGAAGTAGAGTCTGCTCATGCTCTTTTTGTAGACAGCATTACAGTTGTCCCTCCAGTCAAGTCTCTTATTCACCTGTACGCCAAGGTACTTGTAGCAGTCCACTATTTCCACGTCCTGGCCCTGGATGGTAATGGGCTCCACAGGTGTCCTCTTTCTCCTAAAGTCAATCACCAGTTCCTTGGTCTTGTCAACGTTCAGGAGCAGATGATTTGCCAGGGACCACTCCACAAAGTTTGTAATCAGTGTCCTGTACTCCAGCTCCTGTCCATCCCTGATACACCCGACCATTGCAGAGTCATCAGAGAACTTCTGCAGATGGCAGGACCCGGAACTGTACTGGAAATCAGAGGTGTACAGAGTGAACAGGAACGGAGACAGGACTGTACCCTGGGGAGCTCCTACATTACTGACCACCGTGTCAGACAGGGTGGTCCCCAGTCGCACGTACTGAGGCCTGCCTGACAGGTAGTCATTAATCCAGGAGACAATGGAGGAGCTGACACCCATCCTGAGCAGCTTCTCACTCATCAGAAAGGGCTGGATAGTCTTAAAAGCACTTGAGAAATCAAAGAACAATACCCTAACAGAGCCCTTAACACTATCCAGGTGAGAGTGAGCCCGCTGCAAAAGATAGATTACAGCGTCATCCACACTAATGTGGGACTGATAGGCAAACTGTAGAGGATCCAGGGATGGTGCCACCAGGGGTCTGAGCTGAGCCAGAACAAGTCTCTCAAACACTTTCATGACATGAGATGTCAAAGCCACTGGTCTGAAGTCATTAAGGCCCAATCCCAATTCTCCCCCTTAGCCCTCTGTCTTTGTCTTAGCCCTACCCCTTAGCCCTACCCCTCTGTCTTTAAACAGAGGGGTAAGGCAAAGGGGTATGTTTTAAACCCTTAGAAATGGGACACCCCTTTGCAGTCGCAACAGTATGACATTATTTTTAAAGTTTTGAAGTATTGTGCTCCTTTTGAGTTTGTTTTAAATGAACTTTGCAAAAAGTCAAATGTTTTTTAAATTTTTTATTTTTTTAAAATTACTCTGTACAACATATGTAAATCAAATTTTAATCAACTGTAACACAAAATTTAAATGCTGCAGAGGTGGATGGAGTTGTAGAGGATGCCTGATACAGCCGTCTGGGGACGGCTGTATCCTCACAGAAGTTGATGTAATCCGTTATACAGTCCGTCATGCTGTCAATGTTGTCCCCATGCTGCAGGCAGAGCACATTCCAGTCTGTGGTCTCAAAGCAGTCCTGAAGGGCATCGCTGGCTTCCTGACTCCACTTCCTTACAGTCCTAGTGGTGACAGACTTCCTCTTTACTGCAGGGATGTACTGAGCCATTAACAGGACCAGATTGAGGTCTGATTGACCCAATGGGGGCAGGGCAGTGGCACTGTATGCCTCCTTAGAATTGGCATACAGTAAGTCCAGAGTTCTATTGTCCCAAGTTTTACAATCCACATACTGGTGAAGTGTGGGTAAAACACTGTCCAATGAAACATGGTTGAAGTCTCCAGAAATCAGTAATAAAGCCTCCGGGTGTTTAGACTGCAGCTCAGCGACCACAGTGTGTATCCTGTCACACGCTGCATCTTTGTCAGCTGAGGGAGGGATGTAAACTCCGATGAACAGGACAGAAGTAAATTCCCTCGGTAAATAATATGGACATATTCCCAAGGCCATAAGTTCAATGTCCGGCGTACAGATCCGTTCCTTCACAGTAATATGGCCAGGATTACACCACCTTTCGTTCACAAAAACTGCAATCCTGCTGCCCTTCTTCTTACCGCTAAGGAAAGTGTTTCTGTCCGCACGCACGCACTGTCTTAAAGCCAGGTACAGATGCACTGTTGTCCGGGAAGTTTGTATGAAGCCAGGTCTCTGTGAAGCTGCTACTGCTGACAACGTACTCCCTCTGGGTCCGAACAAGCGCACACAGTTCGTCCATCTTATTTCCCAGTGACCTTACGTTCCCCATCAGAACTGATGGAACCGCAGGCCTAAATTTCCTTCTCCGCTGTTTTGCTCTAACTCCAGCGCGGCATCTTCTGTGCTTCCTCCTCTGTAGTTCCACAGGAATGTCAGGCTTAACTCCAAACAGCACTGGGGACTTGGAGAGTGAAAGAAGGTGCTCCCTGGAATACACAAAGGGCAGTCTGGACTGCTAAGCCACACAGCAAGAGACAAAGAGGCCAGCAAAAATCAAGAAAAACAACAAAAATGCCCAAAAAACATGATGAGTGTTTTATTGAACAGATAGAGTAAATAAAAATAAAGTACAAAACTTAAAGTGCACACAAGAGTACCTTAAAAGGTAGATGTTATCAAGAAAAAACACAGGAGCTACTGTACCCAGCTGCCACTCTCTCAGGCGCTCTTTCTGTACTTTGTTCAATCTATTTCACATAAAGAAGAGATCTATGAGAATAGCAAACACTTGAACACTGTAGTTACTGTAGTGACTGTGTAACAGCTCCATCACACTGGACACATGTGCTGTATCAGACTCATGTCTCTATATTCAGTACAGTCTGTGCTCACGGCTCCAGCTCTTCTCCCTGTGGGATTCATGTGGCTCAAAGTCCTCACTAGGCTCAAAGTCCTTCATCATGTGTGAACAAGCCTATAGTGTGAAAAAACAAGGTGAATTCAGTGAGCGTGTGTGTTTGTGTGAGAGCTGTGTCAAGTGTTCTGAGAAAGAGCCTGAAAACTTTGTGAACTGATGACAAATGTCCAATGATATGACCACCAAAAGTACGACTACATAAGTGACATAACAAGGCCTAAAACCAGGAAATACACCAGGACTAACTCAGGTCTAAACTTAATCTGTACCAACCCAGGACTAAACCACTTTTCAACTACTGTTATAAGGACTACTTAGAATATGCAGTATCTTGATAGCCACTACTAGAAATAAAAATGTACTTTACTATGACAGATGAAGAGTGGGGACATATACATACATCTCAATGGGAGACCACAAAATCTTGTCTTTGAAACAAAAAAAAAAATCTGTTGGAAAAATACACTGTTTTTCTGACCCATGTCAAAGGTGACATTGTTCACAGGGAAATGCCTGTAGCTGGAGAGGCTGTGGCTGTCAGATGGTCCATCATGTTCATGTGTTTTGGGACTGTCCTACTGCTCTGAAATAATAACTCACATCTTCATTCAATAATATCTGACCATTTGACTTTAAATCTAAGATTATAAGATCATCTTCACATTCTAAAATCTGAAAACCATCAATACTAGTGCTGGGATTTCTGTGACATTTTCAATCTTAAAGGATTCTTCAAAAGAAAAATCCACAGATGTGTTAATAACATTAGTAAATCCATATTCCCAATATATCTCTTCCCTGAGCAGACAGTCCCTTCTACATTCTGTTAGAATCCAGTTTTGCCTGCAGTGTCTCGCCTTAATGTCATAAAATACATTTGTGTAAATAATGAACACAACACAGGCTGTAGATGTCAATGGCCTTTACTACCTAAACCACATAAACTCAACTGCAAAAGTCAAGTTTCTTTACAAAATGACTCAAACACTCTCCAAACACATGGATGTGACGGAGTTGACAAAAATGTGTGAACACTGCTGAAAACTGACCAAATATGTTTGAATCCAGATGAAAACAGATGCTGCAGGTTTAACACTGACCAGACTTCACAACACTGACAATTATTTCTCTTCCAACCTCCAAACTCACTATAGGAGAGGAAAGTCCTCTCTCCTCCTCCTCCACCCCCTGTCTCTCAGTCTGCATCCACCCTTTATCCTCCTCTACCTCTCCAGTGCTCCTCCAGTGTTTCTCTCCTCTTCCTCTCCCTCTCCTCTGCCCCTCCAGGAGTTTTTATTCTGATATTAATGATTTGACATATTTGACTTTGCATTAGACCCTTTGAAGAGCGAGTGTCACAATATGATTTCGCTACAGCAGGTTCACAATATAAGTGACAAGTGACAATACAATACTAAGACATGGAACATGGAATCATCTATTCAATGATACATTTCTGTTCAGAAAACTGGAAATGAAACCTAAAAGCTACAGGTGAATTTGTCAACTCCATCAGGCCTGAAATCTGACGGGGTTGATGACAGACGGAGTTGACAAAAGTGCATGATTTTCCCTTGTTAAACATATATGGAGCACTGCATATTACACTTTCCTTTTGTTCCACTTGTGAGCTGCTATGAGCACCTCATTAAAGGCTTAGACTCACTCCAGTATTGTTTTATTTAGACAGAAAATGAGGAATGGTGCTCTGAGATATAACCTCCCCTCAGTCTACAACAGCATCAAAAGACCTTGGCACAAATCAAACCAGTCAAAAGTGAATGACAAACTCGACAGCTCTGAAGGAGAGGTGGCCACTAGTGATGTGCGGGTCAGCTTTTTTTCTGACCCAACCTATCCGACCTGAGATAAAATCCAACCCGACCCACCCGACACAGCGAAATGGGTTCAAACATTAGGACCCAAACCGACGGACCCAAACCCGTGCACATAAAAACTAATGTTATGAGCTACTGTAGCTGGACATCGTACCTGTGGGAGTGCACCTGTGAACGTGCACTTTTGTTTGTGTAATGTGTTAAAATCACACTTGGTTTTACTATTTACACTCAAATGTACTGTTTAGGATCTGTTTGGATCTGTTTCACCTATGCACCCACAGGATATAGTGCACATAGAAGCTTTTTGTGGAGTTTGGGACTAAAGAACCTGAATCATGGAGTGAGGAGCAGCTGATGCAGCGTGCACGTGCTCTGGATGTCTCTGTCCAGGTGAGGACTTTGTTTTTGCTCCATGTTGCCGTGTATGATTCGTGCCTCGTTCACACTGGAACAGATTTTATGTAGTTCCAATGCGTAGCAAAAAACTATTCATAACGTCTATTCCGTGCGCACAGGACACCGCACACCTTTCTTCTCTTGCTGTTTTCATTTGGCATTAATTGCCTCAGGACTAAAGTCGTCCTCTTTGTGCAGGTGACACATGCAAATACAGAAGTCCTGTGCCCTCGTTTGTTAATCAGAGCCACAGAACATGCTTTAGGTGAGGCTATGATGGGACCTGACCCACCCGCACCCGCTTTACCTCTTCTCATTGAGTTATCCGACCCGCCTGAACCCACCGGGTTATGGGTTGACCTACGCATCACTAGTGGCGACACCTAAGGAGGCCTGATTATGAGTGAGCAAAAATATGTTTAAATGTGGATGGAAAATCAATACAAACCTAGGTTCAGTATAAAAGATGTTCAGCTGTGACAACATAGTACAATAGTAGGTTCAGAACACATGAATTTGTAAAATAAATGTAAAAGTATCTCAAGTTATAATGAGAAGAGTGACATAAACAGGCCTATGACCAGGTAATAAATCTAGACTATCTCAGTCTAAAGTAAATCATTATCAAACCAGGACTAAGGTCTAAAGTTTAGAACTAAACCAAGTCTAAACCAGGACTGAACCAGGACTAAACCAGGATTAAACCAAGTCTTAACCAGGACTGAACCAGGACTAAACTCGGACTAAACCAGGTCTAAACCCAGTGTTGAAAAGAATCAAACTAGTGATACCTGAGCGGATCCAAAGATTCCAAAGTGTCCCAGAGAAAAGTGTGCGTCTGAAGGAAGAGGCTTGTTTGTGTGTTTTTTTCTGGAGCGACTCAGAGCCGCTCCTCTATTGGCCGCAGTCCAGGTTGGCGGGGCTTCCCACAGGTGTAGTGAGGTGACGGCTGCTGTGATTTTGGCACACAAAAATTTTAAATAAATGGACTTTTTAACTACTGTTATAAGAACTACTTAGAATATGCATTATCCTGATAGCCACTACTATAAAATAAAATAAATGGGAAAAAGGATAGTTTACTATGACAGATGAGGAGTGGGGACATATACATACATCTCAATGGGAGACCACAAAAAAATCTCATGGTTGGAAAAAGGTCTTGTGGAAAAATATATTGTGTTTTTTTTTTTTTCTAATCCGATGTCAAAGGTGACATTGTTCACAGGGAAATGCCTGTAGCTGGAGAGGCTGTGGCTGTCAGATGGTCCATCATGTTCATGTGTTTTGGGACTGTCCTACTGCTCTGAAATAATAACTCACATCTTCATTCAATAATACCTGAACATTTGACTTTAAATTTAAGAGTATAAGATCATCTTCACATTCTAAAATCTGAAAAGCATCAATACTAGTGCTTGGATTTCTGTGACATTTTTTGTCTTAAATGATTATTCATAAGAAAAATCCATAAATGTGTTAATGACATTATAAAATATGTTATTTAGGCTATATGAATGAATATTATATGAAACTTTAAGTGGCAATTGAACCCATTTTCAGTCCACAAATAATATTTCATTAGCACATTTAGAGGCTCAAGTAGATTTGTCAACTCCATCAGACCTGAAATCTAGTGTTGTTTTCAAGACCGCACAAATCTTATTTCTTATTTTATTTATTTGTAAAGGGACAGCACATATTAATGAACATTTAAAATGTAAATATGTAAAGATTATAGGCAGCGTGGCTATTTTCCATCTTCAGTCCCTCGGCAGTTTGATGTCAAATCATCTACAGGACAGGGAAAAGTACAGTCCCTGACAAAAGTCTTGTCGCTTATCCATTTTGTAGAAACAAAAGCTTATAACCTGATTTTAAATTCATCGATTGGTTTTAGAAATGTCTCATATGAAAGCTAAAACCCTCCCAAATTATGCTCAATATACTAAAATAAATTTGCTTCACTGAAGAAAGATTGATCATTTAATGAACACAGAAAGGTCAGATTTTGGCAAGACAAAAGTCTTGTCGCCTTGTCATATGATGCACCCAATCCTAGATTACAGCCTCACCTGTGATCGGTTACTGATCAATCAATTAGTGGGTGTGTATAAAAAGAACCCCAGCACACCAGACCTTCACATCAACTGCAACTTGACCTCTGACAACATGCCTAAGATCCACCCTGAGACCAAAGCGTTAATTATCAAGAGGCTGAAGACCAGATCCACTGCTGAGGTGGCTGACACCTTCAATGTGTCTCAGCGTCAAGTACAAAGAATAAGAAAAAGATCTGAAAAGACTGGAGATGTTTTTGACAAGCCCAGGTCCGGCAGACCCCGCAAGACAACTGCTCGGGAGGACCGTTTGTTGATTGGAAAATCCAAGGCCAGCCCCTTTTCCACTGCAGCAGAGCTCCACCAGGCCTGGTCACCTCAAGTCCCTGTGTCAACCAGAACAGTTTGTAGAATTCTGTCTCGAAATGGCCTCCATGGTCGAATCAGTGCACAGAAACCAGCACTAAACAAAAGGCAATTAAAAAACCGTGTGGCATTTGCCAAGGCCCACAGCCTGCTAAAAGGATGGACACTGGAAAAGTGGCAGAAGGTGGATTTCTCAGATGAATCCTCGGTTGAATTACATCACAGCCGCCGCAAATATTGCAGGAGACCTACTGGAGCCCGCATGGATCCAAGATTCACCCAGAAAACAGTTAAGTTTGGTGGCGGAAAAATCATGGTCTGGGGTTACATCCAGTATGGGGGTGTGTGAGACATTTGCAGGGTGGAAGGCAATATCAATAGCCTAAAATATCAAGAAGTATTAGCTACCTCTTACATTCCCAACCATAAAAGGGGTAAAATTTTGCAGCAGGATGGTGCTCCATCACATACTTCTATCTCTACATCAAAGTTCCTCAAGGCGAAGAAGATCAAGGTGCTCCAGGACTGGCCAGCCCAGTCACCAGACATGAACATCATTGAGCATGTCTGGGGTAGAATGAAAGAGGAAGCATGGAAGGCAAAACCAAAGAATCTTGATGAACTCTGGGAGGCATGTAAGACTGCTTTCTTTGTATTCCTGATGACTTCATCAACAAATTGTATGAATCATTGTCGAACCGCATGGATGCAGTCCTTCAAGCTCATGGAAGTCATACAAGATATTAAATATGGATCTCACAGCACCACTACTTAATTCACTGACGTTATGCAACATATTTTTGTATTTGAAGTAAATTATTTGTTCAATTTTCTGTAGGCGACAAGACTTTTGTCTTGCCAAAATCTGACCTTTCTGTGTTCATTAAATGATCAATCTTTCTTCAGTGAAGCAAATTTATTTTAGTATATTGAGCATAATTTGGGAGGGTTTTAGCTTTCATATGAGACATTTCTAAAACCAATCGATGAATTTAAAGTCAAGTTATAAGCTTTTGTTTCTACAAAATGGATAAGCGACAAGACTTTTGTCAGGGTCTGTACAGCAACAATCACACAAAAGTACATAACACCAACACACTCACTAAACATGCAATTTCATATCATTTCAGACAGTTCAAGTCAAGAGTTAAAGAGTTAAACCAACAACCCACCAATATAAAAAAATGTCATTTTAAACATGGTGACATATTTGACCATTGAACAACTATTGTTTTAAAGCTTTAGAAAATGGTGCCAGTGTTGAGAGCTCTCGTACATGAGCTGCACTGTGTTCCATGTTTGACCTGCTCCAGAAGCAAACAAGAGCTGTCCAAAAGCACTTTTCCTAAACGCCACAGAGCGCTCACCTCTAGAGCTGCTCTTGTGTGATTATTAAAAACTTTAAATACCGATCTTAAATCTGCATGTTTGACTGTGTTGTCCCAATTAAAAAAATATATTTGTCAAATATTCTGCAATAGTGATTATTAGTGGGCTTTTTTTTTTTTTTCCCAATACCTTAAGTGCTTTTTTATAAATAGTTTTAACTAATTTTGCTTGTCAGTCCAACTATTAATACAATCATTTAGGTGCGGCAAAATCATTTAATTTAAATACATAATTACAGAGTTTATTATTAGATTATTTCTTATATGAGGAAAATTTTATAAATTATATTATACATGTTTGAATGACAGTTGTGGGTCCAATGTGACTCCCAGATACTTTAGTTCCAAGCACACATACATCTTGTAGAAGAGACTGGTTGCTCAGGGCTGCTTTGTAGCCAGTTTGCTGCCTCTGACATAGAAACTGAATCCAGACCAAGACCTGTCCGAGACCACAGGGTCCAGAGACCAGGATAAGACCAAGACCTCTGAGGGTCAAGAATGAGACAAGACCAAGACTTTTAAAGGCCAAGGTCCAGACAAGACCACCTTTGTCATTTTCTACATTCATTTGTATTTTACAGTTGTTTTGGCACATATATATAGTGTTGTGGTCAGATTGCACTAATCGAGACCAAGACCAGTCTGAGACCACAGGGTCCTGAGACTGAGACAAGACCAAGACTTTTAAAGGTCGAGACCAAGACAAGACCAAGACCACGGCCCATTGAGACCAAATCGAGACCAATTTTGAAATTTTTAACATTTATTGCAGTTATTTGGGGAACATATATATCAATGTTTTTATAAACCTATCTCCATTCTATCTGATTAATGTTAATTTAAGCTTAAAATAAGCCAAGCAAACTGTACTGCACTCTGTGGCCCTTTTTTGGATCTTCACCCACAGTTTGAGAACCTCTTCTTTAAGCCAACTTCGACTGGCACTTTACAGAAAACTGCTTCAAAGTGAAGAAAGTGTGTCGGCTTTTTAAACCTGTTTTCCTAACTGGAGTTACATTATCATACTGGTTTTGCAGTGATATTTGAGCAGCCTCTGTACATTTACCAAACCAAACACACATGGTGACAAACACAGATGGATGTGCACTTTTATTAGGCAAACTTCAGCCAAATGTCACTGTAGGTCTGCTCTGTGCTGTAGGTCTGCTCTGTGCTGTAGGCCTGCTCTGTGCTGTAGGTCTGCTCTGTGTTGTAGGTCTGCTCTGTGCTGTAGGTCTGCTCTGTGTTGTAGGTCTGCTCTGTGCTGTAGGTCTGCTCTGTGCTGTAGGTCTGCTCTGTGTTGTAGGTCTGCTCTGTGCTGTAGGTCTGCTCTGTGTTGTAGGTCTGCTCTGTGCTGTAGGTCTGCTCTGTGTTGTAGGTCTGCTCTGTGCTGTAGGCCTGCTCTGTGCTGTAGGTCTGCTCTGTGCTCTGTGCTGTAGGCCTGCTCTGTGTTGTAGGTCTGCTCTGTGCTCTGTGTTGTAGGTCTGCTCTGTGCTGTAAGTCTGCTCTGTGCGGACACTGTAGCATAAATTTAGATTAGTTTTTGCTTCTCATTTCATCTTGCCTTTCTAATCAGCGCACATTGAGGATGGAGCCTGTGTGCGCTGTACACGGGGAGGAGCGAGAGTGTGACTGTGACAACATAGTACAATATAAATTATAAAATAAATGTAAAAGTATCTCAAGTTATAATGAGATGAGTGACATAAACAGGCCTATAACCAGGCCATAAACCAAGACTATCTCAGCTCTAAAGTAAATCATTATCAAACCAGGTCTAAACCAGGTCTAAAGTTCAGAACTAGACCCAGGACTAAGCCAAGTCTAAACCAGGACTCAACCAGGACTAAACTCAGTGTTGAATAAAATCAAAAACGTGACCCCTGTCCACAAATGTACCTGATGATTTGAATTAGTAACATTAGTAAATCCATAATCCCAATATATCTCTTCCCTGAGCAGACAGTCCCTTCTTCATTCTGTTAGAATCCAGTTTTGCCTGCAGTGTCTCACCTTAATGTCATAAAATACATTTGTGTAAATAATGAACACAACACAGGCTGTAGATGTCAATGGCCTTTACTACCTAAACCACATAAACTCAACTGCAAAAGTCAGGAGTTTTTATTTTGATATTAATGATTTGACATATTTGACTTTGCATTAGACCCTTTGAAGAGCGAGTGTCACAATATGATTAGGCTACAGCAGGTTCACAATATAAGTGACAAGTGACAATACAATACTAAGAGATGGAACATGGAATCATCTATTCAATGATACATTTTGTTAAGAAAACTTAAAATTTAACCTTTAATTCTTTTCTTTCTTTAGGTCAACTCCATCAGCCTAAAATGTCAACTCTGTCACACATTCAACTTCAAATAAAATACTTATGCTATATGAATATGTATTATATTAAACTTAAACCCTGAAGTGGAAATCAAACCGATTTCTTAGTTCAAAAATATTTCATTAGCACATATAGTGACTCAGACCTGAAATCTGAGTTGACAAAAGTGCACGTTTTTCCCTTGTTAAACATATGGAACACTGCAGCCAGTTTTCTTTTCTTCCATTTGTGAGCTACTGTGAAAACTCCACCATTTGGTTCAGGCGGATTTGAGTTCAGAACACCTGTGAGTTCGGTTCGTTTAGCCACCTCTAGAGGGTGGTCTTGGTCCAGGTCTAAGTGAACTCCAGTGCAGTCCGCTTGTATTGTGAATGCTAACCAGTCTGGATCCCTCCCTAACACAGACTTTTTCATATAAACAAGCTTCACGTGCGCATGAACACAATAAACTCCAGAATAACGATCAAAATGGGAGAAATACGCCGTGACAAGATGTAAGGAGAGGAGGAAATTAATGATCGCTGTTATTTAATATAATTAGACAAAAATATCACAGTTTCTGGGACCAATCACAAAAAACTGTGGAGTTGAGGCAAATCAGTTGCATAGACTCGTCAAGTGCAGAGCTGTGGCTAATCCTCACAACATTTACATGGATTTATTCTTGTATAATGCTCTGGTGTCCTGTACAGTTACGTGTTCCTTTGAGCCACATCTTCATTTCCTGGACCGTGGTAATAAAGACATTATAACTCTGTGGTTAGTCGCCCACACATATCCGGGTTATATTCTGTTTTCTCTTTCTTCGTTTCAGTTGAAGTTTCTTCAGAACGTGATCCGCACCAAATGGACACTGGAGCCACGACACACGGATTACAAACATTATTTTGTGATTACTCCTTTATTTACTTAGGCATCTATTTTTCTGCTTATTTCATATTTTCTTTTTTTTTTCTTTCATGCACGCTTTTTTTGCACTAAAGTTGCCAAAATGCACAGGAACAGTAGTCAATACTATTAAAACACCATATACACAGTTTAGCAGAGGGAAAAAAAGTTGATTTAATGTTTAGTTCCACTTGAACTCTCCTACCAAGATTGAGAAGATGCTGGGGAAGAACTTTTGACAGATTTGACCCATATTTCAGAGATTCCATGGAATTGGTGCATTTGCATGTTGTGACTTGTTGAAATGAAGAATATTTGTACATTTTGAAACCCTGGATATAAGAACTTGTAACGTGTTTGTCAGTGTGAGTTTTTGGTTGGAAATCTGAGGCTTACAGCTTTCCCTTATGTTTGACATGCCCAGGAGCTCCATCGTCTCCTTCCATCACATGGACAAAAGGGAAGAAACGCTCTGAATTTGAAGGACTTAGTTTGATGTCAGATTCACAAGTTGTGACGTGCTTTATTCTGTCAGCTGTTTAACTACAGACTCACAAAATGGTGATTATTTGTGCAGACCATCAAACTAAGGTTCCACATGAATGTTTTATTTTGAAAATCTTGACCAACTTACACAGCCATTTCATCCATTTATTTGAAATGTATTTAACCAGGGAGAACAAAGGGATCTAACCAGAGACCATCTTGTTTTGAGGTGAGAGCTAACCACTCTGCCACTGTGCCATTGGGCTCCATAGGCCGAGCTTCTCATTTCATCACAGTATTGTGTTGTTTTGGTCATGACTGATTTGTTTTGTAAAAGTAGCAGCGAGGAGAGCGCCCCCTACAGGCCCTCCTCTGGACACAGCCTCCTGCCTGGCCCATGATGCATGAAGAAGAGTCCCACGTTTATCTGCAGAGCTACCATGCCCCCTAGTGGACACAGCGGCTCTATGCCTGTTTCCCACTTTGAAAATCTTCTCCTGTGCTTCTGATGGAAACCACTCCTCACTCTGGGCATGTGGTAACCATGGTAACTGTGTTGAAATTGTATATAGTGTCCACATTTACCATAAGGACCTGTGTGAATGAAAGACACTGAGCTGTGGAATAAAGTCATGGGAATGTCCATGGGCCTGTTTATTCACTTGTTTATTTCTCACTATTCTAGAAAACAGTCAGTACAATAACAAACACAGAGGGAGGTCCAATGAACCTAAAGTGTACTCGAGTAAAAGTACTGTGAGTACAAGTAAAACAATGATGTTCAAATAAAGTGCTCAAGTCAAAGTAAAAGTATTTGGTGATTAAGTGTAACACATAAACTCTGCTTCATGTTTTGGTAATGATGGTTATTCTGCATTCATCCATAGACATTTCAAAAACAAAGTGAAGCCAAAGCTAAACACATTTGATATGATACAATTGTCAGCATAAAGCTTTTCTCAAACGAAAATGATGGGGTTATGAAATGATTCTGACAAATAGAATTTGTTGGAACAAATGAGTGAATGTAGCTCATGAGCCACGTGGGATCAAACTGAGGCCTAGTATCAGCTAAATGAGAGAGAAAAACAACTATGAATGACTCTATGGATTATTTGATTTAGAGACATGAAAAGTGAAGATTCTCTTAATCCACAGGAGCACACAGAGACACTGAGGAGCCTTCAGACCAGAGCCCAAACCCAGGGAGCAGAGGCTGAGTGAATGTGGTGTTGAAGGTGTGGAGGTGGGTCAGTTGGTCAGAGGAGACTGTGTAGAAGGACAGAGAGCCAGCAGGACAGTCCACAAACACTGCTACTCTCCCAGAAGAGGAGGACCAGGGCTGAGGGAGGAAGGTTTGGTTGTTATGTAAAACAGAGAAACCATCTTTAGAGCAGGACAGACTCCAGGACTGATCATTCCATCCAAACCCACTGTCACTGAGTTCTTTCCATGTGATTCTTCTGTAAGACACTGATACATGAACTTTTCCACTCCACTGGACCTCCCAGTAACAGCGACCAGTCAGACCAGTGGAACACAGAATCTGAACACAGTGGTCAAATCTGTCCTGATGATCTGGATACAGCTGCTTCTCTCTCACATGTGTCACCTTCTTGTTGTTGTCTGACAGTTTGAGTTTTCTGTGAGCTGTGTTTGGATCCAGAGTGAGATCACAGAAATCTGATGGAGAGAAGACACAACACAGCAGCAGTTAGTCCCATGTGGAGACACACATTTCATTGTGTTCATGAAAGATGGATTTAAAGGCTTTCACTTATTGATGGTTATTTGTTTATATATATATATATATATATATATATATATATATATATATATATATATATATATATATATATATATATATATATATATATATATATATATATATATATATATATATATTTTTTTTTTTTAAATATTGATATTTGCTCTAATCACAGCTTCAGTTCTGATGGGGCTTGGTGCTCCTCTTTTGCTCTGTTTTCCATCATGCATTGTGTCTGTTTCAAATGGAGTTAACTCAACACTTACACTTTCTGGGTCCTGGTGCTAACCACTCAGCTCCAGCAGGCTCCAGTCTGAAACACATGACATCAGTCTGAAACACAGAATCGTTTTAAAATCACATTTTTAAAACAGTTTGTCTGGATGTTTTTATCTCCACTTATCAAAATAAAATAATAGAAAAACGTCCAATACATGTGATGTTTTAAACAAACTAAAGCAATGATTTGAATCAGCAGAGGATGTACTTCCTGTAGCAGCTGAGGAAAGCCAAGCTGCCAGCCCAGATGATGGTGCAGTTTTACACGGCCATCATTGAGTCCATCCTCACCTCCTCCATCACTGTGTGGTACGCTGGGGCCACTGCCAGGGACAGACAGAGACTGCAGCACATTGTGCGCTCTGCTGAGAAGGTGATCGGCTGTAGCCTTCCATCTCTCCAGGACCTGTACGTC
Source organism: Taenioides sp. WSHXM2023 (assembly GCA_029959045.1). Classification (NCBI taxonomy): domain Eukaryota; kingdom Metazoa; phylum Chordata; class Actinopteri; order Gobiiformes; family Gobiidae; genus Taenioides; species Taenioides sp. WSHXM2023. The sequence goes on from CM057090.1 coordinate 33,689,636, forward strand.
TCCAGGACTCGGGGGCGAGCAGGCCGGATAGCAGCTGACCCCTCTCACCCTGGACATGGACTATTCGAGCCACTTCCCTCTGGCAGAAGGCTACGGTCCATACGGACCAGAACCTCTCGCCACAAGAACAGTTTCTTCCCCTCTGCTGTTGGACTCATAAACACTTTATGAACACTTTATAACACCTGTACTAAGGACACTTTATAATACCTGTACTAAGGACACTTTATAACACCAGTCACTTTAAATAAGTCATGCCACATCACTTGATCTTTTGCACTGTCAGTTTGCACTGTTGTTCTGACGGTTCTGTATATACTAGACTATTTTTATTTTTTTATTATATATCTTAATTTTTTTTTGCATGCCCTTACTTTATTTTTAAATAGTGATATCTCTACTTTATATTATTATTAATAATATTATTATTATTATTATTATTATTATTATTATTATTATTATTATTATTATTCAGTGTTCTATGTTGCTCCTTATCACCAAAGCAAGTTCCTAGTTTGTGAATTGTGTTCACTGACAATGGCAATAAAAGCTTTTCTGATTCTGAATCAGAACACATGTATGTCTCCTCCTAATGAAGTCTTTTCCATTCTCCATGTTCACTGCTGCTTTCTATTGTCTGTCACTGTTTCACTTTATAGACTCAGGTCAAAGGTCATACCTCTGCTCAGACTCTAATGACCAACCCTACACTCTTTAAAGCTTCTATATGACACTAAATGGACTTGTGAGCTTTTGGCCATGTTATAATGCTGTTACCTCCTCAAAAACATGCCTGCAGTTGTGTTTTGTTTCATTCACACACGTTTGACTAATACTAACTTTATTATTAGTCTGTCTACATCTCCAAAGCTCAAAATGCTCTGCTCCACCTTCTGATGTAATGAAGAGGTTATTTTCAAGTTAACAGTTCCCTTTTACCTTTAGTTCAGTAGAGATTAGAAATTCCAGGGCTGAAATCATCCAAATGATTCTAGTGAAGGTGTGTGGAGTTGTTATGGAAATCTTTACATCAGTGACCTTTGACCTATAGTCCTGGAGCCAGACCCCTCCACCACGATTCTTTTGCTCCTTTTTTTTCTATGATTTTTCATGAGTCGCACCTCGGGACCAGGGACGGATTGGCAATCTGTACGTTTTGGAAAAGTCCAGAACGGCCGTCCGGTCTACGGCCCTTTTTTTTTTTTTTTTTTTTTTTTTTTGTCGACAGGCCCTGTTCAATAACCAAAATGTAGAGTCTAACACCTAACAGCCAGAGGGCGCTAATACAATAACTGGTCAGTTAGTCAAACATAGGCCTACATTCTTTAAGTCTAAAAGCCAACAAAGAAACAAAGAAGAATCAAAATGGCAAGCAAGAAGTGCAAGGAGAAAGGTGGATGGCAGAAGCTGAGAGACAAGAGAGCAAAGTTATTGGAAAACGAAGCACTCAAATGTAGAAAGCTCACTGAGCTTTTCGATCAAACTGGTGCTGCCAGCAGCAGCAGAAGCAGCAGAAGCAGCAGCAGCAGCAGCAGTAGCAGTAGCAGCAGTCGGTCTAATGTGGGAGAGGAGAGGGAGGGAGAGACAAGGGGATCTCCACCGGAGGACTCACCAGAGGAAGAGGAGGTACCAGTATGTGAGAAGGACAAAACAGCAGGTTACCGTTTAGGCTACTCATTGACCCTCTGATAGTCAGCTTCTATTAACTTGATTTGCGTTGTGATGATGAGAAATAGTGGCTTATTACCGACAGAAGAAACATGCAGCCAAGCAAGCTCACTAAATGACCGCAATTTAATTGCGCTGCAAGTTCATTTCTGCAAACAGTAGGTCGCCTATAACCTAACAAAACTGCAGCAGTGATAACTCCTAATGGAAAAAATGCAAAAACTTTAATTTAATCACAGTAAAGGCTGAACTTATGTTACATATAATACAACTGAATTTACATTATCAAGAAAAGTAGGTGAATATAGAGGAAATAATATTTGAATATACACTCATATTCAAGTATTTGAATATACACTCACTAATATGTGTGGGTTTTCAATTACTCTGTGTGTGATCAAACAGGGACAGAATGTAACAATATAACCTTCACATTTGTGCCTATAAAATGTTGAATGTTTGAAAACTTAAAGCCTCTACACTTAAGAATGCTGTTTAATTCTCTTCTCCATCCTGTCAGGATAATTTCTATTAAATTGCATAATCCTGTCACAAAGTATGTGTCTGTATGTTCTCATCATCTGAACTCAGACTGAAGCAGGTCCATAATACATTAGTCTGAATGGCCATCCTGTTTTTTGTCAATAAAAAACATAATAGGCCCAAGTCTAGTGGTTTCACCTCAGACATGTTCAGTGTGTTTGTCAGGACTAGAAGGACCATCATGGAGGCTGGTGAGTCCACTCCCTGGATCCATTCTGGCACAGATACATAGTGACCTGGATGATGCCAATGGTCTCGGTGCCTTTGGCAGTTTCCATGAAGAGAAAAGGCACAGGAGAAACTGTCTCTAATCTCTATTGTTGGACAGCTAATGTTCACCTTCTTTTACTGTCCCTTTCTTCTCCAGTTTACATTTTCTTACCATATCAGTTTGTCCTCCATAACGCCATGGTATCTAATAAATAATGTTTTTTTAAAAGACAATTTTTAATGTTACTTTCTCATGATTTTTTACTCCTTATGTCAATGGCCTTATTAAAAACATCCAAACGAGGTGCCAAAACCTCAATATCCTGTAATAATAAATCAGTTTTATATAGCAGCGCTTTTCTGGACAGTCAAAGACTCTTTACAGAGCATTATTTATTCACTCTACACTCCGTTGTGGTGAGATGCTATTGTAGCCACAGCTGCCCTGGGGCAAACTGAGGGAAGTGACGCTGCCAGTCTGCACTATCGGCCCCTCCGACCAACACACACACACACACACACACACACACACACACACACACACACACACACACACACACACACACACACACACACACACACACACACACACACACACACACACACACACACACACGTGGGTAAAGTGCTTTGCCTAAAGACACAACAACAGTTTTTGCCACTGGGGCCCCACTGTGGCACCTGATTTTCCCAGTGTCTCCCATCCAAGTACTAACCAGGCCTGGCCCTGCTGATTTTATTTGTGCCCCTTTATTGTTTTGCAGGACTAAAACAACATGAAATCCTGCAGCTTCTGGTGCAATAATAAAGTAATAATAGTGAATAATATGAACCTCTGACCTGAGCTCTTCCAGTTTACAGTGAGGACTCTGCAGTCCAACAGACAACATCTTCAGCCCTGAGTCCTTCAGGTCATTCTGACTGAGGTCCAGGACTGTCAGACTAGAGGACTGGGAGCTGAGGATTGAGGACAGAGCTTCACGGCTTCTCTCTGACAGGTTACAGCTGCTCAGTCTGGAGAGAGAAAACATTGTTTATGTAGAAGTTGAATCAAACCATGCTCTGTTAAACAAAGGTTACTCACAGAACTTTGTTGGAGGCCTTGACCACTGGCAGCAGCCTCAGGAGAGCCTCCTCTTAAGCAGAGTATTTCTTCAGCTCAGACTGCTCCAGATCTTCTTCTGATGACAGAAAGATGAAGGCCAGAGTTGACCACTGAGCAGGAGACAGTCCACCTTCAGACAGATGTCCTGAACTCAGGTACTGTTGGATCTGCTCCACCAGAGAACGGTCATTCAGTTCATTCAGACAGTGGAGCAGGCTGATGCTCCTCTCTGCAGACACATCCTCACTAAGCTTCTTCTTGATGTACTCAACTGTTTTCTGATTGGTCTGGGAGGTACTTCCTCTATGTGTCAGCAGACCTTGTAGAAGGCTCTGATTGATCGACAGAGAGAGACCCAAGAGGAAGCGGAGGAACAGGTCCAGGTGTCCATTTAGACTCCATAAGGCCTGGTCCACAGCTGTCTGGTAAAATAAAATTGATTTATTGCTTAAAATCTTTGTCCATGATGAAGTTTGTTTGTCTGAGAGCAGGTTGATCCCAGTGTTTATGAAGGTGGACATGAAGAGCAGCCAGAAACTCCTGCACACTCAGATGGATGAAGCAGTAGACCATGTCCTGGTATAGACCTGGCTCCTCTCTAAAGACCTGTGTGAACACTCCAGAGTACACTGAGGCCGCTGCAGCGTCCAGCCCACACTCACTCAGGTCACTCTCATAGAAGATCAGGTTTCCTTTCTGTAACTGCTCAAAGGCCAGTTTTCCCAGAGACTCCAGCATCTTCCTGGTCTCTGGACTTCAGTGTGGGTCTGCCTCAGATCCTCCTTCATATTTGATGTTCTTGACTTTGGCCTGAACCACCAGGAAGTGGATGTACATCTGAGTCAGGGTCTTGGGCAGCTCTCCTCTCTCTCTGCTTTTCAACACATGCTCCAGGACTGTGGCAGCGATCCAGCAGAAGATTGGCATGTGGCACATGATGTGGAGGCTTCTGGACGTCTTGATGTGGGAGATGATTCTGTCAGCCTCATCTCTGAACTTCTTCCTGAAGTACTGCTCCTTCTGTGGGTTGGTGAACCCTCTGACCTCTGTCACCATGGAGACACACTCAGCAGGGATCTGATTGGCCACGGCGGGTCGTGTGGTTATCCACAGGCGAGCAGAGGGAAGCAGGCTCCCCCTGATGAGGTTTACCAGCAGCATGTGCACTGAGGCGAACTCTGTGGGGTCAGTGACCTGAGAGAGTGTGGGTCTTGGTTTTGGTGAAGTCCAGAGGAAGTCTGCACTCGTCCAGACCGTCAAAGATGAAGAGCACCTGGAGGTCTTCAAAGCTGCAGAGTTCTGCTTGTGTTTGACTAAAGAAGTGATGAACAAGTGTCACCAAACTAAAGCTTCTCTCCTTCAGCACATTCAGTGCTCTGAAAGTGAACGGGAACAGCAGCTGTATGTCCTGGTTGGCTTTGCCCTCAGCCCAGTCCAGACTGAACTTCTGAGTGAGCACTGTTTTCCCGATGCCGGCCACTCCCTTTGTCAGCACTGTTCTGATTGGTCCATGTGTGTGAGCTGGGCCTTTAAACATGTCTTGACATGTGATGACTCTCTCTGCTGGGCCTGGTTTCCTGGAGGCTGTTTCCATGTGTCTGACCTCATGTTCCTGGTTGACCTCTGAAGGCCCTCCCTCTGTGATGTAGAGCTCTGTGTAGATCTGATTCAGAAGGGTGGGGTTTCCTGCATTAGCGATGCCCTCAAACACACACTCAAACTTCTGCTGCAGGTTAGCCTTCAGATTACTCCGATAAACTCCAGAATAACTCCCTGAATGAAGACAACAGATACAGGCCTGAGTCTCAGAGAATATAAAATGACTGTGAGCACCTTTTTAAATGTGTTAAATGGTCCTACTGCTCCACAGACGCTCAGCCAGCTCCTTCTGCTTCATCCTCCTCAGGAAGTTCAGTGTGATCTTCAGAACAGCCTCACTGTTGCTCCTCTGCTCTTCATCCTCATCCTCCACTGGCTCCAAGCATTCTGGGCAATCTGTACTCAGAACCTTGTGGAGCTTCTTCAGCTCCTTGTGGACAAAAGTGAAGATGTCCTCCTCCAGAGGCTCAACAGACAAATTATAAACAACACAAATGCAGTCAGTCAGATCTGTGTCAAACAAGTTCTCATTCATCTGAACATTTCCAAAATTTTAGTGAATGACAGACCTTAAATATGGAGTCCAGCTGTGTCTGATGGAGCTGACCTCTGGAGACCTCTGGACCCATCTGCTCCACTCTGTGGAAGAGACACATTAAACTCTCATTTCAGTCCTATTATTTTATTCAACAACTGCAGAAACTCACGGCTCTGTGGCAAAATCAATGGGATTCATCACAGACTCATCACTCCTGAGGGAATCACACCTGGGACCAGGTTCAGAAGGAGGATGTTTCTGGTGGATCCTGAGACACAGAAGAAAACACACTTCAGTCACAGTAAAACACATGGGACTGTTATGACTCAGGTTAAAGTCTTCAGGACATTTTACAAAGTGTTCATGAGGCCTTCACCACAGACGCTTCAGTGCGATGGTTTGAACAAAGAAACAGTACAGTTTCACGTTTTACAAGAGTTTTTTTTTTTTTTTTTAAATCATTTTAGAAAAGATAAAATATTTACATCTTTTTATTTTAAACCTCAAACTTTTTCATGTTCCAGGTAGAGGTCTGACAGTGACACTGAATATAATGGATGTTTGTTAAACCAAACCAGTCTTAAAATCCTTCAGTGTCTATGTTTAAACGCACACTTAAAATCTAATTATAATTTGATTTCTGGAATTGTCAGATAATTGAAATGTAACTGAAAACAGCAAAATCTGATGTGAGATGATTTCTCTCAGAAAGACAAGACATCCTGCACTGAAGCGACACATGTACACCTGGTGTTTTTGGTCATCAGATTTCTTTAGTTCATGTAAACACACACAACAGTCACATCTAATCATTGGCTCAGACTTACTGTGGACCAGGCTCCTTTTTAAATTCAATAAATCGTCCAATAGAGTGTTCACTTCCCAACGCCGCCCTGCTGGTGGTGGGAGGGGCTGCGTCCTCTCTGTGCTCTCTCTGATCCATGCTCAGTCCAGAGTCCTACAGAATGACATCACAGTGTTTAGTCCCGCCCACTGCTCACATGGTTCATCTCATGTAGTTTTGTCAAGTGCCTCCATAAAGATACTTTCACATCAAAATGTAAAGGAGGAGACGCCAAAAGAGCCAAACATGTTAGAAAATAGAAGTGTAGAATGAACTTGGTCTGAAGTGAGATAAAAATCGTATGGAGATGTCGTCCCTGTGGAGATTCTATATGTAATGCAGCTGTCTGTTCAAACACAGACACTATTCCCCGCCCACTTCTCTCATTGGTTAAACTCTGTCAGGCTCTGAGTGAGTGACACATGAATTTACAGTTGTTTTCAATGTTTTTTTGAAACTTGGTTTAGTTTGATGGTTTGGTTCAAACATGTATCTGAACAGGGCCACAGGTCAAATCCTTTGGAACATTTCTCATCAGTTCACACAGTTCTCAGGCTCTTTCTCAGAACACTTGACACAGCTCTCATTCACAAACACACATGATCAGTGAATTCACCTTGTTTTTTCAGTACTACAGGCCTGTTCTCATGTGCTAAAGGACACTGGACTAAACTGTCACTTTCAATATAGAAACTCAGACAGAATGGTAAAAACATTTGTGAGCACATAAAATCAAAGAGCAAAGGATTTCACACATGAGTCAAACAGGGAGAATGTCCTGAGCAGAGCACAGACTGTGTGAATAGTCCTGCATACAGTATATATCCAGTGAGATGGAAATGTCTTGTCTAATTGTACATAAAGAAAACATACATTATAAAAGTTGTATTGGTGTATTTATTATTCTTTCAGTTGTCCTCAGTATCGTTTTGCATCAAATACTGCAAAATCTCATCTGAAATGGGTCATGTGCACATTTATTTACAAATATAATGTATAAAATAGTTCTTTAGACAAAAAGCAAAGCTTTTCCAGCCCCAGATTCACATGTGTTAAGTGTGAAGCCCAGTGTGAGACTGCACTAAACCAGTGCTTCTCTGGGGTCCCTGAGAGCAGGACTAAGGCTTCTGAGCTGCTCTGTCAAATGAATGAAAGAGCAGAGAAAACACATGAGCACAGTCTGACAGTCTGAGCGACCTGCCAGGTCAATCAGGCTGACCACGCCTACAGGAAGTAACAACAGCCGACCACACCTACAGGAAGTAACAACAGCTGATATACGACACGTCACCACCAACACCGGTGACAGTTCTGAAGATGGCTTGCAGCCGAAACATGTCAACAAGGTAAATACACTTTACTGTATTGTCTTAAAAAAGTTAAAGTACATAAGAAGACAAAATTAACATCTTCGGTTTAATAAAAAGAAGATTTGGACAAAAAGGTGTCAAAGCACTTCGCCACTTGGAGAGGCTGGAAAAAGCGCGCGCCCGCTACAACAACCACCTACTTTTCAACCTCCGATGCAGAGATGAGAACATCACGCCAGCAAGTATCAACATCAAGACCCCGATCCCAACCCATAATGCAAAACAAATCATTAATAAGGCCAAGAAAGCACTATTAAAAGAAAGGATTCGCATCACCATCAATAAGCAAAGATTCATCGATCAAGAACTAAGGGACAAAAAGAAGGAATACGGACGGCTATTCCCCATGGAAGAAGAGGTACAGCAGCAGGTTAACAAACACTTACAACAAACATACGAACTGGAATTCGCAATGACCAAGGACCGCCACATTAATAAGTTAAAATCTCTAATAGATAAAAAACAACATAAAATTGGAACCACACAGACAAAGGCTAAAGATAAATGTGTATGCAATTTAACAGCGAAAAATCATGGGAACAGAAACAAACGTACTTGCACGAGGACTAAACTTTGCCACCACCCCAAACAAAACCCCGTAGAAGAATACATTTTAGCCATGGAGTTAGCATGTCAAAACATACCGAACCAGGGACAGAAAGCCGAGTTACGCAACACCGTAACAGGGATACTAAAAACAGCTAGATTACTGAGGAGCAATATAACTAAGGAGGAGAGGTAAGCCATTAATCATATGAAAAAAGACAACACAATCACTATTCTGCAGATAAAGGAAGGACAACATGTGACAAACAGCGGAAGAACCCAAGCGCAGACACAAGTCAGTAGGAAATCGGTAGGTATTTATTACAGAACAAACTTTCAGGAATATTGCAGGTCGGGGCAGGACGGAACAGGACACTGGAGCGGGACACTGGAGCAGGAGACTGGAGCAGGAGACTGGAGCAGGAGACTGGAGCACGGTGATCTGAGGCAGACGGACAGAGAGGTAAGTAAAGCGACAACTGGTAGGTAAAACAAAAGTAGCTGGAACGCAGCACTGACTGAGGGAGTTCTACGATCTGGCAGCGCTGAGCTCGTGAGAGTGGTTCTTAAACCCCTGTTGATTGCAGAGTGAGCCCAGCTGAGTTTGGCTCCAGCACACCTGTCTCCACTCCTGAAACAAACGGGGAGGGGAAGGAGGTGGCCACTCAGGGAGTGGCAGATGATGTCAGAGGAGCTAGAGGGGGTGTGACAGTACCCCCTCCTCTACGGACGCCCCCTGGCGGCCCACGTCGCTTCTCCGGATGAAGACTGTAGAATGTTTGGATCAGGGAGGGGTCCAAGACATTCTTACGGGGCACCCAGCACCGCTCCTCAGGACCATAGCCCTCCCAGTCCACCAAAAACTGAACACCACGACCCCGGCGCCGGACATCCAGGATTTGCCGGACAGTATAAGCAGGGTGGTCATCGATCATCCTGGGAGGAGGAGGTGGAGGAGGAGGAGCACACAGAGAACTGGACCGGACCGGCTTGATCAAAGACACATGAAAGGTAGGATGAACCTTAAGTGATGTGGGGAGCTTGAGACGTACCGCAGAGGGGTTGATAACTCGCTCCACCTCGAATGGCCCGATGAACCGTGGAGACAGCTTCTTAGACTCCACCTTTAGTGGCAGGTCTCGCGTGGAGAGCCATACCTTCTGACCAGGGGCGTAAGAAGGAGCTGGAGTGCGGCGACGGTCAGCCTGGACTCTGGACCTTGTAGAAGCGCACTCGAGAGCAGAACGGGCTCGAGTCCAGATACGGTGACACCGTCTCAAGTGCTCTTGGACTGAGGGAACTGCTAGTTCTTGCTCCTGGTCTGCAAATAGGGGAGGTTGGTAACCATAGCAACATTCAAAAGGTGACATACCCAGAGCAGAGTTCAAAAGGGTGTTATGGGCATATTCCACCCATGGCAGATGTGCGCTCCAACTAGAAGGATTGGCAGAGGAAACACAGCGCAACGCCACCTCCATCTGCTGGTTAACCCGCTCCGTTTGGCCATTACTCTGGGGATGGTAGCCAGAAGAGAGACTGACATTAATATCCAAAGCGGAACAGAAAGCCCGCCATACCTGAGAGGTAAATTGAGGGCCTCGGTCAGATACAATGTCCACCGGAATGCCATGCAACTTGAATACATGTTCCACTAGTAAGTCTGCGGTCTCTCTGGAAGAAGGCAGTTTAGAAACAGGGACAAAGTGAGCCATCTTGGAAAATCTGTCAACAATGGTAAGAACGACAGAATAGCCATTAGAAGGAGGGAGTCCAGTCACAAAATCTAGTGAGATATGAGACCAAGGACGCTGAGGGATGGGTAATGGCTGTAAAAGACCTGAAGGTGGCCTATTAGAGGTCTTGTTTTGGGAGCATACTGAACAGGCGGAAACAAAATTCTTAGTGTCCCTCTTCATTGATGGCCACCAGAACCTGCGCCGTAGGACAGAAAGGGTGCGATTAATTCCAGGGTGACATGTCAAACGCGTAGAATGAGCCCACTGAAGAACATCAGACCGAACTGCATCTGGAACAAACAATGAATTAGGAGGACCATTGCCAGGGTCAGGCTGGTTCTGCTGTGCTAGTTTGACCTGTGATTCAATTTCCCAAGAAACAGTGGCTACAAAACGGGATTCAGGTAAAATGGGGTCATTCACTGGAGCAGGGACATCAACAGAGAAAATCCGGGACAAGGAGTCTGGCCACAGCGCAGTAGAACCTTCAATCCCAATTACCCTCAGTTCTGAGGATTTCCTGACATTTTTTAATAATAAGATCATTACTATAAGAGATAAAATAAATGAAATTGCCCCTACTCTTAATTCTGAGCAAGTTCAAGCTGTAAGAGTAGGGTCTCAATTAAACTCATGTTCAGTTTTGGTGGGATCTGAATTACCCTCACTTGGTCCAGTTTTTGAGAAATTTGCCATTCTAAATCATGCAGAATTAACTTCTGCCTTTATGTCCTCTAAATCCTCAACTTGTATGTTGGACCCAATCCCAAGTAGACTTTTCAAAGAAATTTTCCCTCTAATTATTGATCCTATTCTTAATATAATAAATACTTCACTGGAAAGTGGTTACGTGCCTCAGTCTTTTAAATATGCGGTAATTAAGCCGCTCCTAAAAAAGCCTAATCTTGATCCTGACCTCTTAGCCAATTACAGACCTATTTCAAATCTTCCGTTTATTTCTAAAATTCTGGAGAGAATTGTAATTAAACAGCTTTGTCGTCATCTGCAGGAAAATAATTTATTTGAAAAATTTCAATCTGGATTCAGAACTCATCATAGCACTGAGACAGCCCTGGTTAAAGTAACAAATGATTTATTATTGGCTGCTGACAATGGTCAGGTCTCAATACTGGTTCTGTTGGACCTCAGCGCAGCTTTTGACACAATCGACCATAACATTCTACTGCAGAGGTTGGAATGTGATGTGGGCATCAGAGGAACTGCCCTCAGCTGGTTTAAATCCTATTTATCTGATAGGTACCAGTTTGTAAATGTTAACCAGAGCTCCTCACAGTGCTCTAAAGTAGCCTACGGTGTGCCACAGGGTTCAGTTCTGGGTCCAGTTCTGTTTACCCTTTATATGCTACCGTTAGGTAATATTATCCGAAAGCACGGTATCGATTTCCACTGTTATGCAGATGACACCCAGCTGTACCTATCAATGAAACCTGATCAGACTAATCAAATTGAAAGGCTTAGTGACTGTGTGAGGGACATAAAAACATGGATGACCTTTAATTATTTACTTCTTAACCCTGAAAAAACTGAAGTCATTCTATTAGGCCCTAAACACTTACGAGACTCTATTGTGGTTTTGTCCCGGCCTGCAGCCGGGCTCGATATAAAGTTTGACTCTCTAACTGAGCAGATAATCACATTGGACAATGTCAGTGTAGCCTCCAGCTCCACTGTAAGAAATCTTGGAGTCCTATTTGATCAAGAGCTCTCATTTAAAGCACACATAAGCCATGTCTGTAAAACGGCTTATTTTCATTTACGCAATATAGCCAGAATTAGAAATGTACTGCCAAAAAATGATGCTGAAAAACTTGTCCATGCTTTTGTCACTTCGAGGTTAGACTACTGTAACTCCCTGCTTGCAGCTTGCCCTAAAAGCTCGACAAAAAGCCTTCAATTGGTTCAAAATGCAGCAGCAAGAGTACTAACAGGTACTAAAAAACGAGAGCACATTACTCCAGTATTAAAAAATCTTCATTGGCTTCCGGTTGAGTTTAGAGTAAAATTTAAAATTCTTCTTCTAACCTATAAAGCTGTAAATGACATGGCCCCTTCCTACATTAAAGATGAAATTGTACCTTATCATCCTAACCGTTCACTCCGCTCTCAAAATGCTGCACTATTGGTGGTTCCTAGAGTCGCTAAAAGTACTTTAGGAGGTAGAGCTTTTAGGTACCAAGCACCCTTGTTGTGGAATCAGCTCCCTGCTCATGTCAAAGAAGCTGACACAGTCTCTACATTTAAGATTAGGCTCAAAACGTTCCTCTTTGAATCAGCTTATGGTCAGGTCAGTTAGGAATAGAAATTAAACCCATAGGCCTAGTTAAGCTGCTCTAGGAGATATATTACTGGGGAAAGTATGGCAACTTGAGCACTGTCCTCTGGTTTCTCCTACTTTTTCTCCTCCTACTGTTAAGAATATTCAATTACTAGTTCATTCATAGTCTGTTCTTTGCTATTCACATGTTGTCCCTGTCCCACTCCCCTTTTGGGGAGTGTAACTGTTTCAGATGCTGCTGTTCCAGTTTGGACCGCTGCTGCCCCCTAGTGTCGGGGACCTAGACCCCTCCTCTCCTTCCCTATCCTGGATTAACTGTCCTCGTCCTGCTAGATTAGTAGTTTCATCTGCCTGTCCGTCCTTAGGAGTGGATCTCTCCTTCACTGTGGTTCTCCTCGAGGTTTCTCCGTTTTCCCACTGGGTTTTTTGGAGTTTTTCCTTGCCGAGAAGGAGGGTCTAAGGACAGGAGATGCTGGGACAATCATCCATTTGCCTGCTTGTTGTTGAACATTCTGTATTTGTGTTTTATGAATGTTTCTTTATTAATCAACAATTTTGTGAAGTCCGCCGAGATAACTCTTGTTGTGATTTTGGGCTATACAAAAATAAATTGAATTGAATTGAATTTTACATTCTTAGATCCTGGGCGGTATGTCAGGGAAAAGTTAAACCGATCAAAAAAGAGGGCCCACCTTGCTTGTCTGGAATTTAGTCTCTTAGCATTCTGGATGTATGACAGGTTCTTGTGGTCTGACCAAACAACGAAGGGGTGTGTGGAACCCTCCAGCCAGTGGCGCCACTCCTCCAGTGCAAGTTTTATGGCCAGGAGCTCTCGATTGCCTATGTCATAGTTTCTCTCTGCTGCAGAAAGCTTGCGAGAAAAATAAGCACAAGGATGCACTCTATTATCAGAGGGACAGCGTTGAGAAAGAACTGCACCAACCCCAGAGTCAGAAGCATCCACCTCAACGATGAATTGGAGAGCTGGATCAGGCTGAATCAGAACTGGGGCAGTGGTGAACCGATGCTTTAATTCCTTGAAGGCAGATTCTGCTTCATGGGTCCAAACAAAAGAGACAGAGGTGGAGGTGAGGGCGGTAAGAGGGGCTGCCAGACGGCTGAAGTCACGTATGAACCTTCTGTAGAAATTCGCAAATCCCAAGAAGCGCTGCAATTCCTTACGGCTGGAAGGAGAAGGCCAATCACGGACTGCCATGACCTTCGTAGGATCCATTTGAACTTGACCCTGGGCAATGATGTATCCTAAAAAGGCAACAGAGGAAGCATGAAACTGACACTTCTCAGCCTTTACAAACAACTTGTTCTCCAAGAGCCTTTGGAGCACTTGTCTAACATGGCGCTTATGAGTGTCGAGGTCCTTAGAAAAAATTAAGATGTCATCAATATAAACAAAAACAAATCTTCCAATCATGTCTCGTAGAACATCATTTACCAGATTTTGGAACACAGCTGGGGCGTTAGTCAGACCAAACGGCATAACCAGATATTCGAAATGGCCTAGAGGTGTATTGAAGGCCGTCTTCCACTCATCACCCTCTCTGATGCGAACAAGATGGTAAGCATTGCGGAGATCTAACTTGGTGAAGATTGTTGAACCACACAGAGGGGTGAATGCAGAGCTGATTAATGGAAGGGGGTACTTGTTTTTAACTGTGATTTTATTCAGGCCCCGGTAATCAATGCATGGTCTTAGTGATTTGTCCTTCTTATCAACAAAGAAAAAACCCGCACCCACCGGTGAAGAAGATGGTCTAATAATGCCTGCAGCCAGCGATTCCTGGATATACTTCTCCATAGCATCCTGCTCAGGACGTGACAGATTATAAAGACGACTGCTCGGCAGTGGTGCCCCGGGGAGAAGCTCGATGGCGCAGTCATAAGGTCGGTGAGGTGGCAGAGAGAGAGCATGGCGTTTGCTGAACACAGCCTCGAGATCATGATAGTCAAGTGGAACAGCAGACAGGTCAGGAGCTTCTGTAACAGATGCAGACTCGGAACAAACAGGGGGTAACGCAGAGTGCAAACAGTTAGAATGGCAAAAGGAACTCCAAGAAATTATTCTCCCTGTTGACCAATCAATATGCGGGTTGTGCAACTTCAACCAAGGCAAGCCCAGCACAAGAGGTGAGTGTTTACAGTCAAAAATGTGAAAACTTATATACTCCTTGTGATTACCTGAGAGGTGCAGATGAACCGGGAGTGTCTTTTCTAGAACTTGAGCAAGGATTTGACCATTGAGTGCCTTAGCTTCCAGGGGTGAAGCCAGTGGTTGTGTCTCCAGTCCCAGCTGACGAGCTACTGAACAATCCATAAAGCTCTCATCTGCCCCAGAGTCAATGAGTACTGGAAGAGTAACATAACGGTCCCGTAGCCTGAGCGTGCCCTCCAGATTAGGTTTAAAGGGAGATGAATAGTTGGTTTGGCTCAACAGAATATCTCCCACTACTGCTGAGCCGACCCTTTTACTGGGCGGATAGGACAAGAGGATAGAAAATGTCCAAACTGACCACAATAGAGACAGCTCCGCGTATTGAAACGACGTTGCCTCTCTTCAGGATTAAGCCGGGCCCGGCCTAGTTGCATAGGTTCAGGCTCTGCTGTAGATTGTAGGACAGCAGGGGGAGCAAGAGTGCTGGCGGGAGGAAGGGTGGAAGGTAAGAGGAATGGTTTAGAGATGGACAACTTACAAGCTCTCTCACGCCTACGCTCCCGAATGCGATTATCCACCCGTATAGCTTGATTAATGAAGTCATGAAGGTTGCTTGGCTCGTCTCGGCAAGCCATTTCATCTTTCAGGGTGTCAGACAGCGCATTAAGGAAGGCACCTTGTAGAGCCTCATCATTCCAACCGCTCTCAGCTGCAAGCGTACGAAACTCAATGGCTAGTTCAGCCACACTACGGTTTCCTTGGCGTAGGGACAGAAGCCTCTTAGTTGCCTCCTTGCCACTGACCGGATGATCAAAAACCTGTCTCATCTCAGAAGTAAATGCTGAATAAGATGAACAGGAAGGGGTTTGTTTCTCCCACACAGCAGAGGCCCAATTCAAAGCATGTCCACGTAGACAACCAATCAGATAAGAGATCTTGGCCCGGTCACTTGAATATGATAGGGGTTGTTGTTCAAAAATGAGAGAGCATTGAGTTAAAAAAGACTTACAGGAACCAAGGTCTCCACTGTAAGGAGCAGGAGGAGGAACAAATGCCTCTCTTGTAGGTGGCGGGGGAGAGAACTGGGCTGGAGGGGGGCTTTCTGCAGCAGCTTGAGGTGTCAAGGCGGTCATTTGAGTACGAAGGCTAGCAAGACTAACAGAAAATTCCTTTATGTGTTCCATGAGGGCCTTTAACGTGTTGTCATGCTGCTCCAACAACATAGACTGCGCCGATAGGGTCCGGTTAAGCGGGTCAGAGTCTGCTGGGTTCATGTTTGCTGGCCAGATCGTACTGTGACAAACAGCGGAAGAACCCAAGCGCAGACACAAGTCAGTAGGAAATCGGTAGGTATTTATTACAGAACAAACTTTCAGGAATATTGCAGGTCGGGGCAGGACGGAACAGGACACTGGAGCGGGACACTGGAGCAGGAGACTGGAGCAGGAGACTGGAGCAGGAGACTGGAGCAGGAGACTGGAGCAGGAGACTGGAGCAGGAGACTGGAGCAGGAGACTGGAGCACGGTGATCTGAGGCAGACGGACAGAGAGGTAAGTAAAGCGACAACTGGTAGGTAAAACAAAAGTAGCTGGAACGCAGCACTGACTGAGGGAGTTCTACGATCTGGCAGCGCTGAGCTCGTGAGAGTGGTTCTTAAACCCCTGTTGATTGCAGAGTGAGCCCAGCTGAGTTTGGCTCCAGCACACCTGTCTCCACTCCTGAAACAAACGGGGAGGGGAAGGAGGTGGCCACTCAGGGAGTGGCAGATGATGTCAGAGGAGCTAGAGGGGGTGTGACACAACAGTTATATTAGACACAAAAACATATGAACAGAAAATGGAAGCGGACACCGACACATACGAAATCATCAGAAAGAATCCGACAGAAAAGAAATGAGCCCTAAAAGCATTATTCAAACCCCTATTAGAACAAGAAAAAATCACCCGAGAAGCATACAATAACCTAGTCCCAACAGCCAGCATCACCCCTCGCATTTACGGAACACCAAAAATTCACAAAAAAGATACGCCACTCCACCCGATAGTCGATAGCATAGGTTCAGTCACATACAATCTGTCAAAAGCCCTGGTCGAAATAATAAAACCACTCATCGGTCAAACAAAATTCCACTGCAAGAACGCAAAACAATTGGCACAGGATCTAAAAAACATCACAGTAGCACCGGACGAAATATTCATATCACATGACGTCATCTCACTCTTTACCAAAACACCCGTGTATGTCACACTACAAATAGTACAGGATAAACTCAGAAAGGACAAAACACTCAAGAAATGCACAAATTTAACTGTTGAAGATATTACACAACTATTACACTTCGTGGCCAAATCTACATACTTCCAATACCATAACATCATTTACAGACAGAAGGAGGGGTTCGCAATGGGAGATTCACTATCCGCGATAATGAGCAGTTTTTTCATGGAGGACTTGGAACAAAAAGCATTCAACACAGCACCCCCACAATGCCGACTAACTTTCTGGAAACGCTACGTAGATGACATCCTGGAAAAAATACAGCAAGGACACACCCAAGAACTCACGAACCATCTCAACACACAGGACAGTACCGGAAACATTCAATTCACACATGAGGAGGAGAAAGACGGAGCAATATCATTTTTGGACATTAAAATCCACCACATCGCAGACGGTAGCATCAAAATAACAGTATACAGGAAACCTACGCACACCGACGAATATCTGCTCTGGACATCTGAACATCCCACTGCACATAAACTTTCAGTAGTAAGGACACTATTCGAACGGGCCACACTCATAACAGACCAAACCGACAGGGAAGAGGAGGAGAGCCAAGCATACAAGCACTCAAACAATGTCAATATCCCAACTGGGCCATAAACAAAGGCAGACAACAAGTCAACAATAAAACCAACAAACCCTGACAAAAAAAACACAACAAACTAATAGAGGGCAGCAGGATCACAGGAACACAGTCACACTACCATACATTAGAGGAATAACTGAACCCATCCAGAGAGCCATGAAAAAACACAACATAAGCACTGTAGTCAAACCATACACAAAACTCCAGCAACAGCTAGAACACCCCAAAGATAAAATCCCACAAGAACAAAAATGCAACGCCATCTACGAGATCCAATGCAAATCACGCAATAAATCATACATAGGGGAAACAGGCCGGGCTTTTCACATCCGAAAAAAGGAACACCAAAAGGAATGTGAAAAGGAAACATCAGGGGGACTCACCAGAACACAAAAAGACACAGCAGAGCAGGAAAAGCTAAAATCCGCCATATCAGACCATTGTAAAAGAAATAACCACATTATGGATTGGGACGGGGCTCAGGTCATTGGATCAGAAAACAACAAGTTCAAACGCTGGATCAGGGAGGACAGTGAAATCAGGAAACAAGGCACGGTCAGCAATGATGGAGCGTTCCTCCTTTCACACACCTGGGACACCCTCCTCCAGAGAGCACCGGGCAACCAAAGGCATGGTCAGTCTGAGCAACCTGCCAGGTCAATCAGGCTGACCAAACCTACAGGAAGTAACAACAGCTGATATACGACACGTCACCACCAACACCGGGGACAGTTCTGAAGATGGCTCGCAGCTAGCAGCCGAAACATGTCAAAAAGGTAAATACACTTTACTATATTGTCTTTAAAAAAGAACCCAAGAAGTTAATGTCCACTGGTAACCGTGGTGACCGTCCATAAATTAAGTAAAAAGGAGAAAAGCCTGTCACCTCACTTTTAGTACAGTTGTAGGCATAAATTAGTTTGTTTAGTGAGTCCTTCCAGTTATTCTTTTGTTTCTCAGTGTTTTAACATCTGAATCAAAGTCTGATTGAATCGCTCGAAATGTCCATTCCCCTGGGGGTGATATGGAGTTGTCCTAGAATCAGCAACCCCACAATACTCCTTCAGTTGGGCAAAGAGCTGATTCTCAAATTCACCACCTTGATCATGGTGCCACCTCAGCGGCAACCCAAACTTCAAAGCATAGTCATTAAAGATTTTGTCTGCAGTGGTTTGACCAGACTTGGACGTGGTGGCATAAGCCTGGGTAAATGTGTAAAATGGTCAACAATAACAAGAATGTATTTGTAACCCTCTTTAAATTTGTCTAAGTGTCAGAAGCCAACCGAGACCAGTTCAAAAGGCTGAGTCGTGACTATGTTAGTGAGCGGGGCTCTCATCTCACGACTTGGCCTTTTGGATTTAAGGCACACACTTTTTCTCATGATATTTCATTTTGCATGAAGAGCCAGTAAAAACGGTCTTGTGCCAAAGAAATAGTCCTTTCTACACCATGGTGGCCCATCTCATCATGCAGTTCCTTTAACACCATTGGCCTGTGCTTTTCAGGGAGTACTAGTTTTGTTCTGTTTGTGTTTTTTCTGTACAACACACCCCTGTCATTATACTGTAACTTGTCCCGCTCTCTCAAGAGACACAGAACCTGTGGTCTAAGCTGTTTGAGTTCTGAACCTGAAGGTTTTGTCTCTGTTAGTTTGTATCTAATGATCTGTGCAATAATAAGATCAGTCTCTTGGTCTCGTTTGATCTATCCAGCAGTGAGTGGAGCTATGGGCATGCTTATTGACACAGTGGCACACTTGGCTGAGATACCCATAGACCAGGCTACACTAGACTCACTCTGATGGTCCACTTCCTGCATGGCTGCACTTGCAGCATCATATGACATCTCTTTTAAGCATTCCTCCGTATAAGTCTCCATGTCTAAGGGCATTCTAGATAAATTATCTGCATCTATGTTCTCTGTACCTGGAACTTAAAATGGAACTTAAAATTGGAAATCGGCAGTTCTGCAACCGATCTGCACCCTGTTGCATTCAACTTAGTGGTTGACAGTATATAAGTAAGCGGGTTATTGTCACTATACACTGTAAAGAAGGGCGCATAGTACAAGTATTTACGAAACTTGTCTGTGATTGCCCATTTGAGAGCTAAGAATTCCATCTTGCCTGACTGTAAGTTATAGCTTTTTGCGGCTGTGGTGAGCTTTCTTGACCCATAAGCTATCACACGGAATTTGCCATTTTACCTTGGATACAAGACAGCGCCTAATCCCTGGTTAGAGTCATCTGTATGTAGGATAAATGGTTGTGTGAAGTCAGGAAAACCTAAAACAGGAGACTGTACTAAACAGTCAATCAGCTGCTCTAACACTGACTGATGTACATCATTCCACTGAATAGGTGTACTGGAGGGGACACTGTTCGTTTTTTTCACAGTCCATTTTTTTCTTGTGTTCTGAGTCTTTGAGCTTAAAGGAGCTTTATAAGCAGATCATACAAAGGACCAGCAATACAAGAAAAACCTTTGATGTATTGTCTATAGTAGCTTAGCAGTCCTAGTATTGCTCTAAGCTCACATCCATTATCTGGCTGCTTGTTTTTCAGAGCTCTCACAGCAGCTGTATCTGCCGGGTCCATTCTGCTTCTCTCAGCAGAAACAATCCTGACAAGGTACCTCACTTCTGGTTTGAAGAGGCAACATGGTCATTAAAGGTCCTGCTGAATACAAGAATGTCATTGAGATAGGGCACACATCTTTTGTCCTGCAGTCCTTCTAGGCATTGCTCTATACACCTCTGAAACGCAGCTGGCGCATTCATGAGGCCAAATGGAATCCGAATAATTCATAAAGGTCCCAGGGGGTCACAAACATGGTCAGGTGTCACAAACACGGCACCCTGAGCGACTAAGAGAGTGGCAGCTGGGTACAGTAGCTCCTGCGTTTTTTCTTGTTAACATCTACCTTTTAAGGTACTCTTGTGTGCACATGTTTTTTGGGCATTTTTGTTGTTTTTTCTTGATTTTTGCTGGCCTCTTTGTCTCTTGCTGTGTGGCTCAGCAGTCCAGACTGCCCTTTGTGTATTCCAGAGAGCACCTTCTTTCACTCTCCAAGTCCCCAGTGCTGTTTGGAGTTAAGCCTGACATTCCTGTGGAACTACAGAGGAGGAAGCGCAGAGGATGGAGTTAGAGCAAAACAGTGGAGAAGGAAATTTAGGCCTGCGGTTCCGTCAGTTCTGATGGGGAACGTAAGGTCACTGGGAAATAAGATGGACGAACTGTGTGCGCTTGTTCGGACCCAAAGGGAGTACGCTGTCAGCAGTAGCAGCTTCACAGAGACCTGGCTTCATACAAACTTCCCGGACAACAGTGCATCTGTACCTGGCTTTAAGACAGTGCGTGCAGACAGAGACACTTTCCTTAGCGGTAATAAGAAGGGCGGCGGGATTGCAGTTTTTGTGAACGAAAGGTGGTGTAATCTGTGAAGGAACGGATCTGTACGCCGGACATTGAACTTATGGTCTTGGGAATACGTCCATATTATTTACCGAGGGAATTTACTTCTGTCCTGTTCATCGGAGTTTACATCCCTCCCTCAGCTGACAAAGATGCAGCGTGTGACAGGATACACACTGTGGTCGCTGGGCTGCAGTCTAAAAACCCGGAGGCTTTATTACTGATTTCTGGAGACTTCAACCATGTTTCATTGGACAGTGTTTTACCCACACTTCACCAGTATGTGGATTGTAAAACTCGGGACAATAGAACTCTGGACTTACTGTATGCCAATTCTAAGGAGGCATACAGTGCCACTGCCCTGCCCCCACTGGGACGATCTGACCACAATCTGGTCCTGTTAACGCCTCTGTACATCCCTGCAGTAAAGAGGAAGTCTGTCACCACTAGGACTGTAAGGAAGTGGAGTCAGGAAGCCAGCGATGCCCTTCAGGACTGCTTTGAGACCACAGACTGGAATGTGCTCTGCCTGCAGCATGGGGACAACATTGACAGCATGACGGACTGTGTAACGAATTACATCAACTTCTGTGAGAACCCAGCTCTTTGTCTTTGTCACATGCACAGGTGAAAAGGCAGTTGGAGAAAATTCACCATAACAAGACTCCTGGACCAGACCAATTCAACCCCCGCGTGCTGAGGACATGTGCTGCTCAGCTCACTGGGATCCTGCACTTTCTCTACACACTGAGCCTGAAGCTTGAGAGGATACCGGTACTATGGAAGACCTGCATTGTGCCTGTGCCCAAGAAGCCTATTCCATCTGGACTTAATGACTTCAGACCAGTGGCTTTGATATCTCATGTCATGAAAGTGTTTGAGAGACTTTGTTTGAGGACAGAGAAGCTCATTCTCCAATAGGCTCCTACAGCTCCGCTCAAATAGTGAGAGATTCAGGACTACATTCATACCATACGCCATACAGTTGTACAACAACTCACCCTTATGTAACAGATAATACTCCCTACAACTGTACTCCAAGTTAATCCCAAGTAACGGATTACCTCACGCCCTGTCAATCAGCATAGTATTTGCACTGTCGTTCTTGTCTCTTGTATATAGCTGTGACTATATAGTTTATTACTTTATTACTTATATTTCTATTTTATTTTGACTTTGTACATATACATTTTATAATTAAGTCTCATTTGACACCTGTCTCTTAGTCTTTTTGCTATATCATCTATTTTCGTTACTCTGTTATTATATTATATTGTGATGTCTGAGCTACTGTATCCAAATAATTTCCCTTGTGGATCAATAAAGTTTGTCTAAGTCTAAGTCTCTAAGTTTAAGACTTGTTCTGGCTCAGCTCAGACCCCTGGTGGCACCATCCCTGGATCCTCTACAGTTTGCCTATCAGACCCACATTAGTGTGGATGATGCTGTAATCTATCTTTTGCAGCAGGCTCACTCTCACCTGGATATTGTTGGGGGCTCTGTGAGGATATTGTTCTTCGATTTCTCCAGTGCTTTTAACACTATCTAGCCCTTTCTGATGAGTGAGAAGCTGCTCAGGATGGGTGTCAGCTCCTCCATTGTCTCCTGGATTAATGACTACCTGTCAGGCAGGCCTCAGTACGTGCGACTGGGGACCACCCTGTCTGACACGGTGGTCAGTAATGTAGGAGCTCCCCAGGGTACAGTCCTGTCTCCGTTCCTGTTCACTCTGTACACCTCTGATTTCCAGTACAGTTCCGGGTCCTGCCATCTGCAGAAGTTCTCTGATGACTCTGCAGTGGTCGGGTGTATCAGGGATGGACAGGAGCTGGAGTACAGGACACTGATTACAAACTTTGTGGAGTGGTCCCAGGCAAATCATCTGCTCCTGAACGTTGACAAGACCAAGGAACTGGTGATTGACTTCAGGAGAAAGAGGACACCTGTGGAGCCCATTACCATCCAGGACCAGGACGTGGAAATAGTGGACTGCTACAAGTACCTTGGCGTACAGGTGAATAACAGACTTGACTGGAGGGACAACTGTAATGCTGTCTACAGTACAAGAAGGGCATGAGCAGACTCTACTTCCTGAGAAAGCTCAGGTCTTTCAATGTGTGCAGCAAGTTACTGGAGATCTTCTACCAGTCTGTGGTGGCCAGCGCGCTGTACTTCGCTGTGGTTCTGCTGGGGGAGCGGCACCAGTAAAAGAGACATTGGGCGGATTGACAAACTGATCCGTAAAGCGGGTTACGTGATCGGCTGTGAGCTGGAGACATTTGTCACAGTGAGGGACAGGAGGACACTGGACAAACTGCTCTCCATCATGGACACTCCTGCTCACCCACTGCACCAGACTATAGAAGGACAGAGGAGCTCATTCTCCAATAGGCTCCTAAAGCTCCGCTCAAACAGTGAGAGATTCAGGACTACATTCATACCATACGCCATACAGTTGTACAACAACTCACCCTTATGTAACAGATAATAATCCCTACAACTGTACTACAAGTTAATCCCAAGTAACGGATAACCTCATGCCCTGTCAAACAGCATAGTATTTGCACTGTTGTTCTTCTCTCTTGTATATAGCTGTGACTATATATTTTATTACTTTATTACTTATATTTCTATTTTATTTTGACTTGTACATATACATTTTTATTATTATGTCTCATTTGACACGTGTCTCTTGCTCTTTTTGCTATACCAACTATTTTTGTTACTCTATGTTATTACATTATATTGTGATGTTTGAGCGACTGTATCCAAATAATTTCCCTTGTGGATCAATAAAGTTTGTCTAAGTCTAAGTCTAAGGTGTCTACTCTCTTTGGACATGAACCCCTGGTGACATGCCTTACCCTGGTCCAGCAAAGAGAAGCTGGTGTTACCCCCCAGGCTGTCCATCACGTCCTGTACCCGGGGGATGGGGTGTCGATCTGAATATGTTTTATGGTTCAGTTCTGTGTATCTTTCTTTAAAAAATACAAGATGTGTAAAAAAAAAAATACAAAATGGTCCTGTTTAGGAGTTTTTTCAACAGAAATGTGAGAAACTAACTCAAAAACTTTTGGCCAGTGGAAAGTATCCGTTCAATTGGTATCCTTGTCTCCAGAAATATTATTTCTTTGCCTAGAATGTTCCACAGTATGGCATTAAATTCATTTTTATCTCTATGGAGGCAATCAGGTGACAGATCAGATCTGTGGAGAGATGAACCTACTCACTGTAAAATTAATGTGGCCAATAAAAACACCTGTAACTGAATAATAATGCAAGATACATTTAAAGCCACTGAGGAACATTCCAGTCAATACTATTTCTATGGAGTTAACCCCACTCCAGAGAAGTTACATAGTTAATCTTTAAAGACAAATAAACACATTAGCAATCAGACTGAGACAACTAATGTGGATTTATCTGTGTAATAGCCGGAATAGCAACTTTAGCGGTCTAAGAGAACAGAGTCGAGCTGAGCAGATTTCCAGTGCAGACCCAAAGTGCGTTTATTCCACCATCACAAGAAAAATTGAAAAATATTTACAAAAGACAAAGTTAAAAACAAGAATGGTGGTAACCTGCATGCACACACAGCACCTCTACCTGGACAAAGGTGAGGCTGGCTCCTTTTATAGGCCACCGCCCTTAATTGGGTGAGCTCATTTCAAAATACAGGTAAGTACAGGTAAGTGATCTCAATGTTTAAAAGTTAGCTGTATCAAAAACAGTGCTTACAATTATTCAATTAAATCTGAGTACAAAAAGATGCATCTCTTTATTAATTTAGCAGTGTTTTAATAATGTAAAAATACTAAATAGAAAGAGCTCAAATATTTGTGCATGTGTTTCTGTCATTAATATCACCTGTTTACTAGCACCAGGCCTATGTAAAGGACTAGCTACATTACAATCTAACAATCCTGGATAATTTAATCTTAATTCAATGAGATCACATGTTCACGGGGCTGAGTGTAGAGCAGCACAGAGACATTCAGATACTAAAATGACACAGGACTATTGATACATAAGCGCAGTGTGCTGTCTTTCCTTCTTACACAGACTACAGGAGACGAGTAAGAGGAAGTAGACTTTTCCACCCACCCCTGTGCTATCAAGTCCTGTAAGCAGTCCTTCACCTGCTTGTACAGTGGCTTTGACACAGAGAGGTATGTTCTAGAAACTGGTTCTGTGTCTTTTAACAAAATGTCCATCTGCAGGTTTGTCACACACCCTATGTCATCATGTGTTGTTGAAAATGAAGCTGACTCTTCTCTTAACACTTAGTATATAACATAGTCTTTCTTTTACCTTCAGACAGATGAGACAGGTCAACAGGTATGAGGGGCCGTTCAAGACATTATTCATTCTGGCCCTCTCACATACATATATTCTCCTCTCACATACATATATTCTCCTCTTACATACATATATTCTCCTCTTACATACATATATTCTCCTCTCACATACATATATTCTCCTCTCATACATATATTCTCCTCTTACATACATATATTCTCCTCTCACATACATATATTCTCCTCTCATACATATATTCTCCTCTCACATACATATATTCTCCTCTCACATACATATATTCTCCTCTCACATACATATATTCTCCTCTCACATACATATATTCTCCTCTCACATACATATAGGAGGGTGAATCAGTCTGTCATCAGTGACAGACTGATTCACCCTCGCTGTGTAAAGGAGAGATTTCGCAGGTCTTTCCTTCCTGCTGCTGTCAGACTGTATAATGAACAATGCTAGTCATGTGTCATCTCCATAGTAATAATAACAATGTGCAATATTATTTAAAGTCACTTTACCTGCTACTTATTTATTTACCCGCCACTGTCCATCACTGCACTGTACACAATCATCTCAGAATCAAAAACACTTATTGTGCAATGTTCCTGTGCCTTTTAGCTTAGCTTACAGTGTTGTGTTTTTTAGTTGATTGTAAATACTTATTATTATTATTATTTATCTTGATTTTGATGCATGCTCTTATTTTCCTACTGTTTCTGTAACTTGCGTTGTGACACTGCAATTTCCCCATTGTGGGACAAATAAAGGATTATTTTATCTTATCTTATCTTATATATTCTCCTCTCACATACATGTATTCTCACTCTCACATACATACCCCCCCCCCCCCCCCGTCCCTGGAGTATGTATGTATATGTGAGAGGAGAATGTATGTATGTGAGAGGAGAATATATGTATGTGAGAGGAGAAGGTATGTATGTGAGAGGAGAATATATGTATGTGAGAGGAGAATATATGTATGTGAGAGGAGAATATATGTATGTGAGAGGAGAATATATGTATGTGAGAGGAGAATATATGTATGTGAGAGGAGAATATATGTATGTGAGAGGGCCAGAATGAATAATGTCTTGAATGGCCCCTCACAGACAACTATCTTAGGAACAGATCCTGTTTTTACTGAAACTAAAGTCTCACAAAACTCTAGTCCATCAGGCCACTGTGGGTTTTCACAGGGTTCAAGTATCAGTGTGACGTCTTCTCTGAATGTCTTAGCCTGCACCCTGCACTCAATAAAAAGTGAACTATGGCTGGGTACAGTAACTCTCTCATTTGTAGTTTTTACATTGTACTCATGTGTTTGTTCCACACTTACTGCTTTAATGAAAGTAGGAGCTTTGTTTTTCCTGAGCTGTGGAAAAGTTTAACTGCCCTCAGAAGTTTGTCCTTTTCCCCTGGGTCAGTCCTACCCTTCAGACTATAACTATGAGACCAAGTGCCCGATAACAATAAATCCAATAATTGGACATCGCTGCTGGTTAGCTTTCAGCACTAAAACTGGTATGACTAACCAAGCATCATTGGCAGTAAGTTTGAATGAGACCTCGAGCCATCCTACATATGGCATATCTGTGCCATTGGCTGCCTCAAGCTGTAGGGGCACATTTGGATCAATAATCTCATTCACATTTTTCAGTGGTACCTCAGGTAAGTTAGTCTCTTTCCAAACCTCATCTACAGTACAAACCTGTGAGCCAGAGTACCAAAGTGCTTCAGCCTTTTTGTTTCCTAAAAAGCACATGTTGTCTGGTCTCTCAAAGCCCCCCCTTTCGAATATTACCACAGTAGGGCTTACAATTGGGTTTGTTCATAGGCCAGTGCTCCCCTTGACGCTCTTTGGAACAGTAAAAGGAACTTTTATACACTGAGCAGCATTTTAAAGTCTCACTTTTAGTAGCACAACCTATATACTGGGACCTGTTGGTCTCTATGGTCACACCACATCCCACTGGAGTGACCCTTCCTAGTTTAAAGTACTACCCCTGGCTTGTCTTGCTGGCCTCTGTGCTTTACAGCCTGCCCTAAAATACTCACCATTCCCACATCTAAAACAGTGCTGACAGAACTCTTTCCCTGTCTGAATGCAAGAATAGCACCTGAGTGGTGGGTGGGGCATATGATACCGCTGAGGGGAGAAGCGCTACTGAAACTGGGCTGTCCCTCTTGCTGGTCCCGGGCCTGGTGAAGGGTGACATGGCCGAAGAACTGCCCTGCACTGCGCTGAGGGTAGAAGGTTCTGGCAGGTGTTGCTCCTGGTACGGTGGGTGCGGCTCCTGGTACGGGGGGCGTTGCTCCTCATATGATGGGCGTGGCGGGAAGTTTGGCGCTGGGTAATGGTCCTCAGGTCTTCCTCCGACGGGTGCTGCAGCTGTAGACTTGTGCATGGTCTCTATGATCTGGGACACCTCAGCTCCCAAGTCCTTTAAAAGCACCATCTCAGAGCGCATTTCCTTAATCTCAGACAGAGATTTTTGGACTGTCTTCTTCTCGGCAGGGGCTGGAGTGTCACTGGGCTGAATTGTGTTAACTGTAGTTGCTCGCTGGGGAACAGCATGTTTCTTTTTCTCTTGTCGTTCCTTTTCATTTGCACATCCTATATTCACTTTTTCCAAAACTACTTCATCAGATATGGTTGCCTGGAGGAGATAGGGCTGCATGTCACTCTTAATATTGTTACTCTGCAAACCAGTGTGCATGGAACTCTAAACTCTGAATCAAGGGTAGATCACACTTCAGACCTGACTCAGCTTCCTGGGATGCAAGGATCCTTCGCAGAGCAGAGAGGGTGAAGTAACCTTTACCTCCAAAAAAGCTCCTCAACTTCAGTCCTGGTGTGATGGCACAAATCACTGCATCAATGATCTAATCTTCTTGGTAGCCTTTACCAAGTCCGCTTTCAATCTGCCTGGCCAAACTAGAAAATGTGAGCTTGTCTTTTGTCCAGGCTCACCTATTTGGCCTGCTATCTTAAAGTCTTTGGGCCACATGGGTTATCTGGGGGCCGTGTGACTGAGCTCCTCATCCTAAGGGAGCATCCAGCGACTCTGCGGAGGAAACTCATTTTGGCTGCTTGTATCCGCGAGATATTAACAGAATAATATGAATTAATAATTTTTTAACAATATTTTTTAATTTTCAATTTTCAACCCACTTTTTAAAATCTGTCACACTGTCGCCTCATCACCAAATCACCAAAGCATGCACGCACGATCGTATGGGATACTATATGTTTACAGTGTAAAGGTTGCTTGTAAGTTTACTTACAAGCATGAATAAATTAATGAATAAATTAATAAATCAGAGACAGATGATGGACAAGAGAGCAATAGTGGACCTCAGTCTGTCGTACATCTCCACCTAAAAGCCACGGGCCACTCCTTTGAGGATAGTGAGGTACAGATCTTAGCCAGAGTAAAGAACCGCTTTGAGAGGAGGAGTTAAAGAGGCTATTTTTGTCAAGAAAGAGAATCCTTCCTTGAACAGAAATGGAGGTCTCAGACATCATCTGTCTCCCATTTATAACTCTATCCTCAAACCTAAATCAAAACAAAGAAAATAATAGGGCTAGTGTAACGTAGTTAAAAATGCACTAATTACTATTTCCTGGTTGTATTTTATGTTTGAATATAATTTATATGTGAATTTTATCATTTTGACATTTTATTTTGAAAACCGGAAGTGCGCGCTGCTCCCACATGTTTTATTTTGGTAGTTCAACTTCCCCTCTCAGTAGCACGTTGGAGACTGCAGAGGGTAAGTTCTGTCTGGGTTGAAAAGAATATATTTTACAAAAACAACATACTTTTAGCATAAATGCAAGAACACATGTTGATAAGATAACGTTTTCACATGTAATGGATGTATTGTGGTGCGCTAATTTTGAGTTTTGTACATTTTATTTAGATTGTAAAGTTCACTTGATATTGTAACATTGTACTGAATGCCGCGAACATGAGCAGCCATCTCACGGTGCTGTTCTCATTCTTACAGGGAGCCAGTGCCTGATATGTGTGAAGACATATTAATAGAGTATTTATATGTCTGTCACAGGTATGTTACATTTTATTCTATTTCTGTAAAGGTTATAAATTGTGCATTTGTCTCTCTGAATTATCACTCCACTGCAATCAAGTTAAATTTAAAATTGTTTTATTGTTTATACATGATTTATATAATTGAGAGTCACATGAGTTGTAAACCCTGTGTAACATGGTAATAACATGGCCAGTATGTATTTGTAAGCTCCCCCTCTGAGTAGCACGTTGGAGACTGCAGAGGGGAGCCAGTGCTTGATATGTGTGAAGACATATTAATAGAGTATTTATATGTCTGTCACAGGAGTAAAGCTGACTGACTCCATACTGTGTCCTGTCTTTCGTATACGGCCTAGCGAAGAGTTCCGCAGCCGTTACACTAGCCAGGTCAGGTCCAGAGGTGTGAAAGCACCCATTATGGCCCTGAAAGGTTATGCTAATATGACCCCACACTCACTGCATGTTCAGTAACTAGCTAACTACCAGAAACTACCAGAAACTGTAAACAAATAGGTGTGGTAGTCTCAGAGTCATTTCATTGTAATTAGCTCCTCCCTTCAGGCAGATATAAAGCAGTGTCCACCAGCATCTGACCAGAACTGAGGAAGCAGCTTGGATGAGCTGCGAAACGTATTTGACTAAATAAAATTTTGTCCAATTGACAAATTGAATTTCTCCTTTTGCCATGGATTCTACCTGGATGACTGAGGGATTTTACACAAGGCTTGTTAAGATTATTCAGTTAATCAATAATCATGGTTACTCAGGTCACAATACAATCAACTAGTAACAACTAATAAATAATAATTATTTTAGAAGCATAGACTACTCTACAAGTGAACACGTAAGGCACTTTTTTTTTTAATCTGGCAATTAAACTTCACATCATCCAGAAAATTGTTTTGGTCATGCAATTGTGAAGAATCATAAAATTATGATTTCTTCTCACAACACCATAAAAATAGATACTCTGTCATCGCTAAAACTAACATCATAAGGGAACTGAAACTGGAGCACAACTTGGACCCTGTGCAGCTGCTGTCCAAGTGACTGTTCCCCACAGAAACAGCCCAAATTGCTGGCACTGGACTGAGACTGATCCTGTCTTCTTCAGGCACATGAGATTCGTGGTCTGTCTAAAACCTGGCTTCCTGCTGGTTTAGCCCTCCTCCTCAGCACGCTCACCCCCGGATCCTGCCTAGTCCCCTCGGCTATTTCCAGGCCAATTAAAGTTGTTGCTCTGACCGCATTTTGGACAGCCTGGCAGAGTGGTTGGCCTTTAAGGATAATCCAGACTATAAGGATCAGTTCACAGCAGGTCAGGCAAGAGACGTGTGAGGTATACCACACCAGTGTTTTCTCATCTATGATTGCAAAGAATGTTGAATTAGCTCATCTGGGTAGGATTGGACTGGCCATGCTAAAATGACTTACTTTTTGTGCTATTGCGAATAAGTATGTCTTTGTTCATTCCTAATTTTAACTCAACAAACATTTGATGGATTTGTTTTAGAGTTACTTTCTATTTTTGTCTATTTTTAATGCTTAACAATTTATGTTCTAAAGCAAAGGGTGGGAGTGGTGTAGTAGTTTAAAACATTCACAAAAATACGTCTGAAACCAGTCAGCAATTACTTTTTTGATTAGTTGACTAATCAATTATTTATATTGTACATTGAGATTTTTTAAAATACATTTTTAATCAAGTAAAGGTATATATGATATAGGATAGACCAGAAAGTGTTTTTTTTATTTTTATTTAATATTGCTGCTGTCTTTTTGCCGTGTGTTTTAGCCCAGATAATTACAATTATTGAAGTACAGTTAACAATAAATTTAATAGTCGAATTGTCACAGCGATTATTCAGATTACTGTTTCACCCCTAATTCTTATACAGTTAGTGCATACTGTGGTTGTTTCCATGGGCAAGACACTTCACCCACCTTTTCTAAATATGATGTGTGAGTGCATTATTTGGTGCTGAGTGGAGCCTACCCTTGGGCACCAAAGGGAGTTATTTTTAGTATTTTTCTGCAATGTCTACTATTGCATTTTGCTTCTCCGAACTGTCAGTTGGAAACCACCGAAAACAACCATTGCCCTTCGTGGCTGTGGATCCTGGCACTTGTGCTGGAGGATTAGTCTCTACAGTGGTGCCATCTCACACTGGCAAATCCATAATCGATACCAGGGCGGCCATTTGCGACACCTTTAATAAGTTTCTGTCAGCAGCGTGATTATTAGCCCGCGCCCAATCATTCAGGGTCCATCTAGAGTTCCTACTTAGTACAGAGAAGCTGATTAAGACAGGAAATAGTCTCATGTGAGTGTGTGTTAGCCCTTTTTAATATCACAGATGGAGATGCGATGATATAGGAGCCTGTCTGGAGAGCAGGGTGAGGAGTTTCCACAGTGTCTTATGTAAGGCAGACTAATATTGTCGGTATATTCAGACTTCTTGTAATGATTTTTCTTTTTAAATTTACAAACGTGTGGATGAAGAAAAAAGACTAGAATTATTTATTTATTTATTTATTTATTTTTTTATTTTAAGTGACCTTCAGTGTGGTCTGAATGCAAAGATGCAGGAAGAATACTTTGAAAATGTATTTAGTTACAGAATTCTGAATACCTGCATTCAAATGTATTCTGATACATGGGCCAATCAGAATACTGTATTCTGAATCACACCTGCACTCAACGCAAGAGCAATATTTTCTGTTTCTCTCTGATTCAGTGCTATTTTAAGCCCATATTACATGATCAAATACCATAATGTATTCCTTTGATTTTAGAGCAGTAACTGTATTCTGAATACTAAATGAAAGAGTAACTGTACCAGGATATAGTTATTCAAAATTAGTATTCAGAATAAGTATTCTCGGTACATGTATTCATTTACTTCCCAACACTGTGCAGTAATAGCCATACAGTAAAATGAATAATTAGCTATGGATAATAATTGGTGCTAGTATCAGTGTGGTATTGGCATCATTTCCCAATATAGCCTATTTTTTCTATTTTGTTTATAATAGAAACTGAAGAGCAATGAATTTAATGATGTGGCCATGTTTACACAATCGTCATAAAAAGTACAACAAATTGTATTATATTTAAGAAAATATATTTTGTAATAAGTTTTAAAGAAAAAAGTTAATTTGAGAACTTAAGTACAACTAAATTTGGGCCTTGTCATAAATTAAAAAAAACAAAAGCCAGATATATTGGCTGAATACAACAGCAACAAATATTGAAAATCTAAATCTATCTTGGTTGGGAAAAATAATCTATATTAGATGATCCCTAGTTATAGCAGTAACATGAATATTAACAGATTTGTGACACTGACGTAGCTTGACATTAGCCACATGGATTTTCATTTTTGGTTATCACAATAATACCCACTGCCACTTATGTCAGCTGTTTTCACGTATACAGTATACATGAATTTTAACAGAACTTTAGATCTTAATTTCAGATCTAAAGTTAAAGTGTGTGTGATAGAAGTGTATATATGTTTTTATTACAAAGACTGCTGTAATTGAGGTTTATCTCCGGCCTATATGCAGTGTAAGATGATTTTCTGTGGACTTTTGCATCCCTGTTTGTGGAATGTAAACGAACACTGTATGTCTGAATAAATAAGTGATTTGACAGTGAACACCATGCAGGACTATGCTGATAAGTATTCTATGCTTGACTTGGTAATATTTCTGCGATCTGTGTCATTTAGATGAAATCAGGCTGCTCACTGGTGGTCTCCACTTCAATTTCATGCAAATGTGCACATCCTGCTCTGCTCAGTGTGGGATCAGAGATAGAGCAGGCTGTCAGATGGATAGGCTGTATGCACTGACAAAACTAGATAAAAAGATTCATACACCTTCATGGGACATGTTGTAATCTTACAGTGCATAACTAAATAAGAGCATTTGTTTTTTTTAAGGTGAGACACTACTAACAGGCACATCTAATTTATTTACTCTCTGAAACATAAGCTTTCATATACAAACAGCATTGTCCAATCCACACCAGGTGTTTTGTTCTGTTTTTTTATTTCATTTAATCAACTTGCATCCATAGATTTATATAGAATTTAGTAAATTAATCTCACATTTTTTCCTTCTACATGGGCATAAAGATCAGCCCCTACAGCCACCAAAATGTATCTTAAGCTTAACAAGATTTTGACAGAGTACAGGATTAGTCGATGTCTTATTCTAAAGCTGATTTATTGAAGTTTTAATTGCAAAAAATTTGAATGTTTAATTTCAGTTAGATGTAAATAGCAAATAAGACATCCAAAATCCTATGAGTAAATTTGTTTGTATCTGTCAACTAAATGAAGCAAGCAATTTAAATGTATTTTTACACATGAAATGCATTTAAAGGGGAACATTACATGATTTATGACATAAAGGATGAAGCAAATGCAAGCGATTTATAAGAGTGTATACTAGTAGAGGTAAAATACAATTCAGATTTTTTTGCTACTTTACATTTTATCAACTAAACTAATTGATTATTCTTCTTCAAATATCACAGGTAAATCGTTGCCCACGGTTACCACTGTTCTGAATTTATTAGTACTACGCATCACAGTCCCCATGGTAACGGTCTGTCAGCCAGTTCTAGAACACACTTTGATAAGTGTGTTGCAGCCAGTTCAACAGCTCACTTTTAACATACCTTCAGTCGAGAAAGCCACACTTTTTTTGCTCTAGGAATACATTTAGTTTCAACTTTATTTTACACAATTGTAGTATACTTTTAGCTGTAAAGAGATGGCATTACACGGAGATATTAACGGTAAGTCAACACAGAGATATGTTTTAAAC
The DNA here is from genome assembly GCA_029959045.1 of Taenioides sp. WSHXM2023. Taxonomy (NCBI): domain Eukaryota; kingdom Metazoa; phylum Chordata; class Actinopteri; order Gobiiformes; family Gobiidae; genus Taenioides; species Taenioides sp. WSHXM2023. The sequence continues at coordinate 33,723,757 of CM057090.1, forward strand.
AGACAGTATGGCAAAATGGTGGTCAAGTGCAAGTGCAAGTACAATTTTGAGATCATTTTAGAAAATATATTTTGTTTTAAAACAAAATAGGTGTAAAATGTTAAATCTGCACAAGTTTACCTCCAGTTTGACATACATTTAAGAGCATAAAAGGTAATATTCATCCTTGTCATGGCGGATGAAGGATTTTGTGCAACTTTTCCCCTTTTTTCCCCTTTTAAAGGCTTGCAATGTTATTCTGTATTGTCTTATTTCTTAGGTAGTATTAATATGTGGTGTAGACTTGCAAATCAGGTTTAATAAGAGGTGTATACTGTAATTTGATAAAAAAAAAATACAGTCTTGTAAATAAGGACTTGAAACTCAAAGCGTGGATTTGGAACTTGACTTGCACTTGCCTTTCTTTGGTTATGCTGATGATCTGACATATTTCTTTTCTCTTTGTATTCAGACATAATCGTGGGTCAGGAGATTCATGGAAACACTGCCACCTACTCTGTGCTGAGGTATCTGGGTAAAGGCTCTTTTGGATATGTGGTCGAGTGCCAAAACATGGAGACCAAAGAGCGGGTGGCTGTTAAAATGATGAAGAATCGTTCGGCCATCAAAGAGGCTGAATATGAAGTAAGTTGAAGTCATTTGTCATGATTTTGTCTAAGTCCAGATGAACACAGAACATGTCTAAATGCATGTTATCTTCTGCAGGTGGCCATGCTAAACATCATCAGGAAGCTGGACTGTGAACGGTATAACATGGTCCAGTTCAAAGAATGCTTCAACCACTTGGGCCTTCCCTGTCTGGTGTTTGAGATGTTGGACATCAGTCTGTGGGATTACCTCATAGACTGCAGGCGCTCGCTCACTCCATGTGAACTACGGGCCATAGCCCAACAGGTATGTGGAATTATTCTGTTTACACTATGAGATACGATATATGTAACATAGAAAAGGCTTCCAACGGCACATTTCTATGGCCTTAAGTGATATGGCAAGTTTTTTTTTAATAACTTTTTGTACACATAAAAATATTCTCATTGCCTTTGTCTCTGCAGCTCCTGGTGACCTTTGACGGCCTGAAGGGTCTTGGTGTGATCCATTCAGACCTTAAGCCTGATAACATCATGTTGACCAACATGAATCTGCAGCCTTATGAAGTCAAACTCATTGACTTTGGTTTAGCCATTCTCACCTCAAAGGTGCACCATGGGCTATATAAGCAGCCTGATGGATACAGGTAAGTTCAATGCATCCAATATTCAGTATTTTTTATTTGCACTGGTGACTTCAGCATTCTCATGTGCTTTCACAGGGCTCCAGAGGTGCATGTGGGTCACATATTTGATGAGGCCATTGATATGTGGGGCCTGGGCTGTACTTTGGCCTTCTTCTATCTTGGACAACACCTTTTCCCTAGCTCCAATTATCATTCGGTAAGATAGTACTTCCCTCTCACTTGTACTGCAGCCCCCTTTGGACTATCCGCTAATGTTATGTCACTGCACAGGTGAAGATGATGGTGGAACTGCTGGGAATGCCTCCTGACTACCTGCTTGAGTATGGCGCATACTCAAACTGTTACTTTAAGCAGGAGGATGATGAGGACACACTGGAGCCAACATGGAGACTCCTGATGCCTGAGGAATACACGTGGGTCACCCAGCAAAACCCCGGACAGGCCTCTACAATCCAGACACAGCTGCACATCATTGACAATATGGCTGATGTGAGTGCTTCAAAAGTTTTCCATAAATAACCAATACATGATACCAAAAACTAGTGCTAAAGAAAGACACATTAGTTAAATAAACTAACAATAGAAAATTTGACCCTTACCATTGTTTGATTTCAGATGTTCCCAGTAGATGACCCAGAGGAGTATGAGGACCACTTGGAGTTTGTGGACTTCCTCAAAGGGCTGCTGAATGTCAACCCCCTTCTCAGATTGACCCCAAAACAGGCTTTGGAGCACTCCTTCATCACCATGTCCCACCTATATGAGGACAGTGACTAGTACGTGTCTGTTTCATAGCCTTAACACATCCTGGTTTATGTGTGATTTTTTGGAATTGTGCTAAATGACCTGTGGAGGCCAAAGTACCTTCATAATAATGTTGTTGTAACTGACATTAATTCATTTTTTTGTTGAATTTTCAGTGCAATGACGTCGAAAACTGTGATGAAGCAGAGTATAATTGTCAAAGGAGGACGACCAACAGCATCTCCAGGAGAAGCCCAGCACAAAAGTTCCAGCAGGTTTTCCTTGCTCCCTCCCCCTGAATCACTTTTTTGTCTTTCAGCCAAACCGTTGGAACCATTAACCCAGAGCTCTAAGTTATTAGAACTTGAAAGTTTCACCAGCCCTAAAGAAAGAGGTGCCAGTTATAACCCTGGCACCCACAAACCTGCAGGGGAGACATATGTCCCTCTGCACATATTTTGGCCTTTACAAGAGGAACTTGTAATCAGTTCCCCCCAACAAATTAGAAAAATATCTGAGAAAACAGAGATAACGGTCCATGCACTTGGTTCGTTAGGTAGAGACTCATGTTTGCAAGAGATTTCTATTGGGGAAATTGTAAACAGTTCCCCTATCAATAAAATTCCTGTTTCTGAGGTAGAGAACCCAAAACACATGAAAGGCAAAAGATCGGGTGGGTCACATAGTCTAACCATTGACAGCCCTATTTTAAATGGTATAAGATCGCAGGTGTGTAGCCATGCCTCCAGGCCTTTGGGTGAAGTTAGAGATGTACTAGTGCATTCTAGTGAGGAAACTGTAACCAGTTTCTCAGACTGTCAGGTGTTTGAGGTGGGTCAGGAGATTCATGGAAACACTGCCACCTACTCTGTGCTGAGGCATCTGGGTGAAGGCTTTTTTGGATTTGTTGTTGAGTGCCAAAACATCAAGACCAAAGAGCGGGTGGCTATTAAAATGATGAAGAATCCTTCTGCTTTCAAAGAGGCTGAGGACGAAGTAAGAAACTCTTTTCCCTTTTCATGATTTTGTCTAAATTCAGATAAACATAGAACATGTCTAAATGCGTGTTGCCTTCTGCAGGTGGCCATGCTAAATATCATCGGGGAGCTGGACTGTGAACCCTGTAACATGGTCCAGTTCAAAGAGCTCTTTTACTATTCGGGCTTCCCCTGTCTGGTTTTTGAGATGTTGGACATCAGTCTGTGGGACTACCTCATAGACTACAGGTGCTCACTCGCTCCATGTGAACTACGGGCCATAGCCCAGCAGGTATGTGGAGTTAATCTGTTTGAATTGTTAAATATCACAGTAGCAACAGTAAGTATTTGGTTAGCTTGTGTAGTTTGGTAATATGGTTAAATGGTTAGAATAAAAGTTCAGTTGACTGGCACATCAAATAAACTTCTTCATTGACTTCCTTGTTTCCGCAGCTCCTGGTGGCCTTTGACGGCCTGAAGGGTCTTGGTGTGATCCATTCAGACCTTAAGCCTGATAACATCATGTTGACCAACATGAATCTGCAGCCTTATGAAGTCAAACTCATTGACTTTGGTTTAGCCATTCTCACCTCAAAGGTGCGCCATGGGCTATATAAGCAGCCTGATGGATACAGGTAAGTTCAATGCATCCAATATTCAGTAATTTTTTATTTGCACTGGTGACTTCAGCATTCTCATGTGCTTTCACAGGGCTCCAGAGGTGCATGTGGGTCACATATTTGATGAGGCCATTGATATGTGGGGCCTGGGCTGTACTTTGGCCTTCCTCTATCTTGGACAACACCTTTTCCCTAGCTCCAATTATCAGTCGGTAAGATGGTACTTCCCTCTCACTTGTACTGCAGCCCCCTTTGGACTATCCGCTAATGTTATGTCACTGCACAGGTGAAGATGATGGTGGAACTGCTGGGAATGCCTCCTGACTACCTGCTTGAGTATGGCGCATACTCAAACTGTTACTTTAAGCAGGAGGATGATGAGGACACACTGGAGCCAACATGGAGACTCCTGACACCTGAGGAATACACACGGGTCACTGGACAAGACCCAGGACAGGCCACTACACTCCAGAGACAGCTGCAGACCATGGACGATTTGGTCAATGTGAGCGCTTCAAAGGTTTTGAAAAACTAACCAACAGACAAAATCAAAAACTAGTGCAAACATTTTTATGTATTTATTTAGTTTATTTATGAGACAGGGACAGTGCACAATATACATTAACCATAACAGGAGAGATGCACTGTGCCAGGTTGTAGCACTAGAGCTAATTTCCACCTGTAGTCCCTGGTGCATGTTTTTTAGTTTAGTTCATGTTTGGAAGTTGCATCAACATCAGCATTAATAACAAGCTAAACTGTGCAGGGCTAATACACATTGGTTAAATAAACTAAGAAAAGAAAATCTGACGCCATCCCTTATTGTTGTTTGATTTCAGATGTTCTCAGGAGATGACCCAGAGGAGTATGAGGACCACTTGGAGTTTGTGGACTTCCTCAAAGGGCTGCTGAATGTCAACCCCCTTCTCAGGTTGACCCCAAAACAGGCTTTGGAGCACTCCTTCATCACCATGTCCCACCTATATGAGGATAGTGACTAGTACGTGTCTGTTTCATAGCCTGCTTTATGTGGGGTTTCTTGTACTTATGCTAGATAGCATGTGAACTAACGAATAAGATATTGGTATTGTTGTAATAGACATACATTAATTTATTGTTTCACTTTCAGTGCGATGATGTCCAAACACGTGATGAAGCAGAGTGTGAGGGCCGGTGAGTTTGGCAACCAAGGACGACCAACATTATCACTAAAAGGTTCCACGGCAGTAAGCTCATTTTCATGGGTCTCTCCCCCGGGGTCACTTATAATGGAAAGAGGTGCAAGTCAAAACCCCAGAAGTCATGTGTCCCTCCATACATAGATCAGCCTTCAGAAGAGGAAATTGTATCCAGTTCATCCAAAGAAAGTAGAAACAGATCAGTGAAATCAGTGACTTCTGGACATACCTCTGGTTCATTATGTGTGTAGAATCCCTCTGTTGTCCAGGTAGAACCCTTGGGAAAAGGAGAAATTCAATTTGTGAACTGGACAAAAGTTTAATTGGTCAAATACGTTTCGCAGCTCATCCAAGCTGCTTCTTAAGTTTTGGTCAGATGGCGGACACTGTCTTATATCTGCCTGAAGGGAGGAGCTAACTACAATGAAATTACTCTGAGACTACCGCACCTATTTGTTTACAGTTTCTGGTAGTTTCTGGTAGTTAGCTAGTTATTGAATATGCAGTGAGTGTGGGGTCATATTAGCATAACCATTCAGGGCCATAATGGATGTTTTCACACCTCTGGACCTGACCTGGTTAGCCCTATTGTTTTCTTTGTTTGTTTTGATTTAGGTTTGAGGATAGAGTTATAAATGGGAGATAGATGATGTCTGAGACCTCCATTTCTGTTCAAGGAAGGAGTCTCTTTCTTGACAAAAACAGCCTCTTTAACTCCTCCTCTCAAAGCAGTTCTTTTCTCTGGCTAAGATCTGTACCTCACTATCCTCAAAGGAGTGCCCCATTGCTTTTAGGTGGAGATGTACGACAGACTGAGGTCCTTTTAGGTGGAGATGTACGGCAGACTGAGGTCCACTATGGCTCTCCCGTCTGTGTTGGTACATCCTCTTGTGAACTGGCTGTTTTGTTTCTCCAGTGTAGCGCTCACTGCAGTCTTCACTACACTGAATGGAGTAGACCACATTGCTTTGTTTGTTGCTCGGTGTTTTGCTCTTTGGGTGAACCAGTTTCTGTCTTAAAGTGTTTGTGGGTTTGTCTTAAATTGTTTGTGGGTTTGAAATAGACTGGAATGACTATTTCAAACCCACAAACACTTTAAGACAGAAACTGGTCCACCCAAAAGACAAAACACCAAGCCACAAGCAAAGCAATGTGGTCTACTCCAGTCAGTCTAGTGAAGACTGCAGTGAGCGCTACATTGGAGAAACAAAACAATCACTTCACAAGAGAATGTACCAACATAGATGAGAGAGCCACAGTGGACCTCAGTCTGCCGTACATCTCCACCTAAAAGGACCTCAGTCTGTCATACATCTCCACCTAAAAGCAATGGGGCACTCCTTTGAGAATAGTGAGGTACAGATCTTAGCCAGAGAAAAGAGCTGGTTTGAGAGGGGAGTTAAAGATGCTGTTTTTGTCAAGAAAGAGAACCCTTCCTTGAACAGAAATGGAGGTCTCAAACATCATCTGTCTCCCATTTATAACTCTATCCTCAAACCTAAAGCCCTGAATGGTTATGCTAATAAGACCCCACATTCACTGCATACTCAATAGGCCTAGCTAACTAACAGAAACTGCAAACAAATAGGTGTGGTAGTGTCAGAGTAATTTCATTGTAATTAGCTCCTCCCTTCAGGAAGATATAAGACAGTGTCCACCGGCGTCTGACCAAAACTGAAGAAGCAGCTTGGATGAGCTACTAGACCACATGTGTAAGTCTCTGACTTACACATGTGGTCTAGTAGAGAAGTACCTAATTTAGAGGATATAAGCAGGATGGGGACTGGCGAGGTCTTTTGGGCATGTCCCCCTGCAGAAGGAGAACCCGAATAAAACCTGGAGGGACTATTGTCTGGGGTGAGGGAAGTCTGGGAGTCCCAGCTTACACTTGTGTCCCCGCAACATGGCCCCAGAAGCGTAAGAAATCTGATGGATTTTAAGTGGCCCAAGCCAAGGAGGGGAGACAGTTTCTCTGTTGGTTAGTAGTCTATACTCAAGGTTTAGACTGCTTCTTGTGTAGTCTATACTCAAGGTTTAGACTACACAAGAAGCAAAAGGGATCTACGTAAACTAGAGCACAAGAATCACATGTCAGTGTACAGGTGGAGTTGGGGGGAGGGGGGTTACTAATGTTTTTTCTGAGTTTCTTTTGCAGAGTGAGGTGGTGAAATGGTGTGAAATATCATCTCGGAGTAGATCCCCTGCTCCCCCACATCAAGAGGATACCGAGCCCGCCTAATGACATGTGCAAAAATGGTACTAAATCTTGGCCTCGAATTATAATTTCATTCCCATGCTTTAGCAGTTTGTTACCACGTTTACCAATTTGTCTATTTAGGCTGCGATCTCATGCTCGCTGCCTGCTTATGACTGGCACAATGACATTTGGGTAAACAAGACCCCAAGAACAACCAATCATGTCTGCTTACATACAGCATATGCAAGCAGACATGGTTAATATGCAAAGGAGGGAGAATCTGTGGTTGTCAGCTCTGCCTGTGTTACAAGGCACTAATGTGAACACAACAACAAGGTCCACGTTTGTACAACACATTAATTAATTAATTAATTAATTAATTAATTAATTAATTGATTAATTAATTATTGCATTCACATAGCGTCTTTCATGACACCCAAAGTGCTTTACAGTTAATTATTCATTCACTCCACACTCAGTGGTGGTAAGCTACTACTGTAACCACAGCTGCCCTGGGGCAGACTGACAGAAGCAAGGCTGCCAATCTGCACCATTGGCCCCTCTGACCACCACCAACACTTACGCACACTCCACTTTCTTACTAGGCAATGTAGGTGAAGTGTCTTGCCTAAGGACAAAAGGAGAAATTTAATTTGTCAACTGGACAGAGTTTATTTGGTCGAATACGTTTCGCAGCTCATCCAAGCTGCTTCCTCAGTTCTGGTCAGATGCTGGCGGACACTGCCTTATATCTGCCTGAAGGGAGGAGCTAATTACAATGAAATTACTCTGAGACACACATGTTTGTTAACAGTTTTTGTTAGTTAGGTGGGTCTATTCAATATGGAGTGGGAGTGGGGGTGTAGTTAGCATAACCATTCAGGGCCATGATGGGTGTTTTTCACACCTCTGGACATGTCCTGGCTAGTCCCATTGTTTTCTTTGTTTGTTTTGATTTAGGTTTGAGGATAGAGTTATAGATGGGAGACAAATGATGTCTGAGACCTCTATTTCTGTTCAAGGAAGGATTCTCTTTCTTGACAAAAATAGCCTCTTTACACAACAAAAACTGTCGTTGTGCCTAAGGACACAACGACAGTTTTTGCCACTTGCGCCCCCCTGTGGCACCAGGAATTTCCAGCGGTCTCCCATCCAAGTACTAACCAGGCCCAGCCTTGCTTAGCTTCTGCGATCTGACGAGATTAAGCTTTGACAAGGCAGTTTGGTCATTGTGGGTTCGCTACAGTTTGATCTGTTTTCAGTCTTGGGCCATTGTAACAATCTGTATCGTTACTTGAACAGTGCAGGTTTTTCTGGGATCCAGGATAAAAGCACATTTGAAACATGAAGACAAAGTCCCAACTGATTTTCATTCAGATGAGTGATGCATTGAGACTTGTGCATTCACTGTGAGGTAGATCTTGGCTAGCTGCTTGTGTCAATAGCCAAGCAGTTTACCCTTTCTCCACCTCATAGTGAAGTCATATCTATAAAATGTGGCATGCATCTGAGACTTTTTGTGCTCTTCCCCTGGAGCTGATCTGAACAGTGGTGGTTGTTGCATTTGTGCCCGTAGACATTTAGACTAGAGGGTTGATGATAGTTACAATTATCTTACCAAGATAACATGCGTTAGAGGAGAGAGCACACCATGTTTTCAGAGAAGGGCCAAGAGCTAAAGGACGTGTTGAAGACAGGAACAAGCAGAATTCAGGATCTACATTTTATTTCCGTGGCCCTAAAGATCAGAGTGTAGACTCATCTGGATAACGTAGGGCAGGTGTTATTCATTTTTGGATTACTTTCTTTGGATGAAAACAAGAGCCTAAACCAAGAACTGGAGCAAGGTGAACTGCACGCTAACTTGGAGAATACTGTTGAGTGTTGATATTATATCCGTCAGATGCACCCACCACACTGAATTCAGGCTATTCTCGGTGTCTTGTTTACCTGAATGTCATTGTGCCAGCCATAAGCAGATGCCTGTGCGACCTTAATTTTTTTTTTTTTTAATGGTCTGCGTAAAATAGCTCACTAAGTGCTTTACACTTATTGAAATGAGGTGTGTCAGGATTCAGTGGGCCCCTACACAACTCATGAAATGTCAGTTTAGCCAATGTGGAGGGTTTATAGCACATAATCCTTCATTTCTTAATTTGCAGGAACGAATTGGCATGGGAATTAACTGTTAACGCGTGGGGACAAAATAATAATTCAAGGCCACGATTTAGTACCCCCTTCCAGGACAGGTTTCAAAATAAAATGTCAAAATGATCAAATTCACATATAAATTATAATGAAACATAAAATACAAACAGGGAATAGTAATAAGTGCATTTTTAACTCTGTTAGATGTGTCTTAACCATTTCTTTTTATAGAGCCGTGCTCGTCCCACAAACTTGCGTGCTTCAGTTAAGGCCCTGAGCCCATCTCCGGCGATGTTGTTTGGAAATTATATTTTGTTGTAGCGGCACGGTGGCTGAGTGGCAACACTCATGCCTCACAGCAAGAAGGTTACAGGTTCGATCCCCGGGTCGCCCGGGCCTTTCTGTGTGGAGTTTGCATGTTTCCGCCCCGTGTCTGGATGGGTTTCCTCCGGGTACTCCGGTTTCCCCCATCAACCAAAAACCCCTATGAACAGTTTACAATCAAGGACCGTCAAGGAATTCCTCCCTCCTGTGGGCTCACCACCTGCAGAGGGGTTCATACGGGTCTGGGTCTGGTGCACAGCGTAATGGGCAGTGTGCTGCCCCCGCAACCCAGCTGGATTAAGCGGGAGAAAATGGATGGAAGGTAAAAATTGGTACCCAGTTGATCACTCTGCTAAATTGAAATGTTTTGTTTTTAATTATCATTTGTGTGCCTTTTTGTCATTTTGCTTAACATGCATATATGACCCACCATTTAAAATAATCCTTAGAGGAGACTTTACATGAGTAAATAATTAAATAAATGAATAAAATACTACAGTATGGTGTTATTCCTGTGTAATCCAGCAATATTTGATAAAGCTGTTTTTTTTCTACCAGTCTACTAATCCATTGGCCCTGATCCTACAGCACAAGGTCTGTCAGACACTTCCCTGTTTATTTTCTGATTTTACACTGGCATCGCACTGAATCCCATCGCATTCTCAAGGACACAGATCAATGCAGATGTGAGATAATTGACTCAAAGCGTGGGAAAAAGGGCCTAATCATTTCTTGGTGGAGAAGGTATTACAAATGAGTAATTATTATCGGGTTATTTTTAACGGTGAGAACTGAAGTGGATATTAATGATGTAATGCAGCATTCACACTGTAGTCTTAATTCAATAATGATTTACAGAAATACACAGCCAGAGCCATTTCTTTTTTAAGCAAACATCTCCCTGACTTAAGAAGAGGATAAAGGACAATAAGAAATAATAATTTGTCCACATCCATATTTCTTTTCTCCCATGCCATCCTCTGTGGAAATCTCTCTGAGTCATCTGCCAATCACATTTATCTCAGTTTGGCCTTTTCCCATCTTGACCAGACTATTTTTAGGTTACACTGCTGTAGAATGAAAAACAGGGCACCACGATTTAAAAAACTGTAAAAAAAAAAAAAACCAGAAATAATTGCTTTGATAAACTATCACTAATATCACTAAACAAGTTATATTTGGTGTGGAATTATAGTACTATCTTGATCCAAAGCACAACACACACACATATGCACGCACATGCACAAACATTGCTATTCTCCCACTCAAGAGAGTATCTTAATTTTGTAATTTACTCATTCCTATCCTCCTCTTCTTTATTTTAACTCATAAGAACCAAAAGAAGGTGGTTCCTCTAGTCTGAAATGCAGATATGAAGTCCCATCCCATCTAACCATCTACTCTTTGCACCATCTGCATTCATAAAGGTGATCCTGCCTTCTGCTAATATACATTTAAGATCTATTATTTGTTGTTGTGGTGCATGGTCCTTGCTGTAAAACAATTGTTTGACTGTAATTTTGAGACAAAAATAATCATTAGTTGCAGCCTTACTTAGCAGTTCAATTGTTATGTCTCCCTTTTGACCTTGACAGACATTAAAGGTCACAATTTTCTCCACTTCTCTACCCAACTCCTGATTGAGAATAGTACTGAGCAGGTAATGCTTTATAAGGACACTCCAGCACAGTCCTCACTGAACACCAACCAGCTTTAAGGACAAATAAATGAACTGCAATTTAACTGAACGATGTATTTATCTAAGAAGTACTTCCACTCACAAAAAGAACTCAGCATGTGACAGAGAGCTGAGTGACACACGTCTTCACAAAGCGGCTGCCACCTACATCTGAACAGTCAACAAAAAGCACGAGATTGGCAGATAAAATTGGAGTGAATTCAGACCATCATAACACGTCGTCATTCAATCTAATATGGGCTATATAGCAGTTTTTTTCCATGTCTGCTATAAACTCTTTTGCTTTACCTGTTTAAGAAATATGCCCTTTTCTCTGCAATTTCAACATCCTTCAGATTTCCCTTCCCAGCCATCTCAATCTCTTGCTTTTGAGAGAGCGTGATAAAAGGAGATGTGAGTTCATCAGTCGGTCTTGTTTTAAGGAAAGTAAAAGAAAAACTTATATTACTGTTGGTGCTTGACAGTCCCAACAGGTATTTAAAACTTCGGGTGAAATAGAAGACGGAAATGATCAAGGTCTGAAAAGCCAGAAAACTCTACTGGAGTTGGGCTGCAAGAATTGTCTCAAAAATCAACTGAATGATTCAACTTGAGTTTGAATTTTCCACTGTAAAATTCTGTCTCTTCACTGACTCTTTGGTGGTCTCCAAGTTTTTAGTTTTTATGACTTTGTTATAAATGCCCTCAAACAAAAGGGTAACATTTCTATCAAGACACTAGTCTCTTCCACCTTCAACCAGGAGTTAGGCCTATTGCTTAGTGAGATTTTGTACAATGCTGTTCAACTGCTCTGCGCCATATACTGCTGGTGTGACAGATTTCAAACTACATACTTGTAGGCCAATTAGGTTCATTAGGTCTTCACATTTTGATCATTTTTGAGATCCTGACTAAAAGAATACCCAAATGAATTAAAAGGCCCATATTATGTTATTTTCTGATCTATATAATATTGTATCCTCATCAAAAACATACCTGGAGTTGTATATGTTTCATTCACACATGTTTACCACATAAATCCTGCATATTTAGGCTGAGTTCTTCTCTCAGACTGAAAACACTCTGTTCCACCTTGTGATATTATATGGTAATACACATAGTGCTCCACTGTATTTTAAGAGCACAAGGAATCATTTGGATGATTTCAGCAATGGTTTCTGTTAACATGAAAACTGCCGTTCCATGACATCACAAGGTGGAACGGAGCATTTTGAGCTTGGGAGATGTAGGCAGACTAATAATAAAGAGACTCAAACATGTGTAAACAAAACTAAACACAACTCCAGGTATGTTTTGGAGGAGGTAACAACATTATAACTTGTCTTAAAGCACAACAGTCAACTTTATGTAATATAGGACCTTTAACTGGTATACCGTAGGTCTGCCTTTTGTTTGAACAATTACAGAGCCTGTCCACTGGGATTTCTGGCTGGGAACACATTTGGTGAATTCAATAGAAATTTGCACTGAACTCTGTGGGTAAACCATTCAGAGGTCCATATAGACTTTTGTGGTTCTTGATCCAAAGGTCTGAAAAATTGTGACGATTTGAGTGTGTGTGTGTTTCTTTCTTTTATTTTTAATTCTTAGCTATTGTGCATTCTCTCCAAAGCTGAGTGACTTCCATTCTTGAGTTACAAAAGTCCAGAAGTTCATTTTTCCATTAATCTTAGAAGAGACAGAGCAAACATGAGAAATGCAAAGGCTTGGCCTGTGTAGCACACAGCCCCAGCACTTTGTGACTGGTATTCTGTGTGTTCCCAGGTGTGCCATTTGAACTGCGCCTTATTGTCCTTTTGCTCAGGATCTCACAAGAATCAATTACCCTTTAGGTTGTCACACCTATGTACCCTCCACTCTTTTAATCAGCTGTACAAACTTTACACAGGAAGCTACAATTTATTGCAGTCATATTTAAATTTACTGTTACTCTGTAGCCCAGTCATTTGTTTGCCTTGTGCTAGTTACTATTACAATGTCTAAAAACATCTTATGTTGTTGTGTCATTCGGCAAGACACTTGCTTAGTATAAATGCGGCATGCGGTGTGTGAGTGTCGGTGGTGGTCAGAGGGGCAGCCTTGCTTCCGTCAGTTTGCCACAGGGCAGGTGTGGATACAATAGTAGCTTACCACCATCGAGAGTGGAGTGGATGAATACAGCAAGACTAAATGCTCTGAGTATCTTGAAAGGTGCTACATAAATCCAATGGTTAATTCATTCATATAATTAATGCTAATCTGCAATAGGTTATCAAGCGTATGTTTCTGTACTATATTATGAACTACAGTGCTGCACCTTTAAACTCATCAGAAACAATACAGACCTTTGAGTCAATATATTTACACAAAACTATGTGGCTAACTTACAATTAGATGCTGTGACAGTTTCATAAAGTCACAATTGTCATTCCAGAGGACACAAACTGTTTACTCTCTGGTGGATCGGAAATGTGTGATGCCAATTTGCACATCTGCTCAACACAATTTGGGCAGTTATACAAACACAAATCTCCACAGAGATCCTTTTCCATTTAGCCGCTTCTCCTGTCGCACTCATCACCACGACAACACCAAACAAACTCAAATGAAATTGCACGTAAGGCATATTAAGTTGTGTTATCTCATACTGTTGACTGAGTGAGGAGGAAAGGGGGGCCACAGCAAAGAAAGCGATAAAACAGAAAGACAAAACTAAAATGATACAAAGTCATTCAATCATTGTAACATATAAAACACTCTTTTTTAAAACCATATTTTGCATATCAGTTTCTCCTCAAATATATGGATTTCAGAATGATGAAAAATTAGGACTGTTGCCATAGCAAGTAACAATTTAAAACTAAATAAGTATGATATCTTTTGAATGTGAAAAGTCCTCAAAATGTTGCATACTAGTATAACAGGAAGCTGACACCTACTATGAACACCTGTTGTATGGTGTTCATAGTACATAGCTTCTTTGGTTCCATTTTTATATATTGGTGTTAAAAAAAAAAAATCTGAGGAGGGGGAGCACAAATCAGCTTAACTGTTGTAGTTCCAGCTAAATCACTTCATTATGGTTAAATTGTGTTCAAATATAGCACAGATTCAAGTCTAATAAAACCTCAAACAGAGCAGAGCCTACAGTTAGTATCAATACCCTAGTTGTTTAGTGTAGTCCTTGCAAATAAATCAGAATTGTTAAGAGACATTTCTCCTTCACCTCTGAAACTATTGGTGAAGAAGAGAAGAAGAAGAAGAGCTGGAGAGACTGAAGTGGCAGATAGTTCTACTGCTACACTGGAGATGGAGCAAAGTCGTGCTGAAATGAACAAATAACTCACACTTCCTGTTTATATTTTTGACAGTTGTGTAACTTGTTAAAACGTTCTCTCACCCGCACCTCAAAATTGCCTCTAACGGTGTTGTCAAATAAATTCTTGGCTTATTGTTTCAGTATGTTAACAATAAAAGCCTATTACTAATCTTAATTGTTAACTAATCACCCTTTACTGACACGTGAGGCAGGAGTTAGAATGCCTTACATCCTGCTCAGACCTTACTGAATGCCATTCTTTTGCCTAACTACAATCAGCACATGTTCAGCCTCTACACACAAGAGAATAGCAAGTGTATCATTAGTGAGTGAAGATTCATTTACATTTTAAATTGATCATACAGACAATAAATTACCACTAAACACACAAACACAGAGCACATCACAGTAAACAAAGTCATTTAGTCACTGCTAATGTGCTCCGTTTTATGCCTAGTGGGTTAGATCTAGTTCTCTTTCTCTAGGGACCTCACTGTTTTGCATTGGCGTTCATCAAGCACTTGTTATTTGGGTATAAAAATGATATTTCAGCTTTCCTGCTCTTCCATGATATTCACAGTCTGTGTTTTGACAAACTGGAAGCAAACCAGATCTCTATTTTTAAGTTGTTGTTTTGAAATTTGGCAGACGGACTGCGCACAGCGTTTGCAGGTTTATTTTAGAATTAGATGTCAGTCACAATGATTGGCTCTTGGACACATATGCGCTACTTCAACACTGGAACATTTTCTGAACAGCTTGGAGTTCAGTTAGCAGAACATACTAAAGCTAAGTACAAACGAAGAGTTAGAATGTAAACCCTTTTTTAGTTCAGTTCATACATTTATATCAGTGAAACTTAAGTCGGGTGGATTTAAACAAGAATTACAAGCAATCCACTACTTAGGCTACTGTTTGTATTGCACTGAACAATTATACAAAAAGTAAATTAGTAGCTTCATCTTATTTTTCTAAATGGCAATAGAATAGAGAAAAAAATGCCTTGGTGGACATTAGTCAGTAGGAGGACTGACTATACCTTACAACATCAATCTCTTGAGACAGATCATTTAAATGATCAAATTATTTATTAGTCAAATCTGCAACTTAGATCTAGTAGCCACAACAAAACACTGTACCATGTAACATATTAAAGTGCAAGTTCATTATTATGATCCCTTTCCAACTTGTAGCACACATCTTTGACAGTCTTGAATGTTTTGTTTTACAGCATTTTTAAATAAATCTATGGAAAAATGATTTGATTATTGTAAGCTTTTTACTTCTTGTTGGTTTGCTATAAAGAAAGTAATTTAATAGTTTACAAAAACCTCATGAAAAGGTTAGTGAAGCTCACGTTACAAAAATAAATGTTAGTACACAGTTTAAGATAAAATTTTCAGTAAGTGTTTCTGAAAAGACTTACTGAAAATTCAAAGCATCTGTGCATTTAGCGTTCACATACAGGCCACTATCTGCACTTGCATATATATTAATGCCATTCACAGTTAAAAATATACAGTATATTTACTAGTACACGAACATTGAAAAAGAAGCACACATCACATAGAAAATGATATGGCAATATGAGACAAAGATGAGATCATCATTACAGCTATTTGCACAGTTGTTGGTTTTCAAACCTGGGAGCTACAGTACGAGTGACACAGAGACCTGCATAGAGAGGTCAAAGGAAAGCATGATGGGAAAATCCTCTCTATTGTCCACAGTTTCGAAGCAGAGAACACGTGCCACTGCCCTTTAGTGTACTCGGTCACAAAAAGAACTGAAGCAGCAACAGTCTTATTTCAGTTACAACAGTGTTTATCACTGGCTATAAGCACACTCAAATTTGATTATTATCTGATTTATGGACCTTCTGGATTATTTAAATTACATGCAAACTGCTAAATCTGATGTGATGTGAGAGATATCAGATTACTCAGCACAGCAGGATCTTAAAAACTAAGCTCAGAAAACAAAAAAGTTCCAAAAGTGCTCAGTGTGTGAGGCAGGTAGCCACAAACACAGCCAACCACTCTGCTGCCATCAAATGTCAAAAGGAGCTGACAAATGATGCTTCTTCTTATTTTTTATTGTTAGTTTTGTTTTCAGAAATCAGAAAACTCCGAGGTAGGCTGCTGCTTTATGTGCAACTGAACGGTGTTTGGAAATTCATACAGCACTCTAAGAGACTGTTCTCATTGGCCAATCGCGGTAGCTGTCAATCAATAAATAGCACTTCCTTTGTGTCACTCGCCCTCTGACCTGTGCACTTCCTGGGTCTCCCCGGTGCACTTCCGCATCCTTATTTATTTATTTTGTTTATTTATGAGACAGGGACAGTGCACAACCTACATTAACCTTAACAGAAGAGATGCAATGTGCCAGATTGTAGCACCTGCAGTCCCTGGTGCATGTTTTTTGCATGTTTTTTAGATTTTCCGCTCTTCAGGTAATATCCTCGCTCTTTAGTTGACTTCAGTAACTTTGGTCCTAACAAGGTTGTTCCATTTAGTGCCGTGGCCTGTTACCAGTACCACTGTTAAAGCTTGGCAATGCACGTTCCTGTGAGGCGATAGTGGTATGTCGGAGCTACAGACCTTCGTTGCCAGTTTAGCTCTAGGATTAGACGTAATTTCATTTTTATTTCTAGATGTGACTCCTGGGAGCTGCGGTGTGGGTGCAGGAGCTGTCGCCTTGCCCTTCTTTTTGTACATGTGTGATTCAGATGGGCCTGACCTGTGAATCCTAATGTTAACTTCCTCCCCAAATTGTTATTTCATGGACTTTGAGCTGAACTAATGAAATACACAGAACTATTTATGCACATGTCCTCTCAACTAATTATTATTTAAAAATGGAACCTTGCCTCTACGTTATCAACATCGAACCTGTGTGACCTTTTAGTTCTTTTCTGGGCTATGCTCAGTGGCGTTGCTTGGTTATAATTTAGCTACTCTATTTAATTTTCTTGACCATCAACACTCGTCTTAGCACAAGCAAATTTTGCTCATAGCATTAACGTGATTTTAGTGCCTTAAAAACGTGAAAAACAGAGCTAGTTCATTTGAAAGAGTTTGCAGTGGTCCAAAGTTACTCCTCACTTACCTTATGCATTCAGAACAACCTAATTATTCACCGCCATGAGTTTATAAGCACTTTTCACAACTTTCAGAGATCAGAGTGGAGTTTTGCCGTTGAGGTAAGGCTAACAACTAGCATGCAAACACATGCTCCCTGATTCTTGGGCAAAAACGGTACACAGAGGACTTAGACTGACCTTAATAGCTGCTTAAATAATATATCTGTAAGACACATTTCACTTAAATACATGGCAGTAATTGAAGTATTTATTAAAGGTACCATAGTGTGAATGATCCTAGACTCTCATTCATCTGAACAGAAACTAGGATGAAGATGTGTCCCTGGATCAGGCTTCATTGTGTTGGTGTTGGGTCTGGTGGTGTTGGGGCTTCTTCTCCACAGTATTCCATTGGTTTGAGAAGATGTGTTTTCAATTTTGTACAACATAGGACCCTTAAAACCTAAGAACCTTAAAAACATTAACGTGATTTTTTTAAGACATAAACAATACAGTCTTTTAATCGGTGCAGTGACTGTCATTGTGTCCTTTGGCAAGACACTTCACCCACATTTCCTAGTTATGAATGTGTTGTGTGTGAGCAATCAAATAAGTGACACCACTAAACTGTTAATCTGAGGTGAGAGGAATGAGATTTTGATTCTAAATGAAAAGTAACCAAAGAGTCACTGAAAATAAACAAATCTGATTGGGCGATCATGTTTGGCTCTGGCTCGTGACCATATGGTAAATGGTAACAGCCCTCAGTGTACACAGACACTGGGGGCGAGGCGGGTTAAGCCAAACAGTGGATCTGAACGCTCTACCAATTATGTTTACGTCAAGAGCGGGATTTGAACTGCCAACCTTTGGCACCAGATGAGCTACTGCCGCAACGACCACAGACCGTATAAAGAAGTGGACTGAGTGAGTGTGACGTCACCCGTAGTGTTCGGCTCTGGTTAAATGAAGCTCACTGAGGCTAGCAGTTATAGGAACGAATTTGGACTTGAGTTCCATATTGGGAATTAGCACGTGGTTCATGGACAACATAGCGAAATAAAAACACCAGTAGCCTGACAGCAGCAGTTATAGAGCGAGGGGCTACAGTTTTTCAATAGAGAATGAACTGGATGTGCTCTCCGGTCTTCTCCGCATCCTCGTCTCCTCCTCCATGAGCTGGTGCTGTGTGAGGGTGAGGCTGAGGGTGAGGCTGAGGGCATGAGCAGAGCCAGGCACAGAGCCAGGATCATGTGAGGAGCACAAACAAGAGGAACCTTCAGAGGAGCAGGCACAGCGGCTCATCTCAGAGCATGTGAGATCATGAAACTTAATCTACCATCTACGGCGCTGAGGATCTCCTCTGCTCTGTCTCCACTGTCTCCACTGTCTCCTCTGTCTCCTCTGTCTCCTCTGTTTCCTCTGTCTCCACTGTCTCCTCTGTCTCCTCTGTCTCCTCTGTCTCCTCTGTCTCCTCTGTCTTCACTGTTTCCTCTGTCTCCTCTGTCTCCACTGTCTCCTCTGTCTCCTCTGTCTCCTCTGTCTCCACTGTCTGCAGGGGATGGGCTACAAATCCAGATTCACTTAGAAGAATGTTTAAAAAATACAATTAGAATCACTTTTTAAAAAGCTTTAAAAAAAATTGACAGAAAATCTTTATCTTTTCATCATTGTCTCACTTCAGAAATATAATATCTTAAGTTTTGAAAATTTTAGAAAATTTACACTAGCCTGCTCAGTATATAAGGTCTTAAATGGACTCGCTCCAGCACCTTTGGGTGAGTTCATTATGTCCAAATTCAGTGCTAGTGGTAGGGTAACGCCTGTAAGATGTCTGTAACACCTTACAGACGCACAACATTCAGTCAGCAGGTGTTTTCAGTCAAGGGAACAGAAATCTGGAACAACATCCAGCTGCAATAAGAGACTCGACCACATTCAGAACATTTAAAACCATCTGAAACGACGGCTTAAGAGAAATCACATCTGTCATCACTAATGTTCTGCTTCTGTGTAAATGTCAATGTTGTATGTCAGGATTGTGTCTTATTGTGCAGCTTCTATCATGTTTGTCCTATGAATTGTCATTGACAGTTTGTCTAATGTGTGAAGTTGTCTTATGCTGTTTCTATCTCTCTGACCTGCCAGGGACTACAGATGTAAAGTACCTTCGGGCTGATTCTGGTGTATTTACAAGTATATGTTCATGAATATGCATTGTCCCTTTTAAATAAAAAAAAATAAAATAAATAAGAATAAGAAATTTTTCCCATGCATTTGAACAGAATGTGTCTTCCCCCACTATGGATATATTATAATTTGTGATTAATCGCGAGTTAACTATGACATTCATGAGATTAATCGAGATTAAATATTTTAATTGATTGATAGCACTAGTCAAAGCCATATATTATATAGACTCATGACACATAGAGTGAAGCTTTCAAGCCTTTACTGTAAGCCTATATTGATGACTATGGCTTACAGGTAATGAAAACCCAAAATTCAGTGTCTTCCAAAATTACAGAAGATCAATAAGATTAATAGAATAATAATAATAATAAAAAAAGGCTATTTAAATAGAAATCTCCGGTATGCTCATTTCAATCACCCTGTGGCACTGCTCAGGTGTAATGGAAGCCCAGGTTGCTTTGATAGTTTGTATGTATTTCTCAAAACGTTGCATAGAATCAACCAGGTCAAATGTTTTTCTGAATGGAGAGGAGCTTAACCTTGTTACAGAGTTTAAATACCTTGGAGTAGTTCTGGATCCAACATTTTCTTTTAAAAGTCATATAAAAAAAGTAGCACAGGTAGTCAAATTTAATCTCCAAAATTTCCGCCATATTCGAAATAACTTAACACTGCAAGCAGCTAAAATGTATTTCTACTCCATGATCATCTCACATATTGATTACTGTCTCACTACATGGTCACTCGCATGCCCCACATCTCTGAAAATCATAGAGAGCCTCTACAAAAAAGCTTTAAAAACATTGGACAAAAAACCATTGTCACATCACCACTGCCATGTTCTATACAAATATAAATTACTGCATTTTCAAAACATGATCAATTTAAAATCAGCATGTTTGATCTATAAAGTTCTGCACTCTCTCGCTCCTCCACCAATAAAAGAATTTATCAAGAGTAAAGAAAACACACAAAGAACCACACGAGCCTCCGCCAGAAGAGATACGGTCATACCCCACAGACGTACCACCTTTGGTCAGATGGTCCTGTCTGTCCGAGGTGGGAACCTGTGGAATAGCCTTCCTTTAACTCTGAGGGAGTGCCCAACATATAATTCATTTAAGGCTCAACTGAAAAACTGGCTCTGGGCAAACCAAACTTGCACACATTAGGTGCCAGGCTCTTTATTGATATATTGTGTATCTTTTATGGACCGTTTTAGTATTGTATGATGTATGTGGGTGTGGATAATGAGCTGAGTGAATGTTTATGGAGTTTTGTGCGGAGGTGACTAGGATTGTAAGATTGTATGGTTGGAAAATTGTATTTAAGGCCTGATCATTGTTTAATGTAAATTTTATTGTTGTTGTATTTTTGATCCCTGTGACCCTGACCCGTGGGACTACGGATGGAAATTAGCCGTATGGCTACAATCCGGCGTGTTTACAGTCGTGCTTTTGTCATGTATGTTCATTAACATGCACTGTCCCAATCAAATAAACAAATAAATAAATAAATAGTGACCTTCAGATCATCTGCATTGCTGGCTCTGGTGTCTCTTATCTTCCTCTTGACAATACCCCATAGAATCTCTATGGTGACTTTGCAGGCCAATCAAGCACAGTCACACCATGGTCAGTGAGCCATCTTTTGCTACCTTTGGCTGTGTGGGCAGGTGCCAAGCCCTGCTGGACAATGAAATCAGCACCTCCATAAAGCTTTTCTGCAGGAGGAAGCATGAAGTGCCGTAAAATGTCCTGGTAGATGGCTGCGTTGACTGTGGCCGTGGAGAAGGGGGCACAGGGTGGGTGCTAGTTTCATCGGGGATGTGAGCTGCAGACATTTACACCCCTGGATCACCTCTGATAAACACACAGGGGGGCGGAGTCAGGGCGCTAAGACAGGACAGGAGGAAACGGATAAGGCGGGAGGTCAAAGGTCAGCGTGTCTGTGGCTCTCCCGGGAGGAACAGAGAAGGTCCAGTTACACCAAAGCTCGGTATGGAGGAGTTCTGCTGGAAGAGCTGTGTTTTGTTTCTTTGCTCAAATGCATATGAATGTGTGAAAATCTCTAACTGAACAATATGTGTTATGTGAATTCCTGTTTCAGAGCCTGTTTTTAATGCGACAGAGGGGCTGTTACCTCTGGGTCACTGCACTAAGTCCTGGGCCAGACAGTTCATGCTCGGCTCCACGTGTCCTGCTTCGGCTGTTCTGTCAGAATAACTCACTTTAAAGGGCCCATATTACACTATTTTCTGATCTCTGTTATTATTTTGTTTCATTCACACATGTTTGACACACAATCCCCTGCAGCCTAGCAGAACTTTATGAACTAGGTCTACAAAACTGGAGGGATGATTATTTTACATAAAAAATTACAGAATAGCTGTGTGTTGCCATTTGCTGATTGATTCTTGATCAAAATGTTACAATTGGTTTATGGCCACAGCGTTCGTGAATGTGTGCAAGAATCTAGATTGAAGACAAAGTGAATCTCACTGAGAAAACTATACTATACTGATGAGAAAATCACCTTATTAAAGGAAACAAAACAGTGTTTGTAAAAGGAAAAGCTGTTCAAAGTTGATTGCGTGCACATAGCCTCTTAAAGGAGCAGTATGTCACCTGGACTCTTTCAGTTTTAAAGAATGTGGCCGAATCACAACTGAACCTGTGTTGCCAGAGCCTTAACCTACAGATAGAGGACACACATAGTTTGTCTCATTCTCAGTATATGGACAGGTCTCATGTGAAGCTCAGAACCTCCAGAATTCCCTCCCTGAGCTGCAGAGGCTGCACTAGCACTGATTCAGGATTGGCTGTAGGTGTTGGGGTTTAGGTAGTGACTATTCAGATCAGACAGAGTTTTGGATTTTAGCATAGAAACTGGCAACCCAAATGAGAGACTCATGTGAGGCTCATTCTGCTTTCTGATAATCGTCTTGAACCAAAACACTACATTATAACATAAACAATCTTGTCCAATGTTTTTGTAATGAAGATTAAATCAGTAGAACAATTGTTACCAGTAAAAGATTTGAAAATGTTTACTTCATATCTGGGGACACAGAGAACCTATGGAATTTACAATCAGAATCTTACATACCCTTCATTTAAAACAGTAAAACTAGCAGGACCGACTTGTACCTATGTAGACTGTAGTCTGTGCAGGCTGACCACAGCAAACACAAAACTGGATTTGACAGAAATCTTTTCTGAAATCTATGCAGTCCTCAGTGTGGCCAGCAGAGAGCACCAGAGACCTTATATAAATGTTACAATAGACAGTGCCATCTGAACTGGCTTAATCTTTTACTGTTGTTGTGTGGTTGGGCAATACACATCATACAGTTTGCTTGTACGGTATATCTGCTGTGGCTACTGAATTAACATCTATGAGTTAATGAATTATAATATTGCCTTTTTAATGATGTCTGTGTAATCCCTGAGTCCTCCAGGAATGAGCCATTGCCTTATTAATGTATACATCTGAGGAAGGAAGGGCATCTGGTATAAAATAAAGTACCAATTCATTGTGAAACTGAAGCTTTCCTTGTTGTTTATGGAAGTTCTTCTCTCATCAGCCCCATTACTCCCGTGCCCTCATGAAATCTATCTGCGGTGACCTTTGACCTCCCCCACAGAACAGCCAAGTTTCCCCCTTTGAATGTAAACCCAGGAAATAAGGTTGAGCTGTTCAAATATCAAACTACTGGTTAATCACTGGGCTTTGAGGAACAGATTTCATTCTGTCAGAATCTGCCTCGACTCTGCAGGAAATGGGTGAGGAAGTCCCACACACAGAGGAGACACAGTGAGAGGAGAAAAGCAAAGAAGAGATGAGCAGAGGAGAGAGGAGAGACAAGCAGAGCAGATTCAGATTCTATTTTTCATCCCAGAGCAGACCAGGCCTTCTCCTTGTAATATATCAAGTTTTGTTGAAAATGATTGAAATGAGATGACTGATCATCTAGCTAAGTGTTAAGCCCTCAGTAAATCTGAGGTAAAAGCTATTGTCAAAAGTCAAATGATAACGGTGTGGCAGCGGTGTTGGGCTGAAGGGCACAAAGGCAGACCTCTGTATCAGCTTCAGAAGAAAGTGTGGACAGCAAAGAGGCCAGACATGCACAGAAGAGAGCACCTCATAAGAAGAACACTGTATTAAACAGAACATTGTTTTTAATGGGTAAACACTTAATGTGAGTGTGGACTGACGTTAGAGACAGTGGACCATGTTATTTTAAACTGTAACAGAAACAATGACGAGAGACTTATTTTTAGACAAGAATTCCAAAAAGACACAGGGGTTGCGTGTAATTTGAATAATATACTAAATGGTTCACAGGAGAACTTGACCAGACATGTGAAGGAGCAGCAGAGTTGGCAGAGTCGCAGTGGAGTCTACAGCCCACAGGGAGACTGCCGGGGGCAACAGCAGCTGTGGAGACAGTATCTGCACTGGAGAGTGGACCTTGATCCAGATTGTGAGGCGTGGAGTATCTCTGGGCATGTTAGTATTGCTGGGTGTAGCACTCTGGCCTCTCCACTGTCCTCGGTTGTCTAGAGGACAGAGCTCGATGCCTAGAACCAGCTTTTTATCCTCCACATGTCCTTAAATGTGCAAAGTGCAGCTTTCACCCTGTGATGTCCCTCACCAGGAGCTTTAGCTTGGAAAGCTTTAACTGCTTTATACATGTCTGCCACTGTATGTTGTTGACCTTGTAGTTGCAACTTAAGACTATTTAAATAACTGGCTAAGGTCATCTCTATGCTGGACCATGAGTGTCACCCCCTGCAGGACGCCCTGTCTGCTCTGGAGAGCAGCTTCAGTGACAGACTGATTCACCCTCGCTGTGTGAAGGAGAGATTTCGCAGGTCTTTCCTTCCTGCTGCTGTCAGACTGTATAATGAACACTGTTAACACTGAACATGTGTCATTCAACTCTATCTATGTGCAATACTGAAGACCTCTGGTACAATTCACTCATGTCACTTTACTGATAATTATCCTGTCTGTACATAAACATAGTCATTACTGTAAATAACATAATATACTGAAGTCACTTTACTGAGATTTACTCTGTTCATATGCTGCACTGTTACTTTTATTGTACATAATAGTATTTTTTGGTATTTTATATTTAGTATTTTATATTTTTGCTCCACCAAAACAAAACAAAATTAGAGTCTATCTTTAAGTCTATTTCTAAGTTATTCTTTTTTTAGCCATTATCTATTATCTTGTTTTATTGCATGTTCCATTTTCCTGCTGTTCTTGAACTGTGCGTTGCAACACTGGAATTTCCCCACTGTGGGACTAATAAAGGCATATCTTATCTTATCTTATCTTATATCTTATAACACAATATATCACAGAAAAAAGCCCCAAAGCCCATCATGTTCTTGTCACTTAAAAAACCTGAAATTTCTTGGCCTTGGGGGTTGAGTGGTTGGAGATAAATGATGCAAGTTCATCATGCAGGTCACAGAACCTCTCCAAGACACGGCCTTAGCTCAACTAGAGCATATGATTGTTCTGAAGAAGACCACTGTGCCCTGCTGATGTCTCTTCAAGCAAAGCTCTGAACAGGCGGTGCTGCAAGCTAGAGCTCTCTTTGCTCATGTTTTTGATAAAGTACTGCTTTATTTCATTGTAAAAGATTTCCCCAGTTTTACGCCCAGAAATGGGCGTCCTTAGAGCCATGCTTTCGGACTTCTGTACAGCCTCAGGATTGGAGTTGTTTTATTTATGTGACAGTACGGTCTAACCCTGTAGTTTAGATGTCTACAAACATGTTCTGAAATGTCCCTGTGTGTCAGATGCCCTCCCTGTCTCACCATTCTGTTCAAAAGAAAAAAAAAATCTTTATTGTTTCTGAACTGGGTAGACTTATGTAAAACAGCATTTTAATGTGAGAGGACCTTATCATATCATAACTGATCATATTCCAGTGACCCCAAAAGAGTTGTGTATCATGGTGGACGCGGTGCCCAATGGACTTCTATCCCTCGTCAAAGGACACTCCTCCCACACATCCAGGACCCACACACCTCCTGTGTCTCAAACAGCTGTGGACAAAAGATGCTTTTCACAGTCGCCTCAAAACTGTAACAGTAAAATCAGGAGCCTGTTTCAGAAAAACTTTGTTACTGCTCCATATGTGATCCATCACTGGAGCCTTTGTGCCAAATATTCAATAGGAGAAAGTGTGGACATTAGGCTACAAATGCTTCATCACAAATAAACAAAGAGAAACCACCTCCAAACTTCTTCACCACTGCTGCCCCGCTGAACAGAGGCTCAGGACACTAAACGACTCTTCCTGCTCCTTTTGGATCTCACAGACAGAGGGAGTTTCTCAATTCCCAGGATCCTTCCTCCAAAGACCACTTTGTAGCACTCCTCCAGAGTCGGCTCCTCTGAAGCAGAGCCAAATGTCCTGCTCACAGCTCCTGGGAGTGCACCTAGAACAGGCTCTGGAGGGAGCTTTGATGATGTGGATCCCCTGATAACATGACGACGTCATGCCAACGTTGGGCCAACGTATGTGTATACGTTGGGCCAACGTTGGCAGTTGACGTTGGGCCAACGTCATTTTGCTCATTGGCAAGTGGTTGGGCCAACGTCATCAAAAGACGGTTGGCTAGACGTTGGCAGTTGACGTTGGCCCAACGTTAGCAGTTGACGTTGGGCCGACGTCATTTTGCTCATTGGCAAGTGGTTGGGCCAACGTCATCAAAAGACGGTTGGCTAGACGTTGGCAGTTGACGTTGGGCCAACGTTAGCAGTTGACGTTGGGCCGACGTCATTTTGCTCACTGGCAAGTGGTTGGGCCAACGTCATCAAAAGACGGTTGGCTAGACGTTGGCAGTTGACGTTGGGCCAACGTTAGCAGTTGACGTTGGGCCGACGTCATTTTGCTCATTGGCAAGTGGTTGGGCCAACGTCATCAAAAGACGGTTGGATAGACGTTGGCCCAACGTCTACCCAACTATTAATTAGGCTTTTTATATACTGTATATATTGTACTACTAAATTGCATACTTTATGGAAAGTAATCACAGGTGAACAGTGCATGTAGGTTTTGTTGCAGTATTGCAACATTTATTGATAATACTTGAATTCATGTACACACATATTATCAAAATATAATGTTCAAGGGTGGTTCTTAATTACAATGTACAAAAAATGTTACCAAAATATATTGCTGAAGGCTGATTTACAACAGAAAAAGTTAACTACATTTCAAATGCATTAAAATGCACTACAAGTTTCTGTGTACCTATATAAGTAGATGGAAATAAATGTAATGAGATCAACTTCTGAAAGTAAAAATAAAATACTAACAACATGTCAAAACATACCTGAACAATCATGAGAAATCATAGCACCAAAACATAGCATATTTTCATACTTTTATCAACTAAACACACCCTAACTATGCATACACCGTGCGTGTGCCAGCACTGGATGGAATTACTAACAAAATAACAACCAAAATTACGAACCCAAATCTTAGACAATATATCTAAAGTGAATTTCAAATACAAGCCGATAAACCACGTGGGACAAAATCCAGTTGGAAAATGGATAATTAGTCAATATTCAGTGAGTAATCTAGCACTTTTCACGGGTGACGGCACATACTTGAAAACCGATGGGATGTAGTCAGGTGAAAGCGGGTTGTCACTCTTTTTACCTGGGACACAAAATAAGTAACGTCAAGTAAAGAAACCACTAAGATTACACTGAGAAAAAATATTCACTATTCAACGATACAGGCAGTTTAAAATGTTGTGATGTCACATGAATGCAATCCATTAGCTAATACGTTTTTAGGTCTGGACATTAACCACCGCAGTGAGGTTTATATCGCCAACTAGACTGGGTTGGTAGATTAGGTTGAGGACGTTTCGGCTCGTCCGACTGAAATACAATCCACCCAGTTTAGTCGGTGATATTTATTGTCCAAAACAATAACTATCAGCACCATTTAAGATAATATGAAATGTATAATGTTTACGTGAAATTACCTGATATGAAATGGTCACTGCATAAGCGAAATCCATTAGGTGACGGGTTCCAACGCTCGGTTTTCTTCAGCGCGCTTCTTGTCCGTTTTATCGCAGAAATCCATTTTCCCCTCCGAGCTGGATCTTTGGGAATGCGATAAAAGGCTTTATCTTTAACTTGTCCTCGGTGGTTTGTACATCCAGGGGCACAGCATGAGTCTACCATCGTTGTAAGCTGGAAGTTTTGTAGGCTAGTTAGTTAGTTTGTTTACAATAATTCCTGCCAAGATGGCGCCCGGTGGTGCATGCTGGGATAGCGTGACGTCATCTCCCGGAGCTCTATTGAAACGAATTGTCATTACAAACGTCGGCTCGACGGTCGCGCCAACGTCGTTAACCTGTGTCAGATATGACGGAATACCGAAAAATCGCGAACTTCAAACAACGTCGGTTCGACGTTGCGTTGCGTCGTGTAGACGTCGGCTCGACGTCTAAGATTATACGTCGGCAACGCCGACGTCGGCAAGACGGATCAATGTTTTCAGGGTCTGTCCAAAGTGGTTCAGCTGAGGATCCTGGCGATTGGGAAACACCCAGAGACTGCTACTCTTCTACTACTGCTACCCACATGCTCCTGTAGCACTACCAGTGAGGAGAGCGCCCCCTACAGGCCCTCCTCTGGACACAGCCTCCTGCCTGGCCCCTGATGCATGAAGAAGAGTCCCACGTTTATCTGCAGAGCTCCCATGCCCCCTAGTGGACACAGCGGCTCTATGCCTGTTCCCCCCTTTCAAAATCTTCTCCTGTGCTTCTGATGGAAACCACTCCTCACTCTGGGCATGCGGTAACCATGGTAACTGTGTTGAAATTGTATATAGTGTCCACATTTACCATAAGGACCTGTGTGAATGAAAGACACTGAGCTGTGGAATAAAGTCATGGGAATGTCCATGGGCCTGTTTATTCACTTGTTTATTTCTCACTATTCTAGAAAACAGTCAGTACAATAACAAACACAGAGGGAGGTCCAATGAACCTAAAGTGTACTCGAGTAAAAGTACTGTGAGTACAAGTAAAACAATGATGTTCAAATAAACTGCTCAAGTCAAAGGTGATTAAGTGTAACACATAAACTCTGCTTCATGTTTTGGTAATGATGGTTATTCTGCATTCATCCATAGACATTTCAAAAACAAAGTGAAGCCAAAGCTAAACACATTTGATATGATACAATTGTCAGCATAAAGCTTTTCTCAAAGGAAAATGATGGGGTTATAAAATGATTCTGACAAATAGAATTTGTTGGAACAAATGAGTGAATGTAGCTCATGAGCCACGTGGGATCAAACTGAGGCCTAGTATCAGCTAAATGAGAGAGAAAAACAACTATGAATGACTCTATGGATTATTTGATTTAGAGACATGAAAAGTGAAGATTCTCTTAATCCACAGGAGCACACAGAGACACTGAGGAGCCTGCAGACCAGAGCCTAAACCCAGGGAGCAGAGTGTGAGTGAATGTGGTGTTGAAGGTGTGGAGGTGGGTCAGTTGGTCAGAGGAGACTGTGTAGAAGGACAGAGAGCCAGCAGGACAGTCCACAAACACTGCTACTCTCCCAGAAGAGGAGGACCTGGGCTGAGGGAGGAGGGTTTGGTTGTGATTGTGCCAAACAGAGAAACCATCTTTAGAACAGAACAGACTCCAGGACTGTTCATTGCATCCAAACCCACTGTCAAAACTGAGTTCTTTCCTTCTGATTCTTCTATAAGACACTGATACATGAACACTTCCACTCCACTGGACCTCCCAGTAACAGTGACCAGTCAGACCAGTGGAACACAGAATCTGAGGCCTGTACTTAAATCTGTCCTGATGATCTGGATACAGCTGCTTCTCTCTCACATGTGTCACCTTCTTGTTGTTGTCAGACAGTTTGAGGATTCTGTGAGCTGTGTTTGGATCCAGAGTGAGATCACAGAAATCTGATGGAGAGAAGACACAACACAGCAGCAGTTAGTCCCATGTGGAGACACACATTTCATTAGAGTTTAATATGTCCAAATGTGTTCATGAAAGATGGATTTAAAGGCTTTCACTTATTGATGATTTTTTCTATATATGTATTATTATTGTATTTGTTAATCATTGCAGTCTTATATTTGTCTAATATTTCTTTAGCATCAGCCCTATATTTCCTTTAGTTTCACAGCCTCTCACACATCTATTTCATATTATTTTCAGTGTAAATGTGAGTTGTCTGTAGTTTGTTGCTGCAGTGACAAAGTGCAGCTCCAGTCTCTGACGTCACTCCACACATTCCTACACTCGTCTGTGCTCCATGACACACACTTTCTCCTTTAAAATGTCTCTATATGAATCCACAGTCACTTGTGCTTGTGTGTAGACAGTCCTGTGCTGAGTCCAACAGCTGTGCCTGTGTCAGTGTGGCTCCAGGGCTCCTCCTTTGCTCCCAGCACCACTACTTCTGATTAGTGTTGGCACCATATGAAACTTTCAGTTTCTATTATATTCCCATGTGTCCTTATATGTGTGTAATCCCTCAGTGGTCCTGTAGGTTCCATAGTGGTCCATGGGTGTATACTAGTCTATGTGCTCTTATACTTGTTCTGATACAGCTCCAGATCATTCTAAAGACATTCAGCAAAGGTTCATTTCTGTCCTGTGAATGGGACTTTTGTAGTATTGATACTTGCTCAAATGAGTATCTAGTTTCAATACTACTTTTAATATTGATTCGTTTGATTCCATAGAAAATCAAAATAGAAGAAAAAATGTAATCACTGATGGCATAGCAGAAGAAAAGGAAGAGAGTTGGACTGAACTGGAGAGTAAAGTCCAGCTCATATTCTCTAATAATCTGGGTCTGGAGGGAAATGTTGAAACTGAGCGTGCTCAAAGGACAGGTCAGCACCAGGAGAGGCCCAGGAAAATAATGGTGAATCTGCTGCGCCTAAAAGATAAGCAGCTCATCCTTTCATCTGCTAAAATGCTGAAGGGGACCAACATCTAAATCAATGAAGACTTCTCTGGAACTTTGCTCCAAAAAAGGAAGGAACTGTGGCCCCAACTTAAAGCTGCCAGAGAGAGGGGAGAAAAGGCTCTGCTGAGGGATGAGAAACGGATCATTTTGTGCAATAGTCAAAGGATACACAACTTTTGTTTGTTTTTAAACATTTTTAAGTAATATTGATCTGGATCTTGCACTTGAATGTGTAAAAGCAACACTATAATAGGTTTGGTTTTGGCACGTCTGAATATTTGTAATATAAAAAATAAATGACAAGAACTTATTGTTTTAGTGCGGAAGTGTTCAATCAATATATTAGAACGAACCTTCCCGGACTCTCTACTTATTATCCTCGGCGACTTTAACAAGGGAAACCTGAGCCAGGAGCTGCCAAAGTACAAACAGTTTATTAAATGCCCAACGAGAGAGCAGAACACGCTGGATCATTGTTACACAACAGTCAGTGGGGCCTATCGGAGCGTGTCACGTGCTGCTTTAGGCTTTTCTGATCACGTCATGGTTCACCTCATCCCCACATACAAACAACAACTGAAGCTCTCCAAACCAACTGTGAGGACTTCTAAAAGGTGGACCAGCGAGGCTGTGGAGGAGCTTCGCACATGCTTGGACACAATGGACTGGGGCATGTTCAAGACCTCCGCAGAGAATCTGGATGAGTACACGGACACAGTGACGTCATACATCCAGTTCTGTGAGGACAGCATTGTTCCATCTTGCACCAGGGTGACCTTTAACAACGACAAACCCTGGTTCACACCCAGACTGAGACAGCTGAGGAAGGAGAAGGAGGAGGCGCATAGAAGTGGTGACCCTCACTCATACAGACAGAGCAAGTACTCATTTAGCAAGGAAGTGGAGAAGGCTAAATCGAGATACAATAACCATCTGAAGGAGAAGTTCTAGTCCAACGACTCCGTCTCTGTCTGGAAAGGTCTGAAGGAGATCACAAATTATAGACCCAAAGCCCCCCCTGCTGTGGATGACCGACAACTAGCAGAAAAGCTTAACACCTACTACGCTAGATTTGAAGTCTCACACCCCTCCCCCACCCCACTGACTACAATGGACATTGCGGCCAAGCCCACCTCAGACCCCTCCTCCTCCCCCACTGCCCTCACACTCTCCAAGCAGGATGTGACTAAGACATTTAAAAGGCAAAACCCACGGAAAGCCCCAGGTCCGGACGGTGTCTCTCCTTCCACCCTGAGACACTGCGCTGAAGAACTGGCTCCTGTCTTCACGGACATCTTTAACATCTCCCTGGAGTTATGCCATGTCCCAGCCTGCTTCAAGCTGTCCACCATTGTTCCCGTCCCCAAGAAGCCCAGGATCACTGGACTTAATGACTACAGGCCTGTGGCGCTGACGTTTGTAGTCATGAAGTCATTTGAGCGCCTGGTTCTGCCTCACCTCAAGTCCTTCACCTCCCCTCTCCTGGACCCTCTGCAGTTCGCCTACAGAGCCAATTGGTCTGTAGACGACGCCATCAACCTGGCCCTCCACTTCATCCTTCAGCATTTGGACTCCCCGGGAACCTACGCCAGGATCCTGTTTGTGGACTTCAGCTCTGCATTCAACACCATCCTCCCTGCTCTGCTCCAGGACAAGCTCGCCCAGCTCAATGTGCCTGACTCCACCTGCAGGTGGATCACTGACTTCGTGACGGACCGGAGGCAGTGCATGCGGCTGGGGAAGAATGTCTTGGACACTCGGACTATAAGCACAGGATCTCCACAGGGCTGTGTACTTTCTCCCCTGCTCTTCTCCCTCTACACCAACTGCTGCACCTCCAGCCACGACTCCGTGAAACTGGTTAAGTTTGCGGATGACACCACCCTCATCGGGCTCATCTCGGATGGCGATGAGTCTGCCTACAGGAGGGAGGTGGACCGGCTGGTGTCCTGGTGCAGCAGCAACAACCTGGAGCTCAACGCCCAGAAGACAGTGGAGATGATCGTGGACTTCAGGAAAGTCACAGCCCCCCTGCCTCTCCTCACCCTGACAGACTCCTCCATCACCACTGTGGATTCTTTCCGCTTCCTGGGCACCTGCATCACCCACGACCTCAAGTGGGAGCCGACCATCAGCTCCCTCATCAAGAAAGCCCAGCAGAGGATGTACTTCCTGCGGCAGCTGAGGAAAGCCAAGCTGCCTGCCCAGATAATGGTGCAGTTTTACACGGCCATCATTGAGTCCATCCTCACCTCCTCCATCACTGTGTGGTACACTGGGGCCACTGCCAGGGACAGACAGAGACTGCAGCGCATAGTGCGCTCTGCTGAGAAGGTGATCGGCTGTAGCCTTCCATCTCTCCAGGACCTGTACGTCTCCAGGACTCAGGGGCGAGCAGGCCGGATAGCAGCTGACCCCTCTCACCCTGGACACGGACTATTCGAGCCACTTCCCTCTGGCAGAAGGCTACGGTCCATATGGACCAGAACCTCTCGCCATAAGAACAGTTTCTTCCCCTCTGCTGTTGGACTCATAAACACTTTATGAACACTTGTAACATCTGTACTAAGGACACTTTAAAATACCTGTACTAAGATGGACACTTTATAACACCTGTCACCTTAAATAAGTCATGTCACGTCACTTGCTCTTTTGCACTGTCAGTTTGCACTGTTGTTCTGATGCTCTGTATATACTTGACTATTTTTATTTTTTTATTATATATCTTAATCTTTTGCATGCTCTTACTTTGTTTTTAATAGTGATACTTTATTATTATATTATCTTTTTTTTAATAGTGATATCTCTACTTTATATTATTATTATTATTATTATTATTATTATTATTATTATTCAGTGTTCTATGTTGCACCTCATCACCAAAGCAAGTTCCTAGTCTGTGAATTGTGTTCACTGACAATGGCAATAAAAGCTTTCTGATTCTGATTCTGAACTGTATCCCAAACACATCTTGATGATTCCGTTCTTGATTCTGAAACATCAGTCAAAGATTACAATGTGTTTAGAGTGGGCAGGGATACATTTGGTGAGGGAGTGGCCATCTTTGTGCAGAGTAACATCCCCTGTAAATTCAAATCAAATCTTACGTGCAATGACATTGAGGCGATTTGGGTAGAAGTTCAACTGCCTCACACTAAACCCATGATTGTGGGGTGTTTTATAGACCCCCTGATTCAAATACAAACTATCTGACAAGTTTAGGTCATATCCTTGACAAAGCTTCACATGTTCATTGTGAACTATATATACTTGGTGATATGAATATTGAACAGGTTTGATTGACAGAGTTGATAAGCGCCTGTGCCCCGCTAACCCAGTGGTGCAGGTGGGAAGGGGCATTGCCCTCATCAGCCTCACTCATGATTGGATCTTCTTTGCTATGATACTCGTGGTCGGAATTCCAAACATGAAATTCGGCTCCAAATTCGCCACTATAACTGCTAGCCTCGATGAGCTTCATTTGGCTACTCCCTTAGTCCACTTCTTTATAGAGTCTATGCTTGCTACAATGTGCAGAAATAACTTCACATCTTATTTTCAGAAATGTATTTATTTTGGGCAAGTGAACTTTTTTTTCTTCTTTTACAGTGGAACATTTATAACATTCTTAATTATCCTGAAAACAATACTAGTTTTTCATCACTCTGAAACCCATGGATATTAACCTGTTAAACTCAATTACATCTGTATTATTCCTGTCAATCTAACCAGTCTTGACTACACCAACCCTTAAGCAGGACCTATCACTCAAACAAAGCAAAATGACATCAGGACTGTATGTCACATGATCACATTTTAATGTTATTTTATTGTGAGAAGAAACAGAATGATTATTCACGATTACTGACACCATGAACAGTGAAATCATTCATTTTATTTCTGTCACATTGTCTAACACGTTACTGTTCCTCTTGTGTGTAACAATTAAGTATACTTGTTAGTCTAGAATAGATTGAATTTAAAAATTGTCACAATTATTATTATTTTTAGTTTTTACAATTATATTGTGACCTCAGTAATCATGATGTTCAATTAAACTGATGATAAAGACATCCCTAAACTGGGCAGTAGGCCTGTCACAATAAATACTGTATCGACTTATCATTCAGTACATGATAGATGGAACAATTATTTTTGGGAGTCAATATAGTCAGTAATATTTCTTTGTACAAGTGGGAAATGTTTGGATATTTTTTGTACTTTTCTGAATATTTGAGTTGTAGAGGTTTGATTATATAACTTCTATTAATTGTTCCATTTATTTATTTCAGCTCATTTTGTGGGGAAATCCTGCTTTAGGGTTGTGTCAGTGGCATTTAACATTATCCTCTATATTTTCATCACCAATAATTGTATTTCAATAATTGTTATCGTGACCGGCCTACAAACCAGTACCAAACTAGGATAAGTGTAAAGGCATAAAATTACATTAATTGGTTGCTTCCAGGACAATGAACTCCTCGCTCAAATTTAACAGAATTCTTCCGTTTTTCTCCATACTGCACTGAGGGTCTCGCAGCATCCTCAGTACCCCCTCTCTGAGCTGGTGTGGGGCTGTCTTTCTAAAGTTCACCGTCTCTGTGATGAAGTTTAGAATCAGCTCTCCGGTCTCGTTTCCTTCAGTGAAACAGTCGGTGATGTCCAACACAGCCGGTGACTCATAGCTCTGGTACGGGACTCCAGCTTCGTCCAGGAGCTGCTTTATTTCTGCTGTGTTCCGTTGTGGAAGCCAAGTACGAGTGCCTGGGGGGCTCAGCTGAGTGAAGAAGCCTTTCCATACCTTCACAAAGCCAGACTCGGCTGTAACACAAAAAATAACACAAAAACTCACAATCACAATCAACCTTCATTCCCCGTCTCCCCAGTCTCCCCTACATCCCACCTTGATCCACGCTCGTTTAAAGGTCCCGTATTACGGCAAATTGACTGTTTGTGAGATTTAAGGCATGTTAGAATATTATTTCTGCAAAAACATACCTGGAGTTGTGTTTCATTCATTTCATTTCATTGTTTTATTCACACATGTTAAAATAATCCTGCATTATGGGGCTGTCTACATCCCCAAAGCTCAAATTCTCCGTTCCACATTGTGATGTGATGAAACAGTTGTTTTCAAGTTAACAACTACATTTTACCCTTTGTTTAGTAGAGGTTGGAAATTCCAGGACTGATCATCCAAATGATTCTAGTCAGTGTGTATGGAGTTTAAAAACACAGTGGAGCACTTCCTGTATTACCAGGAACAGAGTGTTTTCTGTTTGGGAGAAGAACACAGTCTAAATATCCAGGATTTGTGTGTTAAACATCTGTGAATGAAACAAAACACTCCAGGTGTTTTTCATGAGGTAACAACATTATAACACAGATCAGAAAATAGTGTAATATGGGCCCTCTAAAACTAAACTAAATTATAACAATTGGTGTCTTTATTTTCAACATGATTATAATCGAATACCCAACCATACTCATTTCTTGTCTATGTCTAATTTCCTAAATATCTTCACTGTTCTGTCATCATGTCACGTCTTGTCCTGTTTAGAACAGTGGAAACACTTGCAGCCCGTACCAACCTGCTCCAAAGTCAAAGACAAACAACAGAAACAAGAGAGAGAAAGAGAAAGAGAGAGAGAAAGAGAGACCGAGAGAGAGAGAGAGAAAGAAAGAGAGAAAGAGAGACCGAGAGAGACCGACAGAGAGAGAGAGAGAGAGACTGAGAGAGAAAGCGAGAAAGAAAGAAAGAGAGACTTTACTGATGCTGAGGGAAACATAAGTTTTGCTGCAGCAACAACTACACTGCACTTCTCAGTGGCCTTTGTGTCTCAGGCAAAGGTCTCAGTGCAGTTTAACAGGAGGACTGGCAGGATCAGCAGATCTGTGTCAGGGCTAAACCGAAAATGTTCATTTTGTCTTCTTATGTACCGTATTTTCCGGACTATAAGCCGCTACTTTTTTCTCACACTTTGAACCCTGCGGCTTATACAACGATGCGGCTCATATATGGACGGATTATTCGTCTATGAACACAGCGGATGCGCGCGCAGCTTGAGTGCAGAAAGCGCCGCTGTCTGTGCGGTGAACATGGGTTAGGGTTAGTTAGAACACTCGCTAGCGCTGTTGTCAGCACTAAAACAGTTTATCGCTGCGTGATAAAATAAGTTCTGCTGCTAAATGAACATTAGTGAGTGGGATACGTCTTAATGACCCGTATGTGTTAAATGCAGGTGAGGCGTAAATGACGAGACGAAACGTCTCAAACTTCAGTAGCTGGACATCCACTCATACATGATCGATACAACTAACCCCGACCCCCGGGAGAGCCTCAAATCCTGTTGATATCCTACAAGACTCTGACATGATACAAGACAGGACAGCGGCTCTTTCTGCTCGAGACATGCGCTGTAGAGCGCCAAGTGACGGTGTCAAGTCTTTATTTAAGGAATGCAGGTCCAACTTGAAAAACCCGGAAACAGACACAAGGCTCAACTCAGCTTCAAGACTTTTATTGAATTTTTCAGCTTTTTCTTCAGTAGCAGTAGTAGTAGTAGTAGTGGTAGCAATAGTAGTGTTATCAGTAGCAGTAGCAATAGCAGTAGCAGTAGCAGGTCGAAAACCTTTAAAGTAAACAAATATGTGGAATAATGAAATTACATTTTACATTTATGTCCGTATTTTAATCTATTTGCATTTTAATTAATCTATTTTAACTATAATATTTATTAATATACATTTTACATATTAACTTAATTAGGTAAATTTTTAAATGATGTAACATTTTAACAAATATTTTAACTTTCAATATAACTTATTTTTTCTACAATTTTAAATGACCATGTATGAACCAAATTTAATATTTTATTTTTTATCATATTTTAATGAATTAACAAATAGCTTTTAATTGCCAAATAATATACACTTTTTAAATTAGTGCTCCTTTAACTTAGACTTAGTTAATACCCACAATAAATTGGAATATATTTAAACAATCAACTGCCAATTTGATTAAATTATTCATTTCGTTTCACATTTTCAGAACTTAAATTACTATTTCCTGAATTTATCAATTTACTGTTAATTTAAATTTGAACATTCCATAAAATAAGTCAGCCAATTGCATTTACAATCTAATTAAGGCTTCTCATTATGCTTTTAATTCTACTTAAATTAAACAGAATGTTCACTTGAACAGATTATCATTACACTATTGTCCTTAGGGTCTTAACTATATTTAAAACTAATTTTGCAGGTAAATTTACTCACCGGTAGCGTCTCTGTGTTTCCCCTTTGCATTCCTGGGTTTGGTTTGTGTGCCTGCGCACCTGGGCCTAATTAAATGAGTGCAGCAGACACTACCGGCTTATCTGTATTTTTAATGCCATCTACTGGCCAGACTAGGAATAAGATAAGCGGGGAAGGAGAGGAGAGGAGAAGACTATAGCCGTGTCTCATTTCAGGGTCTGCATCCTCCGAGGCTGGTTTTCAGGCCGCATACGCCACTTCCGGCGCAACAAGGCCTGTCCCATTTCATGCAGCCTCCGAGGATGCAGCCTGAAAACCGGCCTTGTTTCCATGGAGATCAGGCCGTGAACGAAGGCCGTGAAAATGTATCCTTCGCGGCCTTATATTCCCCAGCATGCACCGCACGCTACTTCTTCTACGGTAAAAAATGGAGTCCGTGGCTGCGTCCCCTACCAGTTGCAATTTTACTTTTAAATGTAGGTACTGGTTTACCTCACCTACAATTAATTCTAAGTTACTCGCTACATGAAACTGTTCATAAACAAGTTCACTTAAGTTTAACTTAAGATGTTAAGTTAAACATATGTATGAAGGTAGTTGTTACGGCTTAGTTTACGGATATTGTTGTATTAGCGGTTAGTAGCGTTATCCCTTACACTTGTTTATTAGCTTAGCTGTTGTAATGTTGGATATTCTCCAGTATGTAAGAATATTTTTGTCTTCAGGGAACAAGGAGCAGACCACCCGACTAACTGAGCTGAGGAGGGAGAACGACCACCTGTTCACCGGGGCTAAATTCTCCGCGAACATGGCTTGGAGGTAAGTATTAAAACAGTGTTATATACTCCTGTTAGATAATATAACATCAGCCATGAAAACTATATCAGCGCTGGCATTACTGCCATTTGAAAACCTTTTTCATTTCATTTACATATGTGAGTAGTTGTGAATTAACCTGGGTTTCCCCATTTATTTCCTATGTTATCCACAGCCTGTACTTCTGTGATTACTAAATGATGGTCGGGAAGCTGGTGATCTGAAAAGTATACTACACAATGTAGTACTATCATGTGTAGTAATGTAGTAATATCACAATGGAGAACTAAACCTACATATTTGTCAGTAGACAGTTGTTCACAAATAAGCTGGACTTATTAAGTGTTATTATCCATTATATCTCCCTTACAAAAGCACCATGAAAACTGTAATAAAAAAAGACATAATTAACTACATAAATGAAAGGACAGCGTGTGCTGCATGGTTATTGAACAAATGTTTGCAGTAACACTAGGAGATCTGTAACAGATTTTATATTATATATAATATAATTATAAATGTACTGTATTTATTATTATGTAAATGTGAATGTTTATGTTCTGTTTGACTCAGGACAATACTGGAGAAGTTAGGCCTGCAATAATAAGGGCTGCAAATGAATCATGCTCATATTGAAATCTAAATTGTGAAAATATGTGTGGGATTCCTCTATTAATTAAGATGTTTCGATTTATCTAAACAGCCTTTGGATCTGAATGTATATACACTGTGAACCAAATTTTCCTGTAATAGTTTTGTAGTTTTCTTAATGTGTGTGTCATTACAGGTTTTCACTCTGCAGGACAGGACTTTGATCAATCAGACATAAGGCCCATTCTGCTCTTCCTCCTCCAGAAGACAAATGATACATCACACTGAGCGGTCCAAGTGCACTGGGTCATGTCTCCACTGTCCATGCTGACTGTAGAAGACCTGTGGGGTCTCTGGTTGCATCAGGCCTCCCTCCTGCACGTGCTGCTGCTGTCCCTAATGTGTCCTAATAGTGATGTTTAGGTTTAACTTCTAATTTCCTGCACAAGTAAAATAGTCAAATGGTAGTTTCTTTGCATCTTAGCAGAGGAGCACCTAAACAGCTTAATCACTGAGGAAGTGATAAATGTGGCCTTATATGACCTTAACTTATATGACCTTAACAAGTGTGTGAGCCAAACTGAAAACATATCATTTGCTCATATGTTTATTTGAATGTTTTTCAGTCTATACTGACATTTGAATCATGGTGAAATGTGCCACTTATTTGATGTCTCTTTTGATAGTAATTAATTACATGTACTATAAGAATGTACTATTGTACTGCAATTAAGCAGTGGTAATCCACCTGATCATATTTTACAAAGATAATTTGTTCATTTTGGACTGTCACCTGCTTCAGCAACAAGGGAACAGGATTTGAGAGTTCACTGACATACAGCTGTTTTTACTTACCTATTATTGCATTGTGTGTAATGGGTTCAATGTTTGACTTTTCA
This sequence comes from Taenioides sp. WSHXM2023, assembly GCA_029959045.1. Lineage (NCBI taxonomy): Eukaryota > Metazoa > Chordata > Actinopteri > Gobiiformes > Gobiidae > Taenioides > Taenioides sp. WSHXM2023. The sequence goes on from CM057090.1 coordinate 33,764,034, forward strand.
CATCAAGATAAAGTATTTCCAGAAGTTCCTTTGAATGTTTAATAAACCATCTTTTCTCAAAGGAGAGATGTCTTTCTTTATAAACTGATTTCAATGCATTCCCTGTATTAATGTAATCCTTGGTCAATATAGAAATATTTAATTATGATAATAATATTTAATAATGCATATCTCATCACTGTATTTGAAACTTTAAGGTAATTTAGCCTATTTCAGATCTATCCCAGAAATATAACAGTTTTGTTTTGCAAAAGTTAAACATACGTTTTTGTTTCAGCCACAAGATTTGGATGAGAATTATTAGAATAACTTGGTCTCAAAATCCGATAGTTCAATTACCCAGGCGTAATCTTTGTTATTGATCCGTGTGCGTAATCTGCGTGGTGCGTGTTGTTAGCATTAGCATTAGCGTTAGCAGCGTGTCTTGGTTGCTGGGCGACGGGAGCGGCTCCGTGGGCTGGACCTGTCCCATTTCGCCAACGGAAATGCTGTCCTCGGAGGCTGGTTCGAAGGCTGCAGCCTTCACGGCCTTGGAGGCACCTGGCCTCGGAGGATGCAGACCCTGAAATGAGACACGGCTTATGAGTGTGGCAGTGTGTTAGTGTGCCTGCCCTCCCCCCACGTTTGCCTGGAGCGCACCTGCTGGTGCACCTGGCTGGGCACTGATTGCGGGGAGGGACAGAGGTTATTTAGGTTAGGGCTGTGCACATTTGGGCTCTTTTCTTGTCCTGGTCTGGAGTTGTGCCTGTGCCAGTCCTTGGTGTGGCATTCTTCAAGTACGCATCACTGCGTCTTGGGTGAGTTTGGCACAGTGGTGGCCATATATATTTGTATTGTGCGCATTTGGCACTCACGCACGCTTTGCCTTCTTTTCAGTGTGATTGTGGCATGTTGCCAATAAAACCCGGTCGGAGCAGCTTGTTTTAACTTTCCTAACATCGGATGTGTGGGTAAGCGGCATGCCTCCTCCCTCCTTTGACCCATCAGCTGCACTCCAATATTTCTAATGCTGGCTTCCTTGTTTAGTCCTGGCACTTGTGTGTGCATCGACGCGCTGTTACGCGCGCGGTCTGCTGGGGGACTGGGAGTGCGCCCCGTCGGGGTCTTGGGGACTGGTGCTTCTCTTTTATCGGTAAGTTGCCGTTATTTGTTTGTCGCTGCCCAAATTTTGTAGTATTTTTCCCCTAATTTTGGTGTGTTGCACCATAGGGGACTGAGCTGCACCTCTCCGTGGTCACTGGGGGCTACAAACGGCCACCGCCAATCACAGCGCTGCCACTTCAGGCACAGCTCCTCCCTCTACGGCTGTTCTGATGAGATTTACTAACACAAACTTACCATTCGTCAAGGGAGAAAAGGTTTGGGTAATGGTTGAACTGTTTTCAATTGCACAGTGTACATATTGTATATTTTAACTGTAAATATTATTGGTGTTTTGTTTTTGTGTGAATTTATACATTTTCTTTGCTTGTTATTTTGTTTGTAGTTTGACTTGAGTTGTGTTTTTTTGTGTTAATCAATTTTGCATATTTTTAAAACGAGACTGACCTTTTAAAAGAAACGGAACAGGCTATCCATCCATCCATCCATTTTCTTCCGCTTATCCGGGGCCGGGTCGCGGGGGCAACAGTCTAAGCAGGGACTCCCAGACTTCCTTCACCCCGGACACTTCCTCCACCTCCTCCGGGGGGACCCCAAGGCGTTCCCAGGCCAGCCGGGAGACATAGTCCCTCCAGCGTGTCCTGGGTCTTCCCCGGGGCCTCCTCCCGGTGGGACATGCCTGAAACACCTCCCGAGGGAGGCGTCCAGGAGGCATCCGGAACAGATGCCCGAGCCACCTCAGCTGGCTCCTCTCGACGTGGAGGAGCAGCGGCTCTACTCCGAGCCCCTCCCAAGTGACTGAGCTCCTCACCCTATCTCTAAGGGTGCGCCCAGCCACTCTACGGAGGAAACTCATTTCGGCCGCTTGTATCCGCGATCTTGTCCTTTCGGTCATTACCCAAAGCTCATGACCATAGGTGAGGGTAGGAACGTAGATTGACCGGTAAATTGAGAGCTTTGCTTTTTGGCTCAGCTCCCTCTTCACCACAACGGTCCGGTACAGCGACCGCATCACTGCTGACGCTGCACCAATCCGCCTGTCAATCTCACGCTCCATCCTCCCCTCACTCGTGAACAAGACCCAGAGATACTTGAACTCCTCCACTTGAGGCAAAGACTCCCCACCCACCCGGAGAGGGCAAGCCACCTTTTTCCGGTCGAGAACCATGGCCTCGGACTTGGAGGAGCTGATCTTCATCCCAGCCGCTTCACACTCGGCTGCGAACCGCCCCAGTGCACACTGGAGGTCCCGGTTCGATGAAGCCATCAGGACAACATCATCTGCAAACAGCAGAGATGAGATCCTGTGGTCCCCAAACCGGATCCTCTCCGGCCCCTGACTGCGCCTAGAAATTCTGTCCATGAATACAATGAACAGAACCGGTGACAAAGGGCAGCCCTGGCGGAGTCCAACATGCACCGGGAACATGTCCGACTTACTACCGGCAATGCGAACACAGCTCCGGCTCCGGTCATACAGGGACCGAACAGCCCTTGACAAAGAGCCCCGGACCCCATACTCCCAGAGCACTCCCCACAGGACCCCACGAGGGACACGGTCAAATGCCTTCTCCAGATCCACAAAACACATGTGGACTGGTTGGGCAAACTCCCACGAACCCTGGAGCACCCGATGGAGAGTATAGAGCTGGTCCAGTGTTCCGCGACCGGGATGAAAACCACACTGCTCCTCCTGGATCCGAGGTTCGACCATCGGCCGGATTCTCCTCTCCAGTACCCTGGAATAGACCTTACCGGGGAGGCTGAGGAGTGTGATTCCCCTGTAGTTGGAACACACCCTCCGGTCCCCCTTCTTAAACAGAGGAACCACCACCCCGGTCTGCCAGTCCAGAGGCACTGTCCCCGACCGCCATGCGATATTGCAGAGACGTGTCAACCAAGACAGCCCCACAACATCCAGAGACTTAAGATACTCGGGACGGATCTCATCCACCCCCGGAGCCTTGCCACCGAGGAGCTTGCCAACCACCTCAGTGACTTCAGCCAGGGTGATGGACGAATCCGCCTCCGAGTCCCCAGCCCCTGCTTCTTCCTCAGAAGGCGTGACAGTGGGGTTGAGGAGATCCTCAAAGTATTCCTTCCACCGTCCGACAACATCCCCAGTCGAGGTCAACAGCTCTCCACCCGCACTGTAAACAGTGTTGGTGAAGCACTGCTTCCCCCTCCTGAGGCGCCGGACAGTTTGCCAGAATTTCCTTGAGGCCGTCCGATAGTCCTCCTCCATGGCCTCTCCGAACTCCTCCCAACCCCGAGTTTTTGCCTCCGCGACCGCCCGGGCTGCAGCACGCTTGGCCTGCCGGTACCCGTCAGCTGCCTCAGGAGTCCCATGAGCCAACAAGGCCCAATAAGACTCCTTCTTCAGCCTGACAGCATCCCTTACTTCCGATGTCCACCACCGGGTTCGGGGATTGCCGCCGCGACAGGCACCACAGACCTTACGACCACAGCTACGAGCAGCCGCATCGACAATAGAGGCCGAGAACAAAGCCCACTCGGACTCCATGTCCCCAGCCTCCCCCGGAATCTGGGAGAAGCTCTCCCGGAGGTGTGAGTTGAAGGTCCCCCTGACAGAAGGCTCTGCCAGACGTTCCCAACAGACCCTCACAATACGCTTGGGCCTGTCAGGTCTTTCCGGCTTCCTCCCCCGCCAGCGGACCCAACTCACAACCAGGTGGTGATCAGTTGACAGCTCTGCCCCTCTCTTCACCCGAGTGTCCAAGACACGCGGCCGGAGGTCAGATGACACGACAACAAAGTCGATCATCGACCTCCGGCCTAGGGTGTCCTGGTGCCACATGCACTGATGGACACCCTTGTGCTCGAACATGGTGTTCGTTATAGACAAACTGTGGCTAGCACAGAAGTCCAATAACAGAACACCGCTCGGGTTCAGATCAGGGAGGCCGTTCCTCCCAATCACCCCTCTCCAAGTGTCACTGTCGTTGCCCACGTGGGCGTTGAAGTCCCCCAGTAGAACAACGGAGTCCCCGGTCGGTGCACTGTCCAGTACCCCTCCCAGAGACTCCAAGAAGGCCAGGTACTCTGCACTGCTGTTCGGCCCGTAGACCGACACAACAGTGAGAGACCTGTCCCCGACCCGAAGGCGCAGGTACGCGACCCTCTCGTTCACCGGGGTGAACTCCAACACACAGCGGTTGAGCTGTGGGGCAATGAGCAGGCCCACACCAGCCCGCCGCCGCTCCCCGCGTGCAACGCCAGAGAAATAGAGAGTCCAGCCCCCCTCAAGGACTTGGGTTCCAGAGCCCAAGCTGTGCGTGGAGGCGAGGCCGACTATATCTAGTCAGTAACGCTCAACCTCCCGAACGAGCTCGGGCTCCTTCCCCCCCAGCGAGGTGACATTCCACGTCCCCAGAGCTAGTCTCCATGTCCGGAGATCTGGTCGTCGAGGCCCCCGCCTTCGACTGCCGCCCAGATCACTCTGCACCGGCCCCCTATGGATCCTCCCGCGGGTGGTGGGTCCATGGGAGGACGACCCCACGTCGCTCCTTTGGGCTGTGCCCGGCCGGGCCCCATGGGGGAAGGCCCGGCCACCAGACGCTTGCCGTCGAGCTCCCACCCCAGGCCTGGCTCCAGGGTGGGGCCCCGGTAACGCCAATCCGGGCGATGTAGCTGGCCTTGTTGAATTACTCATCATAAGGGGCTTCTGAACCGCTCTTAGTCTGACCCGTCCCCCAGGACCTGTTTGCCTTGGGTGACCCTACCAGGGGCATGAAGCCCCCGACAACATAGCTCCCGGGATCATTCGGGCACTCAAACCCCTCCACCACGTTAAGGTGGCGGCTCAAGGAGGGGCGGAACAACCAAATATATTACAAATACAACATTTATTTAGCGGAACAGGCTAAATAAATGTTATATTTGTAATATATTTGGTTTGTCTCTGCCCCATCATTGGGTAAAACGAACCTGTGTCTGCCTTCTGCAGGGTCCTAGGCCTATCCTAGGTGGCGTTGTTGGCAACAATAGTTACTTAAATCACTGCTTCACACCTCCCTCATGCCACATGAGCAGAAGACTGGGCTTTTTGACTTGACAGACGGGGCGCAAGAGCGAAACAGGTGAAGAGATGATGTGCTGAGGAAGATGCTCATTTGATTTTGTTTTGAACAGTTAGTTTGTGCTTCATGCATACACCCTCCTCATGGAAAACATACGAAGAAATGCATATGGTGCAGCTTTGAAGTTAAAGACAATTGATCTGACTGTCAAAGAAGGAAACAGAGCTGCTGCACGTGAGCGCGGCATCGATGAGTCGATGGTGAGACGTTGGCGACGGCAGCGTGACGAACTGACTCATTGCAAAAAGACGACAAAAGCTTTCAGAGGCAATACAAGCAGATGCTCGGAACTTGAAAACTTCTTGAAGACGTGGACACCTGCGGCTTATAGACAGGTGCGGCCTATATATGTACAAAAATAAAATTCTTTGAAAATTTAGTTGATGCGGCTTATATTCAGGTGCGCTCAATAGTCCGGAAATTACGGTACTTTAAACTTCTTAGGTTCTTTTTAAAGACAATACAGTAACTTGTATTTACCTTGTTGACATGTTTCGGCTGCTAGCTGCGAGCCAACACAGTCACAGGGATACTAAAAACAGCCAGATTACCAAGGAGCAATATAACCAAGGAGGAGAGGAAAGCCATTAATCATTTAAAAAAAGACAACACAATCACCATTTTACCCGCAGATAAAGGAAGGACAAGTTATATTAGACACAAAAACATACGAACAGAAAATGGAAGCGCTACTAGCAGACACTGACACATACGAAATAATCAGAAAGAATCCGACAGAAGAAAAGAAACAAGCCCTAAAATCATTACTCAAACCCCTATTAGAACAAGAAAAAATCACCCGAGAAGCATACAATAACCTAGTCCCAACAGCCAGCATCACCCCTCGCATTTACGGAACACCAAAAATTCACAAAAAAGATACGCCACTCCGCCCGATAGTCGATAGCTTAGGTTCAGTTACATACAATCTGTCAAAAGCTCTGGTCGAAATAATAAAACCACTCATCGGTCAAACAAAATTCCACTGCAAGAACGCAAAACAATTGGCACAGGACCTAAAAAACATCACAGTAGCACCGGACGAAATATTCATATCACATGACGTCATCTCACTCTTCACCAAAACACCCGTGGATGTCACACTACAAATAGTACAGGAAAAACTCAGAAAGGACAAAACACTCAAAAAACGCACAAATTTAACTGTTGAAGATATTACACAACTATTACACTTCGTGGCCAAATCTACATATTTCCAATACCATAACATCATTTACAGACAGAAGGAGGGGTTCACAATGGGAGATCCACTATCCGCAATAATGAGCAGTTTTTTCATGGAAGACTTGGAACAAAAAGCATTCAACACAGCACCCCCACAATCCCGACTAACTTTCTGGAAACGCTACGTAGACGACATCCTGAAGAAAATACAGCAAGGACACACCCAAGAACTCACGGACCATCTCAACACACAGGACAGTACCGGTAACATTCAATTCACACATGAGGAGGAGAAAGACGGAACAATATCATTTTTGGACATTAAAATCCACCACATCGCAGACGGCAGCATCAAAATAACAGTATACAGGAAACCCACGCACACCGACCAATATCTGCTCTGGACATCTGAACATCCCACTGCACATAAACTTTCAGTAGTAAGAACACTATTCGATTGGGCCACACTCGTAACAGACCAAACCGACAGGGAAGAGGAGGAGAGACACATTATACAAGCACTCAAACAATGTCAATATCCCAACTGGGCCATAAACAAAGGCAGACAACAAGTCAACAATAAAACCAACAAACCCCGGCAAAAAACACAACAAACTAATAGAGGGCAGCAGGATCACAGGAACACAGTCACACTACCATACATTAGAGGAATAAATGAACCCATCCAGAGAGCCATGAAAAAACACAACATAAGCACTGTAGTCAAACCACACACAAAACTCCAGCAACAGCTAGTACACCCCAAAGATAAAATCCCACAAGAACAAAAATGCAACGCCATCTACGAAATCCAATGCAAATCACGCAATAAATCATACATAGAGGAAACAGGCCGGGCTTTTCACATCTGAAAAAAGGAACACCAAAAGGAATGTGAAAAGGAAAGATCAGGGAGACTCACCAGAACACAAAAAGACACAGAAGAGCAGGAAAAGCTAAAATCCGCCATATCAGACCATTGTAAAAGAAATAACCACATTATGGATTGGGACGGGGCTCAGGTCATTGGATCAGAAAACAAGTTCAAACGCTGGATCAGGGAGGACAGTGAAATCAGGAAACGAGGCACGGACAGCAATGATGGAGTGTTCCTCCTTTCAAACACCTGGGACACCCTCCTCCAGAGAGCACCGGGCAACCGAAGGCATGGTCAGTCTGAGCGACCTGCCAGGTCAATCAGGCTGACCAAACCTACAGTAACAACAGCTGATATACGACACGTCACCACCAACACCGGGGACAGTTCTGAAGATGGCTCGCAGCTAGCAGCCGAAACATGTCAAAAAGGTAAATACACTTTACTATATTGTCTTTAAAAAAGAAGTTAATGTCCACTGGTAACCGTGGTGACCGTCCATAAATTAAGTAAAAAGGAGAAAAGCCTGTCACCTCACTTTTAGTACAGTTGTAGGCATAAATTAGTTTGTTTGGTGAGTCCTTCCAGTTATTCTTTTGTTTCTCATTGTTTTAACATCTGAATCAAAGTCTGATTGAATCGCTCGAAATGTCCATTCCCCTGGGGGTGATATGGAGTTGTCCTAGAATCAGCAACCCCACAATACTCCTTCAGTTGGGCAAAGAGCTGATTCTCAAATTCACCACCTTGATCATGGTGCCACCTCAGTGGCAACCCAAACTTTAAAGTAAAGTCATTAAAGATTTTGTCTGCAATGGTTTTACCAGACTTGGACGTGGTGGCATAAGCCTGGGTAAATGTGTAAAATGGTCAACAATAACAAGAATGTATTTGTAACCCTCTTTAAATTTGTCTAAGTGTAAGAAGCCAACCGAGACCAGTTCCAAAGGCTGAGTCGTGACTATGTTAGTGAGCGGGGCTCTCATTTCACGACTTGGCCTTTTGGATTTAAGGCACACACTTTTTCTCATGATATTTCATTTTGCATGAAGGGCCAGTAAAAACGGTCTTGTGCCAAAGAAATAGTCCTTTCTACACCATGGTGGCCCATCTCATCATGCAGTTCCTCTAACACCGTTGGCCTGTGCTTTTCAGGGAGTACTAGTTTTGTTGTGTTTGTGGTTTCTCTGTACAAAACACCCCTGTCATTATACTGTAACTTGTCCCGCTCTCTCAAGAGACACAGAACCTGTGGTCTAAGCTGTTTGAGTTCTGAACCTAAAGGTTTTGTCTCTGTTAGTTTGTATCTCATGATCTGTGCAATAATAAGATCAGTCTCTTGGTCTCGTTTGATCTATCCAGCAGTGAGTGGAGCTATGGGCATGCTTATTGACACAGTGGCACACTTGGCTGAGATACCCATAGACCAGGCTACACTAGACTCACTCTGATGGTCCACTTCCTGCATGGCTGCACTTGCAGCATCATATGACATCTCTTTTAAGCATTCCTCCGTATAAGTCTCCATGTCTAAGGGCATTCTAGATAAATTATCTGCATCTACGTTCTCTCTACCTGGAACTTAAAATGGAACTTAAAATTGGAAATCTGCAGTTCTGCAACCGATCTGCACCCTGTTGCATTCAACTTAGTGGTTGACAGTATATAAGTAAGCGGGTTATTGTCACTATACACTGTAAAGAAGGACGCATAGTACAAGTATTTACGAAACTTGTCTGTGATTGCCCATTTGAGAGCTAAGAATTCCATCTTGCCTGACTGTAAGTTATAGCTTTTTGCGGCTGTGGTGAGCTTTCTTGACCCATAAGCTATCACACGGAATTTGCCATTTTACCTTTGATACAAGACAGCGCCTAATCCCTGGTTAGAGTCATCTGTATGTGGGATAAATGGTTGTGTGAAGTCAGGAAAACCTAAAACAGGAGACTGTACTAAACAGTCAATCAGCTGCTCTAACACTGACTGATGTACATCACTCCACTGAATAGGTGTACTGGAGGGGACACTGTTTGTTTTTTTCACTGTCCATTTTTTTCTTGTGTTCTGAGTCTTTGAGCTTAAAGGAGCTTTATAAGCAGATCATACAAAGGACCAGCAATACAAGAAAAACCTTTGATGTATTGTCTATAGTAGCTTAGCAGTCCTAGTATTGCTCTAAGCTCACCTCCATTATCTGGCTGCTTGTTTTTCAGAGCTCTCACAGCAGCTGTATCTGCCGGGTCCATTCTGCTTCTCTCAGCAGAAACAATCCTGACAAGGTACCTCACTTCTGGTTTGAAGAGGCAACATGGTCATTAAAGGTCCTGCTGAATACAAGAATGTCATTGAGATAGGGCACACATCTTTTGTCCTGCAGTCCTTCTAGGCATTGCTCTATACACCTCTGAAACGCAGCTGGCGCATTCATGAGGCCAAATGGAATCCGAATAATTCATAAAGGTCCCAGGGGGTCACAAACGCGGTCAGGTGTCTACTCTCTTTGGACATGAACCCCTGGTGACATGCCTTACCCTGGTCCAGCAAAGAGAAGCTGGTGTTACCCCCCAGGCTGTCCATCACGTCCTGTACCCGGGGGATGGGGTGTCGATCTGAATATGTTTTATGGCTCAGTTCTCTGTATCTTTCTTTAAAAAATACAAGATGTGTAAAAAAAAAAAAATACAAAATGGTCCTGTTTAGGAGTTTTTTCAACAGAAATGTGAGAAACTAACTTTTAGCCAGTGGAAAGTATCTGTTCAATTGGTATGCTTGTCTCCAGAGATATTATTTCTTTGCCTAGAATGTTCCACAGTAAGGCATTAAATTCATTTTTATCTCTATGGAGACAATCGGGTGACAGATCAGATCTGTAGAGAGACGAACCTACTCACTGTAAAATTAATGTGGCCAATAAAAACACCTGTAACTGAATAATAATGCAAGATACATTTAAAGCCACTGAGGAACATTCCAGTCAATACTATTTCTATGGAGTTAACCCCACTCCAGAGAAGTTACATAGTTAATCTTTAAAGACAAATAAACACATTAGCAATCAGACTGAGACAACTAATGTGGATTTATCTGTGTAATAGCCGGAATAGCAACTTTAGCGGTCTAAGAGAACAGAGTCGAGCTGAGCAGATTTCCAGTGCAGACCCAAAGTGTGTTTATTCCACCATCACAAGAAAAATTGAAAAATATTTACAAAAGACAAAGTTAAAAACAAGAATGGTGGTAACCTGCATGCACACACAGCACCTCTACCTGGACAAAGGTGAGGCTGGCTCCTTTTATAGGCCACCACCCTTAATTGGGTGAGCTCATTTCAAAATACAGGTAAGTACAGGTAAGTGATCTCAATGTTTAAAAGTTAGCTGTATCAAAAACAGTGCTTACAATTATTCAATTAAATCTGAGTACAAAAAGATGCATCTCTTTATTAATTTAGCAGTGTTTTAATAATATAAAAATACTAAATAGAAAGAGCTCAAATATTTGTGCATGTGTTTCTGTCATTAATATCACCTGTTTACTAGCACCAGGCCTATGTAAAGGACTAGCTACATTACAATCTAACAATCCTGGATAATTTAATCTTAATTCAATGAGATCACATGTTCACGGGGCTGAGTGTAGAGCAGCACAGAGACATTCAGATACTAAAATGACACAGGACTATTGATACATAAGCGCAGTGTGCTGTCTTTCCTTCTTACACAGACTACAGGAGACGAGTAAGAGGAAGTAGACTTTTCCACCCACCCCTGTGCTATCAAGTCCTGTAAGCAGTCCTTCACCTGCTTGTACAGTGGCTTTGACACAGAGAGGTTTGTTCTAGAAACTGGTTCTGTGTCTTTTAACAAAATGTCCATCTGCAGGGCATCGCTGGGGAACAGCATGTTTCTTTTTCTCTTGTCGTTCCTTTTCATTTGCACATCCTATATTCACTTTTTCCAAAACTACTTCATCAAATATGGTTGCCTGGAGGAGATAGGGCTGCATGTCACTCTTGATATTGTTACTCTGCAAACCAGTGTGCATGAAACTCTAAACTCTGAATCAAGGGTAGATCACACTTCAGACCTGACTCAGCTTCCTGGGATGCAAGGATCCTTCGCAGAGCAGAGAGGGTGAAGTAACCTTTATCTCCAAAAAAGCTCCTCAACTTCAGTCCTGGTGTGATGGTACAAATCACTACATCAATGATCTAATCTTCTTGGTAGCCTTTACCAAGTCCGCTTTCAATCTGCCTGGCCAAACTAGAAAATGTGAGCTTGTCTTTTGTCCAGGCTCACCTATTTGGCCTGCTATTTTAAAGTCTTTGGGCCACACGGGTTATCTGGGGGCGCTGAGCCTCGTTTCTGCACTGATGTGGGTTGTAGGGTCATTTTTTTAGTTTTATGCTGCATGGCTTCCTCTTTTTCTTGAAGTTTAATCCGTAGATCATTAATGATCTTTCTGAAGATCTTCTCCCTCTTTTTCATCATCTTGTCCGGTAACTGGCATTTTTGCATTTTCGATCAACTCTTTAACATTGAGCAGGTTAGACATTCCCTCATCTTCTAGCTCAGCTAATTCAGCTCTTTCAACATGGCTTGTGATAAGTGCAATTGGCTGACTTGAGATCTGAGAGTGAGCTGTTCTCTTCCCAGTCCCAGTATCAATGTATTACATATTTTTGGCAGTTGTTAAACATTCAGTTCATTTAGTCCACCTTTGATTTTTAGTTGTAGTGTTTCTAACTCTGACTCCATTTTGATCAGGTAAGTAGGCAAAACACAGTACAACGTGGACTCCCAGACTTCCTTCACCCCAGACACTTCCTCCAGCTCCTCCGGGGGACCCCAAGTGTTCCCAGGCCAGCCGAGAGACATAGTCCTTCCAGCATGTCCTGGGTCTTCCCCGGGGCCTCCTCCCAGTGGGACATGCCCGGAACACCTCCTGAGGGAGGCGTCCAGGAGGCATCCGGATGCCTGAGCCACCTCAGCTGGCTCCTCTCGACGAGGAGGAGCAGCGGCTCTACTCCGAGCTCCACCCGTGTAACTGAGCTCCTCACCCTAAGGGAGCGTCCAGCGACTCTGCGGAGGAAACTCATTTTGGCTGCTTGTATCCGCGAGATATTAACAGAATAATATGAATTAATAATTTTTTAACAATATTTTAAAATTTTAAATTTTCAACCCACTTTTTAAAATCTGTCACACTGTCGCCTCATCACCAAATCACCAATGCATGCACGCACGATAGTATGGGATACTATATGTTTACAGTGTATAGGTTGCTTGTAAGTTTACTTACAAGCATGAATAAATTAATGAATAAATTAATAAATCAGAGACAGATGATGGACAAGAGAGCAATAGTGGACCTCAGTCTGCCGTACATCTCCACCTAAAAGCCACGGGCCACTCCTTTGAGGATAGTGAGGTACAGATCTTAGCCAGAGTAAAGAACTGGTTTGAGAGGAGGAGTTAAAGAGGCTATTTTTGTCAAGAAAGAGAATCCTTCCTTGAACAGAAATGGAGGTCTCAGACATCATCTGTCTCCCATTTATAACTCTATCCTCAAACCTAAATCAAAACAAAGAAAATAATAGGGCTAGTGTAACGGAGTTAAAAATGCACTAATTACTATTTCCTGGTTGTATTTTATGTTTGAATATAATTTATATGTGAATTTTATCATTTTGACATTTTATTTTGAAAACCGGAAGTGCGCGCTGCTCCCACATGTTTTATTTTGGTAGTTCAACTTCCCCTCTCAGTAGCACGTTGGAGACTGCAGAGGGTAAGTTCTGTCTGGGTTGAAAAGAATATATTTTAGAAAAACAACATACCTTTAGCATAAATGCAAGAACACATGTTGATAAGATAACGTTTTCACATGTAATGGATGTATTGTGGTGCGCTAATTTTGAGTTTTGTACATTTTATTTAGATTGTAAAGTTCACTTGATATTGTAACATTGTACTGAATGCCGCGAACATGAGCAGCCATCTCACGGTGCTGTTCTCATTCTTACAGGGAGCCAGTGCCTGATATGTGTGAAGACATATTAATAGAGTATTTATATGTCTGTCACAGGTATGTTACATTTTATTCTATTTCTGTAAAGGTTATAAATTGTGCATTTGTCTCTCTAAATTATCACTCCACTGCAATCAAGTTAAATTTAAAATTGTTTTATTGTTTATACATGATTTATATAATTGAGAGTCACATGAGTTGTAAACCCTGTGTAACATGGTAATAACATGGCCAGTATGTATTTGTAAGCTCCCCCTCTGAGTAGCACGTTGGAGACTGCAGAGGGGAGCCAGTGCTTGATATGTGTGAAGACATATTAATAGAGTATTTATATGTCTGTCACAGGAGTAAAGCTGACTGACTCCATACTGTGTCCTGTCTTTCGTATACGGCCTAGCGAAGAGTTCCGCAGCCGTTACACTAGCCAGGTCAGGTCCAGAGGTGTGAAAGCACCCATTATGGCCCTGAAAGGTTATGCTAATATGACCCCACACTCACTGCATGTTCAGTAACTAGCTAACTACCAGAAACTACCAGAAACTGTAAACAAATAGGTGTGGTAGTCTCAGAGTCATTTCATTGTAATTAGCTCCTCCCTTCAGGCAGATATAAAGCAGTGTCCACCAGCATCTGACCAGAACTGAGGAAGCAGCTTGGATGAGCTGCGAAACGTATTTGACTAAATACAATTTTGTCCAATTGACAAATTGAATTTCTCCTTTTGCCATGGATTCTACCTGGATGACTGAGAGATTTTACACAAGACTTGTTAAGATTATTCAGTTAATCAATAATCATGGTTACTCAGGTCACAATACAATCAACTAGTAACAACTAATAAATAATAATTATTTTAGAAGCATAGACTACTCTACAAGTGAACACGTAAGGCACTTTTTTTTTTAATCTGGCAATTAAACTTCACATCATCCAGAAAATTGTTTTGGTCATGCAATTGTGAATAATCATAAAATTATGATTTCTTCTCACAACACCATAAAAATAGATACTCTGTCATCGCTAAAACTAACATCATAAGGGAACTGAAACTGGAGCACAACTTGGACCCTGTGCAGCTGCTGTCCAAGTGACTGTTCCCCACAGAAACAGCCCAAATTGCTGGCACTGGACTGAGACTGATCCTGTCTTCTTCAGGCACATGAGATTCGTGGTCTGTCTAAAACCTGGCTTCCTGCTGGTTTAGCCCTCCTCCTCAGCACGCTCACCCCCGGATCCTGCCTAGTCCCCTCGGCTATTTCCAGGCCAATTAAAGTTGTTGCTCTGACCGCATTTTGGACAGCCTGGCAGAGTGGTTGGCCTTTAAGGATAATCCAGACTATAAGGATCAGTTCACAGCAGGTCAGGCAAGAGACGTGTGAGGTATACCACACCAGTGTTTTCTCATCTATGATTGCAAAGAATGTTGAATTAGCTCATCTGGGTAGGATTGGACTGGCCATGCTAAAATGACTTACTTTTTGTGCTATTGCGAATAAGTATGTCTTTGTTCATTCCTAATTTTAACTCAACAAACATTTGATGGATTTGTTTTAGAGTTACTTTCTATTTTTGTCTATTTTTAATGCTTAACAATTTATGTTCTAAAGCAAAGGGTGGGAGTGGTGTAGTAGTTTAAAACATTCACAAAAATACGTCTGAAACCAGTCAGCAATTACTTTTTTGATTAGTTGACTAATCAATTATTTATATTGTACATTGAGATTTTTTAAAATCCATTTTTAATCAAGTAAAGGTATATATGATATAGGATAGACCAGAAAGTGTTTTTTTTTTTTTTTTTTTTTTTTTTTTTTTTTTTATATTGCTGCTGTCTTTTTGCCGTGTTTTAGCCCAGATAATTACAATTATTGAAGTACAGTTAACAATAAATTTAATAGTCGAATTGTCACAACGATTATTCAGATTACTGTTTCACCCCTAATTCTTATACAGTTAGTGCATACTGTGGTTGTTTCCATGGGCAAGACACTTCACCCACCTTTTCTAAATATGATGTGTGAGTGCATTATTTGGTGCTGGGTGGAGCCTACCCTTGGGCACCAAAGGGAGTTATTTTTAGTATTTTTCTGCAATGTCTACTATTGCATTTTGCTTCTCCGAACTGTCAGTTGGAAACCACTGAAAACAACCATTGCCCTTCGTGGCTGTGGATTCTGGCACTTGTGCTGGAGGATTAGTCTCTACAGTGGTGCCATCTCACACTGGCAAATCCATAATCGATACCAGGGCGGCCATTTGCGACACCTTTAATAAGTTTCTGTCAGCAGCGTGATTATTAGCCCGCGCCCAATCATTCAGGGTCCATCTAGAGTTCCTACTTAGTACAGAGAAGCTGATTAAGACAGGAAATAGTCTCATGTGAGTGTGTGTTAGCCCTTTTTAATATCACAGATGGAGATGCGATGATATAGGAGCCTGTCTGGAGAGCAGGGTGAGGAGTTTCCCACAGTGTCTTATGTAAGGCAGACTAATATTGTCGGTATATTCAGACTTCTTGTAATGATTTTTCTTTTTAAATTTACAAATGTGTGGATGAAAAAAAAAGACTAGAATTATTTTTTATTTATTTATTTATTTATTTTTATTTTTTTAAGTGACCTTCATTGTGGTCTGAATGCAAAGATGCAGGAAGAATACTTTGAAAATGTATTTAGTTACAGAATACTGAATACCTGCATTCAAATGTATTCTGATACATGGGCCAATCAGAATACTGTATTCTGAATCACACCTGCACTCAACGCAAGAGCAATATTTTCTGTTTCTCTCTGATTCAGTGCCATTTTAAGCCCATATTACATGATCAAATACCATAATGTATTCCTTTGATTTTAGAACAGTAACTGTATTCTGAATACTAAATGAAAGAGTAACTGTACCAGGATATAGTTATTCAAAATTAGTATTCAGAATAAGTATTCTCGGTACATGTATTCATTTACTTCCCAACACTGTGCAGTAATAGCCATACAGTAAAATGAATAATTAGCTATGGATAATAATTGGTGCTAGTATCAGTGTGGTATTGGCATCATTTCCCAATATAGCCTATTTTTTCTATTTTGTTTATAATAGAAACTGAAGAGCAGTGAATTTAATGATGTGGCCATGTTTACACAATCATCAGAAAAAGTACAACAAATTGTATTATATTTAAGAAAATATATTTTGTAATAAGTTTTAAAGAAAAAAGTTAATTTGAGAACTTAAGTACAACTTTAAATTTGGGCCTTGTCATAAATAAAAAAAAGGCAGATATTGGCTGAATACAACAGCAACAAATATTGAAAATCTAAATCTATCTTGGTTGGGAAAAATAATCTATATTAGATGATCCCTAGTTATAGCAGTAACATGAACATTAACAGATTTGTGACACTGACGTAGCTCGACATTAGCCACATGGATTTTCATTTTTGGTTATCACAATAATACCCACTGCCACTTATGTCAGCTGTTTTCACGTATACAGTATACATGAATTTTAACAGAACTTTAGATCTTAATTTCAGATCTAAAGTTAAAGTGTGTGTGATAGAAGTGTATATATGTTTTTATTACAAAGACTGCTGTAATTGAGGTTTATCTCCGGCCTATATGCAATGTAAGATGATTTTCTGTGGACTTTTGCATCCCTGTTTGTGGAATGTAAACGAACACTGTATGTCTGAATAAATAAGTGATTTGACAGTGAACACCATGCAGGACTATGCTGATAAGTATTCTATGCTTGACTTGGTAATATTTCTGCGATCTGTGTCATTTAGATGAAATCAGGCTGCTCACTGGTGGTCTCCACTTCAATTTCATGCAAATGTGCACATCCTGCTCTGCTCAGTGTGGGATCAGAGATAGAGCAGGCTGTCAGATGGATAGGCTGTATGCACTGACAAAACTAGATATAAAGATTCATACACCTTCATGGGACATGTTGTAATCTTACAGTGCATAACTAAATAAGAGCATTTGTTTTTTTTAAGGTGAGACACTACTAACAGGCACATCTAATTTATTTACTCTCTGAAACATAAGCTTTCATATACAAACAGCATTGTCCAATCCACACCAGGTGTTTTGTTCTGTTTTTTTATTTCATTTAATCAACTTGCATCCATAGATTTATACAGAATTTAGTAAATTAATCTCACATTTTTTCCTTCTACATGGCATAAAGATCAGCCCCTACAGCCACCAAAATGTATCTTAATCTTAACAAGATTTTGACAGAGTACAGGATTTGTCGATGTCTTATTCTAAAGCTGATTTATTTAAGTTTTAATTGCAAAAAATTTGAATGTTTAATTTCAGTTAGATGTAAATAGCAAATAAGACATCCAAAATCCTATGAGTAAATTTGTTTGTATCTGTCAACTAAATGAAGCAAGCAATTTAAATGTATTTTTACACATGAAATGCATTTAAAGGGGAACATTACATGATTTATGACATAAAGGATGAAGCAAATGCAAGCGATTTATAAGAGCGTATACTAGTAGAGGTAAAATACAATTCAGATTTTTTTGCTACTTTACATTTTATCAGCTAAACTAATTGATTATTCTTCTTCAAATATCACAGGTAAATCGTTGCCCACGGTTACCACTGTTCTGCATTTATTAGTACTACGCATCACAGTCCCCATGGTAACGGTCTGTCAGCCAGTTCTAGAACACACTTTGATAAGTGTGTTGCAGCCAGTTCAACAGCTCACTTTTAACATACCTTCAGTCGAGAAAGCCACACTTTTTTTGCTCTAGGAATACATTTAGTTTCAACTTTATTTTACACAATTGTAGTATACTTTTAGCTGTAAAGAGATGGCATTACACGGAGATATTAACGGTAAGTCAACACAGACATATGTTTTAAACAGACAGTATGGCAAAATGGTGGTCAAGTGCAAGTGCAAGTACAATTTTGAGATCATTTTAGAAAATATATTTTGTTTTAAAACAAAATAGGTGTAAAATGTTAAATCTGCACAAGTTTACCTCCAGTTTGACATACATTTAAGAGCATAAAAGGTAATATTCATCCTTGTCATGGCGGATGAAGGATTTTGTGCAACTTTTCCCCTTTTTTCCCCTTTTAAAGGCTTGCAATGTTATTCTGTATTGTCTTATTTCTTAGGTAGTATTAATATGTGGTGTAGACTTGCAAATCAGGTTTAATAAGAGGTGTATACTGTAATTTGATAAAAAAAAAATACAGTCTTGTAAATAAGGACTTGAAACTCAAAGCGTGGATTTGGAACTTGACTTGCACTTGCCTTTCTTTGGTTATGCTGATGATCTGACATATTTCTTTTCTCTTTGTATTCAGACATAATCGTGGGTCAGGAGATTCATGGAAACACTGCCACCTACTCTGTGCTGAGGTATCTGGGTAAAGGCTCTTTTGGATATGTGGTCGAGTGCCAAAACATGGAGACCAAAGAGCGGGTGGCTGTTAAAATGATGAAGAATCGTTCGGCCATCAAAGAGGCTGAATATGAAGTAAGTTGAAGTCATTTGTCATGATTTTGTCTAAGTCCAGATGAACACAGAACATGTCTAAATGCATGTTATCTTCTGCAGGTGGCCATGCTAAACATCATCAGGAAGCTGGACTGTGAACGGTATAACATGGTCCAGTTCAAAGAATGCTTCAACCACTTGGGCCTTCCCTGTCTGGTGTTTGAGATGTTGGACATCAGTTTGTGGGATTACCTCATAGACTGCAGGCGCTCGCTCACTCCATGTGAACTACGGGCCATAGCCCAACAGGTATGTGGAATTATTCTGTTTACACTATGAGATACGATATATGTAACATAGAAAAGGCTTCCAACGGCACATTTCTATGGCCTTAAGTGATATGGCAAGTTTTTTTTAATAACTTTTTGTACACATAAAAATATTCTCATTGCCTTTGTCTCTGCAGCTCCTGGTGACCTTTGACGGCCTGAAGGGTCTTGGTGTGATCCATTCAGACCTTAAGCCTGATAACATCATGTTGACCAACATGAATCTGCAGCCTTATGAAGTCAAACTCATTGACTTTGGTTTAGCCATTCTCACCTCAAAGGTGCATCATGGGCTATATAAGCAGCCTGATGGATACAGGTAAGTTCAATGCATCCAATATTCAGTATTTTTTATTTGCACTGGTGACTTCAGCATTCTCATGTGCTTTCACAGGGCTCCAGAGGTGCATGTGGGTCACATATTTGATGAGGCCATTGATATGTGGGGCCTGGGCTGTACTTTGGCCTTCTTCTATCTTGGACAACACCTTTTCCCTAGCTCCAATTATCATTCGGTAAGATAGTACTTCCCTCTCACTTGTACTGCAGCCCCCTTTGGACTATCCGCTAATGTTATGTCACTGCACAGGTGAAGATGATGGTGGAACTGCTGGGAATGCCTCCTGACTACCTGCTTGAGTATGGCGCATACTCAAACTGTTACTTTAAGCAGGAGGATGATGAGGACACACTGGAGCCAACATGGAGACTCCTGACGCCTGAGGAATACACACGGGTCACCCAGCAAAACCCCGGACAGGCCTCTACAATCCAGACACAGCTGCACATCATTGACAATATGGCTGATGTGAGTGCTTCAAAAGTTTTCCATAAATAACCAATACATGATACCAAAAACTAGTGCTAAAGAAAGACACATTAGTTAAATAAACTAACAATAGAAAATTTGACCCTTACCATTGTTTGATTTCAGATGTTCCCAGTAGATGACCCAGAGGAGTATGAGGACCACTTGGAGTTTGTGGACTTCCTCAAAGGGCTGCTGAATGTCAACCCCCTTCTCAGATTGACCCCAAAACAGGCTTTGGAGCACTCCTTCATCACCATGTCCCACCTATATGAGGACAGTGACTAGTACGTGTCTGTTTCATAGCCTTAACACATCCTGGTTTATGTGTGATTTTTTGGAATTGTGCTAAATGACCTGTGGAGGCCAAAGTACCTTCATAATAATGTTGTTGTAACTGACATTAATTCATTTTTTTGTTGAATTTTCAGTGCAATGACGTCGAAAACTGTGATGAAGCAGAGTATAATTGTCAAAGGAGGACGACCAACAGCATCTCCAGGAGAAGCCCAGCACAAAAGTTCCAGCAGGTTTTCCTTGCTCCCTCCCCCTGAATCACTTTTTTGTCTTTCAGCCAAACCGTTGGAACCATTAACCCAGAGCTCTAAGTTATTAGAACTTGAAAGTTTCACCAGCCCTAAAGAAAGAGGTGCCAGTTATAACCCTGGCACCCACAAACCTGCAGGGGAGACATATGTCCCTCTGCACATATTTTGGCCTTTACAAGAGGAACTTGTAATCAGTTCCCCCCAACAAATTAGAAAAATATCTGAGAAAACAGAGATAACGGTCCATGCACTTGGTTCGTTAGGTAGAGACTCATGTTTGCAAGAGATTTCTATTGGGGAAATTGTAAACAGTTCCCCTATCAATAAAATTCCTGTTTCTGAGGTAGAGAACCCAAAACACATGAAAGGCAAAAGATCGGGTGGGTCACATAGTCTAACCATTGACAGCCCTATTTTAAATGGTATAAGATCGCAGGTGTGTAGCCATGCCTCCAGGCCTTTGGGTGAAGTTAGAGATGTACTAGTGCATTCTAGTGAGGAAACTGTAACCAGTTTCTCAGACTGTCAGGTGTTTGAGGTGGGTCAGGAGATTCATGGAAACACTGCCACCTACTCTGTGCTGAGGCATCTGGGTGAAGGCTTTTTTGGATTTGTTGTTGAGTGCCAAAACATCAAGACCAAAGAGCGGGTGGCTATTAAAATGATGAAGAATCCTTCTGCTTTCAAAGAGGCTGAGGACGAAGTAAGAAACTCTTTTCCCTTTTCATGATTTTGTCTAAATTCAGATAAACATAGAACATGTCTAAATGCGTGTTGCCTTCTGCAGGTGGCCATGCTAAATATCATCGGGGAGCTGGACTGTGAACCCTGTAACATGGTCCAGTTCAAAGAGCTCTTTTACTATTCGGGCTTCCCCTGTCTGGTTTTTGAGATGTTGGACATCAGTCTGTGGGACTACCTCATAGACTACAGGTGCTCACTCGCTCCATGTGAACTACGGGCCATAGCCCAGCAGGTATGTGGAGTTAATCTGTTTGAATTGTTAAATATCACAGTAGCAACAGTAAGTATTTGGTTAGCTTGTGTAGTTTGGTAATATGGTTAAATGGTTAGAATAAAAGTTCAGTTGACTGGCACATCAAATAAACTTCTTCATTGACTTCCTTGTTTCCGCAGCTCCTGGTGGCCTTTGACGGCCTGAAGGGTCTTGGTGTGATCCATTCAGACCTTAAGCCTGATAACATCATGTTGACCAACATGAATCTGCAGCCTTATGAAGTCAAACTCATTGACTTTGGTTTAGCCATTCTCACCTCAAAGGTGCGCCATGGGCTATATAAGCAGCCTGATGGATACAGGTAAGTTCAATGCATCCAATATTCAGTAATTTTTTATTTGCACTGGTGACTTCAGCATTCTCATGTGCTTTCCCAGGGCTCCAGAGGTGCATGTGGGTCACATATTTGATGAGGCCATTGATATGTGGGGCCTGGGCTGTACTTTGGCCTTCCTCTATCTTGGACAACACCTTTTCCCTAGCTCCAATTATCAATCGGTAAGATAGTACTTCCCTCTCACTTGTACTGCAGCCCCCTTTGGTCTATCCGCTAATGTTATGTCACTGCACAGGTGAAGATGATGGTGGAACTGCTGGGAATGCCTCCTGACTACCTGCTTGAGTATGGCGCATACTCAAACTGTTACTTTAAGCAGGAGGATGATGAGGACACACTGGAGCCAACATGGAGACTCCTGACGCCTGAGGAATACACACGGGTCACTGGACAAGACCCAGGACAGGCCACTACACTCCAGAGACAGCTGCAGACCATGGACGATTTGGTCAATGTGAGTGCTTCAAAGGTTTTGAAAAACTAACCAACAGACAAAATCAAAAACTAGTGCAAACATTTTTATGTATTTATTTAGTTTATTTATGAGACAGGGACAGTGCACAATATACATTAACCATAACAGGAGAGATGCACTGTGCCAGGTTGTAGCACTAGAGCTAATTTCCACCTGTAGTCCCTGGTGCATGTTTTTTAGTTTAGTTCATGTTTGGAAGTTGCATCAACATCAGCATTAATAACAAGCTAAACTGTGCAGGGCTAATACACATTGGTTAAATAAACTAAGAAAAGAAAATCTGACGCCATCCCTTATTGTTGTTTGATTTCAGATGTTCTCAGGAGATGACCCAGAGGAGTATGAGGACCACTTGGAGTTTGTGGACTTCCTCAAAGGGCTGCTGAATGTCAACCCCCTTCTCAGGTTGACCCCAAAACAGGCTTTGGAGCACTCCTTCATCACCATGTCCCACCTATATGAGGATAGTGACTAGTACGTGTCTGTTTCATAGCCTGCTTTATGTGGGGTTTCTTGTACTTACGCTAGATAGCATGTGAACTAACGAATAAGATATTGGTATTGTTGTAATAGACATACATTAATTTATTGTTTCACTTTCAGTGCGATGATGTCCAAACACGTGATGAAGCAGAGTGTGAGGGCCGGTGAGTTTGGCAACCAAGGACGACCAACATTATCACTAAAAGGTTCCACGGCAGTAAGCTCATTTTCATGGGTCTCTCCCCCGGGGTCACTTATAATGGAAAGAGGTGCAAGTCAAAACCCCAGAAGTCATGTGTCCCTCCATACATAGATCAGCCTTCAGAAGAGGAAATTGTATCCAGTTCATCCAAAGAAAGTAGAAACAGATCAGTGAAATCAGTGACTTCTGGACATACCTCTGGTTCATTATGTGTGTAGAATCCCTCTGTTGTCCAGGTAGAACCCTTGGGAAAAGGAGAAATTCAATTTGTGAACTGGACAAAAGTTTAATTGGTCAAATACGTTTCGCAGCTCATCCAAGCTGCTTCTTAAGTTTTGGTCAGATGGCGGACACTGTCTTATATCTGCCTGAAGGGAGGAGCTAACTACAATGAAATTACTCTGAGACTACCGCACCTATTTGTTTACAGTTTCTGGTAGTTTCTGGTAGTTAGCTAGTTATTGAATATGCAGTGAGTGTGGGGTCATATTAGCATAACCATTCAGGGCCATAATGGATGTTTTCACACCTCTGGACCTGACCTGGTTAGCCCTATTGTTTTCTTTGTTTGTTTTGATTTAGGTTTGAGGATAGAGTTATAAATGGGAGATAGATGATGTCTGAGACCTCCATTTCTGTTCAAGGAAGGGTTCTCTTTCTTGACAAAAACAGCCTCTTTAACTCCTCCTCTCAAAGCAGTTCTTTTCTCTGGCTAAGATCTGTACCTCACTATCCTCAAAGGAGTGCCCCATTGCTTTTAGGTGGAGATGTACGACAGACTGAGGTCCTTTTAGGTGGAGATGTACGGCAGACTGAGGTCCACTATGGCTCTCCCGTCTGTGTTGGTACATCCTCTTGTGAACTGGCTGTTTTGTTTCTCCAGTGTAGCGCTCACTGCAGTCTTCACTACACTGAATGGAGTAGACCACATTGCTTTGTTTGTGGCTCGGTGTTTTGCTCTTTGGGTGGACCAGTTTCTGTCTTAAAGTGTTTGTGGGTTTGTCTTAAATTGTTTGTGGGTTTGAAATAGACTGGAATGACTATTTCAAACCCACAAACACTTTAAGACAGAAACTGGTCCACCCAAAGAACAAAACACCAAGCCACAAGCAAAGCAATGTGGTCTACTCCAGTCAGTCTAGTGAAGACTGCAGTGAGCGCTACACTGGAGAAACAAAACAATCACTTCACAAGAGAATGTACCAACATAGATGAGAGAGCCACAGTGGACCTCAGTCTGCCGTACATCGCCACCTAAAAGGACCTCAGTCTGTCATACATCTCCACCTAAAAGCAATGGGGCACTCCTTTGAGAATAGTGAGGTACAGATCTTAGCCAGAGAAAAGAGCTGGTTTGAGAGGGGAGTTAAAGATGCTGTTTTTGTCAAGAAAGAGAACCCTTCCTTGAACAGAAATGGAGGTCTCAAACATCATCTGTCTCCCATTTATAACTCTATCCTCAAACCTAAAGCCCTGAATGGTTATGCTAATAAGACCCCACATTCACTGCATACTCAATAGGCCTAGCTAACTAACAGAAACTGCAAACAAATAGGTGTGGTAGTGTCAGAGTAATTTCATTGTAATTAGCTCCTCCCTTCAGGAAGATATAAGACAGTGTCCACCGGCGTCTGACCAAAACTGAAGAAGCAGCTTGGATGAGCTGCTAGACCACATGTGTAAGTCTCTGACTTACACATGTGGTCTAGTAGAGAAGTACCTAATTTAGAGGATATAAGCAGGATGGGGACTGGCGAGGTCTTTTGGGCATGTCCCCCTGCAGAAGGAGAACCCGAATAAAACCTGGAGGGACTATTGTCTGGGGTGAGGGAAGTCTGGGAGTCCCAGCTTACACTTGTGTCCCCGCAACATGGCCCCAGAAGCGTATGAAATCTGATGGATTTTAAGTGGCCCAAGCCAAGGAGGGGAGACAATTCTTCTGTTGGTTAGTAGTCTGTAGTCAAGGTTTAGACTGCTTCTTGTGTAGTCTATACTCAAGGTTTAGACTGCTTCTTGTGTAGTCTAAACTCAAGGTTTAGACTGCTTCTTGTGTAGTCTATACTCAAGGTTTAGACTGCTTCTTGTGTAGTCTATACTCAAGGTTTAGACTGCTTCTTGTGTAGTCTATACTCAAGGTTTAGACTACACAAGAAGCAAAAGGGATCTACGTAAACTAGAGCACAAGAATCACATGTCAGTGTACAGGTGGAGTTGGGGGGAGGGGGGTTACTAATGTTTTTTCTGAGTTTCTTTTGCAGAGTGAGGTGGTGAAATGGTGTGAAATATCATCTCGGAGTAGATCCCCTGCTCCCCCACATCAAGAGGATACCGAGCCCGCCTAATGACATGTGCAAAAATGGTACTAAATCTTGGCCTCGAATTATAATTTCATTCCCATGCTTTAGCAGTTTGTTACCACGTTTACCAATTTGTCTATTTAGGCTGCGATCTCATGCTCGCTGCCTGCTTATGACTGGCACAATGACATTTGGGTAAACAAGACCCCAAGAACAACCAATCATGTCTGCTTACATACAGCATATGCAAGCAGACATGGTTAATATGCAAAGGAGGGAGAATCTGTGGTTGTCAGCTCTGCCTGTGTTACAAGGCACTAATGTGAACACAACAACAAGGTCCACGTTTGTACAACACATTAATTAATTAATTAATTAATTAATTGATTAATTAATTATTGCATTCACATAGCGTCTTTCATGACACCCAAAGTGCTTTACAGTTAATTATTCATTCACTCCACACTCAGTGGTGGTAAGCTACTACTGTAACCACAGCTGCCCTGGGGCAGACTGACAGAAGCAAGGCTGCCAATCTGCACCATTGGCCCCTCTGACCACCACCAACACTTACGCACACTCCACTTTCTTACTAGGCAATGTAGGTGAAGTGTCTTGCCTAAGGACAAAAGGAGAAATTTAATTTGTCAACTGGACAGAGTTTATTTGGTCGAATACGTTTCGCAGCTCATCCAAGCTGCTTCCTCAGTTCTGGTCAGATGCTGGTGGACACTGCTTTATATCTGCCTGAAGGGAGGAGCTAATTACAATGAAATTACTCTGAGACACACATGTTTGTTAACAGTTTTTGTTAGTTAGGTGGGTCTATTCAATATGGAGTGGGAGTGGGGGTGTAGTTAGCATAACCATTCAGGGCCATGATGGGTGTTTTTCACACCTCTGGACATGTCCTGGCTAGTCCCATTGTTTTCTCTGTTTGTTTTGATTTAGGTTTGAGGATAGAGTTATAGATGGGAGACAAATGATGTCTGAGACCCCCATTTCTGTTCAAGGAAGGATTCTCTTTCTTGACAAAAATAGCCTCTTTACACAACAAAAACTGTCGTTGTGCCTAAGGACACAACGACAGTTTTTGCCACTGGCGCCCCCCTGTGGCACCAGGAATTTCCAGCGGTCTCCCATCCAAGTACTAACCAGGCCCAGCCTTGCTTAGCTTCTGCGATCTGACGAGATTAAGCTTTGACAAGGCAGTATGGTCATTGTGGGTTCGCTACAGTTTGATCTGTTTTCAGTCTTGGGCCATTGTAACAATCTGTATCGTTACTTGAACAGTGCAGGTTTTTCTGGGATCCAGGATAAAAGCACATTTGAAACATGAAGACAAAGTCCCAACTGATTTTCATTCAGATGAGTGATGCATTGAGACTTGTGCATTCACTGTGAGGTAGATCTTGGCTAGCTGCTTGTGTCAATAGCCAAGCAGTTTACCCTTTCTCCACCTCATAGTGAAGTCATATCTATAAAATGTGGCATGCATCTGAGACTTTTTGTGCTCTTCCCCTGGAGCTGATCTGAACAGTGGTGGTTGTTGCATTTGTGCCCGTAGACATTTAGACTAGAGGGTTGATGATAGTTACAATTATCTTACCAAGATAACATGCGTTAGAGGAGAGAGCACACCATGTTTTCAGAGAAGGGCCAAGAGCTAAAGGACGTGTTGAAGACAGGAACAAGCAGAATTCAGGATCTACATTTTATTTCCGTGGCCCTAAAGATCAGAGTGTAGACTCATCTGGATAACGTAGGGCAGGTGTTATTCATTTTTGGATTACTTTCTTTGGATGAAAACAAGAGCCTAAACCAAGAACTGGAGCAAGGTGAACTGCACGCTAACTTGGAGAATACTGTTGAGTGTTCATATTATATCCGTCAGATGCACCCACCACACTGAATTCAGGCTATTCTCGGTGTCTTGTTTACCTGAATGTCATTGTGCCAGCCATAAGCAGATGCCTGTGCGACCTTAATTTTTTTTTTTTTTAATGGTCTGCGTAAAATAGCTCACTAAGTGCTTTACACTTATTGAAATGAGGTGCGTCAGGCTTCAGTGGGCCCCTACACAACTCATGAAATGTCAGTTTAGCCAATGTGGAGGGTTTATAGCACATAATCCTTCATTTCTTAATTTGCAGGAACGAATTGGCTAAAACATGGGAATTAACTGTTAACGCGTGGGGACAAAATAATAATTCAAGGCCACGATTTAGTACCCCCTTCCAGGACAGGTTTCAAAATAAAATGTCAAAATGATCAAATTCACATATAAATTATAATGAAACATAAAATACAAACAGGGAATAGTAATAAGTGCATTTTTAACTCTGTTAGATGTGTCTTAACCATTTCTTTTTATAGAGCCGTGCTCGTCCCACAAACTTGTGTGCTTCAGTTAAGGCCCTGAGCCCATCTCCGGCGATGTTGTTTGGAAATTATATTTTGTTGTAGCGGCACGGTGGCTGAGTGGCAACACTCATGCCTCACAGCAAGAAGGTTACAGGTTCGATCCCCGGGTCGCCCGGGCCTTTCTGTGTGGAGTTTGCATGTTTCCGCCCCGTGTCTGGATGGGTTTCCTCCGGGTACTCCGGTTTCCCCCATCAACCAAAAACATGCAACACCCCTATGAACAGTTTACAGTCAAGGAATTCCTCCCTCCTGTGGGCTCACCACCTGCAGAGGGGTTCATAGGGGTCTGGGTCTGGTGCACAGCGTAATGGGCAGTGTGCTGCCCCCGCAACCCAGCTGGATTAAGCGGGAGAAAATGGATGGAAGGTAAAAATTGGTACCCAGTTGATCACTCTGCTAAATTTAAATGTTTTGTTTTTAATTATCATTTGTGTGCCTTTTTGTCATTTTGCTTAACATGCATATATGACCCACCATTTAAAATAATCCTTAGAGGAGACTTTACATGAGTAAATCATTAAATAAATGAATAAAATACTACAGTATGGTGTTATTCCTGTGTAATCCAGCAATATTTGATAAAGATGTTTTTTTTCTACCAGTCTACTAATCCATTGGCCCTGATCCTACAGCACAAGGTCTGTCAGACACTTCCCTGTTTATTTTCTGATTTTACACTGGCATCGCACTGAATCCCATCGCATTCTCAAGGACACAGATCAATGCAGATGTGAGATAATTGACTCAAAGCGTGGGAAAAAGGGCCTAATCATTTCTTGGTGGAGAAGGTATTACAAATGAGTAATTATTATCGGGTTATTTTTAACGGTGAGAACTGAAGTGGATATTAATGATGTAATGCAGCATTCACACTGTAGTCTTAATTCAATAATGATTTACAGAAATACACAGCCAGAGCCATTTCTTTTTTAAGCAAACATCTCCCTGACTTAAGAAGAGGATAAAGGACAATAAGAAATAATAATTTGTCCACATCCATATTTCTTTTCTCCCATGCCATCCTCTGTGGAAATCTCTCTGAGTCATCTGCCAATCACATTTATCTCAGTTTGGCCTTTTCCCATCTTGACCAGACTATTTTTAGGTTACACTGCTGTAGAATGAAAAACAGGGCACCACGATTTAAAAAATTGTAAAAAAAAAAAAAAACAGAAATAATTGCTTTGATAAACTATCACTAATATCACTAAACAAGTTATATTTGGTGTGGAATTATAGTACTATCTTGATCCAAAGCACAACACACACACATATGCACGCACATGCACAAACATTGCTATTCTCCCACTCAAGAGAGTATCTTAATTTTGTAATTTACTCATTCCTATCCTCCTCTTCTTTATTTTAACTCATAAGAACCAAAAGAAGGTGGTTCCTCTAGTCTGAAATGCAGATATGAAGTCCCATCCCATCTAACCATCTACTCTTTGCACCATCTGCATTCATAAAGGTGATCCTGCCTTCTGCTAATATACATTTAAGATCTATTATTTGTTGTTGTGGTGCATGGTCCTTGCTGTAAAACAATTGTTTGACTGTAATTTTGAGACAAAAATAATCATTAGTTGCAGCCTTACTTAGCAGTTCAATTGTTATGTCTCCCTTTTGACCTTGACAGACATTAAAGGTCACAATTTTCTCCACTTCTCTACCCAACTCCTGATTGAGAATAGCACTGAGCAGGTAATGCTTTATAAGGACACTCCAGCACAGTCCTCACTGAACACCAACCAGCTTTAAGGACAAATAAATGAACTGCAATTTAACTGAACGATGTATTTATCTAAGAAGTACTTCCACTCACAAAAAGAACTCAGCATGTGACAGAGAGCTGAGTGACACACGTCTTCACAAAGCGGCTGCCACCTACATCTGAACAGTCAACAAAAAGCACGAGATTGGCAGATAAAATTGGAGTGAATTCAGACCATCATAACACGTCGTCATTCAATCTAATATGGGCTATATAGCAGTTTTTTTCCATGTCTGCTATAAACTCTTTTGCTTTACCTGTTTAAGAAATATGCCCTTTTCTCTGCAATTTCAACATCCTTCAGATTTCCCTTCCCAGCCATCTCAATCTCTTGCTTTTGAGAGAGCGTGATAAAAGGAGATGTGAGTTCATCAGTCGGTCTTGTTTTAAGGAAAGTAAAAGAAAAACTTATATTACTGTTGGTGCTTGACAGTCCCAACAGGTATTTAAAACTTCGGGTGAAATAGAAGACGGAAATGATCAAGGTCTGAAAAGCCAGAAAACTCTACTGGAGTTGGGCTGCAAGAATTGTCTCAAAAATCAACTGAATGATTCAACTTGAGTTTGAATTTTGCACTGTAAAATTCTGTCTCTTCACTGACTCTTTGGTGGTCTCCAAGTTTTTAGTTTTTATGACTTTGTTATAAATGCCCTCAAACAAAAGGGTAACATTTCTATCAAGACACTAGTCTCTTCCACCTTCAACCAGGAGTTAGGCCTATTGCTTAGTGAGATTTTGTACAATGCTGTTCAACTGCTCTGCGCCATATACTGCTGGTGTGACAGATTTCAAACTACATACTTGTAGGCCAATTAGGTTCATTAGGTCTTCACATTTTGATCATTTTTGAGATCCTGACTAAAAGAATACCCAAATGAATTAAAAGGCCCATATTATGTTATTTTCTGATCTATATAATATTGTATCCTCATCAAAAACATACCTGGAGTTGTATATGTTTCATTCACACATGTTTACCACATAAATCCTGCATATTTAGGCTGAGTTCTTCTCTCAGACTGAAAACACTCTGTTCCACCTTGTGATATTATATGGTAATACACATAGTGCTCCACTGTATTTTAAGAGCACAAGGAATCATTTGGATGATTTCAGCAATGGTTTCTGTTAACATGAAAACTGCCGTTCCATGACATCACAAGGTGGAACGGAGCATTTTGAGCTTGGGAGATGTAGGCAGACTAATAATAAAGAGACTCAAACATGTGTAAACAAAACTAAACACAACTCCAGGTATGTTTTGGAGGAGGTAACAACATTATAACTTGTCTTAAAGCACAACAGTCAACTTTATGTAATATAGGACCTTTAACTGGTATACCGTAGGTCTGCCTTTTGTTTGAACAATTACAGAGCCTGTCCACTGGGATTTCTGGCTGGGAACACATTTGGTGAATTCAATAGAAATTTGCACTGAACTCTGTGGGTAAACCATTCAGAGGTCCATATAGACTTTTGTGGTTCTTGATCCAAAGGTCTGAAAAATTGTGACGATTTGAGTGTGTGTGTGTTTCTTTCTTTTATTTTTAATTCTTAGCTATTGTGCATTCTCTCCAAAGCTGAGTGACTTCCATTCTTGAGTTACAAAAGTCCAGAAGTTCATTTTTCCATTAATCTTAGAAGAGACAGAGCAAACATGAGAAATGCAAAGGCTTGGCCTGTGTAGCACACAGCCCCAGCACTTTGTGACTGGTATTCTGTGTGTTCCCAGGTGTGCCATTTGAACTGCGCCTTATTGTCCTTTTGCTCAGGATCTCACAAGAATCAATTACCCTTTAGGTTGTCACACCTATGTACCCTCCACTCTTTTAATCAGCTGTACAAACTTTACACAGGAAGCTACAATTTATTGCAGTCATATTTAAATTTACTGTTACTCTGTAGCCCAGTCATTTGTTTGCCTTGTGCTAGTTACTATTACAATGTCTAAAAACATCTTATGTTGTTGTGTCATTCGGCAAGACACTTGCTTAGTATAAATGCGGCATGCGGTGTGTGAGTGTCGGTGGTGGTCAGAGGGGCAGCCTTGCTTCCGTCAGTTTGCCACAGGGCAGGTGTGGATACAATAGTAGCTTACCACCATCGAGAGTGGAGTGGATGAATACAGCAAGACTAAATGCTCTGAGTATCTTGAAAGGTGCTACATAAATCCAATGGTTAATTCATTCATATAATTAATGCTAATCTGCAATAGGTTATCAAGCGTATGTTTCTGTACTATATTATGAACTACAGTGCTGCACCTTTAAACTCATCAGAAACAATACAGACCTTTGAGTCAATATATTTACACAAAACTATGTGGCTAACTTACAATTAGATGCTGTGACAGTTTCATAAAGTCACAATTGTCATTCCAGAGGACACAAACTGTTTACTCTCTGGTGGATCGGAAATGTGTGATGCCAATTTGCACATCTGCTCAACACAATTTGGGCAGTTATACAAACACAAATCTCCACAGAGATCCTTTTCCATTTAGCCGCTTCTCCTGTCGCACTCATCACCACGACAACACCAAACAAACTCAAATGAAATTGCACGTAAGGCATATTAAGTTGTGTTATCTCATACTGTTGACTGAGTGAGGAGGAAAGGGGGGCCACAGCAAAGAAAGCGATAAAACAGAAAGACAAAACTAAAATGATACAAAGTCATTCAATCATTGTAACATATAAAACACTCTTTTTTAAAACCATATTTTGCATATCAGTTTCTCCTCAAATATATGGATTTCAGAATGATGAAAAATTAGGACTGTTGCCATAGCAAGTAACAATTTAAAACTAAATAAGTATGATATCTTTTGAATGTGAAAAGTCCTCAAAATGTTGCATACTAGTATAACAGGAAGCTGACACCTACTATGAACACCTGTTGTATGGTGTTCATAGTACATAGCTTCTTTGGTTCCATTTTTATATATTGGTGTTAAAAAAAAAAAATCTGAGGAGGGGGAGCACAAATCAGCTTAACTGTTGTAGTTCCAGCTAAATCACTTCATTATGGTTAAATTGTGTTCAAATATAGCACAGATTCAAGTCTAATAAAACCTCAAACAGAGCAGAGCCTACAGTTAGTATCAATACCCTAGTTGTTTAGTGTAGTCCTTGCAAATAAATCAGAATTGTTAAGAGACATTTCTCCTTCACCTCTGAAACTATTGGTGAAGAAGAGAAGAAGAAGAAGAGCTGGAGAGACTGAAGTGGCAGATAGTTCTACTGCTACACTGGAGATGGAGCAAAGTCGTGCTGAAATGAACAAATAACTCACACTTCCTGTTTATATTTTTGACAGTTGTGTAACTTGTTAAAACGTTCTCTCACCCGCACCTCAAAATTGCCTCTAACGGTGTTGTCAAATAAATTCTTGGCTTATTGTTTCAGTATGTTAACAATAAAAGCCTATTACTAATCTTAATTGTTAACTAATCACCCTTTACTGACACGTGAGGCAGGAGTTAGAATGCCTTACATCCTGCTCAGACCTTACTGAATGCCATTCTTTTGCCTAACTACAATCAGCACATGTTCAGCCTCTACACACAAGAGAATAGCAAGTGTATCATTAGTGAGTGAAGATTCATTTACATTTTAAATTGATCATACAGACAATAAATTACCACTAAACACACAAACACAGAGCACATCACAGTAAACAAAGTCATTTAGTCACTGCTAATGTGCTCCGTTTTATGCCTAGTGGGTTAGATCTAGTTCTCTTTCTCTAGGGACCTCACTGTTTTGCATTGGCGTTCATCAAGCACTTGTTATTTGGGTATAAAAATGATATTTCAGCTTTCCTGCTCTT
This sequence comes from Taenioides sp. WSHXM2023, assembly GCA_029959045.1. Classification (NCBI taxonomy): domain Eukaryota; kingdom Metazoa; phylum Chordata; class Actinopteri; order Gobiiformes; family Gobiidae; genus Taenioides; species Taenioides sp. WSHXM2023. Next base: position 33,797,331 of record CM057090.1, read on the forward strand.
CCATGATATTCACAGTCTGTGTTTTGACAAACTGGAAGCAAACCAGATCTCTATTTTTAAGTTGTTGTTTTGAAATTTGGCAGACGGACTGCACACAGCGTTTGCAGGTTTATTTTACAATTAGATGTCAGTCACAATGATTGGCTCTTGGACACATATGCGCTACTTCAACACTGGAACATTTTCTGAACAGCTTGGAGTTCAGTTAGCAGAACGTACTAAAGCTAAGTACAAACGAAGAGTTAGAATGTAAACCCTTTTGTATTGCACTGAACAATTATACAAAAAGTAAATTAGTAGCTTCATCTTATTTTTCTAAATGGCAATAGAATAGAGAAAAAAATGTCTTGGTGGACATTAGTCAGTAGGAGGACTGACTATACCTTACAACATCAATCTCTTGAGACAGATCATTTAAATGATCAAATTATTTATTAGTCAAATCTGCAACTTAGATCTAGTAGCCACAACAAAACACTGTACCATGTAACATATTAAAGTGCAAGTTCATTATTATGATCCCTTTCCAACTTGTAGCACACATCTTTGACAGTCTTGAATGTTTTGTTTTACAGCATTTTTAAATAAATCTATGGAAAAATGATTTGATTATTGTAAGCTTTTTACTTCTTGTTGGTTTGCTATAAAGAAAGTAATCTAATAGTTTACAAAAACCTCATGAAAAGGTTAGTGAAGCTCACGTTACAAAAATAAATGTTAGTACACAGTTTAAGATAAAACTTACTGAAAATTCAAAGCATCTGTGCATTTAGCGTTCACATACAGGCCACTATCTGCACTTGCATATATAATATTAATGCCATTCACATTTAAAAATATACAGTATATTTACTAGTACACGAACGTTGAAAAAGAAGCACACATCACATAGAAAATGATATGGCAATATGAGACAAAGATGAGATCATCATTACAGCTATTTGCACAGTTGTTGGTTTTCAAACCTGGGAGCTACAGTACGAGTGACACAGAGACCTGCATAGAGAGGCCAAAGGAAAGCATGATGGGAAAATCCTCTCTATTGTCCACAGTTTCGAAGCAGAGAACACGTGCCACTGCCCTTTAGTGTACTCGGTCACAAAAAGAACTGAAGCAGCAACAGTCTTATTTCAGTTACAACAGTGTTTATCACTGGCTATAAGCACACTCAAATTTGATTATTATCTGATTTATGGACCTTCCGGGTTATTTAAATTACATGCAAACTGTTAAATCTGATGTGATGTGAGAGATATCAGATTACTCAGCACAGCAGGATCTTAAAAACTAAGCTCAGAAAACAAAAAAGTTCCAAAAGTGCTCAGTGTGTGAGGCAGGTAGCCACAAACACAGCCAACCACTCCACTGCCATCAAATGTCAAAAGGAGCTGACAAATGATGCTTCTTCTTATTTTTTATTGTTAGTTTTGTTTTCAGAAATCAGAAAACTCCGAGGTAGGCTGCTGCTTTATGTGCAACTGAACGGTGTTTGGAAATTCATACAGCACTCTAAGAGACTGTTCTCATTGGCCAATCGCGGTAGCTGTCAATCAATAAATAGCACTTCTTTTGTGTCACTCGCCCTCTGACCTGTGCACTTCCTGGGTCTCCCCGGTGCACTTCCGCATCCTTATTTATTTATTTTGTTTATTTATGAGACAGGGACAGTGCACAACCTACATTAACCTTAACAGAAGAGATGCAATGTGCCAGATTGTAGCACCTGTAGTCCCTGGTGCATGTTTTTTGCATGTTTTTTAGATTTTCCGCTCTTCAGGTAATATCCTCGCTCTTTAGTTGACTTCAGTAACTTTGGTCCTAACAAGGTTGTTCCATTTAGTGCCGTGGCCTGTTACCAGTACCACTGTTGAAGCCTGGCAATGCACGTTCCTGTGAGGCGATAGTGGTATGTCGGAGCTACGGACCTTCGTTGCCAGTTTAGCTCTAGGATTAGACGTAATTTCATTTTTATTTCTAGATGTGACTCCTGGGAGCTGCGGTGTGGGTGCTGGAGCTGTCGCCTTGCCCTTCTTTTTGTACATGTGTGATTGACGGGATTGAGTTACTCCATTCAGATGGGCCTGACCTGTGAATCCTAATGTTAACTTCCTCCCCAACTTATTTCATGGACTTTGAGCTGAACTAATGAAATACACAGAACTATTTATGCACATGTCCTCTCGACTAATTATTATTTAAAAATGGAACCTTGCCTCTGTGTTATCAACATCGAACCTGTGTGACCTTTTAGTTCTTTTCTGGGCTATGCTCAGTGGCGTTGCTTGGTTATAATTTAGCTACTCTATTTAATTTTCTTGACCATCACCACTCGTCTTGCCACAAGCAAGTTTTGCTCATAGCATTAATGTGATTTTAGTGCCTTAAAAACGTGAAAAACAGAGCTAGTTCATTTGAAAGAGTTTGCAGTGGTCCAAAGTTACTCCTCACTTACCTTATGCATTCAGAACAACCTAATTATTCACCGCCATGAGTTTATAAGCACTTTTCACAACTTTCAGAGATCAGAGTGGAGTTTTGCCGTTGAGGTAAGGCTAACAACTAGCATGCAAACACACGCTCCCTGATTCTTGGACAAAAACGGTACACAGAGGACTGACCTTAATAGCTGCTTAAATAATATATCTGTAAGACACATTTCATTTAAATACATGGCAGTAATTGAAGTATTTATTAAAGGTACCATAGTATGAATGATCCTAGACTCTCATTCATCATCATCATGTGTGTTTGAATCTAACGATGTTTTGTAGAAATGTATTGTTTATAATAAAATTGCTGCAAAAAGGGCTCATTCTAAACTAATGGTAAACGGTAGCTGTTAACTTCATGACATCACAAGATTGAAAAAGAGCATTTTGAGATTTGGGGATGCAGACAGCCAAATCCAGGGTCACTCAAACATGTGTGAATGAAACAAAACACAACTCCAGGTGTGTTTGTGATGAGGTATTGCATTATAACACGGCTAAAAGCTCACGAGAGTCAATTTTGTACAACATAGGACCCTTAAAACCTAAGAACCTTAAAAACATTAACGTGATTTTTTTTAAGACATAAACAATACAGCCTTTTAATTGGTGCAGTGACTGTCATTGTGTCCTTAGGCAAGACACTTCACCCACATTGCCTAGTTATGAATGTGTTGTGTGTGAGCAATCAAATAAGTGACGCACTAAACTGTTAATCTGAGGTGAGAGGAATGCGATTTTGATTCTAAATGAAAAGTAACCAAAGAGTCACTGAAAATAAACAAATCTGATTGGGCGATCATGTTTGGCTCTGGCTCGTGACCATATGGTAAATGGTAACAGCACTCAGTGTACACAGACACTGGGGGCGAGGCGGGTTAAGCCAAACAGTGGATCTGAACGCTCTACCAATTATGTTTACGTCAAGAGCAGGATTTGAACTGCCAACCTTTGGATGAGTGGACAAACGCTCTACCAGATGAGCTACTGCCGCCCAAGACCACAGACCGTATAAAGAAGTGGACTAAGTGAGTGTGACGTCACCCGTAGTGTTCGGCTCTGGTTAAATGAAGCTCACCGAGGCTAGCAGTTATAGGAACGAATTTGGACTTGAGTTCCATATTGGGAATTAGCACGTGGTTCATGGACAACATAGCGAAATAAAAACACCAGTAGCCTGACAGCAGCAGTTATAGAGCGAGGGGCTACAGTTTTTCAATACAGAATGAACTGGATGTGCTCTCCGGTCTTCTCCACATCCTCGTCTCCTCCTCCATGAGCTGGTGCTGTGTGAGGGTGAGGCTGAGGGTGAGGCTGAGGGCATGAGCAGAGCCAGGCACAGAGCCAGGATCATGTGAGGAGCACAAACAAGAGGAACCTTCAGAGGAGCAGGCACAGCGGCTCATCTCAGAGCATGTGAGATCATTAAACTTAATCTACCATCTACGGCGTTGAGGATCTCCTCTGCTCTGTCTCCACTGTCTCCTCTGTCTCCACTGTCTCCTCTGTCTCCTCTGTCTCCTCTGTCTCCTCTGTCTCCACTGTCTCCTCTGTCTCCTCTGTCTCCTCTGTCTCCACTGTCTCCTCTGTCTCCACTGTCTCCTCTGTCTCCTCTGTCTCCTCTGTCTCCACTGTCTCCACTGTCTCTACTGTCTCCACTGTCTCCTCTGTCTCCACTGTCTCCTCTGTCTCCTCTGTCTCCACTGTCTCCACTGTCTCCTCTGTCTCCACTGTCTCCACTGTCTCCACTGTCTCTACTGTCTCCACTGTCTCCACTGTCTCCTCTGTCTCCTCTGTCTCCTCTGTCTCCACTGTCTCCTCTGTCTCCACTGTCTCCACTGTCTCTACTGTCTCCACTGTCTCCTCTGTCTCCACTGTCTCCTCTGTCTCCTCTGTCTCCACTGTCTCCTCTGTCTCCACTGTCTCCTCTGTCTCCTCTGTTTCCTCTGTCTCCACTGTCTGCTTTGTCTCCTTTGTCTCCTCTGTCTCCTCTGTCTCCACTGTCTCCTTTTTCTCCTCTGTCTCCTCTGTCTCCTCTGTCTCCTCTGTCTCCACTGTCTCCTCTGTCTCCTCTGTCTCCTCTGTCTCCACTGTCTCCTCTGTCTCCTCTGTCTCCTCTGTCTCCACTGTCTCCACTGTCTCCACTGTTTCCTCTGTCTCCACTGTCTCCTCTGTCTTCACTGTCTCCACTGTCTCCACTGTCTCCTCTGTCTCCTCTGTCTCCACTGTCTCCACTGTCTCCTCTGTCTCCACTGTTTCCTCTGTCTCCACTGTCTCCTTTTTCTCCTCTGTCCCCACTGTCTCCACTTTCTCCTCTGTCTCCTTTGTCTCCTCTGTCTCCTCTGTCTCCACTGTCTCCACTGTCTCCTCTGTCTCCACTGTCTCCTCTGTCTCCACTGTCTCCACTGTCTCCTCTGACTCCTTTGTCTCCTCTGTCTCCTCTGTCTCCACTGTCTCCTCTGTCTCCACTGTCTCCACTGCCTCCTCTGTCTCCTCTGTCTCCACTGTCTCCTCTGTCTCCACTGTCTCCACTGTCTCCTCTGTCTCCTTTGTCTCCTCTGTCTCCACTGTCTCCTCTGTCTCCTCTGTCTCCACTGTCTCCACTGTTTCCTATGTCTCCTCTGTCTCCACTGTCTCCACTGTCTCCTCTGTCTCCTCTGTCTCCTTTGTCTCCTCTGTCTCCACTGTCTCCTCTGTCTCCACTGTCTCCTTTGTCTCCTCTGTCTCCTCTGTCTCCACTGTCTCCTCTGTCTCCTTTGTCTCCACTGTCTCCTCTGTCTCCTCTGTCTCCTCTGTCTCCTTTGTCTCCTCTGTCTCCTCTGTCTCCTCTGTTTCCTCTGTCTCCTCTGTCTCCTCTGTTTCCTCTGTCTCCACTGTCTCCTCTGTCTCCACTGTCTCCTCTGTCTCCACTGTCTCCTCTGTCTCCTCTGTCTCCTCTCTCTCCTCTGTCTCCACTGTCTCCTTTGTCTCCTCTGTCTTCACAGTCTCCACTGTCTCCTCTGTCTCCACTGTCTCCTCTGTCTCCACTGTCTCCTCTGTCTCCTCTGTCTCCACTGTCTCCTCTGTCTCCTCTGTCTCCTCTGTCTCCACTGTCTCCTTTGTCTCCTCTGTCTTCACTGTCTCCTCTGTCTCCACTGTCTCCTCTGTCTCCACTGTCTCCACTGTCTCCTTTGTCTCCTCTGTCTTCACTGTCTCCTCTGTCTCCTCTGTCTCCACTGTCTGCAGGGGATGGGCTACAAATCCAGATTCACTTAGAAGAATGTTTAAAAGATACAATTAGAATCACTTTTTAAAAAGCTTTAAAAATATTTGACAGAAAATCTTTATCTTTTCATCATTGTCTCACTTCAGAAATATAATATCTTAAGTTTTGAAAATTTTAGAAAATTTACACTAGCCTGCTCAGTGTATAAGGTCTTAAATGGACTCGCTCCAGCACCTTTGGGTGAGTTCATTATGTCCAAATTCAGTACTAGTGGTAGGGTAACGCCTGTAAGATGTCTGTAACACCTTACAGACGCACAACATTCAGTCAGCAGGTGTTTTCAGTCAAGGGAACAGAAATCTGGAACAACATCCAGCTGCAATAAGAGACTCGACCACATTCAGAACATTTTAAGATAAGATAAGATAAGATAAGATATACCTTTATTAGTCCCACAGTGGGGAAATTCCAGTGTTGCAACGCACAGTTCAAGAACAGCAGGAAAATGGAACATGCAATAAAACAAGATAATAGATAATAGCTAAAAAAAGAATAATTTAGAAATAGACTTAAAGATAGACTCTAATTTTGTTTTGGTGGAGCAAAAATATAAAATACAAAATATAAAATACCAAAAAATACTATTATGTACAATAAAAGTAACAGTGCAGCATATGAACAGAGTAAATCTCAGTAAAGTGACTTCAGTATATTATGTTATTTACAGTAATGACTATGTTTATGTACAGACAGGATAAATATCAGTAAATGACATAAGTGAATTGTACCAGAGGTCTTCAGTATTGCACATAGATAGAGTTGAATGACACGTGTTCAGTGTTAACAGTGTTCATTATACAGTCTGACAGCAGCAGGAAGGAAAGACCTGCGAAATCTCTCCTTCACACAGCGAGGGTGAATCAGTCTATCACTGAAGCTGCTCTCCAGAGCAGACAGGGCGTCCTGCAGGGGGTGACACTCATGGTCCAGCATAGAGATGACCTTAGCCAGGACCCTCTTGTCCCCCACCTGCTGCACTGAGTCCAGAGGACAGCCCAGGACGGAGCTGGACTTCTTGATGACCTTGTCCAGCTTCTTCCTCTCCCTCTCTGTGATGCTGCTGCTCCAGCAGACCACACCGTACAGGATGGCTGATGCCACCACAGAGTCATAGAAGGTCTTCAGGAGTGGCCCCCTCACTCCAAAAGACCTGAGTCTCCTCAGGAGATAGAGCCGACTCTGGCCCTTCCTGTACAGTGCATCTGTGTTGTGAGTCCAGTCCAGTTTGTTGTTCAGATGAACACCCAGGTACTTGTAAGAGTCCACTCTCTCAATGTCCCTTCCCTGGATGTTCACTGAGGTGACAGTAGAGTGGCGTCTGCGGAAGTCCACCACCATCTCCTTGGTCTTCCCTGCATTGATGATGAGGTGGTTCTGCTGACACCAGTCCACAAAGTCCTGCGCTAGTCCTCTGTACTCCACATCGTCATCATCCTTAATGAAGCCAATGATGGCAGAGTCATCAGAGAACTTCTGCAGGACGCAGCTGTCCGTGTTGTGTCTGAAGTCTGCAGTGTAAAGTGTGAAAAGAAAGGGCGCGAGGACCGTGCCCTGGGGCGCCCCCACACTGCAGGTCAGTAGGTCAGACATGCAGTTCTTGGCTCTCACAAACTGGGGCCGGTTTGTGAGGTAGTCCAGGATCCAGTCTGCCAGGTCACAGTCCACACCGGCGGTCTCCAGTTTGTCCCTCAGGAGCAGTGGCTGGATGGTGTTGAAAGCACTGGAGAAGTCAAAGAAGAGAATCCTCACAGTGCTGCCGGGGTTCTCCAGGTGAGACAGTGAGCGGTGCAGCAGGTAGATGACGGCGTCCTCCACTCCGATGCCAGGCCGGTATGCAAACTGCAGCGGGTCCATCGCTGAGCTCACGGTGGAGCGGAGGTGGCCAAGGACCAGTCTCTCCAGTGTCTTCATCAGGTGCGATGTTAGAGCCACCGGCCTGAAGCTGCTGGGGTCTTTAGCGTGCGGTGTCTTAGGCACTGGTACCACGCAGGAGGTCTTCCAGAGTTGTGGTACCACCCTCAGCTTAAGGCTCATGTTGAAGACATGCTCCATAACTCCGCACAGTTCGTCTGCACAGGACTTAAGGAGCCTGGAGCTGATGCCGTCTGGTCCTGCTGCCTTCCTGGGTCTGATCTTCTTGAGCTCCAGTCTCACCTGGGCTGTAGAAAATGACAGTGGCAGGCTGGGGGGATGGGTGAGTCCATGTGTAGTGGTGGGCTGAAGAGCAGAGGCAGAGGTGTGAAGAGGTGCAGGAGTTCCCCATTGTCCAGCTGGGGAGGTGAGAGCTGGCAGCTGGGTGGGGGGAGTGGTGGGTGATTGATCAAATCTCAGGAAGTGAGAATTGAGCTCGTTTACCCACCGCAGATCCCCCTCCGTCTGGGCAGGAGGCGCTTTGAAGCCTGAGATCGTCTTGAGGCTTCTCCACACCCCCTGGATGTTCTTCTGCTGCAGCTGTTGCTCCATCCTTCTCTTTTGGCTGGCTTGGCTCGTCCTGATTTTCCTCCTCAGCTCCTTCTGTGCAGCCTTCAGCTCCTCCTTGGTCCCTGACCTAAAAGCTCTCTTCTTCTCCTTCAGCAGAGCTTTTATGTCAGGGTTAATCCACGGCTTGTTGTTTGAAAAACACCGCACCGTCTGGGAGGGGACGATGTTTTCAAAACAAAAGTTGATGTAGTCCGTGATGCACTCTGTCACTGCATTGATGTCCTCCCCATGTGGGTCACAGAGCTCTGTCCACACTGTGGTGTCAAAACAGTCTCTCAGAGCCTCCTCACTCTCAGCAGTCCACTTCTTCACCACACGGGGCACCACAGGCTGTCTGTGTACAATAGGCTGGTACACAGGCCGCAGATGGACAATGTTGTGGTCCGCTCTACCCAGGGGAGGCAGTGGGGATGAAGAATAAGCCTCCTTGGCGTTGGCAAAAAATAAATCCAGTGTTTTATTGTCTCTTGTGGGGCAGGTAACATACTGGGTGTATGTAGGCAGAACAGGTGCAGGAGATGCATGGTTAAAGTCTCCAGAAATCAGGAAGAGAGCCTGTGGATGCTTTGTTTGTAGTGTGCTAGTACAGGAGTGCAGTGTGTCACATGCTGTCTCAGCATTAGCAGAGGGAGGAACATAGACAGCGATCACTATCACATGTGAGAACTCCCGGGGCAGATAATATGGCCTCATGCTAACAGCAAGCAGCTCAATGTCTCTGTTACACAGCTGTTCCTTCACTGTACAATGTCCAGCTTTGCACCACTTCTCATTCACAAACAGAGCCAGACCTCCTCCTTTCTTCTTACCACTCTCTGCCGTCCTGTCTGCGCGCAGCAGGTGAAAGTTGTCCATAGCAACAGCTGAATCCGGGATTTGCGGGGTTAACCAGGACTCCGTGAAAAGCATGATGCTACTGTCTCTGTATTCCCGCTGATATCGCGTGAGCGCCGCTAATTCGTCCGTCTTGTTCGAAATAGACCGAACGTTTCCCGCGATGACAGAGGGGAGCACAGGTCTGAAGCGTCTCTTCTTTTCCCGGAGTTTGCGTCCAGCACGTCGGCCCCTGCGCGTCTTCCGTAGCAGCTCCGCCGGGATGTCATGGCGGTCTCGGGGGAACACTACAGCGCAGCGCAGCGCTAACAGCTGATCCCTTGTGTATACAATGGGTGGTCGCGGGCCCACGCACATCGCGCCGGTGAAAATTGGCGAAAATCCAACAAAAGAAAAGTTGAAGCGAAGCAGAACCAACGCGTTTCTGAAGTACTTAACTTTATACACACTATTTACAAAAAGTACAAACACACAAAAAAGGTAAAGAGCAAAAAAAGTTAGAAAATAGAGGAGCGCGATGCAACCAGCTGCGGCTCTCACCAGCGCCGGAAATGAATAATTTAAATTTAAAACCATCTGAAACGACGGCTTAAGAGAAATCAGATCTGTCATCACTAATGTTCTGCTTCTGTGTAAATGTCAATGTTGTATGTCAGGATTGTGTCTTATTGTGCTGTTTCTATCATGTTTGTCCTATGAATTGTCATTGACAGTTTGTCTGTTGTGTGAAGTTGTCTTATGCTGTTTCTATTTCTTTGACCTGCTGAGGATTACAGATGTAAAGTACCTTCGGGCTAATTCTGGTGTATTTACAAGTATATGTTCATGAATATATATTGTCCCTTTTAAATAAAAAATAAGAATAAAAAAAATAAGAATAAGAAATTTTTCCCATGCATTTGAACAGAATGTGTCTTCCCCCACTATGGATATATTATAATTTGTGATTAATTGCGAGTTAACTATGACATTCATGAGATTAATCGAGATTAAATATTTTAATTGATTGATAGCACTAGTCAAAGCCATATATTATATAGACTCATGACACATAGAGTGAAGCTTTCAAGCCTTTACTGTAAGCCTATATTGATGACTATGGCTTACAGGTAATGAAAACCCAAAATTCAGTGTCTTCGAAAATTACAGAAGATCAATAAGATTATTACATATGATTGATATAAAAAAAAAAAAGGCTATTTAAACAGAAATCTCCGGTATGCTCATTTCAATCACCCTGTGGCACTGCTCAGGTGTAATGGAAGCCCAGGTTGCTTTGATAGTGACCTTCAGATCATCTGCATTGCTGGCTCTGGTGTCTCTTATCTTCCTCTTGACAATACCCCATAGAATCTCTATGGTGACTTTGCAGGCCAATCAAGCACAGTCACACCATGGTCAGTGAGCCATCTTTTGGTACCTTTGGCTGTGTGGGCAGGTGCCAAGCCCTGCTGGACAATGAAATCAGCACCTCCATAAAGCTTTTCTGCAGGAGGAAGCATGAAGTGCCGTAAAATGTCCTGGTAGATGGCTGCGTTGACTGTGGCCGTGGAGAAGGGGGCACAGGGTGGGTGCTAGTTTCATCGGGGATGTGAGCTGCAGACATTTACACCCCTGGATCACCTCTGATAAACACACAGGGGGGCGGAGTCAGGGCGCTAAGACAGGACAGGAGGAAACGGATAAGGCGGGAGGTCAAAGGTCAGCGTGTCTGTGGCTCTCTCGGGAGGAACAGAGAAGGTCCAGTTACACCAAAGCGCGGTATGGAGGAGTTCTGCTGGAAGAGCTGTGTTTTGTTTCTTTGCTCAAATGCATATGAATGTGTGAAAATCTCTAACTGAACAATATGTGTTATGTGAATTCCTGTTTCAGAGCATGTTTTTAATGCGACAGAGGGGCTGTTACCTCTGGGTCACTGCACTAAGTCCTGGGCCAGACAGTTCATGCTCGGCTCCACGTGTCCTGCTTCGGCTGTTCTGTCAGAATAACTCACTTTAAAGGGCCCATATTACACTATTTTCTGATCTATGTTATTATTTTGTTTCATTCACACATGTTTGACACACAATCCCCTGCAGCCTAGCAGAACTTTATGAACTAGGTCTACAAAACTGGAGGGATGATTATTTTACATAAAAAATTACAGAATAGCTGTGTGTTGCCATTTGCTGATTGATTCTTGATCAGAATGTTACAATTGGTTTATGGCCACAGCGTTCGTGAATGTGTGCAAGAATCTAGATTGAAGACAAAGTGAATCTCACTGAGAAAACTATACTATACTGATGAGAAAATCACCTTATTAAAGGAAACAAAACAGTGTTTGTAAAAGGAAAAGCTGTTCAAAGTTGATTGCGTGCACATAGCCTCTTAAAGGAGCAGTATGTCACCTGGACTCTTTCAGTTTTAAAGAATGTAGTCGAATCACAACTGAACCTGTGTTGCCAGAGCCTTAACCTACAGATAGAGGACACACATAGTTTGTCTCATTCTCAGTATATGGACAGGTCTCATGTGAAGCTCAGAACCTCCAGAATTCCCTCCCTGAGCTGCAGAGGCTGCACTAGCACTGATTCATGATTGGCTGTAGGTGTTGGGGTTTAGGTAGTGACTATTCAGATCAGACAGAGTTTTGGATTTTAGCATAGAAACTGGCAACCCAAATGAGAGACTCATGTGAGGCTCATTCTGCTTTCTGATAATCGTCTTGAACCAAAACACTACATTATAACATAAACAATCTTGTCCAATGTTTTTGTAATGAAGATTAAATCAGTAGAACAATTGTTACCAGTAAAAGATTTGAAAATGTTTACTTCATATCTGGGGACACAGAGAACCTATGGAATTTACAATCAAAATCTTACATACCCTTCATTTAAAACAGTAAAACTAGCAGGACCGACTTGTACCTATGTAGACTGTAGTCTGTGCAGGCTGACCACAGCAAACACAAAACTGGATTTGACAGAAATCTTTTCTGAAATCTATGCAGTCCTCAGTGTGGCCAGCAGAGAGCACCAGAGACCTTATATAAATGTTACAATAGACAGTGCCATCTGAACTGGCTTAATCTTTTACTGTTGTTGTGTGGTTGGGCAATACACGTCATACAGTTTGCTTGTACAGTATATCTGCTGTGGCTACTGAATTAACATCTATGAGTTAATGAATTATAATATTGCCTTTTTAATGATGTCTGTGTAATCCCTGAGTCCTCCAGGAATGAGCCATTGCCTTATTAACGTATACATCTGAGGAAGGAAGGGCATCTGGTATAAAATAAAGTACCAATTCATTGTGAAATTGAAGATTTCCATGTTGTTTATTGAAGTTCTTCTCTCATCAGCCCCATTACTCCTGTGCCCTCATGAAATCTATCTGCGGTGACCTTTGACCTGCCCCACAGAACAGCCAAGTTTCCCCCTTTGAATGTAAACCCAGGAAATAAGGTTGAGCTGTTCAAATATCAAACTACTGGTTAATCACTGGGCTTTGAGGAACAGATTTCATTCTGTCAGAATCTGCCTCGACTCTGCAGGAAATGGGTGAGGAAGTCCCACACACAGAGGAGACACAGTGAGAGGAGAAAAGCAAAGAAGAGATGAGCAGAGGAGAGAGGAGAGACAAGCAGAGCAGATTCAGATTCTATTTTTCATCCCAGAGCAGACCAGGCCTTCTCCTTGTAATATATCAAGTTTTGTTGAAAATGATTGAAATGAGATGACTGATCATCTAGCTAAGTGTTAAGCCCTCAGTAAATCTGAGGTAAAAGCTATTGTCAAAAGTCAAATGATAACGGTGTGGCAGCGGTGTTGGGCTGAAGGGCACAAAGGCAGACCTCTGTATCAGCTTCAGAAGAAAGTGTGGACAGCAAAGAGGCCAGACATGCACAGAAGAGAACACCTCATAAGAAGAACACTGTATTAAACAGAACATTGTTTTTAATGGGTAAACACTTAATTATGTGAGTGTGGACTGACGTTAGAGACAGTGGACCATGTTATTTTAAACTGTAACAGAAACAATGACGAGAGACTTATTTTTAGACAAGAATTCCAAAAAGACACAGGGGTTGCGTGTAATTTGAATAATATACTAAATGGTTCACAGGAGAATTTGACCAGACATGTGAAGGAGCAGCAGAGTTGGCAGAGTCGCAGTGGAGCCTACAGCCCACAAGGAGACTGCCAGGGGCAACAGCAGCTGTGGAGACAGTATCTGCACCGGAGAGTGGACCTTGACCCAGATTGTGAGGCGTGGAGTATCTCTGGGCGTGTTAGTATTTCTGGGTGTAGCACTCTGGCCTCTCCACTGTCCTCGGTTGTCTAGAGGACAGAGCTCGATGCCTAGAACCAGCTTTTTATCCTCCACATGTGTCCTTAAATGTGCAAAGTGCAGCTTTCACCCTGTGATGTCCCTCACCAGGAGCTTTAGCTTGGAAAGCTTTAACTGCTTTATACATGTCTGCCACTGTATGTTGTTGACCTTGTAGTTGCAACTTAAGACTATTTAAATAACACAATATATCACAGAAAAAAGCCCCAAAGGCCATCATGTTCTTGTCACTTAAAAAACCTGAAATTTCTTGGCCTTGGGGGTTGAGTGGTTGGAGATAAATGATGCAAGTTCATCATGCAGGTCACAGAACCTTTCCAAGACACGGCCTTAGCTCAACTAGAGCATATGATTGTTCTGAAGAAGACCACTGTGCCCTGCTGATGTCTCTTCAAGCTCTGAACAGGCGGTGCTGCAAGCTAGAGCTCTCTTTGCTCATGTTTTTGATAAAGTACTGCTTTATTTCATTGTAAAAGATTTCCCCAGTTTTACGCCCAGAAATGGGCGTCCTTAGAGCCATGCTTTCGGACTTCTGTACAGCCTCAGGATTGGAGTTGTTTTATTTATGTGACAGTACGGTCTAACCCTGTAGTTTAGATGTCTACAAACATGTTCTGAAATGTCCCTGTGTGTCAGATGCCCTCCCTGTCTCACCATTCTGTTCAAAAGAAAAAAAAAATCTTTATTGTTTCTGAACTGGGTAGACTTATGTAAAACAGCGTTTTAATGTGAGAGGACCTTATCATATCATAACTGATCATATTCCAGTGACCCCAAAAGAGTTGTGTATCATGGTGGACGCGGTGCCCAATGGGCTTCTATCCCTCGTCAAAGGACACTCCTCCCACACATCCAGGACCCACACACCTCCTGTGTCTCAAACAGCTGTGGACAAAAGATGCTTTTCACAGTAGCCTCAAAACTGTAACAGTAAAATCAGGAGCCTGTTTCAGAAAAACTTTGTTACTGCTCCATATGTGATCCATCACTGGAGCCTTTGTGCCAAATATTCAAAAGGAGAAAGTGTGGACATTAGGCTACAAATGCTTCATCACGAATAAACAAAGAGAAACCACCTACAAACTTCTTCACCACTGCTGCCCCGTTGAACAGAGGCTAAGGACACTATAGGACTCTTCCTGCTCCTTTTGGATCTCACAGACAGAGGGAGTTTCTCAATTCCCAGGATCCTTCCTCCAAAGATCACATTGTAGCACTCCTCCAGAGTCGGCTCCTCTGAAGCAGAGCCAAATGTCCTGCTCACAGCTCCTGGGAGTGCACCTAGAACAGGCTCTGGACGGAGCTTTGATGAAGTGGATCTGTCCAAAGTGGTTCAGCTGAGGATCCTGGCGATTGGGAAACACCCAGAGACTGCTACTCTGCTACTACTGCTACCCACATGCTCCTGTAGCACTACCAGTGAGGAGAGCGCCCCCTACAGGCCCTCCTCTGGACACAGCCTCCTGCCTGGCCCCTGACGCATGAAGAAGAGTCCCACGTTTATCTGCAGAGCTACCATGCCCCCTAGTGGACACAGCAGCTCTATGCCTGTTTCCCACTTTCCAAATCTTCTCCTGTGCTTCTGATGGAAACCACTCCTCACTCTGGGCATGTGGTAACCATGGTAACTGTGTTGAAATTGTATATAGTGTCCACATTTACCATAAGGACCTGTGTGAATGAAAGACACTGAGCTGTGGAATAAAGTCATGGGAATGTCCATGGGCCTGTTTATTCACTTGTTTATTTCTCACTATTCTAGAAAACAGTCAGTACAATAACAAACACAGAGGGAGGTCCAATGAACCTAAAGTGTACTCGAGTAAAAGTACTGTGAGTACAAGTAAAACAATGATGTTCAAATAAAGTGCTCAAGTCAAAGTAAAAGTATTTGGTGATTAAGTGTAACACATAAACTCTGCTTCATGTTTTGGTAATGATGGTTATTCTGCATTCATCCATAGACATTTCAAAAACAAAGTGAAGCCAAAGCTAAACACATTTGATATGATACAATTGTCAGCATAAAGCTTTTCTCAAACGAAAATGATGGGGTTATAAAATGATTCTTACAAATAGAATTTGTTGGAACAAATGAGTGAATGTAGCTCATGAGCCACGTGGGATCAAACTGAGGCCTAGTATCAGCTAAATGAGAGAGAAAAACAACTATGAATGACTCTATGGATTATTTGATTTAGAGACATGAAAAGTGAAGATTCTCTTAATCCACAGGAGCACACAGAGACACTGAGGAGCCTTCAGACCAGAGCCCAAACCCAGGGAGCAGAGTGTGAGTGAATGTGGTGTTGAAGGTGTGGAGGTGGGTCAGTTGGTCAGAGGAGACTGTGTAGAAGGACAGAGAGCCAGCAGGACAGTCCACAAACACTGCTACTCTCCCAGAAGAGGAGGACCTGGGCTGAGGGAGGAAGGTTTGGTTGTGATTGTGCCAAACAGAGAAACCATCTTTAGAGCAGGACAGACTCCAGGACTGATCATTGCATCCAAACATGATGTCAAAACTGAGTTCTTTCCTTGTGATTCTTCTGTAAGACACTGATACATGAACTTTTCCACTCCACTGGATCTCCCAGTAACAGCGACCAGTCAGACCAGTGGAACACAGAATCTGTGGCCTGCACTCAAATCTGTCCTGATGATCTGGATACAGCTGCTCCTCTCCCACATGTGTCACCTTCTTGTTGTTGTCAGACAGTTTGAGGATTCTGTGAGCTGTGTTTGGATCCAGAGTGAGATCACAGAAATCTGATGGAGAGAAGACACAACACAGCAGCAGTTAGTCCCATGTGGAGACACACATTTCATTAGAGTTTAATATGTCCAAATGTGTTCATGAAAGATGGATTTAAAGGCTTTCACTTATTGATGATTTTTTCTATATATGTATTATTATTGTATTTCTTAATCATTGCAGTCTTATATTTGTCTAATATTTCTTTAGCATCAGCCCTATATTTCCTTTAGTTTCACAGCCTCTCACACATCTATTTCATATTATTTTCAGTGTAAATGTGAGTTGTCTGTAGTTTGTTGCTGCAGTGACAAAGTGCAGCTCCAGTCTCTGACGTCACTCCACACATTCCTACACTCGTCTGTGCTCCATGACACACACTTTCTCCTTTAAAATGTCTCTATATGAATCCACAGTCACTTGTGCTTGTGTGTAGACAGTCCTGTGCTGAGTCCAACAGCTGTGCCTGTGTCAGTGTGGCTCCAGGGCTCCTCCTTTGCTCCCAGCACCACTACTTCTGATTAGTGTTGGCACCATATGAAACTTTCAGTTTCTATTATATTCCCATGTGTCCTTATATGTGTGTAATCCCTCAGTGGTCCTGTAGGTTCCATAGTGGTCCATGGGTGTATACTAGTCTATGTGCTCTTATACTTGTTCTGATACAGCGCCAGATCATTCTAAAGACATTCAGGAAAGGTTCATGTCTGTTCTGTATATATTTTTTTTTATTATTGATACTCGCTCTAATGACAACCTCAGTTCTGATGGGGCTTGGTGCTCCTCCTTTGCTCTGTTTCCCATCATGCATTGTGTCTGTGTGTCTGTTTCAAATGGAGTTAACTCAACACTTACACTTTCTGGGTCCTGGTGCTAACCACTGAGCTCCAGCAGGCTCCAGTCTGAAACACATGACGTCAGCCTGAAACACTGAGTCGTTTTAAAATCACATTTTTAAAACAGGTTTGTTTGGATGTTTTTATCTCCACTTATCAAAATAAAATCATAGAAAGACGTCCAATACATGTGATGTTTTAAACAAACTAAATCAATGATTTGAATCAGACCACATGTATGTCACCTCCTAATGAAGCCTTTTCCATTCTCCATGTTCACTGCTGCTTTCTATTGTCTGTCACTGTTTCACTTTATAGACTCAGGTCAAAGGTCATACCTCTGCTCAGACTCTAATGACCAACCCTACACTCTTTAAAGCTTCTATATGACACTAAATGGACTTGTGAGCTTTTGGCCATGTTATAATGCTGTTACCTCCTCAAAAACATACCTGCAGTTGTGTTTTGTTTCATTCACACATGTTTGACTAATACTAACTTTATTATTAGTCTGTCTACATCTCCAAAGCTCAAAAGGCTCTGTTCCACCTTCTGATGTAATGAAGAGGTTATTTTCAAGTTAACAGTTCCCTTTTACCTTTAGTTCAGTACAGATTAGAAATTCCAGGGCTGAAATCATCCAAATGATTCTAGTGAAGGTGTGTGGAGTTGTTATGGAAATCTTTACATCAGTGACCTTTGACCTATAGTCCTGGAGCCAGACCACTCCACCATGATTCTTTTGCTTCTTTTTTTTTCTATGATTTTTCATGAGTCGCACCTCAAGACATTACGAGTTCAGCGTCTTTTGTTTCAACTTGGCCTCCCTTTTGTGGGACCCACCTTGTGTGAAATGAGATGAGTCTGTTAAAAGTGCTGCTGGTGTAACCCAGGTGACAAACCCTGTAAAGCATATGCCTTTCTCCATATGCATCTGTGCCTATCTTTCAGTATTGTATCTAAATCTTGCGGTATTTTGATGTGTTCTCACAAGATGTCCGCCTCGCAAGATCACGTTGACCAATCATTGTTGCGCTCACAATGACGTCATGGTCATGTGACGCTGCGCGCCCAATTATGCCGCTGTGATTCAGTCTGAGTTAGGTGCTGTTGGAAGCCGGTTGAGAGTCGAGTTGTCAGTTTCTGGTTAATCCTCGCTGTTTATTACATAACTCTGCCTGACATTTAATGCTCCTTTATAGGAGCCTTCTATCACGTACCAAAGTGTGTTAAAGGGCTTGTATGGCAGGAAACTACCCACTAGTCCGAGGGTCCACTAGTCCGAGGGTCAAACCCCAATCCACTTTTTTTTTTTCTTTCAAAGTCTGGTTAAGGTTAGGATTAGGGTTAGTTAACCCAAGTCTGGACCCCTTGCCTAAACCTAACCCAAGTCTGGACCCCTTGCCTAAACCTAACCCTAATCCTAACCTTAACCAGACTTTGAAAGAAAAAAAAAAGTGGATTGGGGTTTGACCCTCGGACTAGTGGACCCTCGGACTAGTGAACCCTACCCGTATGGCAAGGCGTAGTCCGCGGAAACTGGTGAGTGTTTAATTGTTATGCTAATGCTATCTTAGCCGCTTCCATTCATTCCTATGATTGCGGTTAGCATATTCATTTGCCAGCTTTATACCTCTGTTTTATCAAATGCAAGTTACAAAGTGAGACTTGTTGAAAGCCAACTGTCTAAAGCCTATAATGTATGAGAATATATTTTTTTATTCATTATTCGTATTATGCATTTTAAGTGTCTTTGTTAACTAGTGTTAACCAATGACAGTTGCAGCTACCTGAGCACTTAAACTAAGCACTTATGACATGAATGTACTTTTATTCATACCAAATATGAATACCATTGAATATATTGCTGTAATATTGAATACTGAAACTGTTAGTAGTGCAACTAGTGCTATTTTAACTTTTATTGTGTGCACACTGGAGATGATAGTAGCCTACTTGTTATTTGTTAAAGTTACAGTTTATTGCTAGAACAATACAAAAACAAACGGTCATTGGATGGATTAAATACTTTCAAACATGATTACATTAGATTACACCAAAGAGCAGACAGTACATGATTTTCCAGACCATACAGAAATGTCATAGGGCCTTGATTATTTATTTTATTTGGTTCATTCTGTAGGTTTTATTGGTCTCAACCCATAATTTTTTCACTATATGACGATAATTGATCTTATTTGTACCCCTTTACT
Organism: Taenioides sp. WSHXM2023; assembly: GCA_029959045.1. Lineage (NCBI taxonomy): Eukaryota > Metazoa > Chordata > Actinopteri > Gobiiformes > Gobiidae > Taenioides > Taenioides sp. WSHXM2023. The sequence continues at coordinate 33,816,539 of CM057090.1, forward strand.
GTTTTGCAGGACTAAAACAACATGAAATCCTGCAGCTTCTGCTGGGTGTGATGAGTGGGGAGACATTTACCCACTCTTTGGCTCTCTTTCACTCTTTGGCTATTGGCGAGGGCGGACGCTTTTTCTCTCCTCTCCTTTCCCTGCTTTGCTCTTTGTCTCGTCTGGTCTAGTGTCTAGTCTTATTCCTTGTGACTCTCTCTGCTCTGCTCTCCAAAACCAAATTAACTATGGATTTGATAAATTGGTCTCTGAATGCAATTGACACCATTTTTTCAACAAGACAAGCAGGATTGGGCGAACCTGTGTGCCCTGCGGGAACCTACACTGCCGGATACATGATGGACGGTTAGGACAAGTGGCGAGTTGTGTGTCTGTCAGCGCTTTCCGTAGGAGACATAGAGGATTAATACTTATTCGGAACCATTATTACAGGACTTTTGCTGATTGGATTTGGCGTGGCCCTGTCTTTTAAGAAAATTTTGATACGATGGGCAAGGCTGCCAATACTCAAACTGTGACTTTGACCTGTATTATGGGAAGGTTTGGCGGCCTCATACTTTGGAAAACATCACGGAAAGGCTAGCAGTCATTGACCACAGACTGCACGGAACTTTGGCTCTAATTCGCAACACTGATAACATCTCAGAGATGTTGGATGCCTTGCATAGAGGGATGAGAAGACCTTGAGACCAATGGACAAAGAGAGCAGTGTTGTGGAAATTGGATGCAGCTGCTCGCTCTAAAACCAAAACAACCCACTCTTATCTTTTGACCTCCCCAAGCCAGCACCGGTCACGACCAAGGCCGGCTGGTGTCAAATCGCCCTGAGATTACAGCGGAGGGAGCCTGGTCCCTCCCCAACCCCTCGCAGCTTCGTACCTCCGACCGGGTGGGCGGGTCTGTTGCATCCAGCGCCGACAGGGCTGCAGGATCCGGATGGCTGCTTGCCTACGTTGGACTACCTTGGACTACCTAAGCCCTCCCCTACCCTCTTGCTAGTCCTGTGGAATGTTTGTACTGTGTTTTGACTATGTGCTGATGTCTCGGAGGTGTTTTTTATTTTGTGTACTCATCCCATACTATGCCCCGTTAGGAGCATGGTCTGGGGGCGGTTCTCACCTGAGAAAGTGGCATCTGGATACAATAGTATGAGTGAGCTACTGTATCCAAATAATTTCCCTTGTGGATCAATAAAGTTTGTCTAAGTCTAACTGAGCAACTCAACTGCCTGTGCCCTAGTGATCCCACTCTCCAGTGTAAACTGTGAGAGGGATTTCTCCACAATGAACCGCGTAGTAAAGGAGAAATTCAATTCTGTCAACTGGACAAAAGTTTTTTTGATCGCAGCTCATCCAAACTGCTTCTTCAGTTCTGGTCAGACGCTGGTGGACACTGCCTTATCTGCCTGAAGGGAGGAGCTAACTATAACTGAAACTACTCTGAAACTAACACACCTACTTGTTTGCAGTTTGTGTTTGTTTTCTATTTGAGTCATATTAGCATACTCATTCAGGCCCCTGATGGGTGCTTTCACACCTCTGAGCACACAGGCTATCACTATTGTTTTCTTTATTTTCATTTAGGTCTGAGGATGGAGTTGTAAATAGGAGAAAGACGATGTCTGAACCCTCCATTTCTGGTCAAAGATGGATTGTCTTTCCGAACAAAGTCAATCCATCCGTATAAGCAAGTCTTGAGTTACAATTATATGTTATAATTTTTATTGTCGATTCAGTTACTTTTTTGTTATTATTCTCAGGTCAAGTGAGGCCTGAGAGACAGGCTTCAGAGGGACCACCTTACTGTATGTCTAAAGATTTTAATAAAAGGGCCAGCTGAACATTCAGTGATCCACCAGAGGGTATTTGTTATTTTTCCTCTGAGCGTAGAAAAAATAAAATGCAAAGACAAAACTCTTGCTCTTTTATCTAATATCTGCTCAGCTGTGCATATGATTTACTTCACATCCTCCAGTCCATCCTGCCAGGAAATGTCTTTCACTTACCTCTGTTGCCCTCCCTTTGTATTGGCTGCGACTGACATGGTGATTACAGGATGAATTCATGGAACTTGTAGGACAATTACCATTAAGAATAATACACATTTGCTGTTACTTCCATATGTGAGTGGTGGGCGTTTGTGGGCACTGCAGCTCCTTTGCTTCATCCCCTCCCCCCATAGTCTGTCTGAAATCTATGGGAAATACTGACCCCTTTACTTCAACTCTCTTTACTTTACTTTACTTTCTGTCATAGTAAAGTGGTCCATACCTGAGAGTGTCCAGTGTGCAGTGGGGGTCCTCCTGTAGAACAGACAGGAGCTTTACTCCTGTGTCTCCTGGATGGTTGTAGCTCAGGTCCAGTTCTCTCAGATGGGAGGGGTTGGACCTCAGAGCTGAGGCCAGAGAAGCACAGCCTTCCTCTGAGACCAGACAACCTGACAGTCTGATGACACAAATGATTGTACTCAGTCAATTCTTTAGTAGCATTCAGTCTAAATGAGCAAATAAGTCCCCTGTCTTTATGTTACTTTTATTAAATGTTACTTTCCAATGCAAATGCAATTATAAGGTAATAATAGTGAATAATATGAACTTCTGACCTGAGCTCTTCCAGTTTACAGTGAGGACTCTTCAGTCCAACAGACAACATCTTCAGCCCTGAGTCCTTCAGGTCGTTCTGACTGAGGTCCAGGACTCTCAGACTAGAAGACTGGGAGCTGAGGATTGAGGACAGAGCTTCACAGCTTCTCTCTGACAGGTTACAGTTGCTCAGCCTGGAGAGAGAAAACACTGTTTATGTAGAAGCTGAATCAAACCAGCCTCTGTAAAACAAAGGTTACTCACAGAGCTTTCTTGGCGGCCTTGACCACTGGCAGCAGCCTCAGGAGAGCCTTCTCTGAAGCAGAGTATTTCTTCAGCTCAAACTGCTCCAGATCTTCTTCTGATGACAGTAAGATGAAGGCCAGAGCTGACCACTGAGCAGGAGATAGTCCACCTTCAGACACACATCCTGAACTCAGGTACTGTTGGATCTGCTCCATCAGAGAACGGTCATTCAGTTCATTCAGACAGTGGAGCAGGTTGATGCTCCTCTCTGCAGACACATCCTCACTAAGCTTCTTCTTGATGTACTCAACTGTTTTCTGATTGGTCTGGGAGGTACTTCCTCTCTTTGTCAGCAGACCTTGTAGAAGGCTCTGATTGGTCGACAGAGAAAGACCCAAGAGGAAGCGGAGGAGCAGGTCCAGGTGTCCGTTTAGACTCCGTAAGGCCTGGTCCACAGCTCTCTGGTAAAATAACACTGATTTACTGCTTAAAACCTTTGTCCATGATGAAGTTTGTTTCTCTGACAGCAGGTTGATCCCATTGTTAATGAAGGTCAGGTGGACATGAAAGGCAGCCAAAAACTCTTGCACACTCAGATGGATGAAGCAGTAGACCTTGTCCTGGTACAAGCCTGGCTCCTCTCTAAAGACCTGTGTGAACACTCCAGAGTACATTGAGGCCGCTGCAACGTCCAGCCCACACTCGCTCAGGTCACTCTCGTAGAAGATCAGGTTTCCTTTCTGCAGTTGCTCAAAGGCCAGTTTTCCCAAAGACTCCACCATCTTCCTGGTCTCTGGACTCCAGTGTGGGTCTGCCTCAGATCCTCCTTCATATTTAATGTTCTTGACTTTGGCCTGAACCACCAGGAAATGGATGTACATCTGAGTCAGGGTCTTGGGCAGCTCTCCTCTCTCTCTGCTTTTCAACACATGCTCCAGGACTGTGGCAGCGATCCAGCAGAAGATTGGCATGTGGCACATGATATGGAGGCTTCTGGAGGTCTTGATGTGGGAGATGATTATGTCGGCCTCGTCTCTGAACCTCTTCCTGAAGTACTGCTCCTTTTGTGGGTCGGTGAACCCACTGACCTCTGTCACCATGGAGATGCACTCAGCAGGGATCTGATTGGCCGCCGCGGGTCGTGTGGTTATCCAGAGGCGAGCGGAGGGAAGCAGGCTCCCCCTGATGAGGTTTACCAGCAGCACGTGCACTGAGGTGGACTCTGTGGGGTTGGTCAGGGCCTTGGTTTTGGTGAAGTCCAGAGGAAGTCTGCACTCGTCCAGACCGTCAAAGATGAAGAGCACCTGGAGGTCTTCAAAGCTGCAGAGTTCTGCTTGTGTTTGACTAAAGAAGTGATGAACAAGTGTCACCAAACTGAAGCTTCTCTCCTTCAGCACATTGAGTGCTCTGAAAGTGAACGGGAACAGCAGCTGTATGTCCTGGTTAACTTTACCCTCAGCCCAGTCCAGAGTGAACTTCTGAGTGAGCACTGTTTTCCCGATGCCGGCCACTCCCTTTGTCAGCACTGTTCTGATTGGTCCGTGTGTGTGAACTGGGCCTTTAAACATGTCTTCACATGTGATGACTCTCTCTGCTGGGCCTGGTTTCCTGGAGGCTGTTTCCATGTGTTTGACCTCATGTTCCAGGTTGACCTCTGAAGGCCCTCCCTCTGTGATGTAGAGCTCTGTGTAGATCTGATTCAGAAGGGTGGGGTTTCCTGCTTTAGTGATGCCCTCAAACACACACTCAAACTTCTGCTGCAGGTTAGACTTCAGTTTACTCCTATAAACTCCAGAATAACTCCCTGAATGAAGACAACAGATACAGGCCTGAGTCTCAGAGAATATAAAATGACTGTGAGCACCTTTTTAAATGTGTTAAATGGTCCTACTGCTCCACAGACGTTCAGCCAGCTCCTTCTGCTTCATCCTCCTCAGGAAGTTCAGTGTGATGTTCAGAACAGCCTCACTGTTGCTCCTCTGCTCTTCATTCTCACCCTCCACTGGCTCCAAGCATTCTGGGTAATCTGTACTCAGAACCTTGTGGAGCTTCTTCAGCTCCTTGTGGACAAAAGTGAAGATGTCCTCCTCCAGAAGCTAAAGAGACACATTATAAACAACACAAATGCAGTAAGTCAGATCTGTGACAAACATCTGAACATTTCCAAACTTTAGTGAATGACAGACCTGAAATATGGAGTCCAGCTGTGTCTGATGGAGCTGACCACTGGAGACCTCTGGACCCATCTGCTCCACTCTGTGGAAGAGACACATTAAACTCTCATTTCAGTCCTATTATTTTATTCAACAACTGCAGAAACTCACGGCTCTGTGGCAAAAGCAATGGGATTCATCACAGACTCATCACTCCTGAGGGAATCACAGCTGGGACCAGGTTCAGACGGAGGATGTTTCTGGTGGATCCTGAGACACAGAAGAAAACACACTTCAGTCACAGTAAAACACATGGGACTGTTATGACTCAGGTTAAAGTCTTCAGGACATTTTACAAAGTGTTCATGAGGCCTTCACCACTGACGCTTCAGTGCGATGGTTTGAACAAAGAAACAGTACAGTTTCACGTTTTACAGTAGTTTTTTTTTTTTTTTTTTTTTTCTATCATTTTACAAAAGATAAAATATTTACACCTATTTATTTTAAACCTCAAACTTTTTCATGTTCCAGGTAGAGGTCTGACAGTGACACTGAATATAATGGATGTTTGTTAAACCAAATCAGTCTTAAAATCCTTCAGTGTCTATGTTTAAACGCACACTTAAAATCTAATTATAATTTAATTTCTGGAATTGTCAGATAATTGAAATGTAACTTAAAACAGCAAAATCTGATGTGAGATGATTTCTCTCAGAAAGACAAGACATCCTGCACTGAAGCGACACATGTACACCTGGTGTTTTTGGTCATCAGATTTCTTTAGTTCATGTAAACACACACAACAGTCACATCTAATCATTGGCTCAGACTTACTGTGGACCAGGCTCCTTTTTAAAGTTAATATATCGTCCAAAAGAACGTTCACTTCCCAACTCCGCCCTGCTGGTGGTGGGAGGGGCTGCGTCCTCTCTGTGCTCTCTCTGATCCATGCTCAGTCCAGAGTCCTACAGAATGACATCACAGTGTTCAGCCCCGCCCACTGCTCACATGGTTCATCTCATGTAGTTTTGTCAAGTGCCTCCATAAAGATACTTTCACATCAAAATGTAAAGGAGGAGACGCCAAAAGAGCCAAACATGTTAGAAAATAGAAGTGTAGAATGAACTTGGTCTGAACTGAGATAAAAATCGTATGGAGATGTCGTCCCTGTGGAGATTCTATAGCCGTGTCTCATTCCAAGGTCAAGGTCAAGGTCAAGTTTATTTATAAAGCACATTTAAAATACAGTTACCACTGCCCAAAGTGCTGTACAATATAAAGCATAAAATACAGGCAACTAAACAAGTATACAAAATATAATAATACAACAATAACTCTAAAAATCTCGCTCAGCTCGTCTCAAAAGCCAGTGAGAAAAAGTGAGTTTTTAACAGAGACTTAAAACTGTCAATGTCAGACACAGACCGAATCCTTAGAGGGAGGCTGTTCCACAGTTTGGGACCAGCCACAGCAAAGGCTCTGTCCCCCCGAGTTTTCAGTCTTGAGCGGGGACAGTTTAGGAGCAGTTGGTCACATGACCTCAGGGCTCTCGCAGGAGCATACACAGACAACAGTTCAGACAAATATACCGGTACCAGACCATTTAATGCTTTAAAAACAAGCAATAAGATTTTGAAATGGATTCTGAAGGACACCGGAAGCCAGTGAAGACTCTGTAGCACTGGAGTTATGTGTTCAGAACGTCTTTTGCCTGACAAAAGGCGCGCAGCAGCGTTCTGCACCAGCTGCAGGCGACGGATGGAGGAGGCGTCAAGACCAACATACAAGGAGTTACAATAATCCAGTCGTGAAGTAATGAACACATGAACTAATCTTTCTAAATGACTTGAGGGCAAGTACGACTTTACCTTCGCTATGAGTCTGAGCTGGAAAAAGCTTGTTTTGACCACTGAACTGATTTGCCGGTCAAACTTAAAAGAGCTGTCAATTATAACACCAAGATTTTTCACATAGGGGCATCTATTAGAAGATGGAAGGCCAAGAGAGTGACTGATATCAGTCTGGATTTTTTCACCAAACACAATAACTTCGGTTTTACTTTCATTTAAATTGAGAAAGTTTGATTTCAACCAGTCTTTGATTTCTCGAAGACAACTCTGGAGCGAAAGACATGAGTCACTTTCAGGCTTAAGAGGCATATAAATTTGGACATCATCTGCAAAGCAGTGAAAAGGAATCTGGTGTTTCCTAAAAATAGAACCTAATGGCAACATATAAAGAGAAAACAAAAGAGGACCCAAGATTGAGCCCTGTGGCACTCCACACGTGAGGGGGGCTTTCTTAGACGAGAAAGGGCCAAGGTTCACAGTAAAGTTCCTTCCTGTGAGGTAGGAACGAAACCAATCTAAAACTACACCTTTGATTCCAGCACATGTTTCCAACCGTTCAAGTAAAATCTCATGATCGACTGTGTCAAAGGCCGCCGTAAGATCTAAAAGCACCAACACAGCTGGTTGACCAGAATCTGTTGTTAAAAACAAATCATTAATAATTTTTAAAAGTGCAGTTTCTGTGCTATGGCACGATTTAAAACCAGATTGAAATTTCTCAGATATATTATTTAGAAGGAAATATGATTTTAGTTGGAAAGAGACAACTTTTTCTAATACTTTTGACAAAAAAGTATGGGGTCTGCATCCTCCGAGGCCAGGTGCCTCCAAGGCTGTGAAGGCTGCAGCCTTCGAACCAGCCTCCGAGGACAGCATTTCCGTTGGCGAAATGGGACAGGTCCAGCCCACGGAGCCGCTCCCGTCGCCCAGCAACCAAGACACGCTGCTAACGCTAATGCTAACGCTAATGCTAACGCTAATGCTAACGCTAATAACAGGCACCACGCAGATTACGCACACGGATCAATAACAAAGATTACGCCTGGGTAATTGAACTATCGGATTTTGAGACCAAGTTATTCTAATAATTCTCATCCAAATCTTGTGGCTGAAACGAAAACGTATGTTTAACGTTTGCAAAACAAAACTGTTATATTTCTGGGATAGATCTGAAATAGGCTAAATTACCTTAAAGTTTCAAATACAGTGATGAGATATGCATTATTAATTATTATTATCATTATTAAATATTTCTATATTGACCAAGGATTACATTTATACAGGGAATGCATTTAAATCAGTTTATAAAGAAAGACATATCTCCTTTGAGAAAAGATGGTTTATTAAACATTCAAAGGAACTTCTGAAATACTTTATCTTGATGTGAAAAGTCAAACATTGAACCCATTACACACATTCAATGCAATAATAGGTGAGTAAAAACAGCTGTATGTCAGTGTACTCTCAAATTCTGAAGCTGAAGCAGGTGACAGTCCAAAATGAACGAATTATCTTTGTAAAATATGATCAGGTGGATTACCACTGCTTAATTGCAGTACAATAGTACATTCTTATAGTACATGTAATTAATTACTATCAAAAGAGACATCAAATAAGTGGCACATTTCACCATGATTCAAATGTCAGTATAGATTGAAAAACATTCAAATAAACATATGAGCAAATGATATGTTTTCAGTTTTGTCTCACACACTTGTTAAGGTCATATAAGGCCACATTTATCATGGGACACTTCCTCAGTGATTAAGCTGTTTAGGTGCTCCTCTGCTAAGATGCAAAGAAACTACCATTTGACTATTTTACTTGTGCAGGAAATTAGAAGTTAAACCTAAACATCACTATTAGAACACATTAGGGACAGCAGCAGCACGTGCAGGAGGGAGGCCTGATGCAACCAGAGACCCCACAGGTCTTCTACAGTCAGCATGGACAGTAGAGACATGACCCAGTGCACTTGGACCACTCAGTGTGATGTATCTCGTCTTCTGGAGGAGGAAGAGCAGAATGGGCCTTATGTCTGATTGATCAAAGTCCTGTCCTGCAGAGTGAAAACCTGTAATGACACACACATTAAGAAAACTACAAAACTATTACAGTAAAATTTGGTTCACAGTGTATATACATTCAGATCCAAAGGCCGTTTAGATAAATCGAAACATCTTTATTAATAGAGGAATCCCACACATATTTTCACAATTTAGATTTCAATATGAGCATGATTCATTTGCAGCCCTTATTATTGCAGGCCTAACTTCTCCAGTATTGTCCTGAGTCAAACAGAACATAAACATTCACATTTACATAATAATAAATACAGTACATTTATAATTATATTATATATAATATGAAATATGTTACAGATCTCCTACTGTTACTGCAAACATTTGTTCAATAACCATGCAGCACACACTATCCTTTCATTTATGTAGTTTATTATGTCTTCTTTTTGATTACAGTTTTCAAGGTGCTTTTGTAAGGGAGATATAATGGATAATAACACTTAATAAGTCCAGCTTATTTGTGAACAACTGTCTACTGACAAATATGTAGGTTTAGTTCTCCATTGTGATATTACTACATTACTACACATGATAGTACTACATTGTGTAGTAAACTTTTCAGATCACCAGCTTCCCGGCCATCATTTAGTAATCACAGAAGTACAGGCTGTGGATAACATAGGAAATAAATGGGGAAACCCAGATTAATTCACAACTACTCACATATGTACAAATGAAAAAGGTTTTCAAATGGCAGTAATGCCAGCGTTGATATAGTTTTCATGGCTGATGTTATATTATCTAACAGGAGCATATAGCACTGTTTTAATACTTACCTCCAAGCCATGTTCACGGAGAATTTAGCCCCGGTGAACAGGTGGTCGTTCTCCCGCCTCAGCTCAGTTAGTCGGGTGGTCTGCTCCTTGTTCCCTGAAGACAAAAATATTCTTACATACTGGAGAATATCCAACATTACAACAGCTAAGCTAATAAACAAGTGTAAGGGATAACGCTACTAACCGCTAATACAACAATATCCGTAAACTAAGCCGTAACGATTACCTTCATACATATGTTTAACTTAACATCTTAAGTTAAACTTAAGTGAACTTGTTTATGAACAGTTTCATGTAGCAAGTAACTTAGAATTAATTGTAGGCGAGGTAAACCAATACTTACATTTAAAAGTAAAATTGCAACTGGTAGGGGACGCAGCCGCGGACTCCATTTTTTACCGTAGAAGAAGTAGCCTACGGTGCATGCTGGGAAATATAAGGCCGCGAAGGATACATTTTCACGGCCTTCGTTCACGGCCTGATCTCCATGGAAACGAGGCCGGTTTTCAGGCTGCATCCTGAGAGGCTGCATGAAATGGGACAGGCCTTGTCGCGCCGGAAGTGGCGTATGCGGCCTGAAAACCAGCCTCGGAGGATGCAGACCCTGAAATGAGACACGGCTTATATGTAATGCAGCTTTCTGTTCAAACACAGACACTATTCCCCGCCCACTTCTCTCATTGGTTAAACTCTGTCAGGCTCTGAGTGAGTGACAGCTGAATTTACAGTTGTTTTCAATGTTTTTTTGAAACTTGGTTTAGTTTGATGGTTTGGTTCAAACATGTATCTGAACAGGGCCACAGGTCAAATCCTTTGGAACATTTCTCATCAGTTCACACAGTTCTCAGGCTCTTTCTCAGAACACTTGACACAGCTCTCATTCACAAACACACATGATCAGTGAATTCACCTTGTTTTTTCAGTATTACAGGCCTGTTCTCATGTGCTAAAGGACACTGGACTAAACTGTCACTTTCAATATAGAAACTCAAACAGAAGGGCAAAAAGTACAATTTGTGAGAGCCTCAAATCAGGTATTCAGAACAGTGTTAAAATCAAAATCATAAACAAAAAACATGTGAACCAGTCGTAACAAAACAGTGAGAGAACAGCAGCAGAGCCACACACATATCTCTGTGACACACTCCTCCATTCAAAAGATTCTACATTTGAACTCAGAAAAATGCAATTTGACAAAACTCATGAATCCAAATACAAATTGTGTGCTTTTTTTTGGGCTCTTTCATTGGTCAGTGCAGCTCAGAAGCCTTAGTCGTGCTCTCAGTGACCACAGAGAATCACTGGTTTAGTGCAGTCTGCGTTTGGGTTCACACTTTACACACATGAGACTGAAGAGCTGTGGATATGGATCATATTTATCTGTAGATTTGAACAGGACTATATCTTAAACATGTACACAGTAGAGATTTGCAGACTGGACAGTACTTTGTTCAATCTATTTCACATAAAGAAGAGATCTATGAGAATAGCAAACACTTGAACACTGTAGTTACTGTAGTGACTGTGTAACAGCTCCATCACACTGGACACATGTGCTGTATCAGACTCATGTCTCTATATTCAGTACAGTCTGTGCTCACGGCTCCAGCTCTTCTCCCTGTGGGATTCATGTGGCTCAAAGTCCTCACTAGGCTCAAAGTCCTTCATCATGTGTGAACAAGCCTATAGTGTGAAAAAACAAGGTGAATTCAGTGAGCGTGTGTGTTTGTGTGAGAGCTGTGTCAAGTGTTCTGAGAAAGAGCTTGAAAACTGAAGACAAATGTCCAATGATATGACCACCAAAAGTACGACTACATAAGTGACATAACAAGGCCTAAAACCAGGAAATACACCAGGACTAACTCAGGTCTAAACTTAATCTGTACCAACCCAGGACTAAACCAGGTCTAAACCACTTTTCAACTACTGTTATAAGGACTACTTAGAATATGCAGTATCCTGATAGCCACTACTAGAAATAAAAATGTACTTTACTATGACAGATGAAGAGTGGGGACATATACATACATCTCAATGGAGGAGCACAAAATCTCGTGTTTGGAAAAATTCAGTTCGAAAAATATGTCCAGTTCTTTTCTGACCCATGTCAAAGGTGACATTGTTCACAGGGAAATGCCTGTAGCTGGAGAGGCTGTGGCTGTCAGATGGTCCATCATGTTCATGTGTTTTGGGACTGTCCTACTGCTCTGAAATAATAACTCACATCTTCATTCAATAATATCTGAACATTTGACTTTAAATCTAAGATTATAAGATCATCTTCACATTCTAAAATCTGAAAACCATCAATACTAGTGCTTGGATTTCTGTGACTGTCAAGGTTGGCTCAAAGCCCTGACAAAAACAAGACGAGGAATGGGCAGTTTAACGCCATTTATTTATATAAAAGTAAAGAGTGTGGGAGGCAGGGAGAACAGGAGGCCAAGCAGCAGGCAGACGGCAGGCAGCCGCACACAGGTGAGGCTCATCGGCTTTAATAGGGGCCACAGATTGAAAGAGGTGGAGCCCAGGGCACACACAGGTTGGAGGGGGGAGCCAGCCAGGGAAGAGCCAAAGGGCCATCACACCCTCCCTCATAAACGACGGGACCAGGGGGGACCGGAGCAGAGACAGGACCACCACAGGACCGGACAGGACACCTGGACAAAAGAGAAGGGACAAAGCGAGGGGCCGTCCAGGTCCTCCACCCACATCCCCAGAAGACTGGACACGCCCAAGCCCACCAATGTGCACCAGAGCCGCGCAACGGGCGCTGTACAAGGCGCAGCACCTGACGCACGAAACCCAGGACCCATGCGGCCAGCGTATTAAGGAGTAGTGGCCCCAGTCAGAGAGGAAAGGCGGGCATCATCCAGCAAGGCAATCTGTAACAAATGAAACCCTGCCCCTTTACAGACAAAACCCACCAACCTAACACAATAATTACCGGCCTACAACACAGGAGCACGTGACAAAGCATCCGCTTGAATGTTGTCATGCCCGCTTATGTGCCTGATGTCCAGGTCATAAGCCTGTAAAAACAAAGCCCATCTTACTAAACGTTGGTTGGGAGATTTAAGGCTTTGCAGAAATGTCAATGGGTTATGGTCTGTGAAGACCACTAAGGGCGCAGCCCCACCCACATAGACTTCAAAGTGTTGAATGGCCCAGATTAACGCCAGAGCTTCTTTCTCTATTACTGAATAGTTAGACTGGAATCTATTAAATTTCCGGGAAAAGAAGCATACTGGCCGTAGCACGCCATCATCCCCCCCTGCAAGAGGACAGCACCAGCTCCAACCTGACTGGCGTCCACCTGGAGCTGGAATGGCCGATCAAAGCAGGGAGCCGCCAAGACAGGACAGGAACACAAAAGGGCCTTCACGTTCTCAAAGGCCTGCTGACAAGCTGTGGACCACACAAATTTGATATTAGATTTCAACAGCTCTGTCAGAGGGAAAACCACAGATGAAAAGTTTTTACAGAAACTCCGATAGAAGCCTACAAGGCCCAAAAACCGTTGCAGCTCCTTTTTAGTGGTTGGGAGGGGAAAATCTGCAACAGCTGCCACCTTCGCGTCCACTGGAGCGACATGGCCCTGCCCCACGACACGCCCCAGATATGTCACTGTAGCCCGTGCGAACTCACACTTCGCCAGATTTACAGTTAGACTGGCCGCTGCCAGACACTCAAACAGGGACCGAATGCGCTGAACATGAGCCCCAGGAGTCGCTATACACAACTAAATCATCCAGATAGACAGAACAACCCTCCAACCCAGCCACAACCTTATTCATCAAACGCTGAAAAGTTGCCGGGGCGTTCTTGAGGCCAAACGGCATAACCGTATATGAATAAAGTCCAGAGGGAGTTACAAAGGATGCAATATCCTGGGCGCGCTCAGACAAAGGGACCTGCCAATACCCCTTTAACAGATCTAACTTTGACACGAACATAGCTGATCCAACCGAGTCAATCAGATCATCCATTCTTGGAAGAGGGAAGGAGTCAGATTTAGTTACAGAATTAACCTTACGCATGTCTGTACAAAATTGTGGTGTTTTATCGGATTTTGGGACCAAAATGCATGGTGAAGCCCAACTTGAGGAGGACGGAACTGCGATACCGTTATCAACCATGTAGCGCACCTCGGTGTTAAGTGCCTTAAGTTTCTCGGGTGGCATACGGTAAAAGCGCTGCTTAAGCGGTTGTGCATCCCCCACGTCAATATCATGCACCACCCAGGTGGTGCGGGAAGGAATGTCCCCAAATAAAGATGGAAATTTTCTAATCAGCGCGACCAACTCCTCACGCTGACTTGGGGCTAGATGAGACAGCAATGAGTCTAGCTGATTGAGTGACTTCGAGTTCTTGAGCCTGCCAGTCAACACGCCATCGTCAGGACCCGGGACCCCATCACTGTCAGATGCCACTATGCCGGCATCCAACGCAAGAGCTGGACTCACACCACCCCCAGGATCGCCACCATCAGGAGAACGCTGATAATATGGCTTCAGAAGGTTAACATGGTAGAGCTGCGCAGATTTCCTCCGCCCAGGAGTTAACAACAAATAATTCAGGTCAGAAACCCTCTCCTTCACCGTGAACGGCCCAGAGTATCTCGCCTGAAAGGGAGAAGTCACAAGAGGTGTTAAAGCAAGCACTTGATCCCCAGGGCTAAACACACGGCGCTCTGCATGCCGATCATACTGGGACTTCATATTCTCTTGAGCTGACTGAAGTTTCTCACGTGCCAAACACCCAGCTGTGTACAGCCGGTGACAAAAACCATTCACATAATCTATTAAGTTAGTGGGTGCATCGGCAGAAATGAGGCCACTTTTAAGCACAGTTAATGGCCCACGCACTGAATGTCCAAAAACAAGCTCATTAGGACTGAACCCTGTACTGTCCTGCACAGCCTCTCGCGCAGCCAGCATTAGCCAAGGAAGCCCATCTTCCCAGTCCCGAGCCAACTCCACACAAAACGCACGCAACAATGACTTCAACGACTGATGGAAGCGCTCCAGCGCACCCTGGCTCTGTGCATGATAGGGAGTGGACAGGTTATGCTGCACCCCAAGCACCTTAAGAACCTGTGCAAACACATGTCATGTAAAATTAGTTCCACGGTCACTTTGAACAACTTTAGGGATACCAAAAGTTGAGATGAACTGTGAAAGAGCTTTCACTACAGCTTTTGTTGTAATAGAGCGCAAAGGGAACGCTGCAGGATAACGAGTGGTTTGACACATGACAGTAAGTATTTACACCCTGACTTTGAAATAGGCAACGGCCCAACACAGTCATTTAGCAAATACTCAAATGGCTCCTTTAACACTGGAACAGGCTGGAGTGGGGCCGGCTAAATCTTCTGATTAGGCTTGCCAGTCAGCTGACACACATGACAAGATCTAACATACGCACCCACATCCTTTTTCATACGCGGCCAGAAAAAATGTTTCAGAACACCCAAATGTCTTCCGCACCCCAAGATGACCACTCTGATCATGGGCCGCTCTCAACACCTGTGCTCGAAATGCCTCCGGAACTACCAATTGAAACGTCAGCGCCCCCACAACGTCCCCCTGGCAATCGGACCATTTACACACCAGTAACGAATCTTGTTCAAAATAGCCATGCGCCAAATCGCGTATTTGGACCTCAGACACAGCTCCCGCAAACAACGGAGCGAGTGTACCATCAGACTCAAGTGCTTTAACCCAGTCGTCTCTATTCACAGCACTAGGCAACAAAGGTAACGACACTGGCGCGACCACAGCCTTCACTTCCATGGACCGCCCTGAGTCACTGCCACGACTAGCTTGAGCTCGTGTCACAGCACAAACCGGGAAAACCAAATCTGTGTCCAAATCCACCAGCGGCTCTGCCACCACCACCGGAGGAGGCGGATCAGAGGCCCACACGGCGCTCCCACAAATATCATTCCCCAAAATCATGTCAACCCCCTCCAAGGGCAACTCGGGGCGCACCGCAACCGGAAACACACCAGACACAAACTCACAGGCCAACGTTACATTATGTCGGGGAACAGGGACATATCCCAGTTCCATGCCACGCATTACAATGAAGTCACCAGTCTGAGATTCAGCAGAAAAAGGCAAAACAGACTCCACAATGAAGGAATGCTTTGCCCCCGTATCACGAAGTACTTTAACTTTAACACGCTCTGTCCCCCCCGCCAGAGACACACGAGCAGATGTAATAAACGGCTCAAAACCCGAACAACCACTGCGCATAGGCACCCCCAACTTCCGCTCAGGCGCTGCAGCACAAAGCAAAGCTGGGGACACACGAGCCTTACTTTTCAACAAAGGACACGCATCCTTCCAGTGGCCTGCGCCACGGCAATAATGGCATAAATCAGAACTCCCAGGACGCTTTGAGCGCCCCACCTTTTTACGAGCCGCATCAAGCCTTTCAAGCTCAGCGCGCGCTTCCCCCAGACCATCGCCCGACACAGGACGCATGCTAAACATCTGATGAGTTAACACAAAGTCGTCGGCCAACTCCGCAGCTTTAACCACACTGTCCGGCTCACGCTCATTTAAATATGTTACAACCCGACCTGGTAACACATTTTTAAACTGCTCCAAGATTATCAAATCGGACAACTTATCAAAAGTGGTCACCCCTGCGGCCGTACACCAGCATTTAAAGTGAGTGGACAATTCATTTATGAACTCTACATGAGTCTGTCTTTCACTTTTAACCCACTGGCGAAACCTCTGTCTGTACGCCTCCGCTGTTAATTGATACGCCTTTAACACCACAGATTTAACACCCTGGTAAGTTAAATTATCCTGAGCACACACAGCCGAGTACGCCTCCTGTGCTTTTCCAGTCAGAACACACTGAAGTAAAAGTATCATTTCTGCATCAGGCCACGCCATAGCCGCAGCCACACGCTCGAACAGAGTGAAGAAAGTGTCTGGGTCGCGCTCGTCAAACTTTGGAACCAAACGCAGATTAGCAAACCCTTCAGAGGTATCACGCACACGTGCAGAGCCCACACTACCAGACGCCTGCACGCTGCCACCTCGATCCAAAACCCGCAGCCGAGCGTTTTCCAGCTCCACCTGCAGCTGCAACAGCCTCTCCTGTTGCTCAAAAGACAGAGTTGTGCCTCACGGGCGACTGTGAGCGCACCCCCAATGGCGCTGCCGCTGCCCCGCCTGGCTCCTTTGCCTGCTCCCCAAACAGTGCTAATATAACAAATGCTTTTAACTCATCTTTTAACATATCCTCATCAAAATCAAGTTCATAATGCGACGCGATCTGAATCAATTGCTCCCTCGTACAGGAACACAAAACAGACGCCTTAGGTGCCGCATAAAACGCCTCCAAATCCATCGCAAACAAGTAAATTCACCCCAGAGTAAGCTACACACTGTTCAGAGACACACACAGAGCACACTTTGCCCCCCTGAGCAGCTCCCTCTAAACTACCTAACCCAAAACTAACTAAACTTCCCTAACTCTTCGTACACCTTGCGGTGGGACTTACACATATGACTGGACAGGACGTCAGCTCTCTGCAAGCAGACCACAGACACTACCCCACCAGTCGAACCCCTGGCTGCTGACAACCTGCCACAGTTTGTGTCACACTAACCCAGCCCTGACACAGACCCCTATTGGGAGTGTGCCACTAGCCTAACAGGGAACTCCCAGGCAGTGCATCCCCAGACGAGTGCTACTCTTAACTCAAAAAGATGACTTAAAAACAATGGAAAGGACGACGCATAAACACTAACAAAAATTCCGGGTTACTCACATGACCGTAGAGAAAAATCCCGGACGAGCCCCCAATTGTCAAGGTTGGCTCAAAGCCCTGACAAAAACAAGACGAGGAATGGGCAGTTTAACGCCATTTATTTATATAAAAGTAAAGAGTGTGGGAGGCAGGGAGAACAGGAGGCCAAGCAGCAGGCAGACGGCAGGCAGCCGCACACAGGTGAGGCTCATCGGCTTTAATAGGGGCCACAGATTGAAAGAGGTGGAGCCCAGGGCACACACAGGTTGGAGGGGGGAGCCAGCCAGGGAAGAGCCAAAGGGCCATCACAGTGACATTTTCAGTCTCAAAGGATTATTAAAAAAAGAAAAATCCACAGATGTGTTAATAACATTAGTAAATCCATATTCCCAATATATCTCTTCCCTGAGCAGACAGTCCCTTCTACTTTCTGTTAGAATCCAGTTTTGCCTGCAGTGTCTCACCTTAATGTCATAAAATACATTTGTGTAAATAATGAACACAACACAGGCTGTAGATGTCAATGGCCTTTACTACCTAAACCACATAAACTCAACTGCAGAAGTCAAGTTTCTTTACAAAATGACTCACTCTCCAAACACATGGATGTGACGGAGTTGACAAAAATGTGTGAACACTGCTGAAAACTGACCAAATATGTTTGAATCCAGATGAAAACAGATGCTGCAGGTTTAACACTGACCAGACTTCACAACACTGACAATTATTTCTCTTCCAACCTCCAAACTCACTATAGGAGAGGAAAGTCCTCTCTCCTCCTCCTCCACCCCCTGTCTCTCAGTCTGCATCCACCCTTTATCCTCCTCTACCTCTTCAGTGCTCCTCCAGTGTTTCTCTCCTCTTCCTCTCCCTCTCCTCTGCCCCTCCAGGAGTTTTTATTCTGATATTAATGATTTGACATATTTGACTTTGAATTAGAGCCTTTGAAGAGCGAGTGTCACAATATGATTAGGCTACAGCAGGTTCACAATATAAGTGACAAGTGACAATACAATACTAAGACATGGAACATGGAATCATCTATTCAATGAAACATTTCTGTTCAGAAAACTGGAAATTAAACTTTTATTCTTTCATTTCTTTAGGTCAACACCATCAACCTAAAATGACATTATAAAATATGTTCTTTATTCTATATGAATGAATATTATATGAAACTTTAAGTTGCAATTTAATCCATTTCTGAGTTCACAAATAATATTTCATCAGCACATTTAGAAGCTACAGGTGAATTTGTCAACTCCATCAGGCCTGAAATCTGACGGGGTTGATGACAGACAGAGTTGACAAAAGTGCATGACTTTCCCTTGTTAAACATATATGGAGCACTGCATATTACACTTTCCTTTTGTTCCACTTGTGAGCTGCTATGAGCACCTCATTAAAGGCTTAGACCGCGTTCCAAATTATTATGCAAATGATTTTTTCTCTGATTTTGCCAAATTGTCCTTATAAATGACAGTCATCATAATTTTCAAGTCATAAACATTTAGAGTACAATTCAAATATTATTGAACAAACCTCCCAATGATAATAGGATTTTTTTCAAAAATAAAAACTTATAATGCACTGTTCCAAATAATTGTGCACAACAGAGTTTCCAAACCATGTTACCGTTGTAAAGAACTGAAAATGGTCATTTGTTTATTTTTCAAGTAGAAGCATTAGCATATTAATGAAATCAAAAGCTATTTCAATCAAAACATCTTAACAGGTCAAGTTACATTTGAACATATTTAATGACAGCAGAGACACGACAGGTCTGTGGCAGGGGATACAGACCATAACGGACTACAAACCAACGACACAGACTGCCGACAGCTCCACCTCCCTGCCGAACGAGCTGAACGAGTTCTTCGCTCGCTTTCAGGCACACAACAGCACCCCAGTACAGAAGACTCCACCCCCTCCAGGTGACCAGGTGCTGACACTATCCCCGGACAGTGTGAGGAGATCCCTCAGCAGGATCAATGCACGCAAAGCTCCGGGACCGGACAACAGGTCGTGTACTGAGAGACTGTGCTGCAGAACTCACAGATGTCTTTACAGACATCTTCAACACATCTTTGAGCAAGGCTGTCGTCCCCACATGCCTCAAAACGTCCACCATCATTCCCTTGCAGAAGAAGTTGTCTCCATCCTGCCCTGATGACTACCGTCCAGTTGTGCTCACCCCCATCCTCATGAAGCGCTTCGAACGGCTAGTCATGCAACACATTAGGACATCTTTCCCCTCCACCCTGGACCCATTTCAATTTGCATACCGGTCTAACCGCTTGACCGATGATGCTATCTCAACAATCCTCCACTCAGCCCTTACACACCTGGACACCAGAGACTCATATTTTAGAATGCTCTTCATTGACTTCAGTTCAGCATTCAACACAATCGTCCCCCAGCAACTCATAATCAAACTAGACAGGCTGGGGATCAACACCTCGATGTGCAACTGGCTGCTGGATTTCCTGACAGGAAGACCGCAGGCAGTATGGGTCAGCGGCAACACCTCCAGCACCATCACACTGAGCACGGGGGCTCCCCAAGGATGTGTGCTGAGACCCCTCCTCTTCACTCTGCTGACCCACGACTGCACACCATCACACAGCTCCAACCTCTTCATCAAGTTTGCAGATAATGCAACTGTGGTGGGTCACATCAGCAACGACGATGAGATGCACTACAGGAGCGAGGTGAACCGCCTGGTCAAGTGGTGCAGTAACAACAACCTCTCCTTGAACGTGGAGAGAGTAAGCAGCACCAAGTTCCTGGGTGTGCATATCTCTGAGGACCTCTCCTGGTCAAAGAACACTGCATCACTGGCCAGTAAAGCCCAACAGTGACTCTACTTCCTCCACAAGCTGAAGAGAGCCAGAGCCCCAGCTCCCATCATGAGGACCTTCTACAGAGGCACCATAGAGAGCGTGTACCGTGTCCTGCTGGAAAAAGCTACACTGAGTAGTGAGAGCAGCTGAGAGGATCGTGGGGGTCTCTCTCCCCTCCCTGCAGGACATCTACCACACCCGCCTCACCCACAAGGCCCTCTGCATTGTGGGTGATCCCACCCACCCATCCAACAGTCTCTTCAGTCTGCTGCCATCAGGAAAGAGACTGAGGAGCCTCCGGGCCAGGACCAGCAGACTGAAAGACAGCTTCATCCACCAAGCTGTGAGGATGCTGACCTCTCTCCCTGCCCTGCCCTCCCTCTCCCGTTGTTCCTAGATGCAAGTGTCCCAGTCTGGTGAACTTACCTAACCTACCTTACTCCTGTGGAGTTCCTCTCCCACTGCTCCACAGAATTTTTATTCATTTTTTTAATGCCCACCTATTTTTTTGCACTACAACTAGTGACACTGCTGCCTGTGGAGTTCCTCTCCCACTGCTCCACAGTCATTTTTAATGCACACTCTGTTTTGCACTATAACTAATGACACTGCTGCTTGAATGACTCCATTTGAGCTTTAAACATGCTACACATTGTGTGTTTTACTTATCTGTATTATATACAAACCTGTCGTACTTGTTGCTATGTGCATATGTCATGTTTTTGTCCTCATATTTATTGTCATGTCTATAAGATGTTAAATGTTCACTGTGGGCCGAAGGGAGCGCTGCAATTTCAAATCCTGTGTGTGCAACCTGTACATATGGTTTTTGACAATAAAGCTGACTTTGAACTTATTTGATAGGAGCTTCACAATTCTTGCATCCATTGAACTTGTGAGTTTGTGGAGAGTTTCTGCTTGAATTTCTTTGCAGGATGTCAGAATATCCTCCCAGAGCTGCTGTTTGGATGTGAACTGCCTCCCGCCCTCATAGATCTTTCACTTGAGGAGCTCCAAAGGTTCTCAATAGGGTTGAGGTCAGGGGAGGATGGGGCCACACCATGAGTTTCTCTTCTTTTATGCCAATAGCAGCAAATGAGGCAGAGGTATTGCTTGCAGCATGAGATGGAGCACTGTCATGCATGAAGATGACTTTGCTACAGAAAGAACGGTTCTTCTTTTTGTACCATGGAAGAAAGTGGTCAGTCAGAAACTCCACATACTTTACAGAGGTCATTTTCTCACCTTCAGGGACCCTAAAGGGGCCGACCAGCTCTCTCCCCATGATTCCGGCCCAAAACATGACTCCACCACCATGTTGCAGCCTTGTTGGACATGGTGGCCGTCCACCAACCATCCACCACTCCATCCATCTGGACCATCCAGGGTTGTCAGACACAAGATCATCCAGGAGTTTCACTGGAAAACTAAACATTTTACCTTTATGACACTTAAACACAATTTGCATAATAATTTGGAACGTGGTGTAGAGTCACTCCAGTACTGTTTTATTTAGACAGAAAATGAGGAATGGTGCTCTGAGATATAACCTCCCCTCAGTCTACAACAGCCTCAAAAGACCTTGGCACAAATCAAACCAGTCAAAAGTGAATGACGTACTCGACAGCTCTGAAGGAGACGTGGCCACTAGTGATGTGCGGGTCAGCTTTTTTTCTGACCCAACCTATCCGACCTGAGATAAAATCCAACCCGACCCACCCGACACAACGAAATGGGTTCAAACATTAGGACTCAAACCGACGGACCCAAACCCGTGCACATAAAAACTAATGTTATGAGCTACTGTAGCTGGACATCGTATCTGTGGGAGTGCACCTGTGAACGTGCACTTTTGTTTGTGTAATGTGTTAAAATCACACTTTGTTTTACTATTGACACTCAAATGTACTGTTTAGGATCTGTTTGGATCTGTTTCACCTATGCACTCACAGGATATAGTGCACATAGAAGCTTTTTGTGGAGTTTGGGACTAAAGAACCTGAATCATGGAGCGAGGAGCAGCTGAAGCAGCGTGCACGTGCTCTGGATGTCTCTGTTCAGGACCTTTGTTTTTGCTCCATGTTGCCGTGTATGATTCGTGCCTCGTTCACACTGGAGCAGAGTTTATGTAGTTTCAATGCGTAGCAAAAAACTATTCATAACGTCTATTTCGTGCGCACAGGACACCACGCACCTTTCTTCTCTTGCTGTTTTCATTTGGTATTAATTGCCTAAGGACTAAAGTCGTCCTCTTTGTGCAGGTAACACATGCAAATACAGAAGTCCTGTGCCCTCGTTTGTTAATCAGAGCCACAGAACATGCTTTAGGTGAGACTATGATGGGACCTGACCCACCCGCACCCGCTTTACCTCTTCTCATTGATTTATCCGACCCGCCTGAACCCACGGGTTACGGGTCGACCTACGCATCACTAGTGGCGACACCTAAAGAGGCCTGATTATGAGTGAGCAAAAATATGTTTAAATGTGGATGGAAAATCAATACAAACCTAGGTCAAGTATAAAAGATGTTCAGCTGTGACAACATAGCAAAAGGAGAAATTCAATTTGTCAACTGCACAAAGCCCCCCCTTTTGGATCTTCTCTGTTCACCGCACATGTGCAGCCGACGAGGCGGTGACGTCGTCTGGGGGATCCACCAATGAGCGGGACGGATTTTCGACCAATGAGTTGAATGAGTTGTCGATGACGTTCCCCAATGAGTTGAACGGATTTGTCGATGACGTTTTCGGCGAAGGACGTACCGGGGAAAGGACAGCTCGGACAGTAACTAATGAACAGTATAATCGGGCGATCGAAGAAGTATTTAAAGGAACTGTATCGCGTATTATGTGTATGTTTTACGCGTAGTGCTGTTTTATTACATGTATCTCTCTCTCTTTATGTATGTATGTATGAAACTTTAATTAGATTAAAGGTACTCGCTGAAGCGAAAAATCTGATTGTCATGTACTATTCTGGATAATAAATGTTTATACATACAGGCACTGAATTACTGAATATAGATTGATGATGAGAAAGTATAATGCGTTTGTTAAAAGTTAAATTTATTTGTCACATACATTATTATAGCACTGTATAATTGCAGTAAAGACATCAAATCAAACATACCAATAAAATATCTGTCAATTACAAACTGTCAATTACAGCAGACAGAACGTGCACATCACAGAACATGTAAGTCATCACATTTCTTATCAGTCATCAATCACAGCAGACAGTGAAATGTGTGTAAAAATTATGACATAGATCTTTTCAATGTCATAAAGCACAGCGGACAGTAGAATGTGTGTAAAAATCATCATTGCATCACATGTCTTGTCAATGTCAGTGAAAATTGTGACTCGCTACAGATATCCAGGCGAGTGTGGACCGGTGTTGGTGGTAAGCCTCCACACCACGTCAAGGTCCCGGTCCCGGTGAAGGGGAACTATTTGCACACACGAACTACACAGAAACAAACTACACCATCTGCCCCCAGAGCAGGAGGGTGTAAGCAGTTCTGGGAGCTCAACCCGGGTTCTTCTCCTGCTTCTCTCTCTGCCAGTCGTCTCTCCTGGAGCACACGTAGGTCCGCCCGTGGCGGAAGTGTCCGGTCTCCTTCCGCCGAGGCTGGCCGCACTGGGTGCACCTGGGGGCTTCCCTGGTCGGTGTCGGGGGGGGTTGTGCGGCAGCGGGCGGACTGCGTGCAGGCAGGGCTGCTGACGGGAGGGGACGCTGTCTCGATGGCAATGTAGGAGAGAGAGCAAGGAGGGGGGGAGGGACGGGGAGCTGCCTCACCCTCTGCTGGGGCAGTGAGAGGCCCGGGAGAGGCTCTGTGGCCCGGGGCAAAGGTCCTGCTGCAGCTGCTGGAGGTGCGGCCAGGATAAAATACAGCAGCAGTGTCGGTGATTTAGGCAGAAGGGGTTGCTTTCCTGGTGCCGCCTGGCCAGTGCGCACCACCACTGGTGCTGCCGCTGGTGGACCCACTCTGTGCACCAGCACTGGTGCCGGCGGTGGTGGTGGTGGTGGTGGTGGTGCCGGTGCTTGGTGTGCACCTGCTGCAGCGCCTGGTCCCGGTGCCAACAGAAGCCCCTCCTTCTCCCGCAGGGTTGCCGTGTACCTAAAAAAACACAAAACATAATTCAAGGACAGGCTTTAGTTTAGAATCCAACTGTGGTGATGTAGTTGAAACTGACTGTAGAGCTGTGTCTACCAACATCAAACCTACCACTGCGAGAGCGTCCTCTGGTTGATTTCGGCCAGCTGGATTGGCGCCCGAGCCATCAGCCTCTGGCTGCCCAGCACAAGGTTGCGGATATGGTGGTAATACATCAGAATGTAATCCCACCTACCCCTCCTTACCCCCCGATGAGTGTAAGTGGAGGCGGAGTAGGTGAGACACAGTTCCGTGCACACCACTTCCATAATCCGGCTTGCGCTGGGGTTCTCCATCTACAAAGACATAAAACGACACACAAATGCAACATTAAGATGTGCTAAACAAGTATGCATGCATAAATGCATACACAGAGGTTTATGAAGGAAAATCAGGTGCAACACGCGCAAAAACAGCACACATGCTTAATAAATATACCCCAAAGTACACAAGAGTACAGAGAGTACACAAGAGTACACACAGTGCACAAGAGTATAAAAAGGGTAAAGTACCAGTAAAATCATAATGCTGCACTAAACCAGAACTACATCAGGACTAAACCAGTACTAACACAGGACTAAAGGGGGTGGTACTTGGACTCTGAGGTTGTACTAGTTGTAGTAGTACTAGTACTAGCAGTAGCAGTAGCAGTAGCAGTATTTGTAGTTGTAGTAGTAGTAGTAGTAGTAGTAGTACTAGTTGTAATAGAAGTAATAGTTGTAGTTTCTATAGTGTTAGTAGTTGTTATAGTAGTTGTAGTACTGGAGCACTCCGCAGTTTTAACAGTGGGTGTCATTAGAAACATTTTTTTACAGTTTAAAAAGAGTAACATTTTGCTGTATGTGTGTATGTCTGTGTGTGTCAGTGTGTGTCTGTGTATACGTTTGTGTCTGTGTGCGGTTAGCACGAAGTAGCAACACTCGCTAGCGCTGTTGTCAGCGCACTAAAACAAGTTTATCACCGCGTGACAGAATAAGTCAAGATGCTAAACCAACAGCAGTGAGTGGGATAAATCTTACCTGATCGATAAACGTAGCCTAGCCTCCGGAAAATCTGTTTTAATCTGCCGAGATTCGCGAACCAAGACTGGATAGCGACTGTTTCTGCAGGAGACACGCGCAGTAGAGCACGAGGTACGTCATCGACAAATTCGCTCACCATTGGTAGTCTGTCGTTGTCGTCACCGACAACTCGCGGTCTCATTGGAAGTTGTCGATGACGACTTCGACAAATGCCGTGCTACGATAGGTCGAGACAAAGGCGCTGCATATAGCACAAAAGTTTATTTGGTCGAATACGTTTTGCAGCTCACCCAAGCTGCTTCTGAAGAAGACCACTCATTTAAACACAGTGAGGTGCACAGTTTAGGCTGGAGAAGGGTTGATTTGAAAGGGTGTGAAGGAAACCATTTTTGTTAAGAGAAAAACTTTGGAGTCCCCTCAGTCTACAACAGCCTCACAAGACTTTGGCACAAATCAAACCAGTCAAACGTGAATGACGAACTCGACAGCTCTGAAGGAGAGGTGGCCACACCTAAAGATGATATGTAATTATGTAATGAATTATAAATGTGTTTAAATATGTGTAAAATGTGGATGGACAATAAATACAAATCTAGGTCAAGTAAAAAAGATGTTCAGCTGTGACAACATAGTACAATAGTAGATTCAGAACACATGAATTTGTAAAATAAATGTAAAAGTATCTCAAGTTATAATGAGATGAGTGACATAAACAGGCCTATGACCAGAAAATAAACCAAGACTAACTCAGCTCTAAACTAGATCATTATCAAACCAGGACTAAAGCAGCTCTAAAGATCAAGTTTAAGTTTAAGTTTAAGTTTAAGTTTATTGGTTTATTAGGACAGTGTACAATTACATTAAGCACAGTGGCAGATATGTTTGTACCAGATTGTAGCTCATAGCTAATTTCCATCTGTAGTCCTACTCTGGGCACCAGACCCAGACCTAATCAGAACTAAAGCCAGGACTAAGCCAAGTCTAAATCAGGACTGAACCAGGACTAAACCAGGACTAAACCCAGTGTTGTAAACTAGTGATACCTGAGCGGATCCAAAGAGTCCAAAGTGTCCCAGAGAAAAGTGTGCGTCTGAAGGAAGAGGCTTGTTTGTGTGTTTTTTCTGGAGCGACTCAGAGCCGCTCCTCTATTGGCTGCAGTCCAGGTGGGCGGGGCTTCGTACAGGTGTAGTGAGGTGACGGCTGCTGTGATTTTGCGACAGACAAAAATTTAAAATAAATGGACTTTTTAACTACAGTTATAAGAACTGCTTAGAATATGCATTATCCTCTCGTATCTCGTTTTTGGAAAAAAAAATTCTATTGGAAAAATATATCCTTTATTTATTTAATTTTTTTTTTTTTTTTCTGAGCCCATGTCAAAGGTGACATTGTTCACAGGGAAATGCCTGTAGCTGGAGAGGCTGTGGCTGTCAGATGGTCCATCATGTTCATGTGTTTTGGGACTGTCCTACTGCTCTGAAATAATAACATCTGAATATTTTACTTTAAATCTAAGAGTATAAGATCATCTTCACATTCTAAAATCTGAAAACCATCAGTACTAGTGCTTGGATTTCTGTGACATTTTCTATTAAAAAAAAAAAAAAAAAAATCTACAGATGTACCTGATGATTTAGATCAGTAACATTAGTCTATAGCCCATAATCCAAATATCTGTATTCCCTGAGCAGCCAGTCCCTTATTCTACATTCTGTTAGAATCCAGAAGTGTCTGGAATGGGACCATAGAGTGAGACAAACCTCTGTCCAACCACAGACACTCATTTGTGTCACGTGTCTCTCAAATACATAATGAGCAATGGTCACAATTTATTTAACGCTTTACATCACACACACACACACACACACACACACGCACACACACACACACACACACACACACACACGAGTGGAGCGCCCTCACACAGCCGACATGCTCTCATCCCAAAATGGAACAGCTACTGTATGTATCAGGCCATTTCATTAGGGCTTGGGATCAATAAATACATGTTTCACAATTAGATTTCACTTTTACAAAACAGTCAGGTGCCCCAGATTTAACACTAGTCTGTGTTAAAGTGACACTAAACACCTAAACTCCACCCACAACCTAATTTCTAACAGAACTGATGAACTGGACAGAACCTGGAGGACTAAAGGGGAGAGTGAGGGGGGAGGAGGGGCGGGGTCTGGAGGACTAAAGGGGAGAGTGAGGGGGGAGGAGGGGCGGGGTCTGGAGGACTAAAGGGGAGAGTGAGGGGGAGGAGAGGCGGGGTCTGGAGGACTAAAGGGGAGAGTGAGGGGGGAGGAGGGGCGGGGTCTGGAGGACTAAGGAACAGTGTGATTGGTCGAACAGGTAATGTTGGCATCATTTTCCTTTAAGAAACTCATTCTCTAGAAAAAGACAGAACATTTTGGAAATCTCAATGGGGAGAACAGTGTTACTTTTCTCACGGTACCAACAAGTCAGCAGGGGGCGCAGTTTTATTGAACACAATCAGGGGAGATACTATCCAAACCATTCAATGTGAAGAGGGCAAATGGATCATTCTAACCCAAAGAACTGATAATGTTTTTGTTATTAGAAACAGATAAAAGTTTAAAAAAGGGAATCACCTGGAAATGATGGTCTGTCAGTCAAATTGTATTAATTTTTTGGGACATAATGGACCAACCCTTGTTGAACGCATTAAAGAACTGTATCAAAGAACAAGACTTGACCAATACAATGAAACATGGAATGAGATGTTTGATTCTAAAGCTTTTTTTCTAAAGCTTTTTGAAGAGCTTTTGACAGATTTGACCCATATTTCAGAGATTCCATTGAATCGGTGCATTTGCATGTTGTGACTTGTTCAAATGAAGAATATTTGTACATTTTGAAACCCTGGATATAAGAACTTGTAACGTGTTTGTCAGTGTGAGTTTTTGGTTGGAAATCTGAGGCTTACAGCTTTCCCTTATGTTTGACATGCCCAGGAGCTCCATCGTCCCCTTCTATCACATGGACAAAAGGGAAGAAACGCTCTGAATTTGAAGGGCTCAGTTTGATGTCAAATTCACAAGTTGTGACGTGTTTTATTCTGTCAGCTGTTTAACTACAGACTCACAAAATGGTGATTATTTGTGCAGACCATCAAACTAAGGTTCCACATGAATGTTTTATTTTGAAAATCTTGTCCAACTTACACAGCAATTTCATCCATTTATTTGAAATGTATTTAACCAGGGAGAACAAAGGAATCTAACCAGAGACCATCTTGTTTTGAGGTGAGCGCTAACCGCTCTGCCACTGTGCCATTGGACTCCATAGGCCGAGCTTCTCATTTCATCACAGTATTGTATTGTTTTGGTCATGACTGATTTGTTTTGCAAAAGTAGCAGTGAGGAGAGCGCCCCCTACAGGCCCTCCTCTGGACACAGCCTCCTGCCTGGCCCATGATGCATGAAGAAGAGTCCCACGTTTATCTGCAGAGCTACCATGCCCCCTAGTGGACACAGCGGCTCTATGCCTGTTTCCCACTTTCAAAATCTTCTCCTGTGCTTCTGATGGAAACCACTCCTCACTCTGAGCATGTGGTAACCATGGTAACCAGCTAAATGAGAGTGAAAAACAACTATGAATGACTCTATGGATTATTTGATTTAGAGACATGAAAAGTGAAGATTCTCTTAATCCACAGGAGCACACAGAGACACTGAGGAGCCTTCAGACCTGAGCCCAAACCCAGGGAGCAGAGTGTGAGTGAATGTGGTGTTGAAGGTGTGGAGGTGGGTTAGTTGGTCAGAGGAGACTGTGTAGAAGGACAGAGAGCCAGCAGGACAGTCCACAAACACTGCTACTCTCCCAGAAGAGGAGGACCAGGGCTGAGGGAGGAGGATGTGTTTATGATTATGCAAAACAGAGAAACCATCTTTAGAGCAGGACAGACTCCAGGACTGTTCATTGCATCCAAACACACTGTCAAGACTGTGTCCTTTCCTTGTGATTCTTCTGTAAGACACTGATACATGAACTTTTCCACTCCACTGGACCTCCCAGTAACAGCGACCAGTCAGACCAGTGGAACACAGAATCTGAGGCCAGTGGTCAAATCTGTCCTGATAATCTGGATACAGATACAGCTGCTCCTCTCCCACATGTGTCACCTTCTTGTTGTTGTCAGACAGTTTGAGGATTCTGTGAGCTGTGTTTGGATCCAGAGTGAGATCACAGAAATCTGATGGAGAGAAGACACAACACAGCAGCAGTTAGTCCCATGTGGAGACACACATTTCATTAGAGTTTAATATGGCCAAATGTGTTCATGAAAGATGGATTTAAAGGCTTTCACGTATTGATGATTATTTTTTCTATATATGTATTATTATTGTATTTCTTAATCATTGCAGTCTTATATTTGTCTAATATTTCTTTAGCATCAGCCCTATATTTCCTTTAGTTTCACAGCGTCTCTCACATCTATTTCATATTATTTTCAGTGTAAATGTGAGTTGTCTGTAGTTTGTTGCTGCAGTGACAAAGTGCAGCTCCAGTCTCTGACGTCACTCCACACATTCCTACACTCGTCTGACAAATTGAATTTCTCCTTTTGCCATGGATTCTACCTGGATGACTGAGAGATTTTACACAAGGCTTGTTAAGATTATTCAGTTAATCAATAATCATGGTTACAATCAACTAGTACCAACTAATAAATAATAATAATTTTAGAAGCATAGACTTCAAACATGGATTTCATTTTAATCTACTTTACAAGTGAACACGTAAAGCACTTTTTTTTTTAATCTGGCAATTAAACTTCACATCATCCAGAATATTGTTTTGGTCATGCAGTTGTGAATAATCATAAAATTATGATTTCTTCTCACAACACCATAAAAATAGAAACTCTGTCATCGCTAAAACTAACATCATAAGGGAACTGAAACTGGAGCACAACTTGGACCTTGTGCAGCTGCTGTCCAAGTGACTGTTCCCCACAGAAACAGCCCAAATTGCTGGCACTGGACTGAGACTGATCCTGTCTTCTTCAGGCACATGAGATTCGTGTTCTGTCTAAAACCTGGCTTCCTGCTGGTTTAGCCCTCCTCCTCAGCACGCTCACCCCCGGATCCTGCCTAGTCCCTTCGGCTATTTCCAGGCCAATTAAAGTTGTTGCTCTGACCGCATTTTGGACAGCCTGGCAGAGTGGTTGGCCTTTAAGGATAATCCAGGCTATAAGGATCAGTTCACAGCAGGTCAGGCAAGAGACGTGTGAGGTATACCACACCAGTGTTTTCTCATCTATGATTGCAAAGAATGTTGAATTAGCTCATCTGGGTAGGATTGGACTGGCCATGCTAAAATGACTTACTTTTTGTGCTATTGCGAATAAGTATGTCTTTGTTAAACTCGTGTTCAGTTTTGGTGGGATCTGAATTATCCTCACTTTGTCCAGTTTTTGAGAAATTTGCCATTCTAAATCATGCAGAATTAACTTCTGCCTTTATGTCCTCTAAATCCTCAACTTGTATGTTAGACCCAATCCCAAGTAGACTTTTCAAAGAAATTCTCCCTCTAATTATTGATCCTATTCTTAATATAATAAATACTTCACTGGAAAGTGGTTACGTGCCTCAGTCTTTTAAATATGCGGTAATTAAGCCGCTCCTAAAAAAGCCTAATCTTGATCCTGACCTCTTAGCCAATTACAGACCTATTTCAAATCTTCCGTTTATTTCTAAAATTCTGGAGAGAATTGTAATTAAACAGCTTTGTCGTCATCTGCAGAAAAATAATTTATTTGAAAAATTTCAATCTGGATTCAGAACTCATCATAGCACTGAAACAGCCCTGGTTAAAGTAACAAATGATTTGTTATTGGCTGCTGACAATGGTCAGGTCTCAATACTGGTTCTGTTGGACCTCAGCGCAGCTTTTGACACAATCGACCACAACATTCTACTCCAGAGGTTAGAATGTGATGTGGGCATCAGAGGAACTGCCCTCAGCTGGTTTAAATCCTATTTATCCGATAGGTACCAGTTTGTAAATGTAAACGAGAGCTCCTCACAGTGCTCTAAAGTAGCCTACGGTGTGCCACAGGGTTCAGTTCTGGGTCCAGTTCTGTTTACCCTTTATATGCTACCGTTAGGTAATATCATCCGAAAGCACGGTATCGATTTCCACTGTTATGCAGATGACATCCAGCTGTACCTATCAATGAAACCTGATCAGACTAATCAAATTGAAAGGCTTAGTGACTGTGTGAGGGACATAAAAACATGGATGACCTTTAATTATTTACTTCTTAAGCCTGAAAAAACTGAAGTCATTCTATTAGGCCCTAAACACCTACGAGACTCTATTGTGGTTTTGTCCCGGCCTGCAGCTGGGCCCGATGTAAAGTTTGACTCTCTAACTGAGCAGATAATCACATTGGACAATGTCAGTGTAGCCTCCAGCTCCACTGTAAGAAACCTTGGAGTCCTATTTGATCAAGAGCTCTCATTTAAAGCACACATAAGGCATGTCTGTAAAACGGCTTATTTTCATTTACGCAATATAGCCAAAATTAGAAATGTACTGCCAAAAAATGATGCTGAAAAACTTGTCCATGCTTTTGTCACTTCGAGGTTAGACTACTGTAACTCCCTGCTTGCAGCTTGCCCTAAAAGCTCTATAAAAAGCCTTCAATTGGTTCAAAATGCAGCAGCAAGAATACTAACAGGTACTAAAAAACGAGAGCACATTACTCCAGTATTAAAAAATCTTCATTGGCTTCCGGTTGAGTTTAGAGTAAAATTTAAAATTCTTCTTCTAACCTATAAACCTGTAAATGACACGGCCCCTTCCTACATTAAAGATGAAATTGTACCTTATCATCCTAACCGTTCACTCCGCTCTCAAAATGCTGCACTATTGGTGGTTCCTAGAGTCGCTAAAAGTACTTTAGGAGGTAGAGCTTTTAGGTACCAAGCACCCTTGTTATGGAATCAGCTCCCTGCTCATGTCAAAGAAGCTGACACAGTCTCTACATTTAAGATTAGGCTCAAAACGTTCCTCTTTGAATCAGCTTATGGTCAGGTCAGTTAGGAACAGAAACTAAACCCATAGGCCTAGTTAAGCTGCTCTAGGAGATATATTACTGGGGAAAGTATGGCAACTTGAGCACTGTCCTCTGGTTTCTCCTACTTTTTCTCCTCCTACTGTTAAGAATATTCAATTACTAGTTCATTCATAGTCTGTTCTTTGCTATTCACATGTTGTCCCTGTCCCACTCCCCTTTTGGGGAGTGTAACTGTTTCAGATGCTGCTGTTCCAGTTTGGACCGCTGCTGCCCCCTAGTGTCGAGGACCTGGACCCCTCCTCTCCTTCCCTGTCCTGGATTAACTGTCCTCGTCCTGCTAGATTAGTAGTTTCATCTGCCTGTCCGTCCTTAGGAGTAGGATCTCTCCTTCACTGTGGTTCTCCTCGAGGTTTCTCTGTTTTCCCATTGGGTTTTTTGGAGTTTTTCCTTGCCGAGAAGGAGGGTCTAAGGACAGGAGATGCTGGGACAATCATCCATTTTCCTGCTTGTTGTTGAACATTCTGTATTTTCGTTTTATGAATGTTTCTTCTGCTTTTTTAATCAACAATTTTGTGAAGTCCGCCGAGATAACTCTTGTTGTGATTTTGGGCTATACAAAAATAAATTGAATTGAATTGAATTGAATTGTTCATTCCTAATTTTAACTCAACAAACATTTGATGGATTTGTTTTAGAGTTACTTTCTATTTTTGTCTATTTTTAATGCTTAACAATTTATGTTCTAAAGCAAAGGGTGGGAGTGGTGTAGTAGTTTAAAACATTCACAAAAATACGTCTGAAACCAGTCAGCAATTACTTTTTTGATTAGTTGACTAATCAATTATTCATATTGTACATTGAGATTTTTTAAAATACATTTTTAATCAAGTAAAGGTATATATGATATAGGATAGACCAGAAAGTGTTTTTTTTTTTTTTTATTTAATATTGCTGCTGTCTTTTTGCCGTGTGTTTTAGCCCTGATAATTACAATTATTGAAGTACAGTTAACAATAAATTTAATAGTCGAATTGTCACAACGATTATTCAGATTACTGTTTCACCCCTAATTCTTATACAGTTAGTGCATACTGTGGTTGTTTCCATGGGCAAGACACTTCACCCACCTTTTCTAAATATGATGTGTGAGTGCATTATTTGGTGCTGGGTGGAGCCTACCCTTGGGCACCAAAGGGAGTTATTTTTAGTATTTTTCTGCAATGTCTACTATTGCATTTTGCTTCTCCGAACTGTCAGTTGGAAACCACTGAAAACAACCATTGCCCTTCGTGGCTGTGGATTCTGGCACTTGTGCTGGAGGATTAGTCTCTACAGTGGTGCCATCTCACACTGGCAAATCCATAATCGATACCAGGGCGGCCATTTGCGACACCTTTAATAAGTTTCTGTCAGCAGCGTGATTATTAGCCCGCGCCCAATCATTCAGGGTCCATCTAGAGTTCCTACTTAGTACAGAGAAGCTGATTAAGACAGGAAATAGTCTCATGTGAGTGTGTGTTAGCCCTTTTTAATATCACAGATGGAGATGCGATGATATAGGAGCCTGTCTGGAGAGCAGCGTGAGGAGTTTCCACAGTGTCTTATGTAAGGCAGACTAATATTGTCGGTATATTCAGACTTCTTGTAATGATTTTTCTTTTTAAATTTACAAACGTGTGGATGAAGAAAAAAGCCTAGAATTATTTTTATTTATTTATTTATTTTTTTTATTTTTTATTTATTTTTTATTTATTTCTTTTTTAAGTGACCTTCATTGTGGTCTGAATGCAAAGATGCAGGAAGAATACTTTGAAAATGTATTTAGTTACAGAATACTGAATACCTGCATTCAAATGTATTCTGATACATGGGCCAATCAGAATACTGTATTCTGAATCACACCTGCACTCAACGCAAGAGCAATATTTTCTGTTTCTCTCTGATTCAGTGCCATTTTAAGCCCATATTACATGATCAAATACCATAATGTATTCCTTTGATTTTAGAGCAGTAACTGTATTCTGAATACTAAATGAAAGAGTAACTGTACCAGGATATAGTTATTCAAAATTAATATTCAGAATAAGTATTCTCGGTACATGTATTCATTTACTTCCCAACACTGTGCAGTAATAGCCATACAGTAAAATGAATAATTAGCTATGGATAATAATTGGTGCTAGTATCAGTGTGGTATTGGCATCATTTCCCAATATAGCCTATTTTTTCTATTTTGTTTATAATAGAAACTGAAGAGCAATGAATTTAATGATGTGGCCATGTTTACACAATCGTCATAAAAAGTACAACAAATTGTATTATATTTAAGAAAATATATTTTGTAATAAGTTTTAAAGAAAAAAGTTAATTTGAGAACTTAAGTACAACTTTAAATTTGGGCCTTGTCATAAATAAAAAAAAGACAGATATTGGCTGAATACAACAGCAACAAATATTGAAAATCTAAATCTATCTTGGTTGGGAAAAATAATCTATATTAGATGATCCCTAGTTATAGCAGTAACATGAACATTAACAGATTTGTGACACTGACGTAGCTTGACATTAGCCACATGGATTTTCATTTTTGGTTATCACAATAATACCCACTGCCACTTATGTCAGCTGTTTTCACGTATACAGTATACATGAATTTTAACAGAACTTTAGATCTTAATTTCAGATCTAAAGTTAAAGTGTGTGTGATAGAAGTGTATATATGTTTTTATTACAAAGACTGCTGTAATTGAGGTTTATCTCCGGCCTATATGCAATGTAAGATGATTTTCTGTGGACTTTTGCATCCCTGTTTGTGGAATGTAAACAAACACTGTATGTCTGAATAAATAAGTGATTTGACAGTGAACACCATGCAGGACTATGCTGATAAGTATTCTATGCTTGACTTGGTAATATTTCTGCGATCTGTGTCATTTAGATGAAATCAGGCTGCTCACTGGTGGTCTCCACTTCAATTTCATGCAAATGTGCACATCCTGCTCTGCTCAGTGTGGGATCAGATATAGAGCAGGCTGTCAGATGGATAGGCTGTATGCACTGACAAAACTAGATATAAAGATTCATACACCTTCATGGGACATGTTGTAATCTTACAGTGCATAACTAAATAAGAGCATTTGTTTTTTTAAGGTGAGACACTACTAACAGGCACATCTAATTTATTTACTCTCTGAAACATAAGCTTTCATATACAAACAGCATTGTCCAATCCACACCAGGTGTTTTGTTCTGTTTTTTTATTTCATTTAATCAACTTGCATCCATAGATTTATATAGAATTTAGTAAATTAATCTCACATTTTTTCCTTCTACATGGGCATAAAGATCAGCCCCTACAGCCACCAAAATGTATCTTAATCTTAACGAGATTTTGACAGAGTACAGGATTAGTCGATGTCTTATTCTAAAGCTGATTTATTGAAGTTTTAATTGCAAAAAATTTGAATGTTTAATTTCAGTTAGAGGTAAATACCAAATAAGACATCCAAAATCCTATGAGTAAATTTGTTTGTATCTGTCAACTAAATGAAGCAAGCAATTTAAATGTATTTTTACACATGAAATGCATTTAAAGGGGAACATTACATGATTGATGACATAAAGGATGAAGCAAATGCAAGCGATTTATAAGAGTGTATACTAGTAGAGGTAAAATACAATTCAGATTTTTTTGCTACTTTACATTTTATCAACTAAACTAATTGATTCTTCTTCTTCAAATATCACAGGTAAATCGTTGCCCACGGTTACCACTGTTCTGAATTTATTAGTACTACGCATCACAGTCCCCATGGTAACGGTCTGTCAGCCAGTTCTAGAACACACTTTGATAAGTGTGTTGCAGCCAGTTCAACAGCTCACTTTTAACATACCTTCAGTCGAGAAAGCCACACTTTTTTTGCTCTAGGAATACATTTAGTTTCAACTTTATTTTACACAATTGTAGTGTACTTTTAGCTGTAAAGAGATGGCATTACACGTAGATATTAACGGTAAGTCAACACAGAGATATGTTTTAAACAGACAGTATGGCAAAATGGTGGTCAAGTGCAAGTGCAAGTACAATTTTGAGATCATTTTAGAAAATATATTTTGTTTTAAAACAAAATAGGTGTAAAATGTTAAATCTGCACAAGTTTACCTCCAGTTTGACATACATTTAAGAGCATAAAAGGTAATATTCATCCTTGTCATGGCGGATGAAGGATTTTGTGCAACTTTTCCCCTTTTTTCCCCCTTTAAAGGCTTGCAATGTTATTCTGTATTGTCTTATTTCTTAGGTAGTATTAATATGTGGTGTAGACTTGCAAATCAGGTTTAATAAGAGGTGTATACTGTAATTTGATAAAAAAAAAATACAGTCTTGTAAATAAGGACTTGAAACTCAAAACGTGGATTTGGAACTTGACTTGCACTTGCCTTTCTTTGGTTATGCTGATGATCTGACATATTTCTTTTCTCTTTGTATTCAGACATAATCGTGGGTCAGGAGATTCATGGAAACACTGCCACCTACTCTGTGCTGAGGTATCTGGGTAAAGGCTCTTTTGGATATGTGGTCGAGTGCCAAAACATGGAGACCAAAGAGCGGGTGGCTGTTAAAATGATGAAGAATCGTTCGGCCATCAAAGAGGCTGAATATGAAGTAAGTTGAAGTCATTTGTCATGATTTTGTCTAAGTCCAGATGAACACAGAACATGTCTAAATGCATGTTATCTTCTGCAGGTGGCCATGCTAAACATCATCAGGAAGCTGGACTGTGAACGGTATAACATGGTCCAGTTCAAAGAATGCTTCAACCACTTGGGCCTTCCCTGTCTGGTGTTTGAGATGTTGGACATCAGTCTGTGGGATTACCTCATAGACTGCAGGCGCTCGCTCACTCCATGTGAACTACGGGCCATAGCCCAACAGGTATGTGGAATTATTCTGTTTACACTATGAGATACGATATATGTAACATAGAAAAGGCTTCCAACGGCACATTTCTATGGCCTTAAGTGATATGGCAAGTTTTTTTTAATAACTTTTTGTACACATAAAAATATTCTCATTGCCTTTGTCTCTGCAGCTCCTGGTGGCCTTTGACGGCCTGAAGGGTCTTGGTGTGATCCATTCAGACCTTAAGCCTGATAACATCATGTTGACCGACATGAATCTGCAGCCTTATGAAGTCAAACTCATTGACTTTGGTTTAGCCATTCTCACCTCAAAGGTGCGCCATGGGCTATATAAGCAGCCTGATGGATACAGGTAAGTTCAATGCATCCAATATTCAGTCATTTTTATTTGCACTGGTGACTTCAGCATTCTCATGTGCTTTCTCAGGGCTCCAGAGGTGCATGTGGGTCACATATTTGATGAGGCCATTGATATGTGGGGCCTGGGCTGTACTTTGGCCTTCTTCTATCTTGGACAACACCTTTTCCCTAGCTCCAATTATCATTCGGTAAGATAGTACTTCCCTCTCACTTGTACTGCAGCCCCCTTTGGACTATCCGCTAATGTTATGTCACTGCACAGGTGAAGATGATGGTGGAACTGCTGGGAATGCCTCCTGACTACCTGCTTGAGTATGGCGCATACTCAAACTGTTACTTTAAGCAGGAGGATGATGAGGACACACTGGAGCCAACATGGAGACTCCTGACGCCTGAGGAATACACGTGGGTCACCCAGCAAAACCCCGGACAGGCCTCTACGATCCAGACACAGCTGCACATCATTGACAATATGGCTGATGTGAGTGCTTCAAAAGTTTTCCATAAATAACCAATACATGATACCAAAAACTAGTGCTAAAGAAAGACACATTAGTTAAATAAACTAACAATAGAAAATTTGACCCTTACCATTGTTTGATTTCAGATGTTCCCAGTAGATGACCCAGAGGAGTATGAGGACCACTTGGAGTTTGTGGACTTCCTCAAAGGGCTGCTGAATGTCAACCCCCTTCTCAGATTGACCCCAAAACAGGCTTTGGAGCACTCCTTCATCACCATGTCCCACCTATATGAGGACAGTGACTAGTACGTGTCTGTTTCATAGCCTTAACACATCCTGGTTTATGTGTGATTTTTTGGAATTGTGCTAAATGACCTGTGGAGGCCAAAGTACCTTCATAATAATGTTGTTGTAACTGTTATTAATTCATTTTTTGTTGAATTTTCAGTGCAATGATGTCCAAAACTGTGATGAAGCAGAGTATAATTGTCAAAGGAGGACGACCAACAGCATCTCCAGGAGAAGCCCAGCACAAAAGTTCCAGCAGGTTTTCCTTGCTCCCTCCCCCTGAATCACTTTTTTGTCTTTCAGCCAAACCGTTGGAACAATTAACCCAGAGCTCTAAGTTATTAGAACTTGAAAGTTTCACCAGCCCTAAAGGAAGAGGTGCCAGTTATAACCCTGGCACCCACAAACCTGCAGGGGAGACATATGTCCCTCTGCACATATTTTGGCCTTTACAAGAGGAACTTGTAATCAGTTCCCCCCAACAAATTAGAAAAACATCTGAGAAAACAGAGATAACGGTCCGTGCACTTGGTTCGTTAGGTAGAGACTCATGTTTGCAAGAGATTTCTAGTGGGGAAATTGTAAACAGTTCCCCTATCAATAAAATTCCTGTTTCTGAGGTAGAGAACCCAAAACACATGAAAGGCAAAAGATCGGGTGGGTCACATAGTCTAACCATTGACAGCCCTATTTTAAATGGTATAAGATCGCAGGTGTGTAGCCATGCCTCCAGGCCTTTGGGTGAAGTTAGAGATGTACTAGTGCATTCTAGTGAGGAAACTGTAACCAGTTTCTCAGACTGTCAGGTGTTTGAGGTGGGTCAGGAGATTCATGGAAACACTGCCACCTACTCTGTGCTGAGGCATCTGGGTGAAGGCTTTTTTGGATTTGTTGTTGAGTGCCAAAACATCAAGACCAAAGAGCGTGTGGCTATTAAAATGATGAAGAATCCTTCTGCTTTCAAAGAGGCTGAGGACGAAGTAAGAAACTCTTTTCCCTTTTCATGATTTTGTCTAAATTCAGATAAACATAGAACATGTCTAAATGCGTGTTGCCTTCTGCAGGTGGCCATGCTAAATATCATCGGGGAGCTGGACTGTGAACGCTGTAACATGGTCCAGTTCAAAGAGCTCTTTTACTATTCGGGCTTCCCCTGTCTGGTTTTTGAGATGTTGGACATCAGTCTGTGGGACTACCTCATAGACTACAGGTGCTCACTCGCTCCATGTGAACTACGGGCCATAGCCCAGCAGGTATGTGGAGTTAATCTGTTTGAATTGTTAAATATCACAGTAGCAACAGTAAGTATTTGGTTAGCTTGTGTAGTTTGGTAATATAGTTAAATGCTTAGAATAAAAGTTCAGTTGACTGGCACATCAAATAAACTTCTTCATTGACTTCCTTGTTTCCGCAGCTCCTGGTGGCCTTTGACGGCCTGAAGGGTCTTGGTGTGATCCATTCAGACCTTAAGCCTGATAACATCATGTTGACCAACATGAATCTGCAGCCTTATGAAGTCAAACTCATTGACTTTGGTTTAGCCATTCTCACCTCAGAGGTGCGCCATGGGCTATATAAGCAGCCTGATGGATACAGGTAAGTTCAATGCATCCAATATTCAGTCATTTTTATTTGCACTGGTGACTTCAGCATTCTCATGTGCTTTCCCAGGGCTCCAGAGGTGCATGTGGGTCACATATTTGATGAGGCCATTGATATGTGGGGCCTGGGCTGTACTTTGGCCTTCCTCTATCTTGGACAACACCTTTTCCCTAGCTCCAATTATCAGTCGGTAAGATAGTACTTCCCTCTCACTTGTACTGCAGCCCCCTTTGGACTATCCGCTAATGTTATGTCACTGCACAGGTGAAGATGATGGTGGAACTGCTGGGAATGTCTCCTGACTACCTGCTTGAGTATGGCGCATACTCAAACTGTTACTTTAAGCAGGAGGATGATGAGGACACACTGGAGCCAACATGGAGACTCCTGACGCCTGAGGAATACACACGGGTCACTGGACAAGACCCAGGACAGGCCACTACACTCCAGAGACAGCTGCAGACCATGGACGATTTGGTCAATGTGAGTGCTTCAAAGGTTTTGAAAAACTAACCAACAGACAAAATCAAAAACTAGTGCAAACATTTTTATTTATTTATTTAGTTTATTTATGAGACAGGGACAGTGCACAATATACATTAACCATAACAGGAGAGATGCACTGTGCCAGGTTGTAGCACTAGAGCTAATTTCCACCTGTAGTCCCTGGTGCATGTTTTTTAGTTTAGTTCATGTTTGGAAGTTGCATCAACATCAGCATTAATAACAAGCTAAACTGTGCAGGACTAATACACATTGGTTAAATAAACTAAGAAAAGAAAATCTGACGCCATCCCTTATTGTTGTTTGATTTCAGATGTTCTCAGGAGATGACCCAGAGGAGTATGAGGACCACTTGGAGTTTGTGGACTTCCTCAAAGGGCTGCTGAATGTCAACCCCCTTCTCAGGTTGACCCCAAAACAGGCTTTGGAGCACTCCTTCATCACCATGTCCCACCTATATGAGGACAGTGACTAGTACGTGTCTGTTTCATAGCCTGCTTTATGTGGGGTTTCTTGTACTTATGCTAGATAGCATGTGAACTAACGAATAAGATATTGGTGTTGTTGTAATAGACATACATTAATTTATTGTTTCACTTTCAGTGCGATGATGTCCAAACACGTGATGAAGCAGAGTGTGAGGGCCGGTGAGTTTGGCAACCAAGGACGACCAGCGTTATCACTAAAAGGTTCCACGGCAGTAAGCTCATTTTCATGGGTTTCTCCCCCGGGGTCACTTATAATGGAAAGAGGTGCAAGTCAAAACCCCAGAAGTCATGTGTCCCTCCATACATAGATCAGCCTTCAGAAGAGGAAATTGTATCCAGTTCATCCAAAGGAAGTAGAAACAGATCAGTGAAATCAGTGACTTCTGGACATACCTCTGGTTCATTATGTGTGTAGAATCCCTCTGTTGTCCAGGTAGAACCCATGGCAAAAGGAGAAATTCAATTTGTGAACTGGACAAAAGTTTAATTGGTCAAATACGTTTCGCAGCTCATCCAAGCTGCTTCTTAAGTTTTGGTCAGATGGCGGACACTGTCTTATATCTGCCTGAAGGGAGGAGCTAACTACAATGAAATTACTCTGAGACTACCACACCTATTTGTTTACAGTGTCTGGTAGTTTCTGGTAGTTAGCTAGTTATTGAATATGCAGTGAGTGTGGGGTCATATTAGCATAACCATTCAGGGCCATAATGGATGTTTTCACACCTCTGGACCTGACCTGGTTAGCCCTATTGTTTTCTTTGTTTGTTTTGATTTAGGTTTGAGGCTAGAGTTATAAATGGGAGATAGATGATGTCTGAGACCTCCATTTTTGTTCAAGGAAGGGTTCTCTTTCTTGACAAAAATAGCCTCTTTAACTCCCCTCTCAAACCAGTTCTTTTCTCTGGCTAAGATCTGTACCTCACTATTCTCAAAGGAGTGCCCCATTGCTTTTAGGTGGAAATGTACGACAGACTGAGGTCCTTTTAGGTGGAGATGTACGGCAGACTGAGGTCCACTATGGCTCTCCCGTCTGTGTTGGTACATCCTCTTGTGAAGTGGCTGTTTTGTTTCTCCAGTGTAGCGCTCACTGCAGTCTTCACTACACTGAATGGAGTAGACCACATTGCTTTGTTTGTGGCTCGGTGTTTTGTTCTTTGGATGGACCAGTTTCTGTCTTAAAGTGTTTGTGGGTTTGTCTTAAAGTGTTTGTGGGTTTGAAATAGACTGGAATTACTATTTCAAACCCACAAACACTTTAAGACAGAAACTGGTCCACCCAAAAGACAAAACACCAAGCCACAAGCAAAGCAATGCGGTCTACTCCAGTCAGTCTAGTGAAGACTGCAGTGAGCGCTACATTGGAGAAACAAAACAGTCACTTCACAAGAGAATGTACCAACATAGATGAGAGAGCCACAGTGGACCTTAGTCTGCCGTACATCTCCACCTAAAAGGACCTCAGTCTGTCGTACATCTCCGCCTAAAAGCCATGGGGCACTCCTTTGAGAATAGTGAGGTACAGATCTTAGCCAGAGAAAAGAACTGGTTTGAGAGGGGAGTTAAAGATGCTGTTTTTGTCAAGAAAGAGAATCCTTCCTTGAACAGAAATGGAGGTCTCAGACA
This sequence comes from Taenioides sp. WSHXM2023, assembly GCA_029959045.1. NCBI lineage: Eukaryota > Metazoa > Chordata > Actinopteri > Gobiiformes > Gobiidae > Taenioides > Taenioides sp. WSHXM2023. Next base: position 33,859,332 of record CM057090.1, read on the forward strand.
TCATCTATCTCCCATTTATAACTCTATCCTCAAACCTAAAGCCCTGAATGGTTATGCTAATAAGACCCCACATTCACTGCATACTCAATAGGCCTAGCTAACTAACAGAAACTGCAAACAAACAGGTGTGGTAGTCTCAGAGTAATTTCATTGTAATTAGCTCCTCCCTTCAGGAAGATATAAGACAGTGTCCACCGGCGTCTGACCAAAACTGAAGAAGCAGCTTGGATGAGCTACTAGACCACATGTGTAAGTCTCTGACTTACACATGTGGTCTAGTAGAGAAGTACCTAATTTAGAGGATATAAGCAGGATGGGGACTGGCGAGGTCTTTTGGGCATGTCCCCCTGCAGAAGGAGAACCCGAATAAAACCTGGAGGGACTATTGTCTGGGGTGAGGGAAGTCTGGGAGTCCCAGCTTACACCTGTGTCCCTGCAACATGGCCCCAGAAGCGTAAGAAATCTGATGGATTTTAAGTGGCCCAAGCCAAGGAGGGGAGACAATTCCTCTGTTGGTTAGTAGTCTATACTCAAGGTTTAGGCTACACAAGAAGCAAAAGGGATCTACGTAAACTAGAGCACAAGAATCACATGTCAGTATACAGGTGGAGTTGGGGGGAGGGGGGTTACTAATGTTTTTTCTGAGTTTCTTTTGCAGAGTGAGGTGGTGAAATGGTGTGAAATATCATCTCGGAGTAGATCCCCTGCTCCCCCACATCAAGAGGAAACCGAGCCCGCCTAATGACATGTGCAAAAATGGTACTAAATCATGGCCTCGAATTATTATTTCATTCCCATGCTTTAGCAGTTTGTTACCACGTTTACCAATTTGTCTATTTAGACTGCGATCTCATGCTCGCTGCCTGCTTATGACTGGCACAATGACATTTGGGTAAACAAGACACCAAGAACAACCACATGTCTGCTTACATACAGCATATGCAAGCAGACATGGTTAATATGCAAAGGAGGGAGAATCTGTGGTTGTCAGCTCTGCCTGTGTTACAAGGCACTAATGTGAACACAACAACAAGGTCCACGTTTGTACAACACATTAATTAATTAATTAATTAATCATTGCATTCACATAGCGCCTTTCATGACACCCAAAGTGCTTTACAGTTCATTATTCATTCACTCCACACTCAGTGGTGGTAAGCTACTACTGTAACCACAGCTGCCCTGGGGCAGACTGACAGAAGCAAGGCTGCCAATCTGCACCATTGGCCCCTCTGACCACCACCAACACTTACGCACACTCCACTTTCTTACTAGGCAATGTAGGTGAAGTGTCTTGCCTAAGGACAAAAGGAGAAATTTAATTTGTCAACTGGACAGTGTTTATTTGGTCGAATACGTTTCGCAGCTCATCCAAGCTGCTTCTTCAGTTCTGGTCAGATGCTGGAGGACACTGCTTTATATCTGCCTGAAGGGAGGAGCTAATTACAATGAAATTACTCTGAGACAACACATGTTTGTTAACAGTTTCTGTTAGTTAGGTGTGTCTATTCAATATGGAGTGTTTACAGTTTCTGTTAGTTAGGTGTGTCTATTCAATATGGAGTGTTTACAGTTTCTGTTAGTTAGGTGGGTCTATTCAGTATGGAGTGTTTACAGTTTCTGTTAGTTAGGTGGGTCTATTCAATATGGAGTGGGAGTGGGGGAGTAGTTAGCATATCCATTCAGGGCCATGATGGGTGTTTTCACACCTCTGGACATGTCCTGGCTAGTCCCATTGTTTTCTCTGTTTGTTTTGATTTAGGTTTGAGGATAGAGTTATAGATGGGAGACAAATGATGTCTGAGACCTCCATTTCTGTTCAAGGAAGGATTCTCTTTCTTGACAAAAATAGCCTCTTTACACAACAAAAACTGTCGTTGTGCCTAAGGACACAACGACAGTTTTTGCCACTGGCGCCCCCCTGTGGCACCAGGAATTTCCAGCGGTCTCCCATCCAAGTACTAACCAGGCCCAGCCTTGCTTAGCTTCTGCGATCTGACGAGATTAAGCTTTGACAAGGCAGTATGGTCATTGTGGGTTCGCCACAGTTTGATCTGTTTTCAGTCTTGGGCCATTGTAACAATCTGCATCGTTACTTGAACAGTGCAGGTTTTTCTGGGATCCAGGATAAAAGCACATTTGAAACATGAAGACAAAGTCCCAACTGATTTTCATTCAGATGAGTGATGCATTGAGACTTGTGCATTCACTGTGAGGTAGATCTTGGCTAGCTGCTTGTGTCAATAGCCAAGCAGTTTACCCTTTCTCCACCTCATAGTGAAGTCATATCTATAAAATGTGGCATGCATCTGAGACTTTTTGTGCTCTTCCCCTGGAGCTGATCTGAACAGTGGTGGTTGTTGCATTTGTGCCCGTAGACATTTAGACTAGAGGGTTGATGATAGTTACAATTATCTTACCAAGATAACATGCGTTAGAGGAGAGAGCACACCATGTTTTCAGAGAAGGGCCAAGAGCTAAAGGACGTGTTGAAGACAGGAACAAGCAGAATTCAGGATCTACATTTTATTTCCGTGGCCCTAAAGATCAGAGTGTAGACTCATCTGGATAACGTAGGGCAGGTGTTATTCATTTTTGGATTACTTTCTTTGGATGAAAACAAGAGCCTAAACCAAGAACTGGAGCAAGGTGAACTGCACGCTAACTTGGAGAATACTGTTGAGTGTTGATATTATATCCGTCTGATGCACCCACCACACTGAATTCAGGCTATTCTCGGTGTCTTGTTTACCTGAATGTCATTGTGCCAGCCATAAGCAGATGCCTGTGCGACCTTTTTTTTTTTTTTTTAATGGTCTGCGTAAAATAGCTCACTAAGTGCTTTACACTTATTGAAATGAGGTGCGTCAGGCTTCAGTGGGCCCCTACACAACTCATGAAATGTCAGTTTAGCCAATGTGGAGGGTTTATAGCACATAATCCTTCATTTCTTAATTTGCAGGAACGAATTGGCTAAAACATGGGAATTAACTGTTAACGCGTGGGGACAAAATAATAATTCAAGGCCACGATTTAGTACCCCCTTCCAGGACAGGTTTCAAAATAAAATGTCAAAATGATCAAATTCACATATAAATTATAATGAAACATAAAATACAAACAGGGAATAGTAATAAGTGCATTTTTAACTCTGTTAGATGTGTCTTAACCATTTCTTTTTATAGAGCCGTGCTCGTCCCACAAACTTGCGTGCTTCAGTTAAGGCCCTGAGCCCATCTCCGGCGATGTTGTTTGGAAATTATATTTTGTTGTAGCGGCACGGTGGCTGAGTGGCAACACTCATGCCTCACAGCAAGAAGGTTACAGGTTCGATCCCCGGGTCGCCCGGGCCTTTCTGTGTGGAGTTTGCGTGTTTCCTCCCCGTGTCTGGATGGGTTTCCTCCGGGTACTCCGGTTTCCCCCATCAACCAAAAACATGCAACACCCCTATGAACAGTTTACAATCAAGGACTGTCAAGGAATTCCTCCCTCCTGTGGGCTCACCACCTGCAGAGGGGTTCATAGGGGTCTGGGTCTGGTGCACAGAGTAATGGGCAGCGTGCTGTCCCCGCGACCCAGCCGGATTAAGCGGGAGAAAATGGATGGAAGGTAAAAATTGGTACCCAGTTGATCACTCTGCTAAATTTAAATGTTTTGTTTTTAATTATCATTTGTGTGCCTTTTTGTCATTTTGCTTAACATGCATATATGACCCACCATTTAAAATAATCCTTAGAGGAGACTTTACATGAGTAAATCATTAAATAAATGAATAAAATACTGCAGTATGGTGTTATTCCTGTGTAATCCAGCAATATTTGATAAAGCTGTTTTTTTCCACCAGTCTACTAATCCTCTGGCCCTGATCTTACAGCACAAGGTCTGTCAGACACTTCCCTGTTTATTTTCTGATTTTACACTGGCATCGCACTGTGAATCCCATCGCATTCTCAAGGACACAGATCAATGCAGATGTGAGATAATTGACTCAAAGCGTGGGAAAAAGGGCCTAATCATTTCTTGGTGGAGAAGGTATTACAAATGAGTAATTATTATCGGGTTATTTTTAACGGTGAGAACTGAAGTGGATATTAATGATGTAATGCAGCATTCACACTGTAGTCTTAATTCAATAATGATTTACAGAAATACACAGCCAGAGCCATTTCTTTTTTAAGCAAACATCTCCCTGACTTAAGAAGAGGATAAAGGACAATAAGAAATAAAAAGAGAATACTGAAATACATAGCTTTTTTTTTTTTTTTTTTTTTTTTTTTTAATTTGTCCACATCCATATTTCTTTTCTCCCATGCCATCCTCTGTGGAAATCTCTCTGAGTCATCTGCCAATCACATTTATCTCAGTTTAGCCTTTTCCCATCTTGACCAGACTATTTTTAGGTTACACTGCTGTAGAATGAAAAACAGGGCACCACAATTTTCAAATTTGTAAAAAAAAAAAAAAAGACATAATTGCTTTGATAAACTATCACTAATATCACTAAAGAAGTTATATTTGGTGTGGAATTATAGTACTATCTTGATCCAAAGCACAACACACACACATATTCACGCACATGCACAAATATTGCTATTCTCCCACTCAAGAGAGTATCTTAATTTTGTAATTTACTCATTCCTATCCTCCTCTTCTTTATTTTAACTCATAAGAACCAAAAGAAGGTGGTTCCTCTAGTCTGAAATGCAGATATGAAGTCCCATCCCATCTAACCATCTACTCTTTGCACCATCTGCATAATCATAAAGGTGATCCTGCCTTCTGCTAATATACATTTAAGATCTATTATTTGTTGTTGTGGTGCATGGTCCTTGCTGTAAAACAATTGTTTGACTGTAATTTTGAGACAAAAATAATCATTAGTTGCAGCCTTACTTAGCAGTTCAATTGCTATGTCTCCCTTTTGACCTTGACAGACATTAAAGGTCACAATTTTCTCCACTTCTCTACCCAACTCCTGATTGAGAATAGTACTGAGCAGGTAATGCTTTATAAGGACACTCCAGCACAGTCCTCACTGAACACCAACCAGCTTTAAGGACAAATAAATGAACTGCAAATGAACTGAACAACGTATTTATCTAAGAAGTACTTCCACTCATAAAAAGAACTCAGCATGTGACAGAGAGCTGAGTGACACACGTCTTCACAAAGCGCCTGCCACCTACATCTGAACAGTCAACAAAAAGCACGAGATTGGCAGATAAAATTGGAGTGAATTCAGACCATCATAACACGTCGTCATTCAATCTAATATGGGCTATATAGCAGTTTTTTTTCCATGTCTGCTATAAACTCTTTTGCTTTACCTGTTTAAGAAATATGCCCTTTTCTCTGCAATTTCAACGTCCTTCAGATTTCCCTTGTCTTGTTTTAAGGAAAGTAAAAGAAAAACTTATATTACTGTTGGTGCTTGACAGTCCCAACAGGTATTTAAAACTTTGGGTGAAATAGAAGACGGAAATGATCAAGGTCTGAAAAGCCAGAAAACTCTACTGGAGTTGGGCTGCAAGAATTGTCTCAAAAATCAACTGAATGATTCAACTTGAGTTTGAATTTTGCACTGTAAAATTCTGTCTCTTCACTGACTCTTTGGTGGTCTCCAAGTTTTTAGATTTTATTACTTTGTTATAAATGCCCTCAAACAAAAGGGTAACATTTCTATCAAGACACTAGTCTCTTCCACCTTCAACCAGGAGTTAGGCCTATTGCTTAGTGAGATTTTGTACAATGCTGTTCAACTGCTCTGCGCCATATACTGCTGGTGTGACAGATTTCAAACTACATACTTCTAGGCCAATTAGGTTCATTAGGTCTTCACATTTTGATCATTTTTGAGATTCTGACTAAAAGAATACCCAAATGAATTAAAAGGCCCATATTATGTTATTTTCTGATCTATATAATATTGTATCCTCATCAAAAACATACCTGGAGTTGTATATGTTTCATTCACACATGTTTACCACATAAATCCTGCTAGGAGTTCTTCTCTCAGACTGAAAACACTCTGTTCCACCTTGTGATATTATATGGTAATACACATAGTGCTCCACTGTATTTTAAGAGCACAAGGAATCATTTGGATGATTTCAGCAATGGCTTCTGTTAACATGAAAACTGCCGTTCCATGACATCACAAGGTGGAACGGAGCATTTTGAGCTTGGGAGATGTAGGCAGACTAATAATAAAGAGACTCAAACATGTGTGAACAAAACTAAACACGACTCCAGGTATGTTTTGGAGGAGGTAACAACATTATAACTTGTCTTAAAGCACAACAGTCAACTTTATGTAATATAGGACCTTTAACTGGTATACCGTAGGTCTGCCGTTTGTTTGAACAATTACAGAGCCTGCCCACTGGGATTTCTGGCTGGTGAATTCAATAGAAATTTGCACTGAACTCTGTGGGTAAACCATTCAGAGGTCCATATAGACTTTTGTGGTTCTTGATCCAAAGGTCTGAAAAATGGTGACGATTTGACTGTGTGTGTGTTTCTTTCTTTATTTTATTTTTAATTCTTAGCTATTGTGCATTCTCTCCAAAGCTGAGTGACTTCCATTCTTGAGTTACAAAAGTCCAGAAGTTCATTTTTCCATTAATCTTAGAAGAGACAGAGCAAACATGAGAAATGCAAAGGCTTGGCCTGTGTAGCACACAGCCCCAGCACTTTGTGACTGGTATTCTGTGTGTTCCCAGGTGTGCCATTTGAACTGCGCCTTATTGTCCTTTTGCTCAGGATCTCACAAGAATCAATTACCCTTTAGGTTGTCACACCTATGTACCCTCCACTCTTTTAATCAGCTGTACAAACTTTACACAGGAAGCTACAATTTATTGCAGTCATATTTAAATTTACTGTTACTCTGTAGCCTAGTCATTTGTTTGCCTTGTGCTAGTTACTATTACAATGTCTAAAAACATCTTATGTTCTTGTGTCCTTCGGCAAGACACTTGCTTAGTATAAATGCGGCATGCGGTGTGTGAGTGTCGGTGGTGGTCAGAGGGGCAGCCTTGCTTCCGTCAGTTTGCCACAGGGCAGGTGTGGATACAATAGTAGCTTACCACCATCGAGAGTGGAGTGGATGAATACAGCAAGACTAAATGCTCTGAGTATCTTGAAAGGTGCTACATAAATCCAGCGGTTAATTCATTCATATAATTAATGCTAATCTGCAATAGGTTATCAAGCGTATGTTTCTGTACTATATTATGAACTACAGTGCTGCACCTTTAAACTCATCAGAAACAATACAGACCTTTGAGTCAATATATTTACACAAAACTATGTGGCTAACTTACAATTAGATGCTGTGACAGTTTCATAAAGTCACAATTGTCATTCCAGAGGACACAAACTGTTTACTCTCTGGTGGATCGGAAATGTGTGATACCAATTTGCACATCTGCTCAACACAATTTGGGCAGTTATACAAACACAAATCTCCACAGAGATCCTTTTCCATTTAGCCGCTTCTCCTGTCGCACTCATCACCACGACAACACCAAACAAACTCAAATGAAATTGCACGTAAGGCATATTAAGTTGTGTTATCTCATACCGTTGACTGAGTGAGGAGGAAAGGGGGGCCACAGCAAAGAAAGCGATAAAACAGAAAGACAAAACTAAAATGATACAAAGTCATTCAATCATTGTAACATATAAAACACTCTTTTTTAAAACCATATTTTGCATATCAGTTTCTCCTCAAATATATTGATTTCAGAATGATGAAAAATTAGGACTGTTGCCATAGCAAATAACAATTTAAAACTAAATAAGTATGATATCTTTTGAATGTGAAAAGTCCTCAAAATGTTGCATACTAGTATAACAGGAAGCTGACACCTACTATGAACACCTGTTGTATGGTGTTCATAGTACATAGCTTCTTTGGTTCCATTTTTATATATTGGTGTTTAAAAAAAAAATCTGAGGAGGGGGAGCACAAATCAGCTTAACTGTTGTAGTTCCAGCTAAATCACTTCATTATGGTTAAATTGTGTTCAAATATAGCACAGATTCAAGTCTAATAAAACCTCAAACAGAGCAGAGCCTACAGTTAGTATCAATACCCTAGTTGTTTAGTGTAGTCCTTGCAAATAAATCAGAATTGTTAAGAGACATTTCTCCTTCACCTCTGAAACTATTGGTGAAGAAGAGAAGAAGAAGAAGAGCTGGAGAGACTGAAGTGGCAGATAGTTCTACTGCTACACTGGAGATGGAGCAAAGTCGTGCTGAAATGAACAAATAACTCACACTTCCTGTTTATATTTTTGACAGTTGTGTAACTTGTTAAAACGTTCTCTCACCCACACTTCAAAATTGCCTCTAACGGTGTTGTCAAATAAATTCTTGGCTTATTGTTTCAGTATGTTAACAATAAAAGCCTATTACTAATCTTAATTGTTAACTAATCACCCTTTACTGACACGTGAGGCAGGAGTTAGAATGCCTTACATCCTGCTCAGACCTTACTGAATGCCATTCTTTTGCCTAACTACAATCAGCACATGTTCAGCCTCTACACACAAGAGAATAGCAAGTGTATCATTAGTGAGTGAAGATTCATTTACATTTTAAATTGATCATACAGACAATAAATTACCACTAAACACACAAACACAGAGCACATCACAGTAAACAAAGTCATTTAGTCACTGCTAATGTGCTCCGTTTTATGCCTAGTGGGTTAGATCTAGTTCTCTTTCTCTAGGGACCTCACTGTTTTGCATTGGCGTTCATCAAGCACTTGTTATTTGGGTATAAAAATGATATTTCAGCTTTCCTGCTCTTCCATGATATTCACAGTCTGTGTTTTGACAAACTGGAAGCAAACCAGATCTCTATTTTTAAGTTGTTGTTTTGAAATTTGGCAGACGGACTGCGCACAGCGTTTGCAGGTTTATTTTAGAATTAGATGTCAGTCACAATGATTGGCTCTTGGACACATATGCGCTACTTCAACACTGGAACATTTTCTGAACAGCTTGGAGTTCAGTTAGCAGAACGTACTAAAGCTAAGTACAAACGAAGAGTTAGAATGTAAACCCTTTTGTATTGCACTGAACAATTATACAAAAAGTCAATTAGTAGCTTCATCTTATTTTTCTAAATGGCAATAGAATAGAGAAAAAAATGCCTTGGTGGACATTAGTCAGTAGGAGGACTGACTATACCTTACAACATCAATCTCTTGAGACAGATCATTTAAATTATAAAAATGATTTGATTATTGTAAGCTTTTTACTTCTTGTTGGTTTGCTATAAAGAAAGTAATCTAATAGTTTACAAAAACCTCATGAAAAGGTTAGTGAAGCTCACGTTACAAAAATAAATGTTAGTACACAGTTTAAGATAAAATTTTCAGTAAGTGTTTCTGAAAACACTTACTGAAAATTCAAAGCATCTGTGCATTTAGCGTTCACATACAGGCCACTATCTGCACTTGCCTATATAATATTAATGCCATTCACAGTTAAAAATATACAGTATATTTACTAGTACACGAACATTGAAAAAGAAGCACACATCACATAGAAAATGATATGGCAATATGAGACAAAGATGAGATCATCATTACAGCTATTTGCACAGTTGTTGGTTTTCAAACCTGGGAGCTACAGTACGAGTGACACAGAGACCTGCATAGAGAGGCCAAAGGAAAGCATGATGGGAAAATCCTCTCTATTGTCCACAGTTTCGAAGCAGAGAACACGTGCCACTGCCCTTTAGTGTACTCGGTCACAAAAAGAACTGAAGCAGCAACAGTCTTATTTCAGTTACAACAGTGTTTATCACTGGCTATAAGCACACTCAAATTTGATTATTATCTGATTTATGGACCTTCCGGATTATTTAAATTACATGCAAACTGCTAAATCTGATGTGATGTGAGAGATATCAGATTACTCAGCACAGCAGGATCTTAAAAACTAAGCTCAGAAAACAAAAAAGTTCCAAAAGTGCTCAGTGTGTGAGGCAGGTAGCCACAAACACAGCCAATCACTCCACTGCCATCAATTGTCAAAAGGAACTGACAAATGATGCTTCTTCTTATTTTTTATTGTTAGTTTTGTTCGTTTTCAGAAATCAGAAAACTCCGAGGTAGGCTGCTGCTTTATGTGCAACTGAACGGTGTTTGGAAATTCATACAGCACTCTAAGAGACTGTTCCCACTGGCCAATCGCGGTAGCTGTCAATCAATAAATAGCACTTCCTTTGTGTCACTCGCCCTCTGACCTGTGCACTTCCTGGGTCTCCCCGGTGCACTTCCGCATCCTTATTTATTTATTTAGTTTATTTATGAGACAGGGACAGTACACAACCTACATTAACCTTAACAGAAGAGATGCAATGTGCCAGATTGTAGCACCTGTAGTCCCTGGTGCATGCTTTTTACATGTTTTTTAGATTTTCCGCTCTTCAGGTAATATCCTCGCTCTTTAGTTGACTTCAGTAACTTTGATCCTAACAAGGTTGTTCCATTTAGTGCCGTGGCCTGTTACCAGTACCACTGTTGAAGCCTGGCAATGCACGTTCCTGTGAGGCGATAGTGGTATGTCGGAGCTACGGACCTTCGTTGCCAGTTTAGCTCTAGGATTAGACGTAATTTCATTTTTATTTCTAGATGTGACTCCTGGGAGCTGCGGTGTGGGTGCTGGAGCTGTCGCCTTGCCCTTCTTTTTGTACATGTGTGATTCAGATGGGCCTGACCTGTGAATCCTAATGTTAACTTCCTCCCCAACTTGTTATTTCATGGACTTTGAGCTGAACTAATGAAATACACAGAACTATTTATGCACATGTCCTCTCAACTAATTATTATTTAAAAATGGAACCTTGCCTCTGTGTTATCAACATCGAACCTGTGTGACCTTTTAGTTCTTTTCTGGGCTATGCTCAGTGGCGTTGCTTGGTTATAATTTAGCTACTCTATTTCATTTTCTTGACCATCACCACTCGTCTTAGCACAAGCAAATTTTGCTCATAGCATTAATGTGATTTTAGTGCCTTAAAAATGTGAAAAACAGAGCTAGTTCATTTGAAAGAGTTTGCAGTGGTCCAAAGTTACTCCTCACTTACCTTATGCATTCAGAACAACCTAATTATTCACCGCCATGAGTTTATAAGCACTTTTCACAACTTTCAGAGATCAGAGTGGAGTTTTGCCGTTGAGGTAAGGCTAACAACTAGCATGCAAACACACGCTCCCTGATTCTTGGACAAAAACGGTACACAGAGGACTTATACTGACCTTAATAGCTGCTTAAATAATATATCTGTAAGAAATAGCAAAAGGAGAAATTTTAATTTGTCAACTGGACAGAGTTTATTTGGTCAAATACGTTTCGCAGCTCATCCAAGCTGCTTCCTCAGTTCTGGTCAGATGCTGGTGGACACTGCTTTATATCTGCCTGAAGGGAGGAGCTAATTACAATGAAATTACTCTGAGACAACACATATTTATTTACAGTTTCTGTTAGTCAGGTGAGTCTATTCAATATGGAGTTGTTTACAGTTTCTGTTAGTTAGGTGTGTCTATTCAATATGGAGTGGGAGTGGGGGTGTAGTTAGCATATCCATTCAGGGCCATGATGGGTGTTTTCACACCTCTGGACCTGACCTGGCTAGTCCCATTGTTTTCCCAGTTTGTTTTGATTTAGGTTTGAGGATAGAGTTATAGATGGGAGACAAATGATGTCTGAGACCCCCATTTCTGTTCAAGGAAGGATTCTCTTTCTTGACAAAAATAGCCTCTTTAACTCCCCTCTCAAACCAGTTCTTTTCTCTGGCCAAGATCTGGACCTCGCTGTCCTCAAAGGAGTGGCCTGTGGCTTTTAGGTGGAGATGTACGGCAGATTGCGGCCCACCCTGGTTTTCCCGTCTGTGTTGATACATCCTTTTGTGAAGTGGCTGTTTTGTTTCTCCAATGTAGCGCTCACTGCAGTCTTCACTACACTGAATGGAGTAGACCACATTGCTTTGTTTGTGGCTCGGAGTTTTGTCCTTAGGATGGACCAGTTTTTGTCTTAAAGTGTTTGTGGGTTTGAAATAGACTGGGATTTCATGTTGTCTGAAGATCCTCTGTAGTTTTTCGGAAACGCCAGCCAGGTAAGGAATAGTTACACCCCTTCTCCTGGGCTCTGGTTCTCTGTTGTCCTGTTTCTTGGCTCTCTTAGTTTTGTTGAAAGCCCATTTAGGATATCCACAAACGGAGAGGGCTTTCTCCATGTGTTGTTCTTCTTTTTCCTTTCCCTCTGTGCTTGTAGGAACCACTTGGGCCCTGTGTTGTAATGTCCGAATGACTCCCAGTTTGTGCTGAAGTGGGTGGTGTGAATCAAAAAGCAGATATTGGTCGGTGTGTGTGGGCTTCCTGAAGACCTCTACCTGGAATCGCCGGTCTTCTCTTATCGTTACTGCACAATCTAAGAAGGCCAATGTGTTGTCCTTGGCATCTTCACATGTGAATTTGATGTTCGGATCTACAGAATTGATATGTGCAGTAAAAGGTTCCAAATCTTGAATTTTGATTTTTGAAAAATTATCATCAACAAAGCGATACCAGTGCGTGGGTGGAGTGCCTGGATATGAGGCCAGGGCACTCTGTTCAAATTGTTCCATGTATAAGTTTGCAATGATAGGGGAGACCGGTGAGCCCATTGCACAGCCGTGGATTTGTCTGTAGAAGTTTCCTCTGAACGTGAAATAGGTGGTACTTAAACAAATTTCCAGCAGTTGGCAGATTTGGTCGGGTGAAAGTTTGGTTCTCTCTTCTAGCTTGGTATCCTCCAGTAGTCTCCTCCTTGCTGCCTCCACCGCTACCGATGTAGGGATACAAGTGAAAAGAGAGGTCACGTCAAAGGAAACCATTGTCTCATCCAGGTCAAACTGGAGATGCTTGATTTTGTTCACAAATTCGACTGTGTTCTCAATATGGTGCTCCGTGTTACCCACCAGCGGAGCCAAGATGGTTTTTAGGTGTTTGGCCACATTGTATGTGATGGAGTCTGTGCTGCATACAATGGGTCTGAGTGGTACTCCTTGTTTGTGGATCTTTGGGAGGCCATAGATGCCAGGGATGGCGTCACCAGGGTACAGTCTGTAATATAGCTGTTGATCAATGACTTCTTCCTTCTCCAGCTTCTGCAAGCAATCAGAAGGCTGTGTGAGGGTGAGGCTGAGGGTGAGGCTGAGAGCATGAGCAGAGCCAGGCACAGAGCCAGGATCATGTGAGGAGCACAAACAAGAGGAACCTTCAGAGGAGCAGGCACAGCGGCTCATCTCAGAGCATGTGAGATCATTAAATTTTAATCTACCATCTATGGCGCGGAGGATCTCCTCTGCTCTGTCTCCACTGTCTCCTCTGTCTCTACTGTCTCCACTGTCTCCACTGTCTCCACTGTCTCCTCTGTCTCCTCTGTCTCCACTGTCTTCACTGTCTCCACTGTCTCCTCTGTCTCCTCTGTCTCCACTGTCTCCTCTGTCTCCTCTGTCTCCACTGTCTCCTCTGTCTCCTCTGTCTCCACTGTCTCCTCTGTCTCCTCTGTCTCCACTGTCTCCACTGTCTCCTCTGTCTCCTCTGTCTTCACTGTCTCCACTGTCTCCTCTGTCTCCTCTGTCTCCACTGTCTCCTCTGTCTCCTCTGTCTCCACTGTCTCCACTGTCTCCTCTGTCTTCTCTGTCTCCTCTGTCTCCACTGTCTCCTCTGTCTCCACTGTCTCCTCTGTCTCCACTGTCTCCTCTGTCTTCTCTGTCTCCACTGTCTGCAGGGGATGGGCTACAAATCCAGATTCACTTAGAAGAATGTTTAAAAGATACAATTAGAATCACTTTTTAAAAAGCTTTAAAAATATTTGACAGAAAATCTTTATCTTTTCATCATTGTCTCACTTCAGAAATATAATATCTTAAGTTTTGAAAATGTTTGAAAATTTACACTAGCCTGCTCAGTATATAAGGTCTTAAATGGACTCGCTCCAGCACCTTTGGGTGAGTTCATTATGTCCAAATTCAGTACTAGTGGTAGGGTAACGCCTGTAAGATGTCTGTAACACCTTACAGACGCACAACATTCAGTCAGCAGGTGTTTTCAGTCAAGGGAACAGAAATCTGGAACAACATCCAGCTGCAATAAGAGACTCGACCACATTCAGAACATTTAAAACCATCTGAAACGACGGCTTAAGAGAAATCAGATTTGTCATCACTAATGTTCTGCTTCTGTATAAATGTCAATGTTGTATGTCATGATTGTGTCTTATTGTGCTGTTTCTATCATGTTTGTCCTATGAATTGTCATTGACAGTTTGTCTGTTGTGTGAAGTTGTCTTATGCTGTTTCTATTTCTTTGACCTGCTGAGGATTACAGATGTAAAGTACCTTCGGGCTAATTCTGGCGTATTTACAAGTATATGTTCATGAATATGTATTGTCCCTTTAAAAAAAAAAAAAATAAAAAAAAAATAAGAATAAGAAATTTTTCCCATGCATTTGAACAGAATGTGTCTTCCCCCACTATGGATATATTATAATTTGTGATTAATCGCGAGTTAACTATGACATTCATGAGATTAACCGAGATTAAATATTTGAATTGATTGATAGCACTATTCAAAGCCATATATTATGACTCATGACACATAGAGTGAAGCTTTCAAGCCTTTACTGTAAGCCTATATTGATGACTATGGCTTACAGGTAATGAAAACCCAAAATTCAGTGTCTTCGAAAATTACAAAAGATCAATAAGATTATTACATATGATTGATAAAAAAAAAGGCTATTTAAACAGAAATCTGAGGTATGCTCATTTCAATCACCCTGTGGCACTGCTCAGGTGTAATGGAAGCCCAGGTTGCTTTGATAGTTTGTATGTATTTCTCAAAACGTTGCATAGAATCAACCAGGTCAAATGTTTTTCTGAATGGAGAGGAGCTTAACCTTGTTACAGAGTTTAAATACCTTGGAGTAGTTCTGGATCCAACATTTTCTTTTAAAAGTCGTATAAAAAAAGTAGCACAGGTAGTCAAATTTAATCTCCAAAATTTCCGCCATATTCGAAATAACACTGCAAGCAGCTAAAATGTATTTCTACTCCATGATCATCTCACATATTGATTACTGTCTCACTACATGGTCACTCGCATGCCCCACATCTCTGAAAATCATAGAGAGCCTCTACAAAAAAGCTTTAAAAACATTGGACAAAAAACCATTGTCACATCACCACTGCCATGTTCTATACAAATATAAATTACTGCATTTTCAAAACATGATCAATTTAAAATCAGCATGTTTGATCTATAAAGTTCTGCACTCTCTCGCTCCTCCACCAATAAAAGAATTTATCAAGAGTAAAGAAAACACACAAAGAACCACACGAGCCTCCGCCAGAGGTGCTATGCCACAGACTACTGGTTAATCACTGGGCTTTGAGGAACAGATTTCATTCTGTCAGAATCTGCCTCGACTCTGCAGGAAATGGGTGAGGAAGTCCCACACACAGAGGAGACACAGTGAGAGGAGAAAAGCAAAGAAGAGATGAGCAGAGGAGAGAGGAGAGACAAGCAGAGCAGATTCAGATTCTATTTTTCATCCCAGAGCAGACCAGGCCTTCTCCTTGTAATATATCAAGTTTTGTTGAAAGTGATTGAAATGAGGCGGCATGGTGGCTGAGTGGCAACACTCATGCCTCACAGCAAGAAGGTTACCGGTTCGATCCCCAGGTCGCCCGGGCCTTTCTGTGTGGAGTTTGCATGTTTCCTCCCCGTGTCTGGATGGGTTTCCTCCGGGTACTCCGGTTTCCCCCCCATCAACCAAAAACATGCAACACCCCTATGAACAGTTTACCATCAAGGACCGTCAAGGAATTCCTCCCTCCTGTGGGCTCACCACCTGCAGAGGGGTTCATAGGGGTCTGGGTCTGGTGCACAGAGTAATGGGCAGCGTGCTGCCCCCGCGACCCAGCCGGATTAAGCGGGAGAAAATGGATGGATGGATGATTGAAATGAGATGACTGATCATCTAGCTAAGTGTTAAGCCCTCAGTAAATCTGAGGTAAAAGCTATTGTCAAAAGTCAAATGATAACGGTGTGGCAGCGTTGTTGGGCTGAAGGGCACAAAGGCAGACCTCTGTACCAGCTTCAGAAGAAAGTGTGGACAGCAAAGAGGCCAGACATGCACAGAAGAGAACACCTCATAAGAAGAACACTGTATTAAACAGAACATTGTTTTTAATGGGTAAACACTTAATTATGTGAGTGTGGACTGACGTTAGAGACAGTGGACCATGTTATTTTAAACTGTAACAGAAACAATGACAAGAGACTTATTTTTAGACAAGAATTCCAAAAAGACACAGGGGTTGCGTGTAATTTGAATAATATACTAAATGGTTCACAGGAGAACTTGACCAGACATGTGAAGGAGCAGCAGAGTTGGCAGAGTCGCAGTGGAGCCTACAGCCCACAGGGAGACTGCCGGGGGCAACAGCAGCTGTGGAGACAGTATCTGCACCGGAGAGTGGACCTTGACCCAGATTGTGAGGCGTGGAGTATCTCTGGGCATGTTAGTATTGCTGGGTGTAGCACTCTGGCCTCTCCACTGTCCTCGGTTGTCTAGAGGACAGAGCTCGATGCCTAGAACCAGCTTTTTATCCTCCACATGTGTCCTTAAATGTGCAAAGTGCAGCTTTCACCCTGTGATGTCCCTCACCAGGAGCTTTAGCTTGGAAAGCTTTAACTGCTTTATACATGTCTGCCACTGTATGTTGTTGACCTTGTAGTTGCAACTTAAGACTATTTAAATAACACAATATATCACAGAAAAAAGCCCCAAAGGCCATCATGTTCTTGTCACTTAAAAAACCTGAAATTTCTTGGCCTTGGGGGTTGAGTGGTTGGAGATAAATGATGCAAGTTCATCATGCAGGTCACAGAACCTCTCCAAGACACGGCCTTTGCTCAACTAGAGCATATGATTGTTCTGAAGAAGACCACTGTGCCCTGCTGATGTCTCTTCAAGCTCTGAACAGGCGGTGCTGCAAGCTAGAGCTCTCTTTGCTCGTGTTTTTGATAAAGTACTGCTTTATTTCATTATAAAAGATTTCCCCAGTTTTACGCCCAGAAATGGGCGTCCTTAGAGCCATGCTTTCGGACTTCTGTACAGCCTCAGGATTGGAGTTGTTTAATTTATGTGACAGTACGGTCTAACCCTGTAGTTTAGATGTCTACAAACATGTTCTGAAATGTCCCTGTGTGTCAGATGCCCTCCCTGTCTCACCATTCTGTTCAAAAGAAAAAAAAATCTTTATTGTTTCTGAACTGGGTAGACTTATGTAAAACAGCACATTAATGTGAGAGGACCTTATCATATCATAACTGATCATATTCCAGTGACCACAAAAGAGTTGTGTATCATGGTGGACGCGGTGCCCAATGGACTTCTATCCCTCGTCAAAGGACACTCCTCCCACACATCCAGGACCCACACACCTCCTGTGTCTCAAACAGCTGTGGACAAAAGATGCTTTTCACAGTCGCCTCAAAACTGTAACAGTAAAATCAGGAGCCTGTTTCAGAAAAACTTTGTTACTGCTCCATATGTGATCCATCACTGAAGCCTTTGTGCCAAATATTCAAAAGGAGAAAGTGTGGACATTAGGCTACAAATGCTTCATCACAAATAAACAAAGAGAAACCACCTCCAAACTTCTTCACCACTGCTGCCCCGCTGAACAGAGGCTCAGGACACTAAACGACTCTTCCTGCTCCTTTTGGATCTCACAGACAGAGGGAGTTTCTCAGTTCCCAGGATCCTTCCTCCAAAGATCACTTTGTAGCACTCCTCCAGAGTCGGCTCCTCTGAAGCAGAGCCAAATGTCCTGCTCACAGCTCCTGGGAGTGCACCTAGAACAGGCTCTGGACGGAGATTTGATGATGTGGATCTGTCCAAAGTGGTTCAGCTGAGCATCCTGGCGATTGGGAAACACCCAGAGACTGCTACTCTGCTACTACTGCTACCCACATGCTCCTGTAGCACTACCAGTGAGGAGAGCGCCCCCTACAGGCCCTCCTCTGGACACAGCCTCCTGCCTGGCCCATGATGCATGAAGAAGAGTCCCACGTTTATCTGCAGAGCTACCATGCCCCCTAGTGGACACAGCGGCTCTATGCCTGTTTCCCACTTTCAAAATCTTCTCCTGTGTTTCTGATGGAAACCACTCCTCACTCTGGGCATGCGGTAACCATGGTAACTGTGTTGAAATTGTATATAGTGTCCACATTTACCATAAGGACCTGTGTGAATGAAAGACACTGAGCTGTGGAATAAAGTCATGGGAATGTCCATGGGCCTGTTTATTCACTTGTTTATTTCTCACTATTCTAGAAAACAGTCAGTACAATAACAAACACAGAGGGAGGTCCAATGAACCTAAAGTGTACTCGAGTAAAAGTACTGTGAGTACAAGTAAAACAATGATGTTCAAATAAAGTGCTCAAGTCAAAGTAAAAGTATTTGGTGATTAAGTGTAACACATAAACTCTGCTTCATGTTTTGGTAATGATGGTTATTCTGCATTCATCCACAGACATTTCAAAAACAAAGTGAAGCCAAAGCTAAATACATTTGATATGATACAATTGTCAGCATAAAGCTTTTCTCAAACGAAAATGATGGGGTTATAAAATGATTCTGACAAATAGAATTTGTTGGAACAAATGAGTGAATGTAGCTCATGAGCCACCTGGGATCAAACTGAGGCCTCGTATCAGCTAAATGAGAGAGAAAAACAACTATGAATGACTCTATGGATTATTTGATTTAGAGACATGAAAAGTGAAGATTCTCTTAATCCAAAGGAGCACACAGAGACACCGAGGAGCCTTCAGACCAGAGCCTAAACCCAGGGAGCAGAGTGTGAGTGAATGTGGTGTTGAAGGTGTGGAGGTGGGTCAGTTGGTCAGAGGAGACTGTGTAGAAGGACAGAGAGCCAGCAGGACAGTCCACAAACAGAGAAACCATCTGTAGAAGAGAACAGGCTCCAGGACTGATCATTATATCCAAACATGATGTCAAAACTGAGTTCTTTTCTTCTGATTCTTCTGTAAGACACTGATACATGAACTTTTCCACTCCACTGGACCTCCCAGTAACAGCGACCAGTCAGACTAGTGGAACACAGAATCTGAACACAGTGGTCAAATCTGTCCTGATGATCTGGATACAGCTGCTCCTCTCTCACATGTGTCACCTTCTTGTTGTTGTCAGACAGTTTGAGGTTTCTGTGAGCTGTGTTTGGATCCAGAGTGAGATCACAGAAATCTGATGGAGAGAAGACACAACACAGCAGCAGTTAGTCCCATGTGGAGACACACATTTCATTAGAGTTTAATATGTCCAAATGTGTTCATGAAAGATGGATTTAAAGGCTTTCACTTATTGATGATTTTTTCTATATATGTATTATTATTGTATTTCTTAATCATTGCAGTCTTATATTTGTCTAATATTTCTTTAGCATCAGCCCTATATTTCCTTTAGTTTCACAGCCTCTCACACATCTATTTCATATTATTTTCAGTGTAAATGTGAGTTGTCTGTAGTTTGTTGCTGCAGTGACAAAGTGCAGCTCCAGTCTCTAATGTCACTCCACACATTCCTACACTCGTCTGTGCTCCATGACACACACTTTCTCCTTTAAAATGTCTCTATATGAATCCACAGTCACTTGTGCTTGTGTGTAGACAGTCCTGTGCTGAGTCCAACAGCTGTGCCTGTGTCAGTGTGGCTCCAGGGCTCCTCCTTTGCTCCCAGCACCACTACTTCTGATTAGTGTTGGCACCATATGAAACTTTCAATTTCTATTATATTCCCATGTGTCCTTATATGTGTGTAATCCCTCAGTGGTCCTGTAGGTTCCATAGTGGTCCATGGGTGTATACTAGTCTATGTGCTCTTATACTTGTTCTGATACAGCTCCAGATCATTCTAAAGACATTCAGGAAAGGTTCATTTCTGTCCTGTGAATGGGACTTTTGTAGTATTGATACTTGCTCAAATGAGTATCTAGTTTCAATACTACTTTTAATATTGATTCGTTTGATTCCATAGAAAATCAAAATAGAAGAAAAAATGTAATCATTGATGGCATAGCAGAAGAAAAGGAAGAGTTGGACTGAACTGGAGAGTAAAGTCCAGCTCATATTCTCTAATAATCTGGGTCTGGAGGGAAATGTTGAAACTGAGCGTGCTCAAAGGACAGGTCAGCACCAGGAGAGGCCCAGGAAAATAATGGTGAATCTGCTGCGCCTAAAAGATAAGCAGCTCATCCTTTCATCTGCTAAAATGCTGAAGGGGACCAACATCTAAATCAATGAAGACTTCTCTGGAACTTTGCTCCAAAAAAGGAAGGAACTGCGGCCCCAACTTAAAGCTGCCAGAGAGAGGAGAAAAGGCTCTGCTGAGGGATGAGAAACTGATCATTTTGTGCAATAGTAAAAGGACACACAACTTTTGTATGTTTTTAAACATTTTTAAGTAATATTGATCCGGATCTTGCACTTGAATGTGTAAAAGCAACACTATAATAGGTTTGGTTTTGGCACGTCTGAATATTTGTAATATAAAAAATAAATGACAAGAACTTATTGTTTTAGTACGGAAGTGTTCAATCAATATATTAGAACGAACCTTCCCGGACTCTCTACTTATTATCCTCGGCGACTTTAACAAGGGAAACCTGAGCCAGGAGCTGCCAAAGTACAAACAGTTTATTAAATGCCCAACGAGAGAGCAGAACACGCTGGATCATTGTTACACAACAGTCAGTGGGGCCTATCGGAGCGTGTCACGTGCTGCTTTAGGCTTTTCTGATCACGTCATGGTTCACCTCATCCCCACATACAAACAACAACTGAAGCTCTCCAAACCAACTGTGAGGACTTCTAAAAGGTGGACCAGCGAGGCTGTGGAGGAGCTTCGCACATGCTTGGACACAATGGACTGGGGCATGTTCAAGACCTCTGCAGAGAATCTGGATGAGTACACGGACACAGTGACGTCATACATCCAGTTCTGCGAGGACAGCATTGTTCCATCTTGCACCAGGGTGTCATTTAACAACGACAAACCCTGGTTCACACCCAGACTGAGACAGCTGAGGAAGGAGAAGGAGGAGGCGCATAGAAGTGGTGACCCTCACTCATACAGACAGAGCAAGTACTCATTTAGCAAGGAAGTGGAGAAGGCTAAATCGAGATACAATAACCATCTGAAGGAGAAGTTCTAGTCCAACGACTCCGTCTCTGTCTGGAAAGGTCTGAAGGAGATCACAAATTATAGACCCAAAGCCCCCCCTGCTGTGGATGACCGACAACTAGCAGAAAAGCTTAACACCTACTACGCTAGATTTGAAGTCTCACACCCCTCCCCCACCCCACTGACTACAATGGACATTGCGGCCAAGCCCACCTCAGACCCCTCCTCCTCCCCCACTGCCCTCACACTCTCCAAGCAGGATGTGACTAAGACTTTTAAAAGGCAAAACCCACGGAAAGCCCCAGGTCCGGACGGTGTCTCTCCTTCCACCCTGAGACACTGCGCTGAAGAACTGGCTCCTGTCTTCACGGACATCTTTAACATCTCCCTGGAGTTATGCCATGTCCCAGCCTGCTTCAAGCTGTCCACCATTGTTCCCGTCCCCAAGAAGCCCAGGATCACTGGACTTAATGACTACAGGCCTGTGGCGCTGACGTTTGTAGTCATGAAGTCATTTGAGCGCCTGGTTCTGCCTCACCTCAAGTCCTTCACCTCCCCTCTCCTGGACCCTCTGCAGTTCGCCTACAGAGCCAATTGGTCTGTAGACGACGCCATCAACCTGGCCCTCCACTTCATCCTTCAGCATTTGGACTCCCCGGGAACCTATGCCAGGATCCTGTTTGTGGACTTCAGCTCTGCATTCAACACCATCCTCCCTGCTCTGCTCCAGGACAAGCTCGCCCAGCTCAATGTGCCTGACTCCACCTGCAGGTGGATCACTGACTTCGTGACGGACCGGAGGCAGTGCATGCGGCTGGGGAAGAATGTCTTGGACACTCGGACTATAAGCACAGGATCTCCACAGGGCTGTGTACTTTCTCCCCTGCTCTTCTCCCTCTACACCAACTGCTGCACCTCCAGCCACGACTCCGTGAAACTGGTTAAGTTTGCGGATGACACCACCCTCATCGGGCTCATCTCGGATGGCGATGAGTCTGCCTACAGGAGGGAGGTGGACCGGCTGGTGTCCTGGTGCAGCAGCAACAACCTGGAGCTCAACGCCCAGAAGACAGTGGAGATGATCGTGGACTTCAGGAAAGTCACAGCCCCCCTGCCTCTCCTCACCCTGACAGACTCCTCCATCACCACTGTGGATTCTTTCCGCTTCCTGGGCACCTGCATCACCCACGACCTCAAGTGGGAGCCGACCATCAGCTCCCTCATCAAGAAAGCCCAGCAGAGGATGTACTTCCTGCGGCAGCTGGAAGTACATCCTCTGAGCTGGCCAAGCTGCCAGCACCATCATCTGAGCTGGCCAAGCTGCCAGCTCAGATGATGGTGCAGTTTTACACGGCCATCATTGAGTCCATCCTCACCTCCTCCATCACTGTGTGGTACGCTGGGGCCACTGCCAGGGACAGACAGAGACTGCAGCGCATAGTGCGCTCTGCTGAGAAGGTGATCGGCTGTAGCCTTCCATCTCTCCAGGACCTGTACGTCTCCAGGACTCAGGGGCGAGCAGGCCGGATAGCAGCTGACCCCTCTCACCCTGGACACGGACTATTCGAGCCACTTCCCTCTGGCAGAAGGCTACGGTCCATATGGACCAGAACCTCTCGCCATAAGAACAGTTTCTTCCCCTCTGCTGTTGGACTCATAAACACTTTATGAACACTTTATAACACCTGTACTAAGGACACTTTATAATACCTGTACTAAGATGGACACTTTATAACACCTGTCACTTTAAATAAGTCATGTCACGTCACTTGCTCTTTTGCACTGTCAGTTTGCACTGTTGTTCTGATGCTCTGTATATACTTGACTATTTTTATTTTTTTATTATATATCTTAATCTTTTGCATGCTCTTACTTTGTTTTTAATAGTGATACTTTATTATTATATTATCTTTTTTTTTAATAGTGATATCTCTACTTTATATTATTATTATTATTATTATTATTATTATTCAGTGTTCTATGTTGCACCTCATCACCAAAGCAAGTTCCTAGTCTGTGAATTGTGTTCACTGACAATGGCAATAAAAGCTTTCTGATTCTGATTCTGAACTGTATCCCAAACACATCTTGATGATTCCGTTCTTGATTCTGAAACATCAGTCAAAGATTACAATGTGTTTAGAGTGGGCAGGGATACATTTGGTGAGGGAGTGGCCATCTTTGTGCAGAGTAACATCCCCTGTAAATTCAAATCAAATCTTACGTGCAATGACATTGAGGCGATTTGGGTAGAAGTTCAACTGCCTCACACTAAACCCATGATTGTGGGGTGTTTTATAGACCCCCTGATTCAAATACAAACTATCTGACAAGTTTAGGTCATATCCTTGACAAAGCTTCACATGTTCATTGTGAACTATATATACTTGGTGATATGAATATTGAACAGGTTTGATTGACAGAGTTGATAAGCGCCTGTGCCCCGCTAACCCAGTGGTGCAGGTGGGAAGGGGCATTGCCCTCATCAGCCTCACTCATGATTGGATCTTCTTTGCTACGATACTCGTGGTCGGAATTCCAAACATGGAATTCGGCTCCAAATTCGCCACTATAACTGCTAGCCTCGATGAGCTTCATTTGGCTACTCCCTTAGTCCACTTCTTTATAGAGTCTATGCTTGCTACAATGTACAGAAATAACTTCACATCTTATTTTCAGAAATGTAAATACATTTTGGGCAAGTGAACTTTTTTTCTTCTTTTACAGTGGAACATTTATAACATTCTTAATTATCCTGAAAACAATACTAGTTTTTCATCACTCTGAAACCCATGGATATTAACCTGTTAAACTCAATTACATCTGTATTATTCCTGTCAATCTAACCAGTCTTGACTACACCAACCCTTAAGCAGGACCTATCACTCAAACAAAGCAAAATGACATCAGGACTGTATGTCACATGATCACATTTTAATGTTATTTTATTGTGAGAAGAAACAGAATGATTATTCACGATTACTGACACCATGAACAGTGAAATCATTCATTTTATTTCTGTCACATTGTCTAACACGTTACTGTTCCTCTTGTGTGTAACAATTAAGTATACTTGTTAGTCTAGAATAGATTGAATTTAAAAAGTCTTAATTTTGCTTCAAAAATTGTCACAATTATTATTATTTTTAGTTTTTACAATTATATTGTGACCTCAGTAATCATGATGTTCAATTAAACTGATGATAAAGACATCCCTAAACTGGGCAGTAGGCCTGTCACGATAAATACTGTATCGACTTATCATTCAGTACATGATAGATGGAACAATTATTTTTGGGAGTCAATATAGTCAGTAATATTTCTTTGTACAAGTGGGAAATGTTTGGATATTTTTTGTACTTTTCTGAATATTTGAGTTGTAGAGGTTTGATTATATAACTTCTATTAATTGTTCCATTTATTTATTTCAGCTCATTTTGTGGGGAAATCCTGCTTTAGGGTTGCGTCAGTGGCATTTAACATTATCCTCTATATTTTCATCACCAATAATTGTATTTCAAGAATTGTTATCGTGACCGGCCTACAAACCAGTACCAAACTAGGATAAGTGTAAAGGCATAAAATGACATTAATTGGTTGCTTCCAGGACAATGAACTCCTCGCTCAAATTTAACAGAATTCTTCCGTTTTTCTCCATACTGCACTGAGGGTCTCGCAGCATCCTCAGTACCCCCTCTCTGAGCTGGTGTGGGGCTGTCTTTCTAAAGTTCACCGTCTCTGTGATGAAGTTTAGAATCAGCTCTCCGGTCTCGTTTCCTTCAGTGAAACAGTCGGTGATGTCCAACACAGCCGGTGACTCATAGCTCTGGTACGGGACTCCAGCTTCGTCCAGGAGCTGCTTTATTTCTGCTGTGTTACGTTGTGGAAACCAAGTACGAGTGCCTGGGGGGCTCAGAGTGAAGAAGCCTTTCCACACCTTCACAAAGCCAGACTCAGCTGTAACACAAAAAAATAACACAAAAACTCACAATCACAATCAACCTTCATTCACCCCGTCTCCCAGTCTCCCCTACATCCCACCTTGATCCACGCTCGTTTAAAGGTCCCGTATTACGGCAAATTGACTGTTTGTGAGATTTAAGGCATGTTAGAATATTATTTCTGCAAAAACATACCTGGAGTTGTGTTTCCTTCATTTCATTTCATTGTTTTATTCACACATGTTAAAAATAATCCTGCATTATGGGGCTGTCTACATCCCCAAAGCTCAAATTCTCCATTCCACATTGTGATGTCATGAAACAGTTGTTTTCAAGTTAACAACTACATTTTAACCCTTTGTTTAGTAGAGGTTGGAAATTCCAGGACTGATCATCCAAATGATTCTAGTCAGTGTGTATGGAGTTTAAAAACACAGTGGAGCACTTCCTGTTTTACCAGGAACAGAGTGTTTTCTGTTTGGGAAAAGAACAGTCTAAATATCCAGGGATTTGTGTGTTAAACATCTGTGAATGAAACAAAACACTCCCAGGTGTTTTTCATGACACAGATCAGAAAATAGTGTAATATGGGCCCTCTAAAACTAAACTAAATTATAACAGTTGGTGTCTTTATTTTCAACATGATTATAATCGAATACCCAACCATACTCATTTCTTGTCTATGTCTAATTTCCTAAATATCTTCACTGTTCTGTCATCATGTCACGTCTTGTCCTGTTTAGAACAGTGGAAACACTTGCAGCCCGTACCACCTGCTCCAAAGTCAAAGACAAACAACAGAAACAAGAGAGAGAGAGAGACCGAGAGAGAGAGAGAGAGAGAGAGAGAGAGAGAGAGAGAGAGAGAAGACCGAGAGAGAGAGAGAGAGAGAGAGAGAGACCCGAGAGAGAGAGAGAGAGACCGAGAGAGAGAGAGAGAGAGAGAGCAGAGAGAGAGACCCGAGAGAGAGACCGAGGAGAGACCGAGAGAGGAGAGAGACCGAGAGAGAGAGAGAGAGAGAGAGAGAGAGAGACCGAGAGAGAGAGAGAGAGAGAGAGGAGAGAGAGAGAGACCGAGAGAGAGAGAGACGCGAGAGAGAGAGAGAGAGAGAGACCGAGAGAGAGAGAGAGAGAGAGACCGAGAGAGAGAGAGAGAGAGAGACCCGAGAGAGAGAGAGAGGAGAGAGACCGAGAGAGAGAGAGAGAGAGACCGAGAGAGAGAGAGAGAGAGAGCAGAGAGAGAGAGAGAGAGAGAGAGAGGAGAGAGAGAGAGCCGAGAGAGAGAGAGAGAGAGAGAGAGAGAGACCGAGAGAGAGAGAGAGAGAGAGAGAGAGAGAGAGACCGAGACCGAGAGAGAGAGAGAGAGAGAGGACGAGAGAGAGACACCGAGAAGAGAGAGAGAGAGAGAGACCGAGAGAGAGACACCGAGAGAGAGAGAGAGAAGAGACCACGAGAGAGAGAGAGAGAGAGAGAGAGAGAGAGGACCGGAGAGAGAGAGAGAGACCCGAGAGAGAGAGAGACCGAGAGAGAGAGAGAGAGAGAGAGAGACCGAGAGAGAGACAGACCGAGAGAGAGAGAGAGAGAGACGAGAGAGACCGAGAGAGAGAGAGAGAGAGAGGAGAGACCGCGAGAGAGAGAGAGAGAGAGAGAGACCGAGAGAGAGAGAGAGAGAGAGAGACAGAGAGAGAGAGAGAGAGAGAGAGAGAGAGAGAGAGAGAGAGAGACGAGAGAGAGAGAGAGAGAAGACCGAGAGAGAGAGAGAGAGAGACCGAGAGAGAGAGAGACGAGAGAGAGAGAGAGAGAGACCGAGAGAGAGAGAGAGAGACCGAGAGAGAGAGAGAGAGACCGAGAGAGAGAGAGAGAGAGAGAGAAAGAAAGAGAAAGAGAGACCGAGAGAGAGAGAGAGAGAGAAAGCGAGAAAGAAAGAAAGAGAGACTTTACTGATGCTGAGGGAAACATAAGTTTTGCTGCAGCAACAACTACACGGCACTTCTCAGTGGCCCTTTGTGTCTCAGGCAAAGGTCTCAGTGCAGTTTAACAGGAGGACTGGCAGGATCAGCAGATCTGTGTCAGGGCCTAAACCGAAAATGTTCATTTTGTCTTCTTATGTACCGTATTTTCCGGACTATAAGCCGCTACTTTTTTCTCACACTTTGAACCCTGCGGCTTATACAACGATGCGGCTAATATATGGACGGATTATTCGTCTATGAACACAGCGGATGCGCGCTCAGCTTGAGTGCAGAAAGCGCCGCTGGTCTGTGCAGTTAACATGGGTTAGGGTTAGTTAGAACACTCGCTAGCGCTGTTGTCAGCACTAAAACAGTTTATCGCTGCGTGATAAAAAGTTCTGCTGCTAATGAACATTAGTGAGTGGGATACGTCTTAATGACCCGTATGTGTTAAATGCAGGTGAGGCGTAAATGACGAGACGAAACGTCTCAAACTTCAGTAGCGGGACATCCACTCATACATGATCGATACAACTAACCCCGACCCCCGGGAGAGCCTCAAATCCTGTTGAAATCCTACAAGACTCTGACATGATACAAGACACTGACATGATACAAGACACTGACATGATACAAGACACTGACATGATACAAGACACTGACATGATACAAGACACTGACATGATACAAGACACTGACATGATACAAGACACTGACATGATACAAGATAGGACAGCGGCTCTTTCTGCTCGAGACATGCGCTGTAGAGCGCCAAGTGACGGTGTCAAGTCTTTATTTAAGGAATGCAGGTCCAACTTGAAAAACCCGGAAACAGACACAAGGCTCAACTCAGCTTCAAGACTTTTATTGAATTTTTCAGCTTTTTCTTCAGTAGCAGTAGTAGTAGTAGTAGTAGTAGTAGTGGTAGCAATAGTAGTGTTATCAGTAGCAGTAGCAGTAGCAGGTCGAAAACCTTTAAAGTAAACAAATATGTGGAATAATGAAATTACATTTTACATTTATGTCCGTATTTTAATCTATTTGCATTTTAATTAATCTATTTTAACTATAATATTTATTAATATACATTTTACATATTAACTTAATTAGGTAAATTTTTAAATGATGTAACATTTTAACAAATATTTAAACTTTCAATATAACTTATTTTTTCTACAATTTTAAATGACCATGTATGAACCAAATTTAATATTTTATTTTTTTTTATCATATTTTAATGAATTAACAAATAGCTTTTAATTGCCAAATAATATACACTTTTTAAATTAGTGCTCCTTTAACTTAGACTTAGTTAATACCCACAATAAATTGGAATATATTTAAACAATCAACTGCCAATTTGATTAAATTATTCATTTCGATTCACATTTTCAGAACTTAAATTACTATTTCCTGAATTTATCAATTTACTGTTAATTTAAATTTGAACATTCCATAAAATAAGTCAGCCAATTGCATTTACAATCTAATTAAGGCTTCTCATTATGCGTTTAATTCTACTTAAATTAAACAGAATGTTCACTTGAACAGATTATCATTACACTATCACTTATCTTAACTATATTTAAAACTAATTTTGCAGGTAAATTTACTCACCGGTAGCGTCTCTGTGTTTCCCCTTTGCATTCCTGGGTTTGGTTTGTGTGCCTGCGCACCTGGGCCTAATTAAATGAGTGCAGCAGACACTACCGGCTTATCTGTATTTTTAATGCCATCTACTGGCCAGACTAGGAATAAGATAAGCGGGGAAGGAGAGGAGAGGAGAAGACTATGAGTGTGGCAGTGTGTTAGTGTGCCTGCCCTCCCCCCACGTTTGCCTGGAGCGCACCTGCTGGTGCACCTGGCTGGGCACTGATTGCGGGGAGGGACAGAGGTTATTTAGGTTAGGGCTGTGCGCATTTGGGCTCTTTTCTTGTCCTGGTCTGGAGTTGTGCCTGTGCCAGTCCTTGGTGTGGCATTCTTCAAGTACGCATCACTGCGTCTTGGGTGAGTTTGGCACAGTGGCGGCCGTATATATTTGTATTGTGCGCATTTGGCACTCACGCACGCTTTGCCTTCTTTTCAGTGTGATTGTGGCATGTTGCCAATAAAACCCGGTCGGAGCAGCTTGTTTTAACTTTCCTAACATCGGATGTGTGGGTAAGCGGCATGCCTCCTCCCTCCTTTGACCCATCAGCTGCACTCCAATATTTCTAATGCTGGCTTCCTTGTTTAGTCCTGGCACTTGTGTGTGCGTCGACGCGCTGTTACGCGCGCGGTCTGCTGGGGGACTGGGAGTGCGCCCCGTCGGGGTCTTGGGGACTGGTGCTTCTCTTTTATCGGTAAGTTGCCGTTATTTGTTTGTCGCTGCCCAAATTTTGTAGTATTTTTCCCCTAATTTTGGTGTGTTGCACCATAGGGGACTGAGCTGCACCTCTCCGTGGCCACTGGGGGCTACAAACGGCCACCGCCAATCACAGCGCTGCCACTTCAGGCACAGCTCCTCCCTCTACGGCTGTTCTGATGAGATTTAACTAACACAAACTTACCATTCGTCAAGGGAGAAAAGGTTTGGGTAATGGTTGAACTGTTTTCAATTGCACAGTGTACATATTGTATATTTTAACTGTAAATATTATTGGTGTTTTGTTTTTGTGTGAATTTATACATTTTCTTTGCTTGTTATTTTGTTTGTAGTTTGACTTGAGTTGTGTTTTTTTGTGTTAATCAATTTTGCATATTTTTAAAACGAGACTGACCTTTTAAAAGAAACGGAACAGGCTATCCATCCATCCATTTTCTTCCGCTTATCCGGGGCCGGGTCGCGGGGGCAACAGTCTAAGCAGGGACTCCCAGACTTCCTTCACCCCGGACACTTCCTCCAACTCCTCTGGGGGGACCCCAAGGCGTTCCCAGGCCAGCCGGGAGACATAGTCCCTCCAGCGTGTCCTGGGTCTTCCCCGGGGCCTCCTCCCGGTGGGACATGCCTGAAACACCTCCCGAGGGAGGCGTCCAGGAGGCATCCGGAACAGATGCCCGAGCCACCTCAGCTGGCTCCTCTCGACGTGGAGGAGCAGCGGCTCTACTCCGAGCCCCTCCCGAGTGACTGAGCTCCTCACCCTATCTCTAAGGGTGCGCCCAGCCACTCTACGGAGGAAACTCATTTCGGCCGCTTGTATCTGCGATCTTGTCCTTTCGGTCATTACCCAAAGCTCATGACCATAGGTGAGGGTAGGAACGTAGATTGACCGGTAAATTGAGAGCTTTGCTTTTTGGCTCAGCTCCCTCTTCACCACAATGGTCCGGTACAGCGACTGCATCACTGCCGACGCTGCACCAATCCACCTGTCAATCTCACGCTCCATCCTCCCCTCACTCGTGAACAAGACCCAGAGATACTTGAACTCCTCCACTTGAGGCAAAGACTCCCCACCCACCCGGAGAGGGCAAGCCACCTTTTTCCGGTCGAGAACCATGGCCTCGGACTTGGAGGAGCTGATCTTCATCCCAGCAGCTTCACACTCGGCTGCGAACCGCCCCAGTGCACACTGGAGGTCCCGGTTCGATGAAGCCATCAGGACAACATCATCTGCAAAGAGCAGAGATGAGATCCTGTGGTCCCCAAACCGGATCCCCTCCGGCCCCTGACTGCGCCTAGAAATTCTGTCCATGAATACAATGAACAGAACCGGTGACAAAGGGCAGCCCTGGCGGAGTCCAACATGCACCGGGAACATGTCCGATTTACTACCGGCAATGCGAACACAGCTCCTGCTCCGGTCATACAGGGACCGAACAGCCCTTAACAAAGAGCCCCGGACCCCATACTCCCAGAGCACTCCCCACAGGACCCCACGAGGGACACGGTCAAATGCCTTCTCCAGATCCACAAAACACATGTGGACTGGTTGGGCAAACTCCCACGAACCCTCGAGCACCCGATGGAGAGTATAGAGCTGGTCCAGTGTTCCGCGACCGGGACGAAAACCACACTGCTCCTCCTGGATCCGAGGTTCGACCATCGGCCGGATTCTCCTCTCCAGTACCCTGGAATAGACCTTACCGGGGAGGCTGAGGAGTGTGATTCCCCTGTAGTTGGAACACACCCTCCGGTCCCCCTTCTTAAACAGAGGGACCTCCACCCCGGTCTGCCAGTCCAGAGGCACTGTCCCCGACCGCCATGCGATATTGCAGAGACGTGTCAACCAAGACAGCCCCACAACATCCAGAGACTTAAGATACTCGGGACGGATCTCATCCACCCCCGGAGCCTTGCCACCGAGGAGCTTGCCAACCACCTCAGTGACTTCAGCCAGGGTGATGGACGAATCCGCCTCCGAGTCCCCAGCCCCTGCTTCTTCCTCAGAAGACGTGACAGTGGGGTTGAGGAGATCCTCAAAATATTCCTTCCACCGTCCGACAACATCCCCAGTCGAGGTCAACAGCTCTCCACCCGCACTGTAAACAGTGTTGGTGAAGCACTGCTTCCCCCTCCTGAGGCGCCGGACAGTTTGCCAGAATTTCCTTGAGGCCGTCCGATAGTCCTCCTCCATGGCCTCTCCGAACTCCTCCCAACCCCGAGTTTTTGCCTCCGCGACCGCCCGGGCTGCAGCACGCTTGGCCTGCCGGTACCCGTCAGCTGCCTCAGGAGTCCCATGAGCCAACAAGGCCCAATAAGACTCCTTCTTCAGCCTGACAGCATCCCTTACTTCCGATGTCCACCACCGGGTTCGGGGATTGCCGCCACGACAGGCACCACAGACCTTACGACCACAGCTACGAGCAGCCGCATCGACAATAGAGGCCGAGAACAAAGCCCACTCGGACTCCATGTCCCCAGCCTCCCCCGGAATCTGGGAGAAGCTCTCCCGGAGGTGTGAGTTGAAGGTCCCCCTGACAGAAGGCTCTGCCAGACGTTCCCAACAGACCCTCACAATACGCTTGGGCCTGTCAGGTCTTTCCGGCTTCCTCCCCCGCCAGCGGA
The DNA here is from genome assembly GCA_029959045.1 of Taenioides sp. WSHXM2023. Lineage (NCBI taxonomy): Eukaryota > Metazoa > Chordata > Actinopteri > Gobiiformes > Gobiidae > Taenioides > Taenioides sp. WSHXM2023. Next base: position 33,891,493 of record CM057090.1, read on the forward strand.
CCCAACTCACAACCAGGTGGTGATCAGTTGACAGCTCTGCCCCTCTCTTCACCCGAGTGTCCAAGACACGCGGCCGGAGGTCAGATGACACGACAACAAAGTCGATCATCGACCTCCGGCCTAGGGTGTCCTGGTGCCACGTGCACTGATGGACACCCTTGTGCTCGAACATGGTGTTCGTTATGGACAAACTGTGGCTAGCACAGAAGTCCAATAACAGAACACCGCTCGGGTTCAGATCAGGGAGGCCGTTCCTCCCAATCACCCCTCTCCAAGTGTCACTGTCGTTGCCCACGTGGGCGTTGAAGTCCCCCAGTAGAACAACGGAGACCCCGGTCGGTGCACTGTCCAGTACCCCTCCCAGAGACTCCAAGAAGGCCAGGTACTCTGCACTGCTGTTCAGCCCGTAGACCGACACAACAGTGAGAGACCTGTCCCCGACCCGAAGGCGCAGGTACGCGACCCTCTCGTTCACCGGGGTGAACTCCAACACACAGCGGCTGAGCTGTGGGGCAATGAGCAGGCCCACACCAGCCCGCCGCCGCTCCCCGCGCGCAACGCCAGAGAAATAGAGAGTCCAGCCCCCCTCAAGGACTTGGGTTCCAGAGCCCAAGCTGTGCGTGGAGGCGAGGCCGACTATATCTAGTCGGTAACGCTCAACCTCCCGAACAAGCTCGGGCTCCTTCCCCCCCAGCGAGGTGACATTCCACGTCCCCAGAGCTAGTCTCCATGTCCGGAGATCTGGTCGCCGAGGCCCCCGCCTTCGACTGCCGCCCAGATCACTCTGCACCGGCCCCCTATGGATCCTCCCGCGGGTGGTGGGTCCACGGGAGGACGACCCCACGTCACTCCTTTGGGCTGTGCCCGGCTGGGCCCCATGGGGGAAGGCCCGGCCACCAGACGCTCGCCGTCGAGCTCCCACCCCAGGCCTGGCTCCAGGGTGGGGCCCCGGTAACGCCAATCCGGGCGACGTAGCTGGCCTTGTTGAATTACTCATCATAAGGGGCTTCTGAACCGCTCTTAGTCTGACCCGTCCCCCAGGACCTGTTTGCCTTGGGTGACCCTACCAGGGGCATGAAGCCCCCGACAACATAGCTCCCGGGATCATTCGGGCACTCAAACCCCTCCACCACGTTAAGGTGGCGGCTCAAGGAGGGGCGGAACAACCAAATATATTACAAATACAACATTTATTTAGCGGAACAGGCTAAATAAATGTTATATTTGTAATATATTTGGTTTGTCTCTGCCCCATCATTGGGTAAAACGAACCTGTGTCTGCCTTCTGCAGGGTCCTAGGCCTATCCTAGGTGGCGTTGTTGGCAACAATAGTTACTTAAATCACTGCTTCACACCTCCCTCATGCCACATGAGCAGAAGACTGGGCTTTTTGACTTGACAGACGGGGCGCAAGAGCGAAACAGGTGAAGAGATGATGTGCTGAGGAAGATGCTCGTTTGATTTTGTTTTGAACAGTTAGTTTGTGCTTCATGCATACACCCTCCTCATGGAAAACATACGAAGAAATGCATATGGTGCAGCTTTGAAGTTAAAGACAATTGATCTGACTGTCAAAGAAGGAAACAGAGCTGCTGCACGTGAGCGCGGCATCGATGAGTCGATGGTGAGACGTTGGCGACGGCAGCGTGACGAACTGACTCATTGCAAAAAGACGACAAAAGCTTTCAGAGGCAATACAAGCAGATGCTCGGAACTTGAAAACTTCTTGAAGACGTGGACACCTGCGGCTTATAGACAGGTGCGGCCTATATATGTACAAAAATAAAATTCTTTGAAAATTTTGTTGATGCGGCTTATATTCAGGTGCGCTCAATAGTCCGGAAATTACGGTACTTTAAACTTAGGTTCTTTTTAAAGACAGTACAGTAACTTGTATTTACCTTGTTGACATGTTTCGGCTGCTAGCTGCGAGCCAACACAGTCACAGGGATACTAAAAACAGACAGATTACCAAGGAGCAATATAACCAAGGAGGAGAGGAAAGCCATTAATCATATAAAAAAAGACAACACAATCACCATTTTATCCGCAGATAAAGGAAGGACAACAGTTATATTAGACACAAGAACATACGAACAGAAAATGGAAGCGCTACTAGCAGACACTGACACATACGAAATAATCAGAAAGAATCCGACAGAAGAAAAGAAACGAGCCCTAAAATCATTACTCAAACCCCTATTAGAACAAGAAAAAATCACCAGAGAAGCATACAATAACCTAGTCCCAACAGCCAGCATCACCCCTCGCATTTACGGAACACCAAAAATTCACAAAAAAGATACGCCACTCCGCCCGATAGTCGATAGCATAGGTTCAGTCACGTACAATCTGTCAAAAGCTCTGGTCGAAATAATAAAACCACTCATCGGTCAAACAAAATTCCACTGCAGGAACACAAAACAATTGGCACAGGACCTAAAAAACATCACAGTAGCACCGGACGAAATATTCATATCACATGACGTCATCTCACTCTTCACCAAAACACCCGTGGATGTCACACTACAAATAGTACAGGATAAACTCAGAAAGGACAAAACACTCAAAAAACGCAATTTAACTGTTGAAGATATTACACAACTATTACACTTCGTGGCCAAATCTACATATTTCCAATACCATAACATCATTTACAGACAGAAGGAGGGGTTCACAATGGGAGATCCACTATCCGCGATAATGAGCAGTTTTTTCATGGAGGACTTGGAACAAAAAAGCATTCAACACAGCACCACCACAATGCCAATTAACTTTCTGGAAACGCTACGTAGATGACATCCTGAAGAAAATACAGCAAGGACACACCCAAGAACTCACCGACCATCTCAACACACAGGACAGTACCGGTAACATTCAATTCACACATGAGGGGGAGAAAGACGGAACAATATCATTTTTGGACATTAAAATCCACCACATCGCAGACGGCAGCATCAAAATAACAGTATACAGGAAACCCACGCACACCGACCAATATCTGCTCTGGACATCTGAACATCCCACTGCACATAAACTTTCAGTAGTAAGAACACTATTCGATTGGGCCACACTCGTAACAGACCAAACCGACAGGGAAGAGGAGGAGAGCCAAGCATACAAGCACTCAAACAATGTCAATATCCCAACTGGGCCATAAACAAAGGCAGACAACAAGTCAACAATAAAACCAACAAACCCCGACAAAAACCACAACAATCCAATAGAGGGCAGCAGGATCACAGGAACACAGTCACACTACCATACATTAGAGGAATAACTGAACCCATCCAGAGAGCCATGAAAAAACACAACATAAGCACTGTAGTCAAACCACACACAAAACTCCAGCAACAGCTAGTACACCCCAAAGATAAAATCCCACAAGAACAAAAATGCAACGCCATCTACGAGATCCAATGCAAATCACGCAATAAATCATACATAGGGGAAACAGGCCGGGCTTTTCACATCCGAAAAAAGGAACACCAAAAGGAATGTGAAAAGGAAACATCAGGGGGACTCACCAGAACACAAAAAGACACAGAAGAGCAAGAAAAGCTAAAATCCGCCATATCAGACCATTGTAAAAGAAATAACCACATTATGGATTGGGACGGGGCTCAGGTCATTGGATCAGAAAACAACAAGTTCAAACGCTGGATCAGGGAGGACAGTGAAATCAGGAAACGAGGCACGGTCAGCAATAATGGAGCACACCTGGGACACCCTCCTCCAGAGAGCACCGGGCAACCGAAGGCATGGTCAGTCTGAGCGACCTGCCAGGTCAATCAGGCTGACCACACCTACAGGAAGTAACAACAGCTGATATACGACACGTCACCACCAACACCGGGGACAGTTCTGAAGATGGCTTGCAGCTAGCAGCCGAAACATGTCAAAAAGGTAAATACACTTTACTATATTGTCTTTAAAAAAGAACCCAAGAAGTTAATGTCCACTGGTAACCGTGGTGACCGTCCATAAATTAAGTAAAAAGGAGAAAAGCCTGTCACCTCACTTTTAGTACAGTTGTAGGCATAAATTAGTTTGTTTAGTGAGTCCTTCCAGTTATTCTTTTGTTTCTCAGTGTTTTAACATCTGAATCAAAGTCTGATTGAATCGCTCGAAATGTCCATTCCCCTGGGGGTGATATGGAGTTGTCCTAGAATCAGCAACCCCACAATACTCCTTCAGTTGGGCAAAGAGCTGATTCTCAAATTCACCACCTTGATCATGGTGCCACCTCAGTGGCAACCCAAACTTTAAAGCATAGTCATTAAAGATTTTGTCTGCGCTGGTTTTACCAGACTTGGACCTGGTGGCATAAGCCTGGGTAAATGTGTAAAATGGTCAACAATAACAAGAATGTATTTGTAACCCTCTTTAAATTTGTCTAAGTGTCAGAAGCCAACCGAGACCAGTTCAAAAGGCTGAGTCGTGACTATGTTAGTGAGCGGGGCTCTCATCTCACGACTTGGCCTTTTGGATTTAAGGCACACACTTTTTCTCATGATATTTCATTTTGCATGAAGGGCCAGTAAAAACGGTCTTGTGCCAAAGAAATAGTCCTTTCTACACCATGGTGGCCCATCTCATCATGCAGTTCCTTTAACACCGTTGGCCTGTGCTTTTCAGGGAGTACTAGTTTTGTTCTGTTTGTGGTTTTTCTGTACAAAACACCCCTGTCATTATACTGTAACTTGTCCCGCTCTCTTAAGAGACACAGAACCTGTGGTCTAAGCTGTTTGAGTTCTGAACCTGAAGGTTTTGTCTGTTAGTTTGTATCTCATGATCTGTGCAATAATAAGATCAGTCTCTTGGTCTCGTTTGATCTGTCCAGCAGTGAGTGGAGCTATGGGCATGCTTATTGACACAGTGGCACACTTGGCTGAGATACCCATAGACCAGGCTACGCTAGACTCACTCTGATGGTCCACTTCCTGCATGGCTGCACTTGCAGCATCATATGACATCTCTTTTAAGCATTCCTCAGTATAAGTCTCCATGTCTAAGGGCATTCTAGATAAATTATCTACATCTACGTTCTCTCTACCTCGAACTTAAAATGGAACTTAAAATTGGAAATCTGCAGTTCTGCAACCGATCTGCACCCTGTTGCATTCAACTTAGTGGTTGACAGTATATAAGTAAGCGGGTTATTGTCACTATACACTGTAAAGAAGGGCGCATAGTACAAGTATTTACGAAACTTGTCTGTGATTGCCCATTTGAGAGCTAAGAATTCCATCTTGCCTGACTGTAAGTTATAGCTTTTTGCGGCTGTGGTGAGCTTTCTTGACCCATAAGCTATCACACGGAATTTGCCATTTTACCTTTGATACAAGACAGCGCCTAATCCCTGGTTAGAGTCATCTGTATGTAGGATAAATGGTTGTGTGAAGTCAGGAAAACCTAAAACAGGAGACTGTACTAAACAGTCAATCAGCTGCTCTAACACTGACTGATGTACATCACTCCACTGAATAGGTGTACTGGAGGGGACACTGTTTGTTTTTTTCACTGTCCATTTTTTTCTTGTGTTCTGAGTATTTGAGCTTAAAGGAGCTTTATAAGCAGATCATACAAAGGACCAGCAATACTGAAAAACCTTTGATGTATTGTCTATAGTAGCTTAGCAGTCCTAGTATTGCTCTAAGCTCACCTCCATTATCTGGCTGCTTGTTTTTCAGAGCTCTCACAGCAGCTGTATCTGCCGGGTCCATTCTGCTTCTCTCAGCAGAAACAATCCTGACAAGGTACCTCACTTCTGGTTTGAAGAGGCAACATGGTCATTAAAGGTCCTGCTAAATACAAGAATGTCATTGAGATAGGGCACACATCTTTTGTCCTGCAGTCCTTCTAGGCATTGCTCTATACACCTCTGAAACGCAGCTGGCGCATTCATGAGGCCAAATGGAATCCTAATAATTCATAAAGGTCCCAGGGGGTCACAAACGCGGTCAGGTGTCTACTCTCTTTGGACATGAACCCCTGGTGACATGCCTTACCCTGGTCCAGCAAAGAGAAGCTGGTGTTACCCCCCAGGCTGTCCATCACGTCCTGTACCCGGGGGATGGGGTGTCGATCTGAATATGTTTTATGGTTCAGTTCTCTGTATCTTTCTTTAAAAAATACAAGATGTGTAAAAAAAATACAAAATGGTCCTGTGTAGGAGTTTTTTCAACAGAAATGTGAGAAACTAAGTCAAAAACTTTTGGCCAGTGGAAAGTATCCGTTCAGCTGGTATGCTTGTCTCCAGAGATATTATTTCTTTGCCTAGAATGTTCCACAGTATGGCATTAAATTCCTTTTTATCTCTATGGAGACAATCAGGTGACAGATCAGATCTGTGGAGAGATGAACCTACTCACTGTAAAATTAATGTGGCCAATAAAAACACCTGTAACTGAATAATAATGCAAGATACATTTAAAGCCACTGAGGAACATTCCAGTCAATACTATTTCTATGGAGTTAACCCCACTCCAGAGAAGTTACATAGTTAATCTTTAAAGACAAATAAACACATTAGCAATCAGACTGAGACAACTAATGTGGATTTATCTGTGTAATAGCCGGAATAGCAACTTTAGCAGTCTAAGAGAACAGAGTCGAGCTGAGCAGATTTCCAGTGCAGACCCAAAGTGCGTTTATTCCACCATCACAAGAAAAACTGAAAAATATTTACAAAAGACAAAGTTAAAAACAAGAATGGTGGTAACCTGCATGCACACACAGCACCTCTACCTGGACAAAGGTGAGGCTGGCTCCTTTTATAGGCCACCACCCTTAATTGGGTGAGCTCATTTCAAAATACAGGTAAGTACAGGTAAGTGATCTCAATGTTTAAAAGTTAGCTGTATCAAAAACAGTGCTTACAATTATTCAATTAAATCTGAGTACAAAAAGATGCATCTCTTTATTAATTTAGCAGTGTTTAAATAATATAAAAATACTAAATAGAAAGAGCTCAAATATTTGTGCATGTGTTTCTGTCATTAATATCACCTGTTTACTAGCACCAGGCCTATGTAAAGGACTAGCTACATTACAATCTAACAATCCTGGATAATTTAATCTTAATTCAATGAGATCACATATTCACGGGGCTGAGTGTAGAGCAGCACAGAGACATTCAGATACTAAAATGACACAGGACTATTGATACATAAGCGCAGTGTGCTGTCTTTCCTTCTTACACAGACTACAGGAGACGAGTAAGAGGAAGTAGACTTTTCCACCCACCCCTGTGCTATCAAGTCCTGTGAGCAGTCCTTCACCTGCTTGTACAGTGGCTTTGACACAGAGAGGTATGTTCTAGAAACTGGTTCTGTGTCTTTTAACAAAATGTCCATCTGCAGGTTTGTCACACACCCTATGTCATCATGTGTTGTTGAAAATGAAGCTGAGTCTTCTCTTAACATTTAGTACATAACATAGTCTTTCTTTTACCTTCAGACAGATGAGACAGGTCAACAGGTATGAGGGGCCGTTCAAGACATTATTCATTCTGGCCCTCTCACATACATATATTCTCCTCTCACATACATATATTCTCCTCTCACATACATAAGATAAGATAAGATAAGATAAGACTTTATTGATCTCACAGAGGAGAAATTCACTCGTGACAGAAGCTCACAGTCAGGGGACAGTATAGTGCAAAAAGTTGTGAAAAATTGTGCAAACACTATAAGTAAATAAAAAATAAAAATCACAATAAATATTAACATATTTACAACATCAGGTAGCTCTTATGTACAGGGAGTGAAAGAAATGTAAATATATAATAAAACATATCTATTATATAATATATATATATGTAAAAGAATACAAATATACAAATATATAAATATATAATCTGAGGACAGTGGAGGCGGTTACTGATGAGGTGACATGGTTACAGGTTATTGCACGGGCTATTGCACAGGTTAATGCACAGGTTATTGCATGTGTTATACAATGGAGTTGTACAGTCTGACAGCAGTGGGGATGAAGGACCTGCGGTAGCGTTCCTTCTTGCACTGAGGGTGCCTCAGTCGGCTGCTGAAGGTGCTGCTCAGTTCCTCTACAGTCCGGTGCAGAGGGTGAGAGGTGTCGGCCATGATGGATGTGAGTTTGGCCAGCACCCTCCTCTCACCCACCTCCTCCACAGACTCCAGAGGACAGCCCAGGACAGAGCTGGCCCTCCTGACTAGTTTGTTCAGTCTTTTCCTGTCCCGCTCTGTGCTGCTCGGGGCCCAGCAGACAACAGCGTAGAGGAGAGCAGAGGCCACCACAGAGTCATAAAAAGTCTTGAGCAGGGGCCTGCACACTCCAAAAGAACTCAGTCTCCTCAGAAGGTGGAGGCGACTTTGGCTCTTCTTGTACAGGGCGTCAGTATTGTGGGACCAGTTCAGTTTATTGTTGAGGTGAACACCCAGGTACTTAAAACTGTCCACTGTCTCTATGTCCTGTCCCTGGATGTTCACCGGTGAGGGAAGTAGTGTCCTTCTCCCGAAGTCGATCACCATCTCCTTGGTCTTACTGGTGTTAAGGCACAGGTGGTTGTGCTCACACCAGTCCACAAAGTCCCTGATGACCGATCGGTACTCCAGCTCATTCCCCTCAGACACACAGCCCACAAGGGCCGAGTCGTCAGAGAACTTCTGGAGATGGCAGGTGTCCGTGTTGTAGGTGAAGTCCGAGATGTAGATAGAGAAGAGGAAGGGTGAAAGGACAGTTCCCTGTGGGGCCCCAGTGCTGCAGACAACCACCTCTGACTCACAGCCGCGCAGCCTCACATACTGCGGCCGGTCAGTGAGGTAGTCGATGGTCCAGGCGGCGAGATGTCCGTTCACTCCGGCGTCCTCCAGCTTCCCCCGCAGCAGTGCCGGCCTGATGGTGTTGAAGGCGCTGGAGAAGTCAAAGAACATGACTCTCACAGCGCTCCCGGCAGTCTCCAGGTGGGTGAGCGCCCGCTGCAGCAGGTAGATGACGGCGTCCTCTACTCCGATGTTGGGCTTGTAGGCAAACTGCAGCGGGTCCAGAGTGGAGCTCACCACGGAGCGGAGGTAGCTGAGGATCAGCCTCTCCATGGTCTTCATGAGGTGAGAGGTCAAGGCGACTGGTCTGAAGTGGGCCGGTTCATATATTCTCCTCTCACATACATATATTCTCCTCTCACATACATATATTCTCCTCTCACATACATATATTCTCCTCTCACATACATATATTCTCCACACTCACTGCTTTAATGAAAGTAGGGGCTTTGTTTTTCCTGAGTTGTGGAAAAGTTTAACTGCCCTCAGAAGTTTGTCCTTTTCCCCTGGGTCAGTCCTACCCTTCAGACTATCTATAACTATGAGACCAAGTGCCCGATAACAATAAATCCAATAATTGGACATCGCTGCTGGTTAGCCTTAAGCAAGTTTGAATGAGACTTCGAGCCATCCTACATATGGCATATCTGTGCCATTGGCTGCCTCAAGCTGTAGGGGCACATTTGGATCAATAATCTCATTCACATTTTTCAGTGGTACCTCAGGTAAGTTAGTCTCTTTCCAAACCTCATCTACAGTACAAACCTGTGAGCCAGAGTACCAAAGTGCTTCAGCCTTTTTGTTTCCTAAAAAGCATATGTTGTCTGGTCTCTCAAAGCCCCCCCTTTCGAATATTACCACAGTAGGGCTTACAATTGGGTTTGTTCATAGGCCAGTGCTCCCCTTGACGCTCTTTGGAACAGTAAAAGGAACTTTTATACACTGAGCAGCATTTTAAAGTCTCACTTTTAGTAGCACAACCTATATACTGGGACCTGTTGGTCTCTGTGGTCACACCACATCCCACTGGAGTGACCCTTCCTAGTTTAAAGTACTACCCCTGGCCTGTCTTGCTGGCCTCTGTGCTTTACAGCCTGCCCTAAAATACTCACCACTCCCACATCTAAAACAGTGCTGACAGAACTCTTTCCCTGTCTGAATGCAAGAATAGCACCTGGGTGGTGGGTCGGGCATATGATACCGCTGAGGGGAGAAGCGCTACTGAAACTGGTCTGTCCCTCTTGCTGGTCCCGGGCCTGGTGAAGGGTGACATGGCCGAAGAACTGCCCTGCACTGCGCTGAGGGTAGAAGGTTCTGGCAGGTGTTGCTCCTGGTACGGTGGGTGCGGCTTCTGGTACGGGGGGCGTTGCTCCTCATATGATGGGCGTGGCGGGAAGTTTGGTGCTGGGTAATGGTCCTCAGGTCTTCCTCCGACGGGTGCTGCAGCTGTAGACTTGTGCATGGTCTCTATGATCTGGGACACCTCAGCTCTCAAGTCCTTTAAAAGCACCATCTCAGAGCGCATTTCCTTAATCTCAGACAGAGATCTTTGGACTGTCTTCTTCTCGGCAGGGGCTGGAGTGTCACTGGGCTGAATTGTGTTAACTGTAGTTGCTCGCTGGGGAACAGCATGTTTCTTTTTCTCTTGTCGTTCCTTTTCATTTGCACATCCTATATTCACTTTTTCCAAAACTACTTCATCAAATATGGTTGCCTGGAGGAGATAGGGCTGCATGTCACTCTTGATATTGTTACTCTGCAAACCAGTGTGCATGAAACTCTAAACTCTGAATCAAGGGTAGATCACACTTCAGACCTGACTCAGCTTCCTGGGATGCAAGGATCCTTCGCAGAGCAGAGAGGGTGAAGTAACCTTTACCTCCAAAAAAGCTCCTCAACTTCAGTCCTGGTGTGATGGCACAAATCACTGCATCAATGATCTAATCTTCTTGGTAGCCTTTACCAAGTCCGCTTTCAATCTGCCTGGCCAAACTAGAAAATGTGAGCTTGTCTTTTGTCCAGGCTCACCTATTTGGCCTGCTATCTTAAAGTCTTTGGGCCACATGGGTTATCTGGGGGCCGTGTGACTGAGCTTCTCACCCTAAGGGAGCATCCAGCGACTCTGCGGAGGAAACTCATTTTGGCTGCTTGTATCCGCGAGATATTAACAGAATAATATGAATTAATAATTTTTTAACAATATTTTTAAATTTTAAATTTTCAACCCACTTTTTAAAATCTGTCACACTGTCGCCTCATCACCAAATCACCAATGCATGCACGCACGATTGTATGGGATACTATATGTTTACAGTGTATAGGTTGCTTGTAAGTTTACTTACAAGCATGAATAAATTAATGAATAAATTAATAAATCAGACACAGATGATGGACAAGAGAGCAATAGTGGACCTCAGTCTGCCGTACATCTCCACCTAAAAGCCACGGGCCACTCCTTTGAGGATAGTGAGGTACAGATCTTAGCCAGAGAAAAGAACCGCTTTGAGAGGAGGAGTTAAAGAGGCTATTTTTGTCAAGAAAGAGAATCCTTCCTTGAACAGAAATGGAGGTCTCAGACATCATCTGTCTCCCATTTATAACTCTATTCTCAAACATAAATCAAAACAAAGAAAATAATAGGGCTAGTGTAACAGAGTTAAAAATGCACTAATTACTATTTCCTGGTTGTATTTTATGTTTGAATATAATTTATATGTGAATTTTATCATTTTGACATTTTATTTTGAAAACCGGAAGTGCGCGCTGCTCCCACGTGTTTTATTTTGGTAGTTCAACTTCCCCTCTCAGTAGCACGTTGGAGACTGCAGAGGGTAAGTTCTGTCTGGGTTGAAAAGAATATATTTTACAAAAACAACATACCTTTAGGATAAATGCAAGAACACATGTTGATAAGATAACGTTTTCACATGTAATGGATGTATTGTGGTGCGCTAATTTTGAGTTTTGTACATTTTATTTAGATTGTAAAGTTCACTTGATATTGTAACATTGTACTGAATGCCGCGAACATGAGCGGCCATCTCACGGTGCTGTTCTCATTCTTACAGGGAGCCAGTGCCTGATATGTGTGAAGACATATTAATAGAGTATTTATATGTCTGTCACAGGAGTAAAGCTGACTGACTCCATACTGTGTCCTGTCTTTCGTATACGGCCTAGCGAAGAGTTCCGCAGCCGTTACACTAGCCAGGTCAGGTCCAGAGGTGTGAAAACACCCATTATGGCCCTGAAAGGTTATGCTAATATGACCCCACACTCACTGCATGTTCAATAACTAGCTAACTACCAGAAACTACCAGAAACTGTAAACAAATAGGTGTGGTAGTCTCAGAGTAATTTCATTGTAATTAGCTCCTCCCTTCAGGCAGATATAAAGCAGTGTCCACCAGCATCTGACCAGAACTGAGGAAGCATCTTGGATGAGCTGCAAAATGTATTTGACTAAATAAAATTTTGTCCAATTGACAAATTGAATTTCTCCTTTTGCCATGGATTCTACCTGGATGACTGAGGGATTTTACACAAGGCTTGTTAAGATTATTCAGTTAATCAATAATCATGGTTACTCAGGTCACAATACAATCAACTAGTAACAACTAATAAATAATAATTATTTTAGAAGCATAGACGACTCTACAAGTGAACACGTAAGGCACTTTTTTTTTTAATCTGGCAATTAAACTTCACATCATCCAGAAAATTGTTTTGGTCATGCAATTGTGAAGAATCATAAAATTATGATTTCTTCTCACAACACCATAAAAATAGATACTCTGTCATCGCTAAAACTAACATCATAAGGGAACTGAAACTGGAGCACAACTTGGACCCTGTGCAGCTGCTGTCCAAGTGACTGTTCCCCACAGAAACAGCCCAAATTGCTGGCACTGGACTGAGACTGATCCTGTCTTCTTCAGGCACATGAGATTCGTGGTCTGTCTAAAACCTGGCTTCCTGCTGGTTTAGCCTCCTCCTCAGCACACTCACCCCCGGATCCTGCCTAGTCCCCTCGGCTATTTCCAGGCCAATTAAAGTTGTTGCTCTGACCACATTTTGGACAGCCTGGCAGAGTGGTTGGCCTTTAAGGATAATCCAGGCTATAAGGATCAGTTCACAGCAGGTCAGGCAAGAGACGTGTGAGGTATACCACACCAGTGTTTTCTCATCTATGTGTGTAGAATCCCTCAGTCGTCCAGGTAGAATCCATAGCAAAAGGAGAAATTTAATTTGTCAACTGGACAGAGTTTATTTGGTTGAATACGTTTCGCAGCTCATCCAAGCTGCTTCTTCAGTTCTGGTCAGATGCTGGCGGACACTGCCTTATATCTGCTTGAAGGGAGGAGCTTAATTACAATGAAAATTACTCTGAGACAACACATATTTAAATACAGTTTCAGTTGGTCAGGTGAGTCTATTCAATATGGAGTTGTTTACCGTTTCTGTTAGTCATGTGAGTCTATTCAATATGGAGTGGGAGTGGGGGAGTAGTTAGCATATCCATTCAGGGCCATGATGGGTGTGGGCCGCAATCTGCCGTACATCTCCACCAAAAAGCCACAGGCCACTCCTTTGAGGACAGCGAGGTCCAGATCTTGGCCAGAGAAAAGAACTGGTTTGAGAGGGGAGTTAAAGAAGCTATTTTTGTCAAGAAAGAGAATCCTTCCTTGAACAGAAATGGGGGTCTCAGACATCATTTGTCTCCCATCTATAACTCTATCCTCAAACCTAAATCAAAACAAACTGGGAAAACAATGGGACTAGCCAGGTCAGGTCCAGAGGTGTGAAAACACCCATCATGGCCCTGAATGGATATGCTAACTACTCCCCGCTCCATATTGAATAGACTCACATGACTAACAGAAACGGTAAACAACTCCATATTGAATAGACTCACCTGACCAACTGAAACTGTATTTAAATATGTGTTGTCTCAGAGTAATTTTCATTGTAATTAAGCTCCTCCCTTCAAGCAGATATAAAGCAGTGTCCACCAGCATCTGACCAGAACTGAAGAAGCAGCTTGGATGAGCTGCGAAACGTATTCAACCAAATAAACTCTGTCCAGTTGACAAATTAAATTTCTCCTTTTGCTATTTCTCATCTATGATTGCAAAGAATGTTGAATTAGCTCATCTGGGTAGGATTGGACTGCCCATGCTAAAATGACTTACTTTTTGTGCTATTGTGAATAAGTATGTCTTTGTTCATTCCTAATTTTAACTCAACAAACATTTGATGGATTTGTTTTAGAGTTACTTTCTATTTTTGTGTATTTTTAATGCTTAACAATTTATGTTCTAAAGCAAAGGGTGGGAGTGGTGTAGTAGTTTAAAACATTCACAAAAATACGTCTGAAACCAGTCAGCAATTACTTTTTTGATTAGTTGACTAATCAATTATTTATATTGTACATTGAGATTTTTTGAAATACATTTTTAATCAAGTAAAGGTATATATGATATAGGATAGACCAGAAAGTGTTTTTTAAAAATGTTTTATTTAATATTGCTGCTGTCTTTTTGCCGTGTGTTTTAGCCCAGATAATTACAATTATTGAAGTACAGTTAACAATAAATTTAATAGTCGAATTGTCACAACGATTATTCAGATTACTGTTTCACCCCTAATTCTTATACAGTTAGTGCATACTGTGGTTGTTTCCATGGGCAAGACACTTCACCCACCTTTTCTAAATATGATGTGTGAGTGCATTATTTGGTGCTGGGTGGAGCCTACCCTTGGGCACCAAAGGGAGTTATTTTTAGTATTTTTCTGCAATGTCTACTATTGCATTTTGCTTCTCCGAACTGTCAGTTGGAAACCACTGAAAACAACCATTGCCCTTCGTGGCTGTGGATTCTGGCACTTGTGCTGGAGGATTAGTCTCTACAGTGGTGCCATCTCACACTGGCAAATCCATAATCGATACCAGGGCGGCCATTTGCGACACCTTTAATAAGTTTCTGTCAGCAGCGTGATTATTAGCCCGCGCCCAATCATTCAGGGTCCATCTAGAGTTCCTACTTAGTACAGAGAAGCTGATTAAGACAGGAAATAGTCTCATGTGAGTGTGTGTTAGCCCTTTTTAATATCACAGATGGAGATGCGATGATATAGGAGCCTGTCTGGAGAGCAGGGTGAGGAGTTTCCCACAGTGTCTTATGTAAGGCAGACTAATATTGTCGGTATATTCAGACTTCTTGTAATGATTTTTCTTTTTAAACTTACAAATGTGTGGATGAAGAAAAAAGACTAGAATTATTTTTATTTATTTATTTATTTATTTATTTATTTATTTTTTAAGTGACCTTCATTGTGGTCTGAATGCAAAGATGCAGGAAGAATACTTTGAAAATGTATTTAGTTACAGAATTCTGAATACCTGCATTCAAATGTATTCTGATACATGGGCCAATCAGAATACTGTATTCTGAATCACACCTGCACTCAACGCAAGAGCAATATTTTCTGTTTCTCTCTGATTCAGTGCCATTTTAAGCCCATATTACATGATCAAATACCATAATGTATTCCTTTGACTTTAGAAAAGTAACTGTATTCTGAACACGAAATGAAAGAGTAACTGTACCAGGATATAGTTATTCAAAATTAGTATTCAGAATAAGTATTATCGGTACATGTATTCATTTACTTCCCAACACTGTGCAGTAATAGCCATACAGTAAAATTAATAATTAGCTATGGATAATAATTGGTGCTAGTATCAGTGTGGTATTGGCATCATTTCCCAATATAGCCTATTTTTTCTATTTTGTTTATAATAGAAACTGAAGAGCAATTAATTTAATGATGTGGCCATGTTTACACAATCATCATAAAAAGTACAACAAATTGTATTATATTTAAGAAAATATATTTTGTAATAAGTTTTAAAGAAAAAAGTTAATTTGAGAACTTAAGTACAACTTTAAATTTGGGCCTTGTCATAAATAAAAAAAAGGCAGATATTGGCTGAATACAACAGCAACAAATATTGAAAATCTAAATCTATCTTGGTTGGGAAAAATAATCTATATTAGATGATCCCTAGTTATAGCAGTAACATGAACATTAACAGATTTGTGACACTGACGTAGCTCGACATTAGCCACATGGATTTTCATTTTTGGTTATCACAATAATACCCACTGCCACTTATGTCAGCTGTTTTCACGTATACAGTATACATGAATTTTAACAGAACTTTAGATCTTAATTTCAGATCTAAAGTTAAAGTGTGTGTGATAGAAGTGTATATATGTTTTTATTACAAAGACTGCTGTAATTGAGGTTTATCTCCGGCCTATATGCAGTGTAAGATGATTTTCTGTGGACTTTTGCATCCCTGTTTGTGGAATGTAAACGAACACTGTATGTCTGAATAAATAAGTGATTTGACAGTGAACACCATGCAGGACTATGCTGATAAGTATTCTATGCTTGACTTAGTAATATTTCTGCGATCTGTGTCATTTAGATGAAATCAGGCTGCTCACTGGTGGTCTCCACTTCAATTTCATGCATATGTGCACATCCTGCTCTGCTCAGTGTGGGATCAGAGATAGAGCAGGCTGTCAGATGGCTAGGCTGTATGCACAAAACTAGATAAAAAGATTCATACACCTTCATGGGACATGTTGTAATCTTACAGTGCATAACTATATAAGAGCATTTGTTTTTTTTAAGGTGAGACACTACTAACAGGCACATCTAATTTATTTACTCTCTGAAACATAAGCTTTCATATACAAACAGCATTGTCCAATCCACACCAGGTGTTTTGTTCTGTTTTTTTTATTTCATTTAATCAACTTGCATCCATAGATTTATACAGAATTTAGTAAATTAATCTCACATTTTTTCCTTCTACATGGGCATAAAGATCAGCCCCTACAGCCACCAAAATGTATCTTAATCTTAACGAGATTTTGACAGAGTACAGGATTAGTCGATGTCTTATTCTAAAGCTGATTTATTTAAGTTTTAATTGCAAAAAATTTGAATGTTTAATTTCAGTTAGATGTAAATACCAAATAAGACATCCAAAATCTTATGAGTAAATTTGTTTGTATCTGTCAACTAAATGAAGCAAGCAATTTAAATGTATTTTTACACATGAAATGCATTTAAAGGGGAACATTACATGATTTATGACATAAAGAATGAAGCAAATGCAAGCGATTTATAAGAGTGTATACTAGTAGAGGTAAAATACAATTCAGATTTTTTTGCTACTTTACATTTTATCAACTAAACTAATTGATTATTCTTCTTCAAATATCACAGGTAAATCGTTGCCCACGGTTACCACTGTTCTGCATTTATTAGTACTACGCATCACAGTCCCCATGGTAACGGTCTGTCAGCCAGTTCTAGAACACACTTTGGTAAGTGTGTTGCAGCCAGTTCAACAGCTCACTTTTAACATACCTTCAGTCGAGAAAGCCACACTTTTTTTGCTCTAGGAATACATTTAGTTTCAACTTTATTTTACACAATTGTAGTATACTTTTAGCTGTAAAGAGATGGCATTACACGTAGATATTAACGGTAAGTCAACACAGACATATGTTTTAAACAGACAGTATGGCAAAATGGTGGTCAAGTGCAAGTGCAAGTACAATTTTGAGATCATTTTAGAAAATATATTTTGTTTTAAAACAAAATAGGTGTAAAATGTTAAATCTGCACAAGTTTACCTCCAGTTTGACATACATTTAAGAGCATAAAAGGTAATATTCATCCTTGTCATGGCGGATGAAGGATTTTGTGCAACTTTTCCCCTTTTTTCCCCTTTTAAAGGCTTGCAATGTTATTCTGTATTGTCTTATTTCTTAGGTAGTATTAATATGTGGTGTAGACTTGCAAATCAGGTTTAATAAGAGGTGTATACTGTAATTTGATAAAAACAAAAAAAATACAGTCTTGTAAATAAGGACTTGAAACTCAAAGCATGGATTTGGAACTTGACTTGCACTTGCCTTTCTTTGGTTATGCTGATGATCTGACATATTTCTTTTCTCTTTGTATTCAGACATAATCGTGGGTCAGGAGATTCATGGAAACACTGCCACCTACTCTGTGCTGAGGTATCTGGGTAAAGGCTCTTTTGGATATGTGGTCGAGTGCCAAAACATGGAGACCAAAGAGCGGGTGGCTGTTAAAATGATGAAGAATCGTTCGGCCATCAAAGAGGCTGAATATGAAGTAAGTTGAAGTCATTTGTCATGATTTTGTCTAAGTCCAGATGAACACAGAACATGTCTAAATGCATGTTATCTTCTGCAGGTGGCCATGCTAAACATCATCAGGAAGCTGGACTGTGAACGGTATAACATGGTCCAGTTCAAAGAATGCTTCAACCACTTGGGCCTTCCCTGTCTGGTATTTGAGATGTTGGACATCAGTCTGTGGGATTACCTCATAGACTGCAGGCACTCGCTCACTCCATGTGAACTACGAGCTATAGCCCAACAGGTATGTGGAATTATTCTGTTTACACTATGAGATACGATATATGTAACATAGAAAAGGCTTCCAACGGCACATTTCTATGGCCTTAAGTGATATGGCAAGTTTTGTTTTAATAACTTTTTGTACACATAAAAATATTCTCATTGCCTTTGTCTCTGCAGCTCCTGGTGGCCTTTGACGGCCTGAAGGGTCTTGGTGTGATCCATTCAGACCTTAAGCCTGATAACATCATGTTGACCAACATGAATCTGCAGCCTTATGAAGTCAAACTCATTGACTTTGGTTTAGCCATTCTCACCTCAAAGGTGCGCCATGGGCTATATAAGCAGCCTGATGGATACAGGTAAGTTCAATGCATCCAATATTCAGTCATTTTTATTTGCACTGGTGACTTCAGCATTCTCATGTGCTTTCACAGGGCTCCAGAGGTGCATGTGGGTCACATATGTGATGAGGCCATTGATATGTGGGGCCTGGGCTGTACTTTGGCCTTCTTCTATCTTGGACAACACCTTTTCCCTAGCTCCAATTATCAGTCGGTAAGATAGTACTTCCCTCTCACTTGTACTGCAGCCCCCTTTGGACTATACGCTAATGTTATGTCACTGCACAGGTGAAGATGATGGTGGAACTGCTGGGAATGCCTCCTGACTACCTGCTTGAGTATGGCGCATACTCAAACTGTTACTTTAAGCAGGAGGATGATGAGGACACACTGGAGCCAACATGGAGACTCCTGACGCCTGAGGAATACACATGGGTCACCCAGCAAAACCCCGGACAGGCCTCTACAATCCAGACACAGCTGCACATCATTGACAATATGGCTGATGTGAGTGCTTCAAAAGTTTTCCATAAATAACCAATACATGATACCAAAAACTAGTGCTAAAGAAAGACACATTAGTTAAATAAACTAACAATAGAAAATTTGACCCTTACCATTGTTTGATTTCAGATGTTCCCAGTAGATGACCCAGAGGAGTATGAGGACCACTTGGAGTTTGTGGACTTCCTCAAAGGGCTGCTGAATGTCAACCCCCTTCTCAGATTGACCCCAAAACAGGCTTTGGAGCACTCCTTCATCACCATGTCCCACCTATATGAGGACAGTGACTAGTACGTGTCTGTTTCATAGCCTTAACACATCCTGGTTTATGTGTGATTTTTTGGAATTGTGCTAAATGACCTGTGGAGGCCAAAGTACCTTAATAATAATGTTGTTGTAACTGTCATTAATTAATTTTTTGTTGAATTTTCAGTGCAATGATGTCCAAAACTGTGATGAAGCAGAGTATAATTGTCAAAGGAGGACGGCCAACAGCATCTCCAGGAGAAGCCCAGCACAAAGGTTCCAGCAGGTTTTCCTTGCTCCCTCCCCCTGAATCACTTTTTTGTCTTTCAGCCAAACCGTTGGAACCATTAACCCAGAGCTCTAAGTTATTAGAACTTGAAAGTTTCACCAGCCCTAAAGAAAGAGGTGCCAGTTATAACCATGGCACCCACAAACCTGCAGGGGAGACATATGTCCCTCTGCACATATTTTGGCCTTTACAAGAGGAACTTGTAATCAGTTCCCCCCAACAAATTAGAAAAATATCTGAGAAAACAGAGATAACGGTCCGTGCACTTGGTTCGTTAGGTAGAGACTCATGTTTGCAAGAGATTTCTAGTGGGGAAATTGTAAACAGTTCCCCTATCAATAAAATTCCTGTTTCTGAGGTAGAGAACCCAAAACACATGAAAGGCAAAAGATCGGGTGGGTCACATAGTCTAACCATTGACAGCCCTATTTTAAATGGTATAAGATCGCAGGTGTGTAGCCATGCCTCCAGGCCTTTGGGTGAAGTTAGAGATGTACTAGTGCATTCTAGTGAGGAAACTGTAACCAGTTTCTCAGACTGTCAGGTGTTTGAGGTGGGTCAGGAGATTCATGGAAACACTGCCACCTACTCTGTGCTGAGGCATCTGGGTGAAGGCTTTTTTGGATTTGTTGTTGAGTGCCAAAACATCAAGACCAAAGAGCGGGTGGCTATTAAAATGATGAAGAATCCTTCTGCTTTCAAAGAGGCTGAGGACGAAGTAAGAAACTCTTTTCCCTTTTCATGATTTTGTCTAAATTCAGATAAACATAGAACATGTCTAAATGCGTGTTGCCTTCTGCAGGTGGCCATGCTAAATATCATCGGGGAGCTGGACTGTGAACGCTGTAACATGGTCCAGTTCAAAGAGCTCTTTTACTATTCGGGCTTCCCCTGTCTGGTTTTTGAGATGTTGGACATCAGTCTGTGGGACTACCTCATAGACTACAGGTGCTCACTCGCTCCATGTGAACTACGGGCCATAGCCCAGCAGGTATGTGGAGTTAATCTGTTTGAATTGTTAAATATCACAATAGCAACAGTAAGTATTTGGTTAGCTTGTGTAGTTTGGTAATATGGTTAAATGGTTAGAATAAAAGTTCAGTTGACTGGCACATCAAATAAACTTCTTCATTGACTTCCTTGTTTCCGCAGCTCCTAGTGGCCTTTGACGGCCTGAAGGGTCTTGGTATGATCCATTCAGACCTTAAGCCTGATAACATCATGTTGACCAACATGAATCTGCAGCCTTATGAAGTCAAACTCATTGACTTTGGTTTAGCCATTCTCACCTCAAAGGTGCGCCATGGGCTATATAAGCAGCCTGATGGATACAGGTAAGTTCAATGCACCCAATATTCAGTAATTTTTATTTGCACTGGTGACTTCAGCATTCTCATGTGCTTTCCCAGGGCTCCAGAGGTGCATGTGGGTCACATATTTGATGAGGCCATTGATATGTGGGGCCTGGGCTGTACTTTGGCCTTCCTCTATCTTGGACAACACCTTTTCCCTAGCTCCAATTATCAGTCGGTAAGATGGTACTTCCCTCTCACTTGTACTGCAGCCCCCTTTGGACTATCCGCTAATGTTATGTCACTGCACAGGTGAAGATGATGGTGGAACTGCTGGGAATGCCTCCTGACTACCTGCTTGAGTATGGCGCATACTCAAACTGTTACTTTAAGCAGGAGGATGATGAGGACACACTGGAGCCAACATGGAGACTCCTGACGCCTGAGGAATACACACGGGTCACTGGACAAGACCCAGGACAGGCCACTACACTCCAGAGACAGCTGCAGACCATGGACGATTTGGTCAATGTGAGTGCTTCAAAGGTTTTGAAAAACTAACCAACAGACAAAATCAAAAACTAGTGCAAACATTTTTATGTATTTATTTAGTTTATTTATGAGACAGGGACAGTGCACAATATACATTAACCATAACAGGAGAGATGCACTGTGCCAGGTTGTAGCACTAGAGCTAATTTCCACCTGTAGTCCCTGGTGCATGTTTTTTAGTTTAGTTCATGTTTGGAAGTTGCATCAACATCAGCATTAATAACAAGCTAAACTGTGCAGGACTAATACACATTGGTTAAATAAACTAAGAAAAGAAAATCTGACGCCATCCCTTATTGTTGTTTGATTTCAGATGTTCTCAGGAGATGACCCAGAGGAGTATGAGGACCACTTGGAGTTTGTGGACTTCCTCAAAGGGCTGCTGAATGTCAACCCCCTTCTCAGGTTGACCCCAAAACAGGCTTTGGAGCACTCCTTCATCACCATGTCCCACCTATATGAGGATAGTGACTAGTACGTGTCTCTTTCATAGCCTGCTTTATGTGGGGTTTCTTGTACTTATGCTAGATAGCATGTGAACTAACGAATAAGATATTGGTGTTGTTGTAATAGACATACATTAATTTATTGTTTCACTTTCAGTGCGATGATGTCCAAACACGTGATGAAGCAGAGTGTGAGGGCCGGTGAGTTTGGCAACCAAGGACGACCAACATTATCACTAAAAGGTTCCACGGCAGTAAGCTCATTTTCATGGGTTTCTCCCCCGGGGTCACTTATAATGGAAAGAGGTGCAAGTCAAAACCCCAGAAGTCATGTGTCCCTCCATACATAGATCAGCCTTCAGAAGAGGAAATTGTATCCAGTTCATCCAAAGGAAGTAGAAACAGATCAGTGAAATCAGTGACTTCTGGACATACCTCTGGTTCATTATGTGTGTAGAATCCCTCTGTTGTCCAGGTAGAACCCATGGGAAAAGGAGAAATTCAATTTGTGAACTGGACAAAAGTTTAATTGGTTAAATACGTTTCGCAGCTCATCCAAGCTGCTTCTTAAGTTTTGGTCAGATGGCGGACACTGTCTTATATCTTCCTGAAGGGAGGAGCTAACTACAATGAAATTACTCTGAGACTACCGCACCTATTTGTTTACAGTTTCTGGTAGTTTCTGGTAGTTAGCTAGTTATTGAATATGCAGTGAGTGTGGGGTCATATTAGCATAACCATTCAGGGCCATAATGGATGTTTTCACACCTCTGGACCTGACCTGGTTAGCCCTATTGTTTTCTTTGTTTGTTTTGATTTAGGTTTGAGGATAGAGTTATAAATGGGAGATAGATGATGTCTGAGACCTCCATTTCTGTTCAAGGAAGGGTTCTCTTTCTTGACAAAAATAGCCTCTTTAACTCCCCTCTCAAACCAGTTCTTTTATCTGGCTAAGATCTGTACCTCACTATCCTCAAAGGAGTGCCCCATTGCTTTTAGGTGGAGATGTACGACAGACTGAGGTCCTTTTAGGTGGAGATGTACGGCAGACTGAGGTCCACTATGGCTCTCCCGTCTGTGTTGGTACATCCTCTTGTGAAGTGGCTGTTTTTTTTCTCCAGTGTAGCGCTCACTGCAGTCTTCACTACACTGAATGGAGTAGACCACATTGCTTTGTTTGTGGCTTGGTGTTTTGTTCTTTGGGTGGACCAGTTTCTGTCTTAAAGTGTTTGTGGGTTTGTCTTAAAGTGTTTGTGGGTTTGAAATAGACTGGAATTACTATTTCAAACCCACAAACACTTTAAGACAGAAACTGGTCCACCCAAAAGACAAAACACCAAGCCACAAGCAAAGCAATGTGGTCTACTCCATTCAGTGTAGTGAAGACTGCAGTGAGCGCTACATTGGAGAAACAAAACAATCACTTCACAAGTGAGAATGTACCAACATAGATGAGAGAGCCACAGTGGACCTCAGTCTGCCGTACATCTCCACCTAAAAGCAATGGGGCACTCCTTTGAGGATAGTGAGGTACAGATCTTAGCCAGAGAAAAGAACTGGTTTGAGAGGGGAGTTAAAGATGCTGTTTTTGTCAAGAAAGAGAACCCTTCCTTGAACAGAAATGGAGGTCTCAGACATCTTCTGTCTCCCATTTATAACTCTATCCTCAAACCTAAAGCCCTGAATGGTTATGCTAATAAGACCCCACATTCACTGCATACTCAATAGGCCTAGCTAACTAACAGAAACTGCAAACAAATAGGTGTGGTAGTCTCAGAGTAATTTCATTGTAATTAGCTCCTCCCTTCAGGAAGATATAAGACAGTGTCCACCGGCGTCTGACCAAAACTGAAGAAGCAGCTTGGATGAGCTA
The DNA here is from genome assembly GCA_029959045.1 of Taenioides sp. WSHXM2023. NCBI lineage: Eukaryota > Metazoa > Chordata > Actinopteri > Gobiiformes > Gobiidae > Taenioides > Taenioides sp. WSHXM2023. The sequence continues at coordinate 33,915,322 of CM057090.1, forward strand.
CTAGACCACATGTGTAAGTCTCTGACTTACACATGTGGTCTAGTAGAAAAGTACCTAATTTAGAGGATATAAGCAGGATGGGGACTGGCGAGGTCTTTTGGGCATGTCCCCCTGCAGAAGGAGAACCCGAATAAAACCTGGAGGGACTATTGTCTGGGGTGAGGGAAGTCTGGGAGTCCCAGCTTACACTTGTGTCCCCGCAACATGGCCCCAGAAGCGTAAGAAATCTGATGGATTTTAAGTGGCCCAAGCCAAGGAGGGGAGACAATTCTTCTGTTGGTTAGTAGTCTGTAGTCAAGGTTTAGACTGCTTCTTGTGTAGTCTATACTCAAGGTTTAGACTGCTTCTTGTGTAGTCTATACTCAAGGTTTAGACTACACAAGAAGCAAAAGGGATCTACGTAAACTAGAGCACAAGAATCACATGTCAGTATACAGGTGGAGTTGGGGGGAGGGGGGTTACTAATGTTTTTTCTGAGTTTCTTTTGCAGAGTGAGGTGGTGAAATGGTGTGAAATATCATCTCGGAGTAGATCCCCTGCTCCCCCACATCAAGAGGATACCGAGCCCGCCTAATTACATGTGCAAAAATGGTACTAAATCATGGCCTCGAATTAGAATTTCATTCCCATGCTTTAGCAGTTTGTTACCACGTTTACCAATTTGTCTATTTAGGCTGCGATCTCATGCTCGCTGCCTGCTTATGACTGGCACAATGACATTTGGGTAAACAAGACCCCAAGAACAACCAATCATGTCTGCTTACATACAGCATATGCAAGCAGACATGGTTAATATGCAAAGGAGGGAGAATCTGTGGTTGTCAGCTCTGCCTGTGTTACAAGGCACTAATGTGAACACAACAACAAGGTCCACGTTTGTGCAACACATTAATTAATTAATTAATCATTGCATTCACATAGCGCCTTTCATGACACCCAAAGTGCTTTACAGTTCATTATTCATTCACTCCACACTCAGTGGTGGTAAGCTACTACTGTAACCACAGCTGCCCTGGGGCAGACTGACAGAAGCAAGGCTGCCAATCTGCACCATTGGCCCCTCCGACCACCACCAACACTTATGCACACTCCACTTTCTTACAAGGCAATGTAGGTGAAATGTCTTGCCCAAGGACAAAAGGAGAAATTTAATTTGTCAACTGGACATAGTTTATTTGGTTGAATACATTTCGCAGCTCATCCAAGCTGCTTCCTCAGTTCTGGTCAGATGCTGGTGGACACTGCCTTATATCTGCCTGAAGGGAGGAGCTAATTACAATGAAATTACTCTGAGACAACACATGTTTGTTAACAGTTTCTGTTAGTTAGGTGGGTCTATTCAATATGGAGTGTTTACAGTTTCTGTTAGTTAGGTGGGTCTATTCAATATGGAGTGGGGGAGTAGTTAGCATAACCATTCAGGGCCATGATGGGTGTTTTCACACCTCTGGACATGTCCTGGCTAGTCCCATTGTTTTCTTTGTTTGTTTTGATTTAGGTTTGAGGATAGAGTTATAGATGGGAGACAAATGATGTCTGAGACCTCCATTTCTGTTCAAGGAAGGATTCTCTTTCTTGACAAAAATAGCCTCTTTACACAACAAAAACTGTCGTTGTGCCTAAGGACACAACGACAGTTTTTGCCACTGGCGCCCCCCTGTGGCACCAGGAATTTCCAGCGGTCTCCCATCCAAGTACTAACCAGGCCCAGCCTTGCTTAGCTTCTGCGATCTAACGAGATTAAGCTTTGACAAGGTAGTATGGTCATTGTGGGTTCGCCACAGTTTGATCTGTTTTCAGTCTTGGGCCATTGTAACAATCTGCATCGTTACTTGAACAGTGCAGGTTTTTCTGGGATCCAGGATAAAAGCACATTTGAAACATGAAGACAAAGTTCCAACTGATTTTCATTCAGATAAGTGATGCATTGAGACTTGTGCATTCACTGTGAGGTAGATCTTGGCTAGCTGCTTGTGTCAATAGCCAAGCAGTTTACCCTTTCTCCACCTCATAGTGAAGTCATATCTATAAAATGTGGCATGCATCTGAGACTTTTTGTGCTCTTCCCCTGGAGCTGATCTGAACAGTGGTGGTTGTTGCATTTGTGCCCGTAGACATTTAGACTAGAGGGTTGATGATAGTTACAATTATCTTACCAAGATAACATGTGTTAGAGGAGAGAGCACACCATGTTTTCAGAGAAGGGCCAAGAGCTAAAGGACGTGTTGAAGACAGGAACAAGCAGAATTCAGGATCTACATTTTATTTCCGTGGCCCTAAAGATCAGAGTGTAGACTCATGTGGATAACGTAGGGCAGGTGTTATTCATTTTTGGATTACTTTCTTTGGATGAAAACAAGAGCCTAAACCAAGAACTGGAGCAAGGTGAACTGCACGTTAACTTGGAGAATACTGTTGAGTGTTGATATTATATCCGTCAGATGCACCCACCACACTGAATTCAGGCTATTCTCGGTGTCTTGTTTACCTGAATGTCATTGTGCCAGCCATAAGCAGATGCCTGTGCGACCTTAATTCTTTTTTTTTTAATGGTCTGCGTAAAATAGCTCACTAAGTGCTTTACACTTATTAAAATGGGGTGCGTCAGGCTTCAGTGGGCCCCTACACAACTCATGAAATGTCAGTTTAGCCAATGTGGAGGGTTTATAGCACATAATCCTTCATTTCTTAATTTGCAGGAACGAATTGGCTAAAACACGGGAATTAACTGTTAACGCGTGGGGACAAAATAATAATTCAAAGCCACGATTTAGTACCCCCTTCCAGGACAGGTTTCAAAATAAAATGTCAAAATGATCAAATTCACATATAAATTATAATGAAACATAAAATACAAACAGGGAATAGTAATAAGTGCATTTTTAACTCTGTTAGATGTGTCTTAACCATTTCTTTTTATAGAGCCGTGCTCGTCCCACAAACTTGCGTGCTTCAGTTAAGGCCCTGAGCCCATCTCTGGCGATGTTGTTTGGAAATTATATTTTGTTGTAGCGGCACGGTGGCTGAGTGGCAACACTCATGCCTCACAGCAAGAAGGTTACAGGTTCGATCCCCGGGTCGCCCGGGCCTTTCTGTGTGGAGTTTGCATGTTTCCTCCCCGTGTCTGGATGGGTTTCCTCCGGGTACTCCGGTTTCCCCCCATCAACCAAAAACATGCAACACCCCTATGAACAGTTTACAATCAAGGACCGTCAAGGAATTCCTCCCTCCTGTGGGCTCACCACCTGCAGAGGGGTTCATAGGGGTCTGGGTCTGGTGCACAGAGTAATGGGCAGCGTGCTGCCCCCGCAACCCAGCCGGATTAAGCGGGAGAAAATGGATGGAAGGTAAAAATTGGTACCCAGTTGATCACTCTGCTAAATTGAAATGTTTTGTTTTTAATTATCATTTGTGTGCCTTTTTGTCATTTTGCTTAACATGCATATATGACCCACCATTTAAAATAATCCTTAGAGGAGACTTTACATGAGTAAATCATTAAATAAATGAATAAAATACTACAGTATGGTGTTATTCCTGTATAATCCAGCAATATTTGATAAAGCTGTTTTTTTTCTACCAGTCTACTAATCCACTGGCCCTGATCCTACAGCACAAGGTCTGTCAGACACTTCCCTGTTTATTTTCTGATTTTACACTGGCATCGCACTGTGAATCCCATCGCATTCTCAAGGACACAGATCAATGCAGATGTGAGATAATTGACTCAAAGCGTGGGAAAAAGGGCCTAATCATTTCTTGGTGGAGAAGGTATTACAAATGAGTAATTATTATCGGGTTATTTTTAACGGTGAGAACTGAAGTGGATATTAATGATGTAATGCAGCATTCACACTGTAGTCTTAATTCAATAATTATTTACAGAAATACACAGCCAGAGCCATTTCTTTTTTAAGCAAACATCTCCCTGACTTAAGAAGAGGATAAAGGACAATAAGAAATAAAAAGAGAATACTGAAATACATAGCTTTTTTTTTTTTTTTTTTTTTTTTTAATTTGTCCACATCCATATTTCTTTTCTACCATGCCATCCTCTGTGGAAATCTCTCTGAGTCATCTGCCAATCACATTTATCTCAGTTTAGCCTTTTCCCATCTTGACCAGACTATTTTTAGGTTACACTGCTGTAGAATGAAAAACAGGGCACCACAATTTTCAAATTTGTAAAAAAAAAAAAAAAAAAAAAAATAATTGCTTTGATAAACTATCACTAATATCACTAAACAAGTTATATTTGGTGTGGAATTATAGTACTATCTTGATCCAAAGCACAACACACACACATATGCACGCACATGCACAAACACTGCTATTCTCCCACTCAAGAGAGTATCTTAATTTTGTAATTTACTCATTCCTATCCTCCTCTTCTTTATTTTAACTCATAAGAACCAAAAGAAGGTGGTTCCTCTAGTCTGAAATGCAGATATGAAGTCCCATCCCATCTAACCATCTACTCTTTGCACCATCTGCATTCATAAAGGTGATCATGCCTTCTGCTAATATACATTTAAGATCTATTATTTGTTGTTGTGGTGCATGGTCCTTGCTGTAAAACAATTGTTTGACTGTAATTTTGAGACAAAAATAATCATTAGTTGCAGCCTTACTTAGCAGTTCAATTGTTATGTCTCCCTTTTGACCTTGACAGACATTAAAGGTCACAATTTTCTCCACTTCTCTACCCAACTCCTGATTGAGAATAGTACTGAGCAGGTAATGCTTTATAAGGACACTCCAGCACAGTCCTCACTGAACACCAACCAGCTTTAAGGACAAATAAATGAACTGCAAATGAACTGAACAACGTATTTATCTAAGAAGTACTTCCACTCACAAAAAGAACTCAGCATGTGACAGAGAGCTGAGTGACACACGTCTTCACAAAGCGGCTGCCACCTACATCTGAACAGTCAACAAAAAGCACGAGATTGGCAGATAAAATTGGAGTGAATTCAGACCATCATAACACGTCGTCATTCAATCTAATATGGGCTATATAGAAGTTTTTTGTTTTTTTTTCCATGTCTGCTATAAACTCTTTTGCTTTACCTGTTTAAGAAATATGCCCTTTTCTCTGCAATTTCAACATCCTTCAGATTTCCCTTCCCAGCCATCTCAATCTCTTGCTTTTGAGAGAGCGTGATAAAAGGAGATGTGAGTTCATCAGTCGGTCTTGTTTTAAGGAAAGTAAAAGAAAAACTTATATTACTGTTGGTGCTTGACAGTCCCAACAGGTATTTAAAACTTCGGGTGAAATAGAAGACGGAAATGATCAAGGTCTGAAAAGCCAGAAAACTCTACTGGAGTTGGGCTGCAAGAATTGTCTCAAAAATCAACTGAATGATTCAACTTGAGTTTGAATTTTGCACTGTAAAATTCTGTCTCTTCACTGACTCTTTGGTGGTCTCCAAGTTTTTAGTTTTTATGACTTTGTTATAAATGCCCTCAAACAAAAGGGTAACATTTCTATCAAGACACTAGTCTCTTCCACCTTCAACCAGGAGTTAGGCCTATTGCTTAGTGAGATTTTGTACAATGCTGTTCAACTGCTCTGCGCCATATACTGCTGGTGTGACAGATTTCAAACTACATACTTCTAGGCCAATTAGGTTCATTAGGTCTTCACATTTTGATCATTTTTGAGATTCTGACTAAAAGAATACCCAAATGAATTAAAAGGCCCATATTATGTTATTTTCTGATCTATATAATATTGTATCCTCATCAAAAACATACCTGGAGTTGTATATGTTTCATTCACACATGTTTACCACATAAATCCTGCATATTTAGGCTGAGTTCTTCTCTCAGACTGAAAACACTCTGTTCCACCTTGTGATATTATATGGTAATACACATAGTGCTCCACTGTATTTTAAGAGCACAAGGAATCATTTGGATGATTTCAGCAATGGTTTCTGTTAACATGAAAACTGCCGTTCCATGACATCACAAGGTGGAACGGAACATTTTGAGCTTGGGAGATGTAGGCAGACTAATAATAAAGAGACTCAAACGTGTGAACAAAACTAAACACAACTCCAGGTATGTTTTGGAGGAGGTAACAACATTATAACTTGTCTTAAAGCACAACAGTCAACTTTATGTAATATAGGACCTTTAACTGGTATACCGTAGGTCTGCCGTTTGTTTGAACAATTACAGAGCCTGCCCACTGGGATTTCTGGCTGGGAACACATTTGGTGAATTCAATAGAAATTTGCACTGAACTCTGTGGGTAAACCATTCAGAGGTCCATATAGACTTTTGTGGTTCTTGATCCAAAGGTCTGAAAAATTGTGACGATTTTAGTGTGTGTGTGTTTCTTTCTTTATTTTATTTTTAATTCTTAGCTATTGTGCATTCTCTCCAAAGCTGAGTGACTTCAATTCTTGAGTTACAAAAGTCCGGAAGTTCATTTTTCCATTAATCTTAGAAGAGACAGAGCAAACATGAGAAATGCAAAGACTTGGCCTGTGTAGCACACAGCCCCAGCACTTTGTGACTGGTATTCTGTGTGTTCCCAGGTGTGCCATTTGAACTGCGCCTTATTGTCCTTTTGCTCAGGATCTCACAAGAATCAATTACCCTTTAGGTTGTCACACCTATGTACCCTCCACTCTTTTAATCAGCTGTACAAACTTTACACAGGAAGCTACAATTTATTGCAGTCATATTTAAATTTACTGTTACTCTGTAGCCCAGTCATTTGTTTGCCTTGTGCTAGTTACTATTACAATGTCTAAAAACATCTTATGTTGTTGTGTCATTCGGCAAGACACTTGCTTAGTATAAATGCGGCATGCGGTGTGTGAGTGTCGGTGGTGGTCAGAGGGGCAGCCTTGCTTCCGTCAGTTTGCCACAGGGCAGGTGTGGATACAATAGTAGCTTACCACCATCGAGAGTGGAGTGGATGAATACAGCAAGACTAAATGCTCTAAGTATCTTGAAAGGTGCTACATAAATCCAATGGTTAATTCATTCATATAATTAATGCTAATCTGCAATAGGTTATCAAGCGTATGTTTCTGTACTATATTATGAACTACAGTGCTGCACCTTTAAACTCATCAGAAACAATACAGACCTTTGAGTCAATATATTTACACAAAACTATGTGGCTAACTTACAATTAGATGCTGTGACAGTTTCATAAAGTCACAATTGTCATTCCAGAGGACACAAACTGTTTACTCTCTGGTGGATCGGAAATGTGTGATACCAATTTGCACATCTGCTCAACACAATTTGGGCAGTTATACAAACACAAATCTCCACAGAGATCCTTTTCCATTTAGCCGCTTCTCCTGTCGCACTCATCACCACAACAACACCAAACAAACTCAAATGAAATTGCACGTAAGGCATATTAAGTTGTGTTATCTCATACTGTTGACTGAGTGAGGAGGAAAGGGGGGCCACAGCAAAGAAAGCGATAAAACAGAAAGACAAAACTAAAATGATACAAAGTCATTCAATCATTGTAACATATAAAACACTCTTTTTTAAAACCATATTTTGCATATCAGTTTCTCCTCAAATATATGGATTTCAGAATGATGAAAAATTAGGACTGTTGCCATAGCAAGTAACAATTTAAAACTAAATAAGTATGATATCTTTTGAATGTGAAAAGTCCTCAAAATGTTGCATACTAGTATAACAGGAAGCTGACACCTACTATGAACACCTGTTGTATGGTGTTCATAGTACATAGCTTCTTTGGTTCCATTTTTATATATTGGTGTTTAAAAAAAAAAAAAATCTGAGGAGGGGGAGCACAAATCAGCTTAACTGTTGTAGTTCCAGCTAAATCACTTCATTATGGTTAAATTGTGTTCAAATATAGCACAGATTCAAGTCTAATAAAACCTCAAACAGAGCAGAGCCTACAGTTAGTATCAATACCCAAGTTGTTTAGTGTAGTCCTTGCAAATAAATCAGAATTGTTAAGAGACATTTCTCCTTCACCTCTGAAACTATTGGTGAAGAAGAGAAGAAGAAGAGCTGGAGAGACTGAAGTGGCAGATAGTTCTACTGCTACACTGGAGATGGAGCAAAGTCGTGCTGAAATGAACAAATAACTCACACTTCCTGTTTATATTTTTGACAGTTGTGTAACTTGTTAAAACGTTCTCTCACCCACACCTCAAAATTGCCTCTAACGGTGTTGTCAAATAAATTCTTGGCTTATTGTTTCAGTATGTTAACAATAAAAGCCTATTACTAATCTTAATTGTTAACTAATCACCCTTTACTGACACGTGAGGCAGGAGTTAGAATGCCTTACATCCTGCTCAGACCTTACTGAATGCCATTCTTTTGCCTAACTACAATCAGCACATGTTCAGCCTCTACACACAAGAGAATAGCAAGTGTATCATTAGTGAGTGAAGATTCATTTACATTTTAAATTGATCATACAGACAATAAATTACCACTAAACACACAAACACAGAGCACATCACAGTAAACAAAGTCATTTAGTCACTGCTAATGTGCTCCGTTTTATGCCTAGTGGGTTAGATCTAGTTCTCTTTCTCTAGGGACCTCACTGTTTTGCATTGGCGTTCATCAAGCACTTGTTATTTGGGTATAAAAATGATATTTCAGCTTTCCTGCTCTTCCATGATATTCACAGTCTGTGTTTTGACAAACTGGAAGCAAACCAGATCTCTGTTTTTAAGTTGTTGTTTTGAAATTTGGCAGACGGACTGCGCACAGCGTTTGCAGGTTTATTTTAGAATTAGATGTCAGTCACAATGATTGGCTCTTGGACACATATGCGCTACTTCAACACTGGAACATTTTCTGAACAGCTTGGAGTTCAGTTAGCAGAACGTACTAAAGCTAAGTACAAATGAAGAGTTAGAATGTAAACCCTTTTTTAGTTCAGTTCATACATTTATATCAGTGAAACTTAAGTCGGGTGGATTTAAACAAGAATTACAAGCAATCCACTATTTAGGCTACTGTTTGTATTGCACTGAACAATTATACAAAAAGTAAATTAGTAGCTTCATCTTAGTTTTCTAAATGGCAATAGAATAGAGAAAAAAATGTCTTGGTGGACATTAGTCAGTAGGAGGACTGACTATACCTTACAACATCAATCTCTTGAGACAGATCATTTAAATTATAAAATGATTTATTTGTACAATCTGCAACTTAGATCTAGTTGCCACAACAAAACACTGTACCATGTAACATATTAAAGTGCAAGTTCATTATTATGATCCCTTTCCAACTTGTAGCACACATCTTTGACAGTCTTGAATGTTTTGTTTTACAGCATTTTTAAATAAATCTATGGAAAAATGATTTGATTATTGTAAGCTTTTTACTTCTTGTTGGTTTCCTATAAAGAAAGTAATCTAATAGTTTACAAAAACCTCATGAAAAGGTTAGTGAAGCTCACGTTACAAAAATAAATGTCAGTACACAGTTTAAGATAAAATTTTCAGTGTTTCTGAAAACAATGAAAATTCAAAGCATCTGTGCATTTAGCGTTCACATACAGGCCACTATCTGCACTTGCATATATATTAATGCCATTCACAGTTAAAAATATACAGTATATTTACTAGTACACGAATGTTGAAAAAGAAGCACACATCACATAGAAAATGATATGGCAATATGAGACAAAGATGAGATCATCATTACAACTTCCGGCGCTGGTGAGAGCTGCAGCCGGTTGCATCGCGCTCCTCTATTTTCCAACTTTTCTTTTGCTCTTTACCCTCTTTGTTCGTTTGTACTTTTTGTAAATAGTGTGTATAAAGCCAAGTACTTCTCGTTTCAACTTTTCTTTTGTTGGATTATTTCCAAATTTCACCGGCGCGATGTGCGTGGGCCCGCGACCCCCCATTGTATACACAAGGGATCAGCTGTTAGCGCTGCGCTGCGCTGTAGTGTTCCCCCGAGACCGCCATGACATCCCGGCGGAGTTGCTACGGAAGACGCGCAGGGGCCGACGTGCTGGACGCAAACTCCGGGAAAAGAAGAGACGCTTCAGACCTGTGCTCCCCTCTGTAATCGCGGGAAACGTGTGGTCTATTTCGAACAAGACGGACGAATTAGCAGCGCTCACGCGATATCAGCGGGAATACAGAGACAGCAGCATCATGCTTTTCACGGAGTCCTGGTTGACCCCGCAAATCCCGGATTCAGCTGTTGCTATGGACAACTTTCACCTGCTGCGCGCAGACAGGACGGCAGAGAGTGGTAAGAAGAAAGGAGGAGGTCTGGCTCTGTTTGTGAATGAGAAGTGGTGCAAAGCTGGACACTGTACAGTGAAGGAGCAGCTGTGTAACAGAGACATTGAGCTGCTGGCTGTTAGCATGAGGCCATATTATCTGCCCCGGGAGTTCTCACATGTGATTGTGATCGCTGTCTATGTTCCTCCCTCTGCTAATGCTGAGACAGCATGTGACACACTGCACTCCTGTACTAGCACACTCCAAACAAAGCATCCACAGGCTCTTCCTGATTTCTGGAGACTTCAACCATGCATCTCCTGCACCTGTTCTGCCTACATACACCCAGTATGTCACCTGCCCCACAAGAGACAATAAAACATTGAATTTATTTTTTGCCAACACCAAGGAGGCTTATTCTTCATCCCCACTGCCTCCCCTGGGTAGAGCTGACCACAACATTGTCCATCTGCGGCCTGTGTATCAGCCTATTGTGCACAGACAGCCTGTAGTGCCCTGTGAGGTGAAGAAGTGGACTGCTGAGAGTGAGGAGGCTCTGAGAGACTGCTTTGACACCACAGTGTGGACAGAGCTCTGTGACCCACATGGGGAGGACATCAATGCAGTGACAGAGTGCATCACGGACTACATCAACTTTTGTTTTGAAAACATCGTCCCCTCCCAGACGGTGCGGTGTTTTTCAAACAACAAGCCGTGGATTAACCCTGACATAAAAGCTCTGCTGAAGGAGAAGAAGAGAGCTTTTAGGTCAGGGACCAAGGAGGAGCTGAAGGCTGCACAGAAGAAGCTGAGGAGGAAAATCAGGACGAGCCAAGCCAGCCAAAAGAGAAGGATGGAGCAACAGCTGCAGCAGAAGAACATCCAGGGGGTGTGGAGAAGCCTCAAGACGATCTCAGGCTTCAAAGCACCTCCTGCCCAGACGGAGGGGGACCGGCAGTGGGTAAACGAGCTCAATTCTCACTTCCTGACATTTGATCAATCACCCACCACTCCCCCCACCCAGCTGCCAGCTCTCACCTCCCCAGCTGGACAATGGGGAACTCCTGCACCTCTTCACACCTCAGCCTCTGCTCTTCAGCCCATCACTACACATGGACTCACCCATCCCCCCAGCCTGCCACTGTCATTTTCTACAGCCCAGGTGAGACTGGAGCTCAAGAAGATTAGACCCAGGAAGGCAGCAGGACCAGACAGCATCAGCTCCAGGCTCCTTAAGTCCTGTGCAGACGAACTGTGCGGAGTTATGGAGCATGTCTTCAACATGAGCCTTAAGCTGAGGGTGGTACCACAACTCTGGAAGACCTCCTGCGTGGTACCAGTGCCTAAGACACTGCACGCTAAAGACCCCAGCAGCTTCAGGCCGGTGGCTCTAACATCGCACCTGATGAAGACACTGGAGAGACTGGTCCTTGGCCACCTCCGCTCCACCGTGAGCTCAGCGATGGACCCGCTGCAGTTTGCGTACCAGCCTGGCATCGGAGTGGAGGACGCCGTCATCTACCTGCTGCACCGCTCACTGTCTCACCTGGAGAACCCTGGCAGCACTGTGAGGAGTCTCTTCTTTGACTTCTCCAGTGCTTTCAACACCATCCAGCCACTGCTCCTAAGGGACAAACTGGAGACTGCTGGTGTGGACTGTGACCTGGCAGACTGGATCCTGGACTACCTCACCGGCCCCAGTTTGTGAGAGCCAAGAACTGCATGTCTGACCTCCTGACCTGCAGTGTGGGGGCGCCCCAGGGCACTGTCCTCGCGCCCTTTCTTTTCACCCTTTACACTGCAGACTTCAGACACAACACGGACAGCTGCGTCCTGCAGAAGTTCTCTGATGACTCTGCCATCATTGGCTTCATCAAGGATGATGACGATGTGGAGTACAGAGGACTAACGCAGGACTTTGTGGACTGGTGTCAGCAGAACCACCTCATCATCAACGCGGGGAAAACCAAGGAGATGGTGGTGGACTTCCGCAGACGCCACTCTACTGCCCCCCCACCAGTGAACATCCAGGGAAGAGACATTGAGAGAGTGGACTCTTACAAGTACCTGAGTGTTCATCTGAACAACAAACTGGACTGGACTCACAACACAGATGCACTGTACAGGAAGGGCCAGAGCAGGCTCTATCTCCAAAGGAGACCTGAGGAGTGAGGGGGCCACTCCTCAAGGCCTTCCTGAAGACCTTCTATGACTCTGTGGTGGCATCAGCCATCCTGTACGGTGTGGTCTGCTGGAGCAGCAGCATCACAGAGAGGGAGAGGAAAAAGCTGGACAAGGTCATCAAGAAGTCCAGCTCCGTCCTGGGCTGTCCTCTGGACTCAGTGCAGGAGGTGGGGGACAGGAGGGTCCTGGCTAAGGTCATCTCTATGCTGGACCATGAGTCTCACCCCCTGCAGGATGCTCTGTCTGCTCTGGAGAGCAGCTTAAGTGACAGACTGATTCACCCTCGCTGTGGGAAGGAGAGGTTTCGCAGGTCTTTCCTTCCTGCTGCTGTCAGACTGTACAATGAACACTGTTAACACTGAACATGTGTCATTCAACTCTATCTATGTGCAATACTGAAGACCTCTGATATAATTCACTTATGTCACTTACTGATATTTATCCTGTCTAATGCTGCTGTACATAAACATAGTCATATTACTGCAAATAACATTATAATATACTGAAGTCACTTACTGAGATTTATTCTGTTCATATGCTGCACTGTTATTTTTATTGTACATAATAGTTTTTTGGTATTTTATATTTTTGCTCCATCGGAACAGTGTGTTACATTACAGTCTATTTTTAAGTCTATTTTTTAATTATTTTTAAGCCATTATCTATTATCTTGTTTTATTGCATGTTACCATTTTCCTACTGTTCTTGAACTGTGCGTTGCAACACTGGAATTTCCCCACTGTGGGACTCATAAAGGCATATCTTATCTTATCTTATCTTATCTTAACAAAACAGTGAGAGAACAGCAGCAGAGCCACACACATATCTCTGTGACACACTCCTCTATACAAAAGATTCTACATTTGAACTCAGAAAAATGCAATTTGACAAAACTCATGAATCCAAATACAAATTGTGTGCTGTTTTTTTGGGCTCTTTCATTGGTCAGTGCAGCTCAGAAGCCTTAGTCGTGCTCTCAGTGACCACAGAGAATCACTGGTTTAGTGCAGTCTGCGTTTGGGTTCACACTTTACACACATGAGACTGAAGAGCTGTGGATATGGATCATATTTATCTGTAGATTTGAACAGGACTAGATCTTAAACATGTACACAGTAGAGATTTGCAGATTGGACAGTACTTTGTTCAATCTATTTCACATAAAGAAGAGATCTATGAGAATAGCAAACACTAGAACACTGTAGTTACTGTAGTGACTGTGTAACAGCTCCATCACACTGGACACATGTGCTGTATCAGACTCATGTCTCTATATTCAGTACAGTCTGTGCTCACGGCTCCAGCTCTTCTCCCTGTGGGATTCATGTGGCTCAAAGTCCTCACTAGGCTCAAAGTCCTTCATCATGTGTGAACAAGCCTATAGTGTGAAAAAACAAGGTGAATTCAGTGAGCGTGTGTGTTTGTGTGAGAGCTGTGTCAAGTGTTCTGAGAAAGAGCCTGAAAACTTTGTGAACTGATGACAAATGTCCAATGATATGACCACCAAAAGTACGACTACATAAGTGACATAACAAGGCCTAAAACCAGGAAATACACCAGGACTAACTCAGGTCTAAATTATATCTGAACCAGGACTAAACCAAGTTTAAACCAGGACTAACGCAGGTCTAAACTCTAAACATTCTTAAATCTGAAAACCATCAATACTAGTGTTTGGATTTCTATGACATTTTCAATCTTAAAGGATTATTCAAAAGAAAAATCCACAGATGTGTTAGTAACATTAGTAAATCCATAATCCCAATATATCTCTTCCCTGAGCAGACAGTCCCTTCTACATTCTGTTAGAATCCAGTTTTGCCTGCAGTGTCTCGCCTTAATGTCATAAAATACATTTGTGTAAATAATGAACACAACACAGGCTGTAGATGTCAGTGGCCTTTACTACCTAAACCACATAAACTCAACTGCAAAAGTCAAGTTTCTTTACAAAATGACTCAAACACTCTCCAAACACATGGATTTGACGGAGTTGACAAAAATGTGTGAACACTGCTGAAAACTGACCAAATATGTTTGAATCCAGATGAAAACAGATGCTGCAGGTTTAACACTGACCAGACTTCACAACACTGACAATTATTTCTCTTCCAACCTCCAAACTCACTATAGGAGAGGAAAGTCCTCTCTCCTCCTCCTCCACCCCCTGTCTCTCAGTCTGCATCCACCCTTTATCCTCCTCTACCTCTCCAGTGCTCCTCCAGTGTTTCTCTCCTCTTCCTCTCCCTCTCCTCTGCCCCTCCAGGAGTTTTTATTCTGATATTAATGATTTGACATATTTGACTTTGCATTAGAGCCTTTGAAGAGCGAGTGTCACAATATGATTAGGCTACAGCAGGTTCACAATATAAGTGACAAGTGACAATACAATACTAAGACATGGAACATGGAATCATCTATTCAATAATACATTTCTGTTCAGAAAACTGGAAATGAAACCTATAAGCTACAGGTGAATTTGCCAACTCCATCAGGCCTGAAATCTGACGGGGTTGATGACAGACGGAGTTGACAAAAGTGCATGATTTTCCCTTGTTAAACATATATGGAGCACTGCATATTACACTTTCCTTTAGTTCCACTTGTGAGCTGCTATGAGCACCTCATTAAAGGCTTAGACTCACTCCAGTACTGTTTTATTTAGACAGAAAATGAGGAATGGTGCTCTGAGATATAACCTCCCCTCAGTCTACAACAGCCTCAAAAGACCTTGGCACAAATCAAACCAGTCAAAAGTGAATGACGTACTCGACAGCTCTGAAGGAGAGGTGGCCACACCTAAAGATGATATGTAATTATGTAATGAATTATAAATGTGTATAAATATGTGTAAAATGTGGATGGACAATAGATACAAATCTATGTCAAGTATAAAAGATGTTCAGCTGTGACAACATAGTACAATAGTAGATTCAGAACACATGAATTTGTAAAATAAATGTAAAAGTATCTCAAGTTATAATGAGATGAGTGACATAAACAGGCCTATGACCAGGAAATAAACCAAGACTAACTCAGCTCTAAACTAGATCATTATCAAACCAGGACTAAAGCAGCTCTAAAGATCAGAACTAAAGCCAGGACTAAACCAAGTCTAAACCAGGACTGAACCAGGACTAAACCATGACTAAACCCAGTGTTGTAAACTAGTGATACCTGAGCGGATCCAAAGAGTCCAAAGTGTCCCAGAGAAAAGTGTGCGTCTGAAGGAAGAGGCTTGTTTGTGTGTTTTTTTCTGGAGCGACTCAGAGCCGCTCCTCTATTGGCTGCAGTGCAGGTGGGCGGGGCTTCACACAGGTGTAGTGAGGTGACTGCTGCTGTGATTTTGGGATTTAACACCAGTCTGTGTTAAAGTGAGACTAAACACCTAAACTCCACCCACAACCTCATTTCTAACAGAACTGATGAACTGGACAGAACCTGGAGGACTAAAGGGGAGAGTGAGGGGAGGAGGGGCGGGGTCTGAAGGACTAAAGGGGAGAGTGAGGGGGGAGGAGGGGCGGGGTCTGGAGGACTAAAGGGGAGAGTGAGGGGAGGAGGGGCGGGGTCTGGAGGTATAAGAAACAGTGTGATTGGTCGAACAGGTATCCACACTTCAAACTCCGCCCCTGCAGCCAGTGTTTGTATCAGAAACACGTGTCTGTAATCAGGGCAGTTCTGTGTGATGTCACCAAGTACTTCAACTGGACACTGGAGCCACGACACACGAATTACACACATTATTTTGTGATTTCTCCTTTATTTACGTAGGCATTTTTTTTTTTTTTTTTTCATATTGGAATAGTCTAAATGTATAAATCAACAATGGTCACAGGAGCTTGAGTCCAACACTCTCTTTAAGTTACAAATTGTCAAACTTTCTAACTAATAAAGAAAACAACAAATACGTACAACTTTGGTTCCTTAAAATGACTTTGGTTCAATGTGAGAGGCTTGAGAGACATTACCAAAGGAAAAGCCATTTTTTTTGTTTAGACGGAGAAAAAATGTTGAAATAATTTCAATTAAAAAAACAAAAAAAAAAACTAATTTTCTAGAAAAAGACAGACTATTTTGGAAATTTCAATGGGGAGAACAGTGTTACTTTTGTCACGGTACCAACCAGTCAGCAGAGGGCGTCAATTAATTGAACATAATTAGGGGAGATACTATGCAAACCGTTCGATGTGAAGCGGGCAGATGGATCATTCTAACCCAAAGAACTGATAATGTTCATTGTATTATATGTAATGTTTATGGGTATAACAATGCAACACTAGCCACACAAATGTTTACACAACTATGTCTTAAGATTCCACATTTACGAGGCTTCCGGTGGCACGGACAAGCAGATGGTCGCATAAAACGTAGCTCTGATTACAGTCTTTTGACATCCCCAAAACTCGAGGACCTTTTCACAATCTGAACAGAAAATACTTGTAAGATGAGTGGGGAGAGACAACTAAGGTCCGGGATAAAGGAGAAGAAAACGGATTCGAGTGCTCTTGGCCAAGTTTTCAGCGACGCTAGCCCAGCTAGCTCGGATGTTAGCAATGGCGCAGAAGGAGCTAACCCTGATCCTGACCCAGTGACTACAAGTAGCACCATCCGCTCTGTCGTCAGCGAAGTTATGGCTAAGGGATTGGACGAACTAAAATCACAAATGAAGAAAGATCTTTCAGACTTTCGGGAAATAATCAAAGATGATATGAAGGCTCAACTGGATGAGCTAAGCACTAGCATCAACCAGAGAATCCAAGCTGCCACTGGACAGATTGAGGAGGCGACACGGCGCCTGGAAGAGGTGGAGAAAAACGTGGCCGGGTCAGAGAAGTGGGATTTGGCCGTGAAGGACACGCTGCTTGATCTCCTCAACAACCAGCGGGTTCTACAAAACAAGCTATTGGATTTGGAAAGCCGCTCCCGTCGTAACAATGTCCGCATTTACGGAGTCCTGGAGAGTGCTACTCCAGACGGCACCTCAGTGGCACTGTTTGTGGAGAACCTAATAATGACGGAGCTCGGTGATAGCCTGAACATTCAACGGGGTGCAGACCTGGGGATTGAGCGGGTTCACCGAGCCTTGGGCCCCCGGCCACCAGCTGGCGCATTACCCCGGTCCATCGTAATACACTTCCTGAGCTTTACTACAAAGGAAAAAGTTCTACAAGCAGCTTGGAAGAAACCATTGCATGTTCAGAATAAGCGTGCCTATTTCGATCATGATTATGCAGCAGATGTACAGCTCAAAAGAAAAGAATATATCCCGATTAAAAAAGTCCTGAAAGAAAATCAAATCCGCTTCCAAACGCCCCCGACGAAGATGCGAATACATTTCCAAACTGGGTCTGTCACCTGCAACGATGCTCGTGAAGCAGCTGAGGAGTTGGAGAAACGAGGCATCCAGGTTGGACCAGTGCGTGTGAAGAAACCTAGTAACCACAACGCGGAGACTTTATCCAAGCTATATCAGGAGAGCATCCGAGAGCGACTGCGGGTGTTTGAAAGAACCGATCGGGAGGACACTGACCACGAGGACCGATCCGGCTCTTAAAGGTGATGGACTTGGTTTAGCACGCAGTTTTGATATCTTTATAGCTGTATGAAAGACTGGGCATTTAGTTAAACTACGATGTAACCCAAATAAGGTTAAATACACCATCGATAACAAGGTATAAAGTATTAATAGATGTCCCATAACGTTAAGGTTTGTTAACAGGCTCTTTTCGAGGTATAAACCATCAGTCACCAACTGGCTAGGCAATATACCTACTCTCTGTACTTACAGAGTAAGTTGATGAGGGGCCCCACTTTGTGGCCGCACCCCCTCACTGTTAGAGGAGTTAGTTTTTCCTCTCAGGTGGAAGACGTGTTCAGTTTTAATTTAATTTTTGACAGTTCTTTTTGTTAAGAACAGTTTCTTTTAGCGTTTATTTCTTTTCTTTTGTTAAAGGGCACAGGATTACACGTAAAAGGTACAGAAAACATAATTTTGGAAAAATGCATCAATATTATAAGTTTTTGTCATTAAACGTTAATGGTTTAAACAGTCCCATAAAAAGAAGTAAAATGATAGCAAAATTGAAAAAAGAAAAGATAAAAATTGCGTTTTGGCAGGAAACACATTTGTCCCAGAGTGAGCACTTAAAGCTTAAAAAGTTTGGTTTTTCAAATACCTTTTTTTCATCTCATAAATCAGGAAACAAAAGGGGAGTGGCAATCTTAATTTCCAATAATTTAAACTTTGAACTAACTTCTGAAATACAGGATAAAGAAGGGAGATTTGTATTTGTCAAAGGGAAAATAGAGGGGAAACGAATAACTTTACTTAATATATATATGCTCCTCCGGGTAGCCCATTGTCCTTCTTTAAAAAAGTTTTTGATTTATTAGCTTCGGAAAAATATGGCACTGTGGTGTGTGCAGGGGACTTAAATTTACTAATGAATCCCGAATTAGATACAACTAATAGAAAGGGGGGGAGAAATCCTATTGAAATTTGGTTAAATAAGACATCCAGACTTTTGGGCTTAACAGATGTGTGGCGTGCCTTACATGGACGAGAAAAAGATTTCACATTCTACTCAGCTCATCATAATATGTTCTCGAGAATTGACTACTTCTTAATGTTCAATGAGGAGCTGCATAGAGTGAAATACTGTAAAATTTGACCGAGGGACCTCTCGGACCATTCAAGTATCATTTTAAATCTACATTTGAATGAAAGTGAAAAGAAAACAAACTGGAGACTGAATATTGGCATGTTAAATAATGAAGCATATAAAAAAGAAATAGTAAATGATTATAAACAATTTTTATCCATAAATGACAACGGTGAAGTTAGTGCAACCATTCTCTGGGACGCAGCTAAGGCTTACCTTCGGGGTAAGCTTATAGCAAAAGCAGAATTTCAGAAAAAACAAAAACTTGAACAACTAAATGATTTGGAAAAAAGACTGAGAGCACTGGAAAAAATACATAGTCAAAGTAAGGTTTCCTCACTACTAACTCTAATGTGACCTATCAAACAGGAGATAGACAAAATATACAGTGAGAATATAGAAAGAAATATAAGGTACATGAAGCAGAGATATTATGAGGCCGGGCCTAAGGCTGCAAAAACATTGGCATGGAAACTACGTAACAACAAGAAGAGAAGGCAATTCATAAAATTAGAGATCCAAATACAAATGAACTAAAAACAAAATTAAATAAAATGCATAGATCTTTTGAAAAATACTATGCATCACTGTACACTCATACAAGGGGAAACCAACAGTGACAAAATTGATGCTTTTTTGAACTCATTAGACCTCCCTTCGTTGGGTAAGAAACATAATGATACCCTCACAGCTGAAATTTCAGATTTGGAAATCACTAAAGCCATTTCAACCTTAAAGACCGGTAAATCTCCTGATATGGATGGATACCCAGCAGAATGGTATAAGTTGATGAAAGAATCACTCCTGCCTTTGCTTAAAGAATGCTTTAATAATATTATGAAGGGTAGACGAAGACCAAACCGGTTTCATTAAAGATCGTCAAACACATGATAATATACGTCGAACCATCCATATTGTTGATTATATTACCAAGGCAAATTCTAATGCTGTCCTTCTCAGCCTGGATGCTGAGAAGGCTTTTGATTCTGTTAGCTGGCAGTTCCTTTACCAAACAATGGGTCATTTCGGCTTTTCAAAACAGTTTATACAGTGCATCAAATCACTGTATAAATCTCCAACTGCAGTGATTAAAATAAATGGTGGATTGTCTAGCCCAATATCACTCCAAAGAGGTTGCCGCCAGGGATGTCCCCTCAGCCCTTTCTTATTCAATTTATTTATTGAACCCTTAGCCCAGTTGATTAGACAGGATAGAGAGCTGAAAGGTATAACTATAAATGGCATAGAGTACAAAATTGGCTTATACGCTGGTGATGTATTGGTAACACTTTTGAATCCAGGCGTTAGTGTGCCTTTGCTAATGAATGCCCTCAAAAAATTTGGGTCCCTCTCTGGATATTCCTTAAATGTTAATAAAACCCAAGCCCTTTTATTCAATTTTATCCCTACTCCAGAATTAGTTAAAGAGTATGATTTTAATCGGAACATGTCATATATCCACTATTTGGGGGTATTTATACCAAAGGATCTTTCCTCTCTCTTTAAAATTAATTATGAAAATATTACAAAGAAAATCAATAAAGATATGGACAGATGGGCTTTGCTTTCCCTGGACATTGGTGATAGAATTAGGTCTATTAAAATGGTTATTTTACCTCAGCTACTTTACTTATTCACCGCACTACCTGTGGAAATTCCTATTAAACAATTCCGAGATTGGGATAAATGTATATCTAGGTTTGTGTGGAATTCAAAGAAACCCCGAACAAAATATTCCGTTCTTCTGTTGCCGAGAGACAGAGGAGGCCTAGCCTTGCCTTGTTTAAGATATTATTACTTTGCAGCACAGTTAAGACCACTTATTCTTTGGTGTGATGAGTCATATGAAGCAAAATGGAAGGGGTTAGAACTCTCTTGGTCTGAATTACAACTACAATCAGTACTTGGATGTGCGGAATGTGCAAAATCGATTATACAACTTGGGAACTTCTGTTTGGATGCATCCATTAGAGTATGGCTACAAGTTGTAAAGCTGTTACACTTAGAAAAAAAAAGATAAGAATTCTAGGCTGGCCTGTCTGTGATCCACATTTTCAACCAGCAGCACACGACTCTAGATTCAAACAATGGTCGGAATTGGGTATAACAGTACTAAGCAACATTGTGTCTAAAATGCAACTGTACAGCTTCCAAAATCTCTCTACCAAATTTGGACTCAGTAAACACGATTTTTTCAGGTATCTCCAATTACGTCATTATTTTGAAAAAGAGATAAAGGTTGTTTTGAATGAAAATCCCTCTGACCTTGTACAGATCTTTGTAAATGTTTACAAAGGGTCTAATAATAAAAATATTGTAGGAAAAATATATAAATCTTTAAGCTCAGCAGATACAGAAATTTATCTCCATGTGAAAAAACAATGGGATAAAGATTTGAAAGTTGAAATACCAGAAGAACTCTGGGTGGAGGGATGGAAGTCTCAAAGTTGTACAGCCAACTCTCTTAATTGGAGAGATTTCTGTTGGAATTTCTGCAAGGAAATCAAAATTCCAGATCACCCAGTTCCCCTGCTGGAGGGAGTGTGGATCTTATTATGCAGATCAGGCCCATATATTTTGGTTATGTCCAGGGGTTGTGGAATTTTGGAAGAAGGTGGTGAATTTATTGAATTTAGTTCTGGGTATCCAATCAGAGTTGTCCTTCACTACATTGTTCCTGAGTATACCTCTGGAAGGAACAAATCAGAGTGATTCATATTTATTTAGGATCATTCTTGTTGCTGCAAAAAAAGCCATTACTAAATGTTGGCTCAAGAGAGAGACTCCCCCAATGGCACTTGCGACTAGTATTGTTACACAAATAAGAACAATAGAACTTATGACCTTCAACCTCCGCCTACAACGACACAAAGGAGAAAAGTACTGGAAAAGATGGGACTGTTATGTACAATCCTTGGACAATTGATGATGCTTACAAGATGTGAAGTGTACCTGTGACTCTTATGTTGTTGTTCTTTTTGTCTGCCCTCAAATCTTTTACAAAAATAAAATTACAAAAAAAAGATTCCACATTTACAGTGGAAATATCCAAATGCCTATAACATAATGGGTCCTGCACGATTCTGCCCCTCTGTCTGACCATAAAGACAGAGTTCTTCACATTTGTGGATCGAAACCTAATCATGGAAACTCTGGGATACTGGAAATAAAAGAAGAATCTATTCACTGACCAAACATTCTGTGAGCTCATCAAAAAGACAGCAGAGCAAATATTTCAACACATGGATCTTAATCATGTCCAAAAGTGGGACTGTTTGAAATGTAAAGTGAGACAGGTCGCTATAAAAAGAAGTGTGCTGGCGTAGTTTTTCCCTCCACCAGCAGGAGGCACTGTGTTTGTTAAATGCTAATGTTCACTATTAATTGCTGTAGAGTTAGAAAATGCAGCGCACTTTGTAAAATGGCTGACTCAGCAAGTTGCCTGATGTAATCTGCATCCATCCTTCTTTGTTGTTTTACAGAAAGCATTGCTTGTAAGTATTTTATGTTAAATGAAAGTCTTAGAGACCATATTTTGCAATTATTTGTGCATGTGTGTACCTGAAGAATACCTTTGTTAGATTTAGTTTTGGCAAATGTTAGCTGAATTTAAGCTACCACATGTGGGTATTTGGATTACTGCACAGTCAAATACTGTTTATTTCTTTTCTGTTGATAATTGAAGGCAATGTCATTAACCCCTTACAATGGAGGGCATTTTTTGAGCAATTGTCCCTAAAAAGACCTCTCCAAAATAAAATCATACCTGTTATTGAAGCATATGGATTATATACAAATGTTTGGTCTCTGTGTAAAGGTAACATTCTCTAGTTTTACCCTCAGCATTTACATTCACTCCAAATGTGATTGGAAAAAAGTTACACACCTTGGAACACCAAATAAAGTGTTTTTTTTATCCTCGCCTAATTTTTTTGTAAATATAAAAGGTGTCTATAGCTGCTGTTCATAGCTGAGGCCTAAAATACACTATCTTTCAATACAATAAGTTGTTGACCACTCAAATTTCAAATAGGGAATCAATAGCTGTAAAAATAAACTTTTTACTCCACTTTTTGTTATACTTTGTCCAGGCGTTTTATACAGGGTTCATGCTTTTATCCAAACCTATCCAAACCTATCCAAACCTATCCAAACCTATCCAAATTGGAAACATTTAGAAAACGTTTAATAACTTTTGACTCATTCAACCTACAGACATCAGTGAGGGCTCTACTGAAAGCTTACAACTAGAGGAATCCATTTCTGCACACAAGGTCACTATATTATGTCCCTGAGAATTACATTCTATAAAAAAGTGTTTTTTTCAGTCAAAAATAGAACAAACAAGTGTTGAAAATGAAAATATGTATTGAAAAATTCAAAAACACTGCACACTGTATACATTTTCAAAAAACTATGCACACTAAAAGTTGCACACATATTTACAGGTATTTACATACTAAGAGACTGGTGGCTGGTTGTCAGTGTGCCACTGATTGTAGCAGTCCCTTGTTTGAATAAAGCAGAGTGGAGTGTCACAGGTAGAACATTTTACAGCCATCTTTGCCTGACATTTTCTACACTTCAGGCCTGCCATGTGTGCGGTCACCACTGCTGCAAATGTATTGTGGTATCTGCTCGACCTCTTGAACCCTGTGAATAAATAGTGAGGCCTCCGCATTCTAACCTGTCATGGTGGTCAGAGAGACCTATAACTCTAATGAACATCTGGAGATGCTCAAGTCTTCGGACAGAGAGTGCAATGGGGACGTCCTATAGAAAGCTATATATATGTGGGCAAATCCTTTGTTCGGGGTGATACCAGATTGGCAAGAGGTGATCTCCCAGACCTTATGTCTGTTAATTGGCTTACTCTGTTTTTGTAATAAATAGTATTGCACTATCAAGGCGTCTGTCTTCTTGAATGATTCTTGACACCTCCTCCTTGGCACAAGAACCACACAGCAGGTGAGAAGCTGCATTGGAATTTAAACTACAGTATTGCAGCCGATGCTGCCCATCCATTTTTTGTTGCTCCAGCCGTGGTAGAGCTCCTTTATCTGCAAGCTCCAGGACTAGAGTCTCTCTGAAAATTTTATACCACTTCTTGGTTTTATGGAGCACTTCGTAGTACCCAATCAGCGCATCTGAAAGGTCAACTCCTCCTAAAAAGGAAAAACAAATTAGTAACAGGCAAATCAAACATTAGCTGAAATAAAGTCATGCTTTCTAAAATTTTATTTTCTTATTTATTTAAACACCCAATAAATAATAGGCCTATTTTACAAAAAGTGATCTAAATGCAGAAAAAATTCTAACGTTTGTTTATTCAAATACTTTTGTATTTTGTATTGTTTTATTCAAATACTACATCAAATACATAATAAAATGATACTTACACATCCAGAAGGACATCCATCCCCTCAATAAACAATGCCTCCTCCACCAAGTCCGCATCTGTTCCCTCTCTCTCTACCTCCGACTCCCCCA
The DNA here is from genome assembly GCA_029959045.1 of Taenioides sp. WSHXM2023. Lineage (NCBI taxonomy): Eukaryota > Metazoa > Chordata > Actinopteri > Gobiiformes > Gobiidae > Taenioides > Taenioides sp. WSHXM2023. The sequence continues at coordinate 33,939,881 of CM057090.1, forward strand.
GATCTGAGATGTCACTGTCGCGACTTGTGCATATTTCCACAGCCTCCAAACTTGAATATTTTTTTCTTTTCAGCCCATTTAGACATATTTTCAATCGGTAAAAACACTCCAAACAAACAAGAAAGGCGCAGGACGCATGACGCACCGTTTACGCACGGACAATAACTTCGCTTTACGCAGCTGTCTCTCGTCAAACTTATTGGGAAAGGCCTAGCAAACTATATGTCTCCGTGCTCGTCTCCCCATTGGCTGTTCGCCTGTACTGTCACTCATAGTGTGTAGACCTTGTAGTTGATGTTTACCTGTGCGTCACACTTGATTGGCCTTTTACAGATCTAGAGCAGCCCAAACCTCTCCTTACTGGCCAATCTAACTGTCAATCTGAAGTTTCCCCTTCTGCTTAGCTGCTGCAGCGAGGATTTTGCGGGGAAAGATATATTTTGTTTGATTTAGGCAAAAGAAGTGGAAAAAAAGCGCCGGCTCTTATGTAAGTTGGGAAGACTTTCGCTGCCTTCATGGATCTAACACATATTTTGGACTAAATTGTTTTACTGGATTTTTTTCGCTGGATCCTTACGGACAGATTGATACCAAGTTTATGGGGAAATACTGATGTTTGACCTGTCCAGAGCCTTCAAAGGTAAGCAAAGTAAAAAACCTTGTTTTGTGCTTTTCCGTATAAAAGCCCCGCGTGCTCGGGAAGTGATTGTTGCACCGAGAAATGAATTGCATATTCAAAAAGATGAGACTGTAAGGTTTCATTTGATGTGTAGATTGTCATGGTACACGATGGGGGTGTGTGCGCACATGCGAAAATGTTGTAAAAGAGTGAGCCGGGTACCGTGCACGGGCCATCCACAGCATAAGGGGTTAAAGTGGACAATACACCTGTCAGTTGTCGAGGAGTTTATCTATCTGCATAGCTGTATCCGTCTTAACAGTGAGGGCAGAACAGTGAAAAAGCATCTTACTACGGGACGACAACTGGATGTTACATCAGCCTCAGCAACATGTCTGACGGAAAAGTGTCATCAGTCTGCTCAGAGAAATCACATGCATCAAGCAAATCATCTGCCACTATGGCTGCTTTAAATGCTCATGCCAAAGCCGAAGCAGCCCGCAAAAGAGCAGAATATGCTAAAAAGGGAATTGAAATGCAAGTTAAGAAAGCAGAGCTTAAAGTTGAGGAAACACGCCTAGAGGTCACACTACAGGCCCTCCAGCAGGAATGTGATGCAGAAGCAGCACACACAGAGGCAATTGTGTTTGAGACGGCAGCCAATGATCTCGAAGAAGAATGTGGATGGGTGCCTCAGAAGGCTGATACATTGGACCGCACTTTTAACTATGTAAAAGATCAATTCATCCTTAAAGATAGTACAAGTCCATTCGATAACACTGAGTACAATGCAATGCCGACACCAAATGTCACATTCCACAAACCAAAACAAGAACTAGCCAAGTCCGCAGACACTCTAAAATAATACACCCTGGTACCCCTCAGTGCTAACAAACGTGAAGACTTTCAGCAGCCTCCCAAAAGCATCTCCACACGGAAAGCATCACCAGAGGCGTCACCAAGATTTAAACACAAGGTAAACACGCAACAAGACAACATCTGACATTGCCAGATTTCTCGCAAGATGTGAGTTGCTCACTGGTGGCCTCCGAAAGTTCAGTGACAAAGCTGGAGACTACTGGGGATGGAAATCTTCGTTTGAAAATGTGATTTGTGACTTAAATCTAACTGCCAGAGATGAACTTGATTTATTAATAAAATGGCTTGAAGCAGAATCCGTTCAATACGCAAACCGCCTAAGAGCAGTGTATATTAACAATCCATCCGAGGGACTTGCTAAAGTGTGGGAAAGACTCAATGAGTGTTACGGTTCCCCTGAAGCTCTAGAAAAGGCACTGCTTGACAAACTGAAATGCTTTCCAAGGATCTCAAACAAAGAGCCACACCTCTTGAGAGAACTAGAGGACTTGCTTTTGGAGATAAATGCTGCAAAAAGTGAAGGGTACATCCCAGGCCTACTGTACCTTGACACAGCAAGAGGCATTCATCCAGTGGTGGAAAAACTACCCTTTGGCATGCAAGAAAAGTGGATGAACTACGGGTCTAGATACAAAGACGAACATCGTGTGTCATTTTCCCCATTCTCTGCATTCGTGGCATTCGTCAGCAAGGAATCAAAAATGCGCAACGATCCCAGCTTTAGGCATTCTGTGAAGCCGCCTCCTGCTCCCACCAAGATAGTCAACGAACGGCACACAGGGAGAGAACCCATCTCAGTTATCAGGACAGAAGTAGTAAGCACTGAGCCAAGATCAAGCCAAATAAACATTGAGGATCCAAATAAAGAATGCCCTATCCACAAAAAACCTCACGCACTCAAAAAATGTAGAGCATTTAGAGAGATGCCCCTGGAGGAGAGAAAGGCCTATCTAAAGAAGAATATGATATGTTTTCGATGCTGCGCCTCCACAAACCACCAAGCTAAGATGTGCAAAGCAGAGATTTCCTGTTCAGAATGTAGTTCCAACTCGCAGACCACGGCTCTTCATCCAGGACCTGCACTGTCAGCTACCGCTACAGAGCCTGCAACACAGCCCGCAACAGCCAACGGCGGGGAGCGCAATACAGCATTGCCCACAGCCACCTCTAAATGCACACAAGTTTGCGGCAGTAAAGTTGAAAGTCACTCAACTTTACCCATGTTCATTTATCCAAAGGGTTCACCTGAGAACAAACTCAAAGTCTATGCCATCTCAGATGACCAAAGCAACAAGTCACTTGCCAAATCATCAGTTTTTGACACATTTGGCATCACCAAGAACTCCTTCCAATATAAACTGAGGACCTGTCCTGGGTTGGAGGAAGCAAGAGGGAGGAGAGGATACAACTTCATTGTGGAATCAGCAGATTGCAAGTCTAGAAGATTGCAAGTCTTAAATCTCTAGAACTCCAAACACTTATTGAGTGTGACATGCTACCCAACAATCGCAATGAGATTCCCACCTCTGAAGCTGCTCGAAACCACTCTCACCTTCAAGAAATTGCACATGAAATCCCAGATCTTGACCCTGACACCCAGATCTTGCTTCTCATTGGAAGGGATGTTATTCAGGTGCACAAAGTTCTCGACCAATGCAACGGCCCTCCTAATGCACCTTTTGCGCAGAAGCTAGCTCTAGGATGGGTGATCATTGGGAACGTTTGCCTGGGTTGAGCTCACAAACCCGCACTTGCAAGTGTTTTTAAAACAAACATTTTAGACAACGGTCGACCCAGTCACTTCCTACCATGTGAAAACATATTCCAAGTTAAAGAATGTCTCATCACTCAAGGCTACAACAAGGTCAGTCCTTCTAATGGGACAAGGAATGCCTCCATCGGAGAAACAGTTTTCCAGCAAACAAGTATGGACGAAAGACCAGGCTACTCCCAGGAAGAAAGAGCCTTCCTGAAGATTATGGATGAGGAAGTCTACCAGGACAGTACAAACGGTTGGGTTGCTCCTCTGCCTTTTCATTCACCGACGCCACGCCTTCCAAACAACAAGCAGCAAGCTATCCAACGCCTCACCTCAGTTCGTCACATGTTGAACAAATGTCCTCAAATGAAAAGTCAGTTTCAGGACTTCATGCAAACTTTGTTTGACAACGGCCATGCAGAGATGGCACCACCTCTCAGTGAAGATGATGAGTGTTGGTACCTTCCCTTCTTCAGAGTGTACCACCCCCGCAAACTGGACCAAATACGAATCGTCTCAAGTGCACGACATAATGGAGTATCCATCAATGACATTCTCCTTACTGGGCCCAATCTCAATAACAGCCTGTTGGGTGTGCTGATGAGACTAGCAGTAACGTCAAGGTTTTGATCGGAAAGATAAGTGTTTCATTTCAAGGTTCGTTGGATCGTAAACTAGTGCGGGTTTTCCTGGCTAAATTAATGAAATTTTAGTTCAGTAAGTTTGCTTCTTTCATCAAATAAGCTATGAAACAATCTGAATAGCAAATACCTCGATGAAAGTGACGTCAGCAAACTTCAGGTGTCATGATGGCACCATTCGAAATCTCTTCGCAGTTTATGTTTGCAAGCCATAATTCCCGTCTTTTTGCCATAATTCCCTTGTTTGAGCTCCCTGATAAGTAATTTCCAGAGGAACAGTGAAAAAAACGAATCGTTTAATCCCTTTCAGAATGACTCGACCAGCCAAATACACAACAAAACCTGCCCATGTTTCTATGATGCTACTGTACAGAAGTCAATAGCGTGCCCGGTGTCATGGCAGCGTAGTTACCGTTGCTATGGGGTCAGGTGGTGGTGCAAACCCTCTGTAGAAAGAATCAACTGTAAGCCTGAGATCACTTTTTAAAATCACACTTATCTGTTTCTGCAAATGAACTCTTCACTTGTTAATGGGTCATTTTCAGTAAATGATGAGTTCATGGTTAATCAACATTTCCAAATGATTTGTAGGTGTGCCTTATTATAAAGTGTGACCAAATATCTTTGTGTGCTTCTGATGGAAACCACTCCTCTCTCTGGGCATGTGGCTGTTGGGTTGTTTGTGGAGCTGCTCATACTCTTGGTGTCTGTTCAACTCTACTGAAATCACTTTGAGACACTGGAGGCAGTTCTAATGCACAATAAGAATGCATTTATTGATGGTCCAAGTTTGATGAACACAAAACAATTCCCAGGGGGATACAGAAAAGCACAAAGCCTAAGAAACTAAGAGGACGAAGCAGACTGGATGAAGACCAAACAAAGACCACAAAATGTCTCTCCCGCAAAAAGCCCTGGAAAAAGACCCCAAAAGAAAAGAGAGTCCCCTGGTCCCTTTGTCCTTCTGTTCTTATGCCCCAAAACATCGTCCCTCCCAGGCTATGCCCATATACGACTTTCCTTTTGTCAGACGTACACTCGGTTAACTTCCTGGCTGTATGGAATGGCAGGTGCAGGTTTTTGTCTCTCCACTTAGAACTTTACAGGCCTGTCATAGCCCTCTTGGTAGACAGCCCAGTGCTTGTGTAATGTCTGCACCCATAGGACACTAGTATGCAGGTGTTGAACTCTGACCCTAGTCTAATAAATCTGTCTTATAACTCGAACAGTCTGCAACTTCACTTCTAACACTGCATAACCGATTCAGTGTTTGGTTAGTACCTACATGAGAACCTCATTTTTCCCCAACACAGTAACCATGGTAACTGTGTTGAAATTGTATATAGTGTCCACATTTACCATAAGGACCTGTGTGAATGAAAGACACTGAGCTGTGGAATAAAGTCATGGGAATGTCCATGGGCCTGTTTATTCACTTGTTTATTTCTCACTATTGTAGAAAACAGTCAGTACAATAACAAACACAGAGGGAGGTCCAATGAACCTAAAGTGTACTCGAGTAAAAGTACTGTGAGTACAAGTAAAACAATGATGTTCAAATAAACTGCTCAAGTCAAAGTAAAAGTAATTGGTGATTAAGTGTAACACATAAACTCTGCTTCATGTTTTGGTAATGATGGTTATTCTGCATTCATCCATAGACATTTCAAAAACAAAGTGAAGCCAAAGCTAAACACATTTGATATGATACAATTGTCAGCATAAAGCTTTTCTCAAACGAAAATGATGGGGTTATAAAATGATTCTTACAAATAGAATTTGTTGGAACAAAGAGTGAATGTAGCTCATGAGCCACGTGGGATCAAACTGAGGCCTAGTATCAGCTAAATGAGAGAGAAAAACAACTATGAATGACTCTGTGGATTATTTGATTTAGAGACATGAAAAGTGAAGATTCTCTTAATCCAAAGGAGCACATAGAGACACTGAGCAGCCTTCGGACCAGAGCCCAAACCCAGGGAGCAGAGTGTGAGTGAATGTGGTGTTGAAGGTGTGGAGGTGGGTCAGTTGGTCAGAGGAGACTGTGTAGAAGGACAGAGAGCCAGCAGTACAGTCCACAAACACTGCTACTCTCCCAGAAGAGGAGGACCAGGGCTGAGGGAGGCGGGTTGGTTTGAAATCATGCCGAACATAGAAACCTTCTTTAGAACAGTACAGGCTCCAAGACTGATCATTATGTCCAAACCCACTGTCAACCCTGTCTCCTTTCCTTCTGATGGTTCTGTAAGACACTGATACATGAACTTTTCCACTCCACTGGACCTCCCAGTAACAGCAACCAGTCAGACCAGTGGAACACAGAATCTGAGGCCTGTACTCAAATCTGTCCTGATGATCTGGATACAGCTGCTTCTCTGTCACACGTGTCACCTTCTTGTTGTCGTCAGACAGTTTGAGGTTTCTGTGAGCTGTGTTTGGATCCAGAGTGAGATCACAGAAATCTAATGAAGAGAAGACACAACACAGCAGCAGTTAGTCCCATGTGGAGACACACATTTCATTAGAGTTTAATATGGCCAAATGTGTTCATGAAAGATGGATTTAAAGGCTTTCACTTATTGATGATTTTTTCTATATATGTATTATTATTGTATTTCTTAATCATTGCAGTCTTATATTTGTCTAATATTTCTTTAGCATCAGCCCTATATTTCCTTTAGTTTCACAGCCTCTCACACATCTATTTCATATTATTTTCAGTGTAAATGTGAGTTGTCTGTAGTTTGTTGCTGCAGTGACAAAGTGCAGCTCCAGTCTCTGACGTCACTCCACACATTCCTACACTCGTCTGTGCTCCATGACACACACTTTCTCCTTTAAAATGTCTCTATATGAATCCACAGTCACTTGTGCTTTTATGTAGACAGTCCTGTGCTGAGTCCAACAGCTGTGCCTGTGTCAGTGTGGCTCCAGGGCTCCTCCTTTGCTCCCAGCACCACTACTTCTGATTAGTGTTGGCACCATATGAAACTTTCAATTTCTATTATATTCCCATGTGTCCTTATATGTGTGTAATCCCTCAGTGGTCCTGTAGGTTCCATAGTGGTCCATGGGTGTATACTAGTCTATGTGCTCTTATACTTGTTCTGATACAGCTCAACATCATTCTAAAGACATTCAGGAAAGGTTCATTTCTGTTCTGTATGTATTTTTATTATTGATACTCGCTCTAATCACAGCCTCAGTTCTGATGGGGCTTGGTGCTCCTCCTTTGCTCTGTTTCCCATCATGCATTGTGTCTGTGTGTCTGTTTCAAATGGAGTTAACTCAACACTTACACTTTCTGGGTCCTGGTGCTAACCTCTCAGCTCCAGCGTGCTCCAGTCTGAAACACATGACATCAGCCTGAAACACTGAGTCGTTTTAAAATCACATTTTTAAAACAGGTTTGTCTGGATGTTTTAATCTCCACTTATCAAAATAAAATCATAGACAGACGTCCAATACATGTGATGTTTTAAACAAACTAAATCAATGATTTGAATCAGACCACATGTATGTCTCCTCCTAATGAAGCCTTTTCGATTCTCCATGTTCACTGCTGCTTTCTATTGTCTGTCACTGTTTCACTTTATAGACTCAGGTCAAAGGTCATACCTCTGCTCAGACTCTAATGACCAACCCTACACTCTTTAAAGCTTCTATATGACACTAAATGGACTTGTGAGCTTTTGGCCATGTTATAATGCTGTTACCTCCTCAAAAACATACCTGCAGTTGTGTTTTTTTTCATTCACACGTTTGACTAAAACTTTATTATTAGTCTGTCTACATCTCCAAAGCTCAAAAGGCTCTGTTCCACCTTCTGATGTAATGAAGAGGTTATTTTCAAGTTAATAGTTCCCTTTTACCTTTAGTTCAGTAGAGATTAGAAATTCCAGGGCTGAAATCATCCAAATGATTCTAGTGAAGGTGTGTGGAGTTGTTATGGAAATCTTTACATCAGTGACCTTTGACCTATAGTCCTGGAGCCAGACCCCTCCACCACGATTCTTTTGCTCCTTTTTTTGCTATGATTTTTCATGAGTCGCACCTCGGGACATTACGAGTTCAGGGTCTTTTGTTTCAAGTCGGCCTCGTTCGGTCTGAGGACCCAAATGCCCTTTTGTGGGACCCACTTTGTGTGAAATGAGATGAGTCTGTAAAAAGCGCTGGCACTAGCTAGCTGCCCGTCACAGCACTCCCGCACTTTTCGTAACTTTTCTAACTTTTTGCCCTTAAACCGCCTCACTTTTGTAAATATTTTTCTAAACATTGTTCGTTAAGCTTGGGCTGCACTCGACGCTGCATTTTTCCACACTTTTGGTGGATTATTTACCTGTCTCGGCTTAAGATGTGTACTGGACCCCGACCTCCGCTCGTCTACACAAAGGATCAGCTGATGGCGCTGCGCAGCGCCGTTGTGTTCCCCCGGGACAGGCATATTATCCCCGATGAGATCCTATGGACGACACGCCGTGGTCGCCGCGCGGGACGTAAACTCCGGGAAAAGAAGAGACGCTGCAGCCCGGTCCTCCCCTCCGTCGTCACGGGGAACGTGCGCTCCCTCGCCAACAAGACGGACGAGCTCGTTAGATTCCAGCGGGAGTACAGGGATGCTAGCATCATTTTTTTTTACGGAGACGTGGCTAACACCGCAAATCTCGGACTCTACCATCACCGTGGACAACTTTCACCTGCTGCGCGCGGACAGGACGGAGGAGAGCGGGAAGAAGAAGGGAGGAGGACTAGCGCTGTTCATGAACGAGAAATGGTGCAAACCTGGACACTGTACAGTGAAGGAGCAGATGTGTAACAAAGACATTGAACTGTTTGCTGTTAGCATGAGGCCATTCTACCTGCCCCGGGAGTTTTCACATGTCATCACACTGGCTGTGTATATTCCTCCCAGTGCTAACGCGGAGAATGCTTGTGACACTCTTCTCTCCTGCATCAGCTCTCTTCAGACTCAGCATCCACAGGCCCTCTTCCTCACCACCGGGGACTTCAACCATGCATCTCCCTCATCTGTCCTGCCAACATACACCCAGTATGTGACCTGCCCCACAAGAGACAATAAAACTTTGGACTTATTCTTTGCCAACGTCAAGGAGGCCTACATCTCATTACCCCTCCCCCCACTGGGAAGAGCAGACCACAACATCATCGATATGAGGCCTGTGTACGAACCGCTTGTGCGCAGACAGTCTGTGGAGCCCCGAGTGGTGAAGAGGTGGACAGCAGAGAGCGAGGAGGCTCTGAGGGACTGCTTTAGCACCACTGTGTGGACAGAGCTCTGCCAGCCTCATGGGGAGGACATCAATGCTATCACGGACTGTATTACGGACTACATCAACTTCTGTTTTGAAAACACCGTACCCTCTCGGACGGTGCGGTGTTTTCCAAACAACAAGCCGTGGATTAACTAGGACATTAAAGCTCTGCTGAAGGAGAATAAGAGAGCTTTCAGGTCCGGGAACAAAGACGAGCTGAAGACTGTACAGAAGAAGCTGAGGAGGAAAATCAGACAGGCTAGGGCCAACTTCAGGAGGAAGATGGAACAGCAGCTGCAGCAGCGGAATGTCAGGGAGGTGTGGAGAAGTCTGAAGAGTGTCTCTGGGTTCAGTCCTCCGCCCGTCCAGACAAAGGGAGACCAACAGTGGGTGAACGATCTGAATTCACACTTTCTGAGGTTTGATCAATCACCCACCCCTCCCCCCGCACCGCTGCATGGGCTCACCTTGTCTCCTGCACAAAGGCCCAGACTGTCACCTCTTCACACCTCTGCCTCAGCCCCCCAGCCCCCGAATCCACAGAACTCAGCCAGACCTCCAGCACATACCCCTCCTCTTTGTCACAACAGCTCAGGTTAGGAGAGAATTGAGCCGGATAAGGAGTAGGAAAGCTGCTGGGCCAGACGGGATCAGCCCCAGGCTCCTTAAGTCCTGTGCAGATGAGCTGTGTGGAGTTATGGAGCATGTCTTCAACCTGAGCCTGAAGCTGAAGGTGGTGCCACAGCTCTGGAAGACCTCCTGTGTGGTACCTGTGCCCAAGACACCGCACGCCAAAGACCTCAGCAGCTTCAGACCAGTGGCTCTCACGTCTCATCTGATGAAGACTCTAGAGAGGCTCATCCTGGATCACCTCCTCTCCACAGTGAGCTCAGCGATGGACTCGCTGCAGTTCGCGTATCGGCCTGGCATCGAAGTAGAGGACGCCATCATCTCTCTGATGCACCGCTCACTGTCCCACCTGGAGAGGCCTGGCAGCACTGTGAGAATCTTGTTCTTCGACTTCTCCAGTGCTTTCAACACCATCCAGCCGCTGCTCCTGAGAGACAAGCTGGAGTGGGCAGGAGTAGACTGTGACCTGGCTGAGTGGATCCTGGACTACCTCACAAACCGGCCCCAGTTTGTGAGAGCCCAGGACTGTGTGTCTGACCTCATGACCTGCAGTATGGGGGCGCCCCAGGGCACGGTCCGCGTGCCCTTCCTCTTCACCCTCTACACTGCAGACTTCAGACATAACACGGACAGCTGTGTCCTGCAGAAGTTCTCAGATGACTCCGCCATCATCGGTCTCATCACGGACGATGACGACGCGGAGTACAGAAAAGTAACGCAGGACTTTGTGGACTGGTGTCACCGGAACCACCTTCTCATCAACGCGGGGAAGATCAAGGAGATGGTGGTGGACTTCCGCAGATGCCACTCTACTGCCCCCCCACCAGTGAACATCCAGGGATGAGACAATGGGAGAGTAGACTCTTACAAGTACCTGGGTGTGCATCTGAACAATAAACTGGACTGGACTCATAACACAGATGCACTGTACAGGAAGGGCCAGAGTCGGCTCTATCTCCTGAGGAGACTGCGGTCCTTTGGAGTGAGAGGACCACTCCTAAGGACCTTCTATGACTCTGTGGTGGCATCAGCCATCCTGTACGGTGTGGTCTGCTGGAGCAGCAGCGTCACAGAGAGGGAGAAAAAGAAACTGGACAAGATCATCAAGAAGTCCAGCTCAGTCCTGGGCAGTCCTCTGGACTCGGTGCAGCAGGTGGGGGACAAGAGGGTCCTGGCTAAACTCATGTCTATGCTGGACCATGAGTGTCACCCCCTGCAGGACACTCTGTCTGCTCTGGAGAGCAGCATCAGTGACAGACTGATTCACCCTCGCTGTGTTAAAGAGAGATTTCGCAGGTCTTTCCTTCCTGCTGCTGTCAGACTGTACAATGATCAATGCTAGTCATGTGTCATCTCCATAGTAATAATAACAATGTGCAATATTATTTAAGTCACTTTAGCTGCTACTTATTTATTTAACCACCACTGTCCATTACTGCACTGTACACAATCACCTGAGTCACTTTATTGTAGTAATATTATATTATATATAATATAATATATTAATATTATATTACTATACTGGAGTCACTTTAACTGCTGTTTGTTCACTGCTCAGAATCAAAGACACTGTGCAACGTTCCTGTGCCTTTTAGCTTTACAGTGATTGTAAATACTTATTATTATTTATCTTGATTTTGATGCATGCTCTTATTTTTCTACTGTTTCTGAAACTTGCGTTGTGACACTGCAATTTCCCCATTGTGGGACAACTAAAGGATTATCTTATCTTATCTTATCTTATCTTATCTTATCTATTGTCACATACAGTGTCACATAGTCAAGAGATTTGGAACAAAGAATCCTGATACATAATTTGTTTTTTTCATTATTAGACCATTTATGGAAAACAGTCTCGTGTTCCTTTTTCCTGATATTACCATCGCTTGGTATTGCAATGTCCACCACCACGGCTTTGTTCTGTTGCTTATCCACCACCACTATGTCTGGTTGGTCCATCACCATTCTGTCAGTCTGTATCTGGAAGTCCCACAGGATCTTGGCTCGCTCATTCTCTGCAACCTTCGGAGGTGTTTTCCATCTTGACCTTGGGGTCTCCAGCCCGTACTCTGCACAGATGTTTCTGTACACTATGCCCGCCACTTGGTTATGTTGCTCCATGTATGCTTTCCCTGCCAGCATCTTACACCCTGCAGTTATGTGCTGGACTGTCTCCGGAGCCTCTTTGCAGAGTCTACACCTTGGGTCTTGTCTGGTGTGGTAGATCTGGGCCTTGCTCAGGTGCTCAAGGCCTGCTCCTGTGCAGCCAGGATGAGGGCCTCTGTGCTGTCCTTCAGACCAGCCCTCTCCAGCCATTGGTAGGATTTCTTGATATCAGCCACTTCAGTTATGTTTTGGTGGTATGCCCCATGTAGGGGCTTGTCCTGCCATGATGGTCCCTCCAGCACCTCTTCCTCTGACCTCCACTGTCTGAGGCATTCCCTGAGCACATCATCTGTTTGGGCCTTATCCTTGATGTACTTATGGATTTTGGATGTTTCATCCTGGACAGTGGTTCCCACACTCACTACTCCTCGGCCTCCTTCCTTCCGGCTCGCATACAGTCTCAGGGTGCTGGATTTGGGGTGGAACCCTCCATGCATGGTCAGGAGCTTTCATGTCTTAACGTCTGTGGTCTGTATCTCCTCCTTTGGCCAGCTTATGATTCCTGTTGGGTATCTGATCGCTGTTTATTGCCTGTGCCTTATTCTTGCCATTGAGCTGGCTTCTTAACTTGCAGGTATTTGGCCGTAGCCGCTTTCCTTGTTGCCTCTTCAAGGTTGCCATTTGCTTGTGGGATACCAAGGTGCTTGTAACTGTCCTCAATGTCTGCTATTGTTCCCTCTGGGAGTGAGACCCCTCTGTGTGGACTACCTTCCCTCTCTTTGTCACCATCCTACTACATTTCTCGAGCCCGAATGACAATGTCTGTGCTGTAGATCCTGGTGGTGTGGATCAGTTATATATATATATATATATATATATATATATATATATATATATATATATATATATATATATATATATATATATATGTATATATATATATATATGTATATATATATATCGCATCTCGCCCATTTGCGATAGCACTGGCAGGGCATAGGCAATAAACAGCTATGCCCTGCCAGTGATCAGATACCCAGCAGGAATCATAAGCTGGCCAAAGGAGGAGATACAGACCACAGACGTTAAGACACGAAAGCTCCTGACCATGCATGGAGGGTTCCATCCCAAATCCAGCACCCTGAGACTGTATGCGAGCCGGAAGGAAGGAGGCCGAGGACTAGTGAGTGTGGGAACCACTGTCCAGGATGAAACAGTCAAAATCCATAAGTACATCAAGGATAAGGTCCAAACAGATGATGTGCTCAGGGAATGCCTCAGACAGTGGAGGTCAGAGGAAGAGGTGCTGGAGGGACCATCATGGCAGGACAAGCCCCTACATGGGGCATACCACCGAAACATAACTGAAGTGGCTGATATCAAGAAATTCTACCAATGGCTGGAGAGGGCAGGTCTGAAGGACAGCACAGAGGCCCTCATCCTGGCTGCACAGGAGCAGGCCTTGAGCACCCGAGCAATAGAGGCCCAGATCTACCACACCAGACAAGACCCGAGGTGTAGGTTGTGCAAAGAGGCTCCTGAGACAGTCCAGCACATAACTGCAGGGTGTAAGATGCTGGCAGGGAAAGCATACATGGAGCGACACAACCAAGTGGCGGGCATAGTGTACAGAAACATCTGTGCAGAGTACAGGCTGGAGACCCCAAGGTCAAGGTGGGGAACTCCCCCAAAGGTTGTGGAGAATGAGCGTGCCAAGGTCCTGTGGGACTTCCAGATACAGACTGACAGAATGGTGATGGCGAACCAACCAGACATAGTGGTGGTGGATAAGCAACAGAACAAAGCCGTGGTGGTGGACATTGCAATACCAAGCGATGGTAATATCAGGAAAAAGGAACACGAGAAACTAGAGAAATACCAGGGGCTCAAGGAAGAGCTGGAGAAGGCCTGGAAGGTGAAGGCATCAGTGGTGCCCGTGGTGATCGGAGCACTCGGGGCTGTAACCCCCAAACTGGAGGAGTGGCTCAAGCAGATACCCGGAAAAACATCAGACATCTCAGTCCAGAAAAGTGCAGTACTAGGAACAGCAAAGATACTGCGTAGAACTCTCAAGCTCCCAGGCCTCTGGTAGAGGGCCCGAGCTGATGAGGGTGAGAGAGACCAACCACCGTGGAAGGTGAGGAACACATTTTTTATATATATATATATATATATATATATATATATATATATATATATATATATATATATATATATGTGTGTGTGTGTGTATATATATATATATATATATATATGTGTGTGTATATATATGTGTGTGTGTGTGTATATATATATATATATATATATATATATATATATATATATATATATATATATATATATATATATATATATGTATGTATGTGTATATATATGTATGTATGTGTATATATATGTATATATGTATATATATGAGACAGAATTTCTATATGAAACTCTGTGGCCAAATTTCATTTGGCCATAGAGTGCATATGGCGCCATTTCATGGGAAACTTTCTGATTTCAGGATAAAAGTTCAACTTAACTTTTATGGATTTTATGCAAACTTGGCACAATTCACGTTTATATTTGAAATATCATCTCAGTGAAATTCGTGTCTTGTATAAAATGTTTGATTTTGGGAGCTTTAAAAGGGGGGCGGGATCAAAATCAGACGTATATATATGTATGTATATATATATATGTATATATGTATATATATGAGACAGAATTTCTATATGAAACTCTATGGCCAGTGCATATGGCGCCATTTCATGGGAAACTTTCTGATTTCAGGATAAAAGTTCAACTTAACTTTTATGGATTTTATGCAAACTTGGCACAATTCACGTTTATATTTGAAATATCATCTCAGTGAAATTCGTGTCTTGTATAAAATGTTTGATTTTGGGAGCTTTAAAAGGGGGGCGGGATCAAAATCAGACGTAGCAGAAAATAACTTCTCTTAGCCATAGTGTAGGCCCTGCCACCTCGGGTTACCCTAACCTGATCAGTGCTCTTCCCTGATTGGCTCAGCTCTTGGTTGAATGATAAATATCCGGGGCAGCTCTGCACCTGCTCCTCTGCCCCTCCCACTCCACTCCCACTGTCCACCTGGCGTCTGGACTGGTCCTGACCTGCTCCTACATGGTTTAAGCTCTATTTACACATTCCACTCAATGGTGAGTTATACCCCAGCCTCATCTTTGCTATGTTGTGTTTAAAGTGGCACTACCCTGAATTTAGTAAGAATTTCTCACGGTTCATTTCCACTTATCTGCGTGTTGAATCTCTGCTACGAATGTGAGTATTTTTGTATTTGTTGATAAATTTACTGATAATGGGCCAAAGTAATGAATTAGACTTTATGTCTCAACCTACTGGATTTTGTTAGTTTGCTTTGGGCAGTACTGTTAAGTTACCGCGGTGCGGTTTATGTTTATGACACTGTTTGTCAGGAATGGCCCGTTGTTTTGCTAATCGCTCAATGCTGCCGATAGTAACTTTCTTTTGTAAATGTTTTGATGTTGCACAACAGTAACTGAACAAATTAATGATGTTTAATGATAAAATGTTACCGGTAACTCTGAACTGAAACCCTGTTTTGACCTTGTTTTCAAGTGAGGTTTTTTGAGGGGACTCTGAACTATGAACTCTCTTCTCTGATGGCGAGCTGGTAGGATTAAGCAATTTTGTCTCATTTGCCCCGTGGTCCTTGGATTATGGACATTGTGTATTTTGTTACATGAACTGTATAATATCTGTGTTATTTTTTAACTGAATTAAATCCTAACAAAGAAATGCCCTGAACTCCCTGAAAGTCAAAATACTTGACAAGGAACTGTTTATTTAAATGGTGAACATTAGAATCTGTGTTTTGTCATTCATATGCAACTCCAAAACCAACCCAGTCTCTTCTGTGTACAGTCCTAATACACTGACTGCCATAAACAAGAGCAACTCAAACTACTGTGGTAGATTATTATATTTTATTGCAATATTTTATACTTTTTATACAATATCAAGTCTTTTTTAGACAATATGTTATAAACCTTGAACCGCCACCTTAACGTGGTGGAGGGGTTTGAGTGCCCGAATGATCCCGGGAGCTATGTTGTCGGGGGCTTCATGCCCCTGGTAGGGTCACCCAAGGCAAACAGGTCCTGGGGGACGGGTCAGACTAAGAGCGGTTCAGAAGCCCCTTATGATGAGTAATTCAACAAGGCCAGCTATGTCGCCCGGATTGGCGTTACCGGGGCCCCACCCTGGAGCCAGGCCTGGGGTGGGAGCTCGACGGCGAGCGTCTGGTGGCCGGTCCTTCCCCCACGGGGCCCGGCCGGGCACAGCCCAAAGGAGCGACGTGGGGTCGTCCTCCCGTGGACCCACCACCCGCGGGAGGATCCATAGGGGGCCGGTGCAGAGTGATCTGGGTGGCAGTCGAAGGCGGGGGCCTCGGCGACCAGATCTCCAGACATGGAGACTAGCTCTGGGGACGTGGAATGTCACCTCGCTGGGGGGGAAGGAGCCCGAGCTCGTTCGGGAGGTTGAGCGTTACCGACTAGATATAGTCGGCCTCGCCTCCACGCACAGCTTGGGCTCTGGAACCCAAGTCCTTGAGGGGGGCTGGACTCTCTATTTCTCTGGCGTTGCGCGCGGGGAGCGGCGGCGGGCTGGTGTGGGCCTGCTCATTGCCCCACAGCTCAGCTGCTGTGTGTTGGAGTTCACCCCGGTGAACGAGAGGGTCGCGTACCTGCGCCTTCGGGTCGGGGACAGGTCTCTCACTGTTGTGTCGGTCTACGGGCCGAACAGCAGTGCAGAGTACCTGGCCTTCTTGGAGTCTCTGGGAGGGGTACTGGACAGTGCACCGACCGGGGTCTCCGTTGTTCTACTGGGGGACTTCAACGCCCACGTGGGCAACGACAGTGACACTTGGAGAGGGGTGATTGGGAGGAACGACCTCCCTGATCTGAACCCGAGCGGTGTTCTGTTATTGGACTTCTGTGCTAGCCACAGTTTGTCCATAACGAACACCATGTTCGAGCACAAGGGTGTCCATCAGTGCACGTGGCACCAGGACACCCTAGGCCGGAGGTCGATGATCGACTTTGTTGTCGTGTCATCTGACCTCTGGCCGCGTGTCTTGGACACTCGGGTGAAGAGAGGGGCAGAGCTGTCAACTGATTACCACCTGGTTGTGAGTTGGGTCCGCTGGCGGGGGAGGAAGCCGGAAAGACCTGGCAGGCCCAAGCGTATTGTGAGGGTCTGTTGGGAAGGTCTGGCAGAGCCTTCTGTCAGGGGGACCTTCAACTCACACCTCCGGGAGAGCTTCTCCCAGATTCCGGGGGAGGCTGGGGACATGGAGTCCGAGTGAACTTTGTTCTCGGCCTCTATTGTCGATGCGGCTGCTCGTAGCTGTGGTCGTAAGGTCTGTGGTGCCTGTCGCGGCGGCAATCCCCGAACCCGGTGGTGGACATCGGAAGTAAGGGATGCTGTCAGGCTGAAGAAGGAGTCTTATTGGGCCTTGTTGGCTCATGGGACTCCTGAGGCAGCTGACAGGTACCGGCAGGCCAAGCGTGCTGCAGCCCGGGCGGTCGCGGAGGCAAAAACTCGGGGTTGGGAGGAGTTCGGAGAGGCCATGGAGGAGGACTATCGGACGGCCTCAAGGAAATTCTGGCAAACTGTCCGGCGCCTCAGGAGGGGGAAGCAGTGCTTCACCAACACTGTTTACAGTGGGGGTGGAGAGCTGTTGACCTCGACTGGGGATGTTGTCGGACGGTGGAAGGAATACTTTGAGGATCTCCTCAACCCCACTGTCACGTCTTCTGAGGAAGAAGCAGGGGCTGGGGACTCGGAGGCGGATTCGTCCATCACCCTGGCTGAAGTCACTGAGGTGGTTGGCAAGCTCCTCGGTGGCAAGGCTCCGGGGGTGGATGAGTTCCGTCCCGAGTATCTTAAGTCTCTGGATGTTGTGGGGCTGTCTTGGTTGACACGTCTCTGCAATATCGCGTGGCGGTCGGGGACAGTGCCTCTGGACTGGCAGACCGGGGTGGTGGTCCCTCTGTTTAAGAAGGGGGACCGGAGGGTGTGTTCCAACTACAGGGGAATCACACTCCTCAGCCTCCCCGGTAAGGTCTATTCCAGGGTACTGGAGAGGAGAATCCGGCCGATGGTCGAACCTCGGATCCAGGAGGAGCAGTGTGGTTTTCGACCCGGTTGCGGAACACTGGACCAGCTCTATACTCTCCATTGGGTGCTCGAGGGTTCATGGGAGTTTGCCCAACCAGTCCACATGTGTTTTGTGGATCTGGAGAAGGCATTTGACCGTGTCCCTCGTGGGGTTCTGTGGGGAGTGCTCTGGGAGTATGGGGTCCGGGGCTCTTTGTTAAGGGCTGTTCGGTCCCTGTATGACCGGAGCAGGAGCTGTGTTCGCATTGCCGGTAGTAAGTCGGACATGTTCCCGGTGCATGTTGGACTCCGCCATGGCTGCCCTTTGTCACCGGTTCTGTTCATTGTATTCATGGACAGAATTTCTAGGCGCAGTCAGGGGCCGGAGGGGATCCGGTTTGGGGACCACAGGATCTCATCTCTGCTGTTTGCAGATGATGTTGTCCTGATGGCTTCATCGAACCGGGACCTCCAGTGTGCACTGGGGTGGTTCGCAGCCGAGTGTGAAGCGGCTGGGATGAAGATCAGCTCCTCCAAGTCCGAGGCCATGGTTCTCGACCGGAAAAAGGTGGCTTGCCCTCTCTGGGTGGGTGGGGAGTCTTTGCCTCAAGTGGAGGAGTTCAAGTATCTCGGGGTCTTGTTCACGAGTGAGGGGAGGATGGAGCGTGAGATTGACAGGCGGATTGGTGCAGCGTCGGCAGTGATGCGGTCGCTGTACCGGACCGTTGTGGTGAAGAGCCAAAAAGCAAAGCTCTCAATTTACCGGTCAATCTACGTTCCTACCCTCACCTATGGTCATGAGCTTTGGGTAATGACCGAAAGGACAAGATCGCGGATACAAGCGGCTGAAATGAGTTTCCTCCGTAGAGTGGCTGGGTGCACCCTTAGAGATAGGGTGAGGAGCTCAGTCACTCGGGAGGGGCTCGGAGTAGAGCCGCTGCTCCTCCACGTCGAGAGGAGCCAGCTGAGGTGGCTCGGGCATCTGTTCCGGATGCCTCCTGGACGCCTCCCTCGGGAGGTGTTTCAGGCATGTCCCACCGGGAGGAGGCCCCGGGGAAGACCCAGGACACGCTGGAGGGACTATGTCTCCCGGCTGGCCTGGGAACGCCTTGGGGTCCCCCCAGAGGAGTTGGAGGAAGTGTCCAGGGTGAAGGAAGTCTGGGAGTCCCTGCTTAGACTGTTGCCCCCGCGACCCGGCCCCGGATAAGCGGAAGAAAATGGATGGATGGATGGATGGATGTTATAAATGTGTAAGATATGGTCGGTGTAACATGAGTTTAAAACAGCATCAGTGTAATTGTGAGACATGATCAGTGACATCATTCTATTACAGTTCAATCACTTGTTATTTATTGAAGCATAATCTTGTAATACTTAGTGAAATGTGCACTCATTTCTATGTATTTTCATTCCATGTGCTCCTGTCTCAGGTGTAACTCTGCTGTCTGAAGTACAGTGGGTAATAATGTTGTGTACGACTCTTCATGTTCTACAGACGAGTGGTGAAATCTGCTATAAAACCCTCCATAAGAACAGAATGTTAGCAGCTAGCATCCTTATTTTTTATGTTCAAACACACTGAACATGTCTGAGGTGAAACCACTAGACTTGGGCCTATTATGTTTTTTATTGACAAAAAACAGGATGGCCATTCAGACTAATGTATTATGGACCTGCTTCAGTCTGAGTTCAGATGATGAGAACATACACACACATACTTTGTGACAGGATTATGAAATTGAATACAAATTATCCTCACAGGATGGGGAAGAGAATTGAACAGCATTCTTAAGTGTAGAGGCTTTAAGTTTTCAAACAATCAACATTTTATAGGCACAAAAGTATAAAATAGGGCTGTGCCAAAAATTGAAAGATAGATCGCGATCTAAACTTAGGTCGATCTTGATGATAAGGCAAGTGAAATTCTATTTGTGGGTTTGTGGATGTGGAACAGCATTTCTGTTACAGCAGGTGATCCACTGGAGACACAGAGCTCATCTTGGGCTTTATCAGAAGCTGACAAATTGGGGATGTTTTTTTTTTTTTTTTTTTTTTTTAACATTTATTTATGAAACTGTAATTTCATGCTGTTGTGTCACAATCAATTAGTCTGTGGAGAAGATTTGTCCCTGAGACTGCATTTTTTTTCATAAATGGTCTAATAATTGTAAACAGTAATAAATAAATCCCTGTAAGGTTTTATGGTCCTGAGACCAAACGGGGCCAAGTTGAAACAAAAGACTCTGAACTCGTAATGTCCCGAGGTGTGACTCATGAAAAGTCATAGTAAGAAAAAGGAGCAAAAGAATCGTGGTGGAGGGGTCTGGCTCCAGGACTAGAAGGACCATCATGGAGGCTGGTGAGTCCACTCCCTGGATTCATTCTGGCAGAGATACATAGTGACCTGGATGATGCCAATGGTCTCGGTGCCTTTGGCAGTTTCCATGAAGAGAAAAGGCACAGGAGAAACTGTCTCTAATCTCTATTGTTGGACAGCTAACATTCACCTTCTTTTACTGTCCCTTTCTTCTCCAGTTTTCTTTTCTTACCATATCAGTTTGTCCTCCATAATGCCATGGTATCTAATAAACAATATAATTATTATTTTTTTAAATAATGTTTAATGTTACTTTCTCATGATTTTTTACTCCTGATATCACTGGCCTTTTTAAAAACATCCAAACTAGGTGCCAAAATCTCAATATCCTGGGGTCTTTCAGTGTGCTGGGGCCACACTTGAGAGACTCAACATCACATTGAGACCCTGGAGGAACAGTTTCACCCTGGGAAGGGGGAACACATCCTGCAAGAGCTGCAGTCTACAACTGTAAACAAATAGGTGTTGTCTCAGAGTAATTTCATTGTAATTAGCTCCTCCCTTCAGACAGATATAAGGCAGTGTCCACCAGCATCTGACCAGAACTGAAGAAACAGCTTGGATGAGTTGCAAAACGTATTCGACCGAAAACTTTTGTCCAGTTGACAAATTGAATTTCTCCTTTTGCCATGGATTCTACCTGGACGACTGAGGAATTCTACACACATGATGACATTAGATTACACCAAAGAGCAGATGGTACATAATTTTCCAGACCATACAGAAATATTGTAGGGTTATTTATTTTATTTGGTTCATTCTTTGGTTCTTCAGTCTCAACCGATAATTTTTTTCACTATATGACAATAATTGATCTTATTTGTGCCCCTTTACTGTTTTGCAGGACTAAAAGAACATGAAATCCTGCAGCTTCTGCTGGGTGTGATGAGTGGGGAGACATTCACCCATAACTGAGCAACTCAACTGCCTGTGCCCTAGTGATCCCACTCTCCAGTGTAAACTGTGAGAGGGATTTCTCCACAATGAACCGCGTAGTAAAGGAGAAATTCAATTCTGTCATCTAGACAACAGTTTTTTTGATCGCAGCTCATCCAAACTGCTTCTTCAGTTCTGGTCAGACGCTGGTGGACACTGCCTTATCTGCCTGAAGGGAGGAGCCAACTACACTGAAACTACCCCTTCTACTACCCTTCACTCTTTGGCTCTTGGCGAGGGCGGACGCTTTTCTCTCTTCTTCTGACCCTTATCTTTCCCTGCTCTGCTCTTTGTCTCATCTGGTCTAGGGTCTAGTCTTATTCCTTGAGTGACTCTCTCCGCTCTGCTCCTCAAAACCAAATTAACTATGGATTTGATAAATTGGTCTCTGAACGCAATTGACACTATTTTTTCAACAAGACAAGCAGGATCGTGCGAACCTGTGTGCTCTGCGGGAACCTACACTGCCGGATACACGATGGACGGTTGGGACAAGTGGCGAGTTGTGTGTCTGTCGGCTCTTTCCGTGGAGGACATAGAGGATTTATACTTATTCGGAACCATGATTACAGGACTTTTGCTGATTGGATTAGGCGTGGACCTGTCTTTTAGAAGAAATCTAAGTACTGAGGCAACTGTTCAAAGCCCCACTTGGCTGCCCAGATTGATTGGTACGATGGACTGGACAGACTGGACGGAACTTTGGCTCTAATTCCCAACACTGATAACATCTCAGAGACGTTGGATGCCCTGCATAGAGGGATGAGAAGACCTTGAGACCAGTGGACAAAGAGAGCAGTGTTGTGGAAATTGGATGCAGCTGGTCGCTCTAAAACCAAAACAACCCAATATCTTTTGGCCTCCCCAAGCCGCACTGGTCACGACCAAGGCCGGGCTGGTGTCAAATCGCCCTGAGATTACAGCGGAGGGAGTCTGGCCCCTCCCCAACCCCTCGCAGCTTCTTACCTCCGACCAGGTGGGCGGGTCTGCTGCATCCAGCGCCAAGAGGGCTGCAGGATTCGGATGGCTGCTTGCCTATGTTGGACAGCCTCCACACCCCTCCCCTCCCCTCTTGCTAGTCCTGTGGAATGTTTGTACTGTGTTTTGACTGTGTTGCTGATGCTCGGAGGTGTTTTTTATTTTGTGTACTCATTCCATACTATTAGGAGCATGGTCTGGGGGTGGTTCTCTTTTTTTTTCTCCTCCCCCTATTCTCATGTTACGGTGTTTTTGTTTATTTCCATCTGCTACCTGTCTTCCGGTTCAGTCTGTGTAGTCTTCCCCATGTCATATTGTTTTAGTATGTTGTAATGTTCGGACGGGGGGACAGGCCCCACACCCTGAGCCTCTGAGAAAGTGGCAGCTGGGTACAATAGTGTGAGTGAGCTACTGTATCCACATAATTTCCCTTGTGGATCAATAAAGTTTGTCTTTCTGAGTACTCTGAAACTAACACACCTACTTGTTTGCAGTTTGTGTTTGTTTTCTATTTGAGTCATATTAGCATACTCATTCAGGCCCCTGATGGGTGCTTTCATACCTCTGAGCACACAGGCTATCACTATTGTTTTCTTTATTTTCATTTAGGTCTGAGGATGGAGTTGTAAATAGGAGAAAGACGATGTCTGAGCCCTCCATTTCTGGTCAAAGATGGATTGTCTTTCCTAACAATGTCAATCCATCCATGTAAGCAAGTCTTGAGTTACAATTGTATGTTATCATTTTCATGTCTATTCAGTTACTTTTTTGTTATCATTCTCTGAGCGTAGAAAAACAAAATGCAAAGACAACACATGTAAAGTGTGCCGTTAAAAGATTAATGTTGGTCAGTAAATCTAAAGGGCCATTGCTGAGTTTCAGATGACATCACAAGATTCAATAGGCCAATAATATTTAATACAGATGGAGCAGCTAAAAAAAGGATATTATATGGATATAAAATACAGATTTAAGTTCTTCGGTCTATTCAGTAATAGAAATGATCAGATTCAACATTTGTATATTTACGTTTTGGATATTTCATGGTAAAGTACAATTTTATCAATAAGGAAAACTGTCTCTTGCCCCATCTGGGGCTATGACATCATCACATCTGAAAACCACTAATACTGTTGCATTTGTCATTTTACTGTTCTATAATGTTTTTAGATTAATAAAAGGATCTATCTTCCTATTTGCTCAAACCAACACTTGTCATGTGTGCTCTTTTATCTAATGTCTGCTCAGCTGTGCATATGATTTACTTCACATCCTCCAGTCCATCCTGCCAGGAAATGTCATTTCACTTACCTCTGTTGCCCTCCCTTTGTATTGGTTGAGACTGACATGGTGATTACAGGATGAATTCATGGAACTTGTAGGACAATTACCATTAAAAATAATACACATTTGCTGTTACTTCCATATGTGAGTGGTGGGCGTTTGTGGGCACTGCAGCTCCTTTGCTTCATCCCCTCCCCCCATAGTCTGTCTGAAATCTATGGGAAATACTGAGTCCTTTACTTCAACTCGCTTTACTTTACTTTCTGTCATAGTAAAGTGGTCCGTACCTGAGAGTGTCCAGTGTGCAGTGGGGGTCCTCCTGTAGAGCAAACAGGAGCTTTACTCCTGTGTCTCCTGGATGGTTGTAGCTCAGGTCCAGTTCTCTCAGATGGGAGGGGTTGGACCTCAGAGCTGAGGCCAGAGAAGCACAGCCTTCCTCTGAGACCAGACAACCTGACAGTCTGAGGACACAAATGATTGTACTCAGTCAATTCTTTAGTAACATTCAGTCTAAATGAGGCAAATAACCAGTCCCGTCTTTATGTTACTTTTATCAAATGTTATTTTTCCATTACAAATGCAATAATAAAGTAATAATAGTGAATAATATAAACCTCTGACCTGAGCTCTTTCAGTTTACAGTGAGGACTCTTCAGTCCAACAGACAACATCTTCAGCCCTGAGTCCTTCAAGTTGTTCTGACTGAGGTCCAGGACTCTCAGACTAGAGGACTGGGAGCTGAGGATTGAGGACAGAGCTTCACAGCTTCTCTCTGACAGGTTACAGCTGCTCAGTCTGGAGAGAGAAAACACTGTTTATGTAGAATTTGAATCAAACCATCCTCTGTTAAACAAAGGTTACTCACAGAGCTTTGTTAGAGGCTTTGACCACTGGCAGCAGCCTCAGGAGAGCCTCCTCTGAAGCAGAGTATTTCTTCAGATCAAACTGCTCCAGATCTTCTTCTAATGACAGTAAGATGAAGGCCAGAGCTGACCACTGAGCAGGAGACAGTCCACCTTCAGACAGACGTCCTGAACTCAGGTACTGTTGGATCTGCTCCACCAGAGAACGCTCATTCAGTTCATTCAGACAGTGGAGCAGGTTGATGCTCCTCTCTGCAGACACATCCCCACTAAGATTCATCTTGATGTACTCAACTGTTTTCTGATTGGTCTGGGAGGTATTTCCTCTATGTGTCAACAGACCTTGTAGAAGGCTCTGATTGGTCGAAAGTGAAAGTCCCAGGAGGAAGCGGAGGAGCAGGTCCAGGTGTCCATTTAGACTCTTTAAGGCTTGGTCCACAGCTGTCTGGTAAAATAACACTGATTTACTACTTAAAACATTTGTCCATGATGAAGTTTGTTTGTCTGAGAGCAGGTTGATCCCAGTGTTTATGAAGGTCAGATGGACATGAAGAGCAGCTAGAAACTCCTGCACACTCAGATGGATGAAGCAGTAGACCTTGTCCTGGTACAAGCCTGGCTCCTCTCTAAAGATCTGTGTGAACACTCCAGAGTACACTGAGGCCGCTGCAGCGTCCAGCCCACACTCACTCAGGTCACTCTCATAGAAGATCAGGTTTCCTTTCTGTAGCTGCTCAAAGGCCAGTTTTCCCAGAGACTCCAGCATCTTCCTGGTCTCTGGACTCCAGTGTGGGTCTGCCTCAGACCCTCCTTCATATTTGATGTTCTTGACTTTGGCCTGAACCACCAGGAAGTGGATGTACATCTGAGTCAGGGTCTTGGGCAGCTCTCCTCTCTCTCTGCTTTTCAACACATGCTCCAGGACTGTGGCAGCGATCCAGCAGAAGATCGGCATGTGGCACATGATGTGGAGGCTTCTGGATGTCTTGATGTGGGAGATGATTGTGTCGGCCTCATCTCTGAACCTCTTTCTGAAGTACTGCTCCTTCTGTGGGTCGGTGAACCCTCTGACCTCTGTCACCATGGAGACGCACTCAGCAGGGATCTGATTGGCCGCCGCGGGTCGTGTGGTTATCCAGAGGCGAGCGGAGGGAAGCAGGCTCCCCCTGATGAGGTTTACCAGCAGCACGTGCACTGAGGTGGACTCGGTGGGGTCGGTCAGGGCCTTGGTTTTGCTGAAGTCCAGAGGAAGTCTGCACTCGTCCAGACCATCAAACATGAAGAGCACCTGGAGGTTTTCAAAGCTCCAGAGTTCTGCTTGAGTTTGACTAAAGAAGTGATCAACAAGTGTCACCAAACTGAAACTTCTCTCCTTCAGCACATTGAGTGCTCTGAAATTGAACGGGAACAGCAGCTGTATGTCCTGGTTGGCTTTGCCTTCAGCCCAGTCCAGAGTGAACTTCTGAGTGAGCACTGTTTTCCCGATGCCGGCCACTCCCTTTGTCAGCACTGTTCTGACTGGTCCATGTGTGTGAGCTGGGGCTTTAAACATGTCTTCACATGTGATGGCTCTCTCTGCTGGGCCTGGTTTCCTGGAGGCTGTTTCCATGTGTCTGACCTCATGTTCCAGGTTGACCTCTGAAGGCCCTCCCTCTGTGATGTAGAGCTCTGTGTAGATCTGATTCAGAAGGGTGGGGTTTCCTGCTTTAGCGATGCCCTCAAACACACACTCAAACTTCTGCTGCAGGTTAGACTTCAGTTTACTCTGATAAACTCTAGAATAATTCCCTGAATGAAGACAACAGATACAGGCCTGAGTCTCAGAGAATATAAAATTACTGTGAGTACCTTTATACATGGTTAAATGGTCCTACTGCTCCACAGACGCTCAGCCAGCTCCTTCTGCTTCATCCTCCTCAGGAAGTTCAGTGTGATCTTCAGAACAGCCTCACTGTTGCTCTTCTGCTCTTCATCCTCATCCTCCACAGGCTCCAAGCATTCTGGGTAATCTGTACTCAGAACCTTGTGGAGCTTCTTCAGCTCCTTGTGGACAAAAGTGAAGATGTCCTCCTCCAGAAGCTGAACAGACACATTATAAACAACACAAATGCAGTCAGTCAGATCTGTGTCAAACAAGTTCTCATTCATCTGAACATTTCCAAACTTTAGTGAATGACAGACCTTAAATATGGAGTCCAGTTGTGTCTGATGGAGCTGACCACTGGAGACCTCTGGACCTGTCTGCTCCACTCTGTGGAAGAGACACATTAAACTCTCATTTCAGTCCTATTATTTTATTCAACAACTGCAGAAACTCACGGCTCTGTGGCAAAAGCAATGGGATTCATCACAGACTCATCACTCCTGAGGGAATCACAGCTGGGACCAGGTTCAGAAGGAGGATGTTTCTGTTGGATCCTGAGACACAGAAGAAAACACACTTCAGTCACAGTAAAACACATGGGACTGTTATGACTCAGGTTAAAGTCTTAAGGACATTTTACAAAGTGTTCATGAGGCCTTCACCACAGAGGCTTCAGTGTGATGGTTTGAACAAAGAAACAGAACAGTTTCAAGTTTTACAGGATTTTTTTTTTTTTTTTTTTTTTTTTTTTTTTTAATAATTTTACAAAAGATAAAATATTTACAGGTTTTTTTTTAAACCTCAAACTTTTTCATGATCCAGGTAGAGGTCTGACAGTGACTGAATATAATGGATGTTTGTTAAACCAAACCAGTCTTAAAATCCTTCAGTGTCTATGTTTAAACGCACACTTAAAATCTAATTATAATTTAATTTCTGGAATTTCAGATAATTGAAATGTAACTTAAAACAGCAAAATCTGATGTGAGATGATTTCTCTCAGAAAGACAAGACATCCTGCACTGAAGCGACACATGTACACCTGGTGTTTTTGGTCATCAGACTTCTTTAGTTCATGTAAACACACACAACAGTCACATCTAATCATTGGCTCAGACTTACTGTGGACCAGGCTCCTTTTTAAATTCAATAAATCGTCCAATAGAGCGTTCACTTCCCAACGCCGCCCTGCTGGTGGTGGGAGGGGCTGCGTCCTCTCTGTGCTCTCTCTGATCCATGCTCAGTCCAGAGTCCTACAGAATGACATCACAGTGTTTAGCCCCGCCCACTGCTCACATGGTTCATCTCATGTAGTTTTGTCAAGTGCCTCCATAAAGATACTTTCACATCAAAATGTAAAGGAGGAGACGCCAAAAGAGCCAAACATGTTAGAAAATAGAAGTGTAGAATGAACTTGGTCTGAAGTGAGATAAAAATTGTATGGAGATGTCGTCCCTGTGGAGATTCTATATGTAATGCAGCTGTCTGTTCAAACACAGACACTATTCCCCGCCCACTTCTCTCATTGGTTAAACTCTGTCAGGCTCTGAGTGAGTGACACATGAATTTACAGTTGTTTACAGTGGTTTTTTGAAACTTGGTTTAGTTTGATGGTTTGGTTCAAACATGTATCTGAACAGGGCCACAGGTCAAATCCTTTGGAACATTTCTCATCAGTTCACACAGTTCTCAGGCTCTTTCTCAGAACACTTGACACAGCTCTCATTCACAAACACACATGATCAGTGAATTCACCTTGTTTTTTCAGTACTACAGGCCTGTTCTCATGTGCTAAAGGACACTGGACTAATCTGTCACTTTCAATATAGAAACTCAGACAGAATGGGAAAAACATCTGTGAGCACATAAAATCAAAGAGCAAAGGATTTCACACATTAGTCAAACAGGGAGAATGTCCTGAGCAGAGCACAGACTGTATGAATAGTCCTGCATACAGTATATATCCAGTGAGATGGAAATGTCTTGTCTAATTGTACATAAAGAAAACATGCATTATAAAAGTTGTATTGGTGTATTTACTATTCTTTCAATTTTCCTCAGTATATTTGTTTCCATCAAATACTACAAAATCTCATCTGAAATGGGTCATGTGCACATTTATTTACAAATATAATGTATAAAATAGTTCTTTAGACAAAAAGCAAAGCTTTTCCAGCCCCAGATTCACATGTGTAAAGTGTGAAGCCCAGTGTGAGACTGCACTAAACCAGTGCTTCTCTGGGGTCCCTGAGAGCAGGACTAAGGCTTCTGAGCTGCCTGTCAAATGAATGAAAGAGCAGAGAAAACACATGAGCACAGTCTGACAGTTTGGATGGTGAAACCTGCTTTTGGAGATGATTGATCTGTTTTCAGTGTGAAACTGCATTTTGCTCAGATTAAAGTTTCTTTAGGAAAACTGTAACTCTGTTTGGGATTCTGTGTGAGCTGTTTTGTAAATGTTCATTTTCAACAGAGAAATGTGCCAAAGTGATTGAACAAAACTGTAAACCAATCACAGTGAAGTGTGAGCTTTCAGAAGAAGCAGATCATTTCTATTCACTTTAAGAGTTTAAATAAAGTAAAGTGTATATATTACAGCCCAGCCTGTATTGTGCTGCTCTGACCTCCTGCAGCTCTAATATTTTATTTTCTGTAAAAATATTATTCCTCATTTACTAAATTCAATGAATTTAATTTAAATTAATCTTATTTTTGAGCACTTTACCTCTGGTGTTTTCTCCCTCTTTGTTATGGTGCACATGAGGCAGTCAGAACAGTGTTAAAATCAAAATCATAAACAAAAAACATGTGAACCAATCGTAACAAAACAGCGAGAGAACAGCACCAGAGCCACACACATATCTCTGTGACACACTCCTCCATACAAAAGATTCTACATTTGAACTCAGAAAAATGCAATTTGACAAAACTCATGAATCCAAATACAAATTGTGTGCTGTTTTTTTGGGTTCTTTCATTGGTCAGTGCAGCTCAGAAGCCTTAGTCGTGCTCTCAGTGACCACAGAGAATCACTGGTTTAGTGCAGTCTGCGTTTGGGTTCACACTTTACACACATGAGACTGAAGAGCTGTGGATATGGATCATATTTATCTGTAGATTTGAACAGGACTATATCTTAAACATGTACACAGTAGAGATTTGCAGACTGGACAGTACTTTGTTCAATCTATTTCACATAAAGAAGAGATCTATGAGAATAGCAAACACTTGAACACTGTAGTTACTGTAGTGACTGTGTAACAGCTCCATCACACTGGACACATGTGCTGTATCAGACTCATGTCTCTATATTCAGTACAGTCTGTGCTCACGGCTCCAGCTCTTCTCCCTTTGGGATTCATGTGGCTCAAAGTCCTCACTAGGCTCAAAGTCCTTCATCATGTGTGAACAAGCCTATAGTGTGAAAAAACAAGGTGAATTCAGTGAGCGTGTGTGTTTGTGTTCTGAGAAAGAGCCTGAAAACTTTGTGAACTGATGACAAATGTCCAATGATATGACCACCAAAAGTACGACTACATAAGTGACATAACAAGGCCTAAAACCAGGAAATACACCAGGACTAACTCAGGTCTAAACTTAATCTGTACCAACCCAGGACTAAACCAGGTCTAAACCACTTTTCAACTACTGTTATAAGGACTACTTAGAATATGCAGTATCCTGATAGCCACTACTAGAAATAAAAATGTACTTTACTATGACAGATGAAGAGTGGGGACATATACATACATCTCAATGGAGGAGCACAAAATCTCGTGTTTGGAAAAATTCTGTTCGAAAAATATGTCCAGATCTTTTCTGACCCATGTCAAAGGTGACATTGTTCACAGGGAAATGCCTGTAGCTGGAGAGGCTGTGGCTGTCAGATGGTCCATCATGTTCATGTGTTTTGGGACTGTCCTACTGCTCTGAAATAATAACTCACATCTTCATTCAATAATATCTGAACATTTGACATTAAATCTAAGAGTATAAGATCATCTTCACATTCTTAAATCTGAAAACCATCAATACTAGTGTTGGATTTCTGTGACATTTTCAATCTTAAAGGATTATTCAAAAGAAAAATCCACAGATGTGTTAGTAACATTAGTAAATCCATAATCCCAATATATCTCTTCCCCAAGCAGACAGTCCCTTCTACATTCTGTTAGAATCCAGTTTTGCCTGCAGTGTCTCGCCTTAATGTCATAAAATACATTTGTGTAAATAATGAACACAACACAGGCTGTAGATGTCAGTGGCCTTTACTACCTAAACCACATAAACTCAACTGCAAAAGTCAAGTTTCTTTACAAAATGACTCAAACACTCTCCAAACACATGGATCTGACGGAGTTGACAAAAATGTGTGAACACTGCTGAAAACTGACCAAATATGTTTGAATCCAGATGAAAACAGATGCTGCAGGTTTAACACTGACCAGACTTCACAACACTGACAATTATTTCTCTTCCAACCTCCAAACTCACTATAGGAGAGGAAAGTCCTCTCTCCTCCTCCTCCACCCCCTGTCTCTCAGTCTGCATCCACCCTTTATCCTCCTCTACCTCTCCAGTGCTCCTCCAGTGTTTCTCTCCTCTTCCTCTCCCTCTCCTCTGTCCCTCCAGGAGTTTTTATTCTGATATTAATGACATATTTGACTTTGCATTAGAGCCTTTGAAGAGCGAGTGTCACAATATGATTAGGCTACAGCAGGTTCACAATATAAGTGACAAGTGACAATACTAAGACATGGAACATGGAATCATCTATTCAATGATACATTTCTGTTCAGAAAACTGGAAATTAAACCTTTAATTCTTTCCTTTCTTTAGGTCAACACTGTCAGCCTAAAATTACATTATAAAATATGTTCTTTATTCTATATGAATGAATTTGTTTGTAAATTAGCTCCTCCTTTCAGGCAGATATAAAGCAGTGTCCACCAGCATCTTACCAGAACTGAGGAAGCAGCTTGGATGAGCTGCGAAACGTATTCGACCAAATAAACTCTGTCCAGTTGACAAATTAAATTTCTCCTTTTGCTATGGATTCTATGGATTATTCTACATGAATGAATATTATATGAAAATTTAAGTTGCAATTTAATCAATTTCTGAGTTCACAAATAATATTTCATCAGCACATTTAGAAGCTACAGGTGAATTTGTCAACTCCATCAGGCCTGAAATCTGATGGGGTTGATGACAGACGGAGTTGACAAAAGTGCATGATTTTCCCTTGTTAAACATATATGGAGCACTGCATATTACACTTTCCTTTTGTTCCACTTATGAGCTGCTATGAGCACCTCATTAAAGGCTTAGACTCACTCCAGTAATGTTTTATTTAGCCAGAAAATGAGGAATGGTGCTCTGAGATATAACCTCCCCTCAGTCTACAACAGCCTCAAAAGACCTTGGCACAAATCAAACCAGTCAAAAGTGAATGACGTACTCGACAGCTCTGAAGGAGAGGTGGCCACTAGTGATGTGCAGGTCAGCTTTTTTTCTGACCCAACCTATCCGACCTGAGATAAAATCCAACCCGACACACCCGACACAACGAAATGGGTTCAAACATTAGGACCCAAACCGACCGACCCAAACCCGTGCACATAAAAACTAATGTTATGAGCTACTGTAGCTGGACATCGTACCTGTGGGAGTGCACCTGTGAACGTGCACTTTTGTTTGTGTAATGTGTTAAAATCACACTTCGTTTTACTATTTACACTCAAATGTACTGTTTAGGATCTGTTTGGATCTGTTTCACCTATGCACCCACAGGATATAGTGCACATAGAAGCTTTTTGTGGAGTTTGGGACTAAAGAACCTGAATCATGGAGCGAGGAGCAGCTGATGCAGCGTGCACGTGCTCTGGATGTTTCTGTCCAGGTGAGGACCTTTGTTTTTGCTCCATGTTGCCGTGTATGATTCGTGCCTCGTTCACACTGGAGCAGAGTTTATGTAGTTCCAATGTGTAGCAAAAAACTATTCATAATGTCTATTCCGTGCGCACAGGACACCACACACCTTTCTTCTCTTGCTGTTTTCATTTGGCATTAATTGCCTAAGGACTAAAGTCGTCCTCTTTGTGCAGGTAACACATGCAAATACAGAAGTCCTGTGCCCTCGTTTGTTAATCAGAGCCACAGAACATGCTTTAGGTGAGGCTATGATGGGACCTGACCCACCCGCACCCGCTTTACCTCTTCTCATTGAGTTATCCGACCCGCCTGAACCCACAGGTTATGGGTCGACCTACGCATCACTAGTGGCCACATCTAAAGAGGCCTGATTATGAGTGGGTAAAAATATGTTTAAATGTGGATGGAAAATCAATACAAACCTAGGTCCAGTATAAAAGATGTTCAGCTGTGACAACATAGTACAATAGTAGATTCAGAACACATGAATTTGTAAAATAAATGTTAAAGTATCTCAAGTTATAATGAGATGAATGACATTAACAGGCCTATGACCAGGTAATAAAT
This sequence comes from Taenioides sp. WSHXM2023, assembly GCA_029959045.1. Classification (NCBI taxonomy): domain Eukaryota; kingdom Metazoa; phylum Chordata; class Actinopteri; order Gobiiformes; family Gobiidae; genus Taenioides; species Taenioides sp. WSHXM2023. The sequence continues at coordinate 33,972,735 of CM057090.1, forward strand.
CTAGACTATCTCAGCTCTAAAGTAAATCATTATCAAACCAGGACTAAGGTCTAAAGTTTAGAACTAAACCAAGTCTAAACCAGGACTGAACCAGGACTAAACCAGGATTAAAACAATTCTTAACCAGGACTCAACCAGAACTAAACTCGGACTAAACCAGGTCTAAACCCAGTGTGGAAAAGAATCAAACTAGTGATACCTGAGCGGATCCAAAGAGTCCAAAGTGTCCCAGAGAAAAGTGTGCGTCTGAAGGAAGAGGCTTGTTTGTGTGTTTTTTTCTGGAGCGACTCAGAGCCGCTCCTCTATTGGCTGCAGTCCAGGTTGGCGGGGCTTCGTACAGGTGTAGTGAGGTGACGGCTGCTGTGATTTTGGCACACAAAAATTTAAAATAAATGGACTTTTTAACTGCTGTTATAAGAACTACTTAGAATATGCATTATCCTGATAGCCACTACTATAAAATAAAATAAATGGGAAAAAGGATAGTTTACTATGACAGATGAGGAGTGGGGACATATACATACATCTCAATGGGAGACCACAAAAAAATCTCATGGTTGGAAAAAGGTCTTGTGGAAAAATATATTGTGTTTTTTTTTTTTCTAATCCCATGTCAAAGGTGACATTGTTCACAGGGAAATGCCTGTAGCTAGAGAGGCTGTGGCTGTCAGATGGTCCATCATGTTCATGTGTTTTGGGACTGTCCTACTGCTCTGAAATAATAACACATCTTCATTCAATAATATCTGAACATTTGACTTTAAATCTAAGAGTATAAGATCATCTTCACATTCTAAAATCTGAAAACCATCAATACAAGTGCTTGGATTTCTGTGCCATTTTTTGTCTTAAATGATTATTCATAAGAAAAATCCATAAATGTGTTAATGACATTATAAAATATGTTATTTATGCTATATGAATGAATATTATATGAAACTTTAAGTGGCAATTGAACCCATTTTAAGTCCACAAATAATATTTCATTAGCACATTTAGAGGCTCAAGTAGATTTGTCAACTCCATCAGACCTGAAATCTAGTGTTGTTTTCAAGACCGCACAAATGTTATTTTATTTATTTGTAAAGGGACAGCACATATTAATGAACATTTAAAATGTAAATATGTAAAGATTATAGGCAGCGTGGCTAATTTCCATCTTCATTCCCTCGGCAGTTTGATGTCAAATCATCTACAGGACAGGGAAAAGTACAGCAACAATCACACAAAAGTACATAACACCAGCACACTCACTAAACATACAATTTCATATCATTTCAGACAGTTCAAGTCAAGAGTTAAAGAGTTAAACCAACAACCCACCAATATAAAAAAATGTCATTTTAAACATGGTGACATATTTGACCATTGAACAGCTATTGTTTTAAAGCTTTAGAAAATGGTGCCAGTGTTGAGAGCTCTCGTACATGAGCTGCACTGTGTTCCATGTTTGACCTGCTCCAGAAGCAAACGAGAGCTGTGCAAAAGCACTTTTCCTAAACGCCACAGAGCGCTCACCTCTAGAGCTGCTCTTGTGTGATTATTAAAAACTTTAAATACCAATCTTAAATCTGCATGTTTGACTGTGTTGTCCCAATTAAAAAATATATTTGTCAAATATTCTGCAATAGTGATTATTAGTGGGCTTTTTTTTCCCCAATACCTTAAGTGCTTTTTTATAAATAGTTTCAGCTGATTTTGCTTGTCAGTCCAACTAGTAATACAATCATTTAGGTGCGGCAAAATCACAGAATTTAAATAAATAATTGCAGAGTTTGTTGTTAGATTATTTCTTATATGAGGAAAATTTTATTAATTATATTATACATGTTTGAATGACAGTTGTGGGTCCAATGTGACTCCCAGATACTTTAGTTCCAAGCACACATACATCTTGTAGAAGGGACTGGTTGCTCAGGGCTGCTTTGTAGCCAGTTTGCTGCCTCTGACATAGAAACTGAATCCAGACCAAGACCTGTCCGAGACCACAGGGTCCAGAGACCAGGATAAGACCAAGACCTCTGAGGGTCAAGAACGAGACAAGACCAAGACTTTTAAAGGCCAAGGTCCAGACAAGACCACCTTTGTCATTTTCTACATTCATTTGTATTTTACAGTTGTTTTGGCACATATATACAGTGTTGTGGTCAGATTGCACTAATCGAGACCAAGACCAATCTGAGATCACAGGGTTCTGAGACCGAGACACGACCAAGACTTTCAAAGGTCGAGACCAAGACAAGACCAAGACCACGGCCCATTGAGAACAAATCGAGACCAATTTTGAAATTTTTAACATTTATTTGTATTTTACAGTTCTTTGGGGAACATATATATCAATGTTTTTATAAACCTATCTCCATTCTATCTGATTAATGTTAATTTAAGCTTAAAATAAGCCAAGCAAACTGTACTGCACTCTGTGGCCCTTTTTTGGATCTTCATCCACAGTTTGAGAACCCATTCTTTAAGCCAACTTCGACTGGCACTTTACAGAAAACTGCTTCAAAGTGAAGAAAGTGTGAAGGATTTTTAAACCTGTTTTCCTAATTGGAGTTACATTATCATACTGGTTTTGCAGTGATATTTGAGCAGCCTCTGCATATTTACCAAACCAAACACACATGGTGACAAACACAGATGGATGTGCACTTTTATTAGGCAAACTTCAGCCAAATGTCGCTGTATGTCTGCTCTGTGCTGTAGGTCTGCTTTGTGCTGTAGACCTGCTCTGTGCTGTAGACCTGCTCTGTGCTGTAGGTCTGCTTTGTGCTGTAGACCTGCTCTGTGCTGTAGGTCTGCTCTGTGCTGTAGGTCTGCTTTGTGCTGTAGACCTGCTCTGTGCTGTAGACCTGCTCTGTGCTGTAGGTCTGCTCTGTGCTGTAGGTCTTCTCTGTGCTCTGTGCTGTAGGCCTGCTCTGTGTTGTAGGCCTGCTCTGTGCTGTGGGTCTGCTCTGTGCTGTAGGTCTGCTCTGTGTTGTAGGCCTGCTCTGTGTGGACACTGTAGTATAAATTTAGATTAGTTTTTGCTTCTCATTTCATCTTGCCTTTCTAATCAGCGCACATTGAGGATGGAGCCTGTGTGCGCTGTACACGGGGAGGAGCGAGAGTGCGACTGTGACAACATAGTAAACACAATATAAATTATAAAATAAATGTAAAAGTATCTCAAGTTATAATGAGATGAGTGACATAAACAGGCCTATAACCAGGCCATAAACCAAGACTATCTCAGCTCTAAAGTAAATCATTATCAAACCAGGTCTAAACCAGGTCTAAAGTTCAGAACTAGACCCAGGACTAAGCCAAGTCTAAACCAGAACTCAACCAGGACTAAACTCAGTGTTGAATAAAATCAAACACGTGACCCCTGTCCACAAATGTACCTGATGATTTGAATTAGTACCATTAGTAAATCCATAATCCCAATATATCTCTTCCCCGAGCAGACAGTCCCTTCTACATTCTGTTAGAATCCAGTTTTGCCTGCAGTGTCTCGCCTTAATGTCATAAAATACATTTGTGTAAATAATGAACACAACACAGGCTGTAGATGTCAGTGGCCTTTACTACCTAAACCACATAAACTCAACTGCAAAAGTCAAGTTTCTTTACAAAATGACTCAAACACTCTCCAAACACATGGATTTGACGGAGTTGACAAAAATGTGTGAACACTGCTGAAAACTGACCAAATATGTTTGAATCCAGATGAAAACAGATGCTGCAGGTTTAACACTGACCAGACTTCACAACACTGACAATTATTTCTCTTCCAACCTCCAAACTCACTATAGGAGAGGAAAGTCCTCTCTCCTCCTCCTCCACCCCCTGTCTCTCAGTCTGCATCCACCCTTTATCCTCCTCTACCTCTCCAGTGCTCCTCCAGTGTTTCTCTCCTCTTCCTCTCCCTCTCCTCTGCCCCTCCAGGAGTTTTTATTCTGATATTAATGATTTGACATATTTGACCTTGCATTAGAGCCTTTGAAGAGCGAGTGTCACAATATGATTAGGCTACAGCAGGTTCACAATATAAGTGACAAGTGGCAATACAATACTAAGACATGGAACATGGAATCATCTATTCAATGAAACATTTTGTTAAGAAAACTTAAAATTTAACCTTTAATTCTTTCCTTTCTTTAGGTCAACTCCATCAGCCTAAAATGTCAACTCTGTCACACATTCAACTTCAAATAAAATACTTATGCTATATGAATATGTATTATATTAAAGTTAAACCCTGAAGTGGAAATCAAACCAATTTCTTAGTTCAAAAATATTTCATTAGCACATATAGTGACTCAGACCTGAAATCTGAGTTGACAACTGACGGAGTTGACAAAAGTGTACGTTTTTCCCTTGTTAAACATATGGAACACTACAGCCAGTTTTCTTTTCTTCCATTTGTGAGCTACTGTGACAACTCCACCATCTGGTTCAGGCGGATTGGAGTTCAGAACACCTGTGAGTTCGGTTCCTTTGGCCACCTCTAGAGGGTGGTCTTGGTCCAGGTCTAAGTGAACTCCAGTGCAGTCCGCTTGTATTGTGAATGCTAACCGGTCTGGATCCCTCCCTAACACAGACTTTTTCATCTAAACAAGCTTCACGTGCGCATGAACACAATAAACTCCAGAATAACAATCAAAACGGGAGAAATACGCTGTGACAAGACGTAAGGAGAGGAGGAAATTAATGATCGCTGTTATTTCATTATATATTTTATAATTAGACAAAAATCTCACGGTTTCTAGAACCAATTCTAAAACCAATCTGTGGCGTTGAGGCAAATCAGTTGCACAGACTCGTAAAGTGCAGAGCTGTGGCTAATCCTCACAACATTTACATGGATTTATTCTTGTATAATGCTCTGGTGTCCTGTACAGTTACGTGTTCCTTTGAGCCACATCTTCATTTCCTGGACCGTGGTAATAAAGTCATTATAACTCTGTGGTTAGTCGCCCGCACATATCCGGGTTATATTCTGTTTTCTCTTTCTTCGTTTCAGTTGAAGTTTGTTCACAACGTGATCCGCACCAAATGGACACTGGAGCCATGACACACGGATTACAAACATTATTTTGTGATTACTCCTTTATTTACTTAGGCATCTATTTTTCTGCTTATTTCATATTTTCATTTTTTTTCTTTCATGCACGCTTTTTTTGCACTAAAGTTGCCAAAAAGCACAGGAACAGTAGCCAATACTATTAAAACACCATATACACAGTTTATCAGAAAAAAAAAAATTGATTTGGTGTTTAGTTCCACTTGAACTCTCTTACCAAGATTGAGAAGATGCTGGTGAAGAACTTTTGACAGATTTGACCCATATTTCACAGATTCCATGGAATCGGTGCATTTGCATGTTGTGACTTGTTGAAATGAAGAATATTTGTACATTTTGAAACCCTGGATATAAGAACTTGTAACGTGTTTGTCAGTGTGAGTTTTTGGTTGGAAATCTGAGGCTTACAGCTTTTATGTTTGACATGCCCAGGAGCTCCATCGTCCCCTTCTATCACATGGACAAAAGGGAAGAAACGCTCTGAATTTGAAGGACTCAGTTTGATGTCAAATTCACAAGTTGTGACGTGTTTTATTCTGTCAGCTGTTTAACTACAGACTCACAAAATGGTGATTATTTGTACAGACCATCAAACTAAGGTTCCACATGAATGTTTTATTTTGAAAATCTTGTCCAACTTACACAGCAATTTCATCCATTTATCTGAAATGTATTTAACCAGGGAGAACAAAGGAATCTAACCAGAGACCATCTTGTTTTGAGGTGAGAGCTAACCACTCTGCCACTGTGCCATTCGGCTCCATAGGCCGAGCTTCTCATTTCATCACAGTATTGTGTTGTTTTGGTCATGACTGATTTGTTTTTGCAGAAGTAGCAGTGAGGAGAGCGCCCCCTACAGGCCCTCCTCTGGACACAGCCTCCTGCCTGGCCCCTGATGCATGAAGAAGAGTCCCACGTTTATCTGCAGAGCTACCATGCCCCCTAGTGGACACAGCGGCTCTATGCCTGTTTCCCACTTTCAAAATCTTCTCCTGTGCTTCTGATGGAAACCACTCCTCACTCTGGGCATGCGGTAACCATGGTAACTGTGTTGAAATTGTATATAGTGTCCACATTTACCATAAGGACCTGTGTGAATGAAAGACACTGAGCTGTGGAATAAAGTCATGGGAATGTCCATGGGCCTGTTTATTCACTTGTTTATTTCTCACTATTCTAGAAAACAGTCAGTACAATAACAAACACAGAGGGAGGTCCAATGAACCTAAAGTGTACTCGAGTAAAAGTACTGTGAGTACAAGTAAAACAATGATGTTCAAATAAACTGCTCAAGTCAAAGTAAAAGTATTTGGTGATTAAGTGTAACACATAAACTCTGCTTCATGTTTTGGTAATGATGGTTATTCTGCATTCATCCATAGACATTTCAAAAACAAAGTGAAGCCAAAGCTAAACACATTTGATATGATACAATTGTCAGCATAAAGCTTTTCTCAAACGAAAATGATGGGGTTATAAAATGATTCTGACAAATAGAATTTGTTTGAACAAATGAGTGAATGTAGCTCATGAGCCACCTGGGATCAAACTGAGGCCTAGTATCAGCTAAATGAGAGAGAAAAACAACTATGAATGACTCTATGGATTATTTGATTTAGAGACATGAAAAGTGAAGATTCTCTTAATCCAAAGGAGCACACAGAGACACTGAAGAGCCTGCAGACCAGAGCCCAAACCCAGGGAGCAGAGTGTGAGTGAATGTGGTGTTGAAGGTGTGGAGGTGGGTCAGTTGGTCAAAGGAGACTGTGTAGAAGAACAGAGAGCCAGCAGGACAGTCCACAAACACTGCTACTCTCCCAGAAGAGGAGGACCAGGGCTGAGGGAGGAGGGTTTGGTTGTTATGTAAAACAGAGAAACCATCTTTAGAGCAGGACAGACTCCAGGACTGATCATTCCATCCAAACCCACTGTCAACACTGAGTCCTTTCCTTTTTATGCTTCTGTAAGACACTGATACATGAACCCTTCCACTTCACTGGACCTCCCAGTAACAGCGACCAGTCAGACCAGTGGAACACAGAATCTGAGGCCTGTACTCAAATCTGTCCTGATGATCTGGATACAGCTGCTCCTCTCTCACATGTGTCACCTTCTTGTTGTTGTCAGACAGTTTGAGGTTTCTGTGAGCTGTGTTTGGATCCAGAGTGAGATCACAGAAATCTGATGGAGAGAAGACACAACACAGCAGCAGTTAGTCCCATGTGGAGACACACATTTCATTAGTGTTTAATATGGCCAAATGTGTTCATGAAAGATGGATTTAAAGGCTTTCACTTATTGATGATTATTTGTTATATATATATATATATATATATATATATATATATATATATATATATATATATATATATATATATATATATATATTTATTTTTATTTTTTTTTCACAGCCTCAGTTCTGATGGGGCTTGGTGCTCCTCCTTTGCTCTGTTTCCCATCATGCATTGTGTCTGCGTGTCTGTTTCAAATGGAGTTAACTCCGCACTTACACTTTCTGGGTCCTGGTGCTAACCACTCAGCTCCAGCAGGCTCCAGTCTGAAACACATGACATCAGCCTGAAACTGAGTCGTTTTAAAATCACATTTTTAAAACAGGTTTGTTTGGATGTTTTTATCTCCACTTATCAAAATAAAATAATAGAAAAACGTCCAATACATGTGATGTTTTAAACAAACTAAAGCAATGATTTGAATCAGCAGAGGATGTACTTCCTGTGGCAGCTGAGGAAAGCCAAGCTGCCAGCCCAGATGATGGTCCAGTTTTACACGGCCATCACTGAGTCCATCCTCACCTCCTCCATCACTGTGTGGTACACTGGGGCCACTGCCAGGGACAGACAGAGACTGCAGCGCATTGTGCGCTCTGCTGAGAAGGTGATTGGCTGTAGTCTTCCATCTCTCCAGGACCTGTACGTCTCCAGGACTCGGGGGCGAGCAGGCCGGATAGCAGCTGACCCCTCTCACCCTGGACACGGACTATTCGAGCCACTTCCCTCTGGCAGAAGGCTACGGTCCATACGGACCAGAACCTCTCGCCATAAGAACAGTTTCTTCCCCTCTGCCGTTGGACTCATGAACACTTTATGAACACTTTATAACACCTGTACTAAGGACACTTTATAATACCTGTACTAAGCTGGACACTTTATAACACCAGTCACTTTAAATAAGTCATGCCACATCACTTGATCTTTTGCACTGTCAGTTTGCACTGTTGTTCTGACGGTTCTGTATATACTAGACTATTTTTATTTTTTTATTATATATCTTATTTTTTTTTTTGCATGCCCTTACTTTATTTTTAAATAGTGATATCTCTACTTTATATTATTATGATTACTATTCAGTGTTCTATGTTGCTCCTTATCACCAAAGCAAGTTCCTAGTTTGTGAATTGTGTTAACTGACAATGGCAATAAAAGCTTTTCTGATTCTGATTCTGAATCAGACCACATGTATGGCTCCTCCTAATGAAGCCTTTTCCATTCTCCATGTTCACTGCTGCTTTCTATTGTCTGTCACTGTTTCACTTTATAGACTCAGGTCAAAGGTCATACCTCTGCTCAGACTCTAATGACCAACCCTACACTCTTTAAAGCTTCTATATGACACTAAATGGACTTGTGAACTTTTGGCCATGTTATAATGCTGTTACCTCCTCAAAAACATACCTGCAGTTGTGTTTTGTTTCATTCACACATGTTTGACTAATACTAACTTTATTATTAGTCTGTCTACATCTCCAAAGCTCAAAATGCTCTGCTCCACCTTCTGATGTAATGAAGTTATTTTCAAGTTAACAGTTCCCTTTTACCTTTAGTTCAGTAGAGATTAGAAATTCCAGGGCTGAAATCATCCAAATGATTCTAGTGAAGGTGTGTGGAGTTGTTATGGAAATCTTTACATCAGTGACCTTTGACCTATAGTCCTGGAGCCAGACCCCTCCACCACGATTCTTTTGCTCCTTTTTTTTCTCTATGATTTTTCATGAGTCGCACCTCGGGACTAGGGACGGATTAGCAATCTGTACGTTTTGGAAAAGTCCAGAACGGCCGTCCGGTCTACGGCTGTTAGTCGGCCGGCCCTTTTTTTTTTTTTTTTTTTTTTTGTCGACAGGCCCTGTTCAATAACCAAAATGTAGAGTCTAACACCTAACAGCCAGAGGGCGCTAATACAATAACTGGTCAGTTAGTCAAACATAGGCCTACATTCTTTAAGTCTAAAAGCCAACAAAGAAACAAAGAAGAATCAAAATGACAAGCAAGAAGCGCAAGGAGAAAGATGGATGGCAGAAGCTGAGAGACAAGAGAGCAAAGTTATTGGAAAACGAAGCATTCAAATGTAGAAAGCTCACGGAGCTTTTTGATCAAACTGGTGCTGCCAGCAGCAGCAGAAGCAGCAGTAGCAGCAGCAGCAGAAGCAGTAGCAGCAGTCGGTCTAATGTGGGAGAGGAGATGGAGGGAGAGACAAGGGGATCTCCACCGGAGGACTCACCAGAGGAAGAGGAGGTACCAGCATGTGAGAAGGACAAAACAGCATGTTACCGTTTAGGCTACTCATTGACCCTCTGATAGTCAGCTTCTATTAACTTGATTTGCGTTGTGATGATGAGAAATAGCGGCTTATTACCGACAGAAGAAACATGCAGCTAAGCAAGCTCACTAAATGACCGCAATTTAATTGCGCTGCAAGTTCATTTCTGCAAACAGTAGGCCGCCTATAACCTAACAAAACTGCAGCAGTGATAACTCCTAATGGAAAAAATGCAAAAACTTTAATTTAATCACAGTAAAGGCTGAACTTATGTTACATATAATACAACTGAATTTACATTATCAAGAAAAGTAGGTGAATATAGAGGAAATAAGTATTTGAATATACACTCATATTCAAGTATTTGAATATACACTCACTAATATGTGTGGGTTTTCAATTACTGTGTGTGTGATCAAACAGGGACAGAATGTAACAATATAACCTTCACATTTGTGCCTATAAAATGTTGACTGTTTGAAAACTTAAAGCCTCTACACTTAAGAATGCTGTTTAATTCTCTTCCCCATCCTGTGAGGATAATTTGTATTCAATTTCATAATCCTGTCACAAAGTATGTGTGTGTTTGTTCTCATCAACATTCTGAACTCAGACTGAAGCAGGTCCATAATACATTAGTCTGAATGGCCATCCTGTTTTTTGTCAATAAAAAACATAATAGGCCCAAGTCTAGTGGTTTCACCTCAGACATGTTCAGTTTGTTTGTCAGGACTAGAAGGACCATCATGGAGGCTGGTGAGTCCACTCCCTGGATCCATTCTGGCACAGATACAAGAGAAGATACTACCCACTTGTCGTCAAATTTTGACAGGTCATGACGTCACATCCGTGTCCCGCCTCCGACCCCGCCCCTTCCCATACACACACATAGGTCTGACGTCACATCCGGGTCCTGCCTCCGTCCACGCCCCCTCCAGCCCCCTCCACTCGGGGTTAATGGGATCAAGCTGTTCCCAACCAGACTATCCAAACATAAGGTCATTGACGGATGATATTTATGTCTGCAGGGGAGTGAGATGCTGGATCAATGGTGCATGGTGAGAGACTTTTAGGTCTGAGCTTTATCTTATTCGCTTTGAAGTCAATGATATTGTGACAGAAACCTGTGTTTTTTCACATCATTAGTCACCAACCTACAGGTGGTGGTCTGACCCCCCTGGAGAAGACTTGGTGGTCTTATGGTCACGGACCAGACTATCAAAAGGTAAGGTCATTGATGGATGATATTAGTGTCTGCAGGGGAGTGAGATGCTGGATCAATAAGCATCTGATTAGAAGCATGGTGAGAGACTGGGCGGATTCTTTCTTTGTCTAAGTTGTGCTGACAGGGGGGTACTAGCATATATAAATGCTAGATTTCTTGGGTGAGTCTACCAGAATCTTTTTTGCAGAGAACGCAAGGAGACTCAGACATCAGAGATGCTCACCGGTAAGTCTAAACTTTATTCCTAAAATATTCGCTGTCTCTTCTCTGTAAAAATTATTAAATATTCGCTGTGTGTTTTAGAAGTTACTGCTGAGATACACTCCCACCAAAACCTCCCTAGGTACGCCGGTAAGCATTTAGTAATCTTACAAGAAAGTTTGTTTTTATTATTATGTATTTGAACATTTTTAATCATGATATTATGTCTCTTTAAAGTTACTGATGCAGAATTGCTAGGAATAAACTTCACGCAGTCAGATTATGGTACCGTATGTTTTTTTTTTTTAATTGTTTTCATAAAACACAACAATGTAGAGATGTAAAAAAAAAAAAAAAAACCTCTAACCTCTCTCGCAGATCTGGCAGACCGTGCAGAAAAATTGCAGACGCAGGACAGCGGATTCGTTGAGGCGTTGAGAGAGATCCGTGAAGCGGAGGATTCAACCAGCGGGTTCGGTGAAGGACCTTCAGTGTTTTACGGTGAAAGTGAGAAAAGTCAGAAGACGGCGCGGACGGCGGTACCTCGTCCACGGGGAAGCAGGCTGACTAGGAAACGGACCAACGGGCCAGGAGGTCCGAGGAGAGATCCCTCCCCCGCACTAGATGTATCCGGTAAGGACCACTGCTTTTTTTTCGTCTAAGCATAAAAAGTAATTCTAAACTAGAAAAACACTCAGCGTTCACTTTTCAAAATCCAGAATCCACTCGCGCTACTGCGCATGTCTCGTGGCGGTGCTCTTGCGCGCATGCGCAAAAAAAACCCCCAGAGACGCCGACCTATCGTAGCACGGCATTTGTCGATGACGTCACTCGCGCTCTACTGCGCATGTCTCGTGACTCTAGTGTGCAAGCAGCTAAGTTTTTCAAAGTTTTCAAACAATTATCCTTACAAGATTAAACAATTAAAAACAATTAATTAAACAGTACAACCCATACACGTTAAAATACATACACATGTAAACAAGATGGTTTTACAGGGTCAGGAGGAGGTGGAGCCAAACATTAATGAACAATACAGGCCCCTCTTCCTGCATTGTAGTATCGTTGCAATACTATTGTCCTATAGTGTGATTTTTAGCAAATTTGTTATGAATAATTCTGATTTTTTTTTTTTTTTTGTCATTTAAAAACCGACTATACAGGACCTCCTCCGCTGACATCCACAACCGCTAGAGGCCGAGCGAAAACTCCAGTACCCCTCTCTGCCGTAATTCCCCGGGTTTCTCCGATACGAGCTCCCTCCTCCCCTACCGGATCCTTACCCGTCAGAGCACCCGCGAGACCGGTACGACGTCGCAGGATCCAGCGAGCCAGGACAGCCGTGGTCAGGAGTCTGTTTACAGAAAGCGGGCAAGAATCGAGCGGGGGCATACGTCCTCAAACCCCTGCTGACCAGAGAGGAGGAGGGGGGAGACCTAGAAATGCACAGCTGCAACATCACATGAATACGCTCCAGTTACTGTGTCGTGTAATGCATTCTTTTATGTCCTCTTTTTCGGCCGTGTGTGAAAAAATGCAGTAGTCAATAAACGAAACAAGCAGGAAGGGTGTTATTTTTTATTTTATTTAGATATGGATCAAGAACAAGTACCAACTGATCTAGAAATAGCCATAAATCAGTTACGCAATATCCCAGTCCCTATTCCACTAGATTTACAAAATAGTTTGTACACTGATGAAAACTGTGACAACTCTGAAAACTCTGAAATTAGACAAAACAGCAGAGACCCATTACAGCAACTAGAAAACGCACTCAGGGAACTTAATAAAATCCCTCCTCCTCCTACTCTTCCCCCACAAAACGAATCTTTACCGAATGAAACATCTTTTGATGAAATTAAACAAATATGTGACCCTTTACTGGGTATAGAAAACGCACTCAGGGAACTTAATCAAATCCCTCCTCCTCCTACTCTTCCCCACAAAACGAATCTTTACCGAATGAAACATCTTTTGATGAAATTAAACAAATATGTGACCCTTTACTGGGTATAGAAAACGCGCTGAGGGATATTAATCAAATGCCTCCGCAAAGCAGAGACGCGCCTCTCTCTCCCCCCTCTTTCACAAACACAGACGCGCAGACACAGCAGGGCGGGGGGCAGCCTCCTCCCTCATCAGAGCAGGATGAGAGATTTAGCAGAAGCGGAGAGACTACAAGAGACTCGCACAAGCGTTTTAATACAATAAAAATGAGACGCGTCTTTTCCGTTCCTACCCCAGGAGATGTGCCAAATATCGCGACTTTTTATCGAGACGTGATGAATATTATTCAGGACCTGGCTGATGAAGCGAGATCGCAGGCCACCCGCAATGATGTAATACAGTTGGAAGTGGTCGGTGAACAGGTGCGAAATCACGTTTCGGTCACTGTTGACGATGGAGGGGATAATGTTCTACCAGCTTTTGAAGAACTGTTAGATCGGTTGGTGCAGTCAAACGACAACCTGGACGCTAATGAGAACATAGAATTAATAGTTCAGGTGGTGCGCAATCCCAGAGGGGGTGCCAAACGAAAGCTGGAGAAAACTTTAGACTGTGAAATTCTCAGCAAAAAAAGACGCCACTTGTTTATTGTGGATAATAGAAACGATCAGCTCTGCTTCGCCATCAGCCTAGCTCACCTCATCCACCCCTCCCTCACAGATAGAGAGTGTGACAGGCTGGGAAGGGACTTGCAGCACCGGGCCGGTTTAAATGATCAGACTCCCGTCACTTTCAGCGACATTGACAAATTTGAAAGTATTCTAGGGCGCAAAATTGTTGTGTTTTACAGAACATCTCACAGTAAGCCTCTCTCACATTTTGAGACAAAATTCTCTGATCGTTCCAGGCCGCTGTATCTTTTTTTACAGAAAAATCATTATTGTGGTATAAAGAATGTCAGAGCCTTTCTTGGTTTTTCATACATATGCAATTATTGTTACAAGGGTTTTGATTGCCCATATACTCACATCTGTAGAGGCTACTGCGCTGTTTGCAATGACCCCGTCTGCCCTACGCAAGAGCTCAGACCGGTAAATTGCTCAGACTGTAACAGAAAGTGTCGTTCGCCCTCCTGTTTTGTCCGGCACAAAGAGGATCGTTCGAATGACGCGCACGGACGGGCCCCCGGCATCTGCGGTCTAATAAAAAAATGTGAAAAATGCAAATTATGCTACCGGGTCAGTAGCGCATCGGGCGGCGCTGCGCATCGCTGTCCAGTATCAAAATGCACAATCTGTGGAGAGAAACTGCCGAGCGACTCTAAATCCGACAATCACCTGTGCTACATCCCGCCTCTCCCTCAAGACAGCTCGTGCCCAGATTTGATTTTTTACGATTTTGAAACATTTGTGGATGAGAGCAACGAGCACGTCCCCTTTTTAGTGCATACAAAAACGTTGAATGGTGTCGAGAATGTGTTTTACGGTCCCGAGTGCGTTAAAAACTTCCTTCTGCATTTTAGGAGGAATAAATACAGACAGAATGTCTTTATAGCCCACAACACTAGGGAGTTTGACAGCTACCTGGTTTTAAAAGGTATGCTAAAAGTGGGTGTGTCACCGCAGCAGATACTAATGAGCGGGTGTAAAATCCTCAGTTTTCAGGATTCCCATTACCAGCTCAAATTCATAGATTCCCTTTCATTCCTGCCTATGCGTCTTAACGCTATGCCCAAAGCCTTAGGTTTCACCGACCAGACCAAGGGATATTTCCCTCACAAATTCAGCTCAGAAAGTCATCTCCACTACGCAGGACCCTACCCTCAGCCCTCTGACTACGGCGTAGAGCGCATGACAGCGAGCGAGAGGGGAGAATTTCAGAGCTGGTACGATGAGGTCAGTCGAGGGACTTTTAACTTCAGAGAGGAAGCCATGCGTTACTGTAAAAATGATGTCGATATTCTCTCCAAGGGCTGCCTTAAATTCAGGGAACAGTTTTTAGGTGAGACAGGCTGCAATCCGTTTAGCTGTATTACAATAGCAGGAGCCTGCATGAAGGTGTTTCGCACCAATTATCTGCCGCCTAAAACCCTGGCCATACCCTGCCCCGATGACTACAAACATAGACACAAAAGATTCTCAAATGCTTCAATTCAGTGGTTAGAATGGGTGATGCACAAGCAAAAAATCTTTATCCAGCACTCTCTAAACATGGGGGAAAAACAGATTGGTCCTTTTTTTGTAGACGGTTATGCTGACAGTAACGGTGTAAAAAATGTCTGGGAATTTCACGGCTGCTTTTACCACGGCTGCCCTCGCTGCTTTAACCCAAAAGAGACTTGCCCTTTGAGATGCGTTAATTTTGGTAAACTACACGCTGACACTGAGGAGAGAATGGAGGCTTTACGGACCACACACGGTGTGTGCGTCGTAGTGATGAGAGAACACAAGTGGGATGAGATGAAAAAATCACACGCGGAGGTAAGAGAGTATATCAGGCGCTATTGGTGCTTTGTTTACCAACCCCCAGGTAAACAAAGCAATGTATTTCTAGCCGCATTCACCACGGCACACGCGCGTCTGAAGATGTACAGTTATCTAGAAAAGCTGCAAGAGAGGGTTTTTTACATCGACACGGATAGCTTGATTTATGCTGTAAAAGACGGTGAGACGCCGCTAGAGGTGGGTAATTATTTGGGTGATTTGACTGATGAACTGGGGGGAGACAGTATTCAGGAGTTTGTGGCTGCGGGTCCCAAAAGTTACGCGTACCAAACAAGAGACAGTAAAAAAGTTGTTTTGAGAATTAAGGGCATCATTCAGACTCGCGAATGCTGTGAACGGGTGAACTTCGACAGTATCAGAGAGCTGGTGGAGGGATACACGCGCGATTCTCGAGAGGAGAAGTTGATTAAAATCCCTCAGCACAGCATCAGGCGTTATAAAAAGGGCTTTGTGCTGAAAAACCTGTCATTTGAGAAAAAAATTTAGGGTGGTGTACGACAAGAGACGTCTCTTTGCAGACGGAACGACTCTGCCTTTTGGCTATTAAGTTAGATTGTTGAGGGAAAAAAAAATGTCACACACGGCTGTTATGGAGGAAATAGATTTTGATCCTAGATTTATTTTTCCTTTTTCCTGTTTGATTGTGGGTCCTAGCGGGTGTGGGAAAACATATTTTGTGAAAAACATACTGGAAAAATGTGAACATTTTATGAATGTTGTACCTGAAAACATTGTGTGGATTTATACTTCTTTTCAACCCATGTACAGTGAACTGCAAAAGATTAATAAAAAGATCAAATTTATTGAAGGACTACCTGACTCTTTTGAAGATGAAAACCTGTTTCCTCCTGATCAAAAGCATTTAATTATTCTGGACGATGTTATTTTTCAAGCCTCTAACCATCCTGAAGTGGTAAAGATTTTTACTCAGTATCGCCATCACAGGAACATGAGCGTCATGATGTTGACTCAAAATGTGTTTCACCAGGGCAAACACAGTCGTACTATTAGTCTGAACAGCAATTATATGGTAATGTTTAAAAATCCAAGGGATAAACTACAGATTAATATACTGGCACATCAGATATTCCCATCGCAAAAGGCATTTTTCTTAGAGACCTTTGAAGACACGACCAAAGACCCTCACGGCTATTTAATAGTAGACCTCACGCCCTTCTGCCCAGAGCGATACAGACTGAGGACCGGTGTACTTCCTCACCAGTGGCTGACCGTTTACGTTCCCAAAACATCGACTTAGGTCGTCATGTCGGCGCGTATAAAAAGGAACGCCCCCTTACTGACGGCTCTGTACCACACCACACCGAAGAAACGTAAAGACATTCTTATTCACAGCTCCCCGGATTTTATCCAGACTTTGTGCGAGATCGCTTTAAATCTTCTGAAGGGAAACATCCCCTTGTCTCCTTCTCAATTTAAAAAACTGAAGAAGCAGAAAAAAATTATCAGACTGCTGGCCGATAAAAAAAACAGTTTAAAGAGGAAACATCAGACTCTAAAGAAGCAGACAGGCGGTTTTCTTTTCCCTCTGCTGTCAGCCGTCGTGCCTATGATCCTTGGAGGGCTTATTAAAAAATGACCTTAAAAAAGGCGCAAAAAATGTTTCTCGTTACCCCACATCAGTTACAGCGTTTGACTCGACCCGCGTCGTCCATCAGAGAAACCGCGGAAGATGAATTGGACGCTAGGATGAGAGCCGTATTAAACGAGCAGGGGTTGAGTTCTCATGAAAAAATTAAAAGGTACAGCGCATTACTGCAAAGATATTTGACCTTTACGAAGCAGGGTCAGAGAGATGAGCGTCGTGTGACTCTGACTCTACCGCGGGAACAGACCGGTGACGAGACCGACCCCCAGGGTATTGATAATGCTCAGACGTTTTCTCACAGAGCGCAGGTGTCTGACGGTGCAGATTTTGACCGTATGATGGAGGATGTTTTGAAAAGCCTCCCACCGCGAGATCGCAAGAACGCCGAGTACGTCTTAAAGAAATTACCCGCGGGCGACGGGGGTTGGGATTCTAAGGGGCGATTTGTTTATAGGGGCAATGCCGTAGAAGGGTCTCATATGATTGATTTGTTCAAACACCTTTCGCTACCTTATAAGAAAAAATCCAGACACCCGCCGCCGGGTTGGTCAAAATTTCTAACTACTCTGTTAGAACTGAACATCCCTTTATCATCCATCAATAATCCGCAAGCTCGCGATCAGTACCGTCTCCTCAAGACGAAAGCGTACGACTCCCCGGATATGGATTTTGAAACGCATCTAGTCACGTCTCGCCCCAAAAGGAAAAAGATTATTATGCCTGAGAGTCCAGTAGCCCCCAAGAGGAGAACCGGAAAACAAATAACTCTTTCCCCGCATTGGATTAACATTTCATCATAAATAATTGTAATACACGTACAACTTTTTTTTGTCTTTCATCAATAAAGTTTTTTATTAAGCATTTTTTAAGAGTACAGTTTTCTAATTATAAACACGTGGGTATAAACACATGGGTAAATAGTAGTGTGAAACAAATTTTAAAAACACATATAAACGGTACATATAAAAGAAAACGGGGATATAAGAGAAGTTTAAAAAAAAAAAAAAAAAATCATTTATGGCAATCTTTTAGCAACTGTAAAAAACAGCTTCCCTGCTTCGGTACACCATTTATTTTATGCTTAACACAACGCTGATATTTTTTCACATAATCAAACACCATACGGTCATTCTTTATGACACTGTCGTAGTACAAAGAAAGTACTTGTTCGTAAGATAATCCGATAATAGACACAGTGTTGACCGCAGACCGTCGACAGGGGGTGTTGCAACTGGGTGTCATGGTACTCAATGTTTTGAGAGCGATCGTTCAAAAAACGTAAGATGCTCGGAGGGTAGTGAACAAAGTCAGGCGGGAATCCGTAAGAGTCAAAAAAGGTGGCTTTGTGACCCTTTTCCAAGGTCAAAGCTAACCAGTGCTCCCCGGGCATGTGGGCAGGGTGCGTGTTGACGATAAAGTAAGCGGGGGGCCTAAAGGATGGATTCAGCAAGGGCAGTTGATCGGACGCCCACACACCGCAGAACGCATCTCCCAGCAAACTATGCAAAAGATTCTCTAGTTGAACGTTATTCATCTTTTAATAATAATCCACCAGAACCTGTCTTTTAGAGTTGATCTCCAGAATAGAATCGTAACAGGCGTAGACGATGAGCGTAGTGGTGTGCGGTAAGGGAACTCTAAATCTCATCTCCAGTCTCAGATTACCGTTTGAGACGACAGACAGAGTGTCGTTGTCATCGCTCGGGGTGAGATTAAAGACAAACAGAGAGTAACCGTTGTTAAATTCCTCGCGATCTATGCTCAAGGGTAGATCTTTTAGATGTCTCCCCGTAGCCAGAAACACATTGTAAAATTCTCTGACGGACTGATCAACATTAAATTGGGGTTGAAAAGCCTTAGCAGGAACCTGTTTGCCGTCCTGACAGAGAGCCAGATATTCAACGTCGTTGTGAATGAAATTAAAGGGTGAGAGGTCTCTTCTGCCTGTGAAAGCCTCGTGGTGCACCATAGCCAAGACCACGTATTTAGGCATGGCACCTAGAAAGAGATTCTCCTGGCTGCATATCCTAGAGTTCTCGGGGATGGAGTACGTTTTCACGTTGACCCGCGAGAGAGGGTAAAGCGCGTTACCTTTCATCAAGGCAGCGGCGTGACCTAACCGGACGGCCGGGGACACGGACACTTTTTTAACAAATAGAGAGGCCCCCGTTATTCTCAGACGAAAAGTGGAGTCGCGGGCTCCCATGAGGCAAAAGGCATCGCTGGCACGGGTCAGTTTAACTCTCAAATCAACAGAGTTCAGCAAAAGTCTCTCGCAGAAAAATATGTCCCCGTGGAGAGGGCAGAGCAGGTGTACTTCTCTCGAGTTGGCGGTAAAATGGGCTCTCTTACTTAATCCTCTGTTAGGACCGTTAACGGTCACTATAGAGTCCACGGATCCGGACGTATCTTTGTAAAAAAGACCGCCAATGAACTGACTCTTGAGCGTGTCCTCTGAATAGTTGAGTAGAGTCTCGATCATGGCTCGGTAGGGATGTGTGGCGCTCGACTGTGAAATCAGTCTATCCCCCAAAGTAACGTCGCATTGGCTGAAAATTGTATTTAGAGGATAATTGATCAAGGCCACCGCAGCGTCGTTGGCCAGGTCCGTACCGTCGGCGTTGTTGATTTTCACACGCAGATGTAGCAAGGTATCGTTCAGATCCAGATACCTGTCTCCGTCTCCTGGGATGAAAAATTCTATAGGACCCCCGTCGGCGATGGCGGATAAGGGTGAAATTTCTGTGTAGGTTTTATCATCGATAGAAAGCTGCGTCATAGGCGCAGAAAATAAATCTAGCTCAGCCAAAGTACACTCTGGAGATTTCTGATGCAATAGAGCCATTCTTTAACGGAGGTTGTAAAAAAAATATGTAATTAAAAAATGTCAGAGCTCTGGGAGGACTTGTTCTTTGATCGTCTTCTCTTCGCGACTGATTTTTTCTTTTTAATGCTTGAGCGTTTATTAGAGCTTGAGCGAGCGCGTTCTCCTGGAGGTCGCTTTCTCGCTCTACGCGACAAGACCATGATACCTCCGGATCCCTCCTGCTTCTGATTGTCGCTGGTTACTCGCGCCATCGCGTGGCTGAACGTGTCCGAGGCGATGTTGCGGACTGCTGCTTTAAGATGAGGTTTAGCCACGGCGAAACCTTTTTTCACCAGAGGACTTACGAAGCGAAATAATTTTGAAAACAAAGAGCCTATACCGCGACCGTACATAACTGGCGCTCCATAAAATCCGGGCAAATTGCCTCCTACCTGACTCTCATAATAATGTACAAAACGGTGAGGATCCTCTCTCAATCCTACCCGAGCCATTTTCTTTTTTCTGTTGACACTCTTTGACTATTGTACCTTATCGTACGCTGGTGCACGTCTGGATAGTTTCCGTCGCTCAACAGCTCGAAAGTGAACTATGACGGTGCTGACAATGGTGTTATATAAGCCTGCGAATCAAGCTTTTGGTCTAAAGTGAAGCGTCACGATAGTCTTGCCGTATGTAAACTCCACCGGTTTGTTTTGATCCGATTTTATTTCAATCTTAATGTTTTCAATGTGTTGTTTGGACACCGGTAAATAGTACGCAGGATTGAAATACTGTGTGATAATTTCGCCGAACGTTCCTTGAATATCAATGGTTCTCAAAAGCGGTGCGTAAACGTCACCGACTAGCTGTGGACTCACTACGTCGCTGTAACAGTACATGTGATAAAACCCAGCACGTGGATCCGCCGGATAGGGAGCCAACTTTTGGTCAAACTTGAACCATTCTCCTGGTTTCAGGCCCATCATGTAAGCCGCGGGTCCCTCAAAAAGTACGTGGGTTTGAGCTCCCGCCTGGAAATCAAACCTTTTTTGAATATTACTATAGACTACATAAATATCGGAATTTATTTTTCTAAAAAAAACTCTCAATCTCTGCCCTGAAGGTTTGTATGTTATTGTAATAACCCCCTCTAAATCTTTGACGGTGTACTTCGCTCTCCGTTTCCGGTTCTTTGGGTTTTGCCCTCCAATAAAAGTATGCATCATCCTGCGTTATAGTATAAAAGGTGTGCGGGTATGAAATTTGCGTCAAGGCGACCTCCCACTGACCCTCTAAATTGAGATGTCGCGCTAAATCCACGCGGTAACTCGAACTCTTGTTGTCTTTAAAAACGTCGAAGCTGGCGTTGGAGGGTAGGGTAATGAAAAACCCCTCGTCCTTCGGTCCATACATGATGTAAATGATGGGGCATGACGAGTGCGTAGATTTTTATTCATTTTTTAAATCTGACGCCTTGATCCAGCTGTTAAATTTCTCCGGCCAGTTTTTCCAACGTACAAAGACCTGTTTTTCACCGTGAACGGTGCGGCGCTTCAGAATCTTCTCTACGTGGTAGACTCTGTCTTTCTCCATCGTTACTTTCTGCAACTCTGCCTCGTAAAATGAACCTTGTATGGGCTCTCCGTCATAATCTTTTAGTTTGTACACAGGAGGGTCGCGAGGGATGCAATCGGATACTGTAAACACCTCGTCTGTAAAACTCTGTTCGTATTTTTTATCAAACACCCCCCTCAACTTTGAAATCCTGACTAGGTCTCCCTTTTTAAAATTCATCTTTAATTCACCCTTCCGACGAGCTTCGGATGTACCGTACAAATTTTGAAACACTTCAAAAGTGTTCTCCGAGGTCACCTCCATAGGCTTCATTTTAATACTGCTGTGATAACAGTGGTTATAGCTTTTCACCAAGCCTTGCAGAATATCGAGGTATCGTAGAGTGTTGTTTGCTGTAAAATATCTCCACATTCTACCTTTTAAAGTACGATTAAATCTTTCAATCACAGAGGCCTTGAGATCGCTGGCTGTGGAAAATATACCGTGTCTTCTCATCAAACCCTCGAAACTCTTGTTAAAAAATTCTTTCCCCGCATCGGTTTGTAGTTTTTCAGGCGTCTGGCTTTCTTCAAAAATTGATTCAAAAGCCTTCACCACCTCGGCGGCTGTTTTTCTCTTCAACGCCCTAACGTAAGCTTTCTTGGAAAATATGTCTATGACAGTTAATAAATAATTATACTCATCATTATACTCAGACAGGGCTTGCATATCGCACAAGTCCGCTTGAAATTGGTATAAAGCGCGTGGGACGAAAACTCTGTTTCTAGGAAAATGTATTCTGACGGGTTTGTGTAAAGTATAAGCGTCCTGCCCCGACAGAAATTTTCTAACATTTTCTACCGAAACCGTTTTTCCCGTTTCGTCTTGCATGCTCTTGCGGAGCCGCTCTACACCTCTGAAAGCTACCCGGGTGGGCGGGATTGTAATACACTTTTTTCATGAAGCGTATCTCAGACATGTTGAAATCGAAATGAGAAAAAAGACTGGAGAGTAGTTTATTTATTGTTTTTTATTACACATGAGCAAAGCACAGCATCAGTCATTTTTGAATAATTAAACATCAGCATGCAATTTTTAAGAAAAAACCTAAAACTAACTTTTTTTTTTTAATAACTAAACATCAGTAAGCAATTTTTTAAGAAGAAACATAAAAACTAACTTTTTTTTTAAATAACTAAACATCAGCAAGCAAATTCTTATCATAAACCTACAACTAACATTTCTGAAAATCTAAACAAAGGTCTCAGTGTAGCTTTTTATCATGAATAAAGTTTGCGCTAAGACAGAATGATCTACAGCGTGGTAGAGAACATTGTGTATTTTTCTCAGTTCAGCCAAGACATTTACAGAACGGTTGTTTTGCACAAGTGTGCTGGTAACATCGACGAGCAAAGCGTAAAAAGTAATCAGATGAGAGGGTTTCACTACATTTCTAGCCAGTTCTTTTAAAATTTCTTTAAAGCTTTTTGACAAACTAGTTTTGCTCGTAAACACCATGTAGCGCACCATCGCTTCCCAAATCGTGGGAGCAGAGCAGGTCCTGGTTTTTTCCAACAAGTTTTCCATTCTCTCAACATCCGTGTCTCTAACAAAAACGTCGGTGCTTCTCCCTGTGGAAACTTTGTTCTCGATAGCCTTATGCAAGAGCTCAATTAACTGAGAAATGATACGTCGGCTCTCTATGTCGGTGGCAAGTTTTCCCCAGTAGTTCCCCATTTTCTTTTCTCCAGGTTACACGCTCAAGGCTTCGCCCAAAACTCTGTTATCTCTTCCAGATGTTCGTCTTTGATCTCGTCGTTTTTGCTCACACCGCTTAACAGGTGAAAGATGGGGTCACTGTCAGTACTCGCCGATTTCAGGCCAAGCAAAAGAGTCTCTGCGGTGATCCTAATTTGGTCCTCCTCAGCCTGGATGTCATGCAAGGTCAAGAGGTGTCGGATGGCCGGAATAAACTTGGGGGTGTAGAGTTTTTTCATCAGAGCGTAAAAGTTGTTCTGGTAGAAATCTAGACCGATTACCTCCAGGCATTGGTGCTGTCGCTGACTAAGATGGTCAACAAGGCATCCGTGACAACTTTCTTTCTGGTATTTGCACAGAATGATGCCGAGCAAGTGAAGCACTGCAGCTTTTACAACTTTAAAGAAGGCAGATGACCACCCGTCAAGTTGGTCCACAGCGTCACCTCCCTGTCTGGGCGGAGTCTGATCCCCCACGTCATCGTCTTCGGAAGCCTCCACCTCGCTGTCGTCTTTCGATGAGGATGAACCTGAATCGGAAGAAGATGAAGGTGAAAGGGGAGGAGACACACACGTCATGCTCTCATCTTCCGATGCGGGCGATGAAGGAGGTACGGGTAGAAACGGATCGGATGACGGTGAAAGGGGCTGGGAGATCTCAGGACACGGATCCGAGCATATGTTGCGATCCTCCGGCGATGTTGGTAAAGGCACCGGGGAAGGAGGAGGAGGAGGAGGGCTGTCCATACGCACGTCGTCCGTGGATTGCTGGTCGGTTTTTGCGTTCTCAGTTTTAGAATAAAACTTTGAAAGGTCTCTCGGCATCAGACGCCCTCTCCTGGTGCTTCTCTTGCAAGTGGACATGATTCTTCCGGGGTGTTTTTTTCGTTCAACTAGCGAATGTCGTTCTCACCAAACGGATGTCTTTTATAGCGTGTAGAAGCAGAGTCCTCCTTTTTTTATGGGAGAGTTGGGGGGGAGGGGGCGTGGTCTCATAAGAGAGAGGGGGGTTTTTTTTTGGTCACCAGAGTGTCTTCCCAATTGCGGCAACTGTGAAAGAGTAGGGTAATTCTATTACCGGTTTCTTCCATCATTTCGCTCCAAGCTGCAACCGGCAAAGTCAACAAATTGCAAAAAACTCCGCAGTCTGAGTTGAAAAGATCCAGAGCAAAGTAATGTTCGGGTTCCTGCTTATGCGATTTCCCTTTCTCTGACACTCCCTCTTCCTTTTGCATCTTGTAACTGGCGCGATAAAACCAACGCCCTGTGCCTGAGGTTTTTGTATGCCAAATACTCGCAAATGTCTCTTTTTGCTCACAGCGTTTGTTGGTGTTGGGAAAAGGATACAGCTTTTGTTTTTTTGCGGGACCATCATCATTTTGTAGTTCTTCTTCCTCTTCATTCTCACTGACGAGGCTAGGTTTGACCAACTTTAACACACCCCAGTCATTGGAAGAAAGCGTGGCTAGATCTGTCCAGGCCCCCTCTGTTTCACCCTCTTTCTGTTGATAGAGACACAGTTCTCCCGTCTTGTACTTGAACACGTAGCCCCAGCTACCGCGTTGTCCGTAAGGTTTCAAAGACCATTCTTGATGCAAAGCCACAGGAGGAGAACTCTGAACCCGTCGCAGATACACAGTGTTTTTTTCAAGGATGCCTGCGTTACACCGCGGTTCTTTTAAAATGGTAACAGCCGTCTCGCTAATAAGCATCGTTCTACAATCGGACGACATGGTAAAAAACCTAGCAATCTCTCTGAAACTAAAGGTTGTTTAAAGACTTTTTTTTTTTTTTTTTTAGACAAAGAATCTGACCAGTCTCTCACCATGCACCATTGATCCAGCATCTCACTCCCCTGCAGACATAAATATCATCCGTCAATGACCTTATGTTTGGATAGTCTGGTTGGGAACAGCTTGATCCCATTAACCCCGAGTGGAGGGGGCTGGAGGGGGCGTGGACGGAGGCAGGACCCGGATGTGACGTCAGACCTATGTGTGTGTATGGGAGGGGGCGGGGTCGGAGGCGGGACACGGATGTGACGTCATGACCTGTCAAAATTTGACGACAAGTGGGTAGTATCTTCTCTCTGATACATAGTGACCTGGATGATGCCAATGGTCTCGGTGCCTTTGGCAGTTTCCATGAAGAGAAAAGGCACAGGAGAAACTGTCTCTAATCTCTATTGTTGGACAGCTAACATTCACCTTCTTTACTGTCCCTTTCTTCTCCAGTTTACATTTTCTTACCACATCAGTTTGTCCTCCATAACGCCATGATATCTAATAAACAATGTTTTTTTTAAAAGACAATTTTTAATGTTACTTTCTCATGATTTTTTACTCCTTATGTCAATGGCCTTATTAAAAACATCCAAACGAGGTGCCAAAACCTCAATATCCTGTAATAATAATAATAATAATAATAATAATTAATAATAATTAAATATGTGTTGTCTCAGAGTAATTTTCATTGTAATTAAGCTCCTCCCTTCAGGCAGATATAAAGCAGTGTCCACCAGCATCTGACCAGAACTGAGGAAGCAGCTTGGATGAGCTGCGAAACGTATTCAACCAAATAAACTATGTCCAGTTGACAAATTAAATTTTCTCCTTTTTTGCCATGGATTCTACCTGGACGACTGAGGGATTTTACATACATAATAATAATAATAATAATAATAATAATAATAATAATAATGTATCAGTTTTATATAGCACTGTTCTGGACACTCAAAGACTCTTTACAGAGCATTATTCATTCACTCCACACTCCGTTGTGGTGAGCTGCTATTGTAGCCACAGCTGCCCTGGGGCAAACTGAGGGAAGTGATGCTGCCAGTCTGCACTATCGGCCCCTCCGACCACCACCATCACTCACACACACCACTTTCATACGAGGCAATGTGGGTAAAGTGCTTTGCCTAAAGACACAACAACAGTTTTTGCCACTGGGGCCCCACTGTGGCACCTGATTTTCCCAGTGTCTCCCATCCAAGTACTAACCAGGCCCAGCCCTGCTGATCTTATTTGTGCCCCTTTATTGTTTTTGCAGGACTAAAACAACATGAAATCCTGCAGCTTCTGGTGCAATAATAAAGTAATAATAGTGAATAATATGAACCTCTGACCTGAGCTCTTCCAGTTTACAGTGAGGACTCTGCAGTCCAACAGACAACATCTTCAGCCCTGAGTCCTTCAAGTCATTCTGACTGAGGTCCAGGACTGTGAGACTAGAGGACTGGGAGCTGAGGATTGAGGACAGAGCTTCACAGCTTCTCTCTGACAGGTTACAGCTGCTCAGTCTGGAGAGAGAAAACATTGTTTATGTACAAGTTGAATCAAACCATCCTCTGTTAAACAAAGATTACTCACAGAGCTTTGTTGGCGGCCTTGACCACTGGCAGCAGCCTCAGGAGAGCCTCCTCTGAAGCAGAGTATTTCTTCAGCTCAAACTGCTCCAGATCTTCTTCTGCTGACAGAAAGATGAAGACCAGAGCTGACCACTGAGCAGGACACAGTCCACCTTCAGACAGATGTCCTGAACTCAGGTACTGTTGGATCTGCTCCACCAGAAAACGCTCATTCAGTTCATTCAAATAGTGGAACAGGCTGATGCTCCTCTCTGCAGACACATCCTCACTAAGCTTCTTCTTGATGTACTCAACTGTTTTCTGATTGGTCTGGGAGGTACTTCCTCTCTGTGTCAGCAGACCTTGTAGAAGGCTCTGATTGATCGACAGAGAGAGACCCAAGAGGAAGCGGAGGAACAGGTCCAGGTGTCCGTTTAGACTCCATAAGGCCTGGTCCACAGCTGTCTGGTAAAATAAAATTGATTTATTGCTTAAAATCTTTTTCCATGATGAAGTTTGTTTGTCTGAGAGCAGGTTGATCCCAGTGTTTATGAAGGTGGACATGAAGAGCAGCCAGAAACTCCTGCACACTCAGATGGATGAAGCAGTAGACCTTGTCCTGGTACAAGCCTGGCTCCTCTCTAAAGACCTGTGTGAACACTCCAGAGTACACTGAGGCCGCTGCAGCGTCCAGCCCACACTCACTCAGGTCACTCTCATAGAAGATCAGGTTTCCTTTCTGTAGCTGCTCAAAGGCCAGTTTTCCCAGAGACTCCAGCATCTTCCTGGTCTCTGGACTCCAGTGTGGGTCTGCCTCAGATCCTCCTTCATATTTGATGTTCTTGACTTTGGCCTGAACCACCAGGAAGTGGATGTACATCTGAGTCAGGGTCTTGGGCAGCTCTCCTCTCTCTCTGCTTTTCAACACATGCTCCAGGACTGTGGCAACGATCCAGCAGAAGATTGGCATGTGGCAAATGATATGGAGGCTTCTGGAGGTCTTGATGTGGGAGATGATTGTGTCGGCCTCATCTCTGAACCTCTTCCTGAAGTACTGCTCCTTCTGTGGGTCGGTGAACCCTCTGACCTCTGTCACCATGGAGACGCACTCAGCAGGGATCTGATTGGCCGCCGTGGGTCGTGTGGTTATCCAGAGGCGAGCGGAGGGAAGCAGGCTCCCCCTGATGAGGTTTACCAGCAGCACGTGTACTGAGGCGGACTCTGTGGGGTCGGTCAGGGCCTTGGTTTTGGTGAAGTCCAGAGGAAGTCTCTGCACTCATCCAGACCATCAAAGATGAAGAGCACCTGGAGATCTTTAAAGCTGCAGAGTTCTGCTTGTGTTTGCCTAAAGAAGTGATGAACAAGTGTCACCAAACTGAAGCTTCTCTCCTTCAGCACATTGAGTGCTCTGAAAGTGAACGGGAACAGCAGCTGTATGTCCTGGTTGGCTTTGCCCTCAGCCCAGTCCAGAGTGAACTTCTGAGTGAGCACTGTTTTCCCGATGCCGGCCACTCCCTTTGTCAGCACTGTTCTGATTGGTCCATGTGTGTGAGCTGGTCCTTTAAACATGTCTTCACATGTGATGACTCTCTCTGCTGGGCCTGGTTTCCTGGAGGCTGTTTCCATGTGTCTGACCTCATGTTCCAGGTTGACCTCTGAAGGCCCTCCCTCTGTGATGTAGAGCTCTGTGTAGATCTGATTCAGAAGGGTGGGGTTTCCTGCTTTAGCGATGCCCTCAAACACACACTCAAACTTCTGCTGCAGGTTCCCTGATAACATGATGACGTCATGCCAACGTTGGGCCAACGTATGTGTATACGTTGGGCCAACGTTGGCAGTTGACGTTGGGCCGACGTCATTTTGCTCATTGGCAAGTGGTTGGGCCAACGTCATCAAAAGACGGTTGGCTAGACGTTGGTCCAACGCCTTGCCAACATTCAATAGGTCAGTTTCAGACGTTGGCCCTACGTCGGGCCAACGTATGTGTGGACGTTGGGCCAACGTTGGTAGTTGACGTTGGCCCAACGTTGGCAGTTGACGTTGGGCCAACGTTAGCAGTTGACGTTGGGCCGACGTCATTTTGCTCATTGGCAAGTGGTTGGGCCAACGTCATCAAAAGACGGTTGGCTAGACGTTGGCAGTTGACGTTGGGCCGACGTCATTTTGCTCATTGGCAAGTGGTTGGGCCAACGTCATCAAAAGACGGTTGGCTAGACGTTGGCAGTTGACGTTGGGCCGACGTCATTTTGCTCATTGGCAAGTGGTTGGGCCAACGTCATCAAAAGACGGTTGGCTAGACGTTGGCAGTTGACGTTGGGCCAACGTTAGCAGTTGACGTTGGGCCAACGTCATTTTGCTCATTGGCAAGTGGTTGGGCCAACGTCATCAAAAGACGGTTGGCTAGACGTTGGCAGTTGACGTTGGGCCAACGTTAGCAGTTGACGTTGGGCTAACGTCATTTTGCTCATTGGCAAGTGGTTGGGCCAACGTCATCAAAAACGGTTGGCTAGACGTTGGCCCAACGTCTACCCAACTATTAATTAGGCTTTTTATATACTGTATATATTGTACTACTAAATTGCATACTTTATGGAAAGTAATCACAGGTGAACAGTGCATGTAGGTTTTGTTGCAGTATTGCAACATTTATTGATAATACTTGAATTCATGTACACACATATTATCAAAATATAATGTTCAAGGGTGGTTCTTAATTACAATATACAAAAAATGTTACCAAAATATATTGCTGAAGGCTGGTTTACAACAGAAAAAGTTAACTACATTTCAAATGCATTAAAATGCACTACAAGTTTCTGTGTACCTATATAAGTAGATGGAAATAAATGTAATGAGATCAACTTCTGAATGTAAAAATAAAATACTAACAACATGTCAAAACATACCTGAACAATCATGAGAAATCATAGCACCAAAACATAGCATATTTTCATACTTTTATCAACTAAACACACCCTAACTATGCATACACCGTGCGTGTGCCAGCACTGGATGGAATTACTAACAAAATAACAACCAAAATTACGAACCCAAATCTTAGACAATTTATCTAAAGTGAATTTCAAATACAAGCCGATAAACCACGTGGGACAAGATCCAGTTGGAAAATGGATAATTAGTCAATATTCAGTGAGTAATCTAGCACTTTTCACGGGTGACGGCACATACTTGAAAACCGATGGGATGTAGTCAGGTGAAAGCGGGTTGTCACTCTTTTTACCTAGGACACAAAATAAGTAACGTTAAGTAAAGAAACCACTAAGATTACACTGAGAAAAAATATTCACTATTCAATGATACAGGCAGTTTAAAATGTTGTGATGTCACATGAATGCAACCCATTAGCTAATACGTTTTTAGGTCTGGACGTTAACCACCGCAGTGAGGTTTATATCGCCAACTAGACTGGGTTGGTAGATTAGGTTGAGGACGTTTCGGCTCGTCCGACTGAAATACAATCCACCCAGTTTAGTCGGTGATATTTATTGTCCAAAACAATAACTATCAGCACCATTTAAGATAATATTAAATGTATAATGTTTACGTGAAATTACCTGATATGAAATGGTCACTGCACAAGCGAAATCCATTAGGTGACAGGTTCCAATGCTCGGTTTTCTTCAGCGCGCTTCTTGCCCGTTTTATCGCAGAAATCCATTTTTCCCTCCGAGCTGGATCTTTGGGAATGCGATAAAAGGCTTTATCTTTAACTTGTCCTCGGTGGTTTGTACATCCAGGGGCACAGCATGAATCTACCATCGTTGTAAGCTGGAAGTTTTGTAGGCTAGTTAGTTAGTTTGTTTACAATAATTCCTGCCAAGATGGCGCCCGGTGGTGCATGCTGGGATAGCGTGACGTCATCTCCCGGAGCTCTATTGAAACGAATTGTCATTACAAACGTCGGCTCGACGGTCGCGCCAACGTCGTTAACCTGTGTCAGATATGATGGAATACCGAAAAATCGCGAACTTCAAACAACGTCGGTTCGACGTTGCGTAATGTTCGTTGGCTGCACGACGTCGTGTAGACGTCTGCTCGACGTCTAAGATTATACGTCGGCAACGCCGACGTCGGCAGGACGGATCAATGTTTTCAGGTTTAGCCTTCAGATTACTCCGATAAACTCCGGAATAACTCCCTGAATGAAGACAACAGATACAGGCCTGAGTCTCAGAGAATATAAAATGACTGTGAGCACCTTTTTAAATGTGTTAAATGGTCCTACTGCTCCACAGACGTTCAGCCAGCTCCTTCTGCTTCATCCTCCTCAGGAAGTTCAGTGTGATCTTCAGAACAGCCTCACTGTTGCTCCTCTGCTCGTCATTCTCACCCTCCACTGGCTCCAAGCATTCTGGGTAATCTGTACTCAGAACCTTGTGGAGCTTCTTCAGCTCCTTGTGGACAAAAGTGAAGATGTCCTCCTCCAGAAGCTGAACAGACACATTATAAACAACACAAATGCAGTAAGTCAGATCTGTGTCAAACAAGTTCTCATTCATCTGAACATTTCCAAACTTTAGTGAATGACAGACCTGAAATATAGAGTCCAGCTGTGTCTGATGGAGCTGATCACTGGAGACCTCTGGACCTGTCTGCTCCACTCTATATATATATTAAAAAAAACAAAAACAAAAAAACCCCTCTCATTTCAGTCCTATTCTTTTATTCAACACTTGTGTAAACTCACAGCTCTGTGGCAAAATCAATGGGATTCATCACAGACTCATCACTCCTGAGGGAGTCACAGCTGGGACCAGGTTCAGAAGGAGGATGTTTCTGGTGGATCCTGAGACACAGAAGAAAACACACTTCAGTCCCAGTAAAACACATGGGACTGTTATGACTCAGGTTAAAGTCTTCAGGACATTTTACAAAGTGTTCATGAGGCCTTCACCACAGACGCTTCAGTGCGATGGTTTGAACAAAGAAACAGTACAGTTTCACGTTTTACAGTAGTTTTTAATTTTTTTTTATTATTATTTTTTATAATTTTTAAAAAGATAAAATATTTACACCTTTTTATTTAAAACCTCAAACTTTGTCATGTTCCAGGTAGAGTTCTGACAGTGACACTGAATATAGTGGATGTTTGTTAAACCAAACCTGTCTTAAAATCTTTAGCAAAAGGAGAAATTGAATTTGTCAACTGGACAGAGCTTTATATCTGCTTGAAGAGCAGATATAAAGCAGTGTCCGCCAGCATCTGACCAGAACTGAAGAAGCAGCTTGGATGAGCTGCGAAATGTATTAGACCAAATAAACTCTGTCCAGTTGACAAATAAAATTTCTCCTTTTGCTATGGATTCTACCTGGATGACTGAGGGATTCTACACACTGTCTTAAATTCCTTCAGTGTCTATGTTTAAACGCACACTTAAAATCTAATTATAATTTGATTTCTGGAATTGTCAGATAATTGAAATGAAACTTAAATCAGCAAAATCTGATGTGAGATGATTTCTCTCAGAAAGACAAGACATCCTGCACTGAAGCGACACATGTACACCTGGTGTTTTTGGTCATCAGATTTCTTTAGTTCATGTAAACACACACAACAGTCACATCTAATCATTGGCTCAGACTTACTGTGGACCAGGCTCCTTTTTAAATTCAATAAATCGTCCAATAGAGCGTTCACTTCCCAACGCCGCCCTGCTGGTGGTGGGAGGGGCTGCGTCCTCTCTGTGCTCTCTCTGATCTATGCTCAGTCCAGAGTCCTACAGAATGACATCACAGTGTTTAGTCCCGCCCACTGCTCACATGGTTCATCTCATGTAGTTTTGTCAAGTGCCTCCATAAAGATACTTTCACATCAAAATGTAAAGGAGGAGACGCCAAAAGAGCCAAACATGTTAGAAAATAGAAGTGTAGAATGAACTTGGTCTGAAGTGAGATAAAAATCGTATGGAGATGTCGTCCCTGTGGAGATTCTATATGTAATGCAGCTGTCTGTTCAAACACAGACACTATTCCCCGCCCACTTCTCTCATTGGTTAAACTCTGTCAGGCTCTGAGTGAGTGACACATGAATTTACAGTTGATTTCAATGTTTTTTGAAACTTGGTTTAGTTTGATGGTTTGGTTCAAACATGTATCTGAACAGGGCCACAGGTCAAATCCTTTGGAACATTTCTCATCAGTTCACACAGTTCTCAGGCTCTTTCTCAGAACACTTGACACAGCTCTCATTCACAAACATGATCAGTGAATTCACCTTGTTTTTTCAGGACTACAGGCCTGTTCTCATGTGCTAAAGGACACTGGACTAAACTGTCACTTTCAATATAGAAACTCAAACAGAACGGCAAAAAAATACAATTTGTTAGCGCCTTAAATCAGACAGCCAGAACAGTGTTAAAATCAAAATCATAACCAAAAAACATGTGAACCAGTTGTAACAAAACAGTGAGAGAACAGCACCAGAGCCACACACATATCTCTGTGACACACTCCTCCATTCAAAAGATTCTATATTTGAAATCAGAAAAATGCAATTTGACAAAACTCATGAATCCAAATACAAACTTTGTGCTGTTTTTTTGGGCTCTTTCATTGGTCAGTGCAGCTCAGAAGCCTTAGTCGTGCTCTCAGTGACCACAGAGAATCACTGGTTTAGTGCAGTCTGCGTTTGGGTTCACACTTTACACACATGAGACTGAAGAGCTGTGGATATGGATCATATTTATCTGTAGATTTGAACAGGACTATATCTTAAACATGTACACAGTAGAGATTTGCAGACTGGACAGTACTTTGTTCAATCTATTTCACATAAAGAAGAGATCTATGAGAATAGCAAACAATAGAACACTGTAGTTACTGTAGTGACTGTGTAACAGCTCCATCACACTGGACACATGTGCTGTATCAGACTCATGTCTCTATATTCAGTACAGTCTGTGCTCACAGCTCCAGCTCTTCTCCCTGTGGGATTCATGTGGCTCAAAGTCCTCATTAGGCTCAAACTCCTTCATCATGTGTGAACAAGCCTATAGTGAGAAAAAACAAGGTGAATTCAGTGAGCGTGTGTGTTTGTGTGAGAGCTGTGTCAAGTGTTCTGAGAAAGAGCCTGAAAACTTTGTGAACTGAAGACAAATGTCCAATGATATGACCACCAAAAGTACAACTACATAAGTGACATAACAAGGCCTAAAACCAGGAAATACACCAGGACTAACTCAGGTCTAAACTTAATCTGTACCAACCCAGGACTAAACCAGGTCTAAACCACTTTTCAACTACTGTTATAAGAACTACTTAGAATATGCAGTATCCTGATAGCCACTACTAGAAATAAAAATGTACTTTACTATGACAGATGAAGAGTGGGGACATATACATACATCTCAATGGAGGAGCACAAAATCTCATGCTTGGTAAAATTCTGTTGGAAAAATATATCCTATGTTTTTGTGTTGTGAGCCCGTGTCAAAGGTGATATTGTTCACAGGGAAATGCCTGTAGCTGGAGAGGCTGTGGCTGTCAGACGGTCCATCATGTTCATGTGTTTTGGGACTGTCCTATTGCTCTGAAATAATAACTCACATCTTCATTCAATAATATCTGAACATTTTACTTTAAATCTAAGAGTATAAGATCATCTTCACATTCTAAAATCTGAAAACCATCAATACTAGTGCTTGGATTTCTGTGACATTTTCAATCTTAAAGGATTCTTCAAAAGAAAGATCCACAGATGTGTTAATAACATTAGTAAATCCATATTCCCAATATATCTCTTCCCTGAGCAGACAGTCCCTTCTACATTCTGTTAGAATCCAGTTTTGCCTGCAGTGTCTCGCCTTAATGTCATAAAATACATTTGTGTAAATAATGAACACAACACAGGCTGTAGACGTCAATGGCCTTTACTACCTAAACCACATAAACTCAACTGCAAAAGTCAAGTTTCTTTACAAAATGACTCAAACACTCTCCAAACACATGGATTTGACGGAGTTGACAAAAATGTGTGAACACTGCTGAAAATTGACCAAATATGTTTGAATCCAGATGAAAACAGATGCTGCAGGTTTAACACTGACCAGACTTCACAACACTGACAATTATTTCTCTTCCAACCTCCAAACTCACTATAGGAGAGGAAAGTCCTCTCTCCTCCTCCTCCACCCCCTGTCTCTCAGTCTGCATCCACCCTTTATCCTCCTTTACCTCTCCAGTGCTCCTCCAGTGTTTCTCTCCTCTTCCTCTCCCTCTCCTCTGCCCCTCCAGGAGTTTTTATTCTGATATTAATGATTTGACATATTTGACTTTGCATTAGAGCCTTTGAAGAGCGAGTGTCACAATATGATTAGGCTACAGCAGGTTCACAATATAAGTGACAAGTGACAATACAATACTAAGACATGGAACATGGAATCATCTATTCAGTGATACATTTCTGTTCAGAAAACTGGAAATGAAACCTAAAAGCTACAGGTGAATTTGTCAACTCCATCAGGCCTGAAATCTGATGGGGTTGATGACAGACGGAGTTGACAAAAGTGCATGATTTTCCCTTGTTAAACATATATGGAGCACTGCATATTACACTTTCCTTTTGTTCCACTTGTGAGCTGCTATGAGCACCTCATTAAAGGCTTAGACTCACTCCAGTACTGTTTTATTAGACAGAAAATGAGGAATGGTGCTCTGAGATATAACCTCCTCTCAGTCTACAACAGCCTCAAAAGACCTTGGCACAAATCAAACCAGTCAAAAGTGAATGACGTACTCGACAGCTCTGAAGGAGAGGTGGCCACTAGTGATGTGCAGGTCAGCTTTTATTCTGACCCAACCTATCCGACCTGAGATAAAATCCAACCCGACCCACCCGACACAACGAAATGGGTTCAAACATTAGGACCCAACCCGACCGACCCAAACCCGTGCCCATAAAAACTAATGTTATGAGCTACTGTAGCTGGACATCGTACCTGTGGGAGTGCACCTGTGAACGTGCACTTTTGTTTGTGTAATGTGTTAAAGTCACACTTCGTTTTACTATTTACACTCAAATGTACTGTTTAGGATCTGTTTGGATCTGTTTCACCTATGCACCCACAGGATATAGTGCACATAGAAGCTTTTTGTGGAGTTTGGGACTAAAGAACCTGAATCATGGAGCGAGGAGCAGCTGATGCAGCGTGCACGTGCTCTGGATGTTTCTGTCCAGGTGAGGACCTTTGTTTTTGCTCCATGTTGCCGTGTATGATTCGTGCCTTGTTCACACTGGAGCAGAGTTTATGTAGTTCCAATGTGTAGCAAAAAACTATTCATAACGTCTATTCCGTGCGCACAGGACACCACACACCTTTCTTCTCTTGCTGTTTTCATTTGGCATTAATTGCCTAAGGACTAAAGTCGTCCTCTTTGTGCAGGTAACACATGCAAATACAGAAGTCCTGTGCCCTCGTTTGTTAATCAGAGTCACAGAACATGCTTTAGGTGAGGCTATGATGGGACCTGACCCACCCGCACCCGCTTTACCTCTTCTCATTGAGTTATCTGACCCGCCTGAACCCACGGGTTACGGGTTGACCTACGCATCACTAGTGGCCACACCTAAAGAGGCCTGATTATGAGTGGGTAAAAATATGTTTAAATGTGGATGGAAAATCAATACAAATCTAGGTCCAGTATAAAAGATGTTCAGCTGTGACAACATAGCAAAAGGAGAAATTCAATTTGTCAACTGGACAAAAGTTTATTTGGTCGAATACGTTTTGCAGCTCACCCAAGCTGCTTCTGAAGAAAACCACTCATTTAAACACAGTGACGTGCACAGTTTAGGCTGGAGAAGGGTTGATTTGAAAGGGTGTGAAGGAAACCATTTTTGTCAAGAGAAAAACTTTGGAGTCCCCTCAGTCTACAACAGCCTCACAAGACTTTGGCACAAATCAAACCAGTCAAACGTGAATGACGAACTCGACAGCTCTGAAGAAGAGGTGGCCACACCTAAAGATGATATGTAATTATGTAATGAATTATAAATGTGTTTAAATATGTGTAAAATGTGGATGGACAATAGATACAAATCTAGGTCAAGTATAAAAGATGTTCAGCTGTGACAACATAGTGCAATAGTAGATTCAGAACACATGAATTTGTAAAATAAATGTAAAAGTATCTCAAGTTATAATGACATGAGTGACATAAACAGGCCTATGACCAGGAAATAAACCAAGACTAACTCAGCTCTAAGCTAGATCATTATCAAACCAGGACTAAAGCCGCTCTAAAAAGTCTAAACCAGGACTGAACCAGGACTAAACCATGACTAAACCCAGTGTTGTAAACTAGTGATACCTGAGCGGATCCAAAGAGTCCAAAGTGTCCCAGAGAAAAGTGTGCGTCTGAAGGAAGAGGCTTGTTTGTTTTGTGTTTTTTCTTGAGTGACTCAGAACCGCTCCTCTATTGGCTGCAGTCCAGGTGGGCAGGGCTTCGCACAGATGAAGTGAGGTGACTGCTGCTGTGATTTTGCGACAGACAAAAATTTAAAATAAATGGCCCTCCTCTGGACACAGCCTCCTGCCTGGCCCATGATGCATGAAGAAGAGTCCCACATTTATCTGCAGAGCTCCCATGACCCCTAGTGGACACAGCGGCTCTATGCCGGTTTCCCCCTTTCAAAATCTTCTCCTGTGCTTCTGATGGAAACCACTCCTCACTCTGGGCATGTGGTAACCATGGTAACTGTGTTGAAATTGTATAGTGTCCACATTTACCATAAGGACCTGTGTGAATGAAAGACACTGAGCTGTGGAATAAAGTCATGGGAATGTTCATGGGCCTGTTTATTCACTTGTTTATTTCTCACTATTCTAGAAAACAGTCAGTACAATAACAAACACAGAGGGAGGTCCAATGAACCTAAAGTGTACTCGAGTAAAAGTACTGTGAGTACAAATAAAACAATGATGTTCAAATAAAGTGCTCAAGTCAAAGTAAAAGTATTTGGTGATTAAGTGTAACACATAAACTCTGCTTCATGTTTTGGTAATGATGGTTATTCTGCATTCATCCATAGACATATTTTGGAATATGAAAACCAAAAATATTTAGTACACTGATGGAGCTCTTGCCAGAAAGGTATGATTTTCGGATATGCCCAGAATAGATGATAATGATTGGCCTCCAAGCTGCCACACATTCTCCAACAGCCAGTTCCTACATTCTGGTGTTTTTTGTTTTTTTTTTTTGAACTGGGGAAATAAAAAATCTGATAATATTTTTCCACCCGATTTCCCTCCAGGTTATTGAACATGTGGCTTTCCATTGCATTTTACATAACAGTTCCCAATCCCCATCATCCACCCCTGAGCCCATTTCTTTTTCCCATTTTACTTTCGCATAAAGGGTGTTTTTGGATTTATTTTCTTGAAAACCTTGATATAACCTTGAAATTACTTTCAACATTATATTAGTGTTATACACCATTTGAAACACCGTTAAAATTTTACTATCCTTTTCCTCTGTATTGGCCCTTGATAGCTCATTAAATCTGTTTCTCAACTGTAAATATCTAAAAAAAAATCTTCGTTCCTTAAGCTGTGCTTTTTCTTAAGAGTTTGAAAATCGGCAAGTTGCCCCTTATGAAGGAATGTGAGATACGCAGTAAGACCTGTCCGCGACCATTCTTGAAATCTTTTGTCTTTACAATTGGGTAAAAATTCTGTATCGTAAGCACACCATCGCAGAAACACAACAGCCTTGTTTAGTTTATTCTCCCTGCATACATCGTTCCAAATTTTAAAAGAGGTCTCTAAGGTATGACTGTAGCGTTTTGTCTCCTATCATGGCTCGTATTGGGGGGCCATTAGTGGTACCCTCTTCTGTGTCCTTCCACCTGGCTTCAAACAAATTACATAAACATACTAATGGCCTTAACTGAGCAGAATAGTAATAGTCCTTCATGCATGGTAAAGATAGACCAGCCTTGTCTTTTGATAGTTGTAATGTAGTACTGTATATCTTATCCTAGGTTTTTTCCCTAACCATATATAACGCGAAATCAATTTATCCCATTCAGCAAATTGTTGTTTTTGGACTGTAATTGGAAGAGTTTGAAAAAGATAAAGCAAACATGGGAGAATGTTGATTTTTTACAGATTCAATTCTATTGATTAAGCCAAGAGTTGGTAAGAGACTCCATCTAGACAAGTCTGATTTAATTTTTGAGATGATTGGTCCATAGTTTTTTTTCAAAAAGATTGTCAATGTTTCTGCAAAGAATCACACCAAGATATTTCATGGAGTCCTGGCCCCATTTAAAATTGTATATATTTTTCAGTTCAGTTGAAGGTTTATAATTAAATGTTATAATTTGTGTTTTTCGAATATTTAATTTGTAGCCTGACAATGATCCAAATTTGTCTAATATTTCCATCAATCTTGGTAGTGATTCATTTGGTTCACCTAAATATCATCGGCAAAAAGGGACAGTTTCTGAATATCCCCCTGTATGCCTTATATATATTGCCTTATATACTGGCTGAGAGGTTCTATAAACAAGGCGAATAGACTCGGTAAGAGGGGACAGCCCTGTCGACATGAACGTTCCAGAGTAAAAGCATTAGATAGACTTCTGTTAATTTTTATCTTCGCTGATGGTTTATTATAAATTGATTGTCTTGTCTTGATGAATGTGTTGTGGAAACCAAATTTGTTCAGTACTTTACAGAGATATGACCATCTCACCGAGTCAAACGCCTTTTCAGTGTCTAAACCCATCAACGTTGTCTTTAAACTATTTTTTTTAATGTGGTGTATGACATGGAGAGTCCGTCTAACACTGTCTTGGGTCTGTCTTTGATGAAGAAACCCAGTTTCATCTAGATTTATAAGTTTGGGTATAATGTTGTCCAGTTGTTTGGCTATTATCGATGTGAATATTTTATAGTCTACGTTCAAGACTGATATTGGTCGATACTGACTACAATTCAATTTATCTTTTCCCTCCTTCGGGATGACTGAAATGGTTGCTTCCTTCCATGAAGAAGGGACTTCCCCACCTTTAAGGACCCAATTACACACCACCCTCAGTCTAGGACTCAGTTCCTCTCTATATGTTTTATACCATTCACTAGTGAAGCCGTCCATAAGATAAGATAAGATAAGATAAGATAATCCTTTATTTGTCCCACAATGGGGAAATTGCAGTGTCACAACGCAAGTTACAGAAACAGTAGGAAATAAGAGCATGCATCAAAATCAAGATAAATAATAATAATAAGTATTTACAATCAACTAAAAAACACAACACTGTAAGCTAAGCTAAAAGGCACAGGAACATTGCACAATAAGTGTTTTTGATTCTGAGATGATTGTGTACATTGCAGTGATGGACAGTGGTGGGTAAATAAATAATAGCAGGTACAGTGACTTTAAATAATATTGCACATTGTTATTATTACTATGGAGATGACACATGGTTGCTATGGGAATGACACATGACTAGCATTGATCATTGTACAGTCTGACAGCAGCAGGAAGGAAAGACCTGCGAAATCTCTCCTTCACACAGCGAGGGTGAATCAGTCTGTCACTGATGCTGCTCTCCAGAGCAGACAGGGCGTCCTGCAGGGGGTGACATTCATGGTCCAGCATAGACATGAGTTTAGCCAGGACCCTCTTGTCCCCCACCTGCTGCACCGAGTCCAGAGGACAGCCCAGGACTGAGCTGGACTTCTTGATGATCTTGTCCAGTTTCTTCTTCTCCCTCTCTGTGACGCTGCTGCTCCAGCAGACCACACCGTACAGGATGGCTGATGCCACCACAGAGTCATAGAAGGACCTCAGGAGTGGCCCTCTCACTCCAAAGGACCGCAGTCTCCTCAGGAGATAGAGCCGACTCTGGCCCTTCCTGTACAGTGCATCTGTATTATGAGTCCAGTCCAGTTTATTGTTCAGATGCACACCCAGGTACTTGTAAGAGTCCACTCTCTCAATGTCTCTTCCCTGGATGTTCACTGGTGAGGGGGCAGTAGAGTGGCGTCTGCGGAAGTCCACCACCATCTCCTTGGTCTTCCCCGCGTTGATGAGAAGGTGGTTCCGGTGACACCAGTCCACAAAGTCCTGCGTTACTCCTCTGTACTC
This sequence comes from Taenioides sp. WSHXM2023, assembly GCA_029959045.1. Classification (NCBI taxonomy): domain Eukaryota; kingdom Metazoa; phylum Chordata; class Actinopteri; order Gobiiformes; family Gobiidae; genus Taenioides; species Taenioides sp. WSHXM2023. Next base: position 34,013,427 of record CM057090.1, read on the forward strand.
CGCGTCGTCATCGTCCGTGATGAGACCGATGATGGCGGAGTCATCGGAGAACTTCTGCAGGACGCAGCTGTCCGTGTTGTGTCTGAAGTCTGCAGTATAGAGGGTGAAGAGGAAGGGCGCGAGGACAGTGCCCTGGGGCGCCCCCACACTGCAGGTCAGTAGGTCAGACACGCAGTCCTGGGCTCTCACAAACTGGGGCCGGTTTGTGAGGTAGTCCAGGATCCACTCAGCCAGGTCACAGTCCACTCCTGCCCACTCCAGCTTGTCCCTCAGGAGCAGCGGCTGGATGGTGTTGAAAGCACTGGAGAAGTCAAAGAACAAGATTCTCACAGTGCTGCCGGGCCTCTCCAGGTGGGACAGTGAGCAATGCATCAGAGAGATGATGGCGTCCTCCACTCCGATGCCGGGCCGATACGCGAACTGCAGCGGGTCCATCGCTGAGCTCACCGTAGAGCGGAGGTGACCCAGGACAAGCCTCTCCAGAGTCTTCATCAGATGAGACGTGAGAGCCACTGGCCTGAAGCGGTTGAGGTCTTTGGCGTGCGGTGTCTTGGGCACAGGTACCACACAGGAGGTCTTCCAGAGCTGTGGCACCACCTTCAGCTTCAGGCTCAGGTTGAAGACATGCTCCATAACTCCACACAGCTCATCTGCACAGGACTTAAGGAGCCTGGGGCTGATCCCGTCTGGTCCAGCAGCCTTCCTACTCCTTATCCGGCTCAGTTCTCTCCTAACCTGAGCTGTTGTGACAGACAAAGAGCAGGGGTGTGTGCTGGAGGTCTGGCTGAGTTCTTGATGTGGATTCGGGGGCTGGGGAGCTGAGGCTGAGGCAGAGGTGTGAAGTGGTGGCAGTCTGGGCCTTTGTGCAGGAGACAAGGTGAGCCCATGCAGCGGTGCGGGGGGAGGAGTGGGTGATTGATCAAACCTCAGGAAGTGAGAATTCAGATCGTTCACCCACTGTTGGTCTCCCTTTGTCTGGACGGGCGGAGGGCTGAAACCAGAGACACTCTTCATACTTCTCCACACCTCCCTGACATTCCGCTGCTGCAGCTGCTGTTCCATCTTCCTCCTGAAGTTGGCCTTAGCCTGTCTGATCTTCTTCCTCAGCTTCCCCTGTACAGTCCTCAGCTCCTCTTTGTTCCCAGACCTGAAAGCTCTCTTCTTCTCCTTCAGCAGAGCTTTGATGTCCGAGTTAATCCACGGCTTGTTGTTTGGAAAACACCGCACCGTCCGAGAGGGTACAGTGTTTTCAAAACAGAAGTTAATGTAGTCCGTAATACAGTCCGTGATAGCATTGATGTCCTCCCCATGAGGCTGGCAGAGCTCTGTCCACACAGTGGTGCTAAAGCAGTCCCTCAGAGCCTCCTCGCTCTCTGCTGTCCACCTCTTCACCACTCGGGGCTCCACAGGCTGCCTGCGCACAAGCGGTTCGTACACAGGCCTCAAATGGATGATGTTGTGGTCTGCTCTTCCCAGGGGGGGGAGGGGTGATGAGATGTAGGCCTCCTTGACGTTGGCAAAGAATAAGTCCAAAGTTTTATTGTCTCTTGTAGGGCAGGTCACATACTGGGTGTATGTTGGCAGGACAGATGAGGGAGATGCATGGTTGAAGTCCCCGGTGGTGAGGAAGAGGGCCTGTGGATGCTGAGTCTGAAGAGAGCTGATGCAGGAGAGCAGAGTGTCACAAGCATTCTCCGCGTTAGCACTGGGAGGAATATACACAGCCAGTGTGATGACGTGTGAAAACTCCCGGGGCAGGTAGAATGGCCTCATGCTAACAGCAAACAGTTCAATGTCTTTATTACACATCTGCTCCTTCACTGTACAGTGACTAGATTTGCACCATTTCTCGTTCACAAACAGCGCTAGTCCTCCTCCCTTCTTCTTCCCGCTCTCCTCCGTCCTGTCCGCACGCAGCAGGTGAAAGTTGTCCACGGTGACGGTAGAGTCCGGGATCAGCGGTGTTAGCCACGTCTCCGTAAAAACAATGATGCTAGCGTCCCTGTACTCCCGCTGGAATCTAGCGAGCGCCGCGACCTCGTCCGTCTTGTTGACGAGGGAGCGCACGTTCCCCGTAACCACGGAGGGGAGAACCGGTCTGCAGCGTCTCTTCTTTTCACGGAGTTTACGTCCCGCACGGCGTCCACGGCGTGTCGTCCGTAGAATCTCCTCGGGGATGACATGCCTGTCCCGGGGGAACACAACAGCGCTGCGCAGCGCCATCAGCTGATCCCTTGTGTAGACGAGGCGTCGGGGTCCCGTACACATCTTAAGCCGAGACAGGTAAATAATCCCCCAAAAGTGCGGAAAAATGCAGCGTCGAGTGCAGCCCAAGCTTAACAATCAATGTTGCGAAAAATATTTACAAAAGTGGGGAGATTTAAGGGCAAAAAGTTAGAAAAGTTACGAAAAGTGCGGGAGCGCTGTGACGGGCAGCTAGCGCAGCTAGTAGGAGGAAGTAGGAGCTCCTACGAGCCCTCAGTCTTGAGATAGCAGCATTAATTTCTTTGTCTGAAATTTCCTTAATCAGTAAGTTGTTCTCCTGTTCTGAAACTTTTGGAAGGTTCAGCAGGTCTAAAAAAGTTTCAATATGGCCTTCATTGTTTAGTTTAGGTTGGGAGTATAAATCTTTATAATATGCTTCAAAGCTTTGTAGTATGTCGACAGTGCCATTATGAAGAATGACAGTTTTTGGATGTTTTATTTTATAGACTGTGCTGTCAGCTTGTTGTTTCCTCAATTTTGTTGACTTTCCTCCTGCTTCATAATAACTTTGTTTAAGGAACAACTTTTTTTTTTTTTTTTGTGTTTCATCAAAGAATACTGCATCTATTTCATTTTGTACTCTTTTTATTTCAAGTTTTCTACCATTATCAAAGGTATTAATTTGTTGTCTTTGTAATTCTTTCAACTCCATCTGTAGTTTCGCCAGTTTCTCATTTTTTTGCCTTTTAATCATTGAAGTGCAGGCAATAAGTTTGCCCCGAGTAACGGCTTTATAGGCATCCCAAAGTACGGACGGTGACACTTCTCCATTGTCATTTTCTTGAAAATATAAATGAAGTTCTTTCTTAAATTGTTCCTTAATTTTGGAGTTGTTTAAAATACTAGTGTTCAGTCTCCAGTTTGTTGATTTATTAACTTCTTTCAAACATACTGATAAGTAGATGGGGGAATGATCTGATAAACCAATTGTACCAATATCACATGTTTTAATTCTTTGTCTGTCCATTTTAAATGTAAAAAAATAATCAATTCTAGAATATGTGGAATGGGGAGCAGAAAAATGTGTATAGTCACGCCCCGTGGGGTAGAAATCTCGCCATATATCAATAATTCCAGTTTCATCCATGATATATGTAAAATCCCTCAGTCGTCCAGGTAGAATCCATGGCAAAAAAAAAGGAGAAAATTTAATTTGTCAACTGGACATAGTTTATTTGGTTGAATACGTTTCGCAGCTCATCCAAGCTGCTTCCTCAGTTCTGGTCAGATGCTGGCGGACACTGCTTTATATCTGCCTGAAGGGAGGAGCTTAATTACAATGAAAATTACTCTGAGACAACACATATTTAAATACAGTTTCAGTTGGTCAGGTGATACAATATGGAGTTGTTAACAGTTTCTGTTAGTCATGTGAGTCTATTCAATATGGAGTGGGAGTGGGGGAGTAGTTAGCATATCCATTCAGGGCCATGATGGGTGTTTTCACACCTCTGGACCTGACCTGGCTAGTCCCATTGTTTTCCCAGTTTGTTTTGATTTAGGTTTGAGGATAGAGTTATAGATGGGAGACAAATGATGTCTGAGACCCCCATTTCTGTTCAAGGAAGGATTCTCTTTCTTGACAAAAATAGCTTCTTTAACTCCCCTCTCAAACCAGTTCTTTTCTCTGGCCAAGATCTGGACCTCGCTGTCCTCAAAGGAGTGGCCTGTGGCTTTTAGGTGGAGATGTACGGCAGATTGCGGCCCACCCTGGTTTTCCCGTCTGTGTTGATACATCCTTTTGTGAAGTGGCTGTTTTGTTTCTCCAATATAGCGCTCACTGCAGTCTTCACTACACTGAATGGAGTAGACCACATTGCTTTGTTTGTGGCTCGGAGTTTTGTCCTTAGGATGGACCAGTTTTTGTCTTAAAGTGTTTGTGGGTTTGAAATAGACTGGGATTTCATGTTGTCTGAAGATCCTCTGTAGTTTTTCGGAAACGCCAGCCAGGTAAGGAATAGTTACACCCCTTCTCCTGGGCTCTGGTTCTCTGTTGTCCTGTTTCTTTGCTCTCTTCATTTTATTGAAAGCCCATTTAGGATATCCACAAACGGAGAGGGCTTTCTCCACGTGTTGTTCTTCTTTCTCCTTTCCCTCTGCGCTTGTAGGAACCACTTGGGCCCTGTGATGTAATGTCCGAATGACTCCCAGTTTGTGCTGAAGTGGGTGGTGTGAATCAAAAAGCAGATATTGGTCGGTGTGTGTGGGCTTCCTGAAGACCTCTACCTGGAGTCGCCGGTCTTCTCTTATCGTTACTGCACAATCTAAGAAGGCCAATGTGTTGTCCTTGGCATCTTCACGTGTGAATTTGATGTTCGGATCTACAGAATTGATATGTGCAGTAAAAGGTTCCAAATCTTGAATTTTGATTTTTGAGAAATTATCATCAACATAACGATACCAGTGTGTGGGTGGAGTGCCTGGATATGAGGCCAGGGCACTCTGTTCAAATTGTTCCATGTATAAGTTTGCAATGATAGGGGAGACCGGTGAGCCCATTGCACAGCCGTGGATTTGCTTGTAAAAGTTTCCTCTGAACTGGAAATAGGTGGTACTTAAACAAATTTCCAGCAGTTGGCAGATTTGGTCGGGTGAAAGTTTGGTTCTCTCTTCTAGCTTGGTATCCTCCAGTAGTCTCCTCCTTGCTGCCTCCACCGCTACCGATGTACAGTCCCTGACAAAAGTCTTGTCGCTTATCCATTTTGTAGAAACAAAAGCTTATAACCTGACTTTAAATTAATCGATTGGTTTTAGAAATGTCTCATATGAAAGCTAAAACCCTCCCAAATTATGCTCAATATACTAAAAGAAATTTGCTTCACTGAAGAAAGATTGATCATTTAATGAACACAGAAAGGTCAGATTTTGGCAAGACAAAAGTCTTGTCGCCTTGTCATATGATGCACCCAATCTTAGATTACAGCCTCACCTGTGATCAGTTACTGATCAATCAATTAGTGGGTGTGTATAAAAAGAACCCCAGCACACCAGACCTTCACATCAACTGCAACTTGACCTCTGACAACATGCCTAAGATCCACCCTGAGACCAAAGCGTTAATTATCAAGAGACTGAAGACCAGATCCACTGCTGAGGTGGCTGACACCTTCAATGTGTCTCAGCGTCAAGTACAAAGAATAAGAAAAAGATCTGAAAAGACTGGAGATGTTTTTGACAAGCCCAGGTCCGGCAGACCCCGCAAGACAACTGCTCGGGAGGACCGTTTGTTGATTCGAAAATCCAAGGCCAGCCCCTTTTCCACTGCAGCAGAGCTCCACCAGGCCTGGTCACCACAAGTCCCTGTGTCAACCAGAACAGTTTGTAGAATTCTGTCTCGAAATGGCCTCCATGGTCGAATCAGTGCACAGAAACCAGCACTAAACAAAAGGCAATTAAAAAACCGTGTGGCATTTGCCAAGGCCCACAGCCTGCTAAAAGGATGGACACTGGAAAAGTGGCAGAAGGTGGATTTCTCAGATGAATCCTCGGTTGAATTACATCACAGCCGTCGCAAATATTGCAGGAGACCTACTGGAGCCCGCATGGAAATTTTGCAGCAGGATGGTGCTCCATCGCATACTTCTATCTCTACATCAAAGTTCCTCAAGGCGAAGAAGATCAAGGTGCTCCAGGACTGGCCAGCCCAGTCACCAGACATGAACATCATTGAGCATGTCTGGGGTAGAATGAAAGAGGAAGCATGGAAGGCAAAACCAAAGAATCTTGATGAACTCTGGGAGGCATGTAAGACTGCTTTCTTTGCTATTCCTGATGACTTCATCAACAAATTGTATGAATCATTGTCGAACCGCATGGATGCAGTCCTTCAAGCTCATGGAAGTCATACAAGATATTAAATATGGATCTCACAGCACCACTACTTAATTCACTGACGTTATGCAACATATTTTTGTATTTGAAGTAAATTATTTGTTCAATTTTCTGTAGGCGACAAGACTTTTGTCTTGCCAAAATCTGACCTTTCTGTGTTCATTAAATGATCAATCTTTCTTCAGTGAAGCAAATTTATTTTAGTACATTGAGCATAATTTGGGAGGGTTTTAGCTTTCATATGAGACATTTCTAAAACCAATCGATTAATTTAAAGTCAGGTTATAAGCTTTTGTTTCTACAAAATGGATAAGCGACAAGACTTTTGTCAGGGACTGTAGGGATACAAGTGAAAAGAGAGGTCACGTCAAAGGAAACCATTGTCTCATCCAGGTCAAACTGCAGATGCTTGATTTTGTTCACAAATTCGGCTGTGTTCTCAATGTGGTGCTCCGTGTTACCCACCAGCGGAGCCAAGATGGTTTTTAGGTGTTTGGCCACATTGTACGTGATGGAGTCTGTGCTGCATACAATGGGTCTGAGTGGTACTCCTTGAGTTAAAGAGGCTATTTTTGTCAAGAAAGAGAATCCTTCCTTGAACAGAAATGGAGGTCTCAGACATCACTTGTCTTCCATCTATAACTCTATCCTCAAACCTAAATCAAAACAAACAGAGAAAACAACGGGACTAGCCAGGACATGTCCAGAGGTGTGAAAACACCCATCATGGCCCTGAATGGTTATGCTAACTACATCCCTACTCCCATTCCATATTGAATAGACCCACCTAACTAACAGAAACTGTAAAGAAATATGTGTTGTCTCAGAGTAATTTTCATTGTAATTAGCTCCTCCCTTCAAGCAGATATAAAGCAGTGTCCGCCAGCATCTGACCAGAACTGAAGAAGCAGCTTGGATGAGCTGTGAAACGTATTTGACCAAATAAACTCTGTCCAGTTGACAAATTAAATTTCTCCTTTTGCCAAAGGGCAATAAAGTTATTTTTCTCTAAGCCCAGCAAAATAAAATGCACAGACAACACATAAAGTGCATAGTAAAGTGTGCTGTTAAAAGATTTATGTTGGTTAGTAAATACAAAGGGTTTCAGATGACATCACAACACTTGATGGATATAACATTATAAAATACAGCTTTGTGTTGTAATACAGAGAGTTAATGGGTCTAGTCACTAACAGAAATTATCAGGTTGAACCTTTGTGCATTGACCCTTTGGATATTTCATGGTAAAGTACAATTTTATCAATAAGGAAAACTCTCTCGCCCCCATCTGGGACTATGACATCACCACATCTGAAAACCACCACTGTTATATTTGCAGTCTTTTTACTGTTCTATGATGTTTAGTTTTTATATAATCTATTTGCTCAATGAATAGCACATTCTCACTGGGTAACACAATGATTAACTGTCGGCACAAAGGACAGAACATCTCAATTTATTTTAGTGGTGAATGGACAGTTTCCGCCCACTTTAAATGACTTTGATTCTTAGTAAAATGTTTGGTGAATGATAGTTTCTTTCTGTCCATACTAAAGTGCTCCGCACCTTAGACTGTCCAGTGTGCAGTGGGGGTCCTCCTGTAGAGCAGACAGGAGCTTTACTCCTGTGTCTCCTGGATGGTTGTAGCTCAGGTCCAGTTCTCTCAGATGGGAGGGGTTGGACCTCAGAGCTGAGGCCAGAGAAGCACAACCTTCCTCTGAGACAAGACAACCGGACAGTGACACATATGATTGTACTCACTCAATTCTTTAGTGACATTCAGTCTAAATGAGGCAAATAACAAGTCCCCTGTCTTTATGTTACTTTTATCAAATGTTATTTTTCAATGCAAATGCAATAATAAAGTAATAATAGTGAATAATATGAACCTCTGACCTGAGCTCTTCCAGTTTACAGTGAGGACTCTTCAGTCCAACAGACAACATCTTCAGCCCTGAGTCCTTCAAGTCGTTGTGATTGAGGTCCAGGACTCTCAGACTAGAGGACTGGAAGCTGAGGATTGAGGACAGAGCTTCACAGCTTCTCTCTGTCAGGTTACAGCTGCTCAGTCTGGAGAGAGAAAACACTGTTTATGTAGAAGTTGAATCAAACCATCCTCTGTTAAACAAAGGTTACTCACAGAGCTTTGTTGGAGGCTTTGACCACTGGCAGCAGCCTCAGGAGAGCCTCCTCTGAAGCAGAGTATTTCTTCAGCTCAAATTGCTCCAGATCTTTTTCTGCTGACAGTAAGATGAAGGCCCGAGTTGACCACTGAGCAGGAGACAGTCCACTTTCAGACAGATGTCCTGAACTCAGGTACTGTTGGATCTGCTCCACCAGAGAACGCTCATTCAGTTCATTCAGACAGTGGAACAGGTTGATGCTCCTCTCTGCAGACACATCCTCACTAAGCTTCTTCTTGATGTACTCAACTGTTTTCTGATTGCTCTGTGAGGTACTTCTTGTCTGTGTCAGCAGACCTTTTAGAAGGCTCTGATTGGTTGAAAGTGAAAGTCCCAGGAGGAAGCGGAGGAGCAGGTCCAGGTGTCCATTTGGACTCTGTAAGGCCTGGTCCACAGCTGTCTGGTAAAACTGCACTGATTTATTGCTTAAAAGCTTCATCCATGATGAAGTTTGTTTGTCTGAGAGCAGATCCCAGTGTGGATGAAGGTCAGATGCACATGAAGAGCAGCCAGAAACTCCTGCACACTCAGATGGATGAAGCAGTAGACCTTGTCCTGATACAGGTCTGGCTCCTCTCTAAAGACCTGTGTGAACACTCCAGAGTACACTGAGGCCACTGCAGTGTCCAGCCCACACTCACTCAGGTCACACTCGTAGAAGATCAGGTTTCCTTTCTGCTTTAGGTGCTTTAGGTGAGGCTATGATGGGACCTAACCCACCCGCACCCGCTTCACCTCTTCTCATTGAGTTATCCGACCCGCCTGAACCCACCGGGTTAAGGGTCGACCTATGCATCACTAGTGGCCACACCTAAAGAGGCCTGATTATGAGTGGGTAAAAATATGTTTAAATGTGGATGTAAAATCAATACAAACCTAGATCCAGTATAAAAGATGTTCAGCTGTGACAACATAGTACAATAGTAGATTCAGAACACATGAATTTGTAAAATAAATGTAAAAGTATCTCAAGTTATAATGAGATGAGTGACATAAACAGGCCTATGACCAGGTAATAAATCTAGACTATCTCAGCTCTAAAGTAAATCATTATCAAACCAGGACTAAGGTCTAAATTTCATAATTAAACCAAGTCTAAACCAGGACTGAACCAGGACTAAACCAGGACTAAACCAGGATTAAACCAAGTCTTAACCAGGACTTAACCAGGACTAAACTTGGACTGAACCAGGACTAAACCCAGTGTTGAAAAGAATCAAACTAGTGATACCTGAGCGGATCCAAAGAGTCCAAAGTGTCCCAGAGAAAAGTGTGCGTCTGAAGGAAGAGGCTTGTTTGTGTGTTTTTTCTGGAGCGACTCAGAGCCGCTCCTCTATTGGCTGCAGTCCAGGTGGGCGGGGCTTCGTACAGGTGTAGTGAGGTGACTGCTGCTGTGATTTTGCGACAGACAAAAATTTTAAATAAATGGACTTTTTAACTACAGTTATAAGAACTAAGAATATGCATTATCCTGACAGCCACTACTAGAAATACATTAAATGGATACATTAAAAGGATAGTTTACTATGACAGATACATACATACATACATACATACATACATACATACATACATACATCTCAGTGGGAGACCACAAAAAAATCTCATGTTGGGAAAAAAGTCTTGTGAAAACTATTTTGTGTTTTTTTCTAATCCCATATCAAAGGTGACATTGTTTGAGAGGCTGTGGCTGTCAGATGGTCCATCATGTTCATGTGTTTTGGGACTGTCCTATTGCTCTGAAATAATAACTCACATCTTCATTCAATAATATCTGAACATTTGACTTTAAATCTGAGAGTATAAGATCATCTTCACATTCTAAAATCTGAAAACCATCAATACTAGTGCTTGGATTTCTGTGACATTTTCAATCTTAAAGGATTATTCAAAAGAAAAATCCACAGATGTGTTAGTAACATTAGTAAATCCATAATCCCAATATATCTCTTCCCCGAGCAGACAGTCCCTTCTACATTCTGTTAGAATCCAGTTTTGCCTGCAGTGTCTCTGTCATAAAATACATTTGTGTAAATAATGAACACAACACAGGCTGTAGATGTCAATGGCCTTTACTACCTAAACCACATAAAGTGCAAAAGTCAGGAGTTTTTATTCTGATATTACTGATTTGACATATTTGACTTTGCATTAGAGCCTTTGAAGAGCGAGTGTCACAATATGATTAGGCTACAGCAGGTTCACAATATAAGTGACAAGTGATAATACAATACTAAGGCATAGAACATGGAATCATCTATTCAATGTATTGTATATTATATTATACTCTGACATGATATTCAATTATTTATGTTTAGAAAATTGGAAATGAAACTTTTAATTCTTTCCTTTCTTTAGGTCAACACCATCAGCCTAAAATGACATTATAAAATATGTTCTTTATGCTATATGAATCAATATTATATGAAGTGGCAATTGAACCCATTTTCAGTCCACAAATAATATTTCATTAGCACATTTAGAGGGTCAAGTAGATTTGTCAACTCCATCAGACCTGAAATCTAGTGTTGTTTTCAAGACTGCACAAATCTTATTTCTTATTTTATTTATTTGTAAAGGGACAGCACATATTAATGAACATTTAAAATGTAAATATGTAAAGATTATAGACAGCGTGGCTAATTTCCATCTTCAGTTCCTCGGCAGTTTGATGTCAAATCATCTACAGGACAGGGAAAAGTACAGCAACAATCACACAAAAGTACATAACACCAGCACACTCACTAAACATGCAATTTCATATCATTTCAGACAGTTCAAGTCAAGAGTTAAAGAGTTAAACCAACAACCACCAATATAAAAAAAAATGTCATTTTAAACATGGTGACACATTTGACCTTTGAACAACTATTGTTTTAAAGCTTTAGAAAATGGTGCCAGTGTTGAGAGCTCTCGTACATGAGCTGCACTGTGTTCCATGTTTGACCTGCTCCAGAAGCAAACGAGAGCTGTGCAAAAGCTCTTTTCCTAAACGCCACAGAGCGCTCACCTCTAGAGCTGCTCTTGTGTGATTATTAAAAACTTTAAATACCAATCTTAAATCTGCATGTTTGACTGTGTTGTCCCAATTTAAAAAATTGTATTTGTCAAGTATTCTGCAATAGTGATTATTAGTGGGCTTTTTTTCCCCAATACCTTAAGTGCTTTTTTATAAATAGTTTTAACAAATTTTGCTTGTCAGTCCAACTATTAATACAATCATTTAGGTGCGGCAAAATCATTTAATTTAAATACATAATTACAGAGTTTATTATTAGATTATTTCTTATATGAGGAAAATTTTATAAATTATATTATACATGTTTGAATGACAGTTGTGGGTCCAAACTGACTCCTTGTCGTTTGACGTCACATCCGGTGAGTTGTTTTCGGCTTACGTGCTGTGTTACGTGCTGTGTGTTAGACTCTCTCTACCTTTTGTCTCTACTTTTTGTCTCAATCCACGAACTTATCCCAAATTAATTTGCTCTTCACCATACCAGCTCTAGTCGATTGGTCTTTAATCCATTCGTAGTACATCTAGTCTCAATAGTTTGTGGATTCAAAGCACCTATACTCTCGTTCCAGCCTGAGTTAGCCTAGCTTGTTAGCCTAACTTGTTAGCATCATGGCTGGGCCTTCTAGCACCGCTACTGCGCTGTCCTGCTCAAGCTGTCATATGTGGAGTGAGAACCCTTGCTCTTTCACTGACGATAGGCTTAGTTGCGTGAAGTGTAGTGTAGTGGTAGCTTTGGAGGCAAGGGTTACTGAGTTAGAAACGCGGATCCGCTCATTGGAGGCCTTTAGACCCAGCTATAGTCAGATTGTAACGGCAGGGAGCGCGGACCGCGTCAGAGCTAGGGCTGCTAGCGTTAGCCAGCCTAGCTCCCCAGTGACCTCCCCGCAGCTGGGAGAAGACCAGGATCGATTTGTGACAGTTCGGAAGAAGCATAGCGCTACACGCCACCCAGTAGTGCACCAGGAGCTCCCCGTCACAAATAGGTTTGCCCCTCTCAGCGGCGACACACCCGCTACTTGGACTCGTGAGACTCTAGTGATTGGAAGCTCTATAGTTAGAGACGTGGAGCTGCCAGCGGCATCAGTTAGGTGTTATCCGGGGGCCAGAATGGGTGACATCGATGGAAACCTTAGGCTTCTTAGAAAGAGTAGGCAGAGGTACCGTCGAGTCGTGATTCACGCAGGCGGTAATGACGCCCGGCGGAGACAATCAGAAGTTCTCAAATTGCAGGTGCAGGCTGTGTGTGAATTGGCAAAGTCGATGTCGGAGACTGTAATATTTTCTGGCCCTCTACCCTGTCGTGTCAATGCTGAACTGTACAGCCGACAGTCAGCATTTAACTGCTGGCTTTCTAGTTGGTGCCCCCAAAACAATGTAGTTTTTGTCGACAATTGGAGTGCGTTCGAGGGGAAGCCCGGGCTCATACGCAGGGATGGTGTCCATCCAACTTCGGCGGGCACATCTCTTTTAGTCAGAAATTTGACCGATAGTCTTAGTCGCCTAAAGTGACAGGGAAAAAGTGAGTCCCGGGTGCAGAGGAGAGTTAGTGGAAAATCCTGCTCCTCTGTTACTGACGCTAGGCTCTCGCCCGCTCTGTCACAAATCAAGTATTCAGAACCTAGTCAGATAGAGACTGTGTCTGTCCCCCGAAAAAATAAAAATAATAAAAATAAAAATAAAATTAAAAGACCAAAAAACTTAATACAAATACCAATTCGTGATACTAGTCAACCTCTAAATAAGTGTGTAAAGTGTGGACTGCTAAACATAAGGTCGATTTCTTCTAAATCCTTTTTAGTCAATGAATTAATTCAGGACCATAACATTGATATTTTGGCCCTGACTGAAATTTGGCTTCAACCCGGTGATTTTGTGAGATTAAATGAGTCCACACCTCCAAGTCATGTCAACTTTCTGAGTGCCAGGAGCACTGGTCGAGGTGGTGGTGTTGCAGCCATTTCTCATTCTGGCTTGTTGCTTTGTCCTAAAACGAATAAAGCGTTTGGCTCGTTTGAAAGCCTCTGTCTATCAATAACCTGCCATAATTGGAAAAACCAAAAAGGTGTTTTATTTATAATAATTTACCGACCTCCTGGTCCTTATTCAGAGTTTTTAACAGAGTTCTCGGATTTTGTGTCGGGTTTGGTTGTAGACTGGGACAAAATTATAATACTTGGAGATTTTAATATAAAAACCGATCTGAAAGATGATTGTCTAAACAAAGCCTTTGGCGCTCTTTTGAATGACATTGGTTTTACTCAAAGTGTAAATCAGCCCACACACAGTCATAAGCACACATTGGATCTTGTTTTAACATATGGCATAGAGATCAGTGATCTAAAAGTCCTCCCACAAAATCCTATATTATCAGATCATTTTTTGATTACCTTTCAGTTTATTCTTAAAGATTTCTCTGTTCACCACAATAAAATAATAACTAAAAGAACAATTTCTGAAAAAGCTGTTACTAATTTCATAGAAATAATTGGGCCAATATTTAATGATATGTCATGTGACCCAGCTGGGGATGGTTTAGATCCCATCAAAAGTGACCAATTTGTTGATAAGACCATGGACTCCTTGAAAACTGCCCTTGATGCAGTTGCTCCACTAAAACAGAAAGTTGTCAGGCCAAGGCAATCTGCTCCATGGTATAATGAAAAATTGCGTGCACACAAACAAAAGGTTAGGAGAATTGAGAAAAGTTACCGTAAAGCACACTCAGTGCAGTCTTTAAAAGCATGGAAAACCTGCCTTCTGTCCTATAAGCAGGCGTTGCGTGCGGCCCAAACCAGTTACTATTCCAATCTAATTGAAGTAAACAAAAATAATCCTAGGTTCTTATTCAGCACTGTAGCCAGGCTGACTAACTGCCACAGCGCAGTAGAACCTTCAATCCCAATTACCCTCAGTTCTGAGGATTTCCTGACATTTTTTAATAATAAGATCATTACTATAAGAGATAAAATAAATGAAATTGCCCCTACTTTTAATTCTGAGCAAGTTCAAGCTGTAAGAGTAGGGTCTCAATTAAACTCATGTTCAGTTTTGGTGGGATCTGAATTACCCTCACTTGGTCCAGTTTTTGAGAAATTTGCCATTCTAAATCATGCAGAATTAACTTCTGCCTTTATGTCCTCTAAATCCTCAACTTGTATGTTGGACCCAATCCCAAGTAGACTTTTCAAAGAAATTCTCCCTCTAATTATTGATCCTATTCTTAATATAATAAATACTTCACTGGAAAGTGGTTACGTGCCTCAGTCTTTTAAATATGCAGTAATTAAGCCGCTCCTAAAAAAGCCTAATCTTGATCCTGACCTCTTAGCCAATTACAGACCTATTTCAAATCTTCCGTTTATTTCTAAAATTCTGGAGAGAATTGTAATTAAACAGCTTTGTCGTCATCTGCAGGAAAATAATTTATTTGAAAAATTTCAATCTGGATTCAGAACTCATCATAGCACTGAGACAGCCCTGGTTAAAGTAACAAATGATTTATTATTGGCTGCTGACAATGGTCAGGTCTCAATACTGGTTCTGTTGGACCTCAGCGCAGCTTTTGACACAATCGACCATAACATTCTACTGCAGAGGTTGGAATGTGATGTGGGCATCAGAGGAACTGCCCTCAGCTGGTTTAAATCCTATTTATCTGATAGGTACCAGTTTGTAAATGTTAACCAGAGCTCCTCACAGTGCTCTAAAGTAGCCTACGGTGTGCCACAGGGTTCAGTTCTGGGTCCAGTTCTGTTTACCCTTTATATGCTACCGTTAGGTAATATCATCCGAAAGCATGGTATCGATTTCCACTGTTATGCAGATGACACCCAGCTGTACCTATCAATGAAACCTGATCAGACTAATCAAATTGAAAGGCTTAGCGACTGTGTGAGGGACATAAAAACATGGATGACCTTTAATTATTTACTTCTTAACCCTGAAAAAACTGAAGTCATTCTATTAGGCCCTAAACACTTACGAGACTCTATTGTGGTTTTGTCCCGGCCTGCAGCCGGGCTCGATGTAAAGTTTGACTCTCTAACTGAGCAGACAATCACATTGGACAATGTCAGTGTAGCCTCCAGCTCCACTGTAAGAAATCTTGGAGTCCTATTTGATCAAGAGCTCTCATTTAAAGCACACATAAGCCATGTCTGTAAAACGGCTTATTTTCATTTACGCAATATAGCCAAAATTAGAAATGTACTGCCAAAAAATGATGCTGAAAAACTTGTCCATGCTTTTGTCACTTCGAGGTTAGACTACTGTAACTCCCTGCTTGCAGCTTGCCCTAAAAGCTCTATAAAAAGCCTTCAATTGGTTCAAAATGCAGCAGCAAGAGTACTAACAGGTACTAAAAAACGAGAGCACATTACTCCAGTATTAAAAAATCTTCATTGGCTTCCGGTTGAGTTTAGAGTAAAATTTAAAATTCTTCTTCTAACCTATAAAGCTGTAAATGACATGGCCCCTTCCTACATTAAAGATGAAATTGTACCTTATCATCCTAACCGTTCACTCCGCTCTCAAAATGCTGCACTATTGGTGGTTCCTAGAGGCGCTAAAAGTACTTTAGGAGGTAGAGCTTTTAGGTACCAAGCACCCTTGTTGTGGAATCAGCTCCCTGCTCATGTCAAAGAAGCTGACACAGTCTCTACATTTAAGATTAGGCTCAAAACGTTCCTCTTTGAATTAGCTTATGGTTAGGTCAGTTAGGAACAGAAACTAAACCCATAGGCCTAGTTAAGCTGCTCTAGGAGATATATTACTGGGGAAAGTATGGCAACTTGAGCACTGTCCTCTGGTTTCTCCTACTTTTTCTCCTCCTACTGTTAAGAATATTCAATTACTAGTTCATTCATAGTCTGTTCTTTGCTATTCACATGTTGTCCCTGTCCCACTCCCCTTTTGGGGAGTGTAACTGTTTCAGATGCTGCTGTTCCAGTTTGGACCGCTGCTGCCCCCTAGTGTCGAGGACCTAGACCCCTCCTCTCCTTCCCTATCCTGGATTAACTGTCCTCGTCCTGCTAGATTAGTAGTTTCATCTGCCTGTCCGTCCTTAGGAGTGGATCTCTCCTTCACTGTGGTTCTCCTCGAGGTTTCTCCGTTTTCCCATTGGGTTTTTTGGAGTTTTTCCTTGCCGAGAAGGAGGGTCTAAGGACAGGAGATGCTGGGACAATCATCCATTTGCCTGCTTGTTGTTGAACATTCTGTATTTGTGTTTTATGAATGTTTCTTCTGCTTTATTAATCAACAATTTTGTGAAGTCCGCCGAGATAACTCTTGTTGTGATTTTGGGCTATACAAAAATAAATTGAATTGAATTGAATTGAATCAATGTGACTCCCAGATACTTTAGTTCCAAGCACACATACATCTTGTAGAAGGGACTGGTTGCTCAGGGCTGCTTTGTAGCCAGTTTGCTGCCTCTGACATAGAAACTGAATCCAGACCAAGACCTGTCCGAGACCACAGGGTCCAGAGACCAGGATAAGACCAAGACCTCTGAGGGTCAAGAACGAGACAAGACCAAGACTTTTAAAGGCCAAGGTCCAGACAAGACCACCTTTGTCATTTTCTACATTCATTTGTATTTTACAGTTGTTTTGGCACATATATACAGTGTTGTAGTCAGATCGCACTAATCGAGACCAAGACCAGTCTGAGATCACAGGGTCCTGAGACTGAGACAAGACCAAGACTTTTAAAGGTCGAGACCAAGACAAGACCAAGACCACGGCCCATTGAGACCAAATTGAGACCAACTTTGAAATTTTCAACATTTATTTGTATTTTACAGTTCTTTGGGGAACATATATATCAATGTTTTTATAAACCTATCTCCATTCTATCTGATTAATGTTAATTTAAGCTTAAAATAAGCCAAACAAACTGTACTGCATTCTAGAGGTAAGATCTTAAGCCCAAGCCCGAGTCAGAGCCCGACCCGGCCCGAAATTCGGGTCGGGTCGGGCCTAAAATGTCAATCATTACGTTCGGGTCGGGTCGGGCCGGGCTTCTCTCTCGCTGACTTTTTTTTTTAATAAATATATGTTTATAAAAATGTATACTAAAACGATGTGTGGATACTAAACTAAGGAATACTTGTTATAAAATAAATAATTTGGATAAAACAGAGAAGGCGCTGTAAGGTATTTGCTATTTAACTACTAAATACGAGCTGCAGAGCCAGAGCATGCTCTGCGCACGTGAACGCCGCCCTCTATAATCTTCCCCTCGGCAAGTCCGCATCTATTTTGACCTGGTATCCCCTATTATGGAGCAGCAAGAAGTCAAGGATAAACTAGAGACAGGGGAACTGAAAAGGCAAACACGCACCGGTAAGTGCGCTGCAGTATTTCTCCGCGTAATTAAGCAAGTGCGCATCAAGATCTCTCTTTCGCTCTCTTTGTCTGGCCTCTTATTCTGTGTTCCTCCCGAGTCCTCACAATTAAAATATGAGATTTCGGGTTTGCTACGGGCTCGGGCCTGCAAATCAAGTTAATTGGTCGGGCTCGGGCTGGGTCGGGCTTTAATACCCGCGGGCCTGGGTCGGGTCGGGCTGGATTTTTTAGGCCCGATCTTACCTCTACTGCATTCTATGGCCCTTTTTTGGATCTTCATCCACAGTTTGAGAACCTCTTCTTTAAGCCAACTTCGACTGGCACTTTACAGAAAACTGCTTCAAAGTGAATAAAGTGTGAAGGATTTTTAAACCTGTTTTCCTAATTGGAGTTACATTATCATACTGGTTTTGCAGTGATATTTGAGCAGCCTCTGCACATTTACCAAACCAAACACACATGGTGACAAACACAGATGGATGTGCACTTTTATTAGGCAAACTTCAGCCAAATGTCACTGTAGGTCTGCTCTGTGCTGTAGGTCTGCTCTGTGTTGTAGGTCTGCTCTGTGCTGTAGGCCTGCTCTGTGCTGTAGGTCTGCTCTGTGCTGTGGGTCTGCTCTGTGCTGTAGGTCTGCTCTGTGCTGTAGGCCTGCTCTGTGTGGACACTGTAGCATAAATTTAGATTAGTTTTTGCTTCTCATTTCGTCTTGCCTTTCTAATCAGCGCACATTGAGGATGGAGCCTGTGTGCGCTGTACACGGGGAGGAGCGAGAGTGCGACTGTGACAACATAGTACAATAGTAGATTCAGATCACAAGAATTTATAAAATAAATTTAAAAATATCTCAAGTTATAATGAGATGAGTGACATAAGATAAGATAAGATAAGATAAGACTTTATTGATCTCACAGAGGAGAAATTCACTTGTGACAGAAGCTCACAGTCAGGGGACAGTATAGTGCAAAAAGTTGTGAACAATAAGTAAATAAAAAATAAAATCACAATAAATATTAACATATTTACAACATCAGGCCTATAACCAGGCAATAAACCAAGGCTATCTCAGCTCTAAAGTAAATCACTATCAAACCAGGTCTAAACCAAGTCTAAAGTTCAGAACTAGACCCAGGACTAAGCCAAGTCTAAACCAGGACTCAACCAGGACTAAACTCAGTGTTGAAAAAAATCAAATACGTGACCCCTGTCCACAAATGTACCTGATGATTTGAATTAGTAACATTAGTAAATCCATAATCCCAATAAGATAAGATAAGATAAGATAATCCTTTATTTGTCCCACAATGGGGAAATTGCAGTGTCACAACGCAAGTTACAGAAACAGTAGGAAAATAAGAGCATGCATCAAAATCAAGATAAATAAGTATTTACATCAACTAAAAAAAACACAACACTGTAAAGCTAAAAGGCACAGGAACATTGCACAATAAGTATTTTGATTCTGAGATGACTGTGTACAGTGCAGTGATGGACAGTGGTGGGTAAATAAATAAGTAGCAGGTAAAGTGACTTTAAATAATATTGCACATTGTTATTATTACTATGGAGATGACACATGGTTGCTATGGGGATGACACATGACTAGCATTGTTCATTATACAGTCTGACAGCAGCAGGAAGGAAAGACCTGCAAAATCTCTCCTTTACACAGCGAGGGTGAATCAGTCTGTCACTGATGCTGCTCTCCAGAGCAGACAGGGCGTCCTGCAGGGGGTGACCCTCATGGTCCAGCATAGACATGAGTTTAGCCAGGACCCTCTTGTCCCCCACCTGCTGCACCGAGTCCAGAGGACAGCCCAGGACTGAGCTGGACTTCTTGATGATCTTGTCCAGTTTCTTCTTCTCCCTCTCTGTGACGCTGCTGCTCCAGCAGACCACACCGTACAGGATGGCTGATGCCACCACAGAGTCATAGAAGGTCCTCAGGAGTGGCCCCCTCACTCCAAAGGACCGCAGTCTCCTCAGGAGATAGAGCCGACTCTGGCCCTTCCTGTACAGTGCATCTGTGTTATGAGTCCAGTCCAGTTTATTGTTCAGATGCACACCCAGGTACTTGTAAGAGTCCACTCTCTCAATGTCTCTTCCCTGGATGTTCACTGGTGGGGGGGCAGTAGAGTGGCGTCTGCGGAAGTCCACCACCATCTCCTTGGTCTTCCCCGCGTTGATGAGAAGGTGGTTCCGGTGACACCAGTCCACAAAGTCCTGCGTTAGTCCTCTGTACTCCGCGTCGTCATCGTCCGTGATGAGACCGATGATGGCGGAGTCATCGGAGAACTTCTGCAGGACGCAGCTGTCCGTGTTGTGTCTGAAGTCTGCAGTATAGAGGGTGAAGAGGAAGGGTGCGAGGACAGTGCCCTGGGGCGCCCCCACACTGCAGGTCATGAGGTCAGACACGCAGTCCTGGGCTCTCACAAACTGGGGCCGGTTTGTGAGGTAGTCCAGGATCCACTCAGCCAGGTCACAGTCCACTCCTGCCCACTCCAGCTTGTCCCTCAGGAGCAGCGGCTGGATGGTGTTGAAAGCACTGGAGAAGTCGGGCTGATACGCGAACTGCAGCGGGTCCATCGCTGAGCTCACTGTAGAGTGGAGGTGACCCAGGACGAGCCTCTCCAGAGTCTTCATCAGATGAGACGTGAGAGCCACTGGCCTGAAGCTGTTGAGGTCCTTGGCGTGCGGTGTCTTGGGCACAGGTACCACACAGGAGGTCTTCCAGAGCTGTGGCACCACCTTCAGCTTCAGGCTCAGATTGAAGACATGCTCCATAACTCCACACAGCTCATCTGCACAGGACTTAAGGAGCCTGGGGCTGATCCCGTCTGGTCCAGCAGCGTTCCTACTCCTTATCCGGCTCAGTTCTCTCCTAACCTGAGCTGTATATCTCTTCCCTGAGCAGACAGTCACTTCTACATTCTGTTAGAATCCAGTTTTGCCTGCAGTGTCTCGCCTTAATGTCATAAAATACATTTGCGTAAATAATGAACACAACACAGGCTGTAGATGTCAGTGGCCTTTACTACCTAAACCACATAAACTCAACTGCAAAAGTCAAGTTTCTTTACAAAATGACTCAAACACTCTCCAAACACATGGATCTGACGGAGTTGACAAAAATGTGTGAACACTGCTGAAAACTGACCAAATATGTTTGAATCCAGATGAAAACAGATGCTACAGGTTTAACACTGACCAGATTTCACAACACTGACAATTATTTCTCTTCCAACCTCCAAACTCACTATAGGAGAGGAAAGTCCTCTCTCCTCCTCCTCCACCCCCTTCTCTCAGTCTGCATCCACCCTTTATCCTCCTCTACCTCTTCAGTGCTCCTCCAGTGTTTCTCTCCTCTTCCTCTCCCTCTCCTCTGCCCCTCCAGGAGTTTTTATTCTGATATTAATGATTTGACATATTTGACTTTGCATTAGACCCTTTGTGACGATGACGATGACGATGTCACGGTCACAAGAACCATCACCATCCGAGCGAATCAGAAGCCGTGGCTGACAGGAGAAGTCCACAGGCTCTGGAGGGCTCGGAACGTGGCCTTCAAAGCTAGGGACATGGCCGGCCTGAGGACAGCCAGGGCCAATCTGGCACGTGGTATCAGGGTGGCAAAGAGGCAGTACTCCAAGAGGATCGCTGACCACTTCAGGGACAGCAGAGACACCAGGAACCTGTGGAGGGGAATTCAGTCCATCACAGACTACAAGCCCCCTCCGCAGACCTGCGACAGCTCCACCCCTCTGCTGCTGAACCAGCTCAACGACTTCTTTGCCTGCTTTAAGATAGACAACAGCACCACGGCTCAGAAAACTCCACCCCCTCCCGGCGACCAGACGCTGACACTATCCCACAATAGTGTGAGACGTTCCCTCAAAGGGATAAACGTACGAAAAGCCCCAGGCCCCGACGACATCCCTGGTCGTGTGCTAAGAGACTGTGCTGTGGAGCTCACTGATGTCTTCACTGATATCTTCAACATCTCACTGAGCCAAGCTGTTGTCCCCACGTGCCTCAAGACCACCACTATCATCCCAGTCCCGAAGAAGCCGACTCCCATCTGCCACAATGACTACCGCCCGGTTGCACTCACTCCCATCCTTATGAAGTGTTTCGAGCGGCTTGTCATGCAACACATCAGATCTTCCTCCCCCCCCCCCCCACCCTGGATCCCTTCCAGTTTGCATATCGGTCTAATCGCTCCACCGATGATGCCATCTCCATCACCCTCCACTCAGCCCTCACCCACCTGGAGACCAATAACTCACACGTCAGAATGCTGTTCATCGACTTCAGCTCAGCATTCAACACCATCATCCCCCAGCAGCTCATCCACAAACTGGACCGAATGGGACTCAGCACCTCCCTGTGTAACTGGCTGCTGGACTTCCTGACGGGGAGACCACAGACAGTTCGAGTAGGAAACAACACATCCAGCACGGTCGTGATGAACACAGGGGCCCCCCAGGGATGTGTGCTGAGCCCCCTCCTCTTCACCCTTCTGACTCAGGACTGCACCCCAACATCCAGCTCCAACCTTTTCATCAAGTTTGCGGATTACACAACTGTGCTCGGTCACATCCACAACAACGATGAGACGAGCTACAGGAGTGAAGTAAACAGACTGGCCACGTGGTGCAAGGACAACAATCTCCACCTGAACGTGGAGAAGACGAAGGAGATTGTTGTGGACTTCAGGAGAGCGCACATCCAGCATGCTCCAATCACCATCAACGGTGCTGCAGTGGAGCGAGTGAGCAGCACCAAGTTCCTGGGAGTGCACATCTCTGAGGACCTCTCCTGGAGCAGCAACTCTGCATCACTGGCCAAAAGAGCCCAACAATGCCTCTACTTCCTCTGCAAACTGAAAAGAGCAAGAGCCCCGGCCCCCATCCTTCGGACATTCTACAGAGGCACCATCAAGAGTATCCTATCCAGCTGCATCACGGTGTGGTACGGTTCTTGCACTGTGTCTTGCAAAAAGACTCTGCAGCGCATCGTCAGAGCAGCTGAGAGGATCATCGGTGTCCCTCTCCCTTCTCTGCTGGACATTTATCACTCCTGCCTCACCCGCAAAGCCACCAGGATTGCAGGTGACCCCACCCATCTCACAGCCTCTTCAGCCCGCTACCATCAGGGAGAAGACTGCGGAGCCTCCAGGCCAGAACCAGCAGGCTCAGGGACAGTTTCTTCCACCAGGCGGTCAGGAGACTCAACTCTCTCCCTGCCCTACCCTCACTTCTCCCCTCTGCCTCCCCTCCCCTCTGTCCCCGGCAGGCTCAAGGATAGCTTCTTCCACCAGGCTGTCAGGAGACTCAACTCTACCCCCACTTCTTCCCTCTGCCCCCCCTCAGCCCCTTGTCACCCACTAAGAACACTGGACTATGAAGCACTACCTCACTTTCCACTCATATGGACAATCAATAACTGTCTACCTCATATATTTTAGCACTACCTCACTTTCATCTGTAAATTCTGTTTTGTCTATTTGTGGTTTCTGTCTAGTCTAGTATGTCTGAGATTCCGCCCTATTTGAATGTTTACCTGAATGTCTGCACAATTTTTGTCCTGTCTACTGTGGTTTTGTCTTTACATTCCGTTTACTTGAATGACACTTGAATGTTTACTTTGTTTGCACTTTTTTGTTTTTTTTGTTGTTGTTTGCACATTTTGGTTTGGTTTGGTTTGGCACATTTAAATGTTTGCAATGTTTGCACTGAGGTGGGAGAGGACAGCAATTTCATCTGTGCTATATATTTTGTATGTATATGCACATGT
Organism: Taenioides sp. WSHXM2023; assembly: GCA_029959045.1. Lineage (NCBI taxonomy): Eukaryota > Metazoa > Chordata > Actinopteri > Gobiiformes > Gobiidae > Taenioides > Taenioides sp. WSHXM2023. The sequence continues at coordinate 34,036,868 of CM057090.1, forward strand.
GACAATAAAGAGGAATTGAATTGAATTGAATTGAATTGAATTGAAATTGAAGAGTAAGTGTCACAATATGATTAGGCTACAGCAGGTTCACAATATAAGTGACAAGTGACAATACAATACTAAGACATGGAACATGGAATCATCTATTAAATGATACATTTCTGTTCAGAAAACTGGAAATGAAACCTTTAATTCTTTCCTTTCTCTAGGTCAACTCCATCAGCCTAAAATGTCAACTCTGTCACACATTCAACTTCAAATAAAATACTTATGCTATATGAATATGTATTATATTAAAGTTAAACCCTGAAGTGGAAATCAAACCGATTTCTTAGTTCAAAAATATTTCATTAGCACATATAGTGACTCAGACCTGAAATCTGAGTTGACAACTAACGGAGTTGACAAAAGTGCACGTTTTTCCCTTGTTAAACATATATGGAACACTACAGCCAGTTTTTTTTTTCTTCCATTTGTGAGCTACTGTGAAAACTCCACCATTTGGTTCAGGCGGATTGGAGTTCAGAACACCTGTGAGTTCGGTTCCTTTGGCCACCTCTAGAGGGTGGTCTTGGTCCAGGTCTAAGTGAACTCCAGTGCAGTCCGCTTGTATTGTGAATGCTAACGGGTCTGGATCTCTCCTGTTGGAGTGCGTGTTCGACCGAAAGATGACCAAGATTCAGAAAGTTCAAATTAACCAAAAGTTTATTCCTCTAACAAAAAGTCTAATACAGAGCTCTGGGCCAGGTACTGTCCCTGGTAGCTTTACAGTATGCAAGACTTACGCCAGACATGGATTAAAAAAAACAAAAAAAAAACTGGCTGCCTGCCTTACCCTCGACCCAAAAATAAAAACACAATATGAATATGCAATAATATGTTAATCAGGTTCCGCCCGAGCTCCTCCCCACTCTCCCACATCCGCTTGTGCAGCAGTGCGAGCCTCCCTTCGCTCCACTGCACTCAGAGACCTCTCCGTATCATGTCAGACTGACCTGGACATAAAAAAAAAAAACATTCCACAAAGCACCGCTACTCTGCCTAACACAATTTATTAGTCTGAGTATAAAAGTAGCTATATATGATTCCAGTGTTCAAGTAATATATATAAAAATACATGACTTGAGTGTTTCACGTGAGCATCAAGTGATATACGTGAAACAAGTAATATAACCAACAGGTGATTTCAGTGCTTATATGAGTAAATAAAACAAGTAATATAACAAATGAATAAGTTCAAATGTGTGACTTCAGTGATTGTATGAGCGTGTGTGTGCACCTCACAAGCTTTATTAATTTAACATTTTTCTTCACTCTGTAAAAAGTGTGTAAAACATCAGTAAAAATACTCAAAGGTCCTGTATTATACAAAATATACTTTGGACTTTTTCTTTACTATATTTGAAAGCAGGTATCTGTACTTTCTACTCTACTACATTTAACCGGACTGAAAAATAAAAGTATTTTTTTTTATTATTGCCTGAGATCTGCTGAAAAGGCTGAGGGTTTATTTTTAACATGTTCAAAGTTTGAGCAAACCAAAATATACAAATAAAAACAGCTACAAAAAACAATCAATCGCACAGGTCAATGGCTGTTTGCATATGGCCCATTTTGTTGCATCATATGTAAAACTTAGGACTTTTCCTACACAGTTTCTAAACCTATAAAACATCAGTGGAAATGTTCTGTGGTCAAACTGTGTTTACAAATACCTAATGCAGGCATGTCCAAATTATGGCCCGTGGGCCAAATGCGGCCCTCAGACAAATTTTTCTTGGCCCTCAGGCTTCCAGGTGAATAGGCCCAAATTACCTTGAGTAGTACTTTTGACTGCAAGTTTTTTGAAACTCTACCTTGGTAAGACAATATTTAATATTTATTGTGTGGTTTTGTGGATCTTAGCTTGAATAAAGGACTGATAGCTCAATCTAACGTGTTAAACATGCATATATTTCAATTATTCACTGTACTGAGCACTAGTCTATGGCTCTCGATTGGCCCTCTGCTTCATCTGTGTTTAGATATGTGGCCCTTGATGAAAAAAGTTTGGACACCCCTAACCTAATGGCTCTGTTAGCATTAGCATTAGCATTCATGGGGTTTGTTTACTTTCACATTGTTCATTGCATAGAGAAATCTAATGCCTAATTTGAAAAAGGTGACATTTATAAAGCATATTTTCAAAATGTGGACATTATTTTAAGTTAGCAAGGTGACCACAAGCATGTGTAAAAGGGGATTAAAGCCACAGGATTGCATAATATGTCTTTAATTCACTGTAAACATAAGTATATTATTATTATTATTATTATTATTATTATTATTATTATTATTATTATTATTATTATTATTTTATTATTATAAATTTAGTAAGGGTGAAAACGCTAAATGAATGAAATCAGTTTGACATTATCTGGATTAACCACCAGAGGGAGACTATTAAAGGTTTTCTAAAATATGTGTGAATGAAACAAATTCCAAAACTTTTTGATGTTAAAACTACATGGTTTAATAACGTCAGTTTAACAGAATATTGGACATTTAATAATGTATAATTATAAAATATAACACATTACACATAAAGGCTTTTTTTTGGTATTTTTTAATGTATGCTAAAGTTGAGGTAGAGGACCAATAAATAAAGAAGTTTTCGTACCTTACCAAGTAACAACAAAACACTCAAAAGCACAAACTGGAACAATGAGTCCATCAAGAAATCAATCAATAAAATTGATGAAAAACAGTCAAATGTTTTTCAAATCCAGGTTAGGAGGTAGGAGGTAGTGTTGCAGGTTTTGCCTTTTGTTCCGCCTCTTCTTCCCCTTCTTCTCCTTGGAGAGCTCTGGCTCTTTCACCTCTGTCTTATTGAGGACTTTTTCCAGATTTCTGGTCTGGATCTCAGGAGGCTGGTTAAGGTGTATGGACAGACGTGGATTGCTTCTCCACAGTCTCCTTCTGCTCCACTGATTCTGGCTTTGTGTCCTTGGTCCCAGTGAGAGCCTCCTCCAAAGCCTTCTTCAGGCTATGGACCTCTTGCTGGTTCTTTGGGGTTTGCTCCTCTAGTTCCTTAGACAGTTCCATCTCCATTTGAGCATATTTTTGGTCCATCTGACTCCTGAGGTCCTCTAGCTCTTTCTTTGCTATGGATAGTTCCCCCACCAGCTGTATTTTTTCCTCTTTCAGATCTTTCTCTCTCTTAATCAAGTCAAACTTAATCTCCTGTATTTTGAGCTGGGCTTCTCTCCTTTCGTGCAGATTGGCAGCCTCGCTTCCCCCAGTCTGCCCCAGGGCAGCTGTGGCTACAATAGTAGCTCACCACAACCGAGTGTGGAGTGAATGAATAATGCTCTGTAAAGAGTCATTGAGTGTCCAGAAAAGCGCTATATAAAACTGATGCATTATTATTATTATTACCTCAGCTTTTGGGTTTGACATGTCAAAGTATTGTTCATTAATTATCCCTATCAAACATTTATAGTATTTTTTTTTTTATTAATCATATCATTTTACCCGTATGAGCTAAAAACAGGGACAGTAGCATGGACTCACACAAGTTTGAAGAAGATGATGTCTGTGTCTGTGCTGGTCACGTGTTTCCCGTCAATGATCTTACAGAGTTTGGCCCATTTCTGAGCCTGCATCTCCGAGGACGCCCCGGCTTTGTGGTCCCAGTGAGCCACAAACCTCCTGAAGGCCACCAGCAGCTTATCCACGTCAGAGCTCTGGAATTCTGCTGGAGCTGGAAATTCTACTCGTGAACTGAGAGATGGTTTGAGGACTCCCACTTCACATACAAGATAAACTGTGATGTATTACACCAATGATGATCACTACAAAAAAGTGGTTCTGAGGTTAACCAACACATAAACTATGTACACATTTGATAAAGGTGGCTGAGTGGCCTCACAGCAAGAAGGTTACGGGTTCGATCCCCGGGTCACCCGGGCCTTTCTGTGTGGAGTTTACATCTTTCCTCCCCGTGCCTGGATGGGTTTCCTCCGGGTACTCCGGTTTCCCCCCATCAACCAAAAACATGCAACACCCCTATGAACAGTTTACAATCAAGGACCGTCAAGGAATTCCTCCCTCCTGTGGGCTCACCACCTGCAGAGGGGTTCATAGGGGTCTGGGTCTGGTGCACAGAGTAATGGGCAGCGTGCTGCCCCCGCGACCCAGCTGGATTAAGCAGGAGAAAATGGATGGATGGATGGATGGATGGATGGATAAATCCAACTATATTCTGCTATTTAATGTTTTGTTTATAGTTTAGTGGGGTAGCATAATGAACGCCCTGAAGAAAGTGGCCGGGATAGACCGCTCCCAGCTGGTCCACTCCAGATCCAGAGTCTCGTCCATCTGTGACCCCTCGTCCTTAATGAGACACGGGAGCATCAACAGTATGGATGGATACAGTCTGGACAGGTACCAGCTCGAGACGGAGGAGAAGGGGGCGGTCGCCACGGAGACGGAGGAGAGGAGGGGCCAAACAGGGTGCTGGCCAAACTCACATCCATCATGGCCGACACCTCTCACCCTCTGCACCGGACTGTAGAGGAACTGAGCAGCACCTTCAGCGGCCGACTGAGGCACCCTCAGTGTAAGAAGGAACGCTACCGCAGGTCCTTCATCCCCACTGCTGTCAGACTGTACAACTCCACTGTTTAACACTTACAATAACCTGTGCAATAACCTGGGCAATAACCCGTGCAATAACCTGTAACCATGTCACCTCATCAGTAACCGCCTCCACTGTCCTCAGATTATATATTTATATATTTGTATATTTGTATATTTGTATTCTTTTACATATATATATATATTATATAAGAGATATGTTTTTATTATATATTTACATTTCTTTCACTCCCTGTACATAAGAGCTACCTGATGTTGTAAATATGTTAATATTTATTGTGATTTTATTTTTTATTTACTTATTGTTCTGAGTGTTTGCACAATTTTTCACAACTTTTTTGCACTATACTGTCCCCTGACTGTGAGCTTCTGTCACGAGTGAATTTCTCCTCTGTGAGATCAATAAAGTCTTATCTTATCTTATCTTAATACAAACTTTTACTACACCCATAGACAGTAGAGTACACATTACATCATCTCAATCACCACAAAAGGGCAGAATATAGATCAAGAATTTTTCACTTTATTTATTTGTTATGTAACTGGTTTCCTAATCATTTAACATGTTTCTCAATACCCTGATGGCATGACGTCGTCATGTTAACGTTGGGCCAACGTATGTGTATACGTTGGGCCAACGTTGGCAGTTGACGTTGGGCCGACGTCATTTTGCTCATTGGCAAGTGGTTGGGCCAACGTCATCAAAAGACGGTTGGCTAGACGTTGGCAGTTGACGTTGGGCCAACGTTAGCAGTTGACGTTGGGCCGACGTCATTTTGCTCATTGGCAAGTGGTTGGGCCAACGTCATCAAAAGACGGTTGGATAGACGTTGGCCCAACGTCTACCCAACTATTAATTAGGCTTTTTATATACTGTATATATTGTACTACTAAAGTGCATACTTTATGGAAAGTAATCACAGGTGAACATTGCATGTAGGTTTTGTTGCAGTATTGCAACATTTATTGATAATACTTGAATTCATGTACACACATATTATCAAAATATAATGTTCAAGGGTGGTTCTTAATTACAATGTACAAAAAATGTTACCAAAATATATTGCTGAAGGCTGATTTACAACAGAAAAAGTTAACTACATTTCAAATGCATTAAAATGCACTACAAGTTTCTGTGTACCTATATAAGTAGATGGAAATAAATGTAATGAGATCAACTTCTGAATGTAAAAATAAAATACTACCAACATGTCAAAACATACCTGAACAATCATGAGAAATCATAGCACCAAAACATAGCATATTTTCATACTTTTATCAACTAAACACACCCTAACTATGCATACACCGTGCGTGTGCCAGCACTGGATGGAATTACTAACAAAATAACAACCAAAATTACGAACCCAAATCTTAGACAATATATCTAAAGTGAATTTCAAATACAAGCCGATAAACCACGTGGGACAAAATCCAGTTGGAAAATGGATAATTAGTCAATATTCAGTGAGTAATCGAGCACTTTTCACGGGTGACGGCACATACTTGAAAACCGATGGGATGTAGTCAGGTGAAAGCGGGTTGTCACTCTTTTTACCTAGGACACAAAATAAGTAACGTTAAGTAAAGAAACCACTAAGATTACACTGAGAAAAAATATTCACTATTCAATGATACAGGCAGTTTAAAATGTTGTGATGTCACATGAATGCAACCCATTAGCTAATACGTTTTTAGGTCTGGACATTAACCACCGTAGTGAGGTTTATATCGCCAACTAGACTGGGTTGGTAGATTAGGTTGAGGACGTTTCGGCTCGTCCGACTGAAATACAATCCACCCAGTTTAGTCGGTGATATTTATTGTCCAAAACAATAACTATCAGCACCATTTAAGATAATATTAAATGTATAATGTTTACGTGAAATTACCTGATATGAAATGGTCACTGCACAAGCGAAATCCATTAGGTGACGGGTTCCAACGCTCGGTTTTCTTCAGCGCGCTTCTTGCCCGTTTTATCGCAGAAATCCATTTTCCCCTCCGAGCTGGATCTTTGGGAATGCGATAAAAGGCTTTATCTTTAACTTGTCCTCGGTGGTTTGTACATCCAGGGGCACAGCATGAGTCTACCATCGTTGTAAGCTGGAAGTTTTGTAGGCTAGTTAGTTAGTTTGTTTACAATAATTCCTGCCAAGATGGCGCCCGGTGGTGCATGCTGGGATAGCGTGACGTCATCTCCCGGAGCTCTATTGAAACGAATTGTCATTACAAACGTCGGCTCGACGGTCGCGCCAACGTCGTTAACCTGTGTCAGATATGACGGAATACCGAAAAATCGCGAACTTCAAACAACGTCGGTTCGACGTTGCGTTGCGTCGTGTAGACGTCGGCTCGACGTCTAAGATTATACGTCGGCAACGCCGACGTCGGCAAGACGGATCAATGTTTTCAGGGTATTTGTGTAAGAAATTTGATTTTTTTTTTTTTTTTTTTTTTTTTTAATTTTTCGTATAATATGACTTTTGACTTATTTACATTTTGGGGGAAAAATGTCAGTTTTATTATTCATGTAAAGATGTATAAATAAAGCTTGCACAATATATTGATGGAGGATGCACCACCTGCTTGTCTTAATGAAGATGCTGTTAGTTAAGTTGGAATGTTCCACACTATGGCATTAAACTTATATATATATATATATATATATATATATATATATATATATATATATATATATATATATATATATAGTATTATTCAGTTACAGATGTTACAGATGTTATTATTACAGATGCATCCCCATTTCCAATGAGATTTTTTTTTTAATACTTATTTTCTATTTTATTTTGACTTGTACATATACATTTTATAATTATGCCTTATTTGACACGTCTCTTGTTATCTTTTTTGCTACTTACTCTCTGTTATTATATTAAATTGTGATGTGTGAGCTACTGTGTCCAAATAATTTCCCTTGTGGATCAATAAAGTTTGTCTTAGGCCCAATCCCAATTCTCCCCCTTAGGCTGCGTCTCAATTCTCCCCCTTAGCCCTCTGTCTTAGCCCTACCCCTCTGTTGTGCGCGTTCACGAGAGACAGAGGGGTGTCCCAATACTCTTTTCTGTAAGTGTGAGGGATAAGGGGAAGGGCTGTTCTACCCCTTTGAACAGAGCGTTTTCAGATGCACCCTTTGCGCAAAGGGCATAGGCGTGGCTTAACGCAAGTTGGAGCAAAAAGCAACACGGAAATCGGGAAGTGTTCAGCAATCGGGAAGAAATTGGACAAATGTGAGTATTTTGCACTCAAGAACCTCATAAAAAGTTGTATAAAACTGTAGTAACTTTTGAAAAGTTGTAGGTATACTCATGGCGCCAGCATTTACGCTTTCTGACATATACGGCTTATCGTAACATGCCCGGTTAGAACTATACGCATGTTACGGTAGAATGTGTAAAGTATTACGAACATGCATGGCCTAAAAGAACTATATACGCATATATGTTAGACTAGAATGTGTCAAATGTATCGCTGTATCTGTATATGTTTTCATTTCGCCTCGTAACTCGTCTCATGCGCTTTTAGAACTATACACATGTTACGGTAGAATGTGGAAAGTATTACGAACATGCATGGCCTAAAATATTATTGTTTCGTTTCGCCTTGTAAATTATCCCCTATTTATATTAAAAACGACATGTTATTAATCACATTTGTATTTTGTTTAGAAATTTCTTGTAGGAGGCTGGACTTGTTGAAGTTGTGTCAGCCCAACAAGCTTCAAAAAAGTGGGAGAATTTGAAAATAAAATATAAGGTATATTACATTCTATAATATTTGTAGGTACCAGAACAACTATATATGTTTATGACTATGTATTAATTTTGTTTTCTTTTTTGTGTGTACCAGGCATCCTCTACATCTCCGTCCACCTCTGCAGCATTTTAATTTTGTGTTACAGTTGATTAAAATTTGATTTACATATGTTGTACAGAGTATAGTCATTTTAAAAAAAATAAAAAATAAAAAAAAATTTGACTTTTTGCAAAGTTCATTTAAAACAAACTCAAAAGGAGCACAACACTTCAGAACTTTAAAAATAATGTCATATTGTTGCGACTGCAAAGGGGTGTCCCATTTCTAAGGGTTTAAAACAAACCCTTTGCCTTACCCCTCTGTTTAAAGACAGAGGGGTAGGGCTAAGGGGTAGGGCTAAGACAAAGACAAAGGGCTAAGGGGGAAAATTGGGATTGGGCCTAAGTCTAACCCATTTAGCTGATATCCTGGTGGGGCCTTTAATTGGATATAAGACTATTTACTGCCTAATGTCGGCCTCGATATGTTTCTTAATATTTGAACTTTTATTCATATAAAGTTATTCAACTTGATCAATAAATTTTGCAGTGTTTTGATGGAAATAAAATGCCTCTAACTTGGCTTGGTGGAATCATTTGCTTTTCTCCAAACAGATAGTCAGATATGCTTAATGCCATACTGTAGAACATTCCAGGTAAAGCAGTGGTATCTCCATGGAGGCAAACAGGTTGTGGACCCTTTCCAGAAAAGTTACATAGTGCACCTTTAACCATTGTGCTATTCTCAAATTAAATGTACAGAAGTACCCCTCTGAGGGTAAAACAGTTTCCAAATAAGTAAAGAGCATAAACACCACAGGGCACACAAAGAATGGAGAATATATAATAATAATAATCGTAAATATAGCCGCAAGCGGCAATGATCGGCCCTAGCTTGCACTCGCAGGGGCGCTAACACGCCATATTCCTCCCCTTTTTTCTATGCCAGTTGGCCTGTGGTGCACTGTCGCACACAGACTGTTCTTTTTTTGGGCAGCTTTATTTTGTCTCAACTTTTAACCAGTTGCTCACATGCCTTTTTGTGCCCACATTTGAGGTTGTGGCTGTTTTAAAAGTTTCATAAAAGAAAATGCGGCAGAATTAGATGTTTACATAGGATTACATTATGACATTTGTCACATAATTAATCCAAGATGGTGGACTTTGGTTGGGGGGGGGTCACAATACAGTTTTTTGTTCCTATTCTCATGATGCATCTATGTACCAAATTTGTTTTTTCTCAGGATGTCACTTTGGCAATGGCAGATTTTTGGCCAACACGATGGGTGATGGCATGTGGGTGTCATTGACTTTTTTCATCAAGACCATGTCACAAATGTGTCTACCAAATTTTGTATGTCTATGACAAGGAAAATGTAATTGTTCCATATAAATTCCCTAGGGGGCGCTATTGCATCCATTTTTTATTTTCTTATTATTTTCTCAATCTGGTCAAGTCCGGGGTGTCCACCAGTGATTAAAGTTTGAGTGAAATCGGCCAAAGTTTGTGGGAATTATCACTTGTAGTTTGATAGCGAGTTGCAAAAACGAACCTGCAATTTGCATCGTTGCCACGGCAACACCGTTTGATCCTTTAAAAAGTTTTTAACAACTTTTAGTGTCACATTTGTCTAAATGACACAGAATGATTCTGGTGGACAAAGACCCTAGGACGAGTTGGTTGCCTAGTAACGGGGTAATATACTTTTTTGTTCCTATTCCCATGATGCATCTGTGTACCAAGTTTGGTACACACGCGCTCGTCATTGACCTCATTGATTACTCACATGCACAATGCACATTTTTGGAGTTTACCAAGGTTAACAATTACAATTATGCCGCTGTCGTGGCAATGAGCAATGCCAGTCTGTACTATTGGATGCCATGAGTGTCACTATTGAGTGGCATTGAGTGTTCGATAAGAGGAGAGCGCTTTGCGCTCTGTTTTTGCGGGCGCACTTGACATTGTGCACTTTGTGCATAATGTCAAGTGCGCCCTATGTTTTGGGGTGAACAATTACAATTAGGCGCTATCATGGTCACCGTGCCATGTCAGCGGGCACCAGACATTGACATGAGTGCCACTATGTTTGGAAAGGAGAGAGCGCTTCGCACTGCTAAACAATCACAATGGGCCTATGCCACCCTTGGCGCTCGGGCCTAATAAAATCTTCTCTTCTGTTGCTATTGGAGACAATGGCAAAAGGAGAAATTCAATTTGTCAACTGGACAAAAGTTTATTTGGTTGAATACGTTTCGCAGCTCATCCAAGCTGCTTCTTCAGTTCTGGTCAGACACTGGTGGACACTGCTTTATATCTGCCTGAAAGGAGGAGCTAACTACAATACCACCTATTTCCAGTTCAGAGGAAACTTCTACAGGCAAATCCACGGCTGTGCAATGGGCTCACCGGTCTCCCCTATCATTGCAAACTTATACATGGAACAATTTGAACAGAGTGCCCTGGCCTCATATCCAGGCACTCCACTGGTATCTGGTATCGTTATGTTTAGATTTAGAACCTTTTACTGCACATATCAATTCTGTAGATCCGAACATCAAATTCACTTGTAAAGATGCCAAGGACAACACATTGGCCTTCTTAGATTGTGCAGTAACGATAAGAGAAGACCGGCGACTCCAGGTAGAGGTCTTCAGGAAGCCCACACACATTGACCAATACCTGCTTTTTGATTCACACCACCCACTGCAGCACAAAGTCAGTCATGGAGTCATTCGGACATTACAACACAGGGCCCAAGTGGTTCCTACAAGCACAGAGGGAAAGGAGAAGAAGAACAACACGTGGAGAAAGCCCTCTCCGTTTGTGGATATCCTAAATGGGCTTTCAA